>JALAZF010000504.1:0-1485565 GCA_022829125.1 Lathyrus tuberosus
ATTTTTTTTTAGCTTTCAATATACAAAAGCTTATAAGGTTGAATTGATCAATGCTGCAACACCACCTTCTTACTCTGGAAAAATTGAATTAATGAAATGACATTACTATTCACTTTATTATTGTGCATACTCAACCACCACATTGTCCAGTCAGAGGACCACCAAAATTGTTCAGCATATCTAAAAAATGGTAGCTCCAAGAAGTAACACACTTGTGATAATTATTCTCCATGAAAAAGAAAAGCACATAACACATGAATACTACAAGATAAAGTCATAAAACGTAGAAAAACAACCCATTAGAGAATAAACAACAAAAGCTTTCGTGTAGAACAATCATACATAAAACCAAACTCAATTCCCATAACTTCAAACCATTCCTTTCCATTTCCACTCAATAATGAAGTTCTTCTTTTTGAAACATCTTGAAACTCAAGATAAGATCTGCAAACAGAAGTTTAGAGATCTTCAAGAATTTGTATGCAGTTCTTACAATTATCGAAAGATCGTATATGGCATGATCAGTTTACAGAGACGAGGTGATGTTGATGTTATTGACATCTCATTATCAAAATCTTTGGCTTCTAACAAAATCTTCATGGGGAAACCTTAGTAAAAAAATATTGCATGATTTTTTCTCCAAGCATTAACTTGTAAGTAGCATGGAACGTTGTCATGTAAAATCACATTCCTTGAATCGTTGTCATATGTCTAAGTGGCATTCTCTTCTTTATGTTTTGCTCCAAAGTTGCACATCCTTGTCTTTTTGGATATACATTTTTTCCAATAATATAGTTTCACGTTACTCACACACACAGACCCATGCAATCACATCACAAACCCAATCATTATAAGTGGTTCATCTAGTTTATGTTTGTTTCCTCACATGATTAAATATAAGTGGTTCTGCTAGTTTATGTTTGTTTCTTTTTGCATATGCACACAAAGAAGCCATGTCATAAAAGCAACTTGTCACTACAACAACAGAAGGATGAAATTCATAATTTTCAACCTCTAAAGGATAGTTTTCCAAAATCAAAAGGAAGGATGAAATTCATTCAATAAACTAGAGTAAGCTCTATCCACCGTAGGAAGTGGAATGTTGTTTGAGTTTGTTAAAAATAAGGACAAGTATGGAAAAAAGTAACCACTAATACAAATAATATTAAATAAAGGTGAATCTCTTTATGTTTATATATCTTATTGCATGCTAGTAAATTATTTCTCTTATGGACCCTACCTTTAGTGATTTGTAATAAGCTTACGGTATGTTGTTGTGGCAGAAGAACAAACATATGTATGTATTTTTTGTTTTAGTATGGTAATTTATAAATCATTTTTACTTAGAATGTATCTTTCTTTAAATATAATTGAGGCTAGGAAATATAACCAAAATTACTGCACTGAAATTTTTTGCATTTTTTCAGACCATAATTCCTGCAATGAATTTGTTAGAGATTAGTTATGACTTTAGCTACGGATTATCTACGATTTTTATGGCTCAAATATGTTCTTGACCTTAGCCACGTGGCATGCCCCGTCAGCATCTTTGACAAGTGGCACTGCCACGTGGTCGAGCCACATCAGCTTCTCTTAACCGACATTGACATGAGGGACAAAAGTATGGATGAAAATTTTTATGAGGACCATTCTTTAAAGGAAATATTTTGAGGGACTAAAAACGAAATTAAAATATTTAGAGGGACCAAAAACATATTTAACCCTTGATTTTTCAAACCCTTTTTTTTGTTTTATATTAGAAGCAAATACTTGCAAAGTGAAACACTTGATATTGCCTAAATATCAAGAAGTCGAAGATTCAAACATATGATCTATAGGGATAAATTAATTTTAATTATAATATTTTGTGTAAACAATATAATATTCTGGGTAAACATTGTAGTTTGTAAATAAATTATTTTTATTTATTTTCTATGTAAACAATATAACGAATTTCAATTAGAAAACAAATTTATAGAGAGAGAGAGAGAGAGAGAGAGAGAGAAGGAGAGAGAGAGAGAGAGAGAGAGAGAGAGAGAAGAGAGAGAGAGAGAGAGAGAGAGAGAGAGAGAGAGAGAGACGAGAGAGAGAGAGAGAGAGAGAGAGAGAGAGAGAGGAGAGAGAGAGAGAGAGAGAGAGAGAGAGAGAGAGAGAGACTTCATTATTCAAAACATGAGTTGCAAAATGGAGGGAAACTCAAATTTATACTAAACCATTCAAAATAAAATGGCTTAATAGATACTTAAACTCGCTAATCAGCTTAATGACTTAGCTTAATGAATTCAAACTAAATAGATACTTAAACTCGCTAATCATGACATTATATGGAAAGATGGGAAAAACTTATGACCACCGCTTATTTTTTTAAATGAAGAACTAGCCAGATACCCGTGTAGCCGCACATGTTAATTTATTTGATATGATATAAAATGTATTTAGATACGTCTCTATATTTAAAATTAGCTATTAATTTTAAAATTAACAATAATTATATAAACTCAATTATATTAAAATACAAAAAAAGGACTTGTAAGATGAAAGGAAAATTAATATTTTAATATTTGAAAATAATAATTTTATCTTTTAAATAAAAGTAATTGTTGATTAAAATAAAATATGCATTGTGTTGATAGTGATCCGTGAAATAGAAAGTTTAATTGTTACCATACAAAATGTATTTATATACAGATGTAAATTTTAAATGAATTACTTAATTGTAAAATGAAAAATAATTATATAAACTCAATTGAATTAAATAATCATGCAAAATGAATATAAAATGACTCATGAGGAGAAGAAAGGAAATAAAAGAAATTTCTATATTTTGAAATAAGGAGGTCTTTCAAATGAAGGTAAATTGTTGATTAAAATAAAATAGACATTGTGCTGATAATGACCCATGTGATAAAAAAAATTATTTGATACGATATAAAATGTATTTAGATACATATGCAAAATTTGAAAGATTTACTTAATTGTAAAATGAGCAATAATCATATAAATTTAATTGTATTAAATAATCATCTAAAACAAAAAAAAATGTAATCGTGAAATGGAGAGAGAAAAAATTAATATTAATAAATAATTTTGTCTCACTAATTAAGGGTGGATGATTAAAAGAAAATATATATCGTGTTGATAGTAATAGTGAAACAAAATAAATTGTTAAGTTTATTAAAATTAAAAAGTGGATTATTAGTATTTTTTTTAGTGATAATAAATTAATAGGGAAAAAAATTAAAATGAAAGTGAAAAACTGGGGGAACAAAATGTGAGAGACATTTTGAAATTTTAATTAAGAGAGATAATGAGTGAATATAATATTTAATTGTGATTTAATTGGTGAATATTTAAAAATGAATTGCACATGTAAATCTTTCAAAGGGTTTTTTTTTTAATAAAAGACCAATATATTGCAAAAAGTCGATGATACAAAAAGGGAACAAATTAGCCCCTGGAGATACTTGAATCTAAAGAATGGTAAGCCTGACATATTCTTTACAAAATCCTTTCAAATCCCTAAAGGAATGGAATCAAAATAAGAGAGCAAAGTCATGCTGAGCGCAAAATTCATCAAAAAATCGGCACAAGAGTTACCTTCACAAAATATATGGGATATGACTAAAGATGAGAAATTAAAATGATCTACACAAAATTTGCAACGACGTCTAAAATTCGAAGGAACCAACTCAAGGTTGGAAAAAATTTTGGTGACTAAAGAAGAGTCGATTTCGATCCAAAGCTTAGACCAACCTCTAGAAATAGCAATCTCTATTACTTTGGTAACGACACCAAACACCACATGAAGAGAAGAATCACAATAAAGACACTCTGCATAAGCCATGGTAAGATTATCACGGTGGTTTCTAAACAACCCACCACCCCCAATCTTTGAAAGAGTTAGATATTGTTGAAATTGAATACATGGCATGATGTAATAGGAGATGAGAATGAAAAAGGTAAATATTACTTGATTATTTAAATATCATTTGATTTTACCGGATCAGAAAAGAGATCAGCAGTCAGTAACACGTCGTGAGCTCCTAATTCGCCGGTGGTAGAGAAAAGGATGGGGTGTACCTGCAAGGCACTTTGATGCTAAAGTAAATTTCAGCGGGAGAGAGAAAGCAAGTACATAAAATAGTTAGAATACCTGACTCTATTGTGGAATAGGGTATTTATAATGTGCCCCCAGCGCTGTGCAAACAATTATCTGCATTGGGTTGGATCATTAGGCCCAATACGGACAGCTGTCAGGATCTACGTGGAGTATGGCAGAGTAGCACGTGGTCTTCGTCCGGGGTCAACTACCCCTTGACCTTCGGAAGGTCGAGGATCTGTTTTCTCGGACGCGGATAGTTAGTTGATGACGTGTCCCCGCATGGGAAGCACGTGGAGACCGTGGGGAAGACGCGTGATGAGCGTTCCGTGCGAGTAAATTGATTGAGCCTTTATTTGACCCTGCCTGACGAGGAGCTGAGTTGGGTCGTACCCGATGGTAGGAAAGCCTCTGACCCAGTCCAGAACACTATTTTTTTAGTGTAAAGAATTTCTAGTGAAAGGATAATTTAGGAAGTTTATATAATTTATTTTTAATAGAGTAATTGTAGATAATTTTATTTTTTAAAGCGGAGAATAAAAAGTTATTATTATTAATGGTAATATTATTGACTATTTCAGAAATACTTTAAATAAAATTTCAAGCATGTCCCACAAATGAAACTCTTATAAGTTACCAGTCAGTTGATTAATGGATGCAGTCACCATTGATTAAGCCAATTATAAGGATAATATCTTATTATTGAGAAAATGATAAGCAGTGTCTTAAAACTTATAAAAAAAAAATAAAAGGTAATGTCTTAAATTTATAAAAACAATTAATATTATAAGTGGTGTATTCAATTTCTTTTTAGATTTGGATCTAATCAATTAAAATATCAAAAATTACAATTCTCAACACAACATTTATATTTGTGATCTAAAAGAAGACCTAAGGGAAGACATTAGTAAGATCCTGTATTATCTCATTGAACAGTAAAATGCTTGGGACCATTGATATCGAATATGGAAACGAATAACATCCTTTACAGGTTTCGATTTTTCATTAGTTCTTGAAAAGCATATATCTTTTTTAGAAAGAACATGAGCAAAAATCATATATATGTTCGATAGATATCAAGTCTTTTAGGATATTTAGATACTTATGTGAAGATAATTTTTGTGTAGAACATTTTTTAATGATAAATAGTATCGTAAAATATCTTTTTAGTTTATCTAAATATATTAATTTTTAATTTTAATTTTTAAAATATTTCTTTTAAATATAAATTTCTCTAAACGTCTAATTTGTTCAATTGTATAAATTTGTCTTTATTATTTTCAACGGGCTTAACATCAAAAACTGTTTGTTTTTTTTTTCAATAAGCAAGGATTATATATAACGCGAGAACAAAGGGTTCCCGAACCCGCTTACAGAAAACCGAGATAAAGCTCGGCAAAAAAAAAATTACAATTCAATTACGCTTATGATAAATAGAACAAAGGAAACTTGGAAAATTCATAAAAAGCATAATTGGTCCGAGTAATTTTCCCGATGTGAGACCATCTCCAAAGTAAGGCTTTGATCTCCCAAACCGCATCCAAGACGTTCCAATCAACACTTCTAAAAATTATACCGTTCCGCAAAGTCCATAAGTACCAAACGGTAGCCAACCAAATGCAACCTTCTCTCCCCTTCCTCACTCTATTCTTCTTACAAAAGGAAGACCACTTAAGAAAACTATGCTTAAGATTAAAAGAAATAAAGTCCTCAATACCAATCCACTCCGCCATCTCCTTCCAAACCAAAGCCGCCACATTACAACTCAAAAACTGTTTGTATCTAAATTATTAATATAAAAGAGTAAAAAATTGTCCTGTGTCACATTCCGTCAACATCTTTGCCACGATATTATACCATGCATTGTGCCACAATATCCTTCTTCAATAGACGTTAGCTAGAGAGGTTATTAGTGTTTTTATGTAGAATATATTTTTATGATAAGTAATGTAGGTTAAATATCTATTTAGTCTCTTTTAATATAATAATTTTTATTTTTAAATTTTTAAAATATTTCTTTCAAACAAGTGTCTCTTTAAAGTTTTTTTATTCACACTAGGACTGGACAAAATTAATCCAACCGAGAAAATCCGACCGACCCAAACCGAATTTGGTTGGTGATTTTAGTATCATCAATGTATTTTAGTAGTAATGTGATTTGCTATAGGCCGATGCAATTATGCGTTAAGCTTGGAAACGAGTTAGGGTAGTGCGGAGTGCACGCTCGTCGAGCCAACGTATAATTGAATGCGAATAATTGAAACGGGGTTCCAAGGGGCGAAGCCCCTAGCGGGGTGCTGCCGTTGGGGGTCCAAGGGGCAGAGCCCCTGGCTGGGGTCAGCGGGCGGGGTGCGGGGCAGCGCCCCGTTCGAAATTTTTTTTTTTTTTGAACAGTTGAACCCTTTCCCAACCGACATAACCGTTTCTGAACAGTTGTGTCTTTTCGGTTTCTGTTATTGATCTCCTATATAAGGAATCATTTGGCCTCGGTTTTCGGTTACAGAAAAAAGGATAATTTCTCTCTACATTCCTGATCAGTTCTCTTTTGCCAGAAACAGATTGTTCTTCAAGAATTATCCCCACAAAGATTTCGTGAACCCAGACAAGAATAGGGTCGAAATACTTTGTTCGGAAAGTGTACGAACACGATTCTTCGAAGTTATCCAGGATTATCATACCCGAATATCCAACAAATTTCACTCTTCGGGTCGGATTGAGTTGGGTTAACGGGTCAAATAATTAATTAATTCGGTTTTTAATGGACTACATCGGTTTGGTTCAAATGAAAATATTGGATCCATTAGTGACCGAACCCGACCGAACTCGTTAATGCTTTATTATTATTCTAACATTAATGTTATTTAAGAGTCAGATTTAGATATCTCTCCCTTCAATAAACCCTAATTCCTTTCTCACTGTCTCTCACTTCATCTTCCTTTCTTTTTCTTTTGTATCCGCCTCTCACTTCATCTTTCTTTTTCTTTTGTATCTGCCGCTACATAATAGCTTCTCCGCCTCCTTCTTCTTCATCTCACCTTTGTCTTCCACTCTTATTGTCATCTCACCATCAATATATCTTCACTGTCTTTTCATATTCACTTGACATCTTGTACTATTTATCTCATATGTTATTGATTTGGAAAGCTACAATAGATGGTTCTACCATCTTATGAAATGCAATTTCTTTTTTGGGGTTTGTTATTTATGGATGGTGTAACTCTGAAACTGATATAGGGTTGTTGTTTTTTAATAGTATTATTTTCCTTTTTTTTTACAAGTTATTTTCACATTTAGGTTTTATGATCTGTAAGGTTAAATCATGTATTTTTTTCAATTAGATACTGAGCGTGTATTTGTATTTAAAAATTGTTGTGTTTTGATCTTGCTGAAAGATGAAGAAAACCAGCTAATGAAGGAACTCATAATGAGAAAATGAAGAAAATGAACTAGATCTGAAAAAAATAATTCAATGCTTAACCCAAAAAAACCGACATAGTGAACCGAATCCGATAAAAACCGAATCCGATTAAACCGAACATTCAAATGGTTAGAAGTGGGTTTATATTACTCATCTGTGGGTTGGTTCGATTTAAGGTTTTGGGCCCTAATCCGACCCAAACCAAACCGATGTCCACCCCTAATTCACACTAAGATCTCTTGTTGATGAAAGGTGACTGAACATGTCACATGACATGGCAACGTGACAAAGACAGCCACATGACATGACGTGATTCATGAGAGTTTCTATTTTATATTATCAAATTAAATAGAGACGATTTGATTCTATTTTATATTATTAAATTGAATAAAGACGAGTTGATTGCACTCTAAGTAACTAATCCGAACTAACCCACGATTGAAAAAGTTGAATTCAATTTCATCCAAAGACTAAGTTCAGTTTTATCAGTTGACGGGTTATCGGTTTAAACGGTTCATTCGGTTGGGTTGAATTGGTTTGGACCAATAAATTCTAGCATAAATTATATCATTTCTACAACACTCATCACATTAATACTAATTAAATTTCATTCAATATTGATCGGGAGTGATCAGACAGATCGTTGTGGCCTTCGTGTAGGGCAGGTGATGATGCTTGTAGGCGAGAAAATGGAGTTGTACCTGCAAGGTACTCCGATGCCAAAGTAAGTAATTGGGCAAGAGAGAGAAAGTAAGTACTAAAGTGTGATTTCAAGTATTGAATAGTGATCAAATCCGACGCTCTTATGTGAGAGGGTATTTATAGAAGTAACCCCCAGCACGGGGCCAATGTCTCTCATGTGGCCGAAATGTCTGGTCGACCAATAGAAGACTGCCAGGTGGAGGGTCAGGCGTGTGACCCTTTGACCTGATCCAACTATTTTCGTGAGATCTGTAATGCCCTATATAATATTTATCTAGAATCATACAATACAAGCATATAATTTGGTACTAACACCATCATAAGTGCCTAATGGCATAATTCACATACTTGCCCATTCTAAAAACATAAGTACACTACATGGCACAAGTCATGGAAACTAGCCAAAAATAATAAAACTAAGAACATTATACAATATTCCTCATTGTACAAGAACAATAAAATACACAGCGGAAATAAGCTTAACTAAGCTCCTCTTGAAACATCCCAGCATCGCTCCTCTTGTAAATCAAACCTGCAAACCGTACCTGAAATATAGCAACTATAGTGGGGTGAGATACATCTAATCTCAGTGAGTTCCCTATCCTATAGTCCTCTCGGCTTTACAAGGTTCTACAACCTAACTCAAGTCAAAAAGGAAGGGAAGTGACTTTGAGTACACACACACCATATATGGATACACACTCATGAGCCTGTTAACTCACACTAGTACCAAAGTAAGTCATGAGCCTGTTAACTCAAGAATCCTTACGAATGGAAAATATGTCCTGAGCCTGTTAACTCAAGAATCTCGCTAATCAATAACTGTACCAAGGCATCCCCTTTTCCCATCCACTTCTACGTCTAGAAGAGGATTCGAGTCATGGATCCTTGTATTTACTTGGCATACGAATTGGATTCAGGATCATCGGCCCGTACACCGTCATCCGTCACTTCACACGGCCCGTCCACTGTCACAAGTCTCTTTACCCGCAGGCTCCAATCGTACTATACGCGGAAATCAAACCTGCCAAGTAATTATGCATACGTTTCAGAGGAGGTGCTCGAGTCTCATGAAACTACACCGCAAGATAAACTGGTTATGATTACTAGACACACGCCTCGGCCTCTTCTGCACGAGCGTTGTCACTATGCCATTTCCACACTATCCGACAATTTCTTACGGTAATCTTCCTCACTCTACCTATTTCGTATTTTAACATGCATATTCTTTCAATCAAGTTTAACATCAATTAGGCAAAGCATCATACAATTTCACATTTGAAATACATATAATAATTTCATCACAAGTTATACAAAAACATATTACAATTGTATAATAGAATCACATATAATGATTCATCACATAACATCACTTCGGGTTCCCTCCGATTATTTAATCGGGTATCACATCAATATTTATCACTCATATCCCGTAGGATATTTCCACCGCTTTACATCGGCTATAATTATGCCTCAATCGGATTTGTAATCCAAAAGATAACAATTCCAACATTTCTAATGACACCAAGAACGTCCCGATCCGAGTTACGGATCAAAAGTTATGAAGCAAACAAAACTGCACAAACTGCCATGTTCGCTAGGCGAACACCCAGGGAGCATTCGCTTCAGCCTTCGCTAGGCGAAGCCCCTGGCGAATGAACAAACAGAACAAAACATACATAAAGTTCGCTTTGCGAACTCCTTGGCTAACATTCGCCTCGCCCTTCGCTTCGCGAACAACTCAGTGAAACAAGTCAGAACCAAACAGTACTGAAAAGGCACAAAGTTCACTAGGCAAACGTCGTTGGCGAACATTCGCTGACCTTCGCTGCCGGGTTCGCTAGGTGAACCCTCGAAAATCTGTTCGCTGCGACTCGCCCCAGGTTCGCTAGGCGAAGCCTGCGAAATCCAGAAATTCAGCAGCGCTGTTACTCATCAAAATCAATGATTTCCACAATCCAAACACTTCCAAATCACTACATAACAATCAAAACATACCCCAATCATAACCATAAGTATTCTACACAGTCTATACCATATTTCATCCGTTAGATTCATTGATTTTATCCGATTAATCATTTTCTCTCAAACCTAACCTAAGTCCAAATCATTGATTTCTAGAACTTAGAGTGTCTATCTAGAACCCATCTGATAATTGGAGAGGAGTTTGAAGAAGATGATGAATTGATCCAAGTTATCTTCCCTCTTTTCCATTTTCCTCTTTTCCTCTTCTTCTTCTCTTCTTCTTCCTTTTCCATCTTTTTCTTTCTTTTCTTTTCTTATATATATATATATATATATATATATATATATATATATATATATATATATATATATATATATATATATATATATATATATATAATCCTTATTATATAATATAAATCCAATCAGGAAAAATATCTCCAATTGATATTTTGTCGTCTCAACCCAAATGATCGATTATTAGAGTTACCTTAAAATCCTTTCTTGAACTATCAATTATTAATCCGTCTCTTTAATAAAATAATTAATCTCTTCAGAGTTCATTAGTTGCTCTATTGATCCCAAATGTCAATACTTAAAGTACTTAGAGGATTCCATTAATCCAATTACCCAAAGATAGAGCACATAGACACTCATCTGATCTCATCTGATATCGAAATGAGCATTTAAATGATATGGGGTATTACAAGATCCAGGGAAGCCGTTGGTCGCATGAACTGCCAAGCGAGTGAGGGGGACATGCCCAACGGTCATATTTTGCCCAACGGCTAGTTTCTGCCCAACGGCGAGTTTCTGACTATTGGGCATTGCCCTACTGTGGGCCAAGCGCCTGCCTAGTCCAGAATAGGAGCCCCCCAAGTCTTTGCTCTGAGGCAGAGTGATGACTTGAGATAGCCTCGTGGACTGCTACCTTTGGGTGACAATGTTCGGGGACATTCCCTCACCTGTTCAATGGTTAATGTGATCGACGCTGGTTGTTTAACAACCCGACAACCTTTCGTATGTGGGGGTGTGCCCGCGGAAGTAGCGTGTTTATGTCGACCAGATTTAGAAATATCCTTGCGAAAACGGCATTTTCTGTCGGCCAAGTTTAGGAAACGTGCCTGCGAAACCTGTGTTTTTTTCATGTCGATGAGCCCTGACGAGGATATAACTTGCGCGTATTGTCGTGGTCGGTGTGCTCGCGGGGGTAGCAGCAGACTTGGTGAGTGCAACGTCTAGCTTTGGGAATGCCAAACGAAGATTCCTTTTCTGACACGTGGTGGAGCATTCAATTCTTGTCAGGCCTAGAGACGCCTAGGCTATGATGGCCTTTGCGCTTCCTAAGCGAGGAAGTTCTTATAAAAAGGGGGAAGAGAGGATTCATTTGAACACTTCACTCTAATTCGTCTCCCAAAACTTCTTTGCTCTGCAAGTTGCGCTCTCGCCGGAGTTATAGCGCCACAGTCGATCTTCATCTTCTACCTCCATACTTACCAAGTATGGTCTTTATCCCTTTAGGATTTTTTGTGGCGTTCTTCATTTTTGGAAATTCTCATGAGTTTTCCGGTGACTTATGAACTTTCTGATGAATGTTCATGTGTTCTTCGATGAACACATAAATTTTCTGGAAAACTCATGAAGATCATGAAGAACATGAAGAACATAGGATGAATGTCCATGAACATGGCGTAGGATTATGTAGATCTTCCTAAATTCTGGTTAGGATTACTTTTAGGTTTGTAGTCGAGCATTAGGCCTGTTCGATGTGAGACTTTGACATTCGCGCGGCGAGCCTATCTTGTCGGGTAAGCTCCTCCTCATAGCGTTTTCGTAAAGTCGTGGAGACTCGTCCCCGTTGTCGGGGAACGTGAGGTTGCAGTATTCTGTCGTGGTTGACTAGGGCTCGAGGTTATCCTCAACTTATTCCTCGCCCTTTCACTTGATTAGTGGTGGAAGGGTGGATTTCATCTTTGTCGTCGAATTCACTTTTTCTTCCTCTGCTTTTCAGGTGAAATTGTTGATCAGCGCGAAGGGATCATGCCCGACGTTGGGGTTGCGCACGAGGAGGCGGAGCAGTCCATAGATTATACCAACATCCGCGTAGCTAAAGGGAACCTCAAATGGATCGCCCAAGAACCCCTATTGACAAGGTCGACGTTTACCAAATTGGAATTTTGGGGGTTTCCCTATCTAGAAGACCGGGCTGAGGGTGCACCAGTGCATTGGAGAGCTATTTGCACGACAAAGAACAATCAAATATGTTCGGTATATTCGTGGATGTGGTTCCCCATGTATGAGTTCGCCTTTCTGGAGGCAAAGTACCACCTGCCCTTCACCGACTTTCAGGAGACCATCTTCTGCCACTTAGAGCTATGCCCGACCCAACTCCATCCGAACGCCCTGGCGTTTATTCGCGCTTTTGAGCTGGTTTGCTGATACTTAAGGATCGGGGCTACCGTGGATCTCTTCTTTAGCATCTTCCAGATCCAGTGGAGCACAGCGGGCCCAAACCAAAGCTGGGTGTCTTTCAAGCAGCAAAGCGGGCTTTTTTGGCCGTACTCTGACTCTGTTCGAAATTTCAAGGACAGGTTCTTGGTCATGAAACCTGTCTCTGAAGTGGCTAGGATATCCATTTCTACGCTTGAGACCGTGGAGTTTGACAGTCAGCAAGTTGAGAAGGTTGTGTCTAATTCCCTTTGGAGTGGGTGTATGCCCATTTCAGATATAGGACTGATTAGTTCCTCGTCAAGCACGAGTAGCTTTGTGACGGGGACAAGGAGTCCTATCGAGCTTTGAATGCATACGTGGAGGCCTTTAGCCCTACCTTTTTGGTGGACAGGGATGGCAAAAAGTTGTTCGGGGAAGACAATGAGCCTGCTCGGGCGGCTCGTTATATTAACATTAGGGCCCTTCTTGAGTGCGAAACCGACGATGTTGCATTCTAGCTCCTCGGTATAACTTGCTCACTTACCCGTGTTTTCAAATTTTCGCCCGACGTACTAATCTTCCTCTTTTATGTTTGCAGGGAAAATGGCGGACATGAGGGAGCGTTTGGTGAGGTCCGCGGCGGCCAAAAACCTAAAGAAGGTGCCCCAATGCCGAAGACTGGTGCTGCGAAGTAGCAAGTAACGTTGGAAACATTTGTGGGCGGCACTGGCTCTGCTCCGGGGACCACTTCATCTCCCTCAACTCCGGACATGACCCATAAGAGGAAACTGGACGATGTTGGCTCTTCATCGTCTGGTTGCCCGGGTGGTTTTGTCAGAGGGAGATTCGTCCTGCCTCTATGCAATCTTCAGGGAAAACTTTTCGACGGGGAGAGCTCTGTCACTGTTCCTGAACTTGACGCATCGGCCATCCTGTCCGCGGACCCTCAGGTTCGGAGCAAGCTCCTCAAATAGGACGCAGCGGCCATGATCAGGGTGCTGGAGGTGGCGTTGGCCCTAGGGGACGCGGAGATGGTTCCGCTTGCTGACCTTAAGAGGGGGGAGACTAAGATCACCGACCTGGAGCTGGAGAACGCAGAAATTTACAACGACTTGAAGAAGCTTCAAGGCAAACTAGAGGCCAAGATAGAGCTCTAGAAGGAAGTAACTCAGATGAAAGGGGAGGTGACCAAAGTCAACGAGGAGAATGCCCTCCTGAAGGCGAGGATAGGTGAGTTGGAGGGATCGTCGGCGGTTGGTCAGGATGAGACCAACGACGAAAAGGCTCTTAGGACGCGGAAGGACCTGGTCGAGAGGATCCGTCTTCTTGAGCAGGATAATCTGGGGGCAGCTGAGTTTGGTTTCAACGCTGATTTGGAGCAGTTGAAAGCCCTCAATTTCGACGTCCAGCTGTTGACCGAGGGGATGGGCGTTCTCAACGTGGTTGTCAACGGCGAGGTGGTTCCCCCGGAGGTTCTTGGTGAAGTAGTTTAGTTTTTGTTTTGTAGTCGTACTTGTATTTTTGTGGTCCTGCGTGCCTTTTGATATGTAACATTTTGTCGGGCACAACCCTTTTCTTGTACTGATGACTTATTCTGGCCTTGCCCAATCCTTGATGTTTCTTCTTCTTCTTCTTGTTCTCTTTTTCCGTTAAACCCTAACCCTTGTTTTGGTTCTTGATCATCAAGAAACTGTTTTATACTTTGCTTAAAGATATCGTTTTTCACAACAGCATGTGTGCATAGTATTGTGCGTCCGTTATACTTTCGTCTAAAGAATCTCATCGTCATTTGTTCCTTGACTGCCCTATTGCTTTAGAGGTGTGGTTTTATTCTAGATTGGATTAGTTTATCTAGTTTTAGTCTTGATGGTGTTGATATTTCTAATCATTTGTTGTTTTTTGACTTTGCCTTTAGAGGAAAATCGAAGTTAAACTACATAATTCTTTGGTTAGTTGTTGTTAGAGCTATTAGGTTTATAAGAAACGATACTCTTTTTAATGGTGGATCGAAAGGAGCCCGGAATATAGTTATGGTCGTGAAATCGTTATCTTAGAATTGATTTGGAGTTAGATTTAAGGGTTATGTTTTTTGTTCTAAAGTAAATTGGATGGAAAATCCTTTATATTGTTTGTGTTATCACATGTGTATTAGAATTGAGTACTCTTTGTACTCGCGTTAATGCAATGTTGTTTATAAAAATAAAAATAAAAAATCTAAGATTCCTTTTGAAGAAATCAAAAATAAAAGCAAAATTTCTTCATAAAAATATTAAATGGAACGACAAATGTGAAAAAATGTGGAAATCTATATTCAAAAGATTTAGTTATTTTATAATATTAAATTACGGTCTCAATTTTTAAAAAATATTTATCTTCTTCAAAAGAGTATAGTAGTACTCCATTTTACAAATCAGATTTATAACATATTTTTTTTTATCATTGTCATTAGATCAACCTCTTAGAATTGCTTATCTCCAATTCTTGAGTCTTATTTATACATGATCATAAAACATTATAAAAACATTACATAAACTACATATAGTGAAACACAAGTACATAAACATGGTAATTTAGATTTGAAACCCCAAAGTGAGGGATTCACCTCTAATTAGTTCACTTCCTTCATTTCTTTCCATAACCATGACTAAGAAGATAATCAATCAACTCGTCAATTTCACCACCACTAATTTGGCCATCATTGTTGGCATCAACTTTCTTGAGACAACGCTTTGCTTTCCATCCAGGGAAGTATGAACCTAAACTTTTTAGAGCTTTCTCAATCTCATTCCTTGTTAAACGACCATCCTTATTCATATCTGCTTTTTTCAACATTTTCACTATTTCATTTCCGGCATCGAGTTCATCTTGAGGCATGAACTTAGGTTTTTCGTAATAAGGATGAAAGTGGATATGCGGGGATGAAAGTGGATGAATATGATTTTTTAGCTGCCATGATGAGGGCTTAAATAGAAGGAACAATGGTTCGGTTGTGGTGTGGATAAGGAAAAGAACCAAACTATTTTAAAATTTTTAATTTAATTTTGAAGTAACAATTATTATGTTTGAACTTATTCTAAGATTCCGAATTACACCTATTAAAAGTATAGAAGTTATAGAAATTTAGTGTCATCTTTACTCTATACTATATATAAAGGGAAAATATGACTTTTGGTGTAGCCTATTTTTTTTTCAAGTATATTCTTTTTAGTTTTAGTTTTAAATCTCAACTTCTCTTTAATTAGTTTTTGTTTTAAAATCTAACTTCTCTTCTATTAACCGCTATATGGTGGTTTGAATATCTTTTACACTATATATTTTTTTATTATTTTATAAATGATTTAATTAAAATAAAAATAAAGACACAAAAAATACTGTTTATAAATGACCAAAATTCTTTTTTTGTTGTGTTATTGTTTTTCAAAATTGTGTGTAAACAATGTAATTTAAAAAAAATCTTGTTCACCTAACGTAGCGTGATAATTTTAGATATTGATCATCATCCTTAAACATATTTTTGTCGTCCATTTTTATGATTATCAACGCTCAAGACACTACCATTAGTGATTCACGTGCAACCTAAAAAACTTACATTATAAAGGTCTTCTGATATCTATAATTGATAAAGAAACGTCATGAAGCGCTTGAAAGTATCTACATCCTCCAATTTAACTTTTACCATTAGGAGTTCTCTTTGATGGATTGCAATTGCAGAAAATTATATGGGTTTAAGGTTTGTGTTTTTAAATATTCATTTGAGCAAAAACTCATTGATTTTTGGGTTAAATATGTTTTTGTTCCCTATTAATATTGCAGTTTTTCTTTTTAGTCCCTCTAAATATTTCTTTCAAAGAATGGTCCCTCAAAAATTTTCTGTCTATACAATTGGTCCTTAACATTAAATGGGACTAACAAAACTAACGTGGCACGCCACGAGGCTTTGCCAGCGTGGCAAGATTCTGATGTGTCATGCCACATTGCTAAGATCAACATAATATTTGAACCTATAAAATTTTCGTAGTTAATTGTTAGCTAAATCATAGCTAATCTATAGCTAATTTATCGCAGGAAAACTGCAGGTTGTTCATTGATATGGCATGTGCATATGAAAAAAATTGTTTCGGATAGTTATAATTTTAGTAACGATT
Organism: Lathyrus tuberosus; assembly: GCA_022829125.1. Lineage (NCBI taxonomy): Eukaryota > Viridiplantae > Streptophyta > Magnoliopsida > Fabales > Fabaceae > Lathyrus > Lathyrus tuberosus. The sequence continues at coordinate 16,760 of JALAZF010000504.1, forward strand.
GTGTATTTTTTTTCTAGCTTTCAATATGCAAAAGCTTATAAGGTTGAATTAATCAATGCTGCAACACCACCTCTTACTCTGGACAAATTGAATTAATGAAATGACATTACTATTCACTTTATTATTGTGCATACTCAACCACCACATTGTCCAATCAGAAGACCACCAAAATTGTTCAGCATATCTAAAAAATGGTAGCTCCAAGAAGTAACATACTTGTGATAATTATTCTCCATGAAAAAGAAAGCACATAACACATGAATACTACAAGATAAAGTCATAAAACGTAGAAAACAACCCATTAGAGAATAAACAACAAAAGCCTTTATGTAGAACACATCCTACATAAAACCAAACTCAATTTCCATAACTTCAAACCCTTCCTTTCCATTTCCACTCAATAATGAAGTTCTTCTTTTTGAAACATCTTGAAAACTCAGGATAAGATCTGCAAACAGAAGTTTAGAGATCTTCAAGAATTTGTATGCAGTTCTTACAATTATCGAAGGATCGTATGTGGCATGATCAGTTTGCAGAGACGAGGTGATGTTGATGTTATTGACATCTCATTATCAAAATCTTTGGCTTCTAACAAAATCTTCATGGTGAAACCTTAGTAAAAAAATATTGGCATGATTTTTCTCCAAGCATTAACTTGTAACTAGCATCGAACGTTGTCATGTAAAATCACATTCCTTGAATCGTTGTCATATGTCTAAGTGGCATTCTCTTCTTTTTGTTTGCACTAAAGTTGCACATCCTTGTCTTTTTGCACATAAATTTTTCCAATAATATAGTTTCATGTTACTCACACACACAGACCCATGCAATCACATCACAAACCCAATCATTATAAGTGGTTCATCTAGTTTATGTTTGTTTCCTCACATGATTAAATATAAGTGGTTCTGCTAGTTTATGTTTGTTTCTTTTTGCATATGCACACAAAGAAGCCATGTCATAAAAGCAACTTGTCACTACAACAACAGAAGGATGAAATTCATAATTTTTCAACCTCTAAAGGATAGTTTTCCAAAATCACAGTGGAAGGATGAAATTCATTCAATAAACTAGAGTAAGCTCTATCCACCGTAGGAAGTGGAATGTTGTTTGAGTTTGTTAAAAATATGGACAAGTATGGAAAAAAGTAACCACTGATACAAATAATATTAAATAAAGGTGAATCTCTTTATGTTTATATATCTTATTGCATGCTAGTAAATTATTTCTTTTATGGACCCTACCTTTAGTGATTTGTAATAAGCTTACGGTATGTTGTTGTGGCAGAAACAAACATATGTATGTCTTTTTCGTTTTAGTATGGTAATTTATAAATAATTTTTACTTAGAATGTATCTTTCTTTAAAATAAAATTGAGGTTAGGAAATATACCCAAAATTCCTGCAATGAAATTTTTTACATTTTTTCAGACCATAATTCCTGCAATGAATTTGCTAGAGATTAGTTATGACTTTAGCTACGGATTAACTATGATCTTTTATGGGCTCAAATATGTTCTTGACCTTAGCCACGTGGCATGCCCCGTCAGCATCTTTGACAAGTGGCACTGCCACGTGTTGAGCCACATCAGCTTCTCTTAACGGACACTGACATGAGGGACAAAAGTATGGATGAAATATTTTAGGAGGACCATTCTTTAAAGGAAATATTTTGAGGGACTAAAAACGAAATTAAAATAGTTAGAGGGACCAAAAACATATTTAACCCTTGATTTTTCTAACCCTTTTTTTGTTTTATATTAGAAGCAAATACTTGCAAGGTGAAGCACTTGATATTGCCTAAATATCAAGAAGTCGAAGATTCAACATATGATCTTTAGGGATAAATTAATTTTTATTTTAATATTTTGTGTAAAGAATATAATATTCTGGGTAAACATTGTAGTTTGTAAATAAATTATTTTTATTTATTTTCTATGTAAACAATATAACGAATTTCAATTAAAACAACAAATTTATAGAGAGAGAGAGAGAGAGAGAGAGAGAGAGAGAGAGAGAGAGAGAGTTCATTATTCAAAACATGAGTTACAAAATGGAGGGAAACTCAAATTTATACTAAACCATTCAAAATAAAAATGGCTTAGTAGATACTTAATAGATACTTAAACTCGCTAATCAGCTTAATGACTTAACTTTCAAACTAAATAGATACTTAAACTGGCTAATCGTGACATTATATGGAAAGAGGGGAAAAACTTATGAACACCACTTATAACTAAAATTATTTACTTATCAGTTTTATTTTTTTAAATGAAGAACTAGCCAGATACCCGTGCAGCCGCACATGTTAATTTATTTGATATGATATAAAATGTATTTAGATACGTATCTATATTTAAAATTAGCTATTAATTTTAAAATTAACAATAATTATATAAACTCAATTATATTAAAATACAAAAAAAAAGGATTCGTAAGATGAAAGAAAAATTAATATTTTAATATTTGAAAATAAGAATTTAATCTTTTAAATTAAGGTAATTGTTGATTAAAATAAAATATGCATTGTGTTGATAGTGATCCGTGAAATAGAAAGTTTAATTGATACCATACAAAATGTATTTATATACAGATGTAAATTTGAAATGAATTACTTAATTGTAAAATGAAAAATAATTATATAAACTCAATTGTATTAAATAATCATGCAAAAAGAATTTAAAATGACTCATGAGGAGAAGAAAGGAAATAAAAGAAATTTCTATACTTTGAAATAAGGATGTCTTTTAAATGAAGGTAAATTGTTGATTAAAATAAAATAGACATTGTGATGATAATGACCCATGTGATAAAAAAAATTATTTGATACGATATAAAATGTATTTAGATACATATGCAAAATTTGAAAGATTTACTTAATTGTAAAATGAGCAATAATCATATAAATTTAATTGTAATTGTGAAATAAATGGAGAGACAAGAAATTAATACTAATAAATAATTTTGTATCTAAAAAAATACTAAAAAAAGTAGATTATTAGTATTTTTTTTAGTGGAGAGACAAAAAATTAATACTAATAAATAATTTTGTCTCTCCAATTAAGGGTGGATGATTAAAAGAAAATATATATCGTGTTGATAGTAATAGTGAAATAAAATAAATTGTTAAGTTTAGTAAAATTAAAAAGTAGTGTAATATCCCATATTATTTAAATGTTCAATAGGATATCATATGAGATCAGATGAATATCTATGTGCTCTATCTTTGGATAATTGAATTAATGGAATCCACTAAGTACTTTAAGTATTATCAATTGGGATCAATAGAGCAACTGATGAACTCTGAAGAGATAAATTATTTTAATTCAAGAAAAAGGATTTTTGAGGTAACTCTAATAATTGATCGTTCGATGTTAGACGATAAGATATCTATTGGAGATATTTTACTCTATTGGATTATATTATATAATATGTTTATATATATATATATATATATATATATATATATATATATATATATATATTTGTTATAAAGAGAAAGAAAGGAAAATAGAAGAAGAAGGAAGAGAAGGGGAAGAGAAAGAAGAGAAGAGGGAAGAGGAAGAAACTTGGAGAGAAAGCTTGTATCATTGTTCAAACATCTTCTTCAACCTCCTCTTCGATTATCAGGTGGGTTCTAGTTAGAAACTCTAAGTTCTAGAATTGAGGATTTAGAACTTAGGTTAGATTTGAGAGAAAATGAAATCTAACGGACAAAACGCGATATAAATTGTGTAGTATGATCAATATATGTGTGGAATCATCTGTTGATAATTGTTTTGATGTCCCAACATGTTTTGGTATGAGTTGGAATGGTTTAGAGTGAAGAAAAACATGATTTTTGGGCTCTATTACGACAGTAATCGATTACCCTATTTGAGTAACCGATTACCTGTGTAAAAAATGACGTTTTGGGCTAATTTTGAGCGAGTAACCGATTACTCAAAGTGAGTAATCGATTACCACTGCTATTGGCAGAAAAATGAAAATTGAAACGGGCGTATCTTTTGAACCGTAAGTCCGTTTCGGTCCCCGTTCGAAGCGTCGGGAAGCTATTTAAATGCTCTAATTAATGGTGAAGTAAAAACATATTTATATTTCATGGATTGATATGATAGAGTTAAATATTGTGATGAATGTGAAAAGTGTGGTTTATGTTTCCACCGGAAATTCATGAATCGAAAGCCCGATTTATATGGGAATTGAAGCCCTGGAAAAAGAATCCAATGTGCTATTAAATGGTATGTTAGATCATGATTTAACCAAGGATGCTTGGTAGGGGATGATAGTGACTTGTTATGCTTTTATGTGTTGTTTTATGTTTGATATTGTTATATGCCATGTATGTTATACCATGTCTATCTAATGGTTATTAAAAATGAATGTAAGAAAACATGCACGTTTAAAATATGAATTAGGAAGAGTGAGGAAACTTTACCCCAAAACAAATTGGTATAATTCTAGGTTGTGAATAGAATTGTGATAGAAACTCTGGATGGCGACGCTCGTGCATTCATTGACGAGTTCTGGCCTGGAGTAGATAACCTATATAACAAGGCTCGGGCACCTGATGTAGGAAGATGCATCCGTGACGAGATTGGTCTTAGAGTGAGACACTAGTATGGAACATGTGTGTGAACCTTTGTGTTCTTTGAGAAAAGGCGAATGTGGCCTTAAGGCATTGTGGTCTTGTGATTGTCGAATACAGTCACGTTTGTGTGTGAGATCACGTAATCGTAACCGGTTATCTTGTGAGTGCGTTTCATGGGTCTCGAGCTCCTCTGAAACATGTGCACAACTACTTGGCAGGTTTGATTCCCGCGTGCAGTACGAATGGCGCTCTGGGAGCGTATGCTTGGGACGATTAATGGCCTGTGTGAAGTTACGGTTCATAACGGTTAATGGCCCGTAGAACCCGAATCCATTCGTATGTCAAGTAGGTTACAAGGATCCATGACTCGGGTCGACTTCTAGACGTAGAAGCGGACGGGAAAAGGGGATGCCTTGGTGTGGTTACCGATTAGTGATATTGTGAGTTGATGAACTCATGAACATGTTTCCATATGGTGTGAGATTGTGTACTCAAGGTCATTTCCCTTCTCCTTGACTTGAGTTAGGATTGATAGAACCCTGTAAAGCCAAGAGAATCCATAGGATAGGGAACTCATTGAGATTTGATGTATCTCACCCCACTATAGTTGCTATATTTCAGGTGCAGGTTTAATTTACAAGTGGAGCGATGCTTGGACGTTTCAAGAGGAGCTTAGTTGAGCTTATTCCGTTGTGTATTATTGTTGTATACAATTGAGGATATTGTATATTGATCTTAGTTTTTATTTATTTTGGCTAGTTTCCATGACTTGTGCCATATGTGTATTTATGTTTTAGAAATGGACAAGTATGTGAACTATGCCATTAGGCACTTTTGATGTGTCAGTACCAAATAAAATGTTTGTATTGTATTATTCTAGGTATATATTATACAGCGCATTACAATTGGTATCAGAGCAGGTCGTATTCTCGACCTAGCCTTGAAACATCATAAGTAAACTTATTCCTGCCTCTTAAGTGTGTCTTGCCAGCATGAAACTTAATATCATACTATGTAGTGTTAGGCCTGATCAACCTAATACTATGTATGTGATAGGTAGAATCATGGTTGAGCGACCACGAGGATTCCGAAGTGTTGTCGGAACTTGTGCTGTGAGGGTAGGCTCAAGCCAAGACTTAGTAGTGAGGAGTTTTGGTCAGCTCAGTGAGGTTTTAGTAGAAGTTGTGCTTTGGGTAGCATGGAATTTAAGAGTGGTGTGTTGTTTAAGCAAATTCTTTGGATGAGTAGAGTCGGAGAGTTAAGGATCTGGTTTGGACAATTGGTTAAGGTATTGGGGAATATGTAACATTGCTAGTAGAGATGGATTGGCCACTAATACGGATACGGATTTCAAGTAATCTCATTCCGTGGGAAAAGAAAGTTGTTTTGTGGAACGCGTGGCGTAAGGTTCGGAAGTGAGATAGTAATTGGTGCTTCAATTTCTAAGGTCGTTAAGGTATCACTACAACAAAAGTAAGTTATAACATCGCACCTTAGACAGCGATTTAATACAAAAGCGCCGCTATAAGTTAAAAACAAGGAAACTATTCATTTAAAAAAATAAAAGCGCAAAAAAATATAAGACCTTAGACAGCGCTTTGGTCAAAAGCGCTTTATAAGGTCTTATAAATTTAAAAAAAAAATTTAATGGAAAATATTAGACAGCGCTTTAGTTATAAGCGCTTTCTAAGGTCTTATAAATTTAAAAAAAATATAAGACCTTAGACAGCGCTTCGGTCAAAAGCGCTTTCTAAAGTTTTATTAATTTTAAAAAAAAAATTAAAGGAAAATATTAGACAGCGCTTTCTAAGGTCTTAAAAATTAAAAAAAATAAAATCAAAAGCGCTGTCTAAGGCCAACCTTAGAAAGCGCTTTTAAAAGCGTTGTCTAAGGTCCACCTTAGAAAGCGCTTTTATGAAAAGCGATGTCTAAGGTCTAATTAAATTAAAGTATATGAATAGTCAGTATTCATTTTCATATTTCCTCTCTTTCTTCTCCCCTGCATGCGAACTGAGCTCAAAACCCTTGGGAACTCAAACCTTCGCCGTCAACCGTCCTCCACCGTGCCGTCGTTCGTTGTTGACGTCTTTACATTGTCATCCGTCCGTTGTCGTCGTTGTATTACCGTCCGTTGCGAACTCATTGTCGTCGTTCGTTTCTGCTCTTTATAACTGATACATTTCGTTCTTGCATTGCCGTTATTACCGTCGTTAAAGGTACGTCGTTGTTGTGAAGAATAAGGTTTTGTTGCTTTACATTGTTGTTGTAGGGTTTTGTTGCTTTACAATGTTGTAGTGAATGAGTATGTTTGATGAGTTTTGTTAATGAAGTTATGTTGGACTGTTTTATTAATGAAGTTTTGTAGTGAATGAGTATGTTTGAAGTTTTGTTAATGAAGTTTTGTAGTGAATGAGTATGTTTGATGAGTTTGTTAATGAGTTTTGTTAATGAAGTTTTGTTAATGAAGTTTTGTAGTGAATGTGTATGTTTGATGAGTATGTTTGATGAGTTTGTTAATGAGTTTTGTTAATGAAGTTTTGCTAAGAAACAAGTAATTCATATTCCAACCAAGAAAAGAAAGAGATGTTAGTGAAAGAGGTAAAATTTGTTATATACTTGATTTCTTTATTATATTTGTTATATATTATGTCATATTTGTTATATTTGATATCCTTGGTTTCTTTATTATATTTGTTATATATTATATTTGATATCCTTGATTTATTTATTACAGGTTAGATGGCTACTAACAATGATCACCCACATGATGATGATCACCCACATGATGATGATCACCTACATGATGATGATCCCGATATTCAGGTTGGAAGTAACAGATCTATGGAAGAAGAGATTAGAAGAGGAATAACCATTATGAAGAGAGTGATTTGTGCTAGAGATTAAGGCATCACTTATAATGTGCATTGGAGCGCTTCGAATACACTTATTGAGCCTAACGGTCATACTTTGACAAGTTTCATTGGTGCACTTGTAAGGAATGCGGTTCCTATTACTTGTGATGATTGGAGAACCAAACAGTTGAAGGAAACCAAAGAAAAAATTTGGAATGAGATAAAGGTACCATAATTATGTCTTTAATTATGCCAACTAATTATGTCCTTCAAATTATTTGTACTAACCAATGTGTATGGTTTTTTTAGAGGTGCTTCAACGTCGAGGAAGAAAGAAAAGCTTTTTTGATGAGATTGGCAGGGAAGCTCCTAAGAGGGTTTAGGACATATTTAAACCGCACCTATCTTAGGGATGCTGACGATAACTTTGTTGATGGAGAGTATCCATCTAAATATGGAAGTTTTATTTCACCACAAGAATGGGTAACGTTTAAATCCAAACGACAAACCCCGGAATTTAAGCGATTAAGTGCAATTAATTGGGAAAGAGCATCAGCTCCCAAGTATAAATACAGGAAAGGACGTGTTGGATATGGACGTTTGGAGCAATCTTTGGTAAGTATCAATATATTGCAATGATATAATAATTGTTCATCATGAGTTATATTTGATCATATTATTTGGCTTTATATGTAGTTACAAAAGGCGAATAGCTCTGAAACATCTCTTCCTGCACATGTCTTGTGGAAGGAAGCCCGTGTGGGCAAGTCTGGAGTTGTTGCAGAAGAGGTTCTACAAGTATTTGAGAAATGTGTAAGTATAACAATATTTCTTTAATTAAATCAAAACTTTATTAACAAATATTTGACAAATATTCGATATTCATCTGATTTTCAGGAGGCGTTATCTCAGTCTGTATCTCCAGATGATACCAGGAGCATACTTAGTCGGGCATTAGATGTCCCTGAGTATTCTGGTCGGGTGAGGGGTAAGGCATTTGGGATCACCCCGACCTCCTTGAATATTAAAAAGGGAAAGGCTGCTAGTAATTAAGAACTTCAAGCTAAATTGGAAGCACTAGAAGCTGAGGTTCGGGAATTACGAAAGGAAAAAGAAAGGGATAACGCTTTAGGTTTTAGAGATGGATCGGAGAAAGATAGTATCAACTGCAGCTTTCATCCAATTATTCCAGAGGTAGTTATATATATATTTATGAAATTAAATTAGTAGCTTAAATTATTTAAATGACATATATACACATTAACAATGGCATATTTATTTTTGGTTTTAGGGCGTTTCCCAATGTCAGCTCTTCTTATCTTCACCAACTTATCGGAAGGTTGCAAAGGGAAAAGTGTATAACAATGGGGTACAATTACTTCACAATAAATCCCTCCCTACTGGAAGTTTGAAAGTATCAGTTGATATTGCTATAGAGGAGGAAGCACCATTACCCTATCCCGACGATGATTCGGATGTAACATTGGTGTGAGCTGCTATAGGGTCGTATGTTGCATGGCCGTCAAACCTCATACTCGTAGGATATGAGGTATGCTTAAAACCGTTATAAACCTTTGTTAACCTTAATGTGTAGATTCAAAGATTTTACGAGCATTTTATTTTCATTTTTTACATGGTAATGTTATTTAGACTCCAACAAGATCCAAAACAAAGGATAAGCGGATTCCGGAGCATACCGAGTCCGTTGTTTCAAAAAAACAGGTACATCACAATTATATGATATTTATGCATAGAAAATGTTAAATTGGATATCTTATACTTCATCTAACAAATTATACGATATATAGCTACCTGTTAAAGAGATTAGCAACATTTCAACGCAAAAAAATGTTGGTGCTAAGAAGAGCAAGGGTAGAAAACAACTTATCTCCAAGTTTAGGTCGTGCCTCCAGACGTATCTACAAGTGACAAATATTATCACCGGAGGTGTTCGTCTTATACATATGGAGAAAGGTATCTATGGCTTTGAACATGACCAAAATATTGGTAATGAAGACTTCGAGCAAGTTTTCAATCATGAAGAATTGGGCGTCACTGTTGTCAATACATACGTGAGGTATATATCCGATCTACTTTGGTATATTAATTGAACAACTTATTTACTTTATGTTTCAAATGAATAGTCTAATGTTAATGATGTTTTTATTTAAGGTTTCTGTATGACAGAGTTATGCGCCCACACGGATTGCAGCAAAGATTTGCATTCCTATGCCCGGCGTCTGTCAACTTAACCTTAATAATCAATAAACCAGATGAGGTCCTGGCATATATACGCGACATCTTTATAGACAACCAAGAAACGGAAAAGTTGTTCTTTTTACCGTTTAATACTGGGTTAGATTTTCATTCTAAATTCATCTATTATAGTTTTTTTGTATTTTGACGTCGTGTAGAAAGTTTCCATCTAACACTTGTTTAATCTTACAGTGGACATTGGTTGTTGGTCGCAATTAATCCTAGCAGAGCAATGGTGTATTATCTGGATTCGTTAGGAAATGATTGGACAACATACCCGGATTTGAAGAAGTGTATTGACACGTAAGTGAGATTGTTCTAAATATGAATGTGTATATTTATTTGTTTGTTTATTTATTTATGTGAATTGTTCTAAATATTCACTTATATTTTATTAGCGCTATACAAGCTTTCCTAGCACTACGAGATAGCCATCTACCACAGCGGAGAGTCAACCCCATTATTACATGGAATTATGTGAAGGTATATTAATTATCACATGTTTTATTATATTAGTGATGCTACTTGATAAAACTTAGGATTTATCCATATTTTCTTTTCATTTGTAGTGTCCTCGGCAACGCAATCAAATAGATTGCGGCTATTTCATGTTGAGGTTTATGAGAGACACTTTTTTGTTGGATCGAATAGAGATTCCATCCGATGTATGTATTTCTAACTTATGAGTTATTTTAATATTAACACATATCTCTCATGTCTAATGAAATAGTTAAAACTAAATCAAACTATGTTATATTATTATGTAGTACTTTGAAGAATGCAAGTGTGCTCATTACTCAATTTCTCAATTGGATGAAATTAAAGAGGATTGGTGTCAATACATTATGGAGCTCGGAATTTTACAAGGTATAATATTGTACTCTTACTTTAATTGATGAGAATTTAAATATGTGTAACTTTGTTTATGTATTCTTTTAATTGAATTACAATCTTTGTGTTTTCAGGACCTATAATGTAGATTTGAAGCAATGCTTTGGTTGGATGCAAAAGTACTAGTATAAGTAATATGTGCATTTGTAGAAAAAATGTAATGATTTGTAATTATAAATAGGTGTATATATAATTTTGGTTTGTAATTTTAAATATATATATTGGTTTGAATTGCCAATTGTTTTGGATATATAATTTTGGTGTAAATTGGTACATTTAAATAGGATAAATTGGATTGATTTGAATCTCCAAATTGTGGTATTTTTCTGAAAAAAATTGCTGGTTGAAAAACAGGTCAAATTCTGGTTGAAAAAACCTGGTAAAAATTGTGGTTTAAAAAAATTTATATAAAATTTTTCGTATACCTTAGACAGCGCTTTTGGTGAAAGCGCTGTCTAAGGTGGGGATTAGAAAGCGCTTTTGACAAAAGCGCTGTCTAAGGTGGACCTTAGAAAACGCTTTTACCAAAAGCGTTGTCTAAGGTATACCTAAAAAAGTTCAAAAAGGTTGACCTTAGACAGCGCTGTCTAAGGTATACCAAAAAAATGTCAAAAAAGGTAGGGCTTAGACAGCGCTTTTGCTGAAAGCGCTGTCTAAGGTATACCAAAAAAATGTCAAAAAAGGTAAGGCTTAGAAAGCGCTTTTCGCAAAAGCGCTGTCTAAGGTATACCTTATAATGTCAAAAAGCGCTGTCTAAAGGTACAATAGACAGCGCTTTTCATTAAATATACCCCCCTTTAGACAGCGCTTTTGGTATTACCCAAAGCGCTGTCTAAACCTATAGCAGCGCAGGTTTAGACAGCGCTGTCTAATGGCAAAAAAAGTGCTGTCTAAGGTCTTATCTGTTGTAGTGTATCTTGAATGGACGAGAGTACCTTAAGGAATGTGTCCGGAGCAATATCTTCCGACTGGTTAAAAGTTGAGAGTTAGGGACGTTCGACTCTCCTGGGAACCTAAAGTAGTAGAGAAGTGTGAGAAGGAAACACAAGGATGTGTTTACATGCTTCAAGTGAAACAAGTATGTGTCGGACGGAGGGTGGGAGATAAGTTGCGTGTATTCAGTTATGTAGAGAGATTAAGTTCGAGATAATACTTCAGGTTTTTTTTTTTTGTTTTCAGTAAGAGACCAAATTGGAATTGTTAAAATTACCCAAGGAACAATATAAGGTAGTGTGTTGGAGAAAGAATGAACTTCATTTAGTAACGGAAAGTGTAGTGAGACGGACCAGAATAAGTTGTATTAAGAAACAGAGTAAGTATCTTGGACTCAAGGAAATCTTAGTAAGATGGTTTTGTATTTTGACATAAGAGGATTACAATGGAGAGCGAAGTAAGCGCAGTGTAGAAGACGGTATTAATAGTTTAGTGTGAGGAAATGACAACAGGATGTATTTTTGGACGAATGTGCAACAGAGCTATTAAGCAGTTGTTGAGGTATAAATTGTATAGAACAATCAATATGCATGTATAATCATCTGTTAATGTTGGTGGTGTGTTTCAAATAGTTTTGGTTGAGACTGGATTGGAAAGGTGTTCTTAAAAACAAGTATTTTGCCTCTGCATCCATAGTAATCGATTACTCAAAGGGAGTAACCGATTACCGTTTGAAAATTTGGGATTATTGCGTAGGAAATGATGGAGTAACCGATTACTCAAAGTGAGTAACCGGATACGAAATATGCCTCTAACTATCAAAATGGCTCTGTAACAACAGTGTTCATGGAGTAACCGATTACTCAAAGTGAGTAATCGATTACCACTGTTGTATTTTGAAAAATTCATCTTTGAAAATTCATAACTTTTAAACCGTGTTTCCGATCGAGGTGTTCTTGGTACCGATGGAAAGCTATGAGAATACTCTATATAATGAAAGTGAAAAATATCGATTTTATTGCCCGATTAAATGATCGGAGGAAACCCAAAAGTGGTATAGTTATGTTTGAATTATCCCGCCGCAGATTTGTCGTGTGACCGTGTCAAAATTTGGAATTTTGCCTTGTCACTAGTTGGAAGTGTGTCGTCTACTTGTTTTGACCTTGTCGGTTTTACCTTGAGTGGATCATGGTTAGTGAATGTTATACAAGTTAGAAGCCACGAGTTGAGAAGGATATTGTGGGTTAGAACAAATTAGATTGATGGCTTTGAGTGGGATGACTTTTGAAATAAGAGAAATTGGTTTTCAGCCTCTGTAGCAGTGTTAACCGATTAACACGTGCAAGGATGGTATTTTGTGCTGAATTTTAAGAAGTTAACCGATTAACCTCAGACGGGTAATCGATTAACATGTGTGTAATTTGTGAATTCCCTTAGTAACCATCATCTGCATTTTGCTACCTTGTGTTGCTCCGATTGGAGAATATTGTGTGAATGGAAAACGGGATCGTGAGTAAATGAAGGATAAATTTATGTTTTTGGGATCGTAACTTTCGGAAAGGTGTTGCGTAGTTGGCCATTTGTTCAAACGACGAAAGAGTTTGACTTTTGGGGAAGTAATCTTGTGCATTATGTTGAGTATGAGAATGTTATAAGTGTATTACTATTGAAATCCTTGAGGGTGAAGTTAGAGAATACTCACGAAGCATTGATCTTGTAAAGATCATTTCGGTAAGTTAATTGTTGGTGTTAGTAAGGTATGAACGGTTGGTTAGAGTTAGTATTTGTTATCTTTCGTGAGTTCATGGCATCGGATTTAGAGTCCGTGAGAGTAGTAGCAGTTGTGTACAGTTGTACTTTAATCAGAAGTATAAAATTTGAAGGTTATCCTTCCAAGTAAGAGTGGGAATTGGGAGTTCAAGAATTAAGCATGTAATTGAGATTGTTTGTGAAACAAAACAATTAAGAGAAGTGGATTCAACTGAGAAGCGTGTTATGGTCTTCGAAAGTGTGAGTATAGGTGGAGTGTTGTATGGGAATTGGTGAGTAATATGGAACCTCACAATTGTGTTTTGGATGGTTTAAGTTTTGATAAGTGGTGACTCAAATATGATTGAAGTTCTATTTTGGTGTTACATTGTCATTAGTTGAGATTTTGTGGCGACAGAAACCTTGAGTAAGTCGGAAAACCATAAGAATAATCGATTTGGAATGTGGTAACCAGAACCGGAAATTGTTAAACTATTTTGGATGAATTGTTTCGAGTTTAGACCAGATTGAGAGTTGTTTGGTTAGGGTTGTAATGGTGTAGCTCCTGTACCTCTATCGTCTGGATAGTGTTGGATCGATGTTATAATATTGTGTGTTGGCAAAGAAATTATTCTACCATAAGACGTCAGTAAGTTTCATGTACCGTTGGTTAGTAAGGACCCTAGTGGATAAGTGTGTTTCTCCGTGGACTGTTAGTTGATTGGTAGTGCTCAAGAATTCGTGGTGTTCCACTGTTAGAATTTTGGATTTGCGCAGTGGAGGGTGGCAGATGAAAGAGTTTAGTCAGATTAATAAGGATCAAACGGATGACTACTTATAAGAATAATAAAGAAACAAGGAGATCTTGTTTTAAGTGTGTTACCTTTTGGGTGTGACACGAAAGAAAGGAAATATCGGATTTAATGATTACAATGTTTAGTATCAGACTAGAAGGAACTGGTAGGGAAGTCGTCGACTAGTTATGAAGTGGTTCGAATATTAAAGGATTTATAAAAGGATAGTTGTCGGTAAATTGCATAAAGGAAGGTATCACTGAATTACATCATGAAGATGTGTTGAGAGTTGTTGTCCCAATTTGAGATAAGGTGTTACGGTTTTGTTTTGTGACTCGGTAGAGGAATGTAGAATGGTACATTCTTTCCGAAGTAAGATGCGACTAAGTGTTTTAGTAAGAAACAACATACGAATTATGGAAAAGGCAAGGCTAGAAGTTAACTCGATTTTGGAACAAGAGTATAAATAAGGAATTGAAGTTTGATAAGTCGTGAAAATAAGATTTTTGGTCTATGGAATCAAGTTGGAAATGGAATACGTCAGAAAGTTTAACGGACGTAAAGTCAAGTGTGAATCTAAGACAGTGATACAAGTGGTGGTTATTGTCGAGTAGAGGAAATTCGGGGGCGAATTTCAATTTAAGGGGGGGAGAGTGTAATATCCCATATTATTTAAATGTTCAATAGGATATCAGATGAATATCTATGTGCTCTATCTTTGGATAATTGGATTAATGGAATCCTCTAAGTACTTTAAGTATTATCAATTGGGATCAATAGAGCAACTGATGAACTCTGAAGAGATAAATTGTTTTAATTCAAGAAAAAGGATTTTTGAGGTAACTCTAATAATTGATCGTTCGATGTTAGACGATAAAATATCTATTGGAGATATTTTACTCTATTGGATTATATTATATAATATGTTTATATATATATATATATATATATATATATATATATATATATATATATATATATATATATATATATATATATTTGTTATAAAGAGAAAGAAAGGAAAATAGAAGAAGAAGGAAGAGAAGGGGAAGAGAAAGAAGAGAAGAGGGAAGAGGAAGAAACTTGGAGAGAAAGCTTGGATCATTGTTCAAACATCTTCTTCAACCTCCTCTTCGATTATCAGGTGGGTTCTAGTTAGAAACTCTAAGTTCTAGAATTGAGGATTTAGAACTTAGGTTAGATTTGAGAGAAAATGAAATCTAACGGACAAAACACGATATAAATTGTGTAGTATGATCAATATATATGTGGAATCATCTGTTGATAATTGTTTTGATGTCCCAACATGTTTTGGTATGAGTTGGAATGGTTTAGAGTGAAGAAAAACATGATTTTTGGGCTCTGTTACGACAGTAATTGATTACCCTATTTGAGTAACCGATTACCTGTGTAAAAAATGACGTTCTGGGCTAATTTTGAGCGAGTAACCGATTACTCAAAGTGAGTAATCGATTACCAATGCTATTGGCAGAAAAATGAAAATTGAAATGGGCGTATCTTTTGAACCGTAAGTCCGTTTCGGTCCCCGTTCGAAGCGTCGGGAAGCTATTTAAATGCTCTAATTGATGGTGAAGTAAAAACATATTTATATGTCATGGATTGATATGATAGAGTTAAATATTGTGATGAATGTGAAAAGTGTGGTTTATGTTTCCACCGGAAATTCATGAATCGAAAGCCCGATTGATATGGGACTTGAAGCCTTGGAAAGAGAATCCAATGTGCTATTAAATGGTATGTTAGACCATGATTTAACCAAGGATACTTAGTAGGGGATGGTAGTGACTTGTTATGCTTTTATGTGTTGTTTTATGTTTGATATTGTTATATGCCATGTATGTTATACCATGTGTATCTAATGGTTATTAAAAATGAATGTAAGAAAACATGCATGTTTAAAATATGAATTAGGAAGAGTGAGGAAAACTTTACCCCAAAACAAATTGGTATAATTCTAGGTTGTGAATAGAATTGTGATAGAAACTCTGGATGGCGACGCTCGTGCATTCATTGACGAGTTCTGGCCTGGAGTAGATAACCTAGATGACAAGGCTCGGGCACCTGATGTAGGAAGATGCATCCGTGACGAGATTGGTCTTAGAGTGAGACACTAGTATGGAACATGTGTGTGAACCTTTGTGTTCTTTGAGAAAATGTGAATGTGGCCTTAAGGCATTGTGGCCTTGTGATTGTCGAATACAATCACGTTTGTGTGTGAGATCACGTAATGGTAACCGGTTATCTTGTGAGTGCGTTTCATGGGTCTCGAGCTCCTCTGAAACAAGTGCACAACTACTTGGCAGGTTTGATTCCCGCGTGCAGTACTCAATGGTGCTCTGGGAGCGTATGCTTTTGACGGTTAATTGCCCGTGTGAAGTGACGGTTCATAACGGTTAATGGCCCGTAGAACCCGAATCCATTCGTATGTCAAGTAGGTTACAAGGATCCATGACTCGGGTCGACTTCTAGACGTAGAAGCGGACGGGAAAAGGGGATGCCTTGGTGTGGTTACCGATTAGTGATATTGTTAGTTGATGAACTCATGAACATGTTTCCATATAGTGTGAGATTGTGTACTCAAGGTCATTTCCCTTCCCCTTGACTTGAGTTAGGATTGATAGAACCCTGTAAAGCCGGGAGAATCCATCGGATAGAGAACTCATTGAGATTTGATGTATCTCACCCCACTATAGTTGCTATATTTCAGGTGCAGGTTTAATTTACAAGTGGAGCGATGCTTGGACGTTTCAAGAGGAGCTTAGTTGAGCTTATTCCGCTGTGTATTATTGTTGTATACAATTGAGTTTATTCCATGACTTGTGTCATATGTGTATTTATGTTTTAGAAATGGACAAGTATGTGAACTATGCCATTAGGCACTTTTGATGTGTCAGTACCAAATAAAATGCTTGTATTGTATTATTCTAGGTATATATTATACAGGGCATTACAAGTAGATTATTAGTATTTTTTTAGTGATAATAAATTAATAGGGAAAAAAATTAAAATGAAAGTGTAAAAGTGTGGGAACAAAATGTGAGAGAGATTTTGAAATTTTAATTAAGAGAGATAATGAGTGAATATAATATTTAATTGTGATTTAATTGGTGAATATTTAAAAATGAATTTCACATGTAAATCTTTCAAAGAGTTTTTTTTTTTTAATAAAAGACCAATATATTGCAAAAAGACGATGATACAAAAAGGGAACAAATTAGCCCCTGGAGCTACTTGAATCTAAAGAATGGTAAGCCTGGCCTATTCTTTACAAAATCCTTTCGAATCCCTAAAGGAATGGAATCAAAATAAGAGATCAAAGTCATGCTGAGCTCAAAATTCATCAAAAAATCGGCACAAGAGTTACCATCACAAAATATATGGGATATGACTAAAGATGAGAAATTACAATGATCTACACAAAATTTCCAACGACGTCTAAAATTCGAAGGAACCAACTTAAGGTTAGAAAAAACTTTGATGACTAAAGAAGAGACGATTTCGATCCAAAGCTTAGACCAACCCCTAGAAATAGCAATCTCTATTACTTTGGTAACGACACCAAACACCACATGAAGAGAAGAATCACAATAAAGACACTCCGCATAAGCCATGATAAGATTACCACGGTGGTTTCTAAACAACCCACCACCCCCAATCTTTGAAAGAGTTATATATTGTTGAAATTGAATACATGGCATGATGTAATAAGAGATGAGAATGAAAAAGGTAAATATTACTTAATTATTTAAATACCATTTGATTTTAACGGATCAGAAAAGAGATCAGCAGTCAGTAACACGTCGTGAGCTCCTAATTCGCCGGTGGTAGAGAAAAGAAGGGGGTGTACCTGCAAGGCACTTTGATGCTAAAGTAAATTTCAGCAGGAGAGAGAAAGAAAGTACAGAAAATAGTTAGAATACCTAACTCTATTGTGGAATAGGGTATTTATAATGTGCCCTCAGCTCTCTGCCAACGATTATCTGCATTTCGAGTTATTTCAAAAACCTTCCCAAACAAGCTAAGACAGTCTCCAAACAACTGTTAAAGACATTCCAAAATTGTCATCAATGACATTCCAAACAAGCTTAGACATGTTCACACTAAAAAGGAAAATCATCACAGCAGGTTATTCAAGAGAGTTTCAGGTCATCTATAAAAGAGAAGATTCATACACGATCAGGAGGGGGCCATCATCAAAATTCAAACCATAATCATCAAAACCTCACATCAATTCATACAAATCACATCAAATTTTCTGATACCACATAACACCCCTCCATCATATCAGAAAACCAAGAAAACCATTCATCAAAAATCAGAAGAAAACCACATCGTACACAGCTACCAAATCATCAAAATCCCATTACCAAACTCACAGAGAAATACAGAGATTCAAAAAGGCATTTTACTCATCATCATCTCAAATCCAGAAGAAGGGGGCGAAAGCTAAAGAACAACATAAATCAAAAGCTCGTGAAAGGTAAAAGATAAGAGAGACGTCCCTGATTGAAGATCTATAGGAGAGCCAATCGCAAATCACCTCAAGCCGTCGCCATCCTTTCCTTTCTTCCTTTTCCTTTTCGCCTGATAATATTTGTAATGTGTAATCGAAAATCAACATAGTGAATTGGGGTATTGGGGACTGCTGGGTTTAGGATTTCGATTGTGTATTTGATTTTGGAGAGGACGAGAGAACGAGAGAGCCGTAGGGTAGCCACGGCGCATTTAGGGTTTGAAACCCTACATTTGAGAGAGAAAGAGAGGATGAGAGAGCATCTGAGAGAGGAGAGGAAGTGTTCTTTCCTTTTGTGCTAGCGAACTTATCCTGTATACCACACACACAATGCACCACCTTGCACTCTCACCTTTTTATCCGTTTGATCACGTACACACACATCACAAGGTTGAGAGCTGAGGGTCCATGGTGTACCCTCTATCCCTAGAAGCACCAGATCCCTCCGTTATTTTAATCTATTTTTTAAATTTAATTTAACTTTCTTTTTATAAATAAATTCATAGTTTTTTTTCTAGATAATCAAACTTTTTTTCTTGTAATTAAAATAATTAGAGTTTTTTTTAAACAAATATAACTCCTTTTTAAAATACAATTAACTAATTAATTATTTAATTTTTGTTAAGTTTTTTTTAGTAAAGAACCTTTTAAATGATAATAAACCCTTTTACTAATTACTTTAACCCTTTTTTATTAATAATAATTTTCAAAACTTTTTTTAGATAATAGGATAAATCCTTTTTTCCTTTGTCATAAATTAAATTATCTTTTAATTATTAAGAAACCTTTAACCTTTTAATTTAATAATAACCTTTAATAATATAACCTTTCATTTTCCTTTAAATTTATCAACTTTTCTTAGTAATGTGTTCTTTAGTATAATCCCTCATCACGCGCCTGAGTGAATCGTATGTTGTGTGTTTTTTAGTATCTTGTTTGCGACTGATATGATGCCTTGTTTATGCCTTTGTGTGGTCACCTTTATGTATGCATGCTTTTAGTATGTCAAACCTTTCAAAACCTTAAAACTCTCGATCCAACGTCGAGCCATTTTCTACCCATGTAAGTCGATCGCCTTTAAAGCGTCGCTATCAACCTTCGGTCACTATACACAATACTAGCCCACTTTGCTAGTGCGCACGAGTAAATCTTAAGTTAGTTGCCCCCTTAATTCCAAAGAAAGATTATTTCTTTGACTCAACGTCATAGGACTAACTTTAGAACTCTTGGCCTTAGGATTCTGAGTCGCCATGCTCCACGTCTCGCTGTAGACGATTTAACATCTTAGCCTTAGGATCAGAGTCGCCGTACTCCACGTGAATGTTTCACTGCAAATATTTACAATCCTACCCCTCTTAAACCAACCTACAACTTTAGAGTCGCCGCACTCTATGTAATGTCTTTCCATAGACATTACCTCCCCATGGAACCTTGACCTCGTCAAGAAGTTCCTCTTTTCAGAACTACGGATACTCTGATTCTGTTCCCCTCGGGATACGTAGGTACAATATGCGATATCTTGCCGAGTATACTTAGATACTAACCCCTAGGGTTTCAGCCTTTAGCATAGCACCTTTAGCAAGCGAGTAATAGATAACATAAGTACTAACAAGAGGTTTCTGTAGAGTACTACAGACGTTTAAGAATCTAATACCTTCCCTAGGCGTAACCAACCCCCAAACCTTAGATCTCTAGGTTTTTCTCGTTCTTGAACCTTTCCTTTGGATAAATCAAAGACGGTGGTGAACATTTAAATAACTATGATTCAAGTTAATATAATAGCTTGTTATCCTATTCTCACCGCAACATATGGTGTTTCCGAAGATGCATTTCCAGAATTGTTCAATGTTATTGTTTTATGGTGTTTTCGGAGATGCATCTCTAGAATTTCCCGCAGTCTGTTTTTTTTTTTTTTAGTTTTCTTGTTTGTATGTTTTTTTTGCGTGCACTAATGATATGCCTTATTTTACCTTACAGGCATAATGGCTGACAAAGTCGACAGACTGAGACATGGAAGGGTGGTCCAGCACACACCTGTTCGACGAGAGCGGAGGCAGCAGGTACCTCTGGTTAGGTAGAGGCGTCGACTTCTGCGGTGCCGTCTACTTCTGGGGATTGTGTTTCACCTCAGGCCACTCCATCTCAGACCACTCCACCTTCTTCTTCTTCTTCTTCTCGTTGGATACGGGAATCACCATCTGACGCGTCACTTCCCCCATCCTCCAGCAGGCATAATGATTCACTAGTGCCGCCTGCTATGGATCCAGTGCCACCTCCCACTGATGACCGTGTTGATCCAGTGCCACCTCTGAAGGGTGAGGCTATCTGATTTGGAGGAGGTCCATCTGATTTGTCCTTACTTTCTCTGTATCCATACTACACTGCCAGAAATATCTGGGATGGAGATGTAGCATTAGTTTGATTTTGATTTATTTATTACGTTAATTTTAATTGCTGACGTTAATTTCAGGTGTGTGATCCCCAAAAGTTTCTTAACCATGGGAGAAAGATTGTTGGCTTAGCTCAACGAGGTGAGAATTAGTTTTAGTAAATTTTGTCCTTATTTGGCCTGAAGGACCTATGCATGACCGGGTACACTCTGGTCAACCACAAGATGTTTAATGCATTCGTGGAAAGCTGGAATTCTGAGACCTCTTCGTTTCATCTCCCACATGGTGTGATGTGTATCACACTAGACGATGTCTCGTGTTTGTTACATTTCCGATTAGGGGGAGATTCCTCGATCATGGTAGGATGACCATAGAGAGGCAATCTAGATGATGGTAGAGCATCTAGGGTCTGATCCAGGGAAGGCAATTGAGCAGGTGGATAGTACCAAGGGTGCTCATGCTAGATTTGAGTTCCTGAAGGAGATATATAATGATGAGATCCTTGTTGCACAGTAGGCTCATGGTGATGCTGAGCAGGTAGCGGTACACAAGACTCGTGCTCATATTTTCTTTTTTTTTGTTGACATTTGCATTTTTGTGCACACGAGTACCACTTATATTGACATTGTATACATCTGGTACACTACTTGGATCTCACTAAGATCCACGAGTACAACGAAGGGCGGCTTGTCTGTGCTATCTTTATTCGAAGTTGAGAGATAGATGTCGGTGGAAGACGAAGCAGGTCACAGGAAGCATGACACTACTAGTGGTAATAATTCTTGATCCTTGAATGTCTTTTATGTCAATTTCATTTCATATTTGTGAAACCATTACCGATAATTATTGATCCTTGACTTTTTTATTTTCATTTCAGACTTGGATCCTTCACCACTTCATGCGCATCGCTGAATGGGCGAGTGTGGATGAGTACACTAAGGACATGCTGCATACCTGTGCTTTTATCCCGCTGAGAGGGAACCAAACAGTCGAGCCTTTCAGAGTCTACCTTGACCCTTTAGTTTTTGAGGACATGAATTTCAACAACTACGTGGATCACCGTCATATGCGGCCATTTGATGAGATATTGCTATACTCCGAATGGTTGGCTTGCAGATCGCATATCACTGCTCCTCACTTGCCCGAGCGCGTCAAGCGGCAGTTTGGGTACACCTAGAATATCCCCAGACACCCTGTTGTCTCTACTCCTTCTACCTTGACTCGTAGACAGATAGAGGAGATGTTTGCTGAATACGAAAGTCATCTGGTTTTGGAGGTGGCACGGGTTACCATAGCGCCGAATGATTGGAGCTACGTCGACGGATACATCAGGTTGTTTTTCAAGGTGTCACATCCATACATGGTGCAGACTGCTCTAGGAGATCTTTCGAGAGTAGCTCATCAGGAGATACTAGAGGAGGAATAGGATCAACTAGATAATACTGATGATGTCTTGCCTCAGTGTCGTCGCATAATAGAGATTGCACTGGCAGGCATTGACGATGGTCTCTTCCTTTAGGGATCTGCTGTCAAGCGAGTCCTGAATGCCATGGTGGTGGAGGCACAAAGGGCACTGTTGTACCGGAGACATCACCGGAGGACAAAGGGATTGATGGCCGAGAAGGAAGAGCAGATGTTGTCAGGCACACCCAATTGTAGTCTGTTATTGTTTTGTTGTGTTACTATACTCTCTACTTTATTTTTACGGCTTTATCGCATTTTGGATTTTGATTGTACGACATTTTCTACATATATTGTTATACTTCACTAGTACGGAAAACCCATTTAACAACGGTTAGGAAAAGATATATAATGACGCGGGCGCAGGCGTTGTATGTAGAGTGTTGTTGTATATATGATACTTATAATCACGGCCCAGAAAGTATTGTAATAAATTGGAAAGCGTGCTACCTATAATGATGGTTATTTTAAATACCAGTTGTTGTATGTCTTTTAATAAAATAAAAAAAATGCAGCATTAGAATTACCTATAATGACGGTTATTTTAAAGAACCGTTGTTGTATACTACCTGTAATGACGGTTATTTTAAATACGCGTTGTTGTATGTCTTTTAATAAAAAAAAAAAAAATTGCAGCATTAGAACAAGAACAACAGCAAGAACAAGAACAACAGCAAGAACAACAAGAACATCAAGAACAACAATAAGAATAAAAACAACAACAACAACAACAACAACAACAACAACAACAACAACAACATCAATAACAACAACATCAACAACAAGAACAAGAACAAGAACAAGAACAAGAACAAGAACAAGAACAAGAACAAGAACAAGAACAAGAACAAGAACAAGAACAAGAACAAGAACAAGAACAAGAACACGGACAAGAACAAGAACAAGAACAAGAACAAGAACAAGAACAAGAACAAGAACAAGAATAACAACAAGAACAACAATAATAAAAAAGAACAACAAGAACAACAATAATAAAAAAAGAACAACAAGAACAACAATAATTTAAAAAGAACACCAACAACTAACATTGCTAACTCGAGTTCTAAAATTTGTTCTGAAATTTGGTTTATTGGAGAAATAGAGTATCGTAAATGAAAGATGATGTTTGGAGGTAGAAGATGTAGTTCGTTTAAGTTTTAGGTTTCACGTGGATCACTAATAGTAGTGTCTTGGCCGTTGATAATCACTAAATAGACGGTCAAGATTTGTTTAAGGATAGTGAATAAACTAATGTTGGTAATGAGACTTGAAAAAATAAGTAAAAAACAAAAAATGTTGGTGCTGGGACTTGAACCCATGACAAGATGTTACTTATAATGATGGTTGTTTTTAAATACCCGTGGTGAAAGGTCTGTCGGCATTTTAAAAAAATAAGTAAAAAATGCTACCTATAATGACGGTTGTTTAAATACCCGTGGTGAAAGGTCTGTCAGCATTTTGAAAAAATATGAAAGAAGTAACATGATTAAAATAAATTCAGAAAAATCTAAAAACACGAAATTTAATCTAATTAGTTAAAATAAAAATTTTGAGAATTTTTTGGAATTTTTGGAGACTATGAAAACAGAAAAAAAAATCATTAAAAATAGAAAAAAAGATGAATTTGGGGTTTTGAGGGTGAAGTCCTGTAACTCTTCTAGAGTAAGGGACTAATGACCGCACGATTTTTCTGCTTCAGATGCACGAAACAGATCTAAAAAGGGAGACGATTTTCCCTAAAACCGATTTTTTGAAGAGCAAGACCTAAACCTAAACTATAGGCTATAATGACGGTTGAAAACATAACCGTGGTGAAAGGCTGTCAGCATTTTGAAAAAATGTGTAAAAAACCATAAATGTGGACGCTGGGACTTGAACCCATGACCAGACGCTACCTATAATGACGGTTTTTTAAATACCCGAGGTGAAAGGCCTCACATTTCACCACGGTTGGAATTTTAACCGTCATTAAAAGCATTTTAATAAGATTTCAAAAATGCGCGCATCTATTACAACGGTGTATAGGAAAGCCGTTATAAGGCTGACGTTGTTGTTTGCACGTTTTGTAGTAGTGCTTCATCGAGTATTAGTCTGTTATTATTTTGTACATGTATTTTTTTAATTTTATTTTGGACTGTGTGTTATACTTCATCTGAAAAAAATACGCAACTTATAATAAAAAAATAAACTATTCTGATACAGTTCGGAGATGTATCTCCGAAAAATTATCGGATATGCATCTCCGAAACAATTCAAATATAAATGGTGTCTGAGTAGCATGTTTTGAATGTTTAAAATGGTTCCGAAGATATATCTCTAGAATATATCAACGTTCATTCAGAAACAAGTGCGTCTCGAAATATATCTCTGAAATTAGAGAGCGTATATAGAAATTCACATGGTGCATAAGAAACATCTTAGATGCAATAACAAATTCTCGTCTTTTTAATTTGTCATTCTTTTTGGATTTTGGAGCATTTCCTTTATCTTGTCTGTATTTTTGTTGTAATTATTTATTGCAATTTCTGTTAACTAGTGTACAAAATGATACTACATGTTAATATTTTTTAAAAATGTCTTACATTTTTTTAAAGTTTACTAATTTTAAAGATGAAAAAATCAAGGGTTAAATATGTATAAGGTCCCTACAAATATCTCAATTTTCTGGTTTGGTCCTTCTAAAATTTTCCTTCAAACAATGGTCCTCTGAAAGTTTTCCGTCCCTAACTTTAGTCCCTCCCGTTAGTTTCCACTAACGGAGGATTATGTGGCATGCCATGTGGAAATTTTTTGATGATGTGGCTTACATGTGGCAATGCCAACGTGTCAAAAATTGCTGACATGTATGCCACGTGGCAATTGTTTCAATTTTAATTTTTTTATATTAATATCATATTTGAACTCAGAAATGGTAGCTAATCTGTAGCTACTTCCTAACTAATTCTAGCTAATCTCTAGGTATTTTAAACACACCATTTTTGTAGCTAATTAATAGCTAATCTCTAGCTAATTTAAACACACCATTTTTGTAGCTAATTCATAGCTAATGTTTAGCTAATTTAAACACACAATTATATTAGTAATACACAACTCATTGATTCTCATTATAACCCCAGCGTTGCAAAAACATAATACCACTTATAATTATCTAACATAGTTTTATTGTCATCTTATAACATTGATCAATAATAATCAATCATAAAGTGATAGCATAAAATGAAGATTGACCGTTACAAGTTATAACAAAAACAACTATCTTGCCTCTTAAGAAGTAAACATGAAGAAACAGCCCCAAAAAACCAAAGCTTCTCATAGATTAGCAGTAGCAGAATATGCTATTCCAAACAGAAAACCATGCAGTAAATGCTATTCCAAATGGCAGACCGTGCAGTTTGACCGAAGGTAACTTTGACAGGTACTACCCACCATTCTTTATAAGGAAATAACTCCTGGATAAATGAGAAGCCACTTAGCATGTCAGCATAAGCAGAGAATTCAAGTACAACACAAAACAAGGAAAAGAACATTTGACAACCTGTCCATTAACTGAGCTAACTAATGTTAAATGAGTAGCATAATTTGACAACCTGTCCATTAACTGAGTTAACACTGTTTTGATGTCTACTATGGGCTGCAAATACAATCCAACCAGTCAGAGCAGAGCAAATGTTTCAACATTAAGAAAGAAAGAAAAAAAAGAACACTGTGTTGGCCAGTCAGTCAGAGCAGACCAATGATTAAGCATGATTCACAAGCACCATAACACCTGCATGGCCAGAAATCATGTTTTCATGATTTATTTTTACCTCTATGGCTATGGCATGCAAGTATCGTGGTGCTATGTATCTTGTAAGACAAAGATAAGAGTGAAAGAAGCTCAAAGAACCTGATGTTGCAATCGAACCTGATCTCAGGGATGCCAAAAATACTAGGAATAAAGAGAGCCTTATCAACTCCTAATGAATTTTGAAATTGCAAATTTATACAGATGCCGAGTTATTGTTTTATGTCAAATTGTAAATAGAGCCTTATCCTCTATGCTTGTTCTGGATTTCTATCATGTGGGGATCCCACAAGTATTTATACATGGCTTGTTTACTATACATTTTATAGAACCTGCATAATCCCTCTTTGTCACCTAATAATTCATCAATCAATTATTTTAACAACTTCACAAACCAGTCCTATAAACTCACAACATTTTATGCATTCATATACATATGCATAATATATACCTCTTTTGCATTTGGGTTCTGAGGAGCAATAAACCTAAACCTATTACCCTGGCTGAGTATAGTAGGATGTGTGCTACCACCAATCGTATACATGAGCCAATGAGTGTAATCATTGTTAACAATATGAAAGTTTCCTCTTATAAAAGCTAGTTTCCTTTTTTTTTTTCACTTCCAGTGACATACCAACAAATTGCAAAACAATAACTGCAAATGCAGATTTATTTAAATTTCATCTTTAAGAAAGTTTCTTTCTTTGGAATTCATGGACATGGAGGCATAGGCGAAACAACAATTGCAAGAGCATTGTACAACTCAAATTGCTAATCAATTTGAAGGCACAAGTTTCCTTACTGATATAAGAGAAAGTTCAACTCAAAGACAAGGCTTAGTTCAACTTCAAGAAATACTTCTTTATGAAACAGTTGGTGAAAAGAACATTAAGCTTGGAAATGTTTATAAAGGAATTCCAATTATAAAGAAGAGATTATGTTGCAAAAAAAGTACTTTTGATTCTTGATGATGTTGACAAATTGGAACAGCTTCAAGCCTTAGCAGGAGGGCGTGATTTGTTCGGTTTCGGAAGTGTAATAATCATAACAACAAGAGATAAACAATTGTTAGCTTCTCATGTAGTTGATAAAACATATGAAGTGAAGAAATTGAATCATGAAGAACCTTTTGAACTGTTTACATGGAATGCATTCAAAAGAAAAGCAAGTGATAAGGAGTTAAATTTAGACCATAATTGGTGTTAAATTAAAGATTCAAAAGTAGATGACAGAATCCAAATTTCTCACAAACATTTCAGATAGCTATTACACATAAGGTGGCTAGAGATAACTTTGAGTGAATTAGGATGTAGTTGCCGTAGAAATACTAATAATAAAATTTTGTGTTCAGCTACATTGAACAAGAATAATATAAAATTAGGTCAATATATCTATCTATCTACTTAATCTAAATCCAAGGTGGTCATGATGACTACTTTGGTCACAACCCTAACCTTAATTGTCTACTTGGCAATTTCCCTAACTCTAATTGTCTACGTGATTTTTTCTTAAAATATTCAATATTATTTCTAACCCTAATTGCCTACGTGTAATAATAATAATAATATACATAATAATAATAATAATAATAATAATAATAATAAATTATTTCTAATTCTAATAATAATATCAATAATAATAATAATATAATAATAATAATATGAATATTAAATCACCAACAACAACAACAATAATAATAATAATAATAAATTATTTCTAATCCTAATAATAATAATGTCAATATTATATTGTAGAAGGATTATTCAGCCACCACTATTAATAATTATATAAATAATATATATTAATATAATATTATTCAGCCACCACTATAATAGTCATATAAATAATATATAATAATAATCATAATATAACAACAATAATAATAATATTAATATAATAATAATATGAATATTAAATCACCAGTATTAGTAAGAATAATAATAATAATATAAATAATAAATTATTTCTAATCCTAATAATAATATCAATATTATATTGTAGAAGGATTATTCCGCCCCCACTGTTAAAAATCATATAAGTGATTAATAGTTTTTTTTGTAATTTAAAATAAAATATAAAAGTTTTTATGAGTTTACATTTTATTAATTTGTTAAAAAAATTCAAACTATTATTATAAGTGATTAGTAATATTTTATTTAAATTAAAAATAATTAAAATATTTGTAATTAATTTAGTTAATAATTGGTAAACAATTGAAATTAAGAAATATTTTATGAGTATTAAAGTCACATATATTTAGTGATTATAATGTTGTTTTAATAAACCGTTTTGAATATCAATGCATAATTGAAATAAAATCACCATTAATTAATTCACCTCTCTATTAGAAATCTACGTTAACAAAATTGATACATTTCTTTCAATAAAAAAGACTGTTACATAGTACTCATATTTACTTAACATTCATATAATATAATTCATATTTATATTACTTAACATTTTGTAACTCCCGTATAGATATTAATTCATATTAATATATATTAATATTTTTATTATTCTTTATAAATACCTCTTTTATCATCTCTATTTGGTCATCTCATCACACACTGGATCTCTATTTAGCGTCTCATTACACACGATAATTTTACAAACAATTACATTATTTGAATTAGTGCTTTAGTGTTGTTTTGTTGTTTGTAGATATTCATTTCATGATAACTCTAATATTTGAGATTTTGGGTAGCAAGATGCCAAAATGACTATCAATGGTTAGTATTGAAAACATATCATCAATATATCATATTTTGTATTTTATTTTACATGACTAAATTTATGCTTTGTTGTTGTTTGTAGATATCACTTCCACAATAACTTCAATATCTGAGATTTTGAGTGCCAAGATTGAAATTAACTTGAAGGATAGAATAATACATATATGGATTACACCTGATCGCACAAATCCATTATAGAATGAAAGTCTCCATATGCTTTTGTTTGATGAAAAAGTGTTATTTTTATTAGTATATATGATCACTTGGGATAATTAACTAAAAGGTAATTATTATATATTATTTATTATTGTTTATATCTGTTCTGGACTGGGTCGTGGTTTCCTACAATCAAACAGACCCAATCCATACAACTTGAAGAAGCCCAATAAAGTCCTAGAGAAGGACACATGACTACCATACGCGAGGCCAAAGGTATGTCGGGAACCCGACACCTTGACAGTGTCGAGCATCTGAGGACGAACCAGAAAGGAAGACATCACACCCTGATGAAATAGACCTCCTCGATAGATTAACTTCTCCCCGCGAGAATACTCCTAATCTCGTTGACTCATAGGTCCTCGACAAGCATGGTTCTCCTCCGTTAGATCATGTCCAGACCACGACCACCATATTTCCTCGACATTGTAGACTCTCCCCCGAGGAGTCTACTAATGGTCTTATCTACACAGATACGTTTCATGTAACCGTCTACTAATGGAATTAAAGGGACGGTTACACTAGGGTGTTGACCACGAGCTGGTCATTATTACTACACGTAAGCCCTAGCAGTTATTTGGAACGGGTCACACGCTGGCCCCACCCGTTGCAAGTAACCGTTGGGCACGCGCTGGAGGTCTCCTATAAATATCCTCTCACATGGGAGGGTCAGGATAGTTAACTTCTTACTCTCACTCACTTTCTCTGTATTTGCTGTGCCCTCACTGACTTAAGCATTGTAGTGCCCTGTAGGTACACCCCCCGCCGTCTTTCATCATCATTGAAGTAGCAACTATTCCAGACTTCGTTGGTCATCTTCAAACTGTCTGATCCAGGTACGATCAGTGGCGCCGTCTGTGGGAATTTCATAAGTTTCCCCGTTTTCC
Organism: Lathyrus tuberosus; assembly: GCA_022829125.1. Classification (NCBI taxonomy): domain Eukaryota; kingdom Viridiplantae; phylum Streptophyta; class Magnoliopsida; order Fabales; family Fabaceae; genus Lathyrus; species Lathyrus tuberosus. The sequence goes on from JALAZF010000504.1 coordinate 46,829, forward strand.
TCGCGATAAACCAAACTTTCCTCATTCAACTACCAGCAATGGCCAACCCGTCGGCGAATCAAGCTATAGACAATGTCATCACACTACTTGGTGGCAACGCCCATGGCGACAACAATGCTCTTCAGCCGGTCGTGGAGAATGATATCAGAGACGGAATCACCGCCTCCCCATCTTCTGATGAGGTAGAATACGAGACTGCTCAACAAGATGGACAGGAAGCAATCTTCTAGCCCACCTACTATCCTGTGGATCCACCACCAAATGCAGATCCGAACACTGCTGCCTTATTTGCGTTGATCAATCAGACCAATCAAATGATCTTCAACCAAAGCTTACAGATCGAGAAGCTTGATAAAGGCCGTGGTTGAACTTCCCCGCGAAGACACCGACCACCTCCTTATCCCGGACATTCACAATCTCCAGTGGAATCTCGCAGCCCCTCCCCAGTAAATAGAGGTCGCAGGCCACGTTTGGAGCGTAACCCGACCGAGCATCCACAGAAGCGTCATCGCTCCCCGCCACCAAAGGGGCCCACTCGTCCTTTGAAGACTAAGAAGAGTAAGCCTGATGTCGAGGAGCCAAGAGGCCATCATAAGGAAAACTCCCCAAGATGTCACTATGTTCGCGATCATAATTCTCTTTCTGTATCCCCGGGAGGCAGCGATGATGATGACTACCGGACTCCTCTATCCAGACAAATAATGGAAGCTCCTATTCCTAAAAGCTTGGAGAGACCTCCATCCTTGGGGACTTACGATGGAACATCTGATCTGGACGACCATGTCGAGAGCTTCGAGGCTCTTCTCGACTTTAGAAACGTCTCCGGCGCTATCAAATGTCGATTATTCCCTACGACTCTTCGGAAAAGGGCCATGGCTTGGTATAAAAACCTGGCACCTGAATCAATAGCGTCGTGGAAAGCTCTGAGGGAACGTTTCAGGAAGCATTTTACAGCTTCTCGAAGACATCCAAAAACTATATCCTCCTTGGAGGCCATCTTCCAAGAAAAGAGAGAATCTCTCCGGAGCTACATAGAGAGATTCAACCAAGAAGCGGTCGAGGTCCATACGACCGACCATATAAAATTATATCTCATCATCAAAGGACTGCGGGTTGGTTCCAAGTTCGCAGAATCTGTCGGATTACACCGTCCTCGCAGCTTCGAAGGTTTCCTCGAACGAGCTCAATCACACATTGAGTTCGAGGAAGCAGAAGCAGCCCAGATTGCCCTTGATTTAAGAAACAGAGAAAAATTCACGTGAATGAAAGCTGGCCGCAAATAGGGAGGGCCCCTACCGCGTCATTGCAAAGACGGGGACAGGTGCTTAGTACCTCGAAAACCTCCGAGATGAACGATTTGCTCGACCATGAAATGCTGAGAAGCTCAAACAATATTACAGTTAAACACTGCATGTAACTATACAAAAGTTGCCGTTACGGGGAGCGTGCCATGGTACAGGCACGACACCTCTATATGCTAACGAAGGTCAAAAGTCACGTTGTGTGTGCGTTGGACTTTTTGGCCCGGCGAGGAGTACTCTATCGAGCTCCATCGTCGACGTACCTTGTAGGCAGAACACCCAGCTTGCGATTGGAAGTTCACGTCATGAAACTAAGACCTCGATCGACCTCTTAGCTTCGTTGAAGGTTGGGGTACAACCCCTGACAACTCGACCAGCTCTCTTCGCAGTCGAGGATCACTAGAGTCGAGCAAACTCCCAAATATCCAGCAATTTCAAAATAACTTAGATAAAAATAAGTAAAATACCACACACAGAACAGATAAAGAGGCAAAATGGAAATATTAAGTCGGGAACTTCTCTTCTCCCCAACGTTTTAACCAGATGCAACTCTTCGTTGCCCGCAAGCTATCAGTGCCCGCCTCATGATAATTGCCCGCAAGATATCAATGCCCGACGTCACGATAATCAGGGAAATTTCGACTATGCTGATATCCTCCTCGGATCATCCCTTGGCATTTACCCGACACGTTTATTGACCCTCAAGTCATTACTCTGATACCTCAAAGCAACGACTTGGGGGGGGGCTCCTGTTCTGGACTGGGCCGTGGTTTCCTACAATCAAACAGGCCCAATCCATACAACTTGAAGAAGCCCAATAAAGTCCTAGAGAAGGACACATGACTGCCATACGCGAGGCCAAAGGTATGTCGGGAACCCGGCACCTTGACAGTGTCGAGCATCTGAGGACGAACCGGAAAGGAAGACATCACACCCTGATGAAATGGACCTCCTCGACAGATTAACTTCTCCCCGCGAGAATACTCCTAATCTCGTTGACTCATAGGTCCTCGACAAGCATGGTTCTCCTCCGTTAGATCATGTCCAGACCACGACCACCATATTTCCTCGACATTGTAGACTCTCCCCCGAGGAGTCTACTAACGGTCTTATCTACACAGATACGTTTCATGTAACCGTCTATTAATGGCATTAAAGGGACGGTTACACTAGGGTGTTGACCACGAGCTGGTCATTATTACTACGCGTAAGCCCTAGCAGTTATTTGGAACGGGTCACACGTTGGCCCCACCCGTTGCAAGTAACTGTTGGCCACGCGCTGGGGGTCTCCTATAAATATCCTCTCACATGGGAGGGTCAGGATAGTTAACTTCTTATTCTCACTCACTTTCTCTGTATTTGCTGTGCCCTCACTGACTTAAGCATCGGAGTGCCCTGCAGGTACACCCCCCCTCGCGCCGTCTTTCATCATCATTGAAGTAGCAACTATTCCAGACGTCGTTGGTCATCTTCAAACTGTCTGATCCAAGTACGATCAATATCTATATAATAAACTAAAAGGTAATTCTTTTTATCTATAATATGTATTTAAATTAATAAAAATATATGAATAGTTTTATTAGTGTTTATCGCTAATAATTACCTTTTAAAATATAATTTAGGAGGTTATTGAAGGTGGTGATTCAAATAGCAAAGATGAAGTGGTTATTGCTAATTCTTGCTAAACTCCAACTAGCAAGTCACTTGTGATGACAACTTTGGTCACAACCCTAACCCTAATTGTCTATGTGGCAATTTCCCAATCTCTAATGGTCTATGTGGCATTTTCTTAGATTATTCCATATTATTTCTAACCCTAATTGCTTACGTCTAATAATATTAATAATAATAATAATAATAATAATAATAATTATTATTATTATTATTATTATTATTATTATTATTATTATAATCATTTAGCACTTAGTTTATAAAAATTATAAGAAAATTTTATCATTTAGCACTTAGTTTATAAAAATTATAAGAAAATTTTGTCTCTATTTTATTTAATGACTAAATCATATATTTAATTTTATATGCAATTAAGAAATATAATAAAAATATTTTTCATTAAATTAATTTTGTACAATAATTTTAAAATTCAAATTAAAAATATTATTTTTAAGTTTAAAACTGTTTTTGAAAATTAGTCTATCAAATGAGTTTTTGTATGTATCATGATAAATAATAACTAAATAAATAGTAATAAGGTAACCAACAAAATAAAAATAACACTTATACAATTCAAAATTTAATATATAATTTTAGAATATATTTATTTCATTTTCATAAATATATAGTGGATTAATTTTGAGTTTTGCACAATAAAAATAATGGAAAACTTAAGACTATAAATTCATTAAAAGACTCTTAAATTTTTAATTTTTTGCACTAAAAATTCATTAAAACAATTTTCATTTTCTAACACTATTGAGTGTGATATACCTCAATTTTTATATAAACAAATGCAATTAATGCCTAATTGTAATCTCTCTCACTTTTATTTGTTAATTTATAGTGGAGTAATTTTGATTTTTTCTCAATAAAAATAATAGAAAATTTAATATTAAAAATTATGATATTCAAGACTATTATAAATTTATAATAATTTTATATTATAATTTTCATAGTTAAATTTTGATATTAAAATATAAAATTTATATCTAAATATATATCATGTAAAAAGTACCTCATGCAAAAAGAATAAGATAAAAAACATAATATGAAAAAACGATATCTTTATTATTTCTTAATTAACACTTTACTATCTTCATAAATTATATATTGAATTGTCCGTTTCACAAAACTCTTAATTAACAGTTTACTATATTCATAAATTATATATTGAATTGTCCGTTTCACAAAACTCTTTACTTTTTGTAACTTAAATTCTCATAAATTTTAATTTTATTTATTTAATTATTATTTTAATGGTCATTAAAACTATAATTGATATACACAATAAAATAATGGTTTGTAAACTAATAATTCATTCAAACATTCTTCAATTTTTAACCTTTGTGCACTTAAAATGATTTTTCAGAATTTCTCTATTTATAACTACGATTCATTCATTTTACACTCATTAGAATAATTAGAAACACTTTTCACTCTTTATAAATTAGAATCACTTTTCACTCCTTATAGCAACAATATTTTATAATCAATATTTTATGTATTGATTAAACATATTTATTTTGAAGTAGTGCATATGAAGTAACTATCATAAATTTAAAAGTATTATATGATTTATATAATTATATATTTATATAATTTATATATATTAAATATAATTTAAATAAGTTAAAATGTTTGTACTTAAAACATATATATTTAAATATATTATTTGAATAATTTAAAATATAAGTTAAAATAAATTAAAATATAATTTAATATAATTTAAATATATTAAATATAATTTGATATATTAATATAATTTAAAGTATATTTTAAATTATATATTAATATAATTTGTATATATTAAATATAATTTAAATAAGTTAAAATATATAATTTAAATATATTAAATATAATTTGAAATATTAATATAATTTAAAATTCGTTTCCATACATAAAGGGCGTGGGTTCGACCCCCCCTTTTGCCAAACAACAAATACAGCGCTGTCTCAGAAAATGTTTAGAATTGTTTTATATTTTAATTAGTAAATGACTTTAGAGGGCGCTTTTCCTTAGAAAGCGCTTTCTAAAGTGAAAAAAATTTGAGCCCTATTAGAGCGCTTTCTGAAAGCACTTTCTAAGGTCATACCTATAGCAGCGCTTTTTAAAAGCGCTCTCTAAAGTGATACCTATAGCAGCGCTTTTTGGAAAGCGCTGTCTAAGGTGGCACTCTTTTACATTCTTTTACAGCGCTTTTGAAAAGCGCTTTCTAAAGCCTTTCTTTTAAGGCGCTTTTTTTTAGCGAAATTTTTTTATTCTTTTTAGCAGCGCTTTTGCATAAAACCGCTGTCTTTTTGGTGCTGTCTAATCATATTTTTGGCGTAGTGGGTAATTACAGAAAAATTAAAAATATTGTATGTTTAACCTTTAAGAAATTGTCTGTTACGATTTTAATTACAATTTTTTTATGGGTTGGGCTAAAATGATGATAATTATTTATGATATTATTTTCTTTATTTGTAAAATGGTATAAATTTTGTTAAGTGTTGATAATAAAAATCTCTTTTTGATATTACATTAACATATATTTTAACTATGATCATTCAATTTTTAAAAAATGAGTAACATATGCTCATCAATTTATTAATTATATTAATAAAAATTTAAATATTAAAATAATCAATAATAGATTATATTGAGGTTAATTCTACCAAAAGAAATATTGTTTGTAAATTTGTCTTATAAACTTTTAGTTTGGATTTTCTCTACTTTTTCCAATCAACTCTTCAAATGTTATTATTTAATGTCAAAGTTAGGAAATAACTGATCTGATATATTTAATTTTTATATTAAATATAATTTTAAAATAATCTATAATTTCATATTTAGTTATGTTATATTTTTTTTATAATTCTTATTTACACACAATTTTATATAAAAAATTATATATATATATATATATATATATATATATATATATATATATATATATATATATATATATATATATATATATATATATATATATTTGTAAAATTTGAATATCCTCTATACAATTGCAGAGACTAATTCCTTAAGCCGTGTAGAACCATAATGAATGAAAAAGCTTTTCCTCAAGACAATTAAATGCTAGGGCGTGCCTATGGCCGGGTTTGAAAACACAACCTCCGATTAATCTGGAAGAAATTAGTATCCTTAATCTAAATAAATATAAATATAATAGTATGCCTAAGAATTTTATTGTAAGAAAAAATATTATTTTTTTCATAAATTTAATCATATATTAGTACTTATTCAATTATTTTTTATTGGATTTAAATAATATGGTCATATAAATATATGTAATAATAATTTATATTTGTTAAAAGAAATATATTCATGACAATTAAATTGACAATTATACCTAATTTTAGTTTAGGTGAAACTTAAAATTTTAAATTTTGCTATTATATTATATAATCAGTATAAGTCTGAGAAAATATATATCATTTAATATACAATGACATTAATATATTATAGACCAACCGCGCAACGCGCGAGTTTTACTCTAGTTTTTTCAAAATCAAGAATTAGAAACTCAAGAAATGAAAAATAGGTTAGTAAACTGGTCATACTATTGAATCAGTAACATCCGTAAAAGAGAATTACACATAAGTGGCTAGAGATCCTCTTGGAAACTCTACAAAAAGCTTCCTATGAATTTCCCTTTCTATTCATGTCTTATCCACAAAGCACCTGAAAAATATTACAAATGCAGTGCCTCCTTCAATGGTAAGTTGTTCACATAACCGACAGTGTTGGAAATGATTTAATTCAACAAAATATAAGTGAAACACTTCTTTTGTATTCTAAATGTGAACATTTCAAGGGATTCCTTTCTATTACCTATATTATTCACAAACCAAGATTGAAACTCGAACAGGGTAAAAATTTTATAAAATACCAGATTTTAAAATAAGGGTATTATCACTTTATTTCAGAAACAAAATCAAATCAAAGATAAAATTTTATGTGTACCTAATTGTTTCATATAAAAGTTCACAACTTTGGTTGATCGAGATTGAGTAGTGTGGGAAAATCTTTAACGGTATGGATTTTTTCACGACTCACACATCTGTGGAAAGCTCCGTCTTTACCAATCTTTTACGGTCTCTAAACTTCATCCAAAAGACTTGGAGGGTGGTGTTTCTTGTATTCCGCAGTGATAAAAATCAGATGTTAAAGGGTTAGGGTTAGAGTTTGTGGAATGAATTGTACGTAGGAGAAGCTTGTACCCTTCACTATTGATATTTTCTTTTTTACAAAATTTACAGCGTGACATTATTAAAACACGTATGCAAACGAATGATTACACATGGTACGTCACATCATCCTCCGTTAGTGGAAACTAACGGGAGGGACTAGAGTTAGGGACGGAAAACTTTGAGAGGACCAAAGTTTGAAGGAAATTTTTTGAGGGACCAAACTTTAAAGTTGGCTTATTTGTAGGGACCTAAAACTTATTTAACCTAAAAATAAATACTGCAAATTTGAATCGACATTCTTACAATTATATACTCCTACATTGGGAAACAGATCTTCTGCAAATCTGTGCAGCAGTCCCTCATGCTACTAACCCAACGGCTAAAAGCTATCAACCAATATATCTTACATCTAACTTCTATATTTTTAATAGGTATAGTGCAGAATCAGGAATATGTTGTAACATAATATTATTAGTTATTGCAAAACTAAATTAATATTATTTTGGTTCTTTTTCTTGTCCATACTATAGCCGAATCATTTTTTTTTAATGAACAATTTGTATTAATAGAGCAGGAGGGATACTCCAAAATACAGAGAAAAACTGCAACTAGTTCCTACCACACAGAAAAGGATTAGAATGCAGTCAAAAAAATTGATACAACCGGGGTGATTACGCTTTAAACCCAACCAGACCCAAGATCTATAAATAATCACCGACACACAATTGTCGAAGCTAGAGACTGCGTCATTGAAATGGATATCATTGCGCAACAGCCAGATACTCCACACCGAGGATAACCAAATAATTCCCACCGTATTTCTATCCGTTGATTTGTTGAACTGATCAAACCTCCAGGGGAAGGCCATAAGGTCCTGCAATGACAGATTAATAGTGTCCCCTATCCACTCCAAAATCTTTTCCCACACACTAATACTTCTACAGCAGCCAAAAAAGAGATGAAGCATATTTTCCTTAGAATTAAAATAGAAAGCACAGGCTGCATCGGTCGAATTGTTCAGAATCCCCCTACGAACCAAAAGTCTTTAGTCGGAAGCCTATTAATTAGCATCCTCCATCCGAAAAACAAAACTTTAGACGGCGCAACCAATTGCCACATAAAATTTTGCGCCTTCCTGGTTAGGTCGGTCCAAGAAGGGTTGAGACCTTTCAACAGAGCCAAACAACAAGAATGGACAGAGAAATTACCGTCCTCACTAAGCTTCCATGTCAAGTCGTCTTTAACGTGCTGCTGCAGTTCGTTACCTGAAAGCACTTCCTTGAATTCATCTTTGATATCTTTCACCAAATCTTCCCAACCTCTGATAATGCCAGAAAAGTTCCAAATCCACACTTCGTTTATCCGTTCACCAGCGTCTTGGACCGACATGTCGTGCGAGACAGCAGCTTCGAACAAGGTAGGGAAGGCATCCTTCAAAGCTTGATCAGCCAACCAGTTAGAATACCAAAAAGAAATAGAGGAACCGTTTCCAATCCTGCAAAAAAAAAGAAGATAGAAAAAGCCAAATTTGGATGATCTGATATCTCATTAAGAATGATATCTCTCCACCAGATGGAATCCTTATTCCTAATCATCTCCACTCATCCGACGGTAACCTTAACATCTAAATTTCCGTAACGAGATCTGAGGATCTTTTGCCATATCGCTTGCTTGTCGTTCAGAATCTCCATTTCCATTTAAGTAACAAACATCTGTTATACACTTCCACATCTTTAATACCAAGACCTCCCTTGTTTTGCGATTTACAAATATCTCTCCAGCTAGCCCAGAAAATTGGCCTTCTCTCTTCATTACCATTCCAAAAGGAATCTACTTTGAATGCTGCGAATCTCCCTAATAACCTCTGTCGGGGCTTTGTAAAAGGACAGAGTGTATGTCGGTATAGCATTGAGAACAGAATTTATTAAGACAACTCTCTTAGCAAAAGAGAGATGTCTCCCTCTCCAACCAACTAATTTCTTACGCAAATTCGCCAATATATTGGTCCATAAAGCTTTCTTCCTAGGGTTGTTTCCACAGAGGACGCCTAGGAATTTGAAGGGAAGACAATCCACTCTACAAGCAAGGAAAGAAGATGGTGCCTCAAGAAACCATTCATCAATATCCACCCCATACAACTTGCTCTTGTTAAAATTTTCTTTGAGGCCCGACATCAACTCAAAGCCTCTCATGATGGCTTTCAAAGACCGGAGGTTTTCAGTGATGCCGTCACCAATTATAATAGTATCATCTACAAATTGGAGGGCGTCCACCAACCCATCTCCTAAAAAATGGAAGCCCTAAAAAGATTAAGCTCTACTGCCTTGTTAACTAAGGCCTTCAGACCTTCCATGGCTATAAGGAAAAGGAACGGCGATAATAGGTCGCCGTGCCTCAGCCCTCTGCTGGTAACAAAGTCTTTGGTAGTCCCTCCATTGACCAACACAGACATGGAACTATTGAAAATGCAACACTCTATCCATCTAAGCCACCTCTTTCCAAAACCCATTGAATTCAACATATAACGGAGAAAATGCCAACTTAGCGTATCATACGCTTTCTCATAATCCACTTTCAATAGTAAACAACTCATATTATCATGCTTAGCCAGATCTAACACTTCGTTCACCATCAAAGATGTTGCGACCTTCAATGAAAGCTGACTGCTTGGGAGAAATTAACTTATCCACCACCTTCTTAAGACGATTAGCCAGAAGCTTAGCTAAGATTTTGTGCAGACTGTTCACCAGACAAATGGGTCTGTAATCCGCCAGAGATTGAGGATTGGCTAGCTTCGGAATCAAAACCAGAAAGGATGCAGTGCACGCTTTAGTCAGCTTAGCTTTCCTATGAAAGTCGTTGACAAAACGTAACACGTCCTATTTTAAGAACTCCCAACCCTTCTTGAAGAATTCTAACGTATAACAATCTGGTCTCGCACTCTTGTTACCGTCGCAGGACCAAACCGCAGCTTTAACTTCGTCATCAGAAAAAAGATCCTCCAGTCTCACCCTATCCGTCTCGCTCAAAGTACTAAAGGAAACCCCTGCAGGGACAGGTCTGTCATTATCAAGTTCGACAAAAAGATTTATGAAGTGCTCTTGAATCGTTGACTTAATAGCTTCCACCTCTTCAACCAATTCGTTGTCGCGAAACAACTAAGTAAGAGAAATACTATGTTGCCTGGCTTTGATAGATTGATGAAAGAAGTGTGTGTTTTGTTCCCCCTTCTTTGAGCCACATTTGCCTCGACTTTTGCCTTAGCAAAGCTTCCTTGTACTCAAGCTTCCTCCACATGTCTCCATAAACTCTAACTCTATCCTCCACCAAAACTTCAGTAGTTTCTCCATGGTTATCCACCAGAAGTTTGTCCAGACTGTTAAGCTGATCCACCTTATTTTAGACCTATAAATCAATCCAGCCAAACACTTCCTTATTCCACAATTTCAATTTCGATTTCATAATCTTCAATTTTTCGCTTAACATATAATCACCTCTGCCCTGAACTCCTATTTTTCCCCATTCACTGCTGATAAATCTAATGCATTCATCATGATTAAACCAAGTATTGAGAAACCTAAAAGGTTTCAGGCCCCAGTTAGAAAGATTCGGCCTCAGCCAAAGGGGGCAGTGGTCAGAAACATCACGTTGGCCTATCCTTTGGTCCGTCAACTTCCAATCCTTAATTAATCCATCAGATAGAAGAAATCTGTCTAAACGGCTCATCATCGTGCCACTACCGATAAACCAAGTGAATCTTTCCCCTGAGCAAGGGAGATCAACCAGCCCCACGTCTGATAAAAACTTACCAAAATCTTACATGTCAGTATAAGAAACATACCTCGTAACACCTATTCTTTCCTCCCTGCTACACGCCGCGTTGAAATCCCCACCAAGGCACCAATACTCCACGCTTCTATTATGTTTTTGAGCGAGTAAATCATTCCACAAAATACTCCTAAGATTAGGATTGCAAGGGGCGTAAATATTGACAAAGTTGTATGTTTTGCCCTTTCACTCTGCATTAATGCCAACATAACCCTTTCCTCTAAAGCTGTAGTTTAGGGTCAAAGAATTCTTTTTCCATAATATAACCAAACCACCAGACGCTCCCCTGGAATGACTTGCAGTCCATTCCACACCATCATTTCCCCATAACTCCTTAGCTAGGCAATCATCAAAGCTAACTAACTTAGTTTCCTGAAGAAAACAAAGATCGGCTTTACCTGATTGGATAATGAAGTTGAATCTCTTCCTTTTGGTCCTGAACCCTCCCCCACAAATATTGAAGGACAAAATATTCATGGTAACAAGAACAAGCCCTCCTTCTTAGAGACCAATCCAGTCTTGTCTCTTCTCTCCAGAGAATCCAACTCTTTAACCACTCTTCCTTCTTCTTGTTGCTGACCAGGTCCAAATTTGAAATTGTATTCCAGACCTCATCATTCATCGTATCATATTTGTTAAGAAATCTCTTATTACAACAATGGATTTCTGAATCAGTGAGAGAGAAAGCTTGAGCATCTGAGCCGGTGGAGTTCGTCTATTTCCTATAGCCTGTGCCAAAAGATGTGGAAGAGATAGAGTCTGAATTTCCCCCTTTATTGTTGAGCAGACACGTAAAATAAGATGGACCAAAGTCCAACCCACTTTCCAACTTTCTAATTTTTTTAGATTTGGGTTTATAAATTTTGGGCCTATTCTCAATGGCTCTCATGCAAGCCTCATCAAAATATAACGGGCCAATACAAGGATCAGAAGATCCGCTACTATGCTTCTTGGTCCCACCTTCATTAGTACATTGGATTTCCACATTGAGAGAAGCGCCAATAAAGCATGTACTTGCTCTAGTCAAACTATTACCAACTTGATTAAAACCCTGCACATGCTTTGAGTTCCGTGCCTCTGGGTCTATCTGAGCAGGTCCTAGGACATAGGAATTAGCGCCATCATTACTAGTCTTCCTAGGATCCTTAAAACAAGAAACACCTTTTGCCTTATCCTTCTGACAAGAGCGAAAAGTTTCTTCAACCTTGTCAAAATTATCGTTTGAAGAGTCCCCCTCAACAGTCTCCTCGACTTCCTCAACTTCTGGTTCAGGAGTCAATGGAACTTCAATCTCATCCTCACCTGAAGAAAACTCCGACGAATGTTCTTCTTCACTGATTATCGGGCCGTTATTCCTATGTCTTCCGTTGACGATGAAAGAGTCCAAGGAGCATTGTGCTTCTTCCTTAACGCCTATCCTAAACGAGAAACCATTGATAGACACTTCAAACACCTCATTGATGAGCAAACTGCACCTAGTACGAATCATAATTCTGGCGAAGTCCATCCTTGTATTAAGCCTGGTATGTTCATCACATCTAATGAAGCAACCCATCGTTTCTGCTAAGAACTTGAAAAAGGCCTCACCCCACGCATGGCAAGGAATTCCGGAACAGTTAATCCACGTCAATCTCTCTTAGTCAACGTCACTTTGCTTCCATTTCCTGACTTCTTTGAACCACTTGGCCAGCCACTCCTTGTTATCGCTTAACAAAGTTTCTACCTCACCTTCTATCAAGTCCTCTAATAGGCTAAGGTTTGCTCCCATTGGGGTGGCTCTAACAGTAAATAAGCCTTCAGAATGAAAGAGGTCCTTCATACTGTAGGTGAAGCCCAGTTGCATAACTTCCCCCACGTAAGCCTTTGATAAACGATTTAGGTATTCCTCCTCCGCTGTGAAAGTCAGGCACGGAAGATTGTCAGGAGAATCCATCTTGCATGAGATTACCTCTGCATAGGATCGACTCCTAGTAGTGTTGTGATAGTTACCAACAACAAGTCTTTTTCTAACCTCTTTCTCCTCGAGATTCCTTCTTTTCTGATCTAACTTCCTAATATTGGGTCTCTCTTGTCTTGAGAATCTGGGCACATTAGCAAACAACTTTCTTCCATCGAGAAATAAGTTGTCCAGCTTGGTGGTAAAGACTCTTTCGTCTTTAACATTGAAAAACCTTACAAACGCAAATCTTCTGCCTCTTCGATCTCTTCTCGGCGGTATGACGACCTCGTCTATATTTCCCATCTTCTTAAACTCAGAGTAAAGGTCCTTAGCCTTCCATTTTTTCGTAAACTTAGTGATGAAGAAAGTAGAAGTGAACTCTCTAGCTTCCTTGTCTCCCAGACCAGCTGAATCGCCAATGGTTCGTCGTTTCCACTTTGGATCTCTGTTGGATTTAACCCTAGTCCAACCTTCTCCCTCAAAATTATCAATGTTGTTGTTAAGCATATTTCCGGCCAAAGAAAAAAGGTCACTAAAAAGTTAGTGAGAGGTTGGAGCTTCTCTCTCTAACATTAACATTTTACAACCGAATCATTGTTTTTTCTATTTAAACCTTCCACGTGGCAGTTCAAAAATCATATTCATTCATTTCATTCCCACATATACACTTTAGAGTGAGACGATGAAGATTATGAATTCTGCATCCATATCACATGCTCATAAGACAAAGGCTAAGTCGATGACTATAGAAGAATTCGAGGCCGGAAAGAGAATAATGGAAATGTTAAAAAAAGCAGACATGAATAAGGATGGTTGTTATACAAAGGATGAGATCAAGCAAGCTCTAAAGAGTTTAGGTGCCTACTTTCCCGGATGGAAAGCAGAAAGTTGTCTGCAGAAACTTGATGGCAACAATGATGGCAAAATTAGCGGTGATGAAATTGACGATTTGGTTAATCATCTTCTTGATCAAGGTTTTGGAAAGAAGTGAAATAATTAGAGGTGCATCCCTCAGCTTGGGGTTTCAAATCTAAATTACCATGTTTATGTTCTTGTGTTTAACTATATGTAGTTTATGTTATGATTTTGTAATGTTTTATGATCATGTATAAATAAGACTCAAGAAGCAATTCTAAGAGGTTGATCTAATGATAAAAAAATGTTATACTATCAGTAGTGCATTTCAATTAAATCCTTAAACAAATAGTTTCTAAATCTTAGCCGAAATTTTATAAAAAAAAAATAGAATAGAGAAGATAACATAATTTGCAGAACCTATTGAGCATGGATTGTCAATTTGCTAGCTTTTTAAGATTTGCACCAACTTAAAGACCAAGATGTGAGAAAGGAAAGGAACCCAATTTACCTTCAAGAATAGTGTTATAAAGTGGAAATAGGATTCAAACATTTACTACCAAGTCATCTATTCTTTGAGCATGTCATCTAAGCATTATCTTTATTTCCATAAATTATGAAATATGTTATTATGAATCCTCTAAATAAGCCATAGACATGTCTTTTCATTATCGCATGAAAGCCTGATATGTAAATTTCTATATGGAACCCCTAAGCCTAACCTTTGCATCTTAAAATTACCTATGCTTTTTTCACTTTAAAATAAGTAAAACAAATAATTTGTTTTACTCCATTCATACATTTTAATATTAAGTTAATTTTTGCTTTTCTCCACAATGAGCTATACAAATTTATAAATATTTTTTTTTTAAAATTAAAACAATATAATCATTCATATGTGTATAAAATTTTGTGGTAGCTCCCATTTTTAAATACGTTTCACCACATTTATTCGTAAATGCGGTAATCACAAGTGTTTTGATTATATTTATAAATAACTGTAAAATAATTTATAAAAGGGTGTGATAAATATCAAACTTATGTAAAATATGTAGGTGTTTATTAACTTATTTTACAAGCAATCAATATTAAAAAAAAAAAATCTAATTTGTCTATAAAAAATGATAGAACATCTGTTAGGACGTTCGTAGCATTTATTAACTAAAAACAGGTAAAAAATAAAACACAGAAAAACCACAAGCCATGACACAAACACCAAGTTTTAGCAAACTCTGAAAAGCAAGGCTCGTTAATCCATACCCATAGGCGCGCTAAGAGAGCTCAAGAAACCAGATGGCACTTCAATGTTAAAGTACTTCACAGTGGAAAGGGTTTATAAGCTAAGTGTTGGGGCGATGCACCTTGCAAAGCAAGGCAGCTAGGGCCACCTGTCAGATAGCTAGTATTGCTTAATCTAGGCACAAGGGCGGTGCAATCGAAAAGCGGGGGGTGGGGGGCTAAGTCCACTTGTCGAATAGCTAACATTCCTTAATCTAGGCCCAAGGGCAGTGCACCTAACAAGGGTCATGAATCCACAACTATAAATATAGGCTTCCAATTCAGTTCAAAATGAGTTCGAAGGAGTGAGGTAGTACAAAATTGGACCTTGAAGGTGATAGTGTTGCTCAAGTGACAAGGTATATAAATTTCCAAGTTTAGCTTTGTGAGATTACCGTTATAGCTACGATGAGTAAATGTAGCTAAAAATCTCTTTAATAGGGGGTTAGATGTAGTCATTATATTCATGTATTAAATAGGTTATAGCATTTTATGCAAGACTACTCAACCTTTAATATTGATAACTCTTTAATCTTAATTCTTATTTTAGATTTGCTACCTAAAACTTGTTTTTAGGGTAAGCTTATACATTCAAAAGGTTCTTGTTATTACTTGATCTAAGATTATCATCTATTGGATGATATTGCCTATACATATTATTAAGTTTAATATTCGTACATACTGTAGTAGGAATGTTGCTAAGCAGTGCTGCTTTATAATTTATGGAACATAATGATTTGTGTTGGTCAATAGACTGAGATATCGACTATTAGGTAATGCACTTATCTCCCACCATTGAGACCGACATGAGATACAAATGAGAGAAACAAGTGGTAATATTATTAGGTGAGTAGAGGACCCTATTACTAACATATGGTTAAGCATGATAAATACTTAATGACAACATATACCCCTAACAAGCTTTCTTAATGTTAACATTGAAATTCCCATTTTACTTTCTGTCATCACGCATCAAAACAACTATAAAACTCTTCTCAACTTATGATCGTACCCGGATCAGAAAGTATGACAGTGGACAGTAACGTTGTATGGTCTTCAACTCCGGTGATGATGATACGGCGGAGGGGGGTGTGTACCTGCAAGGTACTCCGATGCCAAAGTCAGGTAACGGGAGGTCGGGGAGAGGTATAGCCATAAGGACCAAAGACTCCGCTCGACGATGTCTGCGCAGCGTGTCTGGCACTGGTGAAGATGGCCACGTGCTCGGAGCTGGACAACAGTGGGCCTTGTTGGACTGCCTCAGATTATTGGATTGGGCCTGCCCGACTGTTGGGCAGGCACTGTGTAATACCCCAAATTTGACCACCTAGTTTCCATCATTGTGCAAATCATTATCACAATATGGATGAACCATCATGCCTCATCAATCTCCTCAAGGATTTGTTAAGCATTCACTACAATCAAAATTAGGGTTTCAAGCCCTCTCAGAGCCTTAGACAAAGGATCAATCAAGGAATGACTTGATCTTCAACTTGTCTAACCTTTCAAATATCCATAATGGATCAAGAGGACTCGCACTTCAAGGATTAAGCACAAGGCTGCTCCCTTCTAGGTGGATCAAGTCTCAAGATCGACAGTGTCACCGAATTAGGGTTTTGGCCAACCAGGGCCTCCAGATGGAAATTTTCATCTGGGCACAAGCCAATGATCCAAAACATAACTTAATATACTCCATGGAACCTCATGGACCCAACCATCAAGTCAATTTTGCCTCAGGGGATGCATTCATCAAAAATCAGGAATTAGGGTTTCTTGACCTAATTCACCCCTAAGTTGACTTTTGGGACAAATCATGAGCCAAGACCTCAAGAGAAGGTTTGAGGGTCTCTAATGAACTATATTGATTCATTTGGAACAATGGATTAATCCAAGAAGCTTGAACAACAAGTCTCAATTTCATCTGCACCACAATTAGGGTTTCGCGGGAAAAGTCAACTGTAACTTTGACTTTTGACCAAGACATGCTCCCAAACCCTAGGACATGATTCAATACACCCTATGACACCCATGGAACATGTCCATCAAGTTTGATTTAGGTCAAGGACATGATGTCCTGAAGAATTGCACAGTTTGGAATTCAACTGATAAAAAGTCAACTGTGCACAAAAGTCAACTTTGACTTTTTGAAATTTTTCACCAAAATGGTTTTTTAATCCTAAAATGATGTTAATGTATGATTTGAATCATGTTTCATCAAGAAAAATCAAAGAAAGTGGGATAACTTGTAAAAGGGGTAACCATAGAAACTTAGAAAAATTTCTAAGTTATGGAAAAAGTGACACTAATGTGCCAACTTTGGAGGACCATAACTCCTAAACCACAAGGCCATTGTTCCCCATTCAAAGCTTGATTTGTAGATCACATTGCCCTTTACAAAATCTTCATACTGACCTATATCCAAATTCCTCATGGATTTTGAGTTATGGAGTGATCAAAATCAAAAAAAGTCACTTTGTTCCAACACTTAGTGAAAATTTCACTAAGTCAGAATTTGCCTTTACTTTTTTCCAAATGTAGGGAGATTTTTCACTTGGATTCAAAAGAGATCAAAACCAAACATGTTCAAACAGTTGTTGTATCATGTAAGGGCTTTCCAAAATGACCAAGAACATTACCAAATTCAATTTGAACCATGAGATATAACATTGGCAAGCTGCCTTGTTGAAATCTGTCAAGGCAAGACAGATTTTGCACTTTTGCTCGATTTGCCAAAATTGTGCAAATCCAAACACTCCTATCCACTTGGACACCTCTGAGGATTGAATCTAAAGGGGACAATCACTGAGCCAAGCCTCCAAAGTCTTTAGAACAAGAAATAGCATGTTGAACCTAGAATTGCCAAAATAGGGACAAGACTCCAATTTTGGATTAGAGCATTCAATGGAAGCATCAAGGTGGCATGGACTGAGCCATTCTCAACTGAATTCAGTCAAGACTTATCCAAGACCAAGGGAACCACATCCCTGTGCCCTAACCTCTAGTCAATGGCTAGAGGAGACTTGAATTTCCATTGGACAACATTGGCTTAACCTCTGCTGCAGTTGCCATTCACTGTGGATCCCAAAACAAACTTGCTCTACTATAAATAGAGCTCATTTGTGCTCAGTTTGAGTACACCAAAGCCATCAAACAGATGCTTTCCTTAAAATCTCTTCTTTCACCTCAAATTTGCCTTCCAAAGCAAGTAATTCTGAGTTTTTGAGCTTGAGAGCTTTTCCATCATAACCAATCACACACACACCTCATATATATCATATGTAAGCTGTGCAAACTATCACAAGTGACCTGTAATCACAAAATCACAAAGTCACCTCTCAAAACCTCAAAATAGGCCTTTTGTGTATTTTTCAAGCCATGTCTTGATTCAGTCACTTTCCAAACCAGATAAAACCTCAAACACACTCCAAATATCATCCTTGAACTGTCCCAAACGGTTTCATACATCTGGAACACCATTTGAGAGAGTTGCTATTTTGGTCACTTTTAACCCCTTTCGCAAGAAAGGGACTGTTTGTGTTTTTGCAGGTACCAGTCAATTCCAATCATCCTAAAACCTTCTAAGGGATCATTTGAGTGTGTCTAAAGCATCAAATCATTTCTGGAACAAGAGGCTTGACAGATTGCACAAAAGCTCCAAAATCTCAAAATAGAGGTAAGCCTCACAACTTGGAATCTTTGAATCATGCATTGCTTTGAAGTCCACTGAGTATGTACATCTCATACATGTTGTATATGTTGTGTTTGAGCTAATTCACCATGTAATCCATGCATGTACCAAGTTGTAGCATAGAAAATGCAATTATAGGTCATTTTCAAAACCACTATCGGGTTTTGAGGAGGGAGTGTGATCTGAAAAAACTACCACCACCATTGGATTCCTTATGAAATTCTGGTCCAGATGCATATAAATTTTGTCTCAAACCATTAAAAATTGAGAAAGTTATGACCTTCACGTTTCTGAGCCAAAACTTGCCTTGGGCCAGGCCTAAAACCAAGTCATGCCTTGTATATTTGTTGTTTTGTTTCAAACAATGGATGTATCACCACCCCAGTGGTAAGGCGCGCGCCTTGTAAACTTGAGGTCTTGGGTTCAAACCCCACCCATGCCATTTTGTGTTTTTTTCCCATTTTGCCATTTTTTCCAATATTTTCATGTTTTATTAATTAATTGGAAAATTAATAACTCTTTCAATTTTAATTATTTTTTATTGGTTCTTTTTGCAAAAAATCACAAAGATGTTGAAATATTTTATTCCACAAAAAAAATTAAGTCTATATTATTTATTTAATATAATTAGTATTTTTGTGAATAAATTCATTTTTTATTTGTTTTTAAACATTTTAAAATGAATATTCATCTTGAAAAATCAAGACCAAATCAGTTTTAATATCTCTTGTGATTTATACCTCATTTGTCAAACCTTAAACAAAAATCACAAGTGGTTTATTCAAACCTATTTGGTATTTTTCATTGATTTTCTTTAAATATTTACTCTTAAAGAATAAAATTAGGGTTTCTTTGATTTTCACTCAAACAAATCATTTTCAAACACTCATGGGACTCTAATAGAGTGTAAGACCCAATCCTTTTTTTGAACAAATCATTTTGGGCCTCAATGTATTGTATAAGTCCTGATACCGTCAAAAACAAACGGCGCGATCGTCGCCTTTTTAAAAATGACCATGGGCCTCTCCTTGAGCTATAAAACCCATTAAAAGTTTTTGGGCCTCTATTAGAGTGTAAGACCCAACCCCCTTTTAACCAAAACAATTTTGGGCCTCACTTATTGTATAAGTCCCTTTGCGTTAAAAGAAAACCTCGGCGCGATCGCCATTTCAAACGAAAAAATCAACTGGGCATACCCTCGTGTTATAAGCCCCACTCTTTTTCTTTAAAAAACTCTTTGGGCCTCTTGAGAGAGTGTAAGACCCACCCCTTTGTACAAAAAACAATTTTTGGGCCACAGTCACTTGTATAAGTCCCTCTGTACAAATTCAACAGTGCAATCACTAGTAAAACCCTGGGCCTCTCCTTGAGCTGTAAGCCCCAAATCTTTCCTTTCAAAGCATTTTCTCCTTTGATTTTGTATATACTGTTGTTTTTTCATCTTTCTTTGTTGAACAACTAACCAAACAACATGGAAGCTCTACAACCGAGTAAGTGTTTATACGCTTTCATTTACTGCTTTCATATACATATAACTGTATTGTGGGGTTGTTTCGCTGTAAGTCTCCTTTCATAAACTCATATCAACTGTGTAATAATAGTATAGATATTTAGAGTTTCCCCGACAACTATGTCTAGAACTAGGTAAAAGCCGTTTCGTTTATTCGTAGAAATAGACAGCTAGATCCTCAATAGGATCACCGGATACAGTCTTCTCTTCGGCTGTCCTCATTAGGAATTGTCAAGAAACTCTACTCCTAGAGATGAATGTATTCTCCGTGAATGGCATCTTTGAGTTTCTTCCAAATTCTCGAAATTTCCTGACTTGATCTATTCCTTGTGAATAGCTTGCCTTGAATTTCTCGGGGTTTGGGGACCCACGGGCTTCTTAAAAGCATCGGCCTCCTCTTGGGCATTGTACAAGGACCCACAGGCTTCCTAAAAGCAACCCCTCCTCCTCTAGGGCTTAGTACAAGGACTCATCGGCTTCTTAGAAGTATTCACAGCCTCCTCTTAGGCTTTGTATAATGATCTCTTCCTCCGGGAATGACGGCCTCCTCTTGGGCTTCGTACAAGGACCCGTCGGCTTCTTAAAAGCTTCCAGCCTCCTCTTGGGCTTCGTACAAATTGTCCCGACGACCTCCTATAGGTATAGGAATAGAACTTAGTCATCTTAGTAGAACGATCTTTCGAAGAGTCTAGACCCTACTACTGTTTCTCAAAGCATAGTACAAAAGATGAAACTCTAGACATGGACAGTCTAACTTCCTTGAGTCTCAAAGACATTCTCAAGTGCCCCTTTAAAAATAGGAAGAAAACCCGTAGACTCGGACAGTCTCAATACCCTTTGGATTTCCCATTTCCTTAAAGAATAGGAAATATCCCTGATCCTCGAATCAAATCCTTGAGTACAGTGTTACTCATATAAGAACTGATTTTCTCTTTTAAAATTAGTATATTGGATCTGTCACTCAACTGAAACAGTTACACTAGCCTCCTCTTGGGCTTCGTGCAATGATTCTTCCCAGTGAAACAAACTTTTAACCTTCATCTCGGGCTTCGTACGAGATACAAAAGACTCCCTCGTGGAGTCAAACAACTTTTAGCCTCTCTCTCAGGCTTTGTATGAGACACACAAAAGACTCCTTCGTTGAGTCAAACAAATTTTAGCCTCTATCTCGAGCTTTGTACGAGATACCAAATCACTCTCTTGTTGAGTATAAAAGATCCTCTTGTAGGATCAAACCCCTTTTTTAGCCTCTCTCTCGGGCTTCGTACGAGATACAAAAACTCCCTCTTGTTGGGCCGATAGCCTCCTCTTAGGCTTTGTATAAGAAAACCACTGGTTGATCCAATCAACCTTTTAGCATCAAACATGTGCCTCGTTCACAGTATATAAACATCAACAACTCCTTTTCCCTCGTCTAAACTGCTGTAAGCGGCAAGCCTCTGGATCATCTACATCCATGCCACTGTCCCTCTTTTAGCATGAGAAATTCCTAAGGAAAGATGGCGTTGCTCCACACTGAGTTAAAGTCTTCTCCTCTAGGTTGGAAAATACCCTATGAAGGAAATTATGGCATTGCTAAGATTCAAATATCTCGGTTAAAGTAATTCTCCTTTATAAACAGACAAACCCTTCTTTAGAGATGACAAATTCTCTCTAAAGTCGAGGCCCTTCAGCTTCACATCTTGGGCTTTGAACAAGATACAAATCACCTTCAGCTTCATGTCTTGGGCTTTGAATAAGATACAAACCACCTTTTCGCTTCACGTCTTGGGCTTTGAACAAGACACCAAAACACTCTTTCCTCCCATAGACTAGGAGGAACTACGAACGCTCTGATTTCCTGTTTCGGTAAACGGGAATACGTAGGCATAAGATTGAAAGAAAAGATCTTAGCGAGCACACTAAACAAAAACCCTAAATCCCATACTCTCACATATCTTTCAAAAAGCATCAGTCCTAACATCCTAATCCTTGTTCCCCGCCAGAAACTTGTCATTCTGTCAAAATAACACAAGAAAGGCCCCACCACATTGATCGCATCTGTAAATTAACAGACCGCTATTTAAACGCAGTATGCAAGCAAGGTTAATTGGAGACATCTATTTCCCTTCCTTAGTCAGCTCACAATAGGATAAAAAATGAATCGACCTGTAGTCCCCCCAAAAGAGTGACAGTGCTTAAGAACCGCGTCCAAAATCGCTCGCTACACACTGGCGCAGTCCAGAACAGGAGCCGCCCAAGTCGTTGCTCCGGCGTGTCGGAGTAATGACTTAAGGGTCAGCCACTGTCGGGGACACATCGTGTGGTCGAAGAATCAGTGTGAAGGTAGTCGTCGGACACCTATAGGCAATCTGTTGTCGGGGAGACTCGTTAAATGCGACGGCGTACCCGTGACAGCGAGCATGTGATAAAGGACGGACCACGAGAGGGGAATGCCAGGCAGGCAGGAATTCCGAAGTATGCTCGACGTTGCGGGGAGATGAAAGTTGTGGATTCGAACACCAAGGCAAACGAAAGGACATACGCGGGACTCCATGTGCCACGTGTCACTCGTCATGATTACCTAGGGCGGCTAGGCTATGGTTAGTGTACTCGAACGCCTAGGGGCGCCTCGAGTCCAATGAGGGGATTATAAAAAGGGGATCAGTCCGTGCTATTTGCACGTTTCCCTCTTTTTCGCTCCAATCCTCCCCTGTCTCCTTTTTGCTTCCGCCGTCGTCTCGCCGTCTGTCGCGGTGAAAATTAGATACCATAGTTATTAATGAACTAGGATCACGTTTATTTCGACACCGACTTTGATTTATCCAAAGGAAAGGTTCAAGGTCAAAAACCTAAAGGGGAGATCTAAGGTTCGGGGGTTGGTTACGCCTAGGGAAGGTATTAGCATCCTAAACGTCCGTAGTACTCTACGGGAACCTCTCGTTTTATTATGTTATCTATTGCTTGCTTGCTAAAGGTATCTGTTAAGGGAAAGGACCTAAAGGTTGATAGTGATGCTTAAAAAGCAATCGACTTACAAGGAAAAAATGGCTCGACGTGAATCGAGAGTTTATTTTGAAAAATGGTTTAGATAAATGGAGAAGGTTGTAAAGGTAGAATAAACTATGACATGGCAGTCAACAGAGGAAAATCTTTCCTTTGGAATGAGAATTAAGGGAAACTTTAGTCTTAAGCGAAACGAAAAGTCTAACCTACTATTATGAAGATTAAAAGAGAGGCCAGCGTATGAGTTTATCCTAAAGTCTACACTTGATTTGAAGTGAACATAGGTTAAAGTTAAATTATGACACTCTAAGGGAGTATGTGAATCAAAACCATATGAGTATATCAAAACTAAACAATTACCGTTAACATTGAAACTGATTAAATTTTAATTTAAAAATTGGAAAAATTAATTAATTAGGTAAAATAAAATATAATTAAAAACTAATGAAAAACTAAATATTTAAATCTAATTTAAAAAGAACTAAAATCTAATAACTTTAATTAAAATTAAGTAAAATAAATCTAAATAATTTAAAACGTAAACGAAAATAAATAAATAAAAGGCAAAAAAGAAAAACAGAAAAAAGCTTGAATTTAAAAGAGAGAAAAAATGGGCCAGGTCGAGGGTGAATCTGGTGTGGCTCAGGTCCACGAGACCCGGTGCGTATGCATGGCCACGATCGTTAGGTCAGATGATCCGGTCCTGTGCATAGTAAGGAAGATTAAGGCACGTTGGATCAGTGAAGATGATGCTGATTGTGCCTTGCGATGATGACACGTGTCATCAGTAGGAACCCCAAACGCCGGAGAGCTGACACGTGGGAAGGGAGATATATTCATAAGATTAAGAAGATGAATCACCAAGAAGGGACGTAATGCAATCAGCCTCTCTATCTCAATAAATTTATTTCTCCGTATTCTCTCTTGTCTCTCGAAGTAACAACCTACGGAATCCAAGGCCGGAGAAGATGGGGATTGGCGGCGGCGCCGTCTTCTCCGACGAAATCAACCCCAATTCTAAGATGATTTCACAATTTATGACTCTCATCCCAAATCTAACATCGAATTCTCAAAAAAACCTAACAAAGCCGTAAATCGAATGAATCCCCAAAGGAACCCTAATTCGGGACAAAGATCAAGCTACTCAGTA
This sequence comes from Lathyrus tuberosus, assembly GCA_022829125.1. Lineage (NCBI taxonomy): Eukaryota > Viridiplantae > Streptophyta > Magnoliopsida > Fabales > Fabaceae > Lathyrus > Lathyrus tuberosus. The sequence continues at coordinate 71,224 of JALAZF010000504.1, forward strand.
ATGTGAAGCATTAATGAACAATCAAGCTACTCAGTAAGCATCAACAAGCGATGTTTTAGAAAAGGAGTTCAAATTTGCAGAGAGACAAAGATCAGAGAGATTACCTGTTGGAGATTTCTTCGAGTCGTATTCGGTAACCACGTTCAACCTTCTTTTCTTTCTACTCGCTTCTCCACTTCTCCTTCTTCGATCTCAGTATGCTCTGTTACTGAATTTTCTTGTGAATGCGTTTTCAGGTGGTGATTTGGATCCACGTGATTTCCGGCAATGGTCGTGACATTCGCGGTTCGTCGGCGAAGTCGACAATTTGACAATTTTGCAGGTACGCGTTTGTGAAACTTTGGATAGTCCATGGTTCGTGTATGATTTGTATGATGATCGTGACGCCCTTGTAATGTGGTGAATATGGGATGATAATTCAAATTGTGTGGCTTTCTTTCTGAATTTCTCTCTGAATTTTTTTGAAATGTTTTGTAATGTTTTACCCGTGGATTTCCCCCTCTTATTTCTCTGTGTGTTGTATGTTGATGTTCTATGGAGCTCCCCCTTTGTGAATGAAAATAGTCTCTTTTATAGGCTCAGATGGAATTAAAACTCTGATCTTGAATTGATGCCTGAGATTATGTTGTTGATTTTGGTTTTGGAAAGAATATCATGATTTCTTGAATTTGTGATTTGTGTGATGAATATGTTTCCATTTCAGTACCAACATTTGTTGACACGTTCTAAACTCCTTCCTGGCTCAATTTCATTTATCATTGAATGTCCTTAATTTCTTCTCATATTTCCACTGATTTGGATTGATGAATATTGATGTTCAAAATCAATTTTGCTGTGGCCATCATTCACTATGAATCTTTGATTAATGATGCTGATTTTGTATTGGGAAGAAAATAACTTATGTTATGAGCTGTGATTTGCATAGTAAATGCCGAAAATTTCATGCCATTTTCGCACTTGTTGCTTTTTTGAGGAATTGATGGTGATAATTTGCTTCTGTTTTCATATTTCCATGTTGGATTGTGTATTTAGTAATTTGAAAGCACGATCTCATTTTCCTTTACTTTACTTTGACATGATTTGAGAATTATTAAAAAATGATGATGCTTGTTTGTGCTTTGATCCCAATTTAATCACACTTGATGGTTTCTTGATTTATTTCCAAAGTCGTACTGATCTTGCACTTTGCACTTCATTTGACAGGTTTCTTGGGTTGCCGGCTAGCTGATAAAGCAGTTGCTGCTGCATAATTTGAGAAACTCAGTTCTAAGGCTTTCCTAAAGGATAGGTATCCTTAATAAATTAAACAACTTCCAATGCTTTAGTACCAATCCAATAATGGATATCATGGCGTAGAGTACCATTTTCATGGACCTAGTTTCTTCAATCCGTGTAATGGTAAAGCCAACAGATTCTCTTTCAATGGCTATATCAAGGCAAAACCCAAAGCTTCCCTCAAAGTGGTATCAACTAGCTTAAGGATTTCAAACATGTTTGAATCGGAATGAATGCTTGTACTTCACGTGGCTGTGAAATATTTCACACTATTATGTAACATAATAACTTAATGTCAACATCTTTGGTTGTGTAAGCAGCTTTTCTTTGATTCTTATTTCCGTGCTACCATTAATTGATGGAGTTAGAGTAATTGTGTTGGATTTAGGCTTAGGAGGACCGTAGAAAGCAGATATGCTCATGCAATCACGTCCTTGTAAGGACGTTTTCCATTCCTTGAGATCCCAACTTCATTCTTCCAACTTTTGACATTGCTTTGAATCTTGGATTCTTCCTAGAACACATGAAAGTCCAATTTAAATTTTAAATTTTGGAGCATGGACTTTGAAACCTTGTATGGTGTAGTGATTCATGTAATTCACAATTTTAGCTTTGGAATTAATTTAAACTTTGTGAATTTAACATTTGAATACTTGAGTCCTTGAATATTGGTCTTACAAACAACTTACGAAAATCTTGAATTAAGCTTAACTTGTAGAGCAACCTTGAACACTTTGGATTTAGCTCCGCACCTTTTTATGAAAAGAAATTGGTCTCGAAGTTACAGCTCGAATAAATGTAAGAACTTGACATGAACTTCATACTTTGACTTTATAATGAAATTAACAATGAATCTTAAAATCATGAGTCTTAATCACATGAACTTGTAACTTTGACGTGGAACTTGAATTTGGATTTGAATGTCATGAATCAACTTGAATTTTTGTAAAAGAAAATGAATCTTGAACTTCATCTTGAGAATTTCCTTAATTCAAGATAAATTTAAGATCTTTATCCAAGCTTTACCCCTTCAAAGTGTACGGCTCACTACCAAAAAGAAAATCCACATACTTCCTCTTAAAATCGAAGGAACTTAAACCATGATCTAATCTTCAAGAACAAAGCCTTGTTTGACATTTATCACCCACTCAATCACAAATGAACTTGGTACAAAAAAACACGCCTTGAAGAATCCCCACTACACAACCATGACTAGCTTTTTAAACGACCACGTGCCACATCAATGGATAGAAATCCCTGATCCTCCTTAGAGAAACCTCTGAGAAACAAGACCTTGTATTGACTAAGGGGCCAGAATCACCATGAGCATACACACAACTTCCATGGCCTCTGAACCTTCCGCAGCAACCTAATTGCACAAACGGAAACTAAATAAACACAGTCTGATAAATTGGTTAGCTATGCATGAATGATTGACCTAGGAATGATGCTATGCATACGATGTGAAATGAAAACAAAATCTTAGGGTCAAAAATTAGGGTATGACAGATGCCCCTATTTAAGTTTCTCCTATCCGGAGATATGGAGATTGAAATCTTCGTCTCGACGAGATAGGAGAGACTTAAATACAAACATGCACAATTTTTGGCCCTAAGATGCCACAAGATGCACATGATATGACATGAAATGATGTGAATGCAAGATAGAGGTCCTGTGAGGAATGATGTCACAGGGGATAACTGTATGCCGAAAATGCTGAAACACAGGTAAAGAATAGAAGACCCGACAAGGACGGCTTAGCAAAGCAAGACTCCACGGGGAAAGATCCCAACTCCACTGGGGAAGAGACTGCCAACTGACAATCACAAGGCATCTCCAAATAGAACAAAGGTATGTATTGCCTACAACAGGCAAGAAACTTGAAAAGAAGGATAACTTACTACCAACAGCTGGTAGCCTAAGCAAAGGTATCCAGTTGAAATGAAAGGGCGTATATTACCTACTATCACACACGATAGCCTAAACAGATGTAATAAACTGGGGAGGAAAGATCACCTACTACCAAACACGATAGCCTAAGCATAGGTGTCTGACCCAGAAGAAAGGTGTGTTACCTACTATCAAGCATATGATAGCCTAAGCGAGGTAAACACAAAAGGAAAGATGACCTACCACAAAAAATGGTAGCCTAAGCAAAGGTATCTAACCAAAAATCCAATAGACATATTACCTACTATCAAACATATGATAGCCTAAGCAGAGGTAATTGACTTGAAAGGAAGAGATCACCTACTACCAAACACGGTAGCCTAAGCAAAGGTAATAACCAAAAGGAAAGATGACCTACTACCACCACGGTAGCCTAAGCAGAGGCATCTGACCAAAATACAGACATATTACCTACTATCCCACGATAGCCTAAGCAGAGGCAATAGACTGGAAAGAGAAGGATCACCTACTACAAACTTGTGGCAGCCTGAGCAAAGGCGTCCGACCAAAAGAAAATATATGTTACCTACTATCAAACATATGATAGCCTGAGCAAAGGCAAACACAAAAGGGAAGATGACCTACTTCCAAACCTGGTAGCCTAAGCAAACGTATCTGACCAAAAAGATATCGTATATTACCTACTATCAAACATATGATAGCCTAAGCAAAGGTAATAACCAAAATAAGCTTCCAATGATCAAAATATGATTCAACTTCTTCTTTAACTAAATGTTCCATTTAGAAAGGGTAAATAAGCTTCCCCACTCCTCAAGGTTGTATGCCATGAACGGGTTTTCAAATAGAATGCTGCAAGGTTGTATGCCATGAGCAAGTCCGAAAATAAACGCTTCGAGGCTGTATGCCACGAACGAAGTCTTGAAATAAAAGGCTACGAGGTTGTTTGCCTCGAGCAAAAGTCTTGAATTCCTCTTGGAAAGGTGAACACTTGTTGGAAAGTAACTTCACAGGGGATTGGAATTTTCACTGGAGATTGAAGACTTCAGCGGGAATCCATAACTTACTAGAGATTAGAAAATATCACCGAGGATCTTCCGAAGACATGGAGGTCCGATTGGCTTGTAAACATGTCTTTTCAAATAAAGAGAAAGATCATCTGAATCTTCACCAAACTTCTCGGAGAGATGCCATCTGATGGAAGTAAATTGAATAATGGATTCACTGGGAGAATATCACTTAGGAGCAATATTGCTGTAGTTTGAAATAAAATCCTTGTAACAGGAATTCTCAAATAAAGAGAAAACCTGTAGAGTCTTTAACAAACTTCTCTGATGGATTTCCAAAGAGATGCCATTTGAGGGAAGAAAAGTTGATAATCTTGATAACTTCTGGGGATAGACAAATTGTCTTGAAAAGAGGCTGCCATTTTCCATTCAAATAGAAAACCTGAGAACGAAACAAGCTACTCAAATAAAGAGGCTACCCCTTGTCGTCTGGGTATGAATTCCAAGAAAATGTTGTAATAACACTGCTTAGAGAAATATTTTGTCGTTAATGGTGATCTTCAAACAGATTCTTTCCTGGGGAGACAAAGTGCAAAATAAATGCACGCTCAATTTAGGTTCAAAAGCCTAGAGAGATTCAAAATTGTGATTGTCAAGGACTAAAGTTCAATTCAAGAAATAACTGAAGAGAAACGGTCAAGCAAGACTCTATCCAGTGAGGAATGAACTCAACTGGGGTTTATCTTTATCCAAATATGGAAAAGAAAACTAAAGCAACCATCTCCCATGAGGATCGAACTCAGTGGGGAATTTATCAAGGATGTGCTCTTTCTGCCTAGGGCTGACGATGCTACTTGGAGGGAGAAGACAAACCCAGATCACTTGGGGATAAACACGACCGAAGTGACAGAAAAAAATAAACAACACAAAATTGCAAGATGCAAAATGCGCATATGCCATGTATCTATATGAATGAATGTATGTTATGATTATGCTTATGCTGACAAAATAGACGAAGAGAAGTAAGATGGAGATGAAATAAACATCTCGATACGGATACTCAGCCAATCTTTACAAGATAGAAGCATCACTGGCGATGAATGGAAAACCACAGATGGAAACAGAGTCCTGCTTCAAGGCTTCAAACTTCTCCGAGGAAAAGAGAGCACTCCACTTAAGGATGAACATCATGACTTCACTTAGGGAATTGTCGAGATGAATTCGGTCACTCTGTTGGAGGTGAGAAAGATCCACTGGGAAAGGATCAAACTCATGATTGGAGAGACTTCATGGGGAATAAAATGAATATCCAACACGAACTGAAGTAGTCTGGATGAAAGTTGTAACTGGAGATGCCAGAGATAAGGCCACACAAGGGATAAAATAAATATCCACTTAAATGGGGAAGCTCAGATCAACATTGTAAGCTGAAGATGTTAGAGTTGAGACTTCATGGCGATGAAATAATTATCCACTTCGCTGGGAAGGTTGAAGCCAAGGAGATTCACTGGAAATTCTTAGGTCACTGACTGGGGAGATTTTGCATCAAACCTGCCATAACTGCTTTGAAGTAGAGATTCATCGGGGAATTGTCATGACCACCGGAGTAGAGACTTACTGGGGAATCATCACACCACTTGAGACATAAACTCCTTGTGAGAATAATGTAAATATGCATTGATAAACTGTGTGGTAGTCGCCATTTCGAAAAATGATTGTTGTGAACGAATAAAATAGTCTTCAATTCTCAAATGCCCCAGATCACATGGTTTATGAGAAGAAATCATCTCAAGAGGATTTTACAGAAAACTTGGCATCCAGAATGTTCCAATGTTTTCCAACTCTTTGAGAGATTTATCAAATCTTGACTTAACTGCCCCAGATTGACGGTGTTCTGTACAACTGAAGCTTCAAACTTGCCCCTTGAGGATGGTCAGACTGTGAAAGCAACAACTGAGAAACAACTTGAATAAGGAAATTGGTGACGACTGGACTTGGCATAACAACAACAATCAGATTTAAACAACGCCAATAACAAATGGGAAGCAATCTTACCCCTGCCTGCTTAGCAGAATTCCCAAGCAAATGTGTCCCACATAGTTTATGAGAAGAAAACATCTCAAGAGGATTTTATAGAAAACAGGCCATAACAATGCCTTAGCGTCTTCAAAATTTTGTAGAGATTCGTCGAATCTCGACGTAACTGTCCCAGTCCGACTGTATTTGCACAACAAAATCCTCGAACTTGTCCTTCAAAATGTGAGAGTAACAACTGGGAAACAAACTTACCCTTGCTCAGCAAAGTCTTCAGGTGACATGCCCCTGGATATGGTCATCCTTGAAATGATTCACCATTTTCATCAGAGTTTCAAGTCTCACAAGATTAAACTCATCGCTGATGATCATATGCAAGCTTCTATGATGTTAAGCAACGTTAGCATGTAGAAAATGCTAATTCTGAAACTTTTAATGCAACACACATGTTTGTCTTGAGGTTTTTTTTTATTGAAAAGAATATTGCAATAACTTGTGACCAAATCACCAGTTGGGATATGAAATTGATTTATTTTACAAAGCCAACGCAAATTTTGAGCATAGCTCATAGGAGTCGGGAAACGTTATCTCACCGAGTATGCTTTCAAAATAAACCCTGCTTCAATTAGGTCTTTTAAGGGTTGTATCGTGGCTTGGTTCATGGTTTACGAAACAAAGGATAAAGGCTCAAAGTTTATTTATACCCACCCATTCTTCGTGATGTTCTTCGGCCCTACATTCAGTTAACCTGACACGAACACTCATCTCTCAAAAGGAGTTTTTTTTTTTTTTTAATATGGTTGAGAAACCACTGAGGCTTTGGACATGACAGTCACTCACTTATTTGCTTTTGGTGTTTGATCACACGACTCTGTTCTTTACTGAAGCTTTTTTCTTTGTGATCCTTTATTTTTGCTTTCACATTCTTTGTTTTATTCCCTAACTTTTTCCTGGACGAAATTTTTTGGATTTAAATTTGAAGTCCAGCGGGATGCCCCAATTTTACCTAAGTCTCCTTCATAGGTTTTGACTTAGCTGGTTTTTCTTTTTTCTTTTTGATTTATGAACAAGTCGTGTGACTCTAAGTCATTTTGACCTTTTTGAAAGGATTGTGACTGCCTCACTCTTTAGATAGTCAAGGGAAAATCATTGTGGATTTGACTTCCAGCCTCTTAACTTGTAAGGGATAGATAAAGTGGATTCTCGGATGTTCACTCCTTTTTTGAAAGTTTGGGCGTTCGATCAGCTTAACTGAACACTACCCTGCTCCAGGTTAAAATTGAGGGTTTTTTTATTTTATTTTATTTTTTATTTTGGAAAAGAAAACTCCTACTTCAAGGTTCAAAGGGGTTAACGAGGGTTTATCTCCCTTATATCTTCAGTGTTTGGGATTTGAATCAATGCCTTACATCCTCAGCAGGGTCTTATTCAAAAGCATACAACAAAAGATCTTGCATTTTTGATTCGTCATCCTCCCTCCAATTCTCTGCCTAAGCAAGAGATCGGGTAGCATTGGCATTATAAAATAGGAAGAGCATTTAAAATGAGTGAAACGAATGGATTTCTTCAAGACAAACATTATTCATTTCATTAATCATTCAAAATAACAAGTTCTTACAACGCCAAAATAAATGCATTAACGAACGTAGAAAGTTACATATAAAAAACAACAAATAAGCTTAAAATCTGACAAGGCGTAGCCTAAGGAACAAGTCATTTGCATTAGTCCACCATGTGCATAGAGGGGATTACTTCTTGTTCAAGTAAGAGATGGATCTCAACTTAGGGTTCGCATAATTCGAAGGACAAGACTCCCTTTTGAATCATCTCTTTCACTTTCTCCTTTAAGACATAGCATTCCTCGATATCATGGTGTTGGGATATGACCAAATCTTTGACTCAATTCATCAGACTCTTCTTGGTAGCCTTCAAGTTTGCAACTTTGTCGCGAAGTACTTGATTCTCCAACTCTTAGGTTTCCCTCAGATTCTTCATCGTGGTAGAAAAAGTTTCCATGTTAGCTTCCAAAGCAGAGATCTCTGCTCGAAGTGTGTGGTTTTCTTGTTCCAAATGATCCATCTTCTTGGCTTGAGTACCGTGCTTATGATGACTCGACTATGGTTGAAGAAACAAAAGTGAGAACTTGGAATTCAAAGGATTTGATGCTAATGATGTATGCAAATGCAGAATGAAAATGAATTTCAAGGAACTCAAAGGTTATGTTACAAACACCATAAAGTGGATAAAACTTTTGAATGGCTGAAAAGGCCTCATTTCATTGAATTTTTTTTGAAGGGTTACAAAATAAAGTACAACTTCCAAAATCCATGGTAAAACCTATGATGCTTGCAAGATAACTCCAAGTTCCTTGAAAGTGTTAGAAAGGTGGTGCATGATCGCATGGATGCATGAATGCACAAGCACAAGTATACACATATTCACAAGTTCACATATATACATGCAAAAAAGCAAGGGCCTAGGTTTGGAGATCGCGAGCATGGAGCCATGGTCTACCCATCCCAATAGGTGTGTACTATAGTTTCAAATGTACCTGCCAAACGGGTTCTACAAAGTTCCCAGAGTCTACAATCCATCTTTCGGATATTATCGATTTTCCAGATCACTTGGTAGTCAATAATATCCTCAAGAGAATCTCGTCTGAGTGTAGTATCGCGTAGCAACTATCACGGAAATAGACTCCCGCATAGTCCCCGCACTACCTAATAGGCCAAGTTGGGTTAAAGGTAACTACGGTCCCCAGTCCCGAGGGCCTTTAGATCGAAACCATACCGTCTTCACGAATGAACTCGTTGGACAAATATTTTATTCGAGAGGGCCTAGACTGAGTGGTGAAGTCTCAATTTACTTTTTCAGGAATCGACTCCCTCAAAGAATCATTGAAGTCTCACCGTTTTCCTATCTTAATGTCACTCTAGTCCGGGTGTAGGACTTTGTCTCACCACACTAAATTCCCAAACCTGCACAAAAAGAAAAACCAAGCAAGAAAATAATAATAATAACATAAATAAATGAGTTAGGGGAAACCCTCAATAATAATAAAAAAACATCATTCTCGTCCCCAGCAGAGTCGCCATTTCTGTCGCGGTGAAAATTAGATACCATAGTTATTAATGAACTAGGATCACGTTTATTTCGACACCGACTTTGATTTATCCAAAGGAAAGGTTCAAGGTCAAAAACCTAAAGGGGAGATCTAAGGTTCGGGGGTTGGTTACGCCTAGGGAAGGTATTAGCATCTTAAACGTCCGTAGTACTCTACGGGAACCTCTCGTTTTATTATGTTATCTATTGCTTGCTTGCTAAAGGTATCTGTTAAGGGAAAGGACCTAAAGGTTGATGGCGATGCTTAAAAAGCAATCGACTTACAAGGAAAACATGGCTCGACGTGAATCGAGAGTTTATTTTGAAAAATGGTTTGGATAAATGGAGAAGGTTGTAAAGGTAGAATAAACTATGACATAGCAGTCAACAGAGGAAAATCTTTCCTTTGGAATGAGAATTAAGGGAAACTTTAGTCTTAAGCGAAACGAAATGTCTAACCTACTATTATGAAGATTAAAAGAGAGGCCAGCGTATGTGTTTATCCTAAAGTCTACACTTGATTTGAAGTGAACATAGGTTAAAGTTAAATTATGACACTCTAAGGGAGTATGTGAATCAAAACCATATGAGTATATCAAAACTAAACAATTACCGTTAACATTGAAACTGATTAAATTTTAATTTAAAAATTGGAAAAATTAATTAATTAGGTAAAATAAAATATAATTAAAAACTAATGAAAAACTAAATATTTAAATCTAATTTAAAAAGAACTAAAATCTAATAACTTTAATTAAAATTAAGTAAAATAAATCTAAACAATTTAAAACGTAAACGAAAATAAATAAATAAAAGGCAAAAAAGAAAAACAGAAAAAAGCTTGTATTTAAAAGAGAGAAACAATGGGCCAGGTCGAGGGTGAATCTAGTGTGGCGCAGGTCCACGAGACCCGGTGTGTATGCATGGCCACGATCGTTAGGTCAGATGATCCGGTCCTGTGCATAGTAAGGAAGATTAAGGCACGTTGGATTAGTGAAGATGATGCTGATTGTGCCTTGCGATGATGACACGTGTCATCAGTAGGAACCGCAAACGCCAGAGAGCTGACACGTGGGAAGGGAGATATATTCATAAGATTAAGAAGATGAATCACCAAGAAGGGACGTAATGCAATCAGCCTCTCTATCTCAATAAATTTATTTCTCCGTATTCTCTCTTGTCTCTCGAAGTAACAACCTACGGAATCCAAGGCCGGAGAAGATGGGGATTGGCAGCGGCGCTGTCTTCTCCGGCGAAATCAACCCCACTTCTAAGATGATTTCACAATTTCTGACTCTCATCCCAAATCTAACATCGAATTCTCAAAAAAACCTAACAAAGCCCTAAATCGAAAGAATCCCCAAAGGAACCCTAATTCGGGACCAAGCGAAATTCAAGTAATATGAAGCACTAATGAACAATCAAGCTACTCAGTAAGCATCAACAAGCGATGTTTTAGCAAAGGAGTTCAAATTTGCAGAGAGACAAAGATCAGAGAGATTACCTGTTGGAGATTTCTTCGAGTCGTATTCGGTAACCACGTTCAACCTTCTTTTCTTTCTACTCGCTTCTCCACTTCTCCTTCTTCGATCTCAGTATGCTCTGTTACTGAATTTTCTTGTGAATGCGTTTTTAGGTGGTGATTTGGATCCACGTGATTTCCGACAATGGTCGTGACATTCGCGGTTCGTCGGCGAAGTCGACAATTCGACAATTTTGCAGGTACGTGTTTGTGAAACTTTGGAACGTCCGTGGTTCGTGTATGATTTGTATGATGATTGTGATGCCCTTGTAATGTGGTGAATATGGGATGATAATTCAAATTGTGTGGCTTTCTTTCTGAATTTCTCTCTGAATTTTTTTGAAATGTTTTGTAATGTTTTACCCGTGGATTTCCCCCTCTTATTTCTCTATGTGTTGTATGTTGATGTTCTATGGAGCTCCCCCTTTGTGAATGAAAATAGTCTCTTTTATAGGCTCAGATGGAATTAAAACTCTGATCTTGAATTGATGCCTGAGATTATGTTGTTGATTTTGGTTTTGGAAAGAATATTATGATTTCTTGAATTTGTGATTTGTGTGATGAATATGTTTCCATTTCAGTACCAACATATGTTGACACGTTCTAAACTCCTTCCTGGCTCAATTTGATTTATCATTGAATGCCCTTAATTTCTTCTCATATTTCCACTGATTTGGATTGATGAATATTGATGTTCAAAATCAATTTTGCTGTGGCCATCATTCACTATGAATCTTTGATTAATGATGCTGATTTTGTATTGGGAAGAAAATAACTTCTGTTATGAGCTGTGATTTGCATAGTAAATGCCGAAAATTTCATGCCATTTTCGCACTTGTTGCTTTTTTGAGGAATTGATGGTGATAATTTGCTTCTGTTTTCATATTTCCATGTTGGATTGTGTCTTTAGTAATTTGAAAGCACGATCTCATTTTCCTTTACTTTACTTTGACATGATTTGAGAATTATTAAAAAATGATGATGCTTGTTTGTGCTTTGATCCCAATTTAATCACACTTGATGGTTTCTTGATTTATTTCCAAAGTCGTACTGATCTCGCACTTTGCACTTCATTTGACAGGTTTCTTGGGTTGTCGGCTAGCTGATAAAGCAGTTGCTGCCGCATAATTTGAGAAACTCAGTTCTAAGGCTTTCCTAAAGGATAGGTATCCTTAATAAATTAAACAACTTCCAATGCTTTAGTACCAATCCAATAATGGATATCATGGCGTAGAGTACCATTTTCATGGACCTAGTTTCTTCAATCCGTGTAATGGTAAAGCCAACGGATTCTCTTTCAATGGCTATATCAAGGCAAAACCCAAAGCTTCCCTCAAAGTGGTATCAACTAGCTTAAGGATTTCGAACATGTTTGAATCGGAATGAATGCTTGTACTTCACGTGGCTGTGAAATATTTCACACTATTATGTAACATAATAACTTAATGTCAACATCTTTGGTTGTGTAAGCAGCTTTTCTTTGATTCTTATTTCCCTGCTACCATTAATTGATGAAGTTAGAGTAATTGTGTTGGATTCAGGCTTAGCAGGACCGTAGAAAGCAGATATGCTCATGCAATCACGTCCTTGTAAGGACGTTTTCCATTCCTTGAGATCCCAACTTCATTCTTCCAACTTTTGACATTGCTTTGAATCTTTGATTTTTCCTAGAACACATGAAAGTCCAATTTAAATTTTAAATTTTGGAGCATGGACTTTGAAACCTTGTATGGTGTAGTGATTCATGTAATTCACAATTTTAGCTTTGGAATTAATTTAAACTTTGTGAATTTAACATTTAAATACTTGAATCCTTGAATATTGGTCTTACAAACAACTTACGAAAATCTTGAATTAAGCTTAACTTGTAGAGCAACCTTGAACACTTTGGATTTAGCTCCGCACCTTTTTATGAAAAGAAATTGGTCTCGAAGTTACAGCTCGAATAAATGTAAGAACTTGACATGAACTTCATACTTTGACTTTATAATGAAATTAACAATGAATCTTAAAATCATGAGTCTTAATCACATGAACTTGTAACTTTGACGTGGAACTTGAATTTGGATTTGAATGTCATGAATCAACTTGAATTTTTGTAAAAGAAAATGAATCTTGAACTTCACTTTGAGAATTTCCTTAATTCAAGATAAATTTAAGATCTTTATCCAAGCTTTACCCCTTCAAAGTGTACGGCTCACTACCAAAAAGAAAATCCACATACTTCCTCTTAAAATCGAAGGAACTTAAACCATGATCTAATCTTCAAGAACAAAGCCATGTTTGACATTTATCACCCACTCAATCACAAATGAACTTGGTACAAAAAAACACGCCTTGAAGAATCCCCACTACACAACCATGACTAGCTTTTTAAACGACCACGTGCCACATCAATGGATAGAAAACCCTGATCCTCCTTAGAGAAACCTCTGAGAAACAAGACCTTGTATTGACTAAGGGGCCAGAATCACCATGAGCACACACACAACTTCCATGGCCTCTGAACCTTCTGCAGCAACCTAATTGCACAAACGGAAACTAAATAAACATAGTCTGATAAATTGGTTAGCTATGCATGAATGATTGACCTAGGAATGATGCTATGCATACGATGTGAAATGAAAACAAAATCTTAGGGTCAAAAATTAGGGTATGACACCGTCGTACCACCGTACCGGAACTCATTACCACCGTCACAAGTAAGGTTTTCTTCCTTTTTATTTGCATTTTACTTTTTCTGCGGTGGTTCTCCGGTGAACTGGTGAAGTTCCTGGGGAGGCCACAGAGTTTTTGGCGAAAACGGCGGAGCTCCTTTAAACTTTTTGATGAATCTCGCGGGGAAATGGGATGAATGTCCCAGGGACCTAGGGAAGGTCCCGAGGAGGAATGATGAATTTCCCGGGGCACCAGATGAAGATACCGGGGACGCTGGCGTGATTGTTTCGGGGACACGCTACAGAGGTACTACACACATCTGAGCGTCTCCCCGATCATCATGGTCGGATGGTCATCTCCCCATATCTTTTCGCCCTTTCACTTGATCAGTGATGGAAGGGTGAATTTGATCTAGAACGTTGAATTCACCAGATTCCTCTGCTTTTCAGGTCAAAATGGCTACCGAGTCGATTGAAGGGAGTATTGAAACGGACGACGAGTTCGACTCCCCTGTGTCCCCGGAGAATGAAGCCCCACCTTTCGAGGACTGGATTGGGGACGAGCCTCTCAACTTCCCCTCATTATTTATCCCTAGTGGCCCCGATGCTTTTGCCACTATTGAGGATGTTCGTCCAGGTTCCCCGCTGAGTTGGTGGGCATACAGACTGCTAGAGCACCACAGGATAAGATCAACATTCAAGAGGACCCGATTTCCCATGTACGAATTCGTGTTCCAGGTGGCGGGCATCCGTATGCCCTTCAGTGCTTTCCAGATGGGGGTGTTTTCTTGGCTACACCTGGCGCCTTCCCAACTCCATCCAAATGCCCTTGCCTTTGTGCGGGCATATGAACTTGTTTGTAAATAACTCGATGTCGAGGCCACTGTCCCCCTCTTTTTCCAGATCTTTCACCTACAACGAAAAATAGTGGATGGTCGTCACAGCTGGGTGTCCTTTAAGCAACCGAGGAGTCTGTTCTGGGAGTATATGAACTATGTCCGTAATTTCAAAGGTCGATGGTATGTCGTTAAGCCTCTCACCCGGGCAGCCACTGACACTCTGTACCATCGTAGGGAAGTGGAGCTAGAAGGTGGTCGAAAGAAAGAGGTCCTCGAGTCGAAGTGTCCCCTGGAATGGACACAGGAGCACTTCCTGCTTTGCACCGAGAGCTACATCGTCAGTCCGGACGCCTTGGGCGAGGAGGACCATCGGGCCTATGATAAGATAGTGAAGTTCGTCCAAGGGTTTAGCAAAGCTGAAATTCTGGTACCAGACGTGTGATGTTAAGGTGCGATGTTACAACAACACAGTCTACAATAATGGACAGAATAAGCAACAGGAAAACACAAGGAATTGTTCACCCAGTTCGGTCTAACTACCTACGTCTGGGGGCTACCAAGCCAGGGATGAAATTCACTACTTGTAGATATAATTTACAGACTCAACACACCAGTTGACAATCTCCTAAACTTATACTCTACTAGTGACTTTCTACCTAAGAAACCACTTAGATATGAGAACACTACTCAATCCCCTAAAACACTCAAAGAACAACCTCTTTGAGATCCCTTGATCTTGCTTCCTAGCTTCGATCAATCAACAACTCTCTATTGCTTCACAGCTTCTAGAGAGGACTGAAAATTCAACACCTATTCAAACCTAGAATAGTGTGATTACAAGTACTCTAAACAAACCCTAGACTCTAAGCCTCCAGCTCTTGATCTTCAATCTGTTTTCTGTACCTTCTTCCTTGGTCTTGTGCGCTTTATATAGCTCCTTGAATTTGGATTGGATTTGTCACAATATTTGATCAGATTTGTTAATTAAAAACTGAATCTTTTAAAACAGATTTTATCCCCAAAATCTTTTTAAATCTTCCACCTTTTAATTCTCCAACAAACCTGCAATCAAATCTCCCATGTAACAGAAAATATCTAGCCCAAGATATTCTCATCCAACGAGTCAACACTCTCCACAATTCCAGCTAATACGCGACCCTAATAACAACAAGCCCATGCTGTCATTAGCTTCAGTTCTGCAGGTCTGATGTTACAACATCACCTATGTGACATCAGACATCCACTTCAGCAACTAGCAACCTTAGCACAGCCCAGTGTTAAGTGCAATGTTATCACATCAAGCCCATGACATCAAACATAGTTAACCTTCACAACTTAGTACAGCCCAGTACTAAGACTCAATGCTGCAACATCAACACCATGACATCAGCATTGAACACCTTGTTGTTTTACCAAAATTCCAGCCAATCTAGGAACTTACAATCTCCCCCTTTGGCTAATTTTGGCTAAAACAATCTCTGCATCTTCAGAGACTTCAGCAACGGAATATCTTCAATATTTTGAAACTTCAACTTGCAGCAGTTTGACAATCTTCATATAGTCTTCATTACTTGATCTGCTGCAGCACCATCTTCATTATTGACAACAGCCAATTGGTGCTCCCCCTCAAAAACTTGAACCAGCATCACAGCTGTTCAGTAGCTCACAATGTGCAGCACATCTCCCCCTTGATGCCTGCTTTGCTGCACTCTGCACTCTTCAATGCTACGAATACTTCACTAGCAGCTCCACAACTATGCTGTCTATACTCCCCCTCCACAGCTGCATCATTACTTTTCAACTAAACACCTTTTATTTTTATTCTTTTAGCAGCAACTACTCTTCTCCTCATGGCAATTTTTAACTCTCCCCCTTTTTAGCCATAATTAGACAACTATCCCAATAAAGTTAGTCCTAAACTAGCCCTCATTGTTAGCCTCACAGTCAGCAAATAGGCAAAACAAATCATAGAACAAAAATAGGTGCAAAAACAGCACAATATTCAAATTACACAGGCAAGCACATTAAGTGCAAAACAACAAAACAAGAAAACTAAACTACTAACTACCAAAAACAGCAAGGTAGTAAGCTAGTCTTCATCAGAGCTGAGCTCCTCACTTTCTCCTTTATCACCAGGTCCTTCATCATCCTTGCTAGTGTTGACTGCTCCACCTTCCTTTGCTGCCATTTTCAGAGTCATGACAAGTCTTTCAAATTTTTGTTTCCTTTTAGTACTAACTTTGATGACTTCATCCAACTCCTTGCAAGCCTCTTCCAGTTCTGAAATTAACCCTGTCTTGGCTGGCTGCTGTTGTGATGTTGAAGCAGATGTCTTGACATTGTCAGAAACATGTTTCACTTCAAACAATTTGGAATGGATTGACAAGGCAAGCTTCCTTGTGCAAGCTATATCCCAATGCTGTAGAATTCCAGGCTGTTGAGATAAGATAATCCCACAAATGAGAGAGGGAAAAGCAATTGGTATCTTCATAGTAGCAGCATGCTTAACAGTGTAATCAAAGATGTATGAGCCATAGTCAATTCTTTGCTTTGTCCCTACAGCATAGATTATCTTCCCCAATTCAACCGAAATTGTGGCCTTGTGCCCAGTAGGAACCCAGTTGACAGCACCAATTCTGTGCAGAATGGCATATTTGACACTCAACAACCTGGTTTACAGCTTTCCATCTTCTGGCCAAACTTTTACCTGACCACCAGTGATTTCTTTACATATCACATTGTTGGAGACTTCCAATTCTTCACATTCTTCCTCACTTCTTCCTAAGTAGCCATTGATCACTTTAGGAGAGAACCATACACATTTGCCTCTGATGGTAACTCTTCTGAAGGCTCGACTCTTGCTGTTGTTTATAGATTCAGAGATATTACCTATGAATTCTCTGACCAGCCCATCATAACAATTGGTCAACCCCGTCACAGTCCTTCGCAGACCAGCACACTCAATGAGGTTAATAATTCCAGTGTCTTCTGCAGCTACCTCTCTTTCCAGTGCAATCTTTCTTTGAGGCACATAATTCCACATGGCTCCATAGTGATTCTGCACTTGATTATCAGTTGGGTCGATGTCTTGAGCATCGCTCTCAGACTCAGACTCTTTACTGATTCTCCTCTTTTTTCCCTCCTTGTCAACTTTACTCCACGATTTTGGAGAATCGTTACTTGAGGCCCTTTTCTTGTCCTTCCTTCTTCCAATTTTCTCATCACCAGATGAGTCCTCAATCTCAATGACCTCGACCTGATCCTTCTCTTTACCCTTGTGACTAGCTTCCCTAGGGGATGATGTTCTGACATTACCATTGACATCAGGATCTTTACCCTCATCCTTTTGAAGATATTTGTCCTCTTGAGTGGCGACCTTCTCAGCAGCCATTTGCCTTTGAGGGACAGAAATCCCTTTTACGCGTATCCCCTTCTCCAGGATTTTGGTGGTAAGCTGTTCCAACTCCAAGTCTACATTAAACTTCTCTTCAACAGCGCGGGATGATGATGTCCTGCCTTCAGTTTTGTTCGTAGGGGAGAGTTTAGGGTTATCTGACTCGGAAGGAGCACCAAAACCATGTTCATCATTGCCTAAGTCATTTTCGGAGGGAACCCTAGCTCGTGCCGGTTCAGAGTTCTTGGAAGACATCATTCCTTTGAAACAGACCAGGTTTAGAACAAAACTCTCTATGTTGTTGAGATTTAGGAAGATGAGGCGTTGTGATGAGATGGTTTTGGAAGGTCTTGATGTGATATTAATATGGTAAGGCTCCTGATTTTGGTTCCAATTACTAAAGTTTTCCCTCCACGAAACCTTTCCTTTTAAAAATTTAAAATGATTCACCCTAGAGCTCATTAGCTCAGTTTGACCTTTCAGTATCCCTTCATACTTGATGTCACAACCTAATGTTAAAGCATCAGTCTTGTCATCCACAGTGGGGCTAACCCTTATGGGTATCCAAGAATAACAATTGTTTCTGGTTCTGACTCCTTTCATGACCACTTCATCCTTCTCACTTGTCACCAGACACTCATCCTTTGAGTAGCAGACTTTGTACCCTTCATCACATAGCTGACTTATGCTGATCAGATTAGCATCCAACCCTTGGACAAGCATCACACTATCAAGAGTGAGTCCATCAAGATTTTTCACTCTTCCAACTCCCTCTACAACTCCTTCTTCTCCATTACCAAAGACAACCTTGTTAGCATGCCCAGACATGATCTCCACCAAATACTCCTTGGATCCAGTCATGTGCTTTGAACATCCACTGTCAAAGTACCAAGTTCCTTCTTCTGCTTCTTTGTCAAACAACTGAGCCAATAAGCACTTCCCCTTCTCCTTAGGTACCCATTGTTTAACAACTTTGGGTCTGTAATCTCTCTATCTATTCTGTGTCTGAGGGTATCCATGCAGCTTGTAGCAAGAGTATTGCACATGTCCAAGCCTTCCACAATAAAAGCATCTCACCCTTTCTTCTTTGAATCTTCTGCCTTGATGAGACTGTATAGGTTGCAATCCATAATGTGGTCTTCTCCTAACATTGCTTGCCTGCCTTCTATTATGCTGGTATCCATAAGGAAGCTGAGAATGCTTTTTCCTGGATTGTCTCCCATGATGGTGGGACTTTCTCCTTCCATAATGAGACACAGCATTAGTGTAACCATACCCCTGATGTTGAGACACCTGATGAGACACGTGCTGTTTGAACTGAGGATGTTGTCTTCTAGGCTGTCTCCCATGGTGATGAGGCTTCCTTCTTCCATAATTATACGCCACAGCATTGTTGAGGCCAGGTCCATACCAGTTTTCCTGATGTTGAGACATCGGATGTGACCTGGTCTGCTTGACCCTTGCAGCTTCCATGCTCCTATGATATTGGGGGGGCATATTCTGGCTTGCTCCTTGTGGCTGCTTTCTCTTCTGATTATGACCAGTCTTCTTCTCAATCTTCTTAGGTTGTGAAACATCAGCTTCCTTGGGAGTAAGATTCTGCCTCTTTGGCTGATGTTGAGGCACAGTTTGTGACTCTTCCTTCTTTAGACCTGAAGTACTTGCTTCTGAGGTACCCTTGTCTTCGGCCACATATCCTATCCCAGCTTTGTTTCCAGCAACCTGTTCTGACTGGAGTATCTTGTCAAGAGTGGTTGTACCACTGTTCAGCATCCTAACAGATTTTGTCATCTGATCAAGTTGGGATCTCACTAGAACAACTTCATATTCCAGATCAGATTTTTCATTCTCAAGTTGAGCAATCTGTTCCTTGTGGCACTTGTTTTCTTGACAAACTTCAGCACTCTTTAAACACAACTCCTTGTATGTTGAAGCTACCTCATCATAGGTGACTTCTCCATCACTATCATCATCAGGTTCAACAATTCCTGTCAAAGCTGTAACATGCTTTGCTGACTCACTTTCATCTTCGCTATCAGTGTCAGACCAGGAAATTGTCAAGCCTTTATTCTGCTTCTTCAAGAATGTGGGACACTCTTTCTTGACATGTCCATACCCTTCACATTCAAAGCACTGAACACCTTTATCTTGGACAGTCTTCTCTTCATCTTTCTCTTTTGACTTACTGATGTCAGAGGAGATGTTCTTGACATTAGGCCTGTAGTTATAGTTCATCTTCTTGAACACTTTGTTGAATTGCCTTCCCAACATAACTATAGCCTGAGGCAGATCCTCCTGGGACTCATCATCTTTAGCTGCTGCAGGAGTAGAGACTAAGGCTATACTCTTGGGCTTCTTTTCTGGTTCTTCCTCATTCAGCCCAAGTTCAAATGTTTGAAGAGATCCAATAAGCTCATCAACTCTCATCTTGCTGATGTCTTGAGATTCTTCAATGGCCGTTACCTTCATCTTATACTTCTTAGGGAGGGACCTAAGAATCTTTCTTACCAGCTTCTCTTCTGTCATCTTCTCACCAAGAGCACTGGATGCATTTGACAGCTCAAGAACACTCATGTGGAAGTCATGAATAGTTTCCTCTTCCTTCATCTTCAAGCTTTCAAACTTAGATGTTAAAAGCTGAAGTCTTGACATCTTCACTCTAGATGTACCTTCATGAGTAGCCTTCAAAATATCCCAAGCAGCCTTAGCAGTTTCACATGAGTTGATCAGCCTGAATATGTTCTTGTCAACCCCATTGAAGATAGCATTTAGGGCTTTTGAATTCCCAAGGGCAAGCTCATCTTCTTCCTTGGACCATTCTTCTTCAGGCTTTCGCTTAGACGTGCCTTCTTTATCCTTGCCAGCATCATCTTTTTCACACACAACAGGAGCTTCCCACTCTTTAATGACAGCCTTCCAAGCTCTACTGTCTAATGACTTTAAAAAGGTAGTCATTCTAGGCTTCCAATACTCATAGTTTGAGCCATCCAATATAGGGGGTCTGTTGACAAATCCTCCAACCTCTTTGTCCATCTTTCACCAGAAAGTACTTCCC
Source organism: Lathyrus tuberosus (assembly GCA_022829125.1). Taxonomy (NCBI): domain Eukaryota; kingdom Viridiplantae; phylum Streptophyta; class Magnoliopsida; order Fabales; family Fabaceae; genus Lathyrus; species Lathyrus tuberosus. The sequence goes on from JALAZF010000504.1 coordinate 92,017, forward strand.
TAGATCTCACCCAGAGACAGACAGGATGCCTGCTCTGATACCAATTGAAATTCTGGTACCAGACGTGTGATGTTAAGGTGCGATGTTACAACAACACACTCTGCAATAATGGACAGAATAAGCAACAGGAAAACACAAGGAATTGTTCACCCAGTTTGGTCTAACTACCTACATCTGGGGGCTACCAAGCCAGGGATGAAATTCACTACTTGTAGATATAATTTACAGACTCAACACACCAGTTGACAATCTCCTAAACTTATACTCTACTAGTGACTTTCTACCTAAGAAACCACTTAGATATGAGAACACTACTCAATCCCCTAAAACACTCAAAGAACAACCTCTTTGAGATCCCTTGATCTTGCTTCCTAGCTTCGATCAACCAACAACTCTCTATTGCTTCACAGCTTCTAGAGAGGACTGAAAATTCAACACCTATTCAAACCTAGAATAGTGTGATTACAAGTACTCTAAACAAACCCTAGACTCTAAGCCTCCAACTCTTGATCTTCAATCTGTTTTCTGTACCTTCTTCCTTGGTCTTGTGCGCTTTATATAGCTCCTTGAATTTGGATTGGATTTGTCACAATATTTGATCAGATTTGTTAATTAAAAACTGAATCTTTTAAAACAGATTTTATCCCCAAAATCTTTTTAAATCTTCCACCTTTTAATTCTCCAACAAACCTGCAATCAAATCTCCCATGTAACAGAAAATATCTAGCCCAAGATATTCTCATCCAATGAGTCAACACTCTCCACAATTCCAGCTAATACGCGACCCTAATAACAACAAGCCCATGCTGTCATTAGCTTCAGTTCTGCAGGTCTGATGTTACAACAACACCTATGTGACATCAGACATCCACTTCAGCAACTAGCAACCTTAACACAGCCCAGTGTTAAGTGCAATGTTATGACATCAAGCCCATGACATCAAACATAGTTAACCTTCACAACTTAGTACAGCCCAGTACTAAGACTCAATGCTGCAACATCAACACCATGACATCAGCATTGAACACCTTGTTGTTTTACCAAAATTCCAGCCAATCCAGGAACTTACAAAAGCAAAGTTGGTGACCTCGGATGGAAACTTCATAACCAACGCCCACATGGAGACCCTTACCAAGGCCCGACTCATAAACACCAAGGCCCTCCTCGAGTGTGACACTGAGGGGGAGGCTCTTCGGTTCTTAGGTAGTGTGCGCACCCCCGGTCCAGGGCTTGTTATCATTTTTGTTTGTTAGATTACTGGTGTTCGTTCCCTTTTTCTGCACGTGCCATGTCGACCCTGGAGGAATGCGTGAAGAAGTTGACCTCCGCTCGAGGCTCAAAGAAATCTGGAAAAGGACGGGTCGAGCAGGTCAAGCAACAGACTCTGGGTCCTGTTCCGTCACCCGGGGGGTCCTCCGGTTCTGCGCAGGGTAGTCAGTCTCCAGACTCGCAGAGGTCTCCGAAGAGGCAGAGGACCGTCGAGCAGACCCACGTCGATCTCACCGAAAGCCCTCCCCGTGAAGGATTTGTGTTTCCACCCTGTCATCTGAGGCCTAACGTCTTCTCGGGGGCCACCTCCCCGACCATGTTTGGTTCCGAAGTTCAGGTCATCTTGGGGGCTGATCGGATTTCGAGGAGAAAAAACCTGGTGGAGGATATGGTCACGATGATGCAGTTCTGTGCCACTGCGCTAGTCCTGAACGACGAAACCTGTCCGTCGTCAGAGCTGACAAAACTACAGAACAATTTTAAATCACTTGAAGCTGAAATGAGGAAGGTGAGCGAAGACCTTAGAAAGTGCCGAAAGTAGAACGGGGACCAGGTCGAGCTTTAGAAGCAGCTGGAAGGGAGACTGGAGAAAGCCACCAAGGAGAGAAAAATCCTACTGGTGAGAATCGACGAGCTGGAGCGGGCTGTCTGACTTGCGGAGGATGAGACTGAGGATGAAAAGTTTCTGACCTCCTGAGCTGAGCTGATTTCCCAATTCCGGTTGACTGGGCAAGATGTTCTTTAGTCTGTCGAGTTTGGTTTTAAAAAAGCCTTGAAGCAGCTCCTGGTGCTGAACCCTGACCTTATCACTGAGGGAACTGACCCTTATCACGACGTCGTCGACGGCCAGATTGTCCCCCGGCGGTCAAAGAGGAAGACAACGAGACTGCAGAGGAAGGACAGCCCGGAGGGGACGTGAATGCTTAGACTTTCTGTTTAGCTTGTTCGGCCTGCGCGCCACTTATCTTTTTACTTTGTTCGGTTTGGACTGTGTTCCGTGAACTTAGTAATGACTTTTGCCCGGCCTGCGTGCTAGGGGCCTTTTGATACTTTTGTAATATCTGCACAACGGGCTTCTCCCCGCTTAATGCTTTGAATTTTGCTTATTTGTGCGTACGATGTTTGCATGCTTTCGCTTGTTTGTGTGTGTGTGTGATGTTATTATTTTTGTCTGAGTGTTGGTAATTTAGGAGTTTGCTCGACATTATTGATCCTCGACCGTGTGGGGGAACTGGTCGGGCGGCCGGAGGTGTATCCCGACCTTCGACAAGGCTAAGAGCTCGATCGAGGTCTTAGCTTCGTGGCGTAAACTTCCCATCGCGAGTTGGGCGTTCTGCTTGCTTGGTACGACGACGACGGAGCTCGGTCGAGGGGTCCTCGTCGGATCAAAAGTCCTCGCACACACACAACGCGACCCTTTGTAACACCCCTAAATTTGCCCTCTTGTTGTTGCCTAGCCTATGTTTCTTTGCATTGCATGACAGGTCATATTAAATCATATACATCATTGGTTGCAAGGCATATGATCACGGTGTCCTTTAAACAAGGGATTCGATGGCTATTTATCAGAGCATAGAGTGGAGAATTGAAACCGGAGCCACAACATCATTTTTCAAGAAATATAGGCAAATTTTGCCTAGAGTAATCAATTACTCAAACAGGGTAATCGATTACTCAGTACAGATTTGCAAATTCTGCTGCTTTTTTGGGACAGCACCATTGCACACATTTGGGTCTTTGATTCTACAAGTATTATGGCAGCAAGTGGAATATTCTAGGCATCTCTAGATATTTCAAGATTATCCAATTAATTCCAAGGGCATTTATTCTAATGCTTCATTTCAAATCAAGTGCACCATGTTCCTTGTTCTCCAAGCATCTCCACCTTTGAATGTTGAAGTTCACCTTGGGATTGTTACCGAGTTGATCCTAACTAACCGAGTTAACTACCTTAACTCGGTAAGTTGAGTGTAACTAACTCCGGCCCTAGCTCCAAACCCAAAGCTAAATCCAAAGCTAATCCCGAACCTCCCACACTCCGAACCAAAAATCTATATAAGAAACTCTTCACTCATTTTCCAAAAAAAAAACGATTCTACAAAATTTCTCACACCTTCCACTCTCAATTCTCTCATTTTCTCTCCAAAACTTCTGCTACTTCTACATCTTCATCTTAATTCTCTCTTCCAAACCCTCACAAAAAGCTCTTATTTCTTGAAGGATAATCACTTTTCACATTGAAAAGTGATTAATTCATGAGCTCAAACTCCATCATTTGGCTTTCTTTGGTTGGATTTCTGGAATTTCATCTTATTCTACTTCAATCCAAGGGTTTCAAACCATTTATTTTGGTGCAAGTTCGATCTCGGTGATTTTTCTCGATTTTGCTCGGTTTCGACGCGTTTCGGCTACTAATCGAGGAATCTCTGGTTTTCTTTGATTTTTTGCACCAAGATCACGTTGCAACACTCACCAAAGCAAATCTCCGCTTTGTAGGTTGGTTTTTCTTAGATCTATGCTTGATCTAGCTTAATTTCAACTTATACAATGTAGATCTTTGGTTGTTGTTGATTTTGATCCATTTGCTTGAATTTGATTCTTGATGTTGATGATTATTGGATCTAAGTGATGTTTGAATATTGTGATTGAACTTAATTTACGTGCATTGTTGATTACATGATCATTGGAATTGATTGTATAAGTGATTTTGCTGCTGAAAGTGCTTTTCAAAGTTGAATTTCTGCCTCTGTCTCAGTGGTAATCGATTACTCAAACAGGGTAATCGATTACTCTGCCTTATTTTCATGTTTTTAGCCAAATTTCAACTGAGTAATCGATTAACCTATGTGAGTAATCGATTACCACTGAAGCAGAGTGTGTGTTTCTTGCATTTTCTTGCTTGTTTGAGGTCTCTTGCATGTCTAAACTTCATGGATTGATATGCTGATGATTTGTGGATTACTCTTGAGCTGTTTCACCTCACACCATTGTATGCGCATAATTTTCCGACATGCGATCCTTGGTTCTTTATCGATGAATGTTTACGTTTGCATTGTTGATTAATTAAGGTGATGAGCACATAATGTACACTCATTAAGCTTGTTAATTGTTAATTGATACTTGTGTTGCTGGAATTGCTATGTGCATGTTCATTTACTTTCTATTTCAAGAGGTGTACACTTATTTCAACTTTTTCATATGTTCAACACGATGCATCCTCTCGTAATGTGCATTCTTCCATGATGTTGTCAAGAGTTGTTCACCATGATTTATGGTGTGGTTGTGATCATGTTTGATTCAAGGACATGTAAGGATTGATGCATGGTTATTTTTGGCTATGAGTAAATCATTTGTGAATGCATGCTGCCCTGATTTTCCACTGCTGTCTAGACACACATGTGCTATAGTATATGTTGTATGCTATTTTTATACCTATCTTTGGTGCTGAACATGAGCTGTTGAATGCTGTTTGGTATATGGTATTGAATTTACTGTTGTATTGTTGCAGATGCGCTATAATAACCGCTATTTTTTTCTTCTTGTTTATCCATCTCTCATAACTTGTACATAATTGTTTCAATTTGTGTCATTACTTGAATTTGTTTGACCTAAACTTGTTTATCTTCTCTCTTGGTTGTTAACATGACTTGTGTTTGAATCATAAATTTCCATTCATGCATCTCATTTGCATTTCATATGGAATATGCTACTGACCCATAATCATCTCATGCATTCAAATGTCATTCATCTTGCATACTTGTTTATGTTTGATCTATTTCATCTTTCTTTCTTAATTAGTTTTAATGTGATTTGCATATGCATGTTGTATGACTAATTCTTACATTCTAATTGCATTTTAAATGTTATTTGATACCGACCTATAATCCATGTTCGTCCATTTTTGGTTTGCCACTTTGACTTGTGTTGCAAGTTATTTCTTTTCTTTAAGTGAAACTTGTTTCTCTTCTTCTCACTTCTTCTTCATCTAACTTCTTCTACTTGAACATCCATTCTCATAACTTGTATGCTCATTCATAGGCATTATAGGACATCCAAATATGAGGTATGATTCTGACTTGCATCCATTTGCATTTATTTTCATGTTCTTTTCAACTTTGACTTGTGTTACAAGTTTCTTCTTTTCTTACTTGAACTTGAACATTGTTTGCTTCTACTTGCTTCATCTTCTTAAATCATTTCACTCATGCTTTGTATGTTCATTCATTGACTTCCATATGCATTATAACATGTCATTCAATTCTGATCTTGAGGTTCACTCATGAATTTATTCATGTTTGTATATCATACACATTCATATTTCATCCATGCTTCATAACTTGAACTTGAATGAATCTTTGGCATCTTTCTTGACATAGTTTGACATTGTTAGGTACCTTAGCCTTAGTTGTTTTTTTTTAGACATAGCTACTGACTTTAGAAGTCCTTGAACACTTAGATTCCTTTCCTTTTAGGTTTAGGCTTTGTTTGATTCATAAGTTCATTTCATAAGTAGTTTGATGCTTAATTGTCTTCCTTCTTTTACTTATGCTTTCATATTCAATTGTTTAGCTAACCTTTGCTTGTAGGGGCTAATGGTAAGTTGAGTGTGTGGATATGCTTCCACACATACACCTTCTTCCCTCATCTTTTAATGCTTTCTCTTTTGTGTTTGTGCAAAGCATTTCAATTCTTTTTTTGTTCAACTTCTTTCTTCTCCCTCTTGGTTCATAACTCGTCTTCTACTTTAGAAGTGAGTTGTGATACCTCTTGCTCTCTTCTTCTCTTTTCTTTTAGACTTAGGTTTCTAAACCACACTAAACCATTAGGAACATCCAAGCATGATAACTCTTAGGATTATTAGTCTCCCTTTAGACTTTTACCTTTCTTAACCTTTGAGTCTCTCCTTTCTCACCTCAAAACAAAAAGCAAAAACACTTAATAAAGGCATAACAAATATTGTATTTGAGCCTTTCATGTGAGAATAAGATAGTGAGGGGTCTTCTCTCACTTTCTTAGAATGTTTAGCATACGTCCCGTCTTGGGTCGATATGCGAGGCATTCGATCCTACATGAGAGACTTAAATACAATATGCGTTATACACACCAATAATCAAAATACTTCTTTCTAAAATACAAAAACAAACAAATTTTCTTCTCATCTCCTTCATTCCATTCTTAAGGACTCGTCATGTCCGTTCTACCGCAAACAGGTAACGCCTAAGTCTCCATACAGCGAGCTGCAACACCTAACTGCTCTGATTCTTCTTTCTCGTCTGATTGAAGATACGTAGGCACGAGATGCGATATCTCGACGAGCAACCTTCCCCGTAGTCCGTCGAACTACGTTGACTCTGACTTTCCCATTGCATTGAGGGAATACGTAGGCCTAGGACAACGATAATGTCCTATCGAGTCACTTCTTTCTCCCCTCCCTTCTCCTTTCTATCTTTCATTTCCAGTTCTCCAGTTAGCAGTTGATTTCTAGTTCCTTACACCCTTTGATCGAGACAACAAGCGTGGATCCCATCGAGTACGATGGACGCGTGGGGGTGCTAATACCTTCCCCTCGCGTAACCGAATCCCATACCCATTTCTCTTGGTCGCGAGACCTCGTTCTTTCCTTCCCTCAGGTTTACGCAGTGTTTCCTTTCTCTCTCTTGGGATAAATACACATTGCTGGCGACTCTGTTTCCGCGCCACTTTCGCGTTTGTACTTGGATGAAAATCCCGGGAGCGACAGTTGGCGACACTGCTGGGGACTCTGGTTCCCTAAACGAGTCAATCCTAGGGCTTGTTTGTTTTTCTTTCAGTGGGTGTTTACTTTGATGTTGTTTTTGCTGTTTTACGGCTTTACTGTACATTACTGTATTTACCGCATTTACTGCATCATATTTCATTATTATACTGGACTGTGCTGTGTTGGTTTTCTGTTTGGCGGGATGGGTATTCTGAGAGATAAGCCCATTACACAGGCTTGAGTACATACATAGGATTAGAGTGGAAAGTAGTGTGGCCTACGTAGCATCTTGTTATGTATGGTTTATACGAAATCCACAACCAGATGAGGTTTTCTTGGGAGATGTTCTGATTTGCGCGTCTTGTGCATTTCGGGGTGTTAACCTAGGAAGTTGTCGACTCTGGTGATCGATCATTGAGGACCTTAGTGGAAACATCCCTCTTTAGTGGTGACAGTGGCAGACCACATTCTGTGGCAAACCCATTCGCACCCGAGGGCCCACTTTGGAACTTGCATAGGATGGCCTTTTTTTTGGGGAATCAGTGGACGTTCTCTTTGTTTGGCAATAGTACTGTACCCCGAGGGATGAATGTACTATTGCTTCTCAAAATAGAGAATCCAAAACTGAGGAACCGCCGTTTTAGTACCCACATGTGAGTAAGGGTGGGTGTTTACAGGTTTGCAGGTGACCATGCCTCCCACATACCCTGATATTCTGGTATTTTCACAGACAGATGATGTAACCTATTACAGTCAGTTGGTTTCTATCTACAGTAATATTCCCAGATTTGTATAGACACCGTGCACACAGTCCAGCACAGACACATAGCACGCTGATATCATGCCCTTTTGCATTGCATTATCATGTCATAACATTCATGTTTGTCATTTACAGGTGCTTATTACACTTCTGATTCCAATCAATGGGCTCGACAGAGACAGTTGCCAAGAGAAAGAGTAGTGTTGCCTATAAATTCCCAGAACCTACTTTGGATTTACTGCATAAGGTGATAGCTATGGCTGACCCGGGTGTTCTTATCAATTTCCAGAAGAGATATGGGAAATTGGTGAAGATGGTCCGCAGTATCACACAGTATGAACATGATGCTCTTCACACTTTGCTACAGTTTTATGAGCCTTCGTTGAGAGGCTTTCTCTTTCCTGATTATATTTTGATGCCTGCGTTGGAAGAATTCTCATTTATTTTGGGAATTCCGGTCAAATAAGCATTACCATTCTTTTCTGGTAGTCACCCTAGCATAGAGGAGATGGCAGTTGCGGTACAGGTGAAAGATTCAGTGCTAAAAAGAAATGTGGCTAGCAAAAATGGGGTCAAAGGTTTTCCCTTATAATTTCTTACCGATCAAGCTCAAGAGGCTGTTGGCGCAAAGAATTGGGCAGTTTACAATTCTATCCTGCCTTTGTGCATATATGGCATTGTTCTTTTCCCTAATCAACAGGATTTTATGGATATGCGGGCTATAAGAGTTTTTGTTCTCAAAAATCCGATTCCTACTTTGTTAGGAGATTTTTACTACTCTGTGCACTTCAAGAATGAAAAAAGAAGGGGAGGATCTATCAACTGTTGCACTCCACTTTTATCTCATTGGTTTTTGAAACATTTACCTCAGACAGGTGCTTTTGTAGACACAAAAGATTCTTTAAAATGGTCCAAGCGGATAATGGGATTAACTGCTAATAACATTGTCTGGTTTGATCATCAATTGTTGGGAATAGAGATTATCACCAGTTGTGGGAATTTTCCCAATGTGCCTCTAATTGGCAGGAAAGGGGGAGTCAATTATAACCCGATCCTAGCCATTAGACAGTTTGGATATGCTTCCAGGTATCCTCCCACAGATCGGGATATTGAGAAATCTTTGTTCTTTACAGGGACTGAAGATTAGGAAATGTTGAGAGAAGCTGTGAATGCTTGGGGGCACCTGCGTAAAACAGGAAAAACAGTTTTTGGAAAAGGGGTTTGCAGATCTTATTCTGATTATGAAAGATGGATTGAAATGAAGGTAAACGAATTACTCTTGCCTTTTTCAAGGGAACCCCCTCTATATCCCGTAATGCCAGAGCAGCTTACCACGGTAGCCATCGAGGAATTTGACAAGCTACAGAAGTTGATGAAGGACCTTCGGGTGGAGAATTCCGATTTGAGTAGTATTCTTCAAAACGCTCTACATGCCAACAAAGAGTTGGAGTAGAAAGCCCAAGACGCCGAAAAAATCTTTGCAGCAAGAGAAAAGGATTTGGCCAAAAGAGCTCAACATTTCCAGAAAATTAGTAAGGGTGCCAATGCTTCCACTCAAGCCCATAAGAAGACCAAACATGCCTTAGCCCAGACTAAAGACACGCTAGCCAAGTTTCAGCAAGCCTGGGATGAGGTTAGAATCGAGAACGCTGAGTTGCAGGAACAGCTAAAGATCAAGGATGACGAGCTTAAAAAGGCACATGAACAACGGAGGAAGTATCGGGAGAACCTTGGCAAAAGTCAAGAGCAATTGGAAAGCGCCAGAGAGGAGCTAAAGACTTCCAAGAAGGAGCTTGAAGAGGCTATGATAGATATGGGGAAACTTAAAATGCAAGCCGGCGTGAAAAGGCATAAAGGGGTCTGTGATGATGAAGCTCTCCTGATGCATATGGGTTCGCTGACTGAAGCTCTCACGAAAAGAGATGTTCTGATTAAGGAGTTAATCGAAAGACCAAATCACTAGCGCACTCGCATACTCTTCGAGGAAGTCAAGTATTCAAGTGAAAAGTTGAAGGATTTGGAATTGTCTGATTGACAGTTTTTTTCTCTCATTCTCTTAATGTAGTTTTTGTTGATGGATATCATCAGGCTTGTTGATGAATCCACTATTTTGATGTATGATGTTTGAATTCATTGTTGAACGCTGTGCGTATGTCTGGTTTCTTTTTAATTGAAATGAGCAGTTTATTCAGAAATATTCCTTTGGCAGTTATCTGTACACAAACACATAATCACGGCACGTCTCTTCATATCACGATTTTTGATCTTCAGATTTATGTGGTTAAGATTGGAATCAAGGTGTAAGGCACCTCGGAAATGATAAACATGGCATTTGCATTGCATCGCATATCACTTTTGCATGACAGGTACTCGTTGCAGGTCCTCTAACCTTTATTTGGTTTCAGGCACTATAGCTGATAACCTCATCCACCGGTACGCAACTCGCAGAAACCAAGCTAAGATCATGGATCAGATGCAGACTGAATTGGTTGAGTTGAGGAACAGGATGGACCAGTTCATGAAATTAATGACTGGTATGGCCCAAAATCAGGAAAGACTCAGGGCAATGGTCGAGCGACCAGAAGTAGAGGTGCAGGATGGCAACGGTAATAATAGAGGTCCTGGTAAACAGATTGGCGTTAATGGAGGTGGTGACCCTCCTAGAAATACTGGTGTTCGTCATGTTGTGGAAGATAACCAAGATGAGCAGTTCACTCTGTTAGATGCGGAAGATGAGAACACTCGCAGATTCGACGAGCTCGCTGAAAAAATCAGGTCCATTGAATCCCAAAACACTCTTGGTTTTGATGTTTCCGACTTGGGATTGGTACCTGGAGTAAGAATCCTACATAAGTTCAAGCCACCAACATTTGACAAGTACAATGGCACTACTTGTCCTAAAACTCATCTTCAATCCTATGTGGGAAGGATAGCCGCTCATACTGATGATGAGAAATTGTGGATGTACTATTTTCAAGACAACCTTACTAGGGCATCTCAAGAATGGTATATGAAGTTGAGCAGGACTTTTGTAAGGAACTGGAAGGAGTTAGCCCAAGCTTTCGTCAAGCAGTATCAATACAACATGGATATGGCTCCAAACCGTACTCAGCTACAGAGTATGGCTCAGAATGCGAAGGAGAGTTTTAAGGAATATGCTCAAAGATGGCGCCAGTTGGCTGCCATGGTTCAACCTCCATTACAGGACCGAGAGATGGCCGACATGTTTATGGGTACTCTTCAGGGAGCTTATCTTGATAGGTTGGCTGCCTGTCCTTCAACTGGGTTTGCGGACATTGTAATCGCTGGGGAAAGGATTGAAAGTTTGTTGAAGCTCAGAAAATTACAAGATGTCAGTGGTGCTAGTTCTTCAGGAGTGAGGAAGCCATTTGCTGGAGCTACCAGAAAGAGAGATGGGGAGACCAGTGCTGTTTATAAGAATAGAGGAAGAGGTAGAGGCTATCAAGATTCCTGTAATCAGGTTGCTGCTGTGACCATTCCTAGTCCACGAGTTCAATCACAGTCACAACAATAGAATGTTCAGCCACAGAATAATCAACAGCCACGGAGATCATATCAGTAGAGACAAACTGACAGACATATGGACCCTCTGCCTTTGACTTACACAGCTTTGTTACATCAATTATTGAAGCTTAATCTGGTGGAGCTTCGTACGATGGGCCCGACTCCTGCTGTATTACCAAAGGGTTATGATGCTAATGCCCGCTGTGAGTTTCATTCTGGGGCTCCAGGCCATACTATTGAAACGTGTCGGGCATTTCAGCATAAGGTACAAGATTTGATTGATGCCAAGGCAATTAATTTCTCAACTCCACCAAATGTGCTTCAGAATCCCATGCCAAATCATAATGTACCAAAGGTCAACGCCATTGAAGATGGGAAAGTTTTGAATTTGGTAACTGATGTGAACAGGGTGAGGACTCCTTTGAGTTTTGTGAAGGCTCGGTTGTTGAAGGGGCAAGTGTTCCCTGGCTGTGAAGAAGGTTGTGTTGATTGTGAGAATCAGAGTAATGGTTGTGATAAACTAAAGGCCGGCATTCAAAATTTGATTAATGATGGTTGTCTACAGTTTGATCAGGGGGACAAAAAGGACGGTGATGTGTCAGCTGTTACCATTTATTTTACGCCAGCTGAAATTCAAGTGCATGCGCCTGCTGCTATCATAGTGCCTGATGTAGTGAGTCCTGTTACTATTACGGTACCAGGACCAGTTCCTTATACTAGTGGGTGGGCTATCCCATAGCACTACGGTGCTGATCTTTACTACCAAGGAGAAAAGCAAGAAGTGGAAACTCCAGCTGGGGGTAGTTCCAATATTGATAATGTTGGAGGTCTTGGTGGCTTCACCAGAAGTAGACGCTTGTTTTCTCCACAGACTTTGAGAACTAATGTTGAAGCTGAGGCAGCAGCCAAAGCCAAGGGTAAACAGGTGGCTACAGAGGAGGTTGTTATTCCTGAATCTGTGCAAAAAGGTACTTTTGAGAAAGAGGTCGAGGAGTTCATGAGACTTATCAAAAAGAGTGAGTATAAATTGGTTGATCAGTTGAACCAAACGCCATCAAAGATTTCTATCTTGTCGTTGCTTATGTGTTATGCAGCTCATCGAGAGGCACTTTTGAAGGTCTTGAATATGGCATATGTACCTCAAGAGATTACTGTGAATCAATTGGAGTCTATTGTTTCTAATGTCAATGCTAGCCATGGGCTAGGTTTTACAGATTATGATTTAACTACTGAGGGTCGCAATCACAACAGGGCATTACACATCACCCTGGAGTGTAAAGGTGCAGTATTATCTCATGTGTTGGTAGACACGGGGTCTTCCCTGAACGTGTTACCAAAGAAGGCCTTAATGAAGTTAGACGCTGACGGAATTATTCTAAGACCAAGTGATTTGGTAGTGAGGGCTTTTGATGGTTCGAAATGTTCTGTATTCGGAGAGGTAGAGCTCCCAGTAAAGATTGGTCCTCAAGTGTTTAAGTGGTTGATGGTCAAGTGGTGACTGTATGTGGAGAGGAAGACATCTTCGTCAGTCAGCTGTCTACCTTAAAGTACGTGGAAATGGATGGAAAGATCCATGAGATGTTGTGTCAAGCATTTGAGGCAGTCAATATTGGTGATTCGTCTTCAAAGGCAGTATCTTCTCAGAGCAAAGAACAGGTGGGTACTTCTATTGCTTCTTACAAACAGGCAGTGGAAGTAGTCAAAGTAGGTAATGCCCAAGGCCGGGGAAAATTGATTGAAGTCTCTGCAAAGGAAGATAAGTTCGGTGTAGGCTATAATCTGTATCAAGCTGCTGCAACAGAGCGCAAGGGGCCGATTACTTTCTATAGCGGGGGAATCATTAATCCAAATCAGATGTGTGCTGCAAGTGAAGATGGCGTCGACAGTGATTGTGATCTCGACAATTGGGTGCGCCCATGTGTACCGGGGCAAGAGCTTTGCAATTGGTCTGTTGAAGAAATTGTTCAAGTTACTCTTCAGACAGAGTAATTTTCTTTGTTTTTCTCTGTTGCATGTTAAAATCTCGCGCTCTGGCCAAGGCGTGTAGATCCATTTGTAGGGCCTCATAATTGCATTTGCAAGGTTTTTATCATTAATAAAGGACGTTTACATGCAAATTTTGTGTTCCTTGCCTTTCATTTTTATTTTTGCAGAAAAACAATAAAATGGAAATGTTTTATTTTTGTTTCTTTTTCAAAAAGTCTCATTCTAAAATAAAGCATGACCCTCAATCATGCAGACTTAATCACCCAGATTTCATTGATAACGATTCTGCTATGGCCAAGTATGACTTTGATAATCCAATCTATCAGGCCGAAGAGGGGGATGAAGAAGACTGTGAACTTCCCGAAGAATTGGCTAGATTGTTGAAGCAGGAGGAGAGGGTCATTCAATCTCACCAAGAGACAATTGAGGTTATCAACATTGGTTCCGAGGACGCAAGGAAAGAAATTAAGATTGGAGCCAGTCTGTAGGCCGAGGTAAAGAAAGAGCTGATCAGTATGCTGCGGGAATATGTCAACATCTTTGCTTGGTCATATAAAGATATGCCGGGGTTAGATACAGACATTTTTGTGCACAGGTTGCCGTTGAAAGAGGGATGTCCTCCTGTCAAACAGAAGCTTCGGAGAACTAAACCAGAAATGGCTCTCAAAATCAAAGAGGAGGTACAAAACCAGTTAGATGCTGGATTTTTGGCCGTCACCAATTACCCACCATGGGTTGCAAATATTGTTCCTGTGCCGAAGAAAGATGGTAAGGTCAGAATGTGCGTTGATTACTGGGATCAAAACAGAGCAAGTCCGAAAGATGATTTTCCTTTACCTCATATTAATGTACTGGTTGACAACACCGCTCAGTTCTCGGTATTCTCCTTCATGGATGGCTTCTCCGGGTATAATCAAATCAAGATGGCGCCGGAAGACATGGAGAAGACAACGTTCATTACCCCGTGGGGTACCTTCTGTTACAAGGTGATGCCTTTTGGGTTGAAGAACACTAGGGCAACGTATCAGCGAGTTATGGTAACACTATTCCATGACATGATTCATAAAGAGATCGAGTGTTATGTAGATGATATGATTGCCAAGTCTCGAACAGAAGAAGAGCATCTGGTCAATCTGCAGAAACTGTTTGAAAGGTTGAGGAAGTTTCGACTAAGGCTGAATCCGAACAAGTGCACTTTCGGAGTGTAGTCCGGTAAATTGCTGGGTTTCATCGTAAGTGAAAAAGGAATTGAGATTGATCCTACCAAAATAAAAGCGATACAAGAAATGCCTATACCAAGAACAGAAAAAGAAGTACGTGGTTTCCTGGGTAGATTGCACTACATTGCACGGCTCATATCTCACCTCACAGCCACTTGTGAACCAATATTTAAGCTGTTAAGAAAAGAACAAGCGGTCAGGTGGAATGACGATTACCAAAGGGCTTTCGAGAAAATAAAAGAATATTTGCGGGAACCTCCAATTCTCAGGCCTCCAGTTCCAGGGAGACCATTGATCATGTATTTGACTGTGCTTGAAGGATCCATGGGTTGCATTCTCGGTCAACATGACGAGACAGGTAAGAAAGAACACGTCATCTACTACTTGAACAAAAAATTCAATGATTGTGAATCACGATACTCAATGCTTAAGAGGACATATTGTGCACTTGCATGGGATGCTAAGCGATTGAGGCAATATATGCTCACTCATACAACCTTGTTAATTTCAAAGATGGATCATGTCAAGTACATATTTGAGAAACCCGCATTGAACGGACGGGTTACACGTTGGCAGATGGTGATGACTGAATATGATATCCAGTATACTTCTTATAAAGCCATCAAGGGAAGTATTTTGTCAGATTATCTTGCACAGAAACGAATTGATGACTATCAGCCGATGAGGTTTGATTTTCCTGATGAGGACATCATGTTTCTTAAGGCCAAAGATTGTGAAGAACCGCCGCTTGACGAAGGACCGGATCCTAATGACAAATGGAAATTGATGTTCGATGGGGCCGTTAATGTGAATGGAAGTGGCGTTGGGGCAGTTCTTATCACTCCGAAAGGGTTTCATATACCTTTCACTGCCAGATTAACTTTTGATGTCACCAACAATGAAGCAGAATATGAAGCTTGCATTATGGGCATTGAAGAAGCCATTGATTTAATGATCAAGACTCTTGAAATATTTGGGGACTCTGCTCTAGTGATCAATCAGATCAATGGAGATTGGCATACCCATCAAACAAACTTGATTCCTTACAGAGACTATGCGAGGAGGTTGTTGACTTTCTTTACAACAGTGAAATTGTACCATATACCTCGAGATGGAAATCAAATGGCTGACGCTTTAGCAACATTATCTTCCATGATTTAAATGAATTGGTGGAACCATGTGCCCAAAATTGAGGTGTCTCATCTTGACAGACCTGCACATGTGTTTGCTGTTGACGTAGTGTCTGATGACCAGCTGTAGTTTCATGATATCAAATGCTTCTTAAAGAGTCAAGAGTATCCGGCTGGAGCATCCAACAACGATAAAAAGACTCTGAGGAGGTTAGCTGGTAGTTTCTTCTTGAATGAGGATGTGGTGTACAAACGAAACTTTGACATGGTTTTGCTCAGATGCGTGGATAGACACGAAGCAAACATGTTGATGCAAGAAGTGCACGAAGGCTCTTTCGGTACCCATGCCGGAGGACATGCAATGGCAAAGAAATTGTTGAGATCGGGGTATTACTGGATGACTATGGATGCAGACTGTTGTTCATACGCCCGCAAATGCCACAAATGTCAGATTTATGCGGATAAAGTGCATGTACCTCCGAGTCCGTTGAATGTCATGTCTTCTCCTTGGCCCTTTGCAATGTGGGGAATTGATATGATTGGAAAGATTGAGCCAACTACTTCCAATGGCCATCGCTTCATCTTGGTCGCTATTGATTACTTTACCAAATGGGTGGAAGCAGCGTCTTATGCTAATGTCACCAAACAGGTGGTAGCCAGATTTCTAAAAAGAGATATCATCTATCGCTACGGAGTGCCCGAAAGAATCATTACTGATAATGGTTCTAATCTCAACAACAAAATGATGGCAGAATTATGTCGGGACTTCAAAATTGAGCATCACAATTCTTCGCTGTACCGTCCAAAGATGAATGGCGTTGTTGAAGCGGCCAACAAGAACATCAAGAAGATTGTGCAAAAGATGGTGGTGACCTACAAAGATTGGCATGAGATGTTACCGTTCGCCTTGCATGGGTACCGAACATCAGTAAGGACATCTACTGGGGCAACACCGTTCTCACTTGTGTATGGTATGGAGGCAGTCCTACCAGTTGAAGTTGAGATTCCCTCGCTGAGGGTTATGATGGATGTCAAACTGGATGAGGCAGAATGGGTTCGCACCCGATTCAATGAGCTGAACTTAGTTGAGGAAAAGAGATTAACAGCTATTTGCCATGGTCAATTGTATCAGAGAAGGATGAAGCGGGCTTTTGATCAGAAAGTGCGACCTCGGGAGTATCAAGTTGGTGAATTAGTACTTAAAAAGATTTATCCTCCAAACACAGATCACAGGGGAAAATGGACACCGAACTATGAAGGTCCATATGTGGTTAAAAAGGTTTTCTCTGGCGGAGCCTTAATGCTTACAACCATGGATGGTGAAGATTTTCCATCCCCTGTCAACTCAGACGTAGTCAAAAAATACTTCGCATAAATAGACCCGCTAGACGAAAAAAAAGAAAAAAGTCCAGGCAAAAAAGGGCATCCCGGCGAACCATAAAATCAGAATAAATAGGTTCGGACAAAAATTAGGGATAAATAAAAAAAGAATTGTACACCCGGTGAGTTGAAAATCTGCAAGGACAACTCAGGCAAGAAGGGGTATCCCGGTGGATTGAAAACCCGAAAAGGGAGGTCCACGCAAAAGAGGGATTAAGCGAAAATTGCGATCTGAGTCATCTGTACTGCCTCATCGTTTCACTCAAACTGGCAATCTCCAAAGGGTAGGAATCAGTCCAATCATCCTCTTCAGAAAGTGAAGATAATCGGAAAGTCTTGAAGACATACTGGTCATAGCAGAATTGAAACTCAGTGAAATGTCGTTTTCAGGTTGCCATTAGGATAGTTTCTTTTCTCAATTTTCAGCGATCACCTCTTTCCAGGGATTGCTTCTTGATGTACTTGCCTATTCTGGGCATTTCAATCAATAAAGTTGGGTATTCAGTAAAAAAGCTTCGTATTTGTTTTCATTTTACTGTTTTGTTTGCAAAAAACGTCCGAATTTTTGATAAAAAAACATTGTATTGTTGAAAACATTGAGGCTTTATAATAACATGTGTAGGGAAAACATTTAAAATTGCTTTGAATGTTGATTAACCCCGGACGGTGGATTCAAACCATGCAGTCTCCGGGACATATGTGTGCATTTCTTTTGTTGCATGTTTACATTCAGAAGCCTAACATGAAGTCATCTTCATCACAAAGCATTGTTGGGTGCTCTCCCCAACAAGTGATGGTTCAAAGTTAGATTTTTTTCAGTTGCAGAAGTCATATCCAGCACGGGGCATATGTGCATATCTTTTGTTTGCAGGTAGCGGCCTCGTATTAGGCTCAAAAACAAGATTGAAGCGGTTTCAAAAACACGAGAGCATGAACCGTGTCTTCCAAACGAGTAATCACTTATCCCTATGCATAATATCGGGGCAATCATGTTCAGGAAAGGGTTCACCTGTCACCCTTTTGTCATAACTTTTACTGATTGAGTCCATCATTCGGCCGACGGTCACTCACGACGATTCGATATAGACAAGTTAATTTCCACTGGGTATCACTGTATCTTATTAAGTCGATTCTCCTATTTAGTACTTCCAACAGCTACAAGCTTTTTTGTGTCGTTAACAGTTGTTGATTCCCCAGTAGTGGCAGAATCGGAGGATTTCCCAACTGAGTCAGAAGGCTGATTATCTCTAGCAAAGGATCTTGGGTTTGATAGATCCCCAAGCAGAGTTTTAATGACTCTTTTTCCTCAGCAGAACGTCATTCAGAAAGTTATCATCCCCAACGAAGTTCCATGAGCAGAATAATCTCTCTAGGGCAGAGTCATTCCAGTGGAAACTTCTTCAACATGATCACCACACCTCAGCGCATCTGCAAGCTAATTTATTTTTGGCAATTTGTGGCAAGCGTTATCCCCGGCAGAAGGGTTAATCCCCACAGGGCAATTGAAGGATCCAACAATGATCTTTTCCCCGCGGAGTTGGATTCCTCGTCCGGAGTCTCTTTTGCATTTGCATATATCATGACATTTTCATTCTCTAAAGCATAGCATTCCATTGATATGGAGCATTACGGCAAAACTCAAACATATGCATACGAAACATAAGCCAGGTTCAACCGTTTACCTGCAAGCCAGAGTAATTCACAGACAAAACATTGTCATGCAACCCCAGCAAAGCTTACTACAACACTTGATCATACAATGTTAATTCAATACCCGTCCGTATTGACCTTTGACATCCGTCCGTGTCCTTTCAACACTCGTCCGTGCTTAAACCCCTTATTCTCAATACCCGTCCGTATTGACCTCTTAGACGCTTGTCCGTGTCCTTTTTAGCGTTTTAATCGCCAGTGATATCACTTTACAAACTTTAATTTTTCAATACCCGTCCGTATTTCCTTTGAGACACCCATCCGTGTTCTTTCAGCACCCGTCCGTGTTTGACTCCTTTATTTTCAATACCCGTTCGTATTGACCCTTTTCAACACCCGTTCGTGTTTGAACTTTTAAGCCGATACTCGTCCGTATTGACCTTTGAGATACTCGTCCGTATTGACCTTTGAGATACTCGTCCGTATTTTATTAATCATCGTCCGATACTCGTTCGTATCGTCAACTTGGTCACTCGTCGTGTTCCTTTGATGATTGTCTGATGCTCGTTCGTATCGTTGACCCGAACACTTATGTGTGTTCTTTTTATTAATCGTCATCCGATACTCGTTCGTATCGTCGACTTGGTCACTCTTCGTGTTCCTTTGATGATTGTCTGATGCTCGTTCGTATCGTTGACCCGAACACTTGTGTATGTTCTTTTTCTTAATCATCATCTGATACTCATTCGTATCGTCGACTTGGTCACTCGTCGTGTTCCTTTGATTATTGTCCGATACCCATTCGTATCGTTGACCCGCACACTGGTGTGTGTTCCTTTCGTAATCATCGTCTGATACTCGTTTATATCGTCGACTTGGTCACTCGTCGTGTTACTTTAATGATTGTTTGATGCTCGTTCGTATCGTTGACCCGAACACTTGTGTTTGTTCCTTTTCTTAATCATCGTCCGATACTCGTTCGTATCGTCGACCTGGTCACTCGTCGTGTTCCTCTGATGATAGTCCGTCGCTCGTTCGCATCGTTGACCTAAACACCCGTCCGTGTTTTCTTTCCGTACTCGTCCGTATGATCATTGATAATCGTCCGTATCCCTATTTTGATACACGCCGTATCAATCTATGCAGTTATTTGCTGATACTTCCAGAAGGGTTTATATCCCTTTTCTTCTTCATTCAGCGTGCAAATTTTCTGGTTGTTTTGGTATTCAATCACAATTCACCTTGATCGTCTGAATATCCATTATTTCATCCTTCTCAGGTTAACAGATGATTGAATAGGGGCAGCTGTAACACCCCGAAATTTGCCCTCTTGTTGTTGCCTAGCCTGTGTTTCTTTGCATTGCATGACAGGTCATATTAAATCATATACATCATTGGTTGCAAGGCATGGGATCACGGTGTCCTTTAAACAAGGGATTCTATGGCTATTTATCAGAGCATAGAGTGGAGAATTTAAACCAGAGCCACAACATCATTTTTCAAGCATTCTAGGCAAATTTTTCCTAGAGTAATCGATTAATCAAACAGGGTAATCGATTACTCAGTACAGATTTGCAAATTCTGCTGCTTTTTTGGGACAGCACCATTGCACACACTTGGGTCTTTGATTCTACAAGTATTATGGCAGCAAGTGGAATATTCTAGGCATCTCTAGACATTTCAAGATTATCCAATTAATTCCAAGGGCATTTATTCTAATGCTTCATTTCAAATCAAGTGCACCATGTTCCTTGTTCTCCAAGCGTCTCCACCTTTGAATGTTGAAGTTCACCTTGGGATTGTTACCGAGTTGATCCCAACTAACCGAGTTAACTACCTTAACTCGGTGAGTTGAGTGTAACTAACTCCGACCCTAGCTCCAAACCCAAAGCTAAATCCAAAGCTAATCCCGAACCTGTAACACCCTTCTACCCCACATACAATTTAGGAAAAATATTTCATATTATCAGAATAAAACAACAAAAAGGGCGTCACACATATTCAAAAACATCATATAATTCTCATAGTCCTGTCCCGTAACACGGGTTTCTCAAACATCGTCAAAGGAAATCATAATCTCACAGCGGAATCAACTTGTCATTTTAAATTCAATTAAAAACTTCATAAGAAACTTATCCAATCTAGAACAACATCATCAGTATAAAATTCCAACATGAAACAAAAGAACACGAAGTTCGCCATTCATCCCAACTTGATGTTACATGACACAAAGCAGGACACCTCTAAACTTAAATGACATAAACGAAACACTCCCAAGCTACCTCCTTCGTCACCTCGAAGCTACTCTGGGTTATCTGCAAGTTACCCACATAAGAGGCAACATTTCCAAGCAGGTAGGGTGAGAAAACAGAATTCGATATAGTAATACAATACATGGAAATTAAATATATTAAGCAGCAACAACAACAGATCATCATCCACCTTCATTCACATCATCATCAACTTAGAATTCATAATACAACTCATCACAATTACTTCATAAGAAAATGCAATGTCAACTTCAATGAAAATGCAAGGTATGCAATGCGGTACCGGCTTTTCTCCATGTGATGGACACTGACCATCAACCCTCCCCAGTGGGAGCACAACATAACAACATATCACTCCAATCCGCACTATGGGATTGAAGCTACCAATAGGCCGAAGCCCCAACATAAAAAAATATGCCATGAAATGCAATGATACTAAACTCCTCAATCCATTCAATTATCAACATGTGCATTATTCATTTCATCTCAACAATATTCATCATAAAATCATGTTTCATCAATTATATATCATCAACACCTCGACTCCAAGGAAACAACACGAGAAAACATCGAGAAACTTCAAGAAAACAGCAAAAATATAAGACAACCAGCAGTCTAACACGGCCGCCCATGTCCTGTGACACGGCCCGTGTCAGGAAACCTGAGACACGATTCCAAAACATCAAAAAAAAGTAGCAAGTCAGCAGCCTGACATGGCCACCTGTGTCCTGTGACACGGCCCGTGTCAGAAAGTCTAGGACCAATTTCCCAAAAATCAATTTTTTTATAGGAGACCAGAATGCTGACACGGCCGCCCGTGTCCTGTGACACGGCCCGTGTCAGAGTGCGACAAAACCCATTTTTCCCAAAATCTGATTTTTCTGCAATTTTGATCCCCATATCCCCCAAAACCAATGTTCTACACGAAATTTGATCAAAATACTCATAAGACACACATATATCAACACATACCAGTGAAGTTCATCATAATCCCATCATATCATACATTTCACATGAATATCATCAAAATCAAACACAATTTCACACAATCCTAATCTATTCAATCCCCAATTTCATAAACCACAAGGAATTTGGAATTCTCCCCATACCTTAGAGTAATCAGAAACCTTTCTTTTCCTTCTTCAAGATTCTTCTCGAAGTTCCTCAGCCCCTTAGGTTCCCTCTTCCTCTTCTCTGCTTCAGTTTCCTTCACCAAAACACGATCAGTTAGAATGATCGTTCCTTTTCTCTTTTAGCCATATATTCCAGTTTATGAACTTCCCATCCGATCCTTACTTATTCTCCAATAAGACCACTTTGCCCTTTCTCATTTTATTTTAAATAATAATAATAATATAAATAACACATGCTCATTTACTTTATTAAAATTATTCAAAAGTGCGTTCTTTCTCCAAAATTCTCCAAAATTATCAAAAAATCTCTTAATTCCTTCTAATTCAATTAAATAAATAATTAAATAATTGATTTAGATTTTCGGGTCGTTACAACTCTCCCCTACTTTAAGAATTTTCGTCCTCGAAAAGTACCTGAAGTAAACAGAGTCGGATATGACTCCTTCATCTGATCTTCACGCTCCCAAGTCCAACTATCACCAGTTGGTCCGCCCCACAATTCTTTCACTAAAGCAATCTCTTTACCTCGAAGTTGCTTCAATTCTCGACCATCAATCCTCACAGGCAAAGCTTCTACTGTCAGGTTATCCCTTACCTGAACGTCATCCATCTGAATTACATGTGACGGATCCGGAATATACTTCCTCAACTGCGACACATGAAACACATCATGCAAATTTGCAAGTGACGGTGGTAAAGCCACCCGATAGGCAACCTCTCCTATTCTCTGCATAATCTGATACGGACCAACAAAGCGCGGAGTGAGCTTTCTAGACTCTAAAGCTCGTCCCACACCAGCCATCGGAGTAACTCTTAAGAACACGTGGTCTCCTTCTTGGAATTCAAGTGCTTTTCTCCTCTTATAATGGTAACTCTTCTGACGACTCTGCGACGTCTTCATTTTATCCCGAATCATTTTAATCTTCTCCGTTGTCTCTTGAACAATCTCAGGTCCAAGTACAGTACTCTCTCCCGACTCATACCAACACAATGGAGTTCGACAACGTCTACCATACAAAGCCTCATATGGAGCCATCCCAATACTAGCATGAAAACTGTTGTTGTATGTAAACTCGATCAACGGCAAGTGACTATCCCAAGATCCTCCTTGATCCAACACACAAGCTCTCAACAAATCTTCTAAAGATTGGATTGTTCTTTCCGACTGACCATCTGTCTGCGGGTGATAAGCAGAACTCATCCTCAACTTAGTACCCAAAGCATCCTGTAGACTCTTCCAAAATCGTGACGTAAACCGCGGATCTCTATCCGATACAATACTCGAAGGTGTCCCATGCAACCTCACGATTTCCTCAATATAAATTTCAGCTAACTTCTGCATAGACTAATTAACTCTCATTGGCAAGAAATGCGCCGACTTAGTTAACCTATCCACAATCACCCGTATCGAGTCATTACCTCTTGTAGTCTTCGGTAACCCAGTCACAAAATCCATGGAAATGTTATCCCATTTCCATTCAGGAACATTCAACGGCTGCATCATACTTGAAGGCTTCTGATGTTCAATCTTCGACTTCTGACAAGTCAAACATGCATACACAAATTCCGCAATATCTCTATTCATACCTGGCCACCAAAACAATCTACGCAGGTCTTGATACATCTTCATAGCACCAGGATGAATACTCAATCGACTTCTATGCCCTTCTTCCAAAATACTCTTTTTGATTCCAGAAATATCCGGAACACACACTCTATCTCGAAACCTCAAAACTCCATCTTCATCCATTTGGAACTCGTCTCCATTAACTTGATTAATCTTCATTAATTGATCAACTAATTTCAGATCAGATTTCTGACCTTCCCGAATTTCCTCCAAAATCCCACTAGTCAGCTTTAGCACGCCCAATTTCACATTATCAGCGGTCGTCTCACACAACAAACTCATGTCTCTGAATTGCTCAATCATTTCAAGTTGTTTCACCATAAGCATCGAAATATGCAACGACTTTCTACTCAAAGCATCAGCCACTACATTTGCTTTACCCGGATGATAATTTAAATCGAACTCAAAATCCTTTAACAATTCTAGCCACCTTCTCTGCCTCATGTTTAACTCTTTCTGATCGAACAAGTAATTCAAACTTTTATGATCACTAAATACCTCAAATTTTGAACCAAAAAGATAATGCCTCCAAATCTTCAGCACAAATACTACAGCAGCCAACTCTAAGTCGTGTGTAGGGTAATTCCTCTCATGGACTCTTAACTGTCTAGAAGCATAAGCGACCACTTTACCATTTTGCATTAAAACTCCACCAAGGCCCATCTTTGAAGCATCACAATAAACCACAAAGGACTCGTTCGGGTCTGGCAAAACTAACACCGGAGCAGTTGTCAACTCTTTCTTTAGTTCCACAAAACTCTTTTCATAAGCGACATCCCATACATACGCTTGCCCCTTTCGAGTCAATTGTGTTAACGGCAAAGCCACCTTAGAAAAACCCTCAATGAACTTACGATAATAACCAGCCAATCAAAGAAAACTACGAATTTCCGTAGCAGACTTCGGAGTCTCCCACTGTAACACCGCATCAATTTTCGAGGGATCCACAGAAATTCCACCACTTGAAATCACATGGTCTAGGAAACTCACTTCCTTCAACCAGAATTCACACTTTGACAACTTAGCATACAATTTCTACTTTCTCAACACTTGTAACATAATCTTCAAATGTCCTACATGCTCTTCCTCTGATTTAGAATATACCAAGATGTCATCTATGAAAACCACCACAAATTTATCAAGATATTCATGAAAGATTCTGTTCATATACTCCATGAACACACCAGGCGCGTTAGAAACTCCAAATGGCATCACCGTATATTCGTAATGACCATACCTCGTTCTGAAAGCTGTTTTCGGAATATCATCAGCCTTAACTCTAATCTGATGATAACCATACCTCGGATCAATCTTACAGAACACACAAGCACCTACGAGTTGATCCATTAAATTGTCGATTCGCGGAAGCGGATATTTATTCTTGATGGTCATCTTATTCAACTGCCGGTAATCGACACACAATCTCATACTACCATCTTTCTTCTTAACGAGCAACACCGGAGCACCCCACGGAGAAACACCAGGTCGAATGAACTTCTTTTCTAACAATTCTTCCAGTTGTTTCTTCAGTTCATTCAATTCTGAAGCAGCCATCCGATAAGGAGCCATCGACATTGGACTCGTACCTGGTATTAAGTCCACAGTAAACTCAACTTCAAGTTCTGGAGGTAAATCATTTATATCCTCAGGAAACACATCTTGAAACTTGCAAACCACAGGCAACTCAGCACTGACAGCTTCACCATCAGCTGGCAACGATGCAAACACTGTGAACATCAACGCTTTATCTAATAAAAGTTCATCTACTTGTTTAGCAGATAAGAACATCAGTTCACCATCCTCGCCCAGCTCTGAAAACTTCACAGTCTTGCTATAGCAATTAATATGAACGTAATTGAACCCCAACCAGTTCATACCAAAGATAACATCGATTTGGTGCAAAGTTAAGCACACCAAATCCATCACAAAATTCTTCTCAAAGATTGTCAAAGGACACTTCAAACAAACAAGCATGGTAGTCACCGAACCATTAGCCGGAGTCTCTATTATCATACTACCATTCATGTTAGACAAATTCAAACCCAATCTAGTAGCACACTCAAGAGAGATAAATGAATGCGTAGCTCCAGTATCAATAATAGCAATCAACTCAACATTGTTAATAAAATAAGTACCTCTAATTAAGTTGTCCGTCTTGGGAACCTCTGAGCCAGCCAAAGCAAACACTCTTCTAGAAGTTTGGGCAGCAGTAGCAGTCTTCTTTGGTTTATGGCATTGAGTACTGATATGCCCCTGTTCACCACAATTGAAACAGGTCGGACCCTCATTCAGACAATCACCAATTATATGCCCAGTCTTGCCACAACGGTAACATCTCAGAACTTTGTTAGTACACACATCAGCTTTGTGACCTGACTCTCCATACTTATAGCACTTAGTAGGTGCATTAGCGGCTCCCCTACTTGACTTCTTCTCCTCTGATACATTCTATTTCCCTTTATCACCTGGGGTCGCATAAGGTTTTCCTCTAAACTGACCCTTATCTTTCTTTTCACTTAGCTGCTTGTAGTGAGCAGATCGAGCTCGACTATCTTCATCATAGATTCTACTATTATCCACCAGTTCCGCATACCTGCGAATCTGTTGGCATCCAATCCCTTGCTTAAATATCTGGTCTCAGCCCATTCTCAAACTTGAGACACTTAGAAAGTTCAGCATCTGCACGGTTGTAATGAGGACAAAACTTCACAAGCCTCTCAAATTTGGCAGCATACTCCGCCACAGTCATGTTCCCTTGCTTCAATTCAATGAATTCCACCTCCATTTTACCACGAGAATCTTCAGGAAAATACTTGCCCAGAAATTCTTGCTTGAACACATTCTAAGTCACTACAATGCCAACATCTTCCAGCCTCTGACGGGTGTTATCCCACCAGTCCTCAGCCTCTTCTTCCAGCATATGCGTTCCAAACTGCACCTACTGCGCATCAGAGCACCCCATCACTCTAAAAATCTTCTCAATCGCCTTGCGCCACTTTTGTGCGCTCGCCGGGTCATGAGTTCCTTCAAACTTCGGTGGGTTGTTGCTCTGAACTTCTCCAACACATGAAACTCATCAGGAGCATGGTTCCGAGCAAGAGCTGCAATAGCATCAGCAAGAGCGTGTGTGTTGTTCCCAGCCATTCTTTACAACACTCACCACGTCAAAAAACAATTAATCGTTAACAAGTAACGACTGATAACAAACTGACCACACAAAACTCGGCCGGACAGACCGACCTGCTCTGATACCACTAATGTAACACCCTTCTACCCCACATACAATTTAGGAAAAATATTTCATATTATCAGAGTAAAACAACAAAAAGGGCGTCACACATATTCAAAAACATCATGTAATTCTCATAGTCATGTCCCGTAACACGGGTTGCTCAAACATCGTCAAAGGAAATCATAATCTCGCAGCGGAATCAACTTGTCATTTTAAATTCAATTAAAAACTTCATAAGAAACTTATCCAATCTAGAACAACATCATCAGTATAAAATTCCAACATGAAACAAAAGAACACGAAGTTCGCCATTCATCCCAACCCGATGTTACATGACACAGAGCAGGACACCTCTAAACTTAAACGACATAAACGAAACACTGCCAAGCTACCTCCTTCGTCACCTCGAAGCTACTCTGGGTTATCTGCAAGTTACCTACATAAGAGGCAACATTTCCAAGCA
This sequence comes from Lathyrus tuberosus, assembly GCA_022829125.1. Classification (NCBI taxonomy): domain Eukaryota; kingdom Viridiplantae; phylum Streptophyta; class Magnoliopsida; order Fabales; family Fabaceae; genus Lathyrus; species Lathyrus tuberosus. The sequence continues at coordinate 119,399 of JALAZF010000504.1, forward strand.
GGCAGGGTGAGAAAACATAATTCGATATAGTAATACAAGCCATGGAAATTAAATATATTAAGCAGCAACAACAACAGATCATCATCCACCTTCATTCACATCATCATCAACTTAGAATTCATAATACAACTCATCACAATTACTTCATAAGAAAATGCAATGTCAACTTCAAAGAAAATGCAACGTATGCAATGCGGTACCGACTTTTCTCCATGTGATGGACACTGGCCATCAACCCTCCCCAATGGGAGCACAACATAACAACATATCACTCCAATCCGCACTATGGGATTGAAGCTACCAATAGGCCGAAGCCCCAACATAAAAAAATATACCATGAAATGCAATGATGCTAAACTCCTCAATCCATTCAATTATCAACATGTGCATCATTCATTTCATCTCAACAATATTCATCATAAAATCATGTTTCATCAATTATATATCATCAACACCTCGACTCCAAGGAAACAACACGAGAAAACATCGAGAAACTTCAAGAAAACAGCAAAAATATAAGACAACCAGCAGTCTGACACAGCCCGTGTTAGGAAACCTGAGACACGATTCCAAAACATCAAAAAAAAGTAGCAAGTCAGCAGCCTGACACGGCCACCCGTGTCCTGTGACACGGCCCGTGTCAGAAAGTCTGGGACCAATTTCCCAAAAATCATTTTTTTTAAACGAGACCAGAAAGCTGACACGGCCGCCTGTGTCCTGTGACACGGCCCGTGTCAGAGTGCGACAAAACCCATTTTTCCAAAAATCTGATTTTTCTGCAATTTTGACCCCCATATCCCCCAAAACCAGTGTTCTACACGAAATTTGATCAAAATACTCATAAGACACACATATATCAACACATATCAGTGAAGTTCATCATAATCCCATCATATCATACATTTCACATCAAAATCATCAAAATCAAACACAATTTCACACAATCCTAATCTATTCAATCCCCAATTTCATAAACTACAAGGAATTAGGAATTTTCCCCATACCTTAGAGTAATCAGAAACCTTTCTTTTCCTTCTTCAAGATTCTTCTGGAAGTTCCTCAGCCCCTTAGGTTCCCTCTTCCTCTTCTCTGCTTCAGTTTCCTTCACCAAAACACGATCAGTTAGAATGATCGTTCCTTTTCTCTTTTAGTCATATATTCCAGTTTATGAACTTCCCACCCTATCCTTACTTATTCTCCAATAAGACCACTTTGCCCTTTCTCATTTTATTTTAAATAATAATAATAATATAAATAACACATGCTCATTTACTTTATTAAAATTATTCAAAAGTGCCTTCTTTCTCCAAAATTCTCCAAAATTATCAAAAAATCTCTTAATTCCTTCTAATTCAATTAAATAAATAATTAAATAATTGATTTAGATTTTCGGGTCCTTACAACTCTCCCCTACTTTAAGAATTTTCGTCCTCGAAAATTACCTGAAGTAAACAGAGTCGGATACGACTCCTTCATCTGATCTTCACGCTCCCAAGTCCAACTATCACCAGTTGGTCCGCCCCACAATACTTTCACTAAAGCAATCTCTTTACCTCGAAGTTGCTTCAATTCTCGACCATCAATCCTCACAGGCAAAGCTTCTACTGTCAGGTTATCCCTTACCTGAATGTCATCCATCTGAATTACATGTGACGGATCCGGAATATACTTCCTCAACTGCGACACATGAAACACATCATGCAAATTTGCAAGTGACGGTGGTAAAGCCACCCGATAGGCAACCTCTCCTATTCTCTGCATAATCTGATACGGACCAACAAAGCGCGGAGTGAGCTTTCTAGACTCTAAAGCTCGTCCCACACCGGTCATCGGAGTAACTCTTAAGAACACGTGGTCTCCTTCTTGGAATTCAAGTGCTTTTCTCCTCTTATCATGGTAATTCTTCTGACGACTCTGCGACGTCTTCATTTTATTCCGAATCATTTTAATCTTCTCCGTTGTCTCTTGAACAATCTCAGGTCCAAGTACAGTACTCTCTCCCGACTCATACCAACACAATGGAGTTCGACAACGTCTACCATACAACGCCTCATATGGAGCCATCCCAATACTAGCATGAAAACTGTTGTTGTATGTAAACTCGATCAACGGCAAGTGACTATCCCAAGATCCTCCTTGATCCAACACACAAGCTCTCAACAAATCTTCTAAAGATTGGATTGTTCTTTCCGACTGACCATCTGTCTGCGGGTGATAAGCAGAACTCATCCTCAACTTAGTACCCAAAGCATCCTGTAGACTCTTCCAAAATCGTGACGTAAACCGCGGATCTCTATCCAATACAATACTCGAAGGTGTCCCATGCAACCTCACGATTTCCTCAATATAAATTTCAGCTAACTTCTGCATAGAGTAATTAACTCTCATTGGCAAGAAATGTGCCGACTTAGTTAACCTATCCACAATCACCCGTATCGAGTCATTACCTCTTGTAGTCTTCGGTAACCCAGTCACAAAATCCATGGAAATGTTATCCCATTTCCATTCAGGAACATTCAACGGCTGCATCATACTTGAAGGCTTCTGATGTTCAATCTTGGACTTCTGACAAGTCAAACATGCATACACAAATTCCGCAATATCTCTATTCATACCTGGCCACCAAAATAATCTACGCAGGTCTTGATACATCTTCATAGCACCAGGATGAATACTCAATCGACTTCTATGCCCTTCTTCCAAAATACTCTTTTTGATTCCAGAAATATCCGGAACACACACTCTATCTCGAAACCTCAAAACTCCATCTTCATCCATTTGGAACTCGTCTCCATTAACTTGATTAATCTTCATTAATTGATCAACTAATTTCAGATCAGATTTCTGACCTTCCCGAATTTCCTCCAAAATCCCACTAGTCAGCTTTAGCACGCCCAATTTCACATTATCAGCGGTCGTCTCACACAACAAACTCATGTCTCTGAATTGCTCAATCATTTCAAGTTGTTTCACCATAAGCATCGAAATATGCAACGACTTTCTACTCAAAGCATCAGCCACTACATTTGCTTTACCCGGATGATAATTCAAATCGAACTCAAAATCCTTTAACAATTCTAGCCACCTTCTCTGCGTCATGTTTAACTCTTTCTAATCGAACAAGTAATTCAAACTTTTATGATCACTAAATACCTCAAATTTTGAACCAAAAAGATAATGCCTCCAAATCTTCAGCACAAATACTACAGCAGCCAACTCTAAGTCGTGTGTAGGGTAATTCCTCTCATGGACTCTTAACTGTCTAGAAGCATAAGCGACCACTTTACCATTTTGCATTAAAACTCCACCAAGGCCCATCTTTGAAGCATCACAATAAACCACAAAGGACTCGTTCGGGTCTGGCAAAACTAACACCGGAGCAGTTGTCAACTCTTTCTTTAGTTCCACAAAACTCTTTTCACAAGCGACATCCCATACATACGCTTGCCCCTTTCGAGTCAATTGTGTTAACGGCAAAGCCACCTTAGAAAAACCCTCAATGAACTTACGATAATAACCAGCCAATCAAAGAAAACTACGAATTTCCGTAGCAGACTTCGGAGTCTCCCACTGTAACACCGCATCAATTTTAGAGGGATCCACAGAAATTCCACCACTTGAAATCACATGGTCTAGGAAACTCACTTCCTTCAACCAGAATTCACACTTTGACAACTTAGCATACAATTTCTACTTTCTCAACACTTGTAACATAATCTTCAAATGTCCTACATGCTCTTCCTCTGATTTAGAATATACCAAGATGTCATCTATGAAAACCACCACAAATTTATCAAGATATTCATGAAAGATTCTGTTCATATACTCCATGAACACACCAGGCGCGTTAGAAACTCCAAATGGCATCACCGTATATTCGTAATGTCCATACCTCGTTCTGAAAGCTGTTTTCGGAATATCATCAGCCTTAACTCTAATCTGATGATAACCATACCTTGGATCAATCTTACAGAACACACAAGCACCTACGAGTTGATCCATTAAATCGTCGATTCGCGGAAGCGGATATTTATTCTTGATGGTCATCTTATTCAACTGCCGGTAATCGACACACAATCTCATACTACCATCTTTCTTCTTAACGAGCAACACCGGAGCACCCCACGGAGAAACACCAGGTCGAATGAACTTCTTTTCTAACAATTCTTCCAGTTGTTTCTTCAGTTCATTCAATTCTGAAGCAGCCATCCGATAAGGAGCCATCGACATTGGACTCGTACCTGGTATTAAGTCCACAGTAAACTCAACTTCACGTTCTGGAGGTAAATCATTTATATCCTCAGGAAACACATCTTGAAACTTGCAAACCACAGGCAACTCAGCACTGACAGCTTCACCATCAGCTGGCAACGATGCAAACACTGTGAACATCAACGCTTTATCTAATAAAAGTTCATCTACTTGTTTAGCAGATAAGAACATCAGTTCACCATCCTCGCATAGCTCTGAAAACTTCACAGTCTTGCTATAGCAATTAATATGAACGTAATTGAACTCCAACCAGTTCATACCAAGGATAACATCGATTTGGTGCAAAGTTAAGCACACCAAATCCATCACAAAATTCTTCTCAAAGATTGTCAAAGGACACTTCAAACAAACAAGCATGGTAGTCACCGAACCATTAGCCGGAGTCTCTATTATCATACTACCATTCATGTTAGACAAATTCAAACCCAATCTAGTAGCACACTCAAGAGAGATAAATGAATGCGTAGCTCCAGTATCAATAATAGCAATCAACTCAACATTGTTAATAAAATAAGTACCTCTAATTAAGTTGTCCGTCTTGGGAACCTCTGAGCCAGCCAAAGCAAACACTCTTCTAGAAGTTTGGGCAGCAGTATCAGTCTTCTTTGGTTTATGGCATTGAGTACTGATATGCCCCTGTTCACCACAATTGAAACAGGTCGGACCCTCATTCGGACAATCACCAATTATATGCCCAGTCTTGCCACAACGGTAACATCTCAGAACTTTGTTAGTACACACATCAGCTTTGTGACCTGACTCTCCATACTTATAGCACTTAGTAGGTGCATTAGCGGCTCCCCTACTTGACTTCTTCTCCTCTGATACATTCTATTTCCCTTTATCACCTGGGGTCGCATAAGGTTTTCCTCTAAACTGACCCTTATCTTTCTTTTCACTTAGCTGCTTGTAGTGAGCAGATCGAGCTCGACTATCTTCATCATAGATTCTACTATTATCCACCAGTTCCGCATACCTGCGAATCTGTTGGCATCCAATCCCTTGCTTAAATATCTGGTCTCAGCCCATTCTCAAACTTGAGACACTTAGAAAGTTCAGCATCTGCACGGTTGTAATGAGGACAAAACTTCACAAGCCTCTCAAATTTGGCAGCATACTCCGCCACAGTCATGTTCCCTTGCTTCAATTCAATGAATTCCACCTCCATTTTACCACGAGAATCTTCAGGAAAATACTTGCCCAGAAATTCTTGCTTGAACACATTCTAAGTCACTACAGTGCCAACATCTTCCAGCCTCTGACGGGTGTTATCCCACCAGTCCTCAGCCTCTTCTTCCAGCATATGCGTTCCAAACTGCACCTGGTGCGCATCAGAGCACCCCATCACTCTAAAAATCTTCTCAATCGCCTTGCGCCACTTTTGTGCGCTCGCCGGGTCATGAGTTCCTTCAAACTTCGGTGGGTTGTTCCTCTGAACTTCTCCAACGCACGAAACTCATCAGGAGCATGGTTCCGAGCAAGAGCTGCAATAGCATCAGCAAGAGCGCGCGTGTTGTTCCCAGCCATTCTTTACAACACTCACCACGTCAGAAAACAATTAATCGTTAACAAGTAACGACTGACAACAGATTGACCACACAAAACTTGGCCGGACAGACCGACCTGCTCTGATACCACTAATGTAACACCCTTCTACCCCACATACAATTTAGGAAAAATATTTCATACTATCAGAGTAAAACAACAAAAAGGGCGTCACACATATTCAAAAACATCATGTAATTCTCATAGTCCTGTCCCGTAACACGGGTTGCTCAAACATCGTCAAAGGAAATCATAATCTCGCAGCGGAATCAACTTGTCCTTTTAAATTCAATTAAAAACTTCATAAGAAACTTATCCAATCTAGAACAACATCATCAGTATAAAATTCCAACATGAAACAAAAGAACACGAAGTTCGTCATTCATCCTAACTCGATGTTACATGACACAGAGCAGGACACCTCTAAACTTAAACGACATAAACGAAACACTCCCAAGCTACCTCCTTCGTCACCTCGAAGCTACTCTGGGTTATCTGCAAGTTACCCACAAAAGAGGAAACATTTCCAAGCAGGCAGGGTGAGAAAACATAATTCGATATAGTAATACAAGACATGGAAATTAAATATATTAAGCAGCAACAACAACAGATCATCATCCACCTTCATTCACATCATCATCAACTTAGAATTCATAATACAACTCATCACAATTACTTCATAAGAAAATGCAATGTCAACTTCAATGAAAATGCAACGTATGCAATGCGGTACCGACTTTTCTCCATGTGATGGACACTGGCCATCAACCCTCCCCAGTGGGAGCACAACATAACAACATATCACTCCAATCCGCACTATGGGATTGAAGCTACCCATAGGCCGAAGCCCCAACATAAAAAAATATGCCATGAAATGCAATGATGCTAAACTCCTCAATCTATTCAATTATCAACATGTGCATCATTCATTTCATCTCAACAATATTCATCATAAAATCATGTTTCATCAATTATATATCATCAACACCTCGACTCCAAGGAAACAACACGAGAAAACATCGAGAAACTTCAAGAAAACAGCAAAAATATAAGACAACCAGCAGTCTGACACGGCCGCCCGTGTCAGGAAACCTGAGACACGATTCCAAAACATCAAAAAAAAGTAGCAAGTCAGCAGCCTGACACGGCCACCCGTGTCCTATGACACGACCCGTGTCAGAAAGTCTGGGACCAATTTCCCAAAAATCAATTTTTTTATACGAGACCAGAAAGCTGACACGGCCGCCCGTGTCCTGTGACACGGCCCGTGTCAGAGTGCGACAAAACCCATTTTTCCAAAAATCTGATTTTTCTGCAATTTTGACCCCCATATCCCCCAAAACCAGTGTTCTACACGAAATTTGATCAAAATACTCATAAGACACACATATATCAACACATACCAGTGAAGTTCATCATAATCCCATCATATCATACATTTCACATCAAAATCATCAAAATCAAACACAATTTCACACAATCCTAATCTATTCAATCCCCAATTTCATAAACTACAAGGAATTAGGAATTCTCCCCATACCTTATAGTAATCAGAAACCTTTCTTTTCCTTCTTCAAGATTCTTCTCGAAGTTCCTCAGCCCCTTAGGTTCCCTCTTCCTCTTCTCTGCTTCAGTTTCCTTCACCAAAACACGATCAGTTAGAATGATCGTTCCTTTTCTCTTTTAGTCATATATTCCAGTTTATGAATTTCCCATCCTATCCTTACTTATTCTCCAATAAGACCACTTTGCCCTTTCTCATTTTATTTTAAATAATAATAATAATATAAATAACACATGCTCATTTACTTTATTAAAATTATTCAAAAGTGCCTTCTTTCTCCAAAATTCTCCAAAATTATCAAAAAAATCTCTTAATTCCTTTTAATTTAATTAAATAAATAATTAAATAATGGATTTAGATTTTCGGGTCGTTACAGAACCTCCTACACTCCGAACCAAAAATCTATATAAGAAACTCTTCACTCATTTTCCAAAAAAAAACGATTCTACAAAATTTCTCACACCTTCCACTCTCAATTCTCTCATTTTCTCTCCAAAACTTCTGCTACTTCTACATCTTCATCTCAATTCTCTCTTCCAAACCCTCACAAAAAGCTCTTATTTCTTGAAGGATGTCGCGGCCGGCAAAAATATTCGAGTCGCCACCATATTTTTTAAAGGAAAATAGTGATAAACCTAAATATCCTATCATAAGAATCATACGTAAGAATCTATATACCACACAACATAATATTTAGAAATTACCGGCCCGAAAGTTATCGGGAGAAGAATCCCGCTTTCTCTGTCCGTATTCCTTCTCCTTTGATTCCTTTTTCCCGAGCTTTTATTCCCTCTCCTTTGGTGCAAGATCCTTTTTTCTTTTCTCTTTTTTCTTTTGCTTGTAGAATGTTTAGGGTTTTATTGTTGTTGTTCTTCAATGTGAAGAGCAACAACTTTAGGATGATAATTTTCTGTAAACCGTAGATCCCCCAAAAAGTGTGAAAATGAGACTTATTTAGGTTAGTAAAAAAAGGAAAAATATAAATGATAATTAAATCCATTATTAGCCCTAATGATTGTTTTAATTTTGACTTCCAAAAAATAGAAAAATCAAAATAAAAAATTTCCTTATTCATGTTTTTATTATATTTATGATTTTTGGCTATTTTGTGCATGAAATTATGATTTTAATGAAAAAAATATTTTCTTAAAAAAAGCAATAATAAAAAATACGAAAATTAATAATAAAATGATAAAAAATATTATTTTTTGACTTTTTTAAGATTAAAAGTGGAAAATAGAAAAAGTTTGTCGTAAAGGAAAAAAAACTAAAATTGGAGGCGGTGGGATTCGAACTCAAACCCTTACGCTTGTACATCCTTCCCCTATAGTCCCTACCAAATATGCTATTGTATTTAGTCAAAATGAAATGCCACTAATAAATTACCTACTTAATGAGTTATTTAACTTTACTGAATAATTCTAATTAATTTCTAACTAATAATAACAGCTACTAAAAATAATAGACTTGTTATAAATATTCTTCTAATAGGTTAGTCATAATTTTTCTAAAATGATTATGCTATCCTAATTAGTTGATTAAATCAAACTATATGTTAAATAAGAAATTAAAATTGGACCCTGAAAAGCTTTAAAATAGCCACTAAACCATGACGATATCAAAACTCCTAACAAGTTCAAAATGGCCCCCCTATGACCTTTTAGGCTATAATTTTGACGAGATGACTTGTATGGGACTCTGGACATGTACGTAATATAAACTCTAAGTTAGCTGAAAGTAAAAAGAATGGTGGTCAAAATTTGGGGTGCGACAGCTGCCCCTATTTAATCGTCTTCGAATCAGAAGGATGATGTCGATGAGCCTTCCTCCTTTTGAGGAGGAGACTATTAAATACAAGAAGGACCCTAATTTTGACCGCAGAACCTGATAGGTGCCAAGTTAATATCCCAAAATCCCTGGTAATAGACCCCTGACGAAATACCCGATTGAACCCCTTGATAAATACCTTTTCGAGAAACCCTTGTGATAAAACCTATTGACACAATAGTGACACCCCTAGGTGGAATCCTTTGATGACAAATCCAATAAACCCTCCCCCCTTTTTTTTAATTCTAAACAAAAACCCTTTTTGGATGAAAATCCCTAGATGGAACCCCTTGAACAAAATCCAGTAGAACCCCTGATACAACTCCTCGACGAAATCCCTTGGGCGAAAATCCCTAAATAAAAAACTTCTTGATAAGACCCCAGTGAAACCATTTGGCAAAACCCTGGTGAAACCCCATGATAGGACATTGGCGAACCCTTTATTAACATTCTGGTAGAACCCCTAAAAACCTGGTAGACCCCTTTTGGTAAATCCCTGTGTAGAATGTTCGATGTAAACCCTTTGATAGAACCCCTTGATGAAATCCCTAGATGATGAAGAATCCCTGGATAGGAGTTTTTGTAGAACCCCTGATAAATCCCTTGATGATGAAAAATCCCTGGATAGGAATTTTTGTAGAACCCCTGATAAATCCCTTGGAAAAAAAAATAAAAATAAAAATTCTTTGATAAAATCCCATGAGGAAAAAAACCTCGATAAACCCTTGATAAAACCCTTAAAAGAAACCTTTAAATGAAATCCTGTAAATGAAACCCTGGATATAATCCCTCTAATAAAAACTAATGAAAAATCCTAATGTAACCCTCGACAAAACCCTTAATGGAACCCTAGATAAAAACCCTTAGATAATTGAAGAAACACGATACCTTATGAAAGCCATGTTGCCAAGTTGGGGATTAAACCCCTAAGAGTAGTTATGAACCTTATGTGTGTATGCATGAGTGCATGTATGTATGTTCATGCATGTATGCTCATGTATGTATGTGATGTTATGTTATATATGCACGATTAGATGCTAGAGCGTAGCGACATGATTAATGCATGACAATGATTTGAATGTTTCCATAAGTGCCCCAGTGCTGAGTGTCCCCATGATATTTGTTAACTGATATGGTAGGGTGTGTTGAGCTAGCCTGTTATCCCGATACTCGTTTTGAACCCTGGCGATTGTTGATGTAGGACAGAGCTTACATGTGCCTCTTGGAAGTATGAAGAGGGTTTGCCCTTGATTGTTTGAGTTTCACAGGATTACGCCTGAAAAGGACCTCAGATCCCACCATGCCTTGATACGACCTTGAGATGAACTGCCCCAGTATTTCAACCTTGGAAAATATGCCCCAGATTTTGAATCTTCAAAAGGTATGCCCCTTAATTAATTGGGAATGGAGGAGTGGCCTGAAAAGGAACTTGGATCCTACCATGCTACGATATGCCCTTAATAGGAACTGCCTCATTATCATGTCTTTGCCCCTGATTAGATGACTCCTAGAGTGATTGACCTCAATGCACCCTTGAGTTGGTATGCTCCAGCGTGAACCTCTTGAAAGGTTCACCCCTTATTATTAGAGTCATGGAGGTGGTTCAGCATCAGTGTGTCAAATCTTGGGAAGCTTTGCCCCTAGTTAGTAGGATCTCCAGATAATATGCTCCTATGATCATTAGGATTTGCCCCATGGTTGGAGAGATTCCTTGGTGATTCGCCTCCTTATCATAAGTCTCTTGAATCCTTGTGCCCCTGATCAGTCCTTTGTTGAAATTCCCTTAACGCTAAGTATTGATTTGTGAAAAAAATGTTCCCTTTGAAAAGTAATTACGACACCATGTTCATGCAAGTTTTGAAATCCAAAATTTATACGAGGCGTATGGTAGATGGTATTCTTCCATGAGGTTAGCGCGAATGGAAAAATGATGATTTAACAAACATTCAGATTCGGAGTCAGTTTAACAACGACTTTGCCGAGTATGCTTTTATAGTGCCCTTAGCTTCAATTAGGACTTTTATATGTTGTAACGTGGCCTGGTTCACGGTTAAAAAAAAACAAAGGATACAAGGCTCAAAATTTTAAATTTAACCCACCCCATTCTCCTTGATGTTCTCCATTCCTAAATCCAATTAACCCAACATATGCGTTCATCCTGCAAGAGAACCTTTTAAGTCACGGTGATTGAAAGGTATACTGGTTTAAGCACTCGATGAGATTTTTGAGATGCAGTCCCTCACTCATGTTTAGAAGATTGTTCCTTTTCTCCTTTTCCTTTGCTTTTAATCCCTTATTTTTGCATGTACCAATTCTTTTGAGTTTGTGGTCCATCGGGATACCCTAATTTTTGCCTAAGTCAAAGTCCACTGTTTTTTGAGTTTTCTTTTCTTCTTGACTTAGCGGGATTTTTCCTCCTTTTTTTTTGAACAATTCTTGAGTGATCTTGTTTTTGACTTAGAAAGAGTGTGACTGCCATATTAGATATTATGAGCTATTATCCCTTTTGCTTCCTCAATGTTGAATGGTGTGAGGAAGAAGATGTGCTTTGAACCCTTTGCTTGGATTGACCGATTCTCTTGAGATCAGAAAGCATCATTGAATTAATTGAAACCTACCCTGCCCCTGGTTAATATTAAGGTTTTTTGAAAATGGAAAGAACGCCCACTTCTGGCTCGAGGGGGTTGACTACGGATTATCTCCTTATTTCTCCAGTGTTTAGGGAGTGAAACAATGCCTTACATCGTCAGCCGGGTCTTACTATTAAAGCATACATCATCAAATTCGTTTGTTTATTACATCCTTATCCTCCTAAGTTTGTAAATGGTGAAGAAGTGAAGTGAAAAAGCTTTGATTTTTTTTTGCAAGTGATGGCATAGAAAGAGAGTGTAAACGAATGGACGAATTCCAAAAACATGCATGCTTATCTTATTAAAATTATTTTCCAAAAAGTAAATCTTTTTATGACAAACAACACTTAGCAAAAAGGAAAATACAACTAGAAATGATAAAGGCCTAATGATCATAGGGGTAAGCTTCCTTGTTGATCCACCAGTCTTGAGATATACCTCTTGGTGTTCTTGCACTTGTCCAAGTAAGGGGTGACCTTTCACCTATGGGACTTCTCTTTTGAAAGTCGGTTGCAAGTCTTGTGTTTTGTGCTCATAATTTTAGTGTCTGAGTAGGATCAAGTAATTGCAGCTTCACTAAAGCACCTCCAAGTAAGTTGTGAGCCATTAGTGTAGGATCCAGTTCTCTTCCAAACTTCCTTTGTTGAAACACATGAGGCTGCTACTGAAGTAGATACAATTGAGACTCTGTTGCAGAGGCATATATCATCCAAGGTTGTTATATTTGAGGCTCTAGGTGGGCCTCTAATTGGCATGGTGAAGGGTTAACTTCCATCTTCAATGGTACTTTCCCCTTGTTGGGTTCCTCCAAAGCTTCTTGAGATATCTTTCATGTTCCTTTGTGAGTATCGGGAAATCTGCTAACTAGGCAGTTGGATAAAGGCGGAGGTGGAAAGGATATGTAAATGTATGTGTATGTATGAAAAGTGCATGAAAATGCATGGGGTATGCAAGAACATTTTCTTTTAAAATATATTTTCATGAAAATGATAAATGAATGTTTTAATTAAGTATTTTATTGGGTTAGGGTAAGGTAATGTGCAAGCATGCCCTAGTAAGGTGGGCTCCCTAGAACAGAATGGATCTAAGTTAAGACTACCCAATCCCCTCACATGTAGGTTATAAAAATTTGGACAGCATAACGACCCCAAAATGTTCAGACTATACCCTTGTTTTACCATGAGAAGGAGCAAGCCTTCCTACGGTAATCCTTCGGGATAAGTCTCATTTGGGGTAGGAGCCTAGTAACAGCCTTTGAGGGTTGAATACATAGGGTCTCCATAGATTGGTGTGGGGTAGGTTAAAGGTTCTCAGAGTCACGGACCACATCCAAATCATTCCACTAAGAGAGGGGCTAGCCCTTTCGTGAGGACGACTTTGGAAGGATCTACTCTGAGTGTGACATCAATGCATTTTAGGGGACGTTGTGTCCCCCGCAAAAACATGTCCGTTCCACTTTAGGTTCTAGGGTTATCCTCCAAGCTTTGGGCTTTAGCTTCACTTTTTTTTTTTTTGCCCCAATCCCTTGTATAATGAAAAAAAATAAAAACAAAAGGGTTAAATAAATAAATATATGAAATAAATAAAAAACTAAATAACAATAAAATAAAACCTAAATAAAAAACATCCAAGACAGACAAATCCCTAAATCCTAAGGCTAGGATTGACTCTCTCTAGGAAGGAATCCCCAGCAGAGTCGCCAGCTGTCGCGGCCGGCAAATATATTCGAGTCGCCACCATATTTTTTAAAGGAAAATAATGATAAACCTAAATATCATATCCTAAGGTAGAGATTCCTACGGTTCGGGAGTCGGTTAAGTAAAGGGAAGGTGTTAGGCACCCCTTACTTCCATTGTACTCAATGGGATCCACCTTTGAGTTTAGGGCATGTTTGTTTGTCTAAATGAAAAGAAAACCTAAGTTTTTTCCTAATTATACTCGCTAGGGTTGGTTTGCAACCCTATGCCTACGTACCCTCAAAATGAAGGATCAGAGTAACCGTAGTTCACCTCCCCTATTCCTACCCCCTAATCCTATTCCTAAATCCCAAATCCTATCCCTAAATCCCATCCACTATTTATACTCTTGGATAAAGAGTTCTATCCCTTAAGTCTAGTGTTTATACTCCTAGATGAGGAGTTCTATCCCTTAAATCCCTTTGTCCATTGTTTATACTCTCGGAGGAAGAGTTTTATCCCAAAAATTCATATCCCATCCTTTATTTAGGCTCTCGGACCAAGAGCTTTATCCCTTAATCATTTTATTTATACTCTCGGATATCAAGAGTTTAATTCCTCAATCCCAAATCCCATCCTTTATTTAGGCTCTCGGACCAAGAGCTTTATTCCAAGTTGTAAATCCTTAAAAGAATCCTATTATAACCCTTAAGTTCTTAATAATTATCCCGTAAATCCCAAACTTAAATCCTTTAAATCCCATAAATCCTTTATATCCCATATGTTAAAAATGAATTCCTAAAATTGCATAGAATTTAATAAAATAAAAAATAACAAAATCCAAAATGCCCTTAAGCTAAAAATAGCAAAATTGATCCCCAAATTATTCCAATTTAAAAATAATTTCCAAACTCAAGATAATCCCAAAAATTAAAATTAATATAATCCAAAAATAAAAGAATTTTAATCCCAAAATTAAATTAAATTTACTTTAATTTATTTTCATCCCCAAACCCATATTTAAATCCAAATTAAATAAAAAATTCTAAAAAATACTAATTTTCTTAAAATAAATCCTAAACCTGATTGTAATAAAAATTCAAAATTCCTAAAATACCTCATCCTAAAGAAAACCAGAAACAAAATCCCATTTTATAAAAAAACCTTTATTTTAAAGAAATAAACAAATTAATTTAAATATATAAAACTATTTATTATAAACATAAAACAGACCCATAATTATCCCCAAAATATCCTAATTATTTACCCTAATAATAATAATCCTAATTTCCTATTTTTAAATCCTAATTAACTATTTAATTATCTAAATGTAATTTTTGTATTTTAATAATAGTTATGCTTAAAAACCGTTGACCAGAAACCTAAGAACTCTGATTAAAATCAAAAGAGTACAGTCAATGAGCATGGGCTAACATTGCGAGGTCAATTATTAGAAAGCAATTAATAAAATAATAAAAATAATAAAATAAATGACCATGAAGTGGATCTGAAATTCTCTCTTCTCTATCGTGACCCCAATCTCATTCTCTTTCTCGCGAAGGTTTCCGGAGAAAAAAATGTCTCCTATCTTTCTCAAACACGGTGCGATTTTTACCAATAATCAAAGGATAAACCTTCCTCATCTCCTTCACGACGCAATTACTAGTGGTTTATGGATGTGGCGGATCCGGTTCGACGGCGGAGGTGTTGTCGCCGGCAATAGGCGACCGTGGTGTCCGATGGTGGTCTCGTTGGAGATGGGTGGTGTGCGGCGGAGGGTTCAGCCGCGATTGTGGTCGAAAAGGGTGAGCGGCGATACTCGCGGCGGTTTCGATCGGAGTTTTCCGATGTGGTTTCTGATTGTTGATTTGCGGTAGCGGTAATGGTGGATTCAACCTCAGATTCGAAAATGGTTTCAATTCCCTTTCGGATTCGTCCCAACTTAGTTCCAATTCGATTTTCTGTTGATTTCGGTTTGAAATTAGTTTGAGCTTCGGTTTGATTTCAAAATTTAGTTAATTTTTCCTGGTATGTATTAGATATTAGACTAATATCAAGAGTAAATTTATCACCATCTCGAATAGCTTGCCTATGACTCCCAGTACAAATATTCTATTTTTAATTCTCCCTGTTACTTTTTGATAACTCACAAGGTACTAAAGAAAATAACCCATTATTTGATAGGCCAACTTATAGTTTGATCCAAACCAACAATATTATTAATAATATATATAGTAAATCATATTTACTAAAACAACCTGAGGGACTTCACAAAAACAGCATGGATAGGAGGACCTTTATAATATGTTTTTTACTATATATATAATTCATGAATTTTGTTAAAAGAAATTGATTTAGAGACAAGACATAAAAAAAAATGTTTAAGAATGTATGATTTTATGGTTTATAGTTTACTATACATAACAGAGATTTACAAGTTTTCATACGTAAGAATCTATATACCACACAACATAATATTTAGAAATTACCGGCCCGAAAGTTATCGGGGAGAAGAATCCCGCTTTCTCTGTCCGTATTCCTTCTCCTTTGATTCCTTTTTCCTGAGCTTTTATTCCCTCTCCTTTGGTGCAAGATCCTTTTTTCTTTTGCTTGTAGAATGTTTAGGGTTTTATTGTTGTTGTTCTTCAATGCGAAGAGCAACAACTTTAGGATGATAATTTTCTGTAAACCGTGGATCCCCCCAAAAAGTGTGAAAATGAGACTTATTTATACTAAATAAAATTAGGTTAGTAAAAAAAGAAAAAATATAAATGATAATTAAATCCATTATTAGCCCTAATGATTATTTTAATTTTGACTTGCTAAAAAAAGAAAAATCAAAATAAAAAATTTCCTTATTCACGTTTTTATTATATTTATGATTTTTGGCTATTTTGTGCATGAAATTATGATTTTAATGAAAAAAAGATTTTCTTAAAAAAAGCAATAATAAAAAATACGAAAATTAATAATAAAATGATAAAAAATATTATTTTTTGACTTTTTTAAGATTAAAAGTGAAAAATAGAAAAAGTTTGTCGTAAAGGAAAAAAAACTAAAATCGGAGGCAGTGGGATTCGAACTCAAACCCTTACGCTTGTACATCCTTCCACTATAATCCCTACCAAATAGGCTATTGTATTTAGTCAAAATGAAATGCCACTAATAAATTACCTACTTAATGAGTTATTTAACTTTACTGAATAATTCTAATTAATTTCTAACTAATAATAACAGCTACTAAAAATAATAGACTTGTTATAAATATTATTCTAATAGGTTAGTCATAATTTTTCTAAAATGATTATGCTATCCTAATTAGTTGATTAAATCAAACTATATGTTAAATAAGGAATTAAAATTGGACCCTGAAAAGCTTTAAAATAGCCACTAAACCATGACGATATCAAAACTCCTAACAAGTTCAAAATGGCCCCCTATGACCTTTTAGGCTATAATTTTGACGAGACGACTTATATGGGACTCTGGACATGTACGTAATATAAACTCTAAGTTAGCTGAAAGTAAAAAGAATGGTGGTCAAAATTTGGGGTGTGACAAAGAATAATCACTTTTCACATTGAAAAGTGATTAATTCTTGAGCTCAAACTCCATCATTTGGCTTTCTTTGGTTGGATTTCTGAAATTTCATCTTATTCTACTTCAATCCAAGGGTTTCACACCATTTATTTTGGTGCAAGTTCGATCACGGTGATTTTTCGCGATTTTGCTCGGTTTCGACGCGTTTCGGCTACTAATCGAGGAATCTCTGGTTTTCTTTGATTTTCTGCACCAAGATCACGTTTCAACACTCACCAAAGCAAATCTCCGCTTTGTAGGTTGGTTTTTCTTAGATCTATGCTTGATCTAGCTTAATTTCAACTTATACAACGTAGATCTTTGGTTGTTGTTGATTTTGATCCATTTGCTTGAATTTGATTCTTGATGTTGATGATTATTGGATCTAAGTGATGTTTGAATATTGTGGTTGAACTTAATTCACGTGCATTGTTGATTACATGATCATTGGAATTGATTGCATAAGTGATTTTGCTGCTGAAAGTGCTTTTCAAAGTTGAATTTCTGCCTCTGTCTCAGTGGTAATCGATTACTCAAACAGGGTAATCGATTACTTTGCCTTATTTTCATGTTTTTAGCCAAATTTCAACTGAGTAATCGATTACCCTATGTGAGTAATCGGTTACCACTGAAGCAGAGTGTGTTTTTCTTGCATTTTCTTGCATGTCTAAACTTCATGGATTGATATGCTGATGATTTGTGGATTACTCTTGAGCTGTTTCACCTCACACCATTGTATGCGCATAATTTTTCAACATGCGATCCTTGGTTCTTTATCGATGAATGTTTACGTTTGCATTGTTGATTAATTAAGGTGATGAGCACATAATGCACACTCATTAAGCTTGTTAATTGTTAATTGATACTTGTGTTGCTGGAATTGCTATGTGCATGTTCATTTACATTCTATTTCAAGAGGTGTACACTTATTTCAACTTTTTCATATGTTCAACACGATGCATCCTCTCGTAATGTGCATTCTTCCATGATGTTGTCAAGAGTTGTTCACCATGATTTATGGTGTGGTTGTGATCATGTTTGATTCAAGGATATGTAAGGATTGATGCATGGTTGTTTTTGGCTATGAGTAAATCATTTGTGAATGCATGCTGCCCTGATTTTCCACTGCTGTCTAGACACACATGTGCTGTAGTATATGTTGTATGCTATTTTTATACCTATCTTTGGTGCTGAACATGAGCTGTTGAATGCTGTTTGGTATATGGTATTGGATTTACTGCTGTATTGTTGCAGATGCGCTGTAATAGCCGCTGTTTTTTTCTTCTTGTTTATCCATCTCTCATAACTTGTACATAATTGTTTCAATTTGTGTCATTACTTGAATTTGTTTGACCTAAACTTGTTTATCTTCTCTCTTGGTTGTTAACATGACTTGTGTTTGAATCATAAATGTCCATTCATGCATCTCATTTGCATTTCATATGGAATATGCTACTGACCCATAATCATCTCATGCATTCAAATGTCATTCATCTTGCATACTTGTTTATGTTTGATCTATTTCATCTTTCTTTCTTAATTAGTTTCAATGTGATTTGCATATGCATGTTGTATAACTAATTCTTGCATTCTAATTGCATTTTAAATGTTATTTGATACTGACCTATAATCCATGTTCATCCATTTTAGGTTTGCCACTTTGACTTGTGTTGCAAGTTATTTCTTTTCTTTAAGTGAAACTTGTTTCTCTTCTTCTCACTTCTTTTTCATCTAACTTCTTCTACTTGAACATCCATTCTCATAACTTGTATGCTCATTCATAGGCATTATAGGACATCCAAATATGAGGTATGATTCTGACTTGCATCCATTTGCATTTATTTTCATGTTCTTTTCAACTTTGACTTGTGTTACAAGTTTCTTCTTTTCTTACTTGAACTTGAACATTGTTTGCTTCTACTTGCTTCATCTTCTTAGATCATTTCACTCATGCTTTGTATGTTCATTCATTGACTTCCATATGCATTATAACATGTCATTCAATTCTGATCTTGAGGTTCACTCATGCATTTATTCATGTTTGTATGTCATACACATTCATATTTCATCCATGCTTTATAGCTTGAACTTGTATGAATCTTTGGCATCTTTCTTGACATAGTTTGACATTGTTAGGTACCTTAGCCTTAGTTGTTTTTTTTAGACATAGCTACTGATTTTAGAAGTCCTTGAACACTTAGAGTCCTTTCCTTTTAGGGTTAGGCTTTGTTTGATTCATAAGTTCATTTCATAAGTAGTTTGATGCTTAATTGTCTTCCTTCTTTTACTTATGCTTTCATATTCAATTGTTTAGCTAACCTTTGCTTGTAGGGGCTAATGGTAAGTTGAGTGTGTGGATATGCTTCCACACATACACCTTCTTCCCTCATCTTTTAATGCTTTCTCTTTTGTATTTGTGCAAATCATTTCAATGTTTTTTTTGTTCAACTTCTTTCTTCTCCCTCTTGGTTCATAACTCGTCTTCTACTTTAGAAGTGAGTTGTGATACCTCTTGCTCTCTTCTTCTCTTTTCTTTTAGACTTAGGTTTCTAAACCACACTAAACCATTAGGAACATCCAAGCATGATAACTCTTAGGATTATTAGTCTCTCTTCAGACTTTTACCTTTCTTAACCTTTGAGTCTCTCCTTTCTCACCTCAAAACAAAAACCAAAAACACTTAATAAAGGCATAACATATATTGTATTTGAGCCTTTCATGTGAGAATAAGATAGTGAGGGGTCTTCTCTCACTTTCTTAGAATGTTTTGCATACGTCCCGTCTTGGGTCGATATGCGAGGCATTCGATCCTACATGAGAGACTTAAATACAATATGCGTTATACACACCAATAATCAAAATACTTCTTTCTAAAATACAAAAACAAACAAATTTTCTTCTCATCAGCTTCATTCCATTCTTAAGGACTCTTCATGTCCGTTCTACCGCAAACAGGTAACGCCTAAGTCTCCATACAGCGAACTGCAACACCTAACTGCTGGGACGCGCACTCGGGCATTTCCATTAAAAAACACAAACAAAGCAACCCTTGTTGAGCCGAACTACGTTTGCTCTGATTCTTATTTCTCGTCTGATTGAAGATACGTAGGCACGAGATGCGATATCTCGACGAGCAACCTTCCCCGTAGTCCGTCGAACTACGTTGACTCTGACTTTCCCATTGCACTGAGGGAATACGTAGGCCTAGGACAACGATAATGTCCTATCGAGTCACTTCTTTCTCCCCTCCCTTCTCCTTTCTATCTTTCATTTCCAGTTCTCCAGTTAGCAGTTGATTTCCAGTTCCTTACACCCTTTGATCGAGACAACAAGCGTGGATCCCATCGAGTACGATGGACGCGTGCGGGTGCTAATACCTTCCCCTCGCGTAACCGACTTCCTTACCCATTAATCTTGGTCGCGAGACCTCGTTCTTTCCTTCCCTTAGGTTTACGCAGTGTTTCCTTTCCCTCTCTTGGGATAAATACACATTGCTGGCGACTCTGTTTCCGCGCCACTTTCGCGTTTGTACTTGGATGAAAATCCCGGGAGCGACACCCTTGATCATCGTGTTTCATATAGGGGAGTCGCGCTTGTACCCTAGTGTACCCCCGTAATCGCGACATGGTCGTGTCGCGGGCAGTGTCTAACTATAGTATTGCTTAAGTTTCTCAGTGTTCCATGGTCGAGCAAGCTCTTCCCCGTGTAGATTTTTGAGGTAGTAGGCTCTTGTCCCCTTTTTCGCGCAGACGAGGTACAGGCCTTCCCAGTTCGCGGCGAGCTTGCCTTCCCGCGAATCTTTCTGGTTCCTTCGTAGGATGAGGGTGCCTACTTGGAAATCACGCCTAATAACATTGTTGTTATAACGTAGAGTTATTTTCTGCTTAAGTGAGGCTTCCTGGAGGGATGCTCCCGTCCTTATCTCCTCGACAAAGTCGACTTCTTCCCTTAGGGCCTCACTGTTTGCAGTCTCGTTGAAGGGGGCCTCCGTTCTCCTCGAGGGTTCCTTCATCTCCACGGGGATCGCCGCTTTTGACCAAGGCCTCAGCCTCGATCCACTTCGTGAAATAGTCGACACCGATGATCAGGTACTTGTTTTGGTATGATCCCTGGACGAAGGGGCCGAGGATATCCATCCCCCACCACGCAAACGGCCACGGGGACGGTAGTGTTTTGAGCTCACTAGGCGGGGCCAGGTGCATGTCCCCGTGTCGCTGGCATCTGTCGTATTTCTTGACGTGCTCTTTGGTGTCCTGTTGCATGGTGGGCCAGTAGTATCCTACTCAGAACGCCTTGCGAGCCAAGGACCGTCCGCCGAGGTGTTGTGTATTGATCCCCTCGTAGATTTCCTGGAGTATACTGGGGACCTTGGTCTCTTCTACGCACCTGAGGAGGGGGATCGAAAAGCCCCGCTGGTATAGTTTGTCTTCGATAATTATGTATGAGCATGCTCGTCGCTTAACCACCCCGGCCTCCTTGGGGACATCGAGCAGCTTACTAGTGACGAGATACTCATATATCGGGGTCATCCAGCAGTTGTTTTCCCCGATGGCGTTCACGTCAATCGCGGGGATGAGTTTATCGATGCTTGGGCGCGAAAGTACCTCTTGTATAACGGATTTGTTTCCGCCCTTCTTTTTCGTGCTCGCCAGCTTGGACAAGACATCTGCTCGAGTATTGTGCTCGCGCGGGATGTGGGTTACTTCTGCTGAGGTGAAGTTTTTCATCTTTTCCTTCACCAGGGTCAAGTATTCGATGAGGCTGTCATTCTTGGCTTGATACTCTCCTCGGACCTGGAAGGCCACGAGCTGGGAGTCGGTGAAAATTTTGACTTCTTGGGCACCAAGGTCCTCAGTCAACCGTAGCCCGGCGAGGAAAGCCTCTTATTTAGCCTGGTTGTTCGACGTCGGGAAGGACAATTCAAGGGAGACTTCGATCAGGATACCTTCTGTAGCGAGCGATTTTGGACGCGGTTCTTAAGCGCTGTCGCTCTTTGGGGTTTACTACAAGTCGATTCATTTTTTATCCTATTGTGAGCTGACTAAGGAAGGGAAATAGATGTCTCCAATTAACCCTGCTTGCATACTGAGTTTAAACAGCGGTTTGTTAGGTTACGGATGCTATATCGTAATGGGGCCTTTCTTTCTTCTTACTTTATTAAGGTGGAAAACTAGGACTATCATGGGGAATTTGTCAGATTGGGTGGAGATAGGGGACTTTAGGTTTTTTGATTAGTGTGCTCGCTAAGATTTTTCTTTCAATCTTATGCCTACGTATTCCCGTTTACCGAAACAGGGAAATCAGACTGTTCGTAGTTCCTCCTATTCTATGGGAGGAAATGGGTGTTTTGGTGTCTTATTCAAAGCCCAAGACGTGAAGCGAAAGGTGGTTTGTATCTTGTTCAAAGCCCAAGATGTGAAGCTGAAGGGTCTATTTGTATCTTGTTCAAAGCCCAAGACATGAAGCTGAAGGGTTTATTTGTATCTTGTTCAAAGCCCAAGATGTGAAGCTGAAGGGTTTATTTGTATCTTGTTCAAAGCCCAAGATGTGAAGCTAAAGGGGTCTCAACTTCAGAGAGAATTTGTCATCTCTAAAGGGGGTCTGTTTGTCACAACTGTTGGGTGACTGATTATAAAGAAGAATTACTTTAACTGGGATATGTGAATCCAACAATGCCATAATTTCCTTTATAGGGGATTTTTAACCTGAAGGAAAAGAATTTAACTCAGTGTAGAGCAATGCTATCTTTCCTTAGGAATTTCTCATGCTAAAAGAGGGACAGTGGCGTGGATGTAAATAATCCAGAGGCTTGCCGCTTACAGCAATTAGATGAAGGAGAAAAGGAGTTATTGATGTTTGTATACTGTGAACGAGGCACAACTTTGATGCTAAAAGGTTGATTGGCTCAACCGAGGTTTCCTTATACAAAGCCTAAGAGGAGGCTATTGGCCCAACAAGAGGGAGTTTTTATGTGTCTCGTACGAAGCCCGAGAGAGAGGCTAAAAGGGTTGACTCAACAGGAGAATCTTTTATACTCAACAAGAGAGAGTTTTTGTATCTCGTATGACGCCCGAGATGGAGGCTAAAGGGGTTTGACTCAACAAGAGAGTCTTTTATACTCAACAAGAGAGTGATTTTGTATCTCGTATGAAGCCCGAGATGGAGGCTAAAAGGTGATTGACTCAACAAGAGAGTCTTTTATACTCAACAAGAGAGTGTTTTTGTATCTCGTACGAAGCCCGAGATGGAGGCTAAAAAGAAGGTTGACTCAACAAGAGAGTCTTTTGGTATCTCGTACAAAGCCCAAGATGGAGGCTGAAAGAAGGTTTGACTCAACAAGAGAGTCTTTTATACTCAACATGAGAGTATTTTTGTATCTCGTACGAAGCCTGAGATGGAGGCTAAAAGGTTTGACTCAACAAGAGAGTTTTTGTATCTCGTACGAAGCCCGAGATGGAGGCTAAAAGGTTTGACTCAACAAGAGAGTCTTTGTATCTCATACGAAGCCCGAGATGGAGGCTAAAAGGTTTGACTCAACAAAAGAGTCTTTGTATCTCGTACGAAGCCCGAGATGGAGGCTACAAGGTTTGACTCAACAAGAGAGTCTTTGTATCTCGTACGAAGCCCGAGATGGAGGCTACAAGGTTTGACTTAACAAGAGAGTCTTTGTATCTCGTACGAAGCCCGAGATGGAGGCTACATGGTTCTGTTTCAGTTGAGTGACAGGTCCAGTATGTTGGTTAAGAGAAAATCAGTTCTTATAAAGAGACTGATTAAAGGTAAGGCTGTGCTTTGGGATTGATCAGAGGATCAGGGTTATTTCCTGTTCTTTAAGGAAATGGGAAATCCAAAGGGTATTTGAGACTGTCCAAGTCTGCGGGTGTTTCTTTACTTGAGAATGTATCTGAGACTCAAGGAAATTAGACTGTCCAAGTCTAGAGTTTTATCTTTTGTACTATGCTTAAAGAAACAGTAGTAGTACATTCACGATAGAAAGATCTAGACTCTTTGAAAGACTGTTCTATTAAGATGACTAATTTCTGTTCCTATACCTCTAGGAGGTCGTCGGGACAATTTATACGAAGCCCAAGAGGAGGGTATCATTCCTGGAGGAAGAATCCTTATACAAAGCCTAAGAGGAGGCTGTGAATACTTCTAAGAAGCCGACAGGTCCTTGTACAACACCCAAGAGGAGGCGGGGATGCTTTTAAGAAGCCTGTGGGTACCCAAACCCCGAGAAGTTCAAGACAGGCCATTCACAAAGAATAGATCAAGCCAGGAAAGTTCGAGAATTTGGAAGAAACTCAAGGGATGCAATTCACGGAGAAGAGATCATCTCTGGGGAGTAGAGTTTCTTGACAATTTCTAAGGGGGACAGCCGAAGAGAAGACTGTATCTGGTGCTCCTATGGGGGATCTAGTATTGTCTATTTCTAAGAATGATCGAAACGGCTTTACCTAGTGCTAGACATAGTTGCCGGGGAGACTCTAAATATCTATACTATTATTACACAGTCGATATGAGTTTATGAAAGAAGACTTACAGCGAAACAGCCCCACAATACAGTTATATGTATATGAAAGCGGTAAATGAAAGCATATAAACACTTACTCGGTTGTAGAGCTTCCATGCTGTTTGGTTAGTTGTTCAACTAAGAAAGATTGAAAACAACAGTATATTTCAAAATCAAAGGAGAAAGTTCTTTGAAAGGAAAGATTGGGGCTTACAGCTCAAGGAGAGGCCCAGGGTTTTAGTAGTGATTGCACTGTGATATGAGTTTGTACAGTGGGACTTATACAAGTGACTGAGGCCCAAAAAGTTTTCTGTACAAGGGGAATGGGTCTTACACTCTCTCAAGAGGTCCAAAAAAAATTATTTAGAGAAAAGAAGCGGGTCTTACTACTCGAGGGTAGGCCCAATGGTTAATTTTGAAAAGGGCGAAGATCGCTTCGAGGTTTTGGAAACACCGTGGGACTTATACAAGTGATTGAGGCCCAAAATATTTTATTTACAAATGGGGTGGGACTTACACTCTATTAGAGGCCCAAGTGTTTTAAAATGAAAAGAAATGGGACTTATAGCTCAAGGAGAAGCCCAATAGTCTTTTTTGTTAAAAGGCGACGATCGCGCCGAACTTTGTAAATGTACAGAGGGCCTTATACAATGTCTGAGGCCCAAAATATTTTATTTACAAAAGGGGTGAGACTTACACTCTATTAGAGGCTCAAGTGTTTTAAAATGAAAATAAATGGGACTTATAGCTCAAGGAGAAGCCCAATAGTCTTTTTTGTTAAAAGGCGACGATCGCGCCGAACTTTGTAAATGTACAGAGGGACTTATACAATGTCTGAGGCCCAAAATATTTTATTTACAAAAGGGGTGGGACTTACACCCTATTAGAGGCCCAAAGGTTTATTTTAGGAAAAGAAATGGGGCTTACAACACGAGGGGAGGCCCAGATGATTTTTAGTTTGCAAATGGCGATTGCCCGAGATTTTTAACGTATCGGGACTTATACAATAACTGAGGCCCAAAATATTTTTGTACAAAAAGTGTTGGGTCTTAGACTCTATTAGAGGCCCAAAATATTTTTGTACAAAAAGGGTTGGGTCTTAGCCTATCTTGACCGATTTTTCGCAAGGAATCCAATGGTATTATTCATGCATACTGAAACTTAATATACAGAACACACAAATTAAAAAACCAGAACTGGACAGTTAATTCGACGTCATTTCGCGTCAAATTTCCAACACGCGTAACTCTCTCGATTTTTAACGGAATTAAGATCCGGAAGAGCCTATCTTGACCGATTTTTTGCAAGGAATCCAATGGTATTACTCATGCACACTGAAACTTAATGTAAAGAACACACAAATCGAAAAACCAGAACTGGACCGTTAATTCGACGTCGTTTCGCGTCAAACTTCCAACACGCGTAACTCTCACAATTTTTATCGGAATTAAAATCCGCGAAAGCCTATCTTGACCAATTTTTCGCAAGGAATCCAATGGTACCATTCATACACACTGAAACTCAACATACAAAATGCACGATGCAAAAAACCAGAACTGCACGTTAGTTTTCGACGTCGTTTTGCGCCAAACTTCCAACGCGCGTAACTCTCTCAATTTTTATCGGAATTAAAATCCGCAAAAACCTATGTTGACCAATTTTTTGCAAGGAATCCAATGGTACCATTCATATACACTTAAACTCAACATACAAAACGCACGATACAAAAAACCAGAAATGAATTGTGATTTTAAAACAACATAAACTCCACATATAAACATGTTAAAGTGCAAACAGTATGAGGATCACATCATACACATTAAGGACTACATTTTTGCTTCAAGAATTGTTCAATATGATGCATGTATGTGGACAACAAAAGAAAGCATGATTCAAAGAATTCAAGTTGTGAATTTTACCTCTTTTTTGGAGATTTTGTGCAACCTACCAAGTGCTTTGTTCCAGAAATGATTTGATGCTTTGGACACCCTCAAATGACCTCTTAGAAGATTTTAGGATGGTTGGAATCAGCTGGAAACCTCTGGAGCAAGTTTGAGCACTTTCTTGCAAAATGGGCAAAAGTGGCCAAAATGCCAACTCTCTCAAATGGTGTTCCAGATGTGTGGCAGCATTTGGGACAGTTCAAGGATAATATTTGGAGTGTGGTTGAGGTTTTATCTGGTTTGGAAAGTGACTGAATCAAGACATGGCTTGAAAAATGCAAAAAAGTCCAATTTTGAGGTTTTGAGAGGTGACTTTGTGATTTTGGTGTTATAGGTCACTTGTGAGGGTTTGGATCACCTACATATGATATTTATGAGGTGTTAGGATCATGAGTTGTGATGGAAATGCTCTCTAACTCAAAAACTCAGAATTTCCTTACTAAAGAAGGCATTTTGGAGTGAAAGAGAGAATTTGAGGAAAGCATCTGTTTGATGGCTTTGGTGTACTCAAACTGAGCACAAATGAGCTCTATTTATAGTAGAGCAAGTTTGTTTTGCAAGCAATAGTGAATAGTGGTTGCAGCAGAGATTTGGCAAATGTTGGCCAATGAGAATCCAAGTCTCCTCTAGCCATTGACTAGAGGTTAGAGCACAGACTTTTGGTTCCCTAGTTGTTGGATGAATATTGACTGAATTCAGTTGGAGGAAGCTCAGTTCATGCCACCTCTAAGCATCCATTAAATGCTCCAAACCAAAATTGGAGTCTTGTCCCTCTTTTAGGGATTTCTAGGTTTTGGCATGCTAGTTTTGGTTCCTTGGACTTGGGAGGCTCATGGATCAGATCACCCCCCTTAGATTTGATCCTTAGATGTGTCCAAAATGATGACAAGGCTTGAAAATTCGTGTGGCACAAGAAATTCGTGCTGAAAAATGTCAATTTAGGTTTTTAGCCATTTTGATCCAACCATAACTCAAAATCCATGATGAATTGGGATGAGGTGTAGTTGACACTTTTGTAGAGGGCCATGAGGGCTACAAATCAAGCTTTGGATGGGGAAAAATGGCTTTGTGGTTTAGGAGTTATGATCCTCCAAAGTTGGTACCCTTGCCACTTTATTTCATAACTTAGAAAATTTTCTAAGTTTTTATGGTTACCCCTTTTTCAAGTTATCCCACTTTTCTTGATTTTTCTTGATGAATGATGAGTCCAATCACACATTAACATCATTTTAGGGTTAAAAAACCATTTTTATGAAAAATCTCAAAAAGTCAAAGTTTGACTTTTGGGCACAGTTGACTTTTTATCAGATGAATTCCAAACTGTGCGATCCTTTATGAAATCAAGCCCTTGACCTAAATCAAACTTGATGGACATGTTCCATAGGTGTTATAGGGTGTATTGAATCGTGTCCCAAGGTTTGGGAGCATGTCTGGGTCAAAAGTCAAAGGTACAGTTGACTTTTCCCGCGAAACCCTAACCGTGGTGCAGATGAAATTGAGACTTGTTGCTCAAGCTTATTGGATTAATCCATTATTCCAAATGGATCAATATAGTTCATTAGAGACCCTCAAACCTTCTCTTAAGGTCTTGGCTCATGATTTGTCCCAAAAGTCAACTTAGGGGTGAATTAGGTCAAGAAACCCTAATTCCTGATTTCTGGTAAATGCATCCCCTGAGGCTAAATTGACTTGATGATGGGGTTTATGATGTTCCATGGAGCGTATTAGGATATGCTTTGAAGCATTGGCTCATGCCCAGAGGAAAATTTCCATCTGGAGGCCCTAGTCGACCAAACCCTAATTTGGTGACACCGGCGATCCTGAGGCTTGATCCACCTAGAAGGGAGCAGCCTTGTGCTTAATCCTTGAAGTGGGAGTCCTCTTGATCCATTGTGGATATTTGAGAGGCTATAAAAGTTAAAGATCATGTCATTCCTTGATTGATCCTTTGTCTAACAGCTCTGAGAGGGTTTGAAACCCTAGTTTGATTGTAGTGAATGCTCACCCATCTTTGGGGAGACTAATGAGGTACAAAGGTACATCCATATTGTGCTGATGATTTGCACCATGATGGGAAATCTTAGTGGTCAAAATTTGGGTATGACAGATGCCCCTATTTAATCTTCTTGGACCCGAAGGTGTGAATGGCGAAGGTATTCGGGCATTCCGGGTGCAAGAGGATTAAATATCAAAATACCCGAAATTTTGACGGTGGTTATGAATGGTGGTTTATACATTCATCTTCTTTTGTTAAGCCGTGATGCTTAGAAAAGGTAAACTTCCCCTCGATCCTGGTCTTCAGCGAAGGAGCTGGTCTCAGTTTTCTTTTGAAATAAGCCTCCCCTCGATCCTAGTTTCCTACCAAGGAAGTGGTCTTAGTTTCTTTTGTCAACTTCCCCTCGATCCTGGTTTCCTACCAAGCAACTGGTCTTAGTTTCTGATTTAAACTTCCCCTCGATCCTGGTTTCTTACCAAGGAACTAGTCTCGGTTTCTGAAATAAACTTCCCCTCGATCTTGGTTTCCTACCAAGGAACTGGTCTTAGTTTTTGAAGTAAACTTCCCCTCGATCCTGGTTTCCTACCAAGGAACTGGTCTCAGTTTCTGATTTAAACTTCCCCTCGATCCTGGTTTCCTACCAAGGAACTGGTCTCAGTTTCTGATGTCAACTTCCCCTCGATCCTGGTTTCCTACCAAGGAACTGGTCTTAGTTTCTTATTTAAACTTCCCCTCGATCCTGGTTTCTTACCAAGGAACTGGTCTCAGTTTCTGATTTAAACTTCCCATCGATCCTGGTTTCCTACCAAGGAACTGGTCTCAGTTTCTGATGTCAACTTCCCCTCGATCCTGGTTTCCTACCAAGGAACTGGTCTTAGTTTCTGAAGTAAACTTCCCCTCGATCTTGGTTTCCTACCAGGGAACTGGTCTTAGTTTCTAATTTAAACTTCCCCTCGATCCTGGATTCCTACCAAGGAACTGGTCTCAGTTTCTGATTTAAACTTTCCCTCGATCCTGGTTTCCTACCAAGGAACTGGTCTTAGTTTCTTTTGTCAATAAACTTTCTTGACAAGGAACGCTGTTTGTAGCGGTTTTCCTTCAAACTTCTCACCGAATTTTCCTGGGGAGATGTCGTTTGAAAGAAAAAGAATTGATGTCAGACTTGCTGGGGAACCCATTCGTCTGATTGTAGAGGTACACAAACTTCTCTGTTTGGAGATGCCATTTGTCGATTCTACTGGGGAAAGCGAGTCTCTTGAGAGACTGTTTTCGTTTGGGGGTGTTACATCATACTTTTCCTGAGGTCTTTTCAGAGAAATGCCATACAATGTACCCCAAT
Source organism: Lathyrus tuberosus (assembly GCA_022829125.1). Taxonomy (NCBI): domain Eukaryota; kingdom Viridiplantae; phylum Streptophyta; class Magnoliopsida; order Fabales; family Fabaceae; genus Lathyrus; species Lathyrus tuberosus. The sequence continues at coordinate 149,283 of JALAZF010000504.1, forward strand.
TTTGAGGGGCTTCCTCCGGGGATTTCCTTAATCCAGGAAAGCGAATATATCATCTTCAATGGCGAAGAGTGATATTTGTTGAAAGTTTTCTTGTTTCTCAGAGGTTCAAGTTATTAAAGTGGTCAAGGACCGTCTCTAATCCAGAGATAAACGGGAGAGAGATTACTTAGATGATTCACTTCCTAATGAGGAAAGATCTGACAACTCGATTGAGAGGACTTTAATCACTAGGGGATAAGACCGACTAGAGTGATAGTGATGCAATATGAATATGAATGTAGATCAATAATGCATGATGTATGTATGTATATGTTGACAAAACTGACACTACATACAGATTAAAAGATGAACATGACTGGAGACTCGGTCACAGTGGGGCATGTAGAAATATCGCTGGTTCAAGATAGCAATTCTGCCTTGCTTAGGAGAAATGGTCCCTATTGGGAGCGACGCTGGTCGGGCTTAGGAGATGAGAACTCGACCGAGGATGTCAGACGAAACATGGTCTCTGACATTGTTGATCCTTCATTCAGGCGTAATAGCTTAGAAGGAGTACTTTGATTATGCACTTTGAGGTTCGAACACCTTTGGAGAAGCGACCGATGTTCTTCTGATGTTCAACAGTCAAAAGAAATTGCCATCTTTATTTTAAAAGCGGAAAAAGTTTGACAAGTAAATTCATTTTTGTTTTATTTTCAAGAATCCTTAATCATGTTAAAAACATCAGTCTGTAAAGCTAAAACAAGTAAGAATTACAAACAAAAGCACAAGGGCTCAAATTTTATTGATAGGATGGAAATCAGCCAAACGCGTGATTCCAAAGAGTATATACAAAGTTAGAAAATGGTAATTTACAGGGAAAAGGGCTACGTTGAAACATAACGACCACTATCCTTCTACCAACTTTGAATTTGGGACATCCTGAGCTTCTGTCGAAGATGACCTTGACTGGAGTCTCTGATGGATGGCATGACTGCTGAGGAGCTAAATTGATCAGACGTAGTTACTTGCCATTAATCCCTAACTTTTGCCTGGATTGTACTTGGAGATTTCCAATCCACCGGGATGATTTTTTATCACGTCTCTAATTTTTTCCTGGATCTCCCTTTCGGGTTTTCAATCCACCGAGACGTTTTTTTTTTTTTTTTAGTTTAGGCGAAGTATTTCTTGACTACGTCAACATTTGTGGGATAGGCCAATTCTTCTCCATCCATGGTTGCAAGTCTCAAGGCGCCGCCTGAGAATGCTTTCTTGACCACATAGAGGCCATCATAATTCGGAGTCCACTTGCCCCGAGAATCAGTGAGAAAAGATTGTATCTTTTTTAGCACGAGGTCTCCTTTTGTGAAGACACGGGGTCGAACCTTTTTGTCGAACGCCTTCTTCATTCCCTGCTGATACAACTGACCGTGGCATAGTTCCGTTATTCGCTTCTCTTCGATCAGATTCAGTTCGTCGTGTCGACTTTGACACCATTCAGCTTCGGTAAGCCTGGCTTCCATCAATACCCGAATTGATGGGATCTCTACTTCTATGGGGAGCACTGCTTCCATGCCATATACTAGAGAGAAAGGGGTTACCCCTGTTGAAGTGCGGACAGATGCGCGATAACCGTGAAGAGCAAAGGGTAGCATCTCGTGCCAATCTTTGTAGGTTATAACCATCTTCTGAACAATCTTCTTGATGTTCTTGTTAGCCGCTTCTACCGTTCCGTTCATCTTGGGTCGGTAGGGAGATGAGTTATGGTGTTCGATCTTGAACTCTGCGCATAACTCTTTCATCATCTTATTGTTCAAGTTAGATCCATTATCAGTAATGATCTGGCTTGGAACACCATAGCGGCAAATGATATTGTTTTTGATAAATCGGACCACCACTTGTCGGGTTACATTGGTGTATGATGTTGCTTCGACCCACTTGGTGAAGTAATCAATGGCTACCAGGATGAACCGATGTCCGTTTGAAGCTTTGGGCTCAATCATGTCAACCATGTCGATTCCCCATATGGAAAAAGGCCATGGGGAAGAGAGAACCTTGAGATGTGTTGGTGGTACATCGATTTTGTCGGAGTATATCTGACACTTGTGATACCTCCTCATGTACTTGTAGCAGTCGGATTCCATAGTCAACCAATAGTACCCTGCTCTTAGAATTTTTCTCGCCATTGCGTGTCCGTTGGCATGAGTGCCAAAGGATCCTTCGTGAATTTCTTTTATCAGCATGTTTTCCTTTGTTCTGTCTACGCATCAGAGTAAGACCATGTCGAAATTTCTCTTATAAAGTGTATCACCGCTCAAGAAGAAACTGCCTACTAGCCTTCTGAGGGTTTTTCTGTCTTTTCTTAGTGCCCCAGGTGGGTACTCTTGTTTCTGAAGGAAACATTTGATATCGTGATACCAAGGTTTGTCGTCTATGACTGCTTCAATCGCGAAGATGTAAGCGGGCTGTTCAAGGCACATTATGTCGATCTTAGGTATGTCATTCCATTGACCTACACTAATCATGGAAGAGAGAGTGGCTAATGCATCCGCCATGTGATTCTCTTCACGAGGGATATGATGAAACTCGATTCTGTTGAAGAAGGGTAACAATCTTCTTGCATAATCCTTGTAAGGAATCAATTTTGATTGGTATGTGTTCCAATCTCCTGTGATCTGATTGATAACCAGAGCTGAGTCGCCATATACATCCAAGTTCTTGATCCTTAAGTCAATTGCTTCTTCGAGACCCATAATACAAGCTTTGTATTCGACTTCGTTGTTTGTGCACTTGAACGTAAGTCTGACGGTGAAAGGAATGTGGGTACCCTGAGGTGTTATGATGATTGCCCCAATTCTGTTTCTGTAATGATTGACAGCTCCGTCAAAGATTAGTCCCCACTGGGAACCTGGTTCTAGCCCTTCACTGGGTAGCGGTTCATCGCAGTCTTTCATTTTTAGATACATGACATCTTCGTCTGGGAAGTCAAATCCAATTGATTCCTGATCGTTGACATACCCCAAATTTTGACCACTAAGATTTCCCATCATTGTGCAAATCATCCACAATATGGATGTACCTTTTTGCCTCATCAATCTCCTCAGGGAATTGTTGAGTATTCACTACAATCAAAATTAGGGTTTCAAGCCCTCTTTGAGCCTTAGACAAAGGATCAATCAAGGAATGACCTGATCCTCAACTTGTCTAATCTCTCAAACATTCACAAAGGATCAAAAGGACTCCCACTTCAAGGATTAAGAACAAGGATGCTACCTTCTAGGTGGATCAAGCCTCAAGATCGTCAGTGTCACCAAATTAGGGTTTTGGTCAACCAAGGCCTCCAGATGGAAATTTTCCTCTGGGCATGAGCCAATGATTCAAAGCATAACCTAATATGCTCCATGGAACCTCATGGACCCAAGCATCAAGTCAATTTAGCCTCAGGGGATGCATTCATCAAAAATCAGGAATTAGGGTTTCTTGACCTAATTCACCCCTAAGTTGACTTTTGGGATAAAACATGAACCAAGACCTCAAGACATGGTTTGAGGGTCTCTAATATACCACATTGATCCATTTGAAACAATGGATTGAGCCAAGAAGCTTGAGCAACAAGTCTCAATTTCATCTGGACCACAATTAGGGTTTTGAGAGAAAAGTCAACTGTAGCTTTGACTTTTGACCAGGACATGCTCCCAAACCCTAGGACATAATTCAATACACCCTATAACACCCTTAGAACATGTCCATCAAGTTTGATTTAGGTCAAGGACATGATTTCCTAAAGGATTGTACAGTTTGGAAATCATCTGCTAAAAAGTCAACTGTGTACAAAAGTCAAACTTTGACTTTTTGAGACTTTTCACAAAAATGGATTTTTAACCCTAAAATGATGTTAATGTATGATTTGAATCATCATTCATCAAAAAAAATCAAAGAAAGTGGGATAACTTGTAAAAGGGGTAACCATAAAAAACTTAGAAAATTTTCTAAGTCATGAAATAAAGTGGCAAGGGTACCAACTTTGGAGGATCATAACTCCTAAACCACAAAGCCATTTTTCCCCATTCAAAGCATGATTTGTAGATCTCATTGCCCTCTACAAAATCTTCATACTGATCTATGTCCAAATTCCTCATGGATTTTGAGTTATGGAGTGATCAAAATCAAGAAAAGTCACTTTGTTCCAACATTTAGTGAAAATTTCACTAAGTCAGAATCTGCCTTTACTTTTTTCCAAATGTAGGGGGATTTTTCACTTGGATCCAAAAAGTATCAAGACCAAATATGATCAAACAGTTGTTGTATCATATAAGGGCTTTCCAAAATGGCCAAGAACATCACCAAATTCAATTTGAGCTAAGAGATATGGTAGTGGCAAGATGCCTTGCTGAAAACTGCCAAGGCAAGGCAGATTTTTGCACTTTTGGTCGATTTGCCAAAATCAGCCAATTCCAAGCCTTGTCATCACTTTGGACATATCTGAGGATCAAATCTAAAGGGGACAATCACTGAGCCAAGCCTCCAAAGTCCTTGGAACAAGAAATATCATGTCAAGCCTATAATTGCCTAAAATAGGGACAAGACTCCAATTTTGGATTGGAGCATTCAATGGAAGCACCAAGGTGGCATGGACTGAGCTATTTACAACTGAATTCAGTCAAGACTTATCCAATACTAAGGGAACCAGCAGCCTGTGCCCTAACCTCTAGTCAATGGCTAGAGGAGACTTGGATTTTCATTTGCCAACATTGGCCAAACCTACTCAACAGTTGCCATTCACTATTCCTTGCAAAACAAACTTTCTCTACTATAAATAGAGCTCAATTGTGATCAGTTTGAGTACACCAAAGCCATCACACAGATGCTTTCCTCAAAATCTCTTCTTTCACTCCAATTTTGCCTTCTAAGGCAAGTCACCATCGAATTTTGAGTTTGAGAGCTTTTTCAACCAAACCAATCACACACACACCTCACATATTTCATATAGAAGTGATCCAAACACTTAAACAACATCTGGAACACTGATTTCTCAGAATCACCAGTCAATTGCTCAAGGTTTTAACCAAGTTGCAGTTGAGATGCCATGAAGTGATCCAGCCATTTTCAGTCAAGTCCAAGCATTCAAACACACTCCATAGGGTGTAGGGAAGCTGTTCAGATCATCACAACTCATCTGTAGCACCTCCAACTCAAAAATCACTTTAAACTTGCTGTCACGACCTAGAGGTAAGCCTAAACTTGGTTATCTCTCAATCTATGCATATTTCCTCGCATAATACTTTTGCCAAATGTTCATAATCATGCATGGAATGTTTCCCCTCCATTAATTGCTTTGTTTGAATCGTGTATCAAAATTCTCAGCCTTCATGCAAAAATTAGGGTTCTTGAGATTTTGTCTTGATTTTTCATTCCATGTTTAAAATAAATGAAATTAAATACCATAGACATGATCGTGAGGTTGAGACGAGCAGATTGATATGTGGATTGCATGATATAATCAAGTATACAGTGAGATTGGAGAGAAAATGCAAATCTGGGCAAAACCCAGAACACGCGCGTGTTCTTGGGTGTTCTTGGCGCCTTTTTTTGAAAATTCAAATATTTGAATTTTGTGATTTTATTTCATTGATTCAAAAATTAATTTCTCTCTGAGTTTTAATGATTTTGAGTTGATTCTTTTTTTAATAATTCACAAAAATGTTAAAATATTTTATTTTCCAAAAAAATACCAAAAATATTATTTATTTCATATAATTGTATTTTTGCAAAGAATTAATATTTTAATTGTTTTTGACATTTTGAATATTTTTTCCATCTTGATTTTGCAAATTTTAATGATTTCTAATCATTTTGTAGGGCAAAACTAGATTTATGAAGCATTAATCCAAGATTACAATTTGTTTTCCACATGTTAAACAATTTTGATCATTTTAATTGAATTTTTTATTCAATTAAAATACATTTTGAAAACAAATTTGGGTTTTTTGATTAATTCAACCCTCTTAAATCATTTTCAAACTTTCTGGGCCTCTTGAGAGAGTGTAAGACCCAACCCCCTTGTACATAAAAACTTTGTGGGCCTCACTCATTGTATAAGTCCCTCTGTACAAGTAAACGGCGCGGGCGTCGTCCGTTTAAAACATCTGGGCCTCTCCTTGAGCTATAAGACCCATTCAAAACTTTTGGGCCTCTATTAGAGTGTAAGACCCAATCCCCTTTTAACCAAAACAATTTTGGGCCTCAGATATTGTATAAGTCCCTCTGCGTTAAAAGAAAACCTCGGCGCGATTGCCATTTCAAACGAAAAGTCATTTGGGCCTACCCTCATGTAGTAAGACCCACTCTTTTTCTTTAAAAACTTTTTGGGCCTCTTGAGAGAGTGTAAGACCCATCCGTTTGTACAGAAAACCTTTTGGGCCACAGTCACTTGTGTAAGTCCCTCTGTACAAATTTCAACAGTACAATCACTGACGAAACCTTGGGTCTCTCCTTGAGCTGTAAGCCCCAAATCTTTCCTTTCAAAGCACTTTCTCCTTTGATTTTGAATATACTGTTGTTTTCAATCTTTCTTTGTTGAACAACTAACCAAACAGCATGGAAGCTCTGCAACCGAGTAAGTGCTTATACGCTTTCACTTACCGCTTTCATATACATATAACTGTATTGTGGGGCTGTTTCGCTGTAAGTCTTCTTTCATAAACTCGTATCAACTATGTAATAATAGTATAGATATTTAGAGTTTCCCCGACAACTACGTCTAGAACTAAGTAAAGCCGTTTCGATTACTCGTAGAAATAGACAAGCTAGACCCCAATAGGAGCACCAGATACAGTCTTCTCTTCGGTTGTCCTCCTTAGGAATTATCAAGAGACTCTACCTCCCCAGAGATGAATGTATTCTCCGTGAATAGCATCTCTTGAGTTTCTTCCAAATTCTCGAACTTTCCTGGCTTGATCTATTCCTTGTGAATAGCCTGTCTTGAATTTCTCGGGGTTTGGGGACCCACAGGCTTCTTAAAAGCATCGACCTCCTCTTGGGCATTGTACAAGGACCCACAGGCTTCCTAAAAGCACCCCGCCTCCTCTTGGGCTTAGTACAAGGACCTGCCGGCTTCTTAGAAGTATTCACAGCCTCCTCTTAGGCTTCGTATAATGATTTCTTCCTCCGGGAATGATATCCTCCTCTTGGGCTTCGTAAAAGGACCTCTCGGCTTATTAAAAGTTTCCAGCCTCCTTTTGGGCTTCGTACAAATTGTCCCGACGACCTCCTAGAGGTATAGGAACATAAATTAATCATCTTCATAGAACAGTCTTTCAAAGAGTCTAGACCATACTACTGTTTCTCAAAACATAGTACAAAAGATAAAACTCTAGACTTGGACAGTCTAATCTCCTTGAGTCTCAAAGACATTCTCAAGCTCCCTTCCAAAAAATAGGAAGAAAACCCGTAGACTCGGACAGTCTCAATACCCTTTGGATTTCCCATTTCCTTAAAGAACAGGAAATATCCCCGATCCTCGAATCAAATCCCTGGGGGGCACACATTACTCATATAATAACTGATTTTCTCTTTAAATCAGCATATTGGATCTGTCACTCAACTGAAACAGTTACATTAGCCTCCTCTTGGGCTTTGTACAATGATTCTCCCCAGCAGAGTCAAACCCTTTTAGCCTCTCTCTCGGGCTTTGTACGAGACACATAAAAACACCCTCTTGTTGGGCCAATAGCCTCCTCTTAGGATTTGTATAAGGAAAACCCCGGTTGAGCCAATCAACCTTTTAGCATCAAAGTTGTGCCTCGTTCACAGTACACAAACATCAACAACTCCTTTTCCTTCATCTAATTGTTGTAAGCGGCAAGCCTCTGGATCATCTACATCCATGCCACTGTCCATCTTTTAGCATGAGAAATTCCTAAGGAAAGATGGCATTACTCTACACTGAGTTAAAGTCTTCTCCTTCAGGTTGGAAATCCCCTATGAAGGAAATTATGGCATTGCCGGATTCACATATCTCGGTTAAAGTAATTCTCCTTTATATACAGTTGTGATAGATAAACCCCTCTTTAGAGATGACAAATTCTCTCTAAAGTCGAGACCTTTCAGCTTCATATCTTGGGCTTTGAACAAGATACCAACCAATTTTAGCTTCACATCTTGGGCTTTGAACAAGATACAAATAGACCCTTCAGCTTCACATCTTGGGCTTTGAACAAGATACAAACTACCTTTAGCTTCACGTCTTGGGCTTTGAACAAGACACCAAAACACAATTTCCTCCCATAGAATAGGAGGAACTACGAACGCTCTGATTTCCCTGTTTCGGGAAACGGGAATACGTAGGTATAAGATTGAAAGAAAAATCTTAGCGAGCATACTAATTAAAAACTCAAAATCCCATCATTTCATAAAAACATCAGTCTTAACATCATGCCCAGGCACTACTCCGGAGAAATAACCTAAGAGAAACCCACACTTTGGATAACATTTGTAAACCAACAGTTTTGACTGTTTAACCTCAGTATGCAAGCAGGGTTAATTGGAGACATCTATTTCCCTTCCTTCATCGGCTTCAATAGGATAAAAAATGAATCGAGCTGTAGTACTAGAGCGATTATGCTTCGCAACCACATCCAAAAATCACTCGCTACAGAAGAATGGCGACTCTTCTGGAGACCACATCTGCCCCGGTTAGATGTCCCATCCTTAGGTAGAAAATCCGGATTTCACAGAAATGACAGCTCGGCTGGGGGGGGGGGGTCATTGTCTGTTCAGGATCTTAAGACTAGAGGTCTAGGATGATTAAGACAAATATATACTGCTTTTCCTAATTGATATACGTGTTTATTTTTCTGCTAATGGGAATGCGTGTGATGCCGCATGTGGAAAGATTGAGTATACACCTAGGAAAAACCCTTTTAGTGGCGCAGAGGCTATCGGAAATAGTTGTCATGCGATGCCACCCTCTTTTGAGGACTCTTCAAAAAACACCACCTAGCACGGTTTCCAGCCCGCTGGTGTTTTCTTGACAAGAGTTGATGATGATGAGAGACAGGTACAAAAATCATTAGTAAACCTTTGGGATGGGTAGAGCTTTGACTTCATGACAACGACCCTTTGACCCCATGTTTTTTCTATGTTTTTGTGTGCTGCATTCATGCATTCATTTAAAAAAAAAACATTAAAACAAAAAAGAAAATTTCTCTTCTAATCTCTCTTTTACAAACTAAACTGAGACTATGATTGCAAATACCGAAGAAAAAGATTGCGCTAATGGATTTCGGTAGAAGGAGAACTCATAAGTATACCTTCAGGGTTCCGAGGCTAGAAGATTTGAGAGGTTTGGTGAGAATGATCACAAACCAAGAGGCTTTCAGAGCCAAATACGGAGGTCTGTTATCTCTATTAAGGGTCCATGTGATTGAGGGAATCATGGAGACGCTCATTCAGTTTTACGATCCGGTCTATCACTGTTTCACATTCCCGGATTACCAGCTAGCACTAGCGCTGGAGGAGTATTCTCATCTGATCGATTTACATATCACTGATCGAGCTCCATTTTCTGGACTGGAAGGAATTCCAAAGGATCAGACCATTGCAAGAGCAATTCATTTGGATGAGTCTGAGGTCAGGACTCACATGACCACCAAGGGTGGCATACAAGGTTTGCCAGCCCAGTTTCTGACAAAGAAAGCTCTGTACTTTTCTAGTATAGGGAACGGGACTGCTTTTGAAAGCATCTTTGTTCTACTCACCTACGGATTATTTTTGTTGCCCAACATTAATAATTTCGTCGATATCAACGCCATTAAGGTTTTTTTCATTGGAAACCCTGTACCGACTTTGCTCGCGGACGCGTATCACTCTGTACACTTAGGGAATTTGTACAGCAGAGGGGATATCACATGTTGTGTACCCCTGCTATACAAATGGTTTATCTCCCACTTGCCTAAGTCTGCTGCTTTTTGGGATCACAAGAGTGCTTTATGTTGGTCGCAGAAAATCAAGTCCCTCACCAACTCTGACATAGATTGGTGTATTAGGATTTATGATGGGATTAGGATCATTGACCGTTGTGGAAACTTCCCCAATGTACCCCTTATAGGAACTAAGGGGGGAATCAGTTACCATCCAATTTTCGTTCGTCGTCAATTTGGATACCCGATGAGGCACGTTCCGTGCAACGCTCATCTGGAAGGTCTTTTCTTCAAGGAAGGAGAAAATGACAGAGCACTAAAGATAGAAATAGTGCACGCTTGGAAACACGTTCATAAAAAAGGACGGGAGTCTCTAGGAAAACCGGACTGTGTCTCGGTGGAGCCTTATCTCCACTGGGTACAAACTAGAGCTCTCAAGCTAAAGATGCCTTATCCTCGTCACGGAGTTCTTCCGCCGAGGGAATCTGTCATGTACTTCATGACCGAAACGGAAAAACTTCAGGTCACTCTCAATAAATTTCAACAGGAGAGGAAGTCTTGGAAGAACAAGTACCGCATTCTCAATGTGGAATGTATCAAAATACATCAATTACTGAAAGATAAGGATGCTCTGATTGAGATTTTGGAGCAGCGTGCTGTAGAGAATCAAGAAGACCAGAGGAATTTGCTCGCTCCTTTCACTTGGCAAAGGAATGACAACCCGACAACGGCTCATGAGCCCCGGTCCAAGAAAAGGAAAGTGCCAAAATCAGCACCCGATTTCTCCTCAGAAAGGACTCGAGACCCATTAGTTTAGGTTTTTGTTTCCGCACCTTGTAATCTACTGTATTTTCATTTCCGCAATCTTTTTGAATTCAATAAAATGGGGTTTTCCCACTGTTTGATATTTGCAATCTAATTGTCGAAGTTTATTTTGAATAAACAAAAATAATTAATATAATCATTGCATTCATCATTCTCACGTCGCGTATTCTTCTTGCCTACGAATCTCACGTTTATGTCTCGGTTATAGAGTCAAACTGTCTCATTCGTACAATACTCGGGCCAATCGTCAGAAAAAGATGGATGATCTTGAGGAAGAGAACAGAGAGTTGAAAGAAGAGATCGACGCTCTGAGAGAGGATATGAGAAAGCTTCGTAACGACATGCAAGCCATGACAGAAGCTCAGCTACAAAGAACTGTGATATCAGAGATCACCTCAGCGCCCATAGTGGAAAAGAATGATCCTAGGTATAAAATGCCGAAAGATCGTCCCTGGGGCATGCCATTTAACTATATCCCGGAAGGATATGTTCCGCCGATCGCTGAAGATCAGGGAACCACAGCAGAAGCCGCTGGTCCTGAAGGTTACAAACTTCGGGAAAGCGAAGATGCCAGAGGCATATTGAGGACTCCTGAAGGTTACAAACTTCGGGAAGCGCCAAGATTCACTGCCATAGTCACGGTACCACCCCCTGTGGTGCACACTGTCCCGGAAGGACAGATTCCACAGATACTTTCTGGTAAAAAGGAAACTATGTTTGACAGAATGGATGAATTCCAGGAACAGTTCTTGGAAATGCAGAAGGAACTGCAAGCCATTCGCGATCAGGATTTATTTGGAAAGGACGCCGCAAACCTTTGTCTAGTCCCCAATGCGAAAGTTCCGCACAAGTTCCAAGTGCCCGATTTTGAAAAATACAAGGGTAACTCTTGCCCTCAAAGTCACTTGGTGATGTACGCTCGGCGAATGTCAGCCCAGACAGAGAATCAGGACCTGCTGATTCACTACTTTCAGGACAGTTTAACGGGTGCCGCCTTAAAATGGTACATGGGTTTAAACCGTGCTACGATTAGCAAATTCAGAGATCTTGGCACTGCCTTCGTCCAACAATACAAATACAACCTGGACATGGCACCGGACAGAGATCAACTCAGGTCGATGTCACAAAAGGACAAGGAAACCTTTAAGGAGTACGCTCAGAGATGGCGTGAGATTGCCGCTCAAATTTGTGCACCTCTTGAGGAAAAAGAGATGACAAAGATCTTCTTAAAAACCTTGAGCTCATTTTACTACGACAGAATGGTTGCCAGTGCGCCCAGTGATTTCATCGAAATGGTCGGTATGGGAGTTCGTCTTGAGGAAGCCGTTCGAGAAGGACGTCTAGCAAAAGACGCTGGACCATCAAGGAGTACAAAACGATACGGTAGTGATCTCCCTAAGAAAAAAGAGCAGGATATTGGGAATATCTCTCTCGGAAAGCAAAGGCGACGTTATCAACCAGTAGTAGCTGTGACTCCTGCTATTAACCCTGCGCCTATTTCTACGTATCAACCTCAGGTTGCGCAAAGCCTACCTAATCAGCAAAGGACACAACAACCTCTTCAGCAGGCTCGTCCTCAATACAACAACAACCATACAATGCGGCCAGAAGGATTTTATCCTATACCCGTATCGTACGCAGAACTATTTCCGTTACTACTAGCCAAGGGGTATATCCAGACTAAGTCCCCTCTTACAGTACCAGAAAATCCGCCTTTTTGGTTTAAGGTGGATCAGGGCATAACATAGAGAATTGTCTTAATTTCAAATCCGACGTGCAAAAGCTTGTTAGGAGCGAGCTCTTATCTTTCAAAGATATGAATCCCAATGTTCTCATGAACCCGCTACCTCAACACGAGAAAGTTGCAGTCAATCTGATAGAAGGAGAGTCTAGCAATGTCTATCAAATTCACGATGTATTCTTGTTGAGGACCAATCTGGTCAAGATGCATTGTAGACATAGTGGATATCGCCATGTGCCACCTCATAATTATCATCAATGTGATGTACGCTCTAAGAGTAATCGAGGATGTTCTGTGGTGCAAGCAGCTCTACAGGAACAGATGGATCTCGGATGGATCCAAGAGCACAGAGTTCGTGGAGTTAACATGGTCTATACGAATTCCAACATCATTCAAAACCATGATATCCGTGCGATGAATGTCAACTTGGTGGCGATGCACTCAAGGCAAAGCCAGTATCATAATCTGCCACGACATGATTACAGTTCCTGTCTGACTTGCTCGGTAAACAAACAGGGATGCTCTTTCATACAGGAGGCCCTCCAGCGTCAGATGGATCTTGGGTGGATCCAATACTACCATGATAGGAATCCTTATCAGATCAACATGGTTCAAATCTTTGATATTCGCGTAATGGATACCAACCTAGTAGAGTTGCATATTGAGCAAGTCAGGCTCAGGTTCCTGATCTCACATGATTACCAAAGCTGTAAGGCGGGTTGCAAAAACGATCGAGGTTGTACCCTTGTCCAGGAGGCACTTCAACACTTGTTAAATCACTGGTGGATGCGAATCTATATGGATGAAGATACTCAGCAGATTAGTATCAATAACAGGAACCCCACTCGGCGTCAAAGTCAAGATGTCTGATCTGTGGAAACTAACCTGGTAAGGTTACATTGCATTCAAAGTGGGCGTGGCCAGGTGCCACCACACAACTATGAACGTTGTGGAGTCTGTTCGGAAAATAACCAAGGATGCTACCTTGTGAGAGCAGCTCTTTAGGGTCAGGTGGATCATGGAGAGATTCGTCCATATCCGGGCTCCGGACCAATCAACTGGGCGTCGAACTACCTTGCGGATCAAATTGAGGACGTTGTCGTAATCTCTGATCATCAGAGAACTAGGAATGTTTTCGCCATCATTCCTCTACTTGACGAATCCAAAGTTCCCAACCGGGAACGGGTCGAGATTACGTACGATGGTCAGAAAAATCAGAAGGTTCCCATAGTAATCTATCTGCCGGGACCATTACCGTATGAATCAACTAAGGCTATCCCTTACAAATCGGTGCAACGATAATTGAAAATGGAAAGGAAATTCCATTACCATCCATCGTAAATATTGCATACATCAGTCGTGTAACACAGAGTGGTAGAATCTTCAACAGAGGAGTTGGAGAGTCCAACAAAGAAAAGGAACTTCTGACAGAAGCTCCCGATCCACCAGTCGGTCAATCCAATAATCCTGACCTTTCGAAAAACAATGATGAGATGTTGAAGCTCATCTAAAGGAGTGAATACAACATTGTTGATCAACTGTTACAGACTCCTTCGAAGATCTCGGTATTATCACTGTTACTAAGTTCAGAAGCGCACAAAGAGGCTTTGCAGAAAGTCTTGGAGCAAGCCTTCGTAGAACAGGATGTAACAATCAGAAAGTTCGATAGTATTGTCTCTAACATCACTTCCTGCAACAATTTGGGATTTAGTGATAAGGAATTACCTGAAGAAGGTCGCCGTCATAACATGGCGCTCAATATTACAGTCAATTGCCAGGACGATGCTTTAGCTAGCGTACTGGTAGACACAGGGTCAGCCCTGAATGTTATGCCGAAGTCCACTTTGACGCAATTATCATTCAAAGGCCCTCCGATGAGAATCAGCGAGGTTGTCGTTAAACCCTTTGACGGATCTAGAAAAACGGTTATCGGCGAAGTCGATCTTCCCATAACTATTGGTCCTCACACTTTCCAAGTCATTTTCCAGGTCATGGACATCTGGGCAACGTACAGTTGTTTATTAGGAAGACCTTGGATACATCAGGCTGGATCGGTTACCTCGACCCTCCACCAAAAGCTAAAGTTTGTCCAGATCGATCAGCTTGTCACAGTCTGTGGGGAACATGCTTTGCTCATAAGCAATTTATCGTCATCCACTTATGTGGAACCAAAAGGGATAATCGGAACCCAGTTCCAAATGCTTTCGTTACACAGTGGCGATCAATCAGAAATGGGAACTTCCATTTCCTCATACAAAGATGCTATCAAAGCAGTCGAAGGTGCCAATACAACAAGATGGGGACAGCTTGTCATTCCTATTGACAATAAAACAAAGAAGGGTCTTGGTTTTTCTGCAACCTGTATCCAGACAGCTGCTAACGATGAAAGTCTTCATCCCATTCAGAACTTCTTTCACAGTGGAGGCTTCCTTCAACCAGTGACTCAAGAAGTACACACTATCAATGAGGAAGATCCTTTTGACACAGACGAGGAATGGGAGTCCTACCTCAACAAGGACGGTTATATGTCTCAGGACGAAACACAAACTCCCTTTTGTTTTCCTGCACAGAGCCCGAGATTTATACCCAGGTCGGATGTCAAAATGATCTATGGAGATTGTGATCTGGAAGAATGCCAGGCTCCACCAAATTCATTAGAGGAAGACACTCTGAGGAAGGACAATTTTGACTACACCTACTATGGCCCGATGGATGGTCTGCCGATGTGGCAACTTTACCCAGGAGAATTAGGGCAAGAAAGTCAGCCGAACAATGAAAATCAGCTGAGCATCATTGAGCAAAATACCTCCGTCCCCACCATGTCATGGGATCAACACCCAGGTTATCCTAAAAATATCCAGCACGACGATGAATTCGCAACGTTTACAGGACTAGAATTCATCAACTATGCTTTTCCCGAGGTCAACGTCATCGAGAGAGATGACTCCTCCAGTTCCAAAGAAGTGTGGGACACCTTGGGATAACCAAGTGGAAAGTACGACTACATGGTCAAATACACCTCTCCCAAAAGCTCTCGTATCAGACTCGAAGACATCCAACCGACTGGATGGGGAGATACAGCTGAGAGTACAAATGCTATGCAAAATGCAACAGAGGAATTCTCCTACGACAACTCTGCCTGGGAGACAGATTCCAATGATCCGGCTCCACCAGAAATCAGCGTCATTTCTGAAGACAAATCAAGGAAGGTACCATACTTTGTGATTCACCGAGGAGTTCGCCGCCAATGGGTTGCTGTCGATGTTCCGAAGATTGTTCATAAGTCAAAGTAATTGCCGTCCTTAACCTTTCACCCTGCCCAGGTGAAACGGATGTTTTGATAGGGCTCGCTTTCTGTAAATTTTCCCTCTTCGCTTCGCCCAAAGCGATAGAGTTTTGTTTTGTAGGGCTGTAGTTTCAAGAATCGACTTGTTCATTAATAAAATAACGTCGTTCAGTAATTTCCGTATTATTTGCTGTTTTCTCTTTTCGTTTTTCAGAAAATGGTAATCCTAAAAAACAATTCAAATAATAAAAACTAGCAGTAAAAGAAAATACACTGCACACACTCTTGCATTCTCTCTATCTCTTCTAAACACAAATCATCGTGTCATGCAGATTGCTTGTTTTAAACCCCGTTGAAACATACAATCAGATGCCTTCTCCCAACTTTGAGTTCCTGATATTTGGGGCTGAAGAAGAAGATGACGACGAAATTCCAAAAGAGATCTCCCGACTACTCAGACAAGAGGAAAGGTCCATTGAACCTCACAAAGAGCCGTTGGAAACGGTAAACTTAGGTTCAGAAAAAGAGAGAAAAGAAATCAGGATTGGGGCACTGCTCAGTCCAACTGCCAAAGAGAGTCTGACAAAGCTTCTCAGAGAATTTCCCGATGTGTTCGCTTGGTCCTATCAGGATATGCCAGGGTTGGATACCAGTATCGTGGAGCATCACTTACCATTGAAATCAGAATGTCCGCCAGTAAAACAGAGGTTGAGACGGACTCACCCGGACATGACCATCAAAATCAAAGAGGAAGTGTAGAAATAGATTGACGCGGGTTTCCTCGCCACATCAGAATATCCTCAATGGTTAGCCAACATCGTACCCGTTCCCAAAAAGGACGGAAAGGTCAGGATGTGTGTTGACTACAGGGATCTAAACAAGGCGAGTCCAAAGGACGACTTTCCTTTACCACACATTGACATGCTGGTAGACAGTACAACAAAGTTCAAAGTTTTCTCCTTCATGGATGGATTCTCGGGCTATAATCAGATCAAAATGGCGCCGAAAGACATGGAAAAAACTTCGTTCATTACCCCATGGGGTACCTTTTGTTACAAGGTAATTCCGTTCGGTTTGAAGAATGCTGGGGCAACCTATCAAAGGGCCATGACTACTCTCTTTGATGACATGATACACAAGGAAATCGAGGTATATGTCGATGATATGATTGCAAAATCTAAAACAGAGGAGAAGCATGTGACCCACCTGTCAAAACTATTTGAGCGGTTGAGAAAGTACAAACTCCGCTTGAATCCCAACAAATGCACATTCGGTGTTCGTTCAGGGAAACTCTTGGGGTTCATCGTCAGCCAGAAAGGGATTGAAGTTGATCCTGACAAGGTCAAGGCCATTCAAGAAATGCCTTCTCCGAAAACTAAAAAATAAGTCAGAGGATTCTTGGGACTGTTGAACTACATCTCCAGATTCATATTCCTTATGACCACCACGTGTGCGCCGATTTTCAAGTTACTCAAAAAGAACCAGGACTGCGTTTGGTCAGAAGATTGCCAAACCGCCTTCGACAGTATCAAGGAATATCTATTGAATCTGCCGATTCTATCACCTCTAGTGGAAGAAAGACCACTGATCATTTACCTCACAGTCCTAGAGGACTCAATGGGATGTGTACTTGGCCAACAAGACGAAACCAAACGGAAAGAGTTTGCCATTTACTATCTAAGCAAGAAGTTTACTGAATGTGAAACTCGGTACACGATGCTTGAGAAAACTTGCTGCGCTTTGGCTTGGGCCGCCAAACGTCTTCTCCAATACATGATTCGTCACACTACTTGGTTGGTCTCCGAGATGGATCCAATCAAGTACGTCTTTGAAAAGCCTGCTCTCACGGGAAGGATTGCCCGTTGGCAGATGTTGCTATCAGAATATGACATAGAGTACCACGCTCAAAAAGCTGTTAAAGGAAGTATTTTAGCCGATCATTTAGCTCATCAACCGATTGACGATCAGGAATCAATTGGGTTTGACTTCCCAGACGAAGATGTCATGTATCTAAAAATGAAAGACTGCGATGAACCGCTACCCAGTGAAGGGCCAGAACCAGGTTCCCAATGGGGACTAATCTTTAATGGAGCAGTTAATCATTATGGAAACAGAATTGGGGCAATCATCGTTACCCCTCAGGGTACCCACATTCCTTTCACTGCCATACTTACATTCAAATGTACAAACAACGAGGCCGAATACGAAGCTTGTATCATGGGTCTCGAAGAAGCGATTGATTTAAGGATCAAGACTTGGACGTATATGGCGACTCAGCCTTGGTTGTCAATCAGATCAAAGGAAATTGGAACACATACCAATCAGGACTGATTCCTTACAAAGATTATGCAAGAAGGTTATTACCCTTCTTCAACAGAATCGAGTTTCATCATATCCCTCGTGATGAGAATCACATGGCTGATGCATTAGTCACTCTCTCTTCCATGATTAGCGTAGGTCGATGGAATAACCTACCTAAGATTGACATAATACGCCTTGAACGGCCCGCTTACGTCTTCACGATCGAAGCAGTCATAGACGACAAACCTTGGTATCACGATATCAAATGCTTCCTTCAGAAACAGGAGTACCCACCTGGGGCACTAAGGAAGGACAGAAAGACCCTCAGAAGGCTAGCAGGCAGTTTCCTCTTGAGCGGCGATACACTCTATAAGAGAAACTTTGACATGGTCTTGCCCCGATGCGTCAACAGACCCGAAGCAGACACGCTGATAAAAGAAATTCATGAAGGATCCTTTGGCACTCATGCCAATGGACACACAATGGCGAGAAAAATTCTCAGAGCAGGGTACTATTGGTTGATAATGGAATCCGACTGCTACAAGTACATGAGGAGGTGTCACAAGTGTCAGATATACTCTGACAAAATCCATGTACCGCCATCACATCTCAAAGTTCTCTCTTCCCCATGGCCTTTTTCCATATGGGGAATTGACATGATCGGCGTGATTGAACCTAAGGCTTCAAACGGACATCGGTTCATCTTGGTCGCCATTGATTACTTCACCAAGTGGGTCGAAGCAGCGTCGTACGCTAATGTAACGCGACAAGTGGTGGTCCGATTCATCAAAAACAATCTCATCTGCCGTTATGGTGTTTCGAGCCAGATCATTACAGATAATGGATCTAACTTGAATAATAAGATGGTGAAAGAGTTATGCACAAAGTTCAAGATCGAACACCATAACTCATCTCCCTACCGACCCAAGATGAACGGAGTGGTAGAAGCGGCTAATAAGAACATCAAGAGGATTGTTCAAAAGATGGTTGTAACCTATAAAGACTGGCACGAGATGCTACCCTTTGCTCTTCACGGTTATCGAACATCTGTCCGCACTTCAACAGGGGCAACCCCTTTCTCTCTAGTATATGGCATGGAAGCAGTGCTCCCCATAGAAGTAGAAATCCCATCGATCCGGGTATTGATGGAAGCTAAGCTTATAGAAGCTGAATGGTGTCAGATTCGACACCACGAACTAAATCTGATCGAAGAGAAACGAATAACGGCTCTATGCCACTGTCAGTTGTATCAGCAGAGAATAAAGAGGGCGTTTGACAAAAAGGTCCGACCTCGCGTCTTTAGGAAAGGAGACCTCGTGCTCAAGAAGATACAATCATTTCTCACTGATTCGCGAGGCAAATGGACTCCGAATTATGACGGCCCTTATGTGGTCACGAAAACTTTCTCAGGCGGCGCCTTGAGACTTGCAACCATGGACGGAGAGGAATTTGCCTACCCCACGAATGTTGATGTAGTCAAGATATACTTCGCCTAAAAAAAAAGAAAAAAAAAACGTCTCGGTGGATTGAAAACCCGAAAGGACGGTCCAGGCAAAAATTAGAGACATGATAAAAAATCATCCTGGTGGATTGGAAACATCACAATACAATCCAGGCAAAAATTAGGGATAATGGCAAGTAACTATGATCAACCGAGGCGAATCCCTCAGCAGTAGTTGCACCATCCATCAGAAATCTCCAGTCAAGGTCATCTTCGACAGCAGCTCAGAATGCCCTGAATTCAAAGTTGTTAGAAGGATAGTGGTCGTTATGTTTCAACGTAGCCCTTTTCCCGTAAAACTACCATTTTCTAACTTTGTATATACTCTTTGGAATCACGCGCTTGGCTAATTTCCATCCTATCAATAAAATTTGAGCCCTTGCGCTTTTGTTTGCAATTTTTATTTGTTTTAGCTTTACAGAATGACATTTTAATATAATTAACGGTTCTTGAAATAAAACAAAAATGAATTTACTTGTTAAACTTTTTCTGCTTTTAAAATAAAGATGGCAATTTCATTTGACTGTTGAACATCAGAAGAACGTCGCTCGCTTCTCCAGAAGTAAGCGAACTCAAAAGTGCAGAATCAAAGTACTCCTTCTAAACCAGCACGCTTGAACGAAGGATCAGCTGTGTCAGATACGGTTATTTCGTCTGACACCCTCGGCCGAGTTCTTATCTCCTAAGCCCGACCAACGGTATTCCCCGCAGGGACTATCTCTCCTAAGCAAGGTAGAATTGCTACGTTTGAACCAACGGTATTTCTTTGCCCCGCGATGGCTGAGTGTCCAATCGTGTTCACCCGTTAGTCTGTATGTCGCGTCAGTTTTGTCAGCATAAACATACATACATCATGCATTATTGATTTACATTCATATTCATATTGCATCGCTATCACTCTAGTCGGTCTTGTCCCCTAGTGATAACAATCCTCTCGATCGAGTTGTCAGTTCTTTCCTCGCCAGGAAATGTTGCGTCTGAACAATCTCTTCTCCAGTGTATTTTTGGATTGAAGTTAGGCCTTCGACCACTTTGATAACTTGAACCTCTGAAAGACCAGAAAAACTTCAACAAACGTCATTCTTCGCCGTTGAAGATGATATATTCGCTTTCCCGGATTAAGGAAAATCCCCAGAGAAAGCATCTTAAGCAGAAATTCGGTAGTACGGCAGTTTTTCTCCAAAAAAACCACTGATGAAAAGGTCATCGGTACCTCAAAATTGGATCACATCATATGGCATTTCTCCGGGAAGATCCCGAGAAAAGTATGATGTAAGACCCCAAGCAGAAGCAGTCTCTCAAGAGACTCGCTTTCCCCAGTAGAAACAAATGGAGTCTCCGATAGAGAAGTTTGCGCAACTCTACAACTCAGACGATTGGGATCCCCAGCAAGTATGACATCAAAACTTTTTCCGTCAAATGGCATCTCCCCAGGAAAATTCGGCGAGAAGTTTGAGGAAAATCGCTACGAATAGCGTCCCTTGTCAATAAAGTTTATTGACAAAAGAAACTAAGACCAGTTCCTTGGTAGGAAACCAGGATCGAGCGGAAGTTTATTTCAGAAACAGAGACCAGTTCCTTGGTAGGAAACCGGGATCGAGGGGAAGTTTGCATCAGAAACTAAGACCAGTTCCTTGGTAGGAAACCAGGATCGAGGGGAAGTTTATATCAGAAACTGAGACCAGTTCCTTGGTAGGAAACCAGGTTCGAGGGGAAGTTTACCTTTTCTAAGCATCATCGCTTAGCTAAAGAAGATGAATGCATAAGCTGCCATTCATAACCACCGTCAAAATTTTGGATATTCCGATATTTAATCCTCTTGCACCCTGAATGCCCGAATACCTTCGTCATTCACACCTTCGGGTCCAAGAAGATTAAATAGGGGCATCTGTCATACCCCAAATTTTGACCACTAAGATTTCCCATCATTGTGCAAATCATCATCACAATATGGATGTACCTTTTTGCCTCATCAATCTCCTCAAGAAATTGTTGAGTATTCACTACAATCAAAATTAGGGTTTCAAGCCCTCTTTGAGCCTTAGACAAAGGATCAATCAAGGAATGACCTGATCCTCAACTTGTCTAATCTCTCAAATATTCACAATGGATCAAAAGGACTCCCACTTCAAGGATTAAGCACAAGGATGCTACCTTTTAGGTGGATCAAGCCTCAAGATCGTCAGTGTCACCAAATTAGGGTTTTGGTCGACCAAGGCCTCCAGATGGAAATTTTCCTCTGGGCATGAGCCAATGATTCAAAGCATAACCTAATATGCTCCATGGAACCTCATGGACCCAAGCATCAAGTCAATTTAGCCTCAGGGGGTGCATTCATCAAAAATCAGGAATTAGGGTTTCTTGACCTAATTCACCCCTAAGTTGACTTTTGGGATAAAAAATGAACCAAGACCTCAAGACATGGTTTGAGGGTCTCTAATATACCACATTGATCCATTTGACACAATGGATTGAGCCAAGAAGCTTGAGCAACAAGTCTCAATTTCATCTGGACCACAATTAGGGTTTTGAGAGAAAAGTCAACTGTAGCTTTGACTTTTGACCAGGACATGCTCCCAAACCCTAGGACATAATTCAATACACCTTATAACACCCTTAGAACATGTCCATCAAGTTTGATTTAGGTCAAGGACATGATTTCCTAAAGGATTGCACAGTTTGGAATTCATCTGCTAAAAAGTCAACTGTGTACAAAAGTCAAACTTTGACTTTTTGAGATTTTTCACAAAAATGGATTTTTAACCCTAAAATGATGTTAATGTATGATTTGAATCATCATTCATCAAGAAAAATCAAAGAAAGTGGGATAACTTGTAAAAGGGGTAACCATAAAAAACTTAGAAAATTTTCTAAGTCATGAAATAAAGTGGCAAGGGTACCAACTTTGGAGGATCATAACTCCTAAACCACAAAGCCATTATTCCCCATTCAAAGCATGATTTGTAGATCTCATTGCCCTCTACAAAAGCTTCATACTGATCTATGTCCAAATTCCTCATGGATTTTGAGTTATGGAGTGATCAAAATCAAGAAAAGTCACTTTGTTCCAACATTTAGTGAAAATTTCACTAAGTCAGAATCTGCCTTTACTTTTTTCCAAATGTAGGGGGATTTTTCTTTTGGATCCAAAAAGTATCAAAACCAAATATGAACAAACAGTTGTTGTATCATATAAGGGCTTTCCAAAATGGCCAAGAACATCACCAAATTCAATTTGAGCTAAGAGATATGGTAGTGGCAAGATGCCTTGCTGAAAACTGCAAAGGCAAGGCAAATTTTTGCACTTTTGGTCGATTTACCAAAATCAACCAATTCCAAGCCTTCTCATCACTTTGGACACATCTGAGGATCAAATCTAAAGGGGACAATCACTGAGCCAAGCCTCCAAAGTCCTTGGAACAAGAAATAGCATGTCAAACCTAGAATTGCCTAAAATAGGGACAAGACTCCAATTTTGGATTGAAGCATTCAATGAAAGCACCAAGGTGGCATGGACTGAGCTATTTGCAACTGAATTCAGTCAAGACTTATCCAAGACCAAGGGAACCAGCAGCCTGTGCCCTAACCTCTAGTCAATGGCTAGAGGAGACTTGGATTTTCATTTGCCAACATTGGCCAAACCTACTCAGCAGTTGCCATTCACTATTCCTTGCTAAACAAACTTGCTCTACTATAAATAGAGCTCAATTGTGATCAGTTTGAGTACACCAAAGCCATCAAATAGATGCTTTCCTCAAAATCTCTTCTTTCACTCCAATTTTGCCTTCTCAGGCAAGTCACCATCGAATTTTGAGTTTGAGAGCCTTTTCAACCAAACCAATCACATACACACCTCACATATATCATATAGAAGTGATCCAAACACTTAAACAACATCTGGAACACTGATTTCTCAGAATCACCAGTCAATTGATCAAAGTTTTAACCAAGTTGCAGTTGAAGTGATCCAACCATTTTCAGTCAAGTCCAAGCATTCAAACACACTCCATAGGGTGTAGGGAAGCTGTTCAGATCATCACAACTCATCTGTAGCACCTCCAACTCAAAAATCACTTTGAACTTGCTGTCACGACCTAGAGGTAAGCCTAAACTTGGTCATCTCTCAATCTATGCATATTTCCTCGCACAATACTTTTGCCAAATGTTCATAATCATGCATGGAATGTTTCCCCTCCATTAATTGCTTTGTTTGAATCGTGTATCAAAATTCTCAGCCTTCATGCAAAAATTAGGGTTCTTGAGATTTTGTCTTGATTTTTCATTCCATGTTTAAAATAAATTAAATTAAATACCATAGACATGATAGTGAGGTTGAGACGAGCAGATTGATATGTGGATTGCATGATATAATCAAGTATTCAGTGAGATTGGAGAGAAAATGCAAATCTGGGCAAAACCCAGAAAACGCACGTATTCTTGAGTGTTCTTGGCGCCTTTTTTTGAAAATTCAAATATTTGAATTTTGTGATTTTATTTAATTGATTCAAAAATTAATTTCTCTCTGAGTTTTAATGATTTTGAGTTGATTCTTTTTTTAATAATTCACAAAAATGTTAAAATATTTTATTTTCCCAAAAAATCCCAAAAATATTATTTATTTCATATAATTGATATTTTTGCAAAGAATTAATATTTTAATTATTTTTGACATTTTGAATATTTTTTCCATCTTGATTT
Organism: Lathyrus tuberosus; assembly: GCA_022829125.1. NCBI lineage: Eukaryota > Viridiplantae > Streptophyta > Magnoliopsida > Fabales > Fabaceae > Lathyrus > Lathyrus tuberosus. The sequence goes on from JALAZF010000504.1 coordinate 173,534, forward strand.
TGCAAATTTTAATGATTTCTAATCATTTTGTAGGGCAAAACTTGATTTATGAAGCATTAATCCAAGATCACAATTTGTTTTCCACATGTTAAACAATTTTGATCATTTTAATTGAATTTTTTATTCAATTAAAATACATTATGAAAACAAATTAGGTTTTTTGATTAATTCAACCCTCATAAATCATTTTCAAACTTTCTGGGCCTCTTGAGAGAGTGTAAGACCCAACCCCCTTGTACATAAAAACTTTGCGGGCCTCACTCATTGTATAAGTCCCTCTGTACAAGTAAACGGCGCGGCCGTCGTCCGTTTAAAACATCTGGGCCTCTCCTTGAGCTATAAGACCCATTCAAAACTTTTGGGCCTCTATTAGAGTGTAAGACCCAATCCCCTTTTAACCAAAACAATTTTGGGCCTCAGATATTGTGTAAGTTCTCTGCGTTAAAAGAAAACCTCGACGCGATCGCCATTTCAAACGAAAAGTCATTTGGGCCTACCCTCGTGTAGTAAGACCCACTCTTTTTCTTTAAAAACTTTTTGGGCCTCTTGAGAGAGTGTAAGACCCATCCCTTTGTACAGAAAACCTTTTGGGCCACAGTCACTTTTGTAAGTCCCCCTGTACAAATTTCAACAGTACAATCACTGACGAAACCTTGGGCCTCTCCTCGAGCTGTAAGCCCCAAATCTTTCCTTTCAAAGCACTTTCTCCTTTGATTTTGAATATACTGTTGTTTTCAATCTTTCTTTGTTGAACAAATAACCAAACAACATGGAAGCTCTACAACCGAGTAAGTGTTTATACGCTTTCATATACATATAATTGTATTGTGGGGCTGTTTCGCTGTAAGTCTTCTTTCATAAACTCATATCAACTATGTAATAATAGTATAAATATTTAGAGTTTCCCCGGCAACTACGTCTAGAACTAAGTAAAGCCGTTTCGATTACTCGTAGAAATAGACAAGCTAGACCCCCATTAGGAGCACCATATACAGTCTTCTCTTCGGCTGTCCTCCTTAGGAATTGTCAAGAGACTCTACCTCCCCAGAGATGAATGTATTCTCCGTGAATAGCATCTCTTGAGTTTCTTCAAAATTCTCAAACTTTCCTGGCTTGATCTATTCCTTGTGAATAGTCTGTCTTGAATTTCTCGGGGTTTGGGGACCCACAGGCTTCTTAAAAGCATCAGCCTCCTCTTGGGCATTGTACAAGGACCCACAGGCTTCCTAAAAGCACCTCGCCTCCTCTTGGGCTAAGTACAAGGACCCGTCGGCTTCTTAGAAGTATTCACAGCCTCCTCTTAGGCTTCGTATAATGATTTCTTCCTCCGGGAATGATAGCCTCCTCTTGGGCTTCGTACAAGGACCTCTCGGCTTATTAAAAGTTTCCAGCCTCCTCTTGGGCTTCGTACAAATTATCCCGACGACCTCCTAGAGGTATAGGAACAGAAATTAATCATCTTCATAGAACAGTCTTTCAATGAGTCTAGACCATACTACTGTTTCTCAAAACATAGTACAAAAGATAAAACTCTACACTAGGGGCACACATTACTCATATAAGAACTGATTTTCTCTTTAAATCAGCATATTGGATCTGTTACACAACTGAAACAGTTACATTAGCCTCCTCTTGGGCTTTGTACAGTGATTCTCCCCAGCGGAGTCAAACCCTTTTAGCCTCTCTCTCGGGCTTTGTACGAGACACATAAAAACACCCTCTTGTTGGGCCAATAGCCTCCTCTTAGGCTTTGTATAAGGAAAACCCTGGTTGAGCCAATCAACCTTTTAGCATCAAAGCTGTGCCTCGTTCACAGTACACAAACATCAACAACTCCTTTCCCTTCATCTAATCGCTGTAAGCGGCAAGCCTCTGGATTAACTACATCCATGCCACTATCCCTCTTGTAGCCTGAGAAATTCCTAAGGAAAGATGGCATTGCTCTACACTGAGTTAAAGTCTTCTCCTTCAGGTTGGAAATCCCCTATGAAGGAAATTATGGCATTGCCGGATTCACATATATCAGTTAAAGTAATTCTCCTTTATATACAGTTGTGACAGATAAACCCCTCTTTAGAGATGACAAATTCTCTCTAAAGTCGAGACCTTTCAGCTTCATATCTTGGGCTTTGAACAAGATACCAACCAACTTTAGCTTCACATCTTGGGCTTTGAACAAGATACAAATAGACCCTTCAGCTTCACATCTTGGGCTTTGAACAAGATACAAACTACCTTTAGCTTCACGTCTTGAGCTTTGAACAAGACACCAAAACACCATTTCCTCCCATAGAATAGGAGGAACTACGAACGCTCTGATTTCCCTGTTTCGGAAAACGGGAATACGTAGGCATAAGATTGAAAGAAAAATCTTAGCGAGCATACTAAATAAAAACCCAAAATCCCATCATTTCATAAAAACATCAGTCTTAACATCATGCCCAGGCACTACTCCGGAGAAATAACCTAAGAGAAACCCACACTTTGGATAGCATATGTAAACCAACAGTTTTGACTGTTTAACCTCAGTATGCAAGCAGGGTTAATTGGAGACATCTATTTCCCTTCCTTCATCAACTTCAATAGGATAAAAAATGAATCGAGCTGTAGTACTAGAGCGATCGTGCTTCGCAACCACATCCAAAAATCACTCACTACAATCGTCAATTGGTTGATGAGCCATATGATCGGCTAAAATACTTCCTTTAACGGCTTTCTGAGCATGGTACTCGATGTCGTACTCTGATAACAACATCTGCCAACAGGTAATCCTTCCCGTGAGAGCAAGATTTTCGAAGACGTGCTTGATTGGTTCCATTTCAGAGATTAACCCAGTAGTGTGACGAATCATGTATTGGCGAAGACGTTTAGCTTCCCAAGCCAAAGCGCAGCAAGTTTTCTCAAGCATCGTGTACCGAGTCTCGCAGTCGGTGAACTTCTTGCTCAGATAGTAAATGGCAGACTCTTTCCTTTTGGTTTCATCTTGTTGGCCAAGTACACATCCCATTTAGTCTTCCAAGACTGTGAGGTAGATGATCAGTGGTCTTCCTTCCACTGGAGGTGATAGAATCGGCGGATTCAACAGGTATTCCTTAATACTGTCGAAGGCAGTTTAGCAATCTTTTGCCAAACGCAGTCCTGATTCTTTTTGAGCAATTTGAAAATTGGCGCACATGTCGCGGTCATGAGGAATATGAATCTGGAGATGTAGTTCAAACGTCCCAGGAATCCTCTGACTTGTTTTTCAGTTTTCGGAGAAGGCATTTCTTGAATGGCCTTGACCTTGTCAGGATCAACCTCAATTCCTTTCTGGCAGCCGATGAACCCTAAGAGTTTCCCTGAACGAACACCGAACGTGCATTTGTTAGGGTTCAAGCGGAGTTTGTACTTTCTCAGCCGCTCGAATAGTTTTGACAGGTGGGTCACATGCTCCTCTTCTGTTCTAGATTTAGCAATCATATCATCGACATATACCTCGATTTCTTTGTGTATCATGTCATGAAACAGAGTAGTCATGGCCCTTTGATAGGTTGCCCCGACATTCTTCAAACCGAACGGCATTACCTTGTAGCAAAAGGTACCCCATGGGGTGATAAATGAAGTTTTTTCCATGTCTTTCGGCGCCATTTTGATTTGATTATAGCCCGAGAATCCATCCATGAAGGAGAAAATTTTGAACTTTGCTGTACTGTCTACCAGCATGTCAATGTATGGTAAAGGAAAATCGTCCTTTGGACTAGCCTTGTTTAGATCTCTGTAATCTACACACATTCTGACCTTTCCGTCTTTTTTCAGAACGGATACAATGTTGGCTAACCATTGAGGATATTCTGATGTAGCGAGGAAACCCGCGTCGATCTGTTTCTGTACCTCCTCTTTGATTTTGATGGCCATGTCAGGATGAGTCCGTCTCAACCTCTGTTTTACCGGCGGACATTCTGATCTTAACGATAAATGATGTTCCACGATACTGGTATCCAACCCTGGCATATCCTGATAGGACCAAGCGAATACATCGGGAAACTCTTTGAGAAGTTTTGTCAAACCCTCTCTGGCAGTTGGACTGAGTAGTGCCCCAATCCTGATTTCTTTTCTCTCTTTTTCCGAACCCAAGTTTACCGTTTCCAACGGCTCTTTGTGAGGTTCAATGGACCTTTCCTCTTGTCTGAGCAATCGGGAGATCCCTTCTGGAATTTCGTCGTTAACTTCTTCTTCAGCCCCAAATACCGGGAATTCAAAGTCGGGAGAAGGCATCGGATCGTATGTTTCAAAGGGGTTTAAAACAAGCAATCTGCATGACGTGATGATTTGTGTTTAGAAGAGATAGAGAAAATGCAAGTGTGTGCAGTGTATTTTTCTTTTACTGCTTGTTTTTATTATTGAGTTGTTTTTTAGGATTACCATTTTCTGAAAAACGAAAAGAGAAAACAGCAATTAATGTGGAAATTACAGAACGACGTTATTTTATTAATGAACAAGTCGATTCTTGAAACTACAGCCCTATGAAACAAAAATCTGTCGCTTTGGGCGAAGCGAAGAGAGAAATTTACAGAAAGCGAGCCCTATCAAAACATCCGTTTCACCTGGGCAGGGTGAAAGGTTAAAGACGACAATTACTTTGACTTATGAACAATCTTCGGAACATCGACAACAACCCATTGGCGGCGAACTCCTCGGTGAATCACAAAGTCTGGCACCTTCCTCGATTTGTCTTCCGAAATAACGCTGGTTTCTGGTGGAGCAGGATCATTGGAATCTGTCTCAGAGTTGTCGTAGGAGGATTCCTCAGTTGTATTTTGTATAGTATTTGTACTCTCAGGCAGATCTCCCCATCCAGTTGGCTGGATGTCTTCGAGCCTGATGCGAGAGCTCTCAGGAGCAGTGTACTTGACCATATAGTCATATTTTGCACTTGGTTGTCCCAAGGTGTCCCATACTTCTTTGGAACTGGAGGGGTCATCTCTCTCGATGACGTTGACCTCGGGGAAAGCATAGTTGATGAACTCTAGTCCTGCAAATGTTGCAAATTCATCGTCGTGCTGGATATTTTCAGAATGACCTGAGTGTTGATCCTATGACATGGTGGGGATGCAGGTATTCTGTTCAATGATACTCAGCTGATTTTCATTGTTCGACTGACTTTCTTGCCCCAAGTCTCTTGGGTAAGGCTGCCACATCGGCAGGCCATCCATCGGGACATAATAGTTATGGTCAAAGTTGTCCTTCATCAGAGTGTCCTACTCTAATGAGTTTGGCGGAGCACGGCATCCTTCCGGATCACAATCTCCATATATCATTTCGACGTCTCACCTGGGTATAAATCTCGGACTCTGTGTGGGAAAGTAGAATGGGGTTTGCGTTTCGTCCATATAGATTGGAAGCCACCAGTGATTCAACAAGTGCTGAAGTGTTTCCTGGACAAGGGCACAACCTTGATCATTTTCGCAACCTGCTTTACAGCTTTAATAATCATGTGACACCAGGAACCCGAGCCTGACCTGTTTAACATGTAACTCCACCAGGTTGGTATTCATCAGTCGAATATCGAAGATTTGAATCATGTTGATCTGATAGGGATTCCTAACATGGTAGTGCTGGATCCACCCGAGATCCATCTGACGCTGCAGGGCCTCTTGTATGAAAGAGCATCCCTGTTTGGTTACCGAGCAAGTCAGACAAGAACTGTAATCGTGCCGTGGCAGATTATGATACTGGCTTTGCCTTGAGTGCATTGCCACCAGGTTGACATTCGTTGCACGGACGTCGTGGTTTTGAATGACGTTGGAATTCGTATAAACCATGTTAACTCCACGAACTTGGTGCTCTTGGATCCATCAGAGATCCATTTGTTCCTGTAGAGCTGATTGCACCACAGAACACCCTCGATTGCTTTTAGAGCAGATATCACACTGGTGATAATTATGAGGTGGCACATGGCCATATCCACTCTGTCTACAATGCATCTTGACCAGATTGGTCCTTAACAAGAGTACATCATGAATTTGATAGACGTTGTTAGACTCTCCCTCTATCAAATTGACTGCAACTTTCTCGTGTTGAGGCAGCGGGTTCGTGAGAACATTGGGATTCGTATCTTTAAAAGATAAGAGCCCGCTCCTAACAAGCTTTTGCACGTCAGATTTGAAATTGAGACAGTTCTCTATGTTATGCCCTGGACCTCCTTGATGATAAGGGCAAGTCTGATCTGCTTTGAACCAAAAAGGCGGATTTTCCGGTACTGTAAGAGGAGCCTTGGTCTGGACGTGCCCTTTGACCAGTAATAACGGAAATAGCTCTGCGTACGATACGGGTATAGGATCAAATCCTGGTGGCCACATTGTACGGTTGTTATTGTATGGAGGACGAGCCTGCTGAAGAGGCTGTTGTGTCCTTTGCTGAAACTGTGAATTAGGTTGGCTTTGAGCAACCCGGGGTTGATACGTAGAAATAGGCGCAGGGTTGATAGCAGGAGTTACAGCTGCTACTGGTTGGTACCGTCTCCTTTGCTTTCCGAGAGAGATATTCCCAATATCCTGCTCTTTTTTCTTAGGGAGAGCACTACCGTATCATTTTGTACTACTTGATGATCCAACATTTTTTACTAAACGTCCTTCCCGGACGACTTCCTCAAGACGAACCCCCATGCCCACCATCTCGGTGAAGTCATTGGGCACACTGGCAACCATTCTATCGTAGTAAAATGAGCTCAAGGTCTTTAGGAAGATCTTTGTCATCTCTTTTTCCTCAAGAGGTGGAGAGATCTGAGCGGCAATTTCACGCAGTCTCTGAGCGTACTCCTTAAAGGTTTTCTTGTTTTTTTGTGACATTAATCTGAGTTGATCTCTGTCTGGTGCCATGTCCAAATTATATTTGTACTGTTGGACGAAGGAAGTACCAAGATCTCTGAAAGTGCTAATCGTAGCACGGTTTAAACCTATGTACCATTTTAATGCGGCACTAGTTAAACTATCCTGGAAGTAGTGAATCAGTAGATCTTGATTCTCTGTCTGAGCCGACATTCGCCGAGCGTACATCACCAAGTGGCTTTGAGGGCAAGAGTTACCCTTGTATTTTTCAAAGTCGGGCACTTGGAACTTGTGCGGAACTTTGACATTGGGGACCAAGCAGAGGTCCGCGGCGTCCTTTCCAAATAGATCCTGACAGCGAATAGCTTGCAATTCCTTTTGCATTTCTAGGAACTGTTCCTGGAACTCGTTCATTCTTTTGATCATGCTTTCGTTTCCACCAGAAGGTATCTGGGGAATCTGTCCTTCTGGGACAGTGTGCACCACAGGGGGTGGTACCGTGACTACGGCAGCAAATCTTGGTGCCTCCCGAAGTTTGTAACCTTCAGGAGTTGTTGGTATGCCCCTGGCATCTTCACTTTCCCGAAGTTTGTAACCTTTAGGCCCAGCGGCTCCTGCTGAAGTTTTTGGATCTCCAGTGATCGGCGGAACATATCCTCCTGGGATATACTTAACAGGCATGCCCCAGGGACGATCTTTCGGCATTTGATACCTAGGATCATTCTTCTACACTATGGGCATTTAGGTGATCTCTGAGATCACAGTTCTTTGTAGCTGAGCTTCTGCCATGGCTTGCATTTCGTTACGAAGCGTTCTCATATCCTCTCTCAGAGCGTCGATCTCTTCTTTCAACTCTCTGTTCTCTTCCTCGAGATCATACATCTTTTTCTGACGATTGGCCCGAGTATTGTACGAATGAGACAGTTTGACACTCTAGAACCGAGACACAAACGTGAGATTTGTAGGTAAGAAGAATACGTGACGTGAGAATGATGAATGCAATGATTATATTAATTGTTTTTTGGTTTAATCAAAATAAACTTCGACAATTAGATTGCAAATATCAAACAGTGGGGAAACCCCGTTTTATTGAAATTCAAAGGATTGCGAAAATGGAAATACAGTAGATTACAAGGTACGGAAACAGAAACCTAAGCTAATGGGTCCCGAGTCCTCTCTAAGGAGAACTCGGGTGCTGATTCTGGTACTTTCCTTTTCTTTGACCGGGGCTCTTGAGCCGTTGTCGGGTTGTCATTCCTTTGCCAAGTGAAAGGGGTGAGCAAATTCCTTTGGTCATCCTGATTATCCACAACATGTTGCTCTAAAATCTCGATCAGAGCATCCTTTTCTTTCAGTAGCTGCTGTATTTTGGTACACTCCACGTTGAGAATGCGGTACTTGTTCTTCCAAGACCTCCTCTCCTGTTGAACTTTGTTGAGAGTAACCTGAAGATTTTCCTTTTCAGTCATGAAGTACATGACAGATTCCCTCGGCGGAAGAACTTCGTGACGAGGATAAGGCATCTTTAGCTTGAGAGCTCTAGTTTGTACCTAGTGGAGATAAGGCTCCACCAAGACACAGTCTGGTTTTCCTAGAGACTCTCGTCCTTTCTTATGAACATGTTTCCAAGCTAGCACTATTTCCATCTTTAGTGCTCTATCATTTTCTCCTTCCTTGAAGAAAAGACCTTCCAGATGAGCATTACGCGGGACATGCCTCATTGGGTATCCAAATTGACGACGAACCAATACCGGATGGTAGTTGATTCCTCCCTTAGTTCCTATAAGGGGTACGTTGGGGAAGTTTCCACAACGATCAACTATCCTGATCTTGTCATAAATCCTATTGCACCAATCTATGTCAGATTTGGTGAGAGACATGATTTTCTGCGATCAGCGTAAGGCACTCTTATGATCCCAAAAAGCAGCAGACTTAGGCAAATGGGAGATAAACCATTTGTATAGCAGGGGTACACAGCACGTGATCTCTCCTCCACTGTACAAATTTCCTAAGTGTACAGAATGATACGCATCTGTGAGCAAAGTCGGTACAGGGTTTCCAATGAGAAAAACCTTAACGGCGTTGATATCGACGAAGTTATCAATGTTGGGAAACAGAAATAACCCGTAGTTGAGTAAAACAAAGATGCTTTCAAAAGCAGTCATGTTCCCTATACTAGCAAAGTACATGGCTTTATTGGTTAAGACCTGGCCTGGCAAACCCGTGGTTCCTCCCCTGGTGGTCATGTGAGTCTTGACTTCTGACTCATCCAAATAAATTGCTCTTGCAATGGTCTGATCCTTCAAAATTTCTTCCAGTCCAAAAAAGGGAGCTTGATCAGTAATGTGTAAATCAATCAGGTGAGAGTACTCCTCCAGCGTTGGTGCTAGCTGGTAATCCGGGAATGTGAAACAGTGATAAACCGAATTGTAAAACTGAACGAGTGCATCCATGATTCCTTCAATCACATGGATTCTTAACAGAGGTAGAAGACCTCCGTACTTGGCTCTGGAAGCCTCATGGTTAGTTATCATCCTAGCCAAACCTCTCAAATCCTCAAGTTTTAGAACCTTAAGGTGTACTTATGAGTTCTCCTTCTACCAAAATCCATGAGCGCAATTTTTTTCTCTAACATTTGCAATCATTGTGTCAGTTTAATTTGAAAAAGAGAGACTAGAAGAGAAAATTTTTCTTTGTTTTAATGTTTTTTAGATGAATGCATGAATGCAGCACACAAAAACATAGAAAAAACATGGGGTCAAAGGGTCGTTATCATGAAGTCAAGGCTCTACCCATCCCCCAAAGGTTTATACTAGTGATTTTTGTACATGTCTCTCAAAATCATCACTTCTTATCGAGAAAACACCAGCGGGTCGGGAACTGTGCTAGGTGATGTTTTTTTGAAGAACCTTCAGAAGAGGGTGGTATCGCGTGACAACCATTTCCGATAGTTTCCGCACCACTAAAAGAGGTTTTTCCTAGGTGTATACTCAATCTTTCCACATGCGGCATCACACGCATTCCCATTAGCAGAAAAATAAACACATATGTCAATTAGGAAAAGCAGTATATATATTTGTCCTAATGTCCTTGACTTTTAAGAGCTATGAATCCTATGTTCCTGACAGAAAATGGCTCCCCGGCGGAGTCGCCATTCTGTGGTTCCTTCCCGACTTAAAGGTTTTGACCTAAGATCCTAGTGAAGTCAACAAAAAGTCTCATCCCCAGTGAAGTCCCCAGTAAGGTTTAAATTGAGATGAAAAGATCGGCCCCACGGTGGGCGCCACTTTTCTGTGGTGGCCACCGCCATGAAAATGACTTGTCCAAGGTTTTCACCTGAAATTATAAGAAAGAAAGTTACGGCCCCACGGTGGGCGCCACTTTTCTGTAGCGAGCGATTTTGGACGCGGTTCTTAAGCACTGTCGTTCTTTGGGGTTTACTACAGGTCGATTCATTTTTTATCCTATTGCGAGCTGACTAAGGAAGGGAAATAGATGTCTCCAATTAACCCTGCTTGCATACTGAGTTTAAACAGCGGTCTGTTAGATTACGGATGCTATATGGTAATGGGGCCTTTCTTTCTTCTTACTTTATTAAGGTGGAAAACTGGGACTATTCATGGGGAATTTGTCAGATTGGGTGGAGATAGGGGACTTTAGGTTTTTTGATTAGTGTGCTTGCTAAGATTTTTCTTTCAATCTTATGCCTACGTATTCCCGTTTAGTGAAACAGGGAAATCAGAGCGTTCGTAGTTCCTCCTATTCTATGGGAGGAAATGGGTGTTTTGGTGTCTTGTTCAAAGCCCAAGACGTGAAGCAAAAGGTGGTTTGTATCTTGTTCAAAGCCCAAGATGTGAAGCTGAAGGGTCTATTTGTATCTTGTTCAAAGCCCAAGACATGAAGCTGAAGGGTTTATTTGTATCTTGTTCAAAGCCCAAGATGTGAAGCTGAAGGGTTTATTTGTATCTTGTTCAAAGCCCAAGATGTGAAGCTAAATGGGTCTCAACTTCAGAGAGAATTTGTCATCTCTAAAGGGGTCTGTTTGTCACAACTGTTGGGTGACTGATTATAAAGGAGAATTACTTTAACTGGGATATGTGAATCCAGCAATGCCATAATTTCCTTTATAAGGGATTTTTAACCTGAAGGAGAAGAATTTAACTCAGTGTAGAGCAATGCTATCTTTCCTTAGGATTTTCTCATGCTAAAAGAGGGACAGTGGCGTGGATGTAAATAATCCAGAGGCTTGCCGCTTACAGCGATTAGATGAAGGAGAAAAGGAGTTGTTGATGTTTGTATACTATGAACGAGGCACAACTTTAATGCTAAAAGGTTGATTGGCTCAACCGGGGTTTCCTTATACAAAGCCTAAGAGGAAGCTATTGGCCCAACAAGAGGGAGATTTTATGTGTCTCGTACGAAGCCCGAGAGAGAGGCTAAAAGGGTTGACTCAACAGGAGAATCTTTTATACTCAACAAGAGAGTGTTTTTGTATCTCGTACGAAGCCCGAGATGGAGGCTAAAGGGGTTTGACTCAACAAGATAGTCTTTTATACTCAACAAGAGAGTGATTTTGTATCTCGTACGAAGCCCGAGATGGAGGCTAAAAGGTGATTGACTCAACAAGAGAGTCTTTTATACTCAACAAGAGAGTGTTTTTATATCTCGTACGAAGCCCGAGATGGAGGCTGAAAGAAGGTTTGACTCAACAAGAGAGTCTTTTATACTCAACATGAGAGTGTTTTTGTATCTCGTACGAAGCCCGAGATGGAGGCTAAAAGGTTTGACTCAACAAGAGAGTCTTTGTATCTCGTACGAAGCCCGAGATGGAGGCTACAAGGTTTGACTCAACAAGAGAGTCTTTGTATCTCATATGAAGCCCGAGATGGAGGCTAAAAGGTTTGACTCAACAAGAGAGTCTTTGTATCTCGTACGAAGCCCGAGATGGAGGCTACAAGGTTTGACTCAACAAGATAGTCTTTGTATCTCGTACGAAGCCCGAGATGGAGGCTACAAGGTTTGACTCAACAAGAGAGTCTTTGTATCTCGTACGAAGCCCGAGATGGAGGCTACATGGTTCTGTTTCAGTTGATGATACGTCCAGTATGTTGGTTAAGAGAAAATCAGTTCTTATAAAGAGACTGATTAAAGGTAAGGTTGTGCTTTGGGATTGATCAGAGGATCAGGGTTATTTCCTGTTCTTTAAGGAAATGGGAAATCCAAAGGGTATTTGAGACTGTCCAAGTCTGCGGGTGTTTCCTTACTTGAGAATGTATCCGAGACTCAAGGAAATTGGACTGTCCAAGTCTAGAGTTTTATCTTTTGTATTATGCTTAAAGAAACAGTAGTAGTACATTCACGGTAGAAATATCTAGACTATTTGAAAGACTGTTCTATTAAGATGACTAATTTCTGTTACTATACCTCTAGGAGGTCGTCGGGACAATTTGTACGAAGCCCAAGAGGAGGCTGGAAACTTTTAAGAAGCCGAGGGACAATTTGTACGAAGCCCAAGAGGAGGCTATCATTCCCGGAGGAATAATCCTTATACGAAGCCGAAGAGAAGGCTGTGAATACTTCTAAGAAGCCGACGGGTCCTTGTACAATGCCCAAGAGGAGGTGGGATGCTTTTAAGAAGCCTGTGGGTCCCCAAACCCCGAGAAGTTCAAGACAGACCATTCACAAAGAATAGATCAAGCCAGGAAAGTTCGAGAATTTGGAAGAAACTCAAGGGATGCAATTCACGGAGAAGAGATCATCTCTGGGGAGTAGAGTTTCTTGACAATTCCTAAGGGGGACAGCCGAAGAGAAGACTGTATCTGGTGCTCCTATGGGGGATCTAGTATTGTCTATTTCTAAGAATGATCGAAATGGCTTTACCTAGTGCTAGACGTAGTTGTCGGGGAAACTCTAAATATCTATACTATTATTACACAGTCGATATGAGTTTATGAAAGAAGACTTACAGCGAAACAGCCTCACAATACAGTTATATGTATATGAAAGCGGTAAATGAAAACATATAAACACTTACTCGGTTGTAGAGCTTTCATGTTGTTTGGTTAGTTGTTCAACAAAGAAAGATTGAAAACAACAGTATATTTCAAAATCAAAGGAGAAAGTGCTTTGAAAGGAAAGATTGGGGCTTACAGCTCAAGGAGAGGCCCAGGGTTTTAGTAGTGATTGCACTGTGATATGAGTTTGTACAGTGGGACTTATACAAGTGACTAAGGCCCAAAAAGTTTTTTGTACAAGGGGAATGGGTCTTACACTCTCTCAAGAGGCCCAAAAAAATGATTTAGAGAAAATAAGCGGGTCTTACTACTCGAGGGTAGGCCCAATGGTTAATTTTGAAAAGGGCGACGATCGCGCCGAGGTTTTGGAAACACCGTGGGACTTATACAAGTGATTGAGGCCCAAAATATTTTATTTATAAAAGGGGTGGGACTTACACTCTATTAGAGGCCCAAGTGTTTTAAAATGAAAAGAAATGGGACTTATAGCTCAAAGCGAAGCCCAATAGTCTTTTTTGTTAAAAGGCGACGATCACGCCGAACTTTGTAAATGTACAGAGGGACTTATACAATGTATGAGGCCCAAAATATTTTATTTACAAAAGGGGTGGGACTTACACTCTATTAGAGGCCCAAGTGTTTTAAAATGAAAAGAAATGAGACTTATTGCTCAAGGAGAAGCCCAATAGTCTTTTTTGTTAAAAGGCGACGATCGCGCCGAACTTTGTAAATGTACAGAGGGACTTATACAATGTCTCAGGCCCAAAATATATTATTTACAAAAGGGGTGGGACTTACACTCTATTAGAGGCCCAAAGGTTTATTTTAGGAAAATAAATGGGGCTTACAACACGAGGGGAGGCCCAGATGATTTTCAGTTTGTAAATGGCGATTACGCCGAGATTTTTAACGTATCGGGACTTATACAATAACTGAGGCCCAAAATATTTTTGTACAAAAAGGGTTGGGTCTTACACTCTATTAGAGACCCAAAGTTTTTGAAAAAAGATTTGTTAGGGTGAAAATCAAAGAAACCCCAATTTCATTTTTTTAAAGGAATTTTTCAAAGAAAAATCAAGTAAAAAATGAAAAAAATATCAAATAAAATCATTAATCATGTTATAAACAATGATTAAGGTTTATGAAAATGTATTTTATCCACATGAATATTTAAAATCATTTTGGTTTTAAAAATCAAGGAAAAGAAATCATTTTAAAAGCATTTAAAACAATTTAAAACAATATTTTTAAATATATTAAAAATAATCTAAAAATAATATTTTTTTGTGGATTAAAATATTATGGGGTATGAATTGGAAAATGATGATTTTTGCTATGTAAAAGAATTGGTTGAGTTTTGAAAATAAAATAAGAAAAAGAGGAAAGATGTCACAACATCATCTTCGACATCTCTTATGGAGCAAAAAACCAGTACTGAAACTTTAGTTTTTTAACACTTTTTTTTATCAAATTTCAAACACTCATAATTCTCTCAATTTTTATCGGAATTAAGATCCAGAAGTACCTATCTTGACCGATTTTTCGCAAGGAATCCAATCGTACCACACATACACACTGAAACTCAACGTACAAAACACGTGAAACGAAAAACCAGAACTGCACTTTTAATTCGATATCGTTTCGCGTCAAATTTCCAACACGCGTAAATCTCTCGATTTTTAACGAAATTAAGATCCAGAAGAGCCTATCTTGACCGATTTTTTGCAAGGAATCCAATGGTATTACTCATGCACACTGAAACTTAATGTACAGAACACACAAATTAAAAAACCAGAACTGGACCGTTAATTCGACGTCGTTTCGCGTCAAATTTCCAACACGCGTAACTCTCTCGATTTTTAACGGAATTAAGATCCAGAAGAGCCTATCTTGACCGATTTTTCGCAAGGAATCGAATGGTATTACTCATGCACACTGAAACTTAATGTACAGAACACACAAATCGAAAAACCAGAACTGGGCCATTAATTCGACGTCGTTTCGCGTCAAACTTCCAACGCGCATAACTCTCTTAATTTTTATCGGAATTAAAATCCGCAAAAACCTATCTTGACCGATTTTTCGCAAGGAATCCAATGGTACCATTCATACACACTGAAACTCAACATACAAAACGTACGATGCAAAAAACCAGAACTGCACGTTAGTTTTCGACGTCGTTTCGCGCCAAACTTCCAACGCGCGTAACTCTCTCAATTTTTATCGGAATTAAAATTCGCAAAAACCTATCTTGACCGATTTTTCGCAAGGAATCCAATGGTACCATTCATACACACTAAAACTCAACATACAAAACGCACGATGCAAAAAACCAAAACTGAACTGTGATTTTAAAACAACATAAACTCCACATATAAACATGTTAAAGTGAAAACAGTAGGAGGATCACATCATACACATTAAGGACTACATTTTTGCTTCAAGAATGATTCAATATGATGCATGTATGTGGACAACAAAGGAAAACATGATTCAAAGAATTCAAGTTGTGAATTTTACCTCTTTTTTGGAGATTTTGTGCAACCTACCAAGTGCTTTGTTCCATAAATGATTTGATGCTTTGGACACCCTCAAATGACCTCTTAGAAGCTTTTAGGATGGTTGGAATCAGCTGGAAACCTCTGGAGCAAGTTTGAGCACTTTCTTGCAAAATGGGCAAAAGTGGCCAAAATGCCAACTCTCTCAAATGGTGTTCCAGATGTGTGGCACCATTTGGGACAGTTGAAGGATGATATTTGGAGTGTGTTTGAGGTTTTATCTGGTTTGGAAAGTGACTGAATCAAGACATGACTTGAAAAATGCAAAAAAGTCCAATTTTGAGGTTTTGAGAGGTGACTTTGTGATTTTGGTGTTATAGGTCACTTGTGAGGGTTTGGATCACCTACATATGATGTTTATGAGGTGTTAGGATCATGAGTTGTGATGGAAATGCTCTTTAACTCAAAAACTTAGAATTTCCTTACTAAAGAAGGCATTTTGGAGTGAAAGAGAGAATTTGAGGAAAGCATCTGTTTGATGGCTTTGGTGTACTCAAACTGAGCACAAATGAGCTCTATTTATAGTAGAGAAAGTTTGATTTGCAAGTAATAGTGAATGGTAGCTGCAGCAGAGATTTGGCAAATGTTGGCCAATGAGAATCTAAGTCTCCTCTAGCCATTGACTAGAGGTTAGAGCAAATGCCTTTGGTTCCCTAGTTGTTGGATGAATCTTGACGACTGAATTCAGTTGGAGGAAGCTCAGTTCATGCCACCTCTAAGCGTCCATTAAATGCTCCAAACCAAAATTGGAGTCTTGTCCCTCTTTTAGGGATTTCTAGGTTTTGGCATGCTAGTTTTGGTTCCTTGAACTTAGGAGGCTCATGGATCAGATCATCCCCCTTAGATTTGATCCTTAGATGTGTCCAAAATGATGACAAGGCTTGAAAATTTGTGTTGCACAAGAAATGTGCAAATCTTCCCTGAAAAATTCAGCTGCAGCAAGCCTTTTTGTAAAATCCATAACTCCCTGCTCGAGTATGCTACATGGATGTTCTAGGACTTTCCGGAAAGCTGAGATGATGTACTTCAACTTTGATGTTTGGCCCTAGACCTGGTTCAACTTGGATCATGGAGAAAAACAGCCTTGAAGTTGGGACTTCATGCTGAAATTACAAGGCAGATTTTGGCTAAGTGCTGAAAAATGTCAATTTAGGTTTTTAGCCATTTTGATCCAACCATAACTCAAAATCCATGATTAATTGGGATGAGGTGTAGTTGACACTTTTGTAGAGGGCCATGAGGGCTACAAATCAAGCTTTGGATGGGGAAAATGGCTTTGTGGTTTAGGAGTTATGATCCTCCAAAGTTGGTACCCTTGCCACTTTATTTCATAACTTAGAAAATTTTCTAAGTTTTTATGGTTACCCCTTTTTCAAGTTATCCCACTTTTCTTGATTTTTCTTGATGAATGATGATTCCAATCACAAATTAACATCATTTTAGGGTTAAAAAACCATTTTTATGAAAAATCTCAAAAAGTCAAAGTTTGACTTTTGGGCACAGTTGACTTTTTATCAGATGAATTCCAAACTGTGCGATCCTTTATGAAATCAAGCCCTTGACCTAAATCAAACTTGATGGACATATTCCTTAGGTGTTATAGGGTGTATTGAATCGTGTCCCAAGGTTTGGGAGCATGCCTGGGTCAAAAGTCAAAGGTACAGTTGACTTTTCCCGCGAAACCCTAACCGTGGTTCAGATGAAATTGAAACTTGTTGCTCAAGCTTCTTGGATCAATCCATTATTGCAAATGGATCAATGTGGTGTGTTAGGGATCCTCAAATCCTCTCTTGAGGCCTTGGCTCATGATTTGTCCCAAAAGTCAACTTATGGGTGAATTAGGTCAAGAAACCCTAATTCCTGATTTCTGGTAAATGCATCCCCTGAGGCTAAATTGACTTGATGATGGGGTTTATGATGTTCCATGGAGCGTATTAGGATATGCTTTGAAGCATTGGCTCATTTCCAAAGGAAAATTTCCATCTGGAGGCCCTAGTCGACCAAACCCTAATTTGGTGACACCGGCGATCCTGAGGCTTGATCCACCTAGAAGGGAGCAGGCTTGTGCTTAATCCTTGAAGTGGGAGTCCTCTTGATCCATTGTGGATATTTGAGAGGCTAGACAAGTTGAAGATCATGTCATTCCTTGATTGATCCTTTGTCTATGAGCTCTGAGAGGGTTTGAAACCCTAGTTTGATTGTAGTGAATGCTCACCCATCTTTGGGGAGACTAATGAGGCACAAAGGTACATCCATATTATGATGATGATTTGCACCATGATGGGAAATCTTAGTGGTCAAAATTTGGGGTATGACACCTTCCTCGTTTTCGAGGATGATGCCTGCCCCGCTGCCTTTCAGGCTGGATGCCCCGTCGACATAGATTGTCCACTTTTGGGATCTGTTGGTCGTCGGTGCTGGGAGGGTCATTTCTGCCACGAAGTCGGCCAGAACCTGAGCCTTTAGGGCCATTATTTCTTCGTATTGAATGTCAAACTCGGCAAGTTCGAGCGACCATCGAAGCATTCTCCCCTCCATGTCTGGTCGACCGAGGAGTTGTCTTATAGGCTGCTCGGTCCTAACCACCACAGTGTGGGCCAAGAAGTAATGACGCAACCTCCTGGCCACGGTGACGAGGGCCAGGGCGACTTTCTCGATCTGTTGATACCTGAGCTCGGGGCCCTGAAGGGCCTTGCTGGTGAAGTAAATCGGTTTCTGTCCGTCAGGGGTTTCCCGGATAAGAACGGCGCTGACTGTTTCGCTCGTGATGGCGAGGTACAGAAAAAGCGTCTCCCCATTGTCTGGTCTGGATAGAACTGGGGGTTGTGAAAGGACCTGTTTGAGGTGGAGGAGTGCCTGTTCCCATTCCTCGGTCTATTCGAATGTTGCTTTCTATCGTAAAAGCTTGAAAAATGGGAGTGCGTACTGTGCAGATTTGGCGACGAAGTAGGACAGCGCGGTTAGCATCCCGTTTAGCGATTGTATCGACTTCTTTGAGTTCGGGGTCGGGATCTCGGAAAAATCCCTACACTTGTCGGGGTTCGCCTCTATTCCTCGTTCTGTGAGATAGAAATCGAGGAACTTGCCTGCCCGAACGCCGAAGGTGCATTTGTCGGGGTTGAACCTCATCCTACATTTCCTCGCAGTGTCGAAGACTTTCTTGAGATGGGCAGCATGGTCGACTTCTTCTGCGGATTTAACGATCATGTCGTCCATGTAGACCTCGAGCATGTCGTCGATCTCTCCCCGGAAGACTTTATTCATCATTCGTTGATAGGTCGCGCCGACATTCTTAAGGCCGAAGGGCATTACGTTGTAGTAGTAATTGCCCGACTCGGTCATGAAGGCAGTATGCTGCATGTCGGTCTTAGCCATGGGGATTTGGTTGTACCCCAAGTAGGTGTCCATGAAGGATAATAGTTTGAAACCTGCAGAATTGTCGACCAGCTGGTCAATGTTAGGCAAAGGATAAGAGTCTTTCGGGCATGCCCGGTTAAGGTCGGTATAGTCAACACACATCCTCCATTTTCCATTATTCTTTTTTACAAGTACAACATTGGACAGTCAGGTCGTGTAACTGGCCTCCGAAATAAAATTTGCCTCTAGGAGGTCTTTTACAGCTTTTTTAGCAGCCTCCGCTTTTTTGGGAGACTGCCTACGCCTACGTTAAACTATGGCCCTAACGGCTGGTTCCACGGTGAACTGGTGGCAGGCCACTTCTGGGTCGAGGTCAGGCATCTCAGAGGCGCTCCACGCGAAAAAATTAGCGTTCTCCCGAAGACATGCCTTCAGCTGTTTCTTCACTAGGTCGGGGAGTCTGGTGCCAATCTTTACACTCCAGTCTAGATCGTCTTCGAGGACGACGAGCTCGAAGTCTCTGTCTGGAATGGGGAGCGTTGGGTGGAGAGGCTGCCCATTGATTTTTGCTTGGAGGTCGTGTCAGCTGCTCTGCCTTCCTCCTCCTCGCCAAGGAACCTGCTGTCGAGGTCGACCACGTTGATGCACGGTAGTGGCCTCTGCACTGATTCCGGGGATGCTTTTGCTCCGGTCTTGGGCTTGGTGCCAATGGAACCCAGGCCTTTGGTCGCTGCGTCGAAGCACCTCCTGGCCGCTTCAATGTCCCCATGCATGGTGATGACCCATCCCCTGGTCGTGTAGTACTTCAATTTCAGATGGACTATCGATGGTACTGCTGTAAGTTCGGCCAGAGTGGTCCTCCTGAGGATGCAGTTGTAGAGGGATGGACATTCGACCAGCAAGAAGCGGGTCTTGACTTGTCGGGCCGTATCCTCACTCCCGAAAGTGACCATCAGTTCAACATAACCCCATGGTCTGGTGATGGTGTTGTTAAACCCTTGTAGATCCGAGCCCACGTAGGGGGTCAAATGCTTCTCGTCGAGTTGGAGGGTCTCGAAGAGGTGGGCGTACATGATGTCCACCGAGCTCCCCTTGTCGACCAGGATCCTGCGAACGTCAAAATTAGCCATCTGTGCCCAGATCAAGAGGGGAATAATGGCGTTGGGCACTCCGCCTGGCAGCTCCTCTAGGTAGAAAGTGATGGGGTTTGAATTCCCTTGCACCTTCTCGAGAGTCGTGGTCTTCGCTGAGGTCGCAGATTCCAACTCGTCAAATTTTTGCTTGATCGACCTGACAGAGACTTTCTTGAAACCTCCGCCTGATATGACCATTGCCTTGGGGAAGCTCTCCCATGTGCTGCGGGCAGTGATAGGGTCTTCATGGGGGAAGTTTACCCACATGTTGTTGACTACCTCTTGGTTCTCGATTCCCTTGGGGACGAAGAAGTCCTCGGGTCAAGTGACGCTGAGGGCGACTTGCAGGCGGCTTTCCCCGGCAGGAGGCGTCGTCTCTTCGATGCTTTGAGCATCTCGGGCGTCTGTCTGAGGAGCGTCGTTCCTCTTGGCGTACTGCTTTAGATGCCCTTCTTTGATCAGGATTTTAATTGCATCCTTGAGGTGGACGCAATCTTCCGTGACCTGTCCATGGCTCCGGTGGAACCTGCAGTACTTGGACTTGTCCGTGTTTGATATGGGGGGTGTCGGCTTTGGAAAGCGGACACCCCCTTTTTGAAACTCCAAGTTAGCGCACTAGTTGAGAATTCGCTCGCAGGGAGCATTGAGCGAAGTGTACTCCGTGAACCAGCCGGCTGGTCCCCTCGGTTCACGAGAGTCCCTTGGACGGTTTTCGCGTTTCCTCTCTCCCCCCCGCCGAGGAGGAGGAGAGCCTTCATCTCTTTGGCCACGGGGGCCATCCCGACGTCTTGAGTCAAGTGCTATTTGGGCAGCCTCTGACTCTTCGAACTCGATGTATGATTGAGCTCGGTGGAGGAGGTCTTCCAAGTTGTGGGGTCTATGGATGCCCACAGACTTGGCGACCTCAGTCCTGATGCATAGTCCCCGCATGATCAGGAACTTCTTCATGTACTCGGTCGTGTGGACCTCGACAGCTTCACGGTTGAACCTCTCAATATAGTCTCTGAGAGATTCGTTCTTCCCCTGGAAGATACCTTCCAGCGAGGCTACTGCTTCGGATGTCGGCGGGATGCAGTGAAATATTTAGAGAAACGTCCCTTCAGTTACCTCCAGGATGTGATTGACTCAGGTGCGAGACTTTTGTACCAAGTCATGGCGCCCTTCCTCAGGGTGGTCGGGAAGAGCCTGCATTTGATAGCTCTCTCGACATTCCTATAGTCGAGCATGGCTTCAAAGCTCTCGACGTGATCGTCAGGGTCGGCTGTACCGTCATAGGTCCCCAGCGGTGGAGGCTTCTCCATGCCCACGGGATAGGGGTGTCCATGATCTCCTTGGACAGAGGGGTCCTCTAGTCGTCCTCATCACTTCTAACTGGCGACTGTGATGGGGAGCGATGGCCTCGACCAGGTCCATGTCGTCGAGGAGAGTTCCTGGAGCGATTCTTCGGTCTTTCGTTGTCAGCCTTGTTCCTCTTCCTTATCTAGGAGCTCCTTGGCTTCTGTCCTTATGGAGGGGGAGAGCGATGGCGCTTCTGGGTGACTGCAGTCTAGGGCCACTCCAAATGTGGTTGGCTGCCCTCACGTTGCGGGGAAGGGCTGCGAGAGTTCGCCGAGGTAGTCCTTCGCAGGGAAAGAGGACGGTTGGGCGACGGTGGGTGACGATGTCTCCATGGGGAAGAGCGTCGTGGTCATCCTCTCTCGAGCGCTTCGATCCTGAGATTCTGTTGGGCAATCATTTGGTTGGTTTGGTTAACCAAAGCGAACAGGGCCACCATTCCCGGATCCGCGTTTGGTGGTGGACCGACTGGCTGGTACACAACCGGTGGAATGTCCTGTTGGGCGGCATCATATGCCGCGTCTTCGGAAAAAGGGGTGGCGATTTGCCCGTCCCTTATGTCACCTTCTTCGATGTGGACGGCAGCGTTGCCCTCACGATGGTCTCCGTTGTCGGGCTGCGTGAAGGCGGAGTTCGGAGCTTTGTTCCCAGGTTGGGTGCTGGCTGTGGTAGTTATGAACTGAGAGATTGCTTTGATTTAACGATGAAGGGAAAACGGGGAAGCAGTTGTTCCCACAGACGGCGCCACTGATCATACCCGGATCAGAAAGTATGACAGTGGCCAGCAACATCGTATGGTCTTCAACTCCGGTGATGATGATACGGCGGGGGGGGGGGTGTATGTAACACCCCACTGTCCCAATATACAAATATTACAAATATAATTTGAGTTCCCTTAAATAGTGGGATGTCACACCATAAAAACATAACCTGAATTTCTCTATTTACTTCATTCACTTCTTGTTTCTCAAAAATAAGTTAATACAGCGGAATGAAATATCGAACCCCAAAATAACAAGGCCATTGGCCAACAAAATCATGGTCCACATAAACTCGTGGTTCACCATGTTTTAAAGTGAGTAGTGATACATAACACAATAAACAATATATACTACAAAAGATGAAATTCCCATTATCCCGTGTTACGTATCAGAGCGACTCCTAAGACTCGATCAGGCAACACGTACTCCATGCACTACTCAAGTACCTGGATTATCTGTACTTCCCAAGAAGCACAGACACAAGAAACAACAAAGGGGTGAGAACTGCATTCAATAATTAACGGTGTAAAATACATGTTAAGGAGTAGTAATCAAGCAATCACACATAATATGCACACATTCACGACACACTTGTCACTTTCTGATTATAATCCTACAAAGACATAATAATGCAATGTGACTCAATGACACAATGCAATGCAAGTGGTACCACACAACATGGTTCATTCAATTGAACCTGATTCATAAAAGAATCCGGATAAATCATATACGCTCCTACTGAGCAATGATTTATCTCCATACAACTCCACATTAGAGTCCGTACAAATCACATACACTCCCACTGAGCAATGATTTGTCTCCATACAACTCCACATTGGAGTTCGGACAATACTAGGCACCCATCATGGATTCCCACCTAGCTGTCTCCACCAGACACATCATGAAATGCACGACACAATGATGCACAAAAACATAGGTATAATAACAACTATACCTCTTCACGATCCCCTTGATCACACGTGAGATACATACTCACCGTAATACACACTAGTATTACCACAACTGTCAAATCACTTCATCATAATACACACAATTAAGGAAAATACCTCACGTGGCCTTAGTTATTTAATTACCTAATTAATCCCTCCAAATTCCATTTTAAATCATTTTTACTACCATTCCTAAATTCAATAAGTTCTGACACCTATCCCAACCTCTCAGACCAAAAAGGAATCGCATCGGACGCGAAATCGGGAAAGAAATGGCGAAACGGCAAAATTCCGCACTCTCGTTGGTCATACGTGTATTGCCCCCAACCATACGCGTAATCCCCAGTTTCTTCCACCAGCCATACGCGTATTTCCCTGAGGGTTACGTGTACGGGCATAGACTGATTTCTCTCAAAAATTCCAGTTTGATTATATTATAATCCCACTACGCGTAATACCACCTCCCACTACAAGAAAATTGGCATATTGCGACGGTTATTTTTGAAGGTTACGACAGTTAAAACTGCCTTAATTTGCAAGTCACAACGGTTACTGCACTGTTGCGGAAACGTGCGTCACGAGGCCATATCGCGTCGGTTGTGAAAACCGTCACACCAACTGTCGTTATCTCTCATGACGGGTAGGGAACTGTCATAATTTGCATATTGCGACGGTTCTAACCATCGTAAATTTCCATTTGATTTTTGTTTTTATTGTTGATTACGACGTTCCAACTGTCGTAACTTTTTGTTCCTCAGTTAAATTTGTAGGTAAATCCATAGGAAATTTCTTTTCCACAGGTAAATCCGCAGGTAATTTATTTTTAAAATTAAAAAAAAAATTGTTTTTAGAAATATGAACAGAATGGGAAAGAAATTTACAAATTAGTCACAACAGAACTCAGTCAAATGTAACTGTACATTTACAAATTAGAAATATTCCATCTAAACGTAACTTTACATTTACAAATTAGAAATATAAACTTATATACCATATTACATTTATACAAGCATCATGTCACTTTACAAATTAGTCACTCATGGCGCCTGACTTCATAGAATCAGTTTCTCAATGTTAAAATGGTCAATGCCTGATTTCTGGTGGGCCTTTGAACCAGTCTCGGCATCATCCAAGTTAGAAGCAGTCACTTCATCTGTTCTTTGATCACTGCCTTCATCAACATCTTCCTGTTCATATATCAGAAATTAGCTTTCCAACTAAAACAGAAAGTAGGCTGCTACTTTATTACACTGCAACAAATATCTTAACAATTTGGCAGCGCAACAACAAATTCTGAAAATTAACACAATCACAAACACCCAAGTTGAGAAGGGATGAAGAGGACATAAAAATATCTCTATTTAGTTTTCAATCACAGTTTTGTATATATTCCATCTAAATGTTTGATGAAGCAGATGTTGGCTAATTAAAAAGTTCACAACAGAACTCAGTACTGACATTATGATTGCTACAGTAAAAAAGAGTCGAAAGATGGTATAACTTCATGTATTCCCATAACATATAAGAGATCTGACAGTAGTATTTTGAAAGCATTTTAATTTAGTAAATACCTTTCTTTCCAACCCGATATTTCTCTTATCATGGTCAGTGTTGACTAAAATGCCGCCATGTCAGCACGACACCATCAATTATGGCAGTGCTGACACTATCCGCCGCTATAGGCCAGAGCCTATTATATCCTCTATGTTTCTGCCTTAGACTGCAATGCCACGTTTATATAACGGCATTTTGGGTGGCCTACAAAAATCCCCAATCAGACATTGATAAACCTTATAATAGTATCAGACCTGATTAAGACCATCCTTGAACCAGGAAGCCATCAATCTCCTGGCTCTACCAATACAAAAATAACTTGAGAAACATGAATAAAAAAGCCAAAACTTCACTCATCACTAATTTGCAGATGAAACTATGGTAGCATTCAAGATTGACCAATGTCTTGTAGCCTATCACAAACAGATGCAAGTAAGCAACTATTTTAACTATCTAAAAAGTGTACTAACAGAACCCGTGAAAGCCTTTACGCTATCGCAACGCGAGAGTTATTTAAAACCTAACCATTCTGTTTGAGCTTCAACTTGATCCACTAATCCCAATTTTATCTGCAAAAGTTTCAGACACATAAAGGAGTTAGGAATAAGATTGGAGGTTAATGTAAACTAGTAAATGCAAAAATAGAAACCTATGACAATTTCAATAAACTTCTGAACAAAACAAACTCAAGTGGAAACATGTTAGATAATTCATGGACCAATTTCCTTCAATCCTCTTTCATAGTGAACTTAATCGCAACACAAACCTGATATAGTCGCAAATCAAACTGTGGACCAATTTCCTTCAATTCTACAGAGTTAGGACCCCCGCGTTTTTTTTATATATGATGCTTGTATGTATGGTAGCAGACAAGGTATTTTAAATGAGAAGAAAACAAGTAAATGTAACTAACTGTAAACAAGGCTTAATGCATAAAACAGATAGATAAATGTATCCAACCTGAACTCGATATAGTCTGAATTGTTGGTAAAAGAGACAATCCGCTTTGCCTCAGGTTTTGGCGCCGGAAACAGATGCTTTAGAATATTGGAAATCCTTTCACCTAACTGTTTCCAGACCAAAAGAAATGTTATTAGCAGTCACCAATGTTTTAGGGATTCTCTACAAACATCACGATAAAACCTATAACGGACAATTTTACATCTATGCTACTTGTTTTGAATAAGATATGAACCAGTATGTAGATAGATTATAAAGCTCGTACTGAATTATGAATATGAATACCTTAGTTGAGAAATTATCAAGTATAATATGCGGATAAGCCTGAGGTATGGTTCCAAGAGCTTTTTTCTCTTTAATTTCATGTCTTGTAACCTTCAAGAAACAATAAATTAACATACAATCTCCTAAATTATACATACAGTTAACACTATCAGCTCTAGCATATCCAAAATACGGAATGACTGCAGTAATATTCTTGGCTGAAGCTCTCCTACATGCATCAATCATTACGAGAAGCTCCATAAGATTCTCATTTGCATGAGGACCTGGTATGTACCCAACATGGGTGCACTATAAAAGAATGGGATACCAGTGCTTCAGACATACTATATCACTATGTATTTGAAGAAATATCTTAGCTATAGCATTTGAAATGTGATATGTAGATAAAATATGTTGAAAATTATAAAGATTAAACATATACAATGAATAACACTACATTGATTCACTAACAAATTATTATATGGAATGGATGCTATTTATATTCATGCCACGTTGTTCAGTATTAGCAACACCGTGAATCTAAAAAGTTGATTAAATATTAGAATGGTCAGGTCAACAAATGCACAATGCATCTTATATAAGGCACATTAAGTAGATACCTGACTCAAAGTTTGTGGGTTAGAGAGCATACTTTGCATCATTTGTGAGATAGATGGATATTTAATTATTTAGGCTAATAAAGCAAGATCTGGCATAGCACTACAACCCAACATGCCTTCAAGGGCAATAAAACCAAGACCTCCAAAGCCAATAGGGGCTTGCTGCCTAGCATCCACGCCAGTAGGTACCACTGCGACCCAACATGCTCTTGCATTTGTGGGTTGTTCGTTATAAGATTTTGCGTTATACTCATGTTGGAAGGAGAAATGCTACAAACCAAATGGACAATAGGATCTTCCTCCAAACCTATAATAAATTACACATGCAGATATTTAAAAGAGTTCTAAATAGTTAACAAAATATAAAGAATAAACATGCCATAATCAAGGATTATGAATATTATAAAAGAATCACCTATACAGTTCTATTATATTACATCATAACAACCCAGAGACAGAAACAATACACAAAATAGCTGCAGGGTATAAAAATATACGATGAATCGGAGATTCTGACACCTCTTCCTTTACCATGTCATCTACATCGGCCACGAATAATCATCTTTTAAGGATTCACCAACAGATTATCCCAATTAAAAGAATACCTCTGTTTCCCACCTTAAACTATCAAATGAGAGGGATACCTTTTAGTTGTATTAACTTGCTTTATAGCTAATAAGATAAGATTAATACAAAACACAAAAAACTAGAGAAGTATGAAACAATAAAGTAGCTAACCTTAGTTCAACATAAAAGCTTTGACAAACACATTCAACGTCCTTCCTTCAGTAAAGCTAGAAACACCGAATAAAGACCTCGTTGATTAAGTACCAAAAACCTATATTCAAAACAACATCAAAAATATAGATTCGAAAATAATAAAAAAAAACCTTGATTCAACGAGCACCACACCTAGATTTGAACCTTAAGCTTTCTTCAGACCTTCTCTTAGCTATAAAATCTCTTGTTTCCTCCCCTTTAACTAAAAATCAAAACATGATTATAATGAAGATTTGAAGAATCAGATCACAATTGGAGATGAGTATTGAATGATGATAAAATTTTAGGGCTTACGATAATCCTAAGGATTTCGTGAGAGAAAGATTAAAATCGTGAACGAAACCAAAGTTCTGAAGAGGAGAATGGTGCGAATAAAGATGAAGATGCGGCAGTGACACTAGGATTTTGAAGCAAGAAATTCAAACATGTAATCGGTGTTTCCTTGGGAGAGTTGAAGTGGGAGGGTTTCATGGTCTCAAACACGAGAATAATTTATTTTTGGCTCTGGAATAGAGAACGAATTGAAAATAAAAGTTTATTCCAAAATACAGGGCGGTTCAATTTAACCGTCGTACAATTTTTAATGGGTATAATTTTGTAAGATCTATTCAATTGTGTTAAAAATATTGAGGCAGTTGGGTTTAACTGTCACGACAATTGTCGCAATTAGAGAATTAGGATGGTTTTTAGACAAGGGTCACTATTTATGTGTCGCAAAATGAATAATTTCTTGTAGTGTCCCTTACGCGTAATGCCTTGCCCCCTACGCGTACCATTACACATTTCAGCAGAGGGTCGTGTCAAATGGGTTCCATACGCATAACGCCCACATTTCTCTCTTGCCATACGCGTATTGCCCAACCCAATACGCGTATTGCCTTGCCCATTACGCGTATGGGCAGCGAATACCCAGAATTTTCTGGTTTCACACCAGTCCAATTTTTGCTTAATTCTAGCACCCAAATATGCAATACCAAAATCATATAGCAGCGGCAACATAGTGTTTTACACATATTATGACAGAATGGATCGATTTACACACTTTCCATCACAATTTCAATCATTCATCAACAAATCCACAACAACATAATTATACATATAATTCCTATGAGGAGAAAGAATCCTCACTACCCTCTAATGTTATCAACACCTATATTGAAATCCATTATCCCCCTTACCTCGAATTCTCGATTAAATTCTGATGAAAATTGATGATGCCAAGCTTAGCTTCTTCCTCTCCAACTTTCTCTCTTGGTGGAAGTGTGGTTATGTTCAAATTTTCCTAATCCTCTTCTTTTTCTTATTTTACTAACACTAACTCTATTATTACTAAAGAAACTTCTGATTTTAGTTAATAATAACAATATTAATAGTAATAATAATAACCATAGTAATAATAATAATAATAATAATAATAATATTGGACATAAAAATAATAATACTCCTCCGTCTACTATTACTAAATATGTCCCCACATTATTCATTAGTACTTTAATATAATTCCGACATCTCTAATTCCCCGTTCCGCTACGGACTCTACGCTTACAAGCTCAACTACACACGCCTTAAACAAGGCCAAACAACAGAAATAACACACGATGATTAAATAAATTAAAATGGGGTGTTACAACTCTCCCCCACTTAAAATATTTTCGTCCTCGAAAATGTACCTGATGAAAACAATTCTGGATACGACTCTCGCATCTTGCTTCCAATTCCCAGGTCACACTTCCTCCTGCAGCTCCTCCCCAAGCTACTCTCACTAGAGGAATCACTTTCCCTCTAAGTTGCTTCATCTTGCGATCCTCAATCCTTATTGGCATCGCTTCCACAGTAAGATTATCTCGAATCTGCACTTCATCCCTCTAGATAACATTAGATAGATCCGACACATACTTCCGAAGTTGCGATACATGAAATACGTCATGCAAGTTCGAAAGCTCCGGCGGCAACGCCAGCTTGTAAGCAACTGTACCCACTCTTTGCAAGATCTGTTACGGTAAAATGAATTTAGAATCCAATTTCTTCGATTTCAATGCACGCCCAAAAACCGTCACTAAAAGTATTTTAGAAGTCAAACCCATAATCCGTCACTATAGCCCAGAAACCGTCACTAGAAGTTTCTTAAAAGAAGAAGAATATTCATGTCAAAATCTCAGGATCTGTCACTATAGCCTATAATTCTTCACTAAAAGTATATCAAGACCCATAATCTGTCACTATAGCCCAGAAATGGTCACTAAAAATTATCTTAAACGAATAAAATTCATGTCGAAAACCCATAATCCTTCACTATAGCCCAGAAACCGTCACTAAAAATATCTTCCTTTAATTAAAGATTCTAACTATTATCATGAATCTTCAAACCAATTATCATTCATATTAGAATACTAATTTAAAACCATGCTTATAAATTAATCATTTCAAGAGTTGTCATTTTAAGATTCATGGTTACCAAGATTAATGGTTACGTTGAATGCTAATTAAAATTGTTAATTATACCTATCCAAGATGCATTATATAGTTTTTAAGCTCTTATAAAATAATCTGTCAAATTGAAAAATCTATTGTAAGAAAATTCTAACTTTAGTGACAGTTATTCATTGTTTGTGGGTAAAACCCTTTTTCAGTCATCAAAACTCTTTCATGTGACATGCCACGTCAACTTCTGTTAAGAGAATTTTTTTCAGAAGGCAATAAGATTGAACATTCAAAACAACTGCACAAGGGGTGCAGCAACCCACATACAAAGAAACAAACAGTCACTTTTTAAGACAAACAATAGGCATTGAAAACCAGTCATAAAAGGAAGAACTAAACTGAGAATTTACAATAGAAAGCCTTCTCCAGCTGAAGAACTTAATAGAATTCAGCAAATCTATCACAGACATTGACTTGTTGTAAAAAATAAAGCAATTCCTACCATACCATAGGAACCACAAAGTTGCCACCCAGATGACCAAACCATTAAAGCTACCTGCTGCTTTTATAACAACACCGTCGAAGTCCATCAATGACTCAAGACAATTGTGTTTACGGATACTATGGAAACCTAACCACTTCTCAACCTTCTTCCAAACAGCTTCTTCTACTGACATTTGAAAAATACGTGAGCGATACTTTCCTCGTGGAAAACACACTTATTGCATCCTATATTTCCATCAGCAATCCTAATGTTCTTCCTAACCAAAAGATCTTTGTGGCTATCGTGTTTCTCAACACTTTTCATAGAAAAATTTTAACTTTCGAGGGAACTTTCAGCTGCCATCTTTTCCTCAATCCTGATAAGTAAACTTCATCTACTCTGCTAACTTCTCTTACTTGACAAATACTATGATAGCAAGAACTAACAGAAAATTCATTAAAAGAAGAAGAGGATGGATTCAGACCTGGGTTCCACCTAATATCGTCTTCAATGTCCCTGAACGGTTTAAAGTCTTCCAGCAACTCCAAAAGGTCCACCTTCTCACTAGCCATAATAGAATCACAAGGGAAATGACTGAAACAAAAGTTCCAAGACCATTCCTCCCCATTCCACATTCCTTGAGCAGCGACAGATCCTTGAGAATTTGAAACCCAGCAATTGTGCCAAAAAGAGACATCATTCCCATTCCCCAAGTTGCTCCTCAAATTCTCCAGAAAATAATTTCTCTTGGCAGCATGATCATAACCAAGCCCCATTAAATCCCTCCACCAAATTAAATATGAATTCTTACCCTTCTCTCCATCATAATTATTAATAGCCAGTGGAATATCTTTTCCATATCTGCTTTCCAACAATCCCTTCCAAACACTGTCATCAGCTTTCAACAGTCTCCACTTCCACTTCAAAATGAGAGCTAAGTTGAAACAAGCTAGGTCCTTAATGCCCAGACCACCCCTCTCTATAGGCTTACATATTGATTTCTAGTTAACCCAATGTATCTTCTTCTTTAATCCTCATCCTCCCCACAAGAACCTGCTCTAGATACTCTGCATAGTCTTTACAACTCCAGCAGGAACCTTATAAAAAGAAAACGCATACAAAGGCAATGCATTTATAACAGAGTTTATCAGAACAAACCTCCCTCCTATGGACATGTGTCTACCTTTCCAATCAGCTAACCTACTCCTAACTTTGTCAATTATATTCTGCCATAGGTGAATTCTCCTAGGGCTTTCTCCAATAAAAACTCCAAGGAAAGAACAAGGAAACTTCAAAATGTCGTTGTGCAGAAAATTAGAAGCAGCAGTCAGAAAACTAGGGCTCAAACTAACTCCACCAATCCTACTTTTAAAGAAATTGACTTTAAGACCTGTAAGCAACTCAAAACCACGTATAACAGCCTTAATTGGAGCTCTGTTTGTAAATCTAAAAAGGAAGGAGGTCTTGGAATCAAGCACATTAGGATGTTTAATAAGGCTTTGTTAGTAAAATGGTTGTGGAAATTTCTTAATCATGGGAATGTGATTTGGAGAAGTTTGTTGAATAGCCGCTATGGGAATTTATCCAATCTTGTAGCTGGCTCGGATGTTTCTGAACTACCTGCTAAATGTTCAGTTTGGATTAGGGATGTTTTGAATCTTAGAGTTCTTAATACAAATACTGCTTTTGTATATTTGGTCAGGCCTATTGTTGGTAAAGGGAGGCTCATTCAATTCTGGCACCATCATTGGTGTGGTGATTTTGCTATCAACTGGCAACAAGCAGGGTGTTATTTCTGACGTTGGCCTTTGGATCCACGCGAATTGGTCATGGAATCTTGATTCCTTGCGTCTTCAAGAGAGGCAGCACGATAGATCAGTTCAGGCTTTGATTGCCTTGATAACAGGTTCCACGCTGGATTTTTTGAAGGAAGACCAATGGGTCTGGAATTTGGAATCCAGTTCGGAATTTTCTGTGAAGTATGTCTATTCCTCTTTATGCTCTGAATTTGCTGGCCTGAGAATCAATGCAGATATCGTATCGGTTCTTGAAGAGATGTTGTATTCTAAAATTCCTATGAAATTCAAAATTTTCATTTGGAGGATGTTGATAAATAGGTTGCCCACTCGCGACAATTTGGCGGCTAGAAGAGTTGTTGTGTAATACCCCATATTATTTAAATGCTCAATATGATATCAGATGAGCAGCTAGATGCTCTATCTTTGGTAAATTGGATTAATGGAATCCTCTAAGTACTTTAAGTATTATCAATTGGGATCAATAGAGCAACTAATGAACTCTGAAGAGATCAATTTATTATTAGTTCAAGAGAGAGTTTTATGATATCTCTAATAATTGATCAATTGGTTGAGATGACAGAATATCAATTGGAGATATTTTACTCTATTGGATTATAATATATTATATTGGTTTATATATATATATTTGGAAAGAAGAAAAAGGATAGAAAAGGAGAAGAAGAGGAAAGGAAGTGAAGAAGAGAAGAAGGGAGAAGAGAGAAACCCATGGATCATCATCATCACCATCTTCTTTAAACTCCTCTTCGATTATCAGGTGGGTTCTAGTTAGACACTCTAAGTTCTAGAATTAAGAAATTAGAACTTAGGTTAGATTTGAGAGAAAATGATTAAACGGATAAATCGATGAAATCTAATGGATGAAACATGATATAAAATGTGTGGAATACTTGTTGTATGATTGGAACATGTTTAGGTATGATTTGGATGAGTTTTGGTTGAAGGAATGTTGGATTTTTGGCCCAAAAGACCAGCTGTTACGCTGCTGGAAAACCCAGAATTCGCAGGTTCGCAAAGCGAACCCATAGCGAAGGAGGAAAGTGAATGCTCGCTGGAGCTTCGCAAAGCGAACATGACAGTTTTCCCGTTTTGTTTCCTTCATAACTTTTGATCCGTAACTCGGATCAGGACGTTCTTGATCCGTTTCCTTCATAACTTATGGTGTGGGATTAATTATTTAAGGGGAAAATGAATGGAAATAATGTTTTGTGATATGTGTGAATCCATATCTTTTGGATCATAATCCGATCGAGGCATATTTACGGCCGATGTAAAGCTGTGGAAATATCCTATGCGATAAGAGTGAGAACTATTGATTTGATACCCGATTAAATGAATCGGAGGAATCTACGAATTGTGTTAACTATGTAATGTGAAAAGTGATGTGTGATTATATGTGTTTATTGTAATATTTGTGATTATACCATGTCTATCAAATTGTGAATTGTGAATGAAAGAAATATGCATGCTTAAAATATGAATTAGGAAGAGTGAGGAAACTTTACCCCAAAACAAATGGTATAATTCTAGGTTGTGATTAGAATTGTGATAGAAACTCTGGATGGCGACGCTCGTGCATTCATTGACGAGTTCTGGCCTAGAGTAGATAATGTAATGACAACGCTCGTGCGTACGGTGCCGAGGCGTGTGTCTGACAACGATCGTGCGTCCGGTGCCGAGGCGTGTGTCAGATACTAATGTCATAGAATGAGTAAACGCTAGTATGGAACATGTGTGTAAACCTTTGTGGTTGTGATAAGGTATTATGGCCTTGTGATTGTCGAATACAATCCCGTTTGTGTGTGAGATCACGTAATCGTAACCGGTTCTTTGAGTTGCAGTTTCATGAGTCTCGAGCTCCTCTGAAATAAGGCATGGTACTTGGTAGGTTTGATTCCCGTGTGTAGTACGAATGGAACCTAAGGGTAGAGACTTGTGATGGTTAACAGGCCATGTGAAGTGACGGTTCACGGCTAACAGACCGATGTTCCCGAATCCATTTCGTATGCCAAGTAAATTGCAAGGATTCATGACCCGGGTCGACTTCTAGACGTAGAAGAGGATGGGAAAAGGGGATGCCTTGGCATGGTTACCGATTAGTGATATCTGTGAGTTAACAGACTCATGACATGTTTCCATATAGTGTGTGTGAGTACTCGAGGTCTCTTCCCTTCCCCCTTGACTTGAGTTAGGATTGATAGAACCTTGTACAGTCGAGATGACCTATAAGATAGAGAACTCACTGAGATTTGATGTATCTCACCCCACTATAGTTATTATATTTCAGGTACGGTTTGCAGGTTTGATTTACAAGTGGAGCTATGCTTGGATGTTTCAAGAGAAGCTTAGTTGAGCTTATTCCGCTGTGTATTTGTTGTATACAATTGAGGATATTGTATATTGATCTTACTTTTTATTGTTTTGGCTAGTATCCATATCTTGTACCATAGCTTGTGTTATGTTTTTAGAATGGTCAAGTATGTGAATTACGCCATTAGCACTTATGATGGTGTCAGTACCAGATAAAATGCTTGTATTGTATTATTCTAGATAAATATTATACAGGACATTACATGTTGTTTCTTCTCATGACAAGGTATGTCCTATTTGTTTTATGGAAGAAGAAAACGCTCTGCATATATTTCTCACTTGTCTGAAAATACAATGCCTGTGGACCAAGATCTCTTCTTGGCTGGGATCCCAACTGGTGTTTGCCAGTTCTGTCTCCAACCATGCTTTAGCGTGGTCGACTTCTTTGAGAGATTCCTGTAAGAAAGGTATGTCGACTTATATTTGGCAGATTGTGAATTGGTGTATCTGGAGTACTAGGAATAACATCATTTTCGGTGATGACACTACGCCAAAGAAAGGAAAAGATAGCGTTTTTTTGGCCTTTAACAGCGCTTAAAAGCGCTGCCTAAGGTGGCGCTGCCGTAGGTAAAGACAGCGCTTTTTTTTTATGAGAAAGCGCTGCTAAAGGCCTATTTTAGGCAGCGCTTTACCTTTAAAAGCGCTTTCTAAAGTAGGCCTTTAGCAGTGCTTTTAACTGAAAAAATGTTTTCTAAAGTGGGCCTTTAGCAGCGCTTTTTCTATCCTTTTATGCTTTCTATTGGCATCTTTAGGCAGCGCTTTCTCAGAAAAAAGCGCTTTCTATTGTCCCCCTTTAGACAGCGCTTTTAAAAGCGTTGTCTAAATTTTTTTTTTATTTTCACTTTAAGGCAGCGCTTTTAATTGAAAGCACTTTCTTTTTTATTTTTTATTTTCACTATAGGCAGCGCTTTTTCTTAAAAGCGCTTTCTTTTCTTCACGTTTTTTTTAATGATTTTTAAAAAAAATCACATTTTCCTTCTTTTTTATGCAGAAACCTGTATATTTTCCTTCACATTTTAAGCCATTTCCATTAACCATTTATAATCCTTATAAATCACATAAACCATTCTAATCCATGATTCACATTTTAGGCCATTTCCATTAACCATTTCCATAATTAAACTATTGTAATCCATAAACCATTCACATAATAATTAAACCATTCTAATCCATAAACCATTCACATAAACCATTTCCATAATTAAACCATTCTAATCCATAAACCATTCACATAATTAAACTATTCTAATCCATAAACCATTCACATAAACCATTCACATAATTAAACCATTCTAATCCTTTAACTTCTAAAGATCTCCTAATACACAACAACTTCCAAAACTATACAATTACACTCCATAACTACACACCAACTTCCATACCTTATATGATTCTTTTCTCAATAAGGTATTCACACAATTCCTCCTTGATTTCTTCCAATTTATCTTTCGTGTAATGAGCATATGTGTATTCATCAAAGTACTACATAACAAAACACAATATGCATGATTTAGTTTAAAATAATAAATTATATGAAATATCCGATAAGTATTAAAATAAATCCTAAGTTATAAATCCATACCGTGATGGGAATCTCTAATCGATCCAAATGAAGGATTTCTCTCATAAACCTCAAAACGAAATAACCGCAATCTATACCATTACGCTGACGAGGACACTACACATAGAAAAACAAATAAGAATTAATATATAGTTGTCTTGTGTTATCAAGTAGCATCACTATTATAAGCAACATTGTGAAAATTAATAAACCTCCACTTTGATCCATGTAATGTTGTTTGCTTTGGACCGTGATACTCGAGCTTCTCTTTGTGCTCGGTATACTAGTATTGTTCTATAAAAGAAAAACGTAAATTTAGAACAATCTCACAGAAATAATTAAATATACAAATACACCCGAATATTTAGAACAATCTCACTTACGTATCAACCAAATCCTTTATATTCTGATATGTTGTCCAATCATGATCTAATGAATTCAGATAATACACCACTTCTCTTGTAGGATTAATAGCAACCAACAACCAGTGTCCACTGTGAAATATAACAAAAGTTTAAATGGATAATTTCTACGCAAAAGATACAAAGATTAGAATGAAATTAGAATGAAAATCTTACACGTTTCCAGTATTATACGGTAAAAGATACAAACTTTCTGTACTGCTGGCCATAAATCTCTCGAGTAAGTGATTTCTTACTGAATTTGGATAAATAGCAATTGCCGGTGCATTGACACGGGCGCAAGACAAGAAATAGAATATGTTTGACAATTGATTCCCGCGCATCAATTTCTCATACAAGCACCTTAAATAAAAACATAATAAACATTAGACTATTTTTATTGAAATGTGTAAATAAATTGTTCAACTAATTAAATAATAGATTGATCGGAGTACCAGATGTGTGAATGCATAACACCGATGCCTAATTCAAGATGCCGAAAAATCTATTCCATGTCCTCTTTTGCAATTATTTCGGAATGAGGAAAACCAAAAACACCTTCGTCCATGTCTATTTGACGAATAACACCATCCATCAAATATGATGTTGCCACAAGTGTTTCAAGACACATCCGAAAGCGAGGTGTAAGAGCTCTTTTTGCCTGCCCGGTCTTTGTAGGAGCTCTTTTCTTGCTGGCTTGTTGTGAAACTTGAGCAGGAACCTAAAAATCATATAAGTTAGGTAAAGTAGAAAATCATGAAGCTTTTGAATTCGGATCATAGAATAACACTTTCAATGTACCTCTTTTTGTGATGCAACAGACTCGTTGTGCGGCAAAATCCCTTTATCCTTAGATGCGGGTTTTTTAGGAGTCTAACATTACCATGTAAAAAAAAGTGTACGTAATGGTTCAGAATGATTTTCATAATGGTTCAGAATTGACATTTGAATACTAAAATATTCATAATGGTTTTCAACATACCTCATCATCTATGAAAATGAGGTCTAACGGCCATGCAACAAACGATCATATTGCATCTTACAACAATGTTGTCTCTAAAACAACGTCAGGTATCGGTAGCAACGCATCCAGCTCTAATGCAACATCAACCGATACTTTCAGATATCCATCAGGTAGCGGTTTATGGTGAAATAAATCTCCTAAAGTGTTATGCACTTTTCCCTTGCCAACTATGCGATAAGTCGGTGACGATAAATACAGCTGACAAGATGAAATGCCCTAAACCAATAATAAATATGTTACTGTTAATGTGTATATATGTAAATTAAAATGAATGGGCTAATTTCATTTCATAATAGCATATATAATTACCTCAGGAATTTTCTTTTGACAATTGATACTAGCTTTGTCACTAGTATCTTTCAACTCTGAACCGCGTTTTTCCGCCTCATATCTCTCTTTATCCTTTTGCAATTCACGGACTTGCGCTTTTAATTCCTCCAACGATTGCATCACTTCTTGATTGCTAGGATTTTTTCTCTTTGGATGATTATACAAGGAAGATGGAGTCACACCAAATCCTTTACCCCTCACCCGACCGGAATACTCAGGAACATTTAGTACTCGACTAAGTATGCTCCTGCAATCCTCCTCACCTGTGGTTAAGGATTTAGATAGAGTCTCCTGAAATTCATTGACATATCAAAAATTATTAGTGGGGATTAAAAATTAATTATATTTTAATAAAATTTTGATTAACTTAAAGACATAATGTTATACTTCGCATTTTTCATAAACATGCTGAACATCTTCCCTAACAACTCCATCCTTGCCCACACGAGCTTCCTTCCACAAAACATGGTCCGGAAGTGATGTTTCTTCACTTTTCGTCTCTTCTAACTACACATTGAGATAAATAATAAGATCATCAATTATAACACAATAAGACAATTAATAAAATCATAGCATTTATATATACTTACCATTTTTTGCTGTAAGCGTGCATATCCCAAACGCCATTTTCTGTATGGATACGCGGGTTTTGATGCTCTTTTGCGATTAATGGCACTCAATTCCTGGATAAACAAGTTTAAGTCATATCAGAACAAACTAATGCAACAAGTATATAATACAATTAATAGACATGACAAATTAACATTACATTGAATTTTTCGGTTTTTCGTTTGGCTACAAAAGTGCCCCATTCTTCAGGTGTAATCAAGTCCGCATACAACTATGGAAGTTCTGGTTCAACAAAAAAAAATTTCTCATCCCTAAGATATTTGTTTGATAACATAGCTCGAAACCCTCTGTGTCTTTTTCCGGCCAATTAAAGACAATACTTTTTTCGGCTTTCATCAATATTAAAAGACCTCTACGAAAAAACATACACATAGAGTGTGTTAGTATAAGTAAATTAAAGACTTAATCGTCAACAAAAATATAATAATATCAATCATATTTGGTAAGTACCTGTATCTCAGTCCATATTTTATCTTTACCGACTTGCAACAATTGATTCCTCCAATTATCACTAGTGATTGGAATGTGCTGACGGACAAGGGAACCTATGTAACTAGCCAACATTGAACCGTTTGGCTCAATTAGTTGGTTTTCATCACTCCAATGTACATCAAATTTGATCCCTTTATCTCTTGCACGGATGATTGACTTCATAATAGTTATTCCTCGTTTAATTTCACTTTCTACATTCTGAGCTTCATTTGTATCATGTGTCTCGTGTGAGTCTTCCTGGTTACTAGCCATTTGACCTGTAAGAAAGAAAAAAACAAAAATTAAATGACAAATATAAAAATCCATAATCCATAATCCATTGAATATATATAACATGACAACTATTTAATATTATTGAATGATATAAGCTATAATTTTATAACTAGTACCTTTTTCACTAACGTCTCTTTCTTTTCTTGGTTGGAATATGTTCTACCCGTCTCTAACAACACGGACGGTTGGATTGATCCAAATACCCTCATTATGATCATTTCTAGTATATGATTCATTCGCTATAATATTTTCATCTTGATCATTTCTAGCAAATGATTCAATATCAACATCAATATCACCTTGATCTCCAATGTTTTCATCAATTACTTTGTTAGATAAAAGCACTATAGACCATTTTGTACTTGTCGGATCAGTGACATAGAACACTTGTTTAGCTTGAGAGGCTAGAATAAAAGGCTCATCTTTGTACCCCACCCTATTAAGATCCACTTGCAAAAATCCTGACTTATCCATTCGTATGCCATTATTATTTTCAACCCACTTGCAACGAAATATAGGAATCTGAAAATTCTCATAATCAAACACCCAAATGCGCTCGATAACCCCAAAATATGACAGATTTGCAAATTTGGGGTTTAAGTCCTTCACACTTGAAATGTGCATTGCTTCAGCTACCACGGTGACACCACTATTTTGCATAGTACTTTTATCATCTTGTTCTTTGGTATAAAATGTGTATCCATTAATTGCGTATGCGCTATAAGAAAACACAACCAAACTTGGACCATATGCTAAACATCTCAACCTTTCTGTTATTGAAGCGAGATCTGAATAATACTTTGAATAAATATGATCCTTAAACCAATGTATGAAACTTTGATTGTGCTCTCGTACTATCCAATTCTCATTTCTATTCGGATTTAAATCCGAGCACAACTTGTTTAATGAATACTCACCACACTACCTAAACTAAACAACAATAAAAGATAAGAATACACCATGCTTGTTTTACGTCGTAAGCTCGACGCCTTTTCAATGCTTAGCTAGAAACTTCCTTCCTTCATGCCATAGTGATGCCTCACCGCGCAAACCAAAAGCAAGTGCTCTAACCAAACACTTAAACAAACGTTACGGGAACAAAATGTATACAACACTTGAACAAACATAATGGATACAAACAATATATACGATATATACAAAACTCAAAAACAAAGAAACTATCGCAATGCGATTCAATATCAAAATCAATCCCCGGCAACGGCGCCATTTTGTTGAATGCAGAATAGGGCAAGCAAACAAAAATATTTATTTTCGGAAAGAATTCCCTCCGGGATTTATGTCGTGTCCACAGAGATCGGTTCGAGGGAAAGAATGTCGTTCGACAGTCTCTCGCGTTAATGAGTTTGGGTTTAAAATAGTTTAAAACATAGAAACAGAAAAGTAAATATTAAAACATAACAAGAAATTCATTCTTCAGCAAGACAAACTTATCCGGCGTGCACATAATCAACTCCTCACAAACTTAAACTTACCGACCAGTTATACTCAACCTACAATACTCCTCAATATCACCCAGCATCGCTCACAACACAGGTTATGTCTAACGCAAAGTTGAGAAAACAACCGTGTTACCAATGTCGATACTTTCGTACGCTAGCTCAAGGCACGGAGGCATTATGTTTCGATGCCTATTGAAGATTGTTAGCCTTAAAGCTATCTCTAGAATCCAGATACTAACAGACAATCATCCCTAATCGAAGTTTGCGACGGTTATCTCTAACGCAACCCAAACCCCGCGCATAAAGCAAAAATCAGAGACAATCACCAATAAAGATTTGAAAAGCAAGTTTCCTATAACGCCATGGGTGACAAATATACATGAGTTTACAGCAAATACATATACATAACCCAACAAATGAAGAAAACACAAAGAAAAAGAGAAATGAACCAAACATCTCACTTATTGTCAGAGCCGGTCGACGATCAATCCACCCCGGTTCATCCGTATGCATGCTCCACAGTTGTTTTCTAAGCTAATCAATGAAAAATGAAGTTTGATGGAAGTGGGATCAAGAAACCCCAAAACCATAACATAAAAAGTGACTAAAATGAATTATATACATTTCAAATTCTGCACTGATCGCTAGGCGAACAGATCATTCGCTAGGCGAATGCACGAAAATGGCACTTAAGTGCCTACAAAAAGTTAATCGCCTCTTGCTTTCTTCAGAGGTTCGCTAAGCGAACGATTTATTTGCCTAGCGAATGCTCGCTAGGACGTTCGCGAAGCGAACATTGGTCTCTTTCTCCTCTGACTCTTTCTGGCCACCCTCGTTGGGACCTTCGCCAGGCTTCGTTAGGCGAACACTCGCTGGGACCTTCGCCAACCTTCGCTAGGCGAACATTCGCTGTCATACTCTCTAACCGAACATGACAGAAAACCAGTCCCTTATTTGACCACAACTTCTGCACCGTAGCTCCGATTTACGCACGGTCGGAAGCGCTGGAAAGCTTATTCAATGCTCTTCAAGAATATGGCATAATGGCCTTTATTAGTTACCTACAAAAATGAGATAAAAATCAATTAAACTAAGTAATATTTACACGTTACGCAATATATACACTAAAACGTAAAGTAAATGTATTTATAACAAATTGGGTGTTATTAAAACGATATCAACAAAAAGTATCGATAAGTACAACAAAACATATATACAAAAATAGGTACAATTTGCACTTATCAAACTCTTCCCAACTTACCTAATTGTTTGTCCTCAGACAAGAATCAAACAACTCAACGAAATAGAGTGATAACCAAAGAATCACGAATCAACAAGTTTTGAAAAACAGAAAACAAATGTATGGTTCAAATGAAAAACGGTACACACAAAGTAAATACTTACCACTAAACTACGACGACAACATAGTCACGAAACAAACGCAAAATACAAAAATCATGCCAAAAGTTCTAAAACAACACAAGTTCCAAAGTGAATCACACCTAGTAAAAACAATCATCGGTAAATGAAAAACACACAATAAGGTACTTTACACTCACACAACACTAATGCAAACAAAAGACTAAATTATGCATACACCCACAAATT
Organism: Lathyrus tuberosus; assembly: GCA_022829125.1. NCBI lineage: Eukaryota > Viridiplantae > Streptophyta > Magnoliopsida > Fabales > Fabaceae > Lathyrus > Lathyrus tuberosus. Next base: position 215,497 of record JALAZF010000504.1, read on the forward strand.
CACATTGCAAATACAAAAGCAAGAATCACAAGGACTTTCAAGGTTGTAATGTGGCCGGGTAAACATACAAGGGGCAATTTCTAAAGGTAATTGAAACAAAAACTTGCCTAAACCTAAGGGAGTGAAAACTCACAAAGATTCACACACAAAATTTCAATCAAACTTCTTCCAAAATCCCAAGTGTTACACAACACACTACTTATTTAGCACAACTATTGTTACTTTTTTTTTTCTTTCTTTTTTTTTCTTTCTTTTTTTTTTTTCTTTTCTTTGTCATATTTTTCTCTTTTTTCTTTTCTTTTTCAATCCTCATAGAATCCAACCAATGAGTATACAATCATCCTCTCCCCAACTTGAATTCAACCGCACCATCATGTGAATACTCCCTACTTTCTAAGGCAAGGAAAAAATCCATACAACAACACAAAGTTGAGGTCCAAGAAAAAACAAAATCCATTAAAAAATAAGTGAACTAAATACTCATAGACAAGCATTAAGTTCAAATAAAAACATGGATCAAAAAGCTCAGAGGGATTACGAATTCTCACACACTCACAAGGTGAATTAACTATTTGGCTAAGGTAGTTGTGCTCAAAATGAAACAATTGCCTTGATCCTTTTCATGCATTCATATAAACAACACAAACAACAGATTCAACATAATAAAATCCAGTAAAACAAGAATGTTGGTACTCCGAGCATATATGAACAATGGAAAGTCACCTCACAAAAAGGTTGGGAACTAAATTGATTCACAATAGAACAAGTATACAAAAGAATGAATGGCATGAAAGTTTGTAAAATGCCTAAGTATCATGAATATGCTAAAGTATAGAAAGCGATAAATACATACCTCGGACGTGTACAAAACTTCACAAGATCATTACCATACATTCGCGAGTTGAAACTAACAAAAATGGAACATCACCAAATTTCCTCAAGCAACTCAAAACAAGCTCATTGACAAACGCGAAAACTATTAATATACACAAACTGAAAAACCGGCAAAAATTCATTAAACAAGTTGTAAAGTGAAGATTTGAGACTTTTACGAAAAATCCGAGTACAACTTGTTTAATGAATACTCACCACACTACCTAAACTAAACAACAATAAAAGATAAGAATACACCATGCTTGTTTTACGTCGTAAGCTCGACACCTATTCAATGCTTAGCTAGAAACTTCCTTCCTTCATGCCATAGTGATGCCTCACCGCGCAAACCAAAAGTAAGTGCCCTAACCAAACACTTAAACAAACGTTACGGGTACAAACTGTATACAACACTTGAACAAACATAATGGATACAAACAATATATACGATATATACAAAACTCAAAATGAAAGAAACTGTCGCAATGCGATTCAATATCAAAACCAATCCCCGGCAACGGCGCCATTTTGTTGAATACAGAATAGAGCAAGCAAGCAAAAATATTTATTTTCGGAAAGAATTCCCTCCGGGATTTATGTCGTGTCCACAGAGATCGGTTTGAGGGAAAGAATGTCGTTCGACAGTCTCTCGCGTTAATGAGTTTGGGTTTAAAATAGTTTAAAACATAGAAACAGAAAAGTAAATATTAAAACATAACAAGAAATTCATTCTTCAGCAAGACAAACTTATCCGGCGTGCACATAATCAACTCCTCACAAACTTAAACTTACCGACCAGTTATACTCAACCTACAATACTCCTCAATATCACCCAGCATCGCTCACAACACAGGTTATGTCTAACACAAAGTTGAGAAAACAACCGTGTTACCATTGTCGATACTTTCGTACGCTAGCTCAAGGCACAGAGGCATTAAGTTTCGACGCCTATTGAAGATTGTTAGCCCTAAATCTATCTCTAGAATCCAGATACTAACAGACAATCATCCCTAATCGATGTTTGCGACGGTTATCTCTAACGCAACCCAAACCCCGCGCATAAAGCAAAAATCAGAGACAATCACCAATAAAGATTTGTAAAGCAAGTTTCCTATAACGCCATGGGCGACAAATATACATGAGTTTACAGCAAATACATATACACAACCTAACAAATGAAGAAAACACAAAGAAAAAGAGAAATGACCCAAACATCTCGCAGATTCTCAGAGCCGGTCGACGATCAGTCCACCTCGGTTCATCCGTATGCATGCTCCACAGTTGTTTTCTAAGCTAATCAATGAAAAATGAAGTTTGATGGAAGTGGGATCAAGAAACCCCAAAACCATAACATAAAAAGTGACTAAAATGAATTATATAAATTTCAAATTCTGCACTGCTCGCTAGGCGAATGCACGAAAATGGAACTTAAGTGCCTACAAAAAGTTAAACCGCCTCTTGCTTTCTTCAGAGGTTCGCTAAGCGAACGATTTATTCGCCTAGCGAATGCTCGCTAGGACGTTCGCGAAGCGAACATTGGTCTCTTTCTCCTCTGACTCTTTCTGGCCACCCTCGCTGGGACCTTCGCCAGCCTTCGCTAAGCGAACACTCGCTGGGACCTTCGCCAGCCTTCGCTAGGCGAACATTCGCTGTCACACTCGCTAAGCGAACATGACAGAAAACCAGTCCCTTATTTGACCACAACTTCTGCCCCGTAGCTCCAATTTACGCACGGTCGAAAGCGCTGGAAAGCTTATTCAATGCTCTTCAAGAATATGGCATAATGGCCTTTATTAGTTACCTACAAAAATGAGATAAAAATCAATTAAACTAAGTAATATTTACACGTTACGCAGTATATACACTAAAACATAAAGTAAACGTATTTATAACAAATCGGGTGTTATTCAAACGATATCAACAAAAAGTATCGATAAGTACAACAAAACATATATACAAAAATAGGTACAAGTTGCACTTATCAAACTCTCCCCAACTTACCTAATTGTTTGTCCTCAAACAAGAATCAAACAACTCAACGAAATAGAGTGATAACCAAAGAATCACGAATCAACAAGTTTTGAAAAACGGAAAACAAATGTATGGTTCAAATGAAAAACGGTACACACAAAGTAAATACTTACCACTAAACTACGACGACAACATAGTCACGAAACAAACGCAAAATACAAAAATCATGCCAAAAGTTTTAAAACAACACAAGTTCCAAAGTGAATCACACCTAGTAAAAACAATCATCGGTAGATGAAAAACACACAATAAGGTACTTTACACTCACACAACACTAATGCAAACAAAAGACTAAATTATGCATATATCCACAAATTCACATTGCAAATACAAAAGCTAGAATCACAAGGACTTTCAAGGTTGTAATGTGGCCGGGTAAACAAACAAGGGGCAATTTCTAAAGGTAATTGAAACAAAAACTTGCCTAAACCTAAGGGAGTGAAAACTCACAAAGATTCACACACAAAATTTCAATCAAACTTCTTCCAAAATCCCAAGTGTTACACAACACACTACTTATTTAGCACAACTATTGTTACTTTTTTTTTCTTTCTTTTTTTTTCTTTCTTTTTTTTTTCTTTTCTTTTCTTTGTCATACAACAACACAAAGTTGAGGTCCAAGAAAAAACAAAATCCATTAAAAAATAAGTGAACTAAATACTCATAGACAAGCATTAAGTTCAAATAAAAACATGGATCAAAAAGCTCAAAGGGATTACGAATTCTCACACACTCACAAGGTGAATTAACTATTTGACTAAGGTAGTTGTGCTCAAAATGAAACAATTGCCTTGATCCTTTTCATGCATTCATATAAACAACACAAACAACAGATTCAACATAGCATATATGAACAATGGAAAGTCACCTCACAAAAAGGTTGGGAACTAAAGTGATTCACAATAGAACAAGTATACAAAAGAATGAATGGCATGAAAGTTTGTAAAATGCCTAAGCATCATGAATATGCTAAAGTATAGAAAGCGATAAATACATACCTCAGATGTGTACAAAACTTAACAAGATCATTACCATACATCCGCGAGTTGAAACTAACAAAAATGGAACATCACCAAATTTCCTCAAGCAACTCAAAACAAGCTCATTGACAAACGCGAAATCTATTAATATACACAAACAGAAAAACCGGCAAAAATTCATTAAACAAGTTGTAAAGTGAAGATTTGAGACTTTTACGAAAAATCCGAGTACAACTTGTTTAATGAATACTCACCACACTACCTAAACTAAACAACAATAAAAGATAAGAATACACCATGCTTGTTTTACGTCGTAAGCTCGACGCCTATTCAATGCTTAGCTAGAAACTTCCTTCCTTCTTGCCATAGTGATGCCTCACCGCGCAAACCAAAAGCAAGTGCCCTAACCAAACAGTTAAACAAACGTTACGGGAACAAAATGTATACAACACTTGAACAAACATAATGGATACAAACAATATATACGATATATACAAAACTCAAAAACAAAGAAACTATCGCAATGCGATTCAATATCAAAACCAATCCCCGGCAACGGCGCCATTTTGTTGAATGCAGAATAGGGCAAGCAAGCAAAAATATTTATTTTCGGAAAGAATTCCCTCCGGGATTTATGTCGTGTCCACAGAGATCGGTTCGAGGGAAAGAATGTCGTTCGACAGTCTCTCGCGTTAATGAGTTTGGGTTTAAAAAAGTTTAAAACATAGAAACAGAAAAGTAAATATTAAAACATAATAAGAAATTCATTCTTCAGCAAGATAAACTTATCCGGCGTGCACATAATCGACTCCTCACAAACTTAAACTTACCGACCAGTTATACTCAACCTACAATACTCCTCAATATCACCCAGCATCGCTCACAACACAGATTATGTCTAACGCAAAGTTAAGAAAACAACCGTGTTACCATTGCCGATACTTTCGTACGCTAGCTCAAGGCACGGAGGCATTAAGTCTCGACGCCTATTGAAGATTGTTAGCCCTAAATCTATCTCTAGAATCCCGATACTAACAAACAATCATCCCTAATCGATGTTTGCGACGGTTATCTCTAACGCAACCCAAACCCCGCGCATAAAGCAAAAATCAGAGACAATCACCAATAAAGATTTGTAAAGCAAGTTTCCTATAACGCCATGGGCGACAAATATACATGAGTTTACAGCAAATACATATACACAACCCAACAAATGAAGAAAACACAAAGAAAAAGAGAAATGAACCAAACATCTCGCGGATTCTCAGAGCCGGTCGACGATCAGTCCACCCCGGTTCATCCGTATGCATGCTCCATAGTTTTTTTCTAAGCTAATCAATGAAAAATGAAGTTTGATGGAAGTGGGATCAAGAAACCCCAAAACCATAACATAAAAAGTGACTAAAATGAATTATATACATTTCAAATTCTGCACTGCTCGCTAGGCGAATGCACGAAAATGGCACTTAAGTGCCTACAAAAAGTTAAACCGCCTCTTGCTTTCTTCAGAGGTTCGCTAAGCGAACGATTTATTCACCTAGCGAATGCTCGCTAGGACGTTCGCGAAGCGAACTTTGGTCTCTTTCTCCTCTGACTCTTTCTGGCCACCCTCGTTGGGACCTTCGCCAGCCTTCGCTAGGCGAACAATCACTGGGACCTTCGCCAGCCTTCGCTAGGCGAACATTCGCTGTCACACTCGCTAAGCGAACATGACAGAAAACCAGTCCCTTATTTGACCACAACTTCTGCACCGTAGCTCCAATTTACGCACGGTCGGAAGCCCTGGAAAGCTTATTCAATGCTCTTCAAGAATATGGCATAATGGCATTTATTAGTTACCTACAAAAATGAGATAAAAATCAATTAAACTAAGTAATATTTACACGTTACGCAATATATACACTAAAACGTAAAGTAAACGTATTTATAACAAATTGGGTGGTATTCAAACGATATCAAAAAAAAGTATCGATAAGTGCAACAAAACATATATACAAAAATAGGTACAATTTGCACTTATCTAACTCTCCCCAACTTACCTAATTGTTTGTCCTCAAACAAGAATCAAACAACTCAACGAAATAGAGTGATAACCAAAGAATCACGAATCAACAAGTTTTGAAAAATGGAAAACAAATGTATGGTTCAAATGAAAAACGGTACACACAAAGTAAATACTTACCACTAAACTACGACGACAACATAGTCACGAAACAAACGTAAAATACAAAAATCATGCCAAAAGTTCTAAAACAACACAAGTTCCAAAATGAATCACACCTAGTAAAAACAATCATCGATAGATGAAAAACACACAATAAGGTACTTTACAATCACACAACACTAATGCAAACAAAAGACTAAATTATGCATACATCCACAAATTCACATTGCAAATACAAAAGCAAGAATCACAAGGACTTTCAAGGTTGTAATGTGGCCGGGTAAACCAACAAGGGGCAATTTCTAAAGCTAATTGAAACGAAAACTTGCCTAAACCTAAGGGAGTGAAAACTCACAAAGATTCACACACAAAATTTCAATCAAACTTCTTCCAAAATCCCAAGTGTTACACAACACACTACTTATTTAGCACAACTATTGTTACTTTTTTTTTCTTTTTTTTTTCTTTCTTTTTTTTTCTTTTCTTTTCTTTGTCATATTTTTCTCTTTTTTCTTTTCTTTTTCAATCCTCATAGAATCCAACCAATGAGTATACAATCATCCTCTCCCCAACTTGAATTCAACCGCACCATCATGTGAATACTCCCTACTTTCTAAGGCAAGGAAAAAATCCATACAACAACACAAAGTTGAGGTCCAAGAAAAAACAAAATCCATTAAAAAATAAGTGAACTAAATACTCATAGACAAGCATTAAGTTCAAATAAAAACATGGATCAAAAAGCTCAAAGGGATTACGAATTCTCGCACACTCACAAGGTGAATTAACTATTTGGCTAAGGTAGTTGTGCTCAAAATGAAACAATTGCCTTGATCCTTTTCATGCATTCATATAAACAACACAAACAACAGATTCAACATAATAAAATCCAGTAAAACAAGAATGTTGGTACTCCGAGCATATATGAACAATGGAAAGTCACCTCACAAAAAGGTTGGGAACTAAAGTGATTCACAATAGAACAAGTATACAAAAGAATGAATGGCATGAAAGTTTGTAAAATGCCTAAGCATCATGAATATGCTAAAGTATAGAAAGCGATAAATACATACCTCGGATGTGTACAAAACTTAACAAGATCATTACCATACATCCGCGAGTTGAAACTAACAAAAATGGAACATCACCAAATTTCCTCAAGCAACTCAAAACAAGCTCATTGACAAACGCGAAATCTATTAATATACACAAACAGAAAAACCGGCAAAAATTCATTAAACAAGTTGTAAAGTGAAGATTTGAGACTTTTACGAAAAATCCGAGTACAACTTGTTTAATGAATACTCACCACACTACCTAAACTAAACAACAATAAAAGATAAGAATACACCATGCTTGTTTTACGTCGTAAGCTCGACGCCTATTCAATGCTTAGCTAGAAACTTCCTTCCTTCTTGCCATAGTGATGCCTCACCGCGCAAACCAAAAGCAAGTGCCCTAACCAAACAGTTAAACAAACGTTACGGGAACAAAATGTATACAACACTTGAACAAACATAATGGATACAAACAATATATACGATATATACAAAACTCAAAAACAAAGAAACTATCGCAATGCGATTCAATATCAAAACCAATCCCCGGCAACGGCGCCATTTTGTTGAATGCAGAATAGAGCAAGCAAGCAAAAATATTTATTTTCGGAAAGAATTCCCTCCGGGATTTATGTCGTGTCCACAGAGATCGGTTCGAGGGAAAGAATGTCGTTCGACAGTCTCTCGCGTTAATGAGTTTGGGTTTAAAAAAGTTTAAAACATAGAAACAGAAAAGTAAATATTAAAACATAATAAGAAATTCATTCTTCAGCAAGATAAACTTATCCGGCGTGCACATAATCGACTCCTCACAAACTTAAACTTACCGACCAGTTATACTCAACCTACAATACTCCTCAATATCACCCAGCATCGCTCACAACACAGATTATGTCTAACGCAAAGTTAAGAAAACAACCGTGTTACCATTGCCGATACTTTCGTACGCTAGCTCAAGGCACGGAGGCATTAAGTCTCGACGCCTATTGAAGATTGTTAGCCCTAAATCTATCTCTAGAATCCCGATACTAACAAACAATCATCCCTAATCGATGTTTGCGACGGTTATCTCTAACGCAACCCAAACCCCGCGCATAAAGCAAAAATCAGAGACAATCACCAATAAAGATTTGTAAAGCAAGTTTCCTATAACGCCATGGGCGACAAATATACATGAGTTTACAGCAAATACATATACACAACCCAACAAATGAAGAAAACACAAAGAAAAAGAGAAATGAACCAAACATCTCGCGGATTCTCAGAGCCGGTCGACGATCAGTCCACCCCGGTTCATCCGTATGCATGCTCCATAGTTTTTTTCTAAGCTAATCAATGAAAAATGAAGTTTGATGGAAGTGGGATCAAGAAACCCCAAAACCATAACATAAAAAGTGACTAAAATGAATTATATACATTTCAAATTCTGCACTGCTCGCTAGGCGAATGCACGAAAATGGCACTTAAGTGCCTACAAAAAGTTAAACCGCCTCTTGCTTTCTTCAGAGGTTCGCTAAGCGAACGATTTATTCACCTAGCGAATGCTCGCTAGGACGTTCGCGAAGCGAACTTTGGTCTCTTTCTCCTCTGACTCTTTCTGGCCACCCTCGTTGGGACCTTCGCCAGCCTTCGCTAGGCGAACAATCACTGGGACCTTCGCCAGCCTTCGCTAGGCGAACATTCGCTGTCACACTCGCTAAGCGAACATGACAGAAAACCAGTCCCTTATTTGACCACAACTTCTGCACCGTAGCTCCAATTTACGCACGGTCGGAAGCCCTGGAAAGCTTATTCAATGCTCTTCAAGAATATGGCATAATGGCATTTATTAGTTACCTACAAAAATGAGATAAAAATCAATTAAACTAAGTAATATTTACACGTTACGCAATATATACACTAAAACGTAAAGTAAACGTATTTATAACAAATTGGGTGGTATTCAAACGATATCAAAAAAAAGTATCGATAAGTGCAACAAAACATATATACAAAAATAGGTACAATTTGCACTTATCTAACTCTCCCCAACTTACCTAATTGTTTGTCCTCAAACAAGAATCAAACAACTCAACGAAATAGAGTGATAACCAAAGAATCACGAATCAACAAGTTTTGAAAAATGGAAAACAAATGTATGGTTCAAATGAAAAACGGTACACACAAAGTAAATACTTACCACTAAACTACGACGACAACATAGTCACGAAACAAACGTAAAATACAAAAATCATGCCAAAAGTTCTAAAACAACACAAGTTCCAAAATGAATCACACCTAGTAAAAACAATCATCGATAGATGAAAAACACACAATAAGGTACTTTACAATCACACAACACTAATGCAAACAAAAGACTAAATTATGCATACATCCACAAATTCACATTGCAAATACAAAAGCAAGAATCACAAGGACTTTCAAGGTTGTAATGTGGCCGGGTAAACCAACAAGGGGCAATTTCTAAAGCTAATTGAAACGAAAACTTGCCTAAACCTAAGGGAGTGAAAACTCACAAAGATTCACACACAAAATTTCAATCAAACTTCTTCCAAAATCCCAAGTGTTACACAACACACTACTTATTTAGCACAACTATTGTTACTTTTTTTTTCTTTTTTTTTTCTTTCTTTTTTTTTCTTTTCTTTTCTTTGTCATATTTTTCTCTTTTTTCTTTTCTTTTTCAATCCTCATAGAATCCAACCAATGAGTATACAATCATCCTCTCCCCAACTTGAATTCAACCGCACCATCATGTGAATACTCCCTACTTTCTAAGGCAAGGAAAAAATCCATACAACAACACAAAGTTGAGGTCCAAGAAAAAACAAAATCCATTAAAAAATAAGTGAACTAAATACTCATAGACAAGCATTAAGTTCAAATAAAAACATGGATCAAAAAGCTCAAAGGGATTACGAATTCTCGCACACTCACAAGGTGAATTAACTATTTGGCTAAGGTAGTTGTGCTCAAAATGAAACAATTGCCTTGATCCTTTTCATGCATTCATATAAACAACACAAACAACAGATTCAACATAATAAAATCCAGTAAAACAAGAATGTTGGTACTCCGAGCATATATGAACAATGGAAAGTCACCTCACAAAAAGGTTGGGAACTAAAGTGATTCACAATAGAACAAGTATACAAAAGAATGAATGGCATGAAAGTTTGTAAAATGCCTAAGCATCATGAATATGCTAAAGTATAGAAAGCGATAAATACATACCTCGGATGTGTACAAAACTTAACAAGATCATTACCATACATCCGCGAGTTGAAACTAACAAAAATGGAACATCACCAAATTTCCTCAAGCAACTCAAAACAAGCTCATTGACAAACGCGAAATCTATTAATATACACAAACAGAAAAACCGGCAAAAATTCATTAAACAAGTTGTAAAGTGAAGATTTGAGACTTTTACGAAAAATCCGAGTACAACTTGTTTAATGAATACTCACCACACTACCTAAACTAAACAACAATAAAAGATAAGAATACACCATGCTTGTTTTACGTCGTAAGCTCGACGCCTATTCAATGCTTAGCTAGAAACTTCCTTCCTTCTTGCCATAGTGATGCCTCACCGCGCAAACCAAAAGCAAGTGCCCTAACCAAACAGTTAAACAAACGTTACGGGAACAAAATGTATACAACACTTGAACAAACATAATGGATACAAACAATATATACGATATATACAAAACTCAAAAACAAAGAAACTATCGCAATGCGATTCAATATCAAAACCAATCCCCGGCAACGGCGCCATTTTGTTGAATGCAGAATAGGGCAAGCAAGCAAAAATATTTATTTTCGGAAAGAATTCCCTCCGGGATTTATGTCGTGTCCACAGAGATCGGTTCGAGGGAAAGAATGTCGTTCGACAGTCTCTCGCGTTAATGAGTTTGGGTTTAAAAAAGTTTAAAACATAGAAACAGAAAAGTAAATATTAAAACATAATAAGAAATTCATTCTTCAGCAAGATAAACTTATCCGGCGTGCACATAATCGACTCCTCACAAACTTAAACTTACCGACCATTTATACTCAACCTACAATACTCCTCAATATCACCCAGCATCGCTCACAACACAGATTATGTCTAACGCAAAGTTAAGAAAACAACCGTGTTACCATTGCCGATACTTTCGTACTCTAGCTCAAGGCACGGAGGCATTAAGTCTCGACGCCTATTGAAGATTGTTAGCCCTAAATCTATCTCTAGAATCCCGATACTAACAAACAATCATCCCTAATCGATGTTTGCGACGGTTATCTCTAACGCAACCCAAACCCCGCGCATAAAGCAAAAATCAGAGACAATCACCAATAAAGATTTGTAAAGCAAGTTTCCTATAACGCCATGGGCGACAAATATACATGAGTTTACAGCAAATACATATACACAACCCAACAAATGAAGAAAACACAAAGAAAAAGAGAAATGAACCAAACATCTCGCGGATTCTCAGAGCCGGTCGACGATCAGTCCACCCCGGTTCATCCGTATGCATGCTCCATAGTTTTTTTCTAAGCTAATCAATGAAAAATGAAGTTTGATGGAAGTGGGATCAAGAAACCCCAAAACCATAACATAAAAAGTGACTAAAATGAATTATATACATTTCAAATTCTGCACTGCTCGCTAGGCGAATGCACGAAAATGGCACTTAAGTGCCTACAAAAAGTTAAACCGCCTCTTGCTTTCTTCAGAGGTTCGCTAAGCGAACGATTTATTCACCTAGCGAATGCTCGCTAGGACGTTCGCGAAGCGAACTTTGGTCTCTTTCTCCTCTGACTCTTTCTGGCCACCCTCGTTGGGACCTTCGCCAGCCTTCGCTAGGCGAACAATCACTGGGACCTTCGCCAGCCTTCGCTAGGCGAACATTCGCTGTCACACTCGCTAAGCGAACATGACAGAAAACCAGTCCCTTATTTGACCACAACTTCTGCACCGTAGCTCCAATTTACGCACGGTCGGAAGCCCTGGAAAGCTTATTCAATGCTCTTCAAGAATATGGCATAATGGCATTTATTAGTTACCTACAAAAATGAGATAAAAATCAATTAAACTAAGTAATATTTACACGTTACGCAATATATACACTAAAACGTAAAGTAAACGTATTTATAACAAATTGGGTGGTATTCAAACGATATCAAAAAAAAGTATCGATAAGTGCAACAAAACATATATACAAAAATAGGTACAATTTGCACTTATCTAACTCTCCCCAACTTACCTAATTGTTTGTCCTCAAACAAGAATCAAACAACTCAACGAAATAGAGTGATAACTAAAGAATCACGAATCAACAAGTTTTGAAAAATGGAAAACAAATGTATGGTTCAAATGAAAAACGGTACACACAAAGTAAATACTTACCACTAAACTACGACGACAACATAGTCACGAAACAAACGTAAAATACAAAAATCATGCCAAAAGTTCTAAAACAACACAAGTTCCAAAATGAATCACACCTAGTAAAAACAATCATCGATAGATGAAAAACACACAATAAGGTACTTTACAATCACACAACACTAATGCAAACAAAAGACTAAATTATGCATACATCCACAAATTCACATTGCAAATACAAAAGCAAGAATCACAAGGACTTTCAAGGTTGTAATGTGGCCGGGTAAACCAACAAGGGGCAATTTCTAAAGCTAATTGAAACGAAAACTTGCCTAAACCTAAGGGAGTGAAAACTCACAAAGATTCACACACAAAATTTCAATCAAACTTCTTCCAAAATCCCAAGTGTTACACAACACACTACTTATTTAGCACAACTATTGTTACTTTTTTTTTCTTTTTTTTTTCTTTCTTTTTTTTTCTTTTCTTTTCTTTGTCATATTTTTCTCTTTTTTCTTTTCTTTTTCAATCCTCATAGAATCCAACCAATGAGTATACAATCATCCTCTCCCCAACTTGAATTCAACCGCACCATCATGTGAATACTCCCTACTTTCTAAGGCAAGGAAAAAATCCATACAACAACACAAAGTTGAGGTCCAAGAAAAAACAAAATCCATTAAAAAATAAGTGAACTAAATACTCATAGACAAGCATTAAGTTCAAATAAAAACATGGATCAAAAAGCTCAAAGGGATTACGAATTCTCGCACACTCACAAGGTGAATTAACTATTTGGCTAAGGTAGTTGTGCTCAAAATGAAACAATTGCCTTGATCCTTTTCATGCATTCATATAAACAACACAAACAACAGATTCAACATAATAAAATCCAGTAAAACAAGAATGTTGGTACTCCGAGCATATATGAACAATGGAAAGTCACCTCACAAAAAGGTTGGGAACTAAAGTGATTCACAATAGAACAAGTATACAAAAGAATGAATGGCATGAAAGTTTGTAAAATGCCTAAGCATCATGAATATGCTAAAGTATAGAAAGCGATAAATACATACCTCGGATGTGTACAAAACTTAACAAGATCATTACCATACATCCGCGAGTTGAAACTAACAAAAATGGAACATCACCAAATTTCCTCAAGCAACTCAAAACAAGCTCATTGACAAACGCGAAATCTATTAATATAAACAAACAGAAAAACCGGCAAAAATTCATTAAACAAGTTGTAAAGTGAAGATTTGAGACTTTTACGAAAAATCCGAGTACAACTTGTTTAATGAATACTCACCACACTACCTAAACTAAACAACAATAAAAGATAAGAATACACCATGCTTGTTTTACGTCGTAAGCTCGACGCCTATTCAATGCTTAGCTAGAAACTTCCTTCCTTCTTGCCATAGTGATGCCTCACCGCGCAAACCAAAAGCAAGTGCCCTAACCAAACAGTTAAACAAACGTTACGGGAACAAAATGTATACAACACTTGAACAAACATAATGGATACAAACAATATATACGATATATACAAAACTCAAAAACAAAGAAACTATCGCAATGCGATTCAATATCAAAACCAATCCCCGGCAACGGCGCCATTTTGTTGAATGCAGAATAGGGCAAGCAAGCAAAAATATTTATTTTCGGAAAGAATTCCCTCCGGGATTTATGTCGTGTCCACAGAGATCGGTTCGAGGGAAAGAATGTCGTTCGACAGTCTCTCGCGTTAATGAGTTTGGGTTTAAAAAAGTTTAAAACATAGAAACAGAAAAGTAAATATTAAAACATAATAAGAAATTCATTCTTCAGCAAGATAAACTTATCCGGCGTGCACATAATCGACTCCTCACAAACTTAAACTTACCGACCATTTATACTCAACCTACAATACTCCTCAATATCACCCAGCATCGCTCACAACACAGATTATGTCTAACGCAAAGTTAAGAAAACAACCGTGTTACCATTGCCGATACTTTCGTACGCTAGCTCAAGGCACGGAGGCATTAAGTCTCGACGCCTATTGAAGATTGTTAGCCCTAAATCTATCTCTAGAATCCCGATACTAACAAACAATCATCCCTAATCGATGTTTGCGACGGTTATCTCTAACGCAACCCAAACCCCGCGCATAAAGCAAAAATCAGAGACAATCACCAATAAAGATTTGTAAAGCAAGTTTCCTATAACGCCATGGGCGACAAATATACATGAGTTTACAGCAAATACATATACACAACCCAACAAATGAAGAAAACACAAAGAAAAAGAGAAATGAACCAAACATCTCGCGGATTCTCAGAGCCGGTCGACGATCAGTCCACCCCGGTTCATCCGTATGCATGCTCCATAGTTTTTTTCTAAGCTAATCAATGAAAAATGAAGTTTGATGGAAGTGGGATCAAGAAACCCCAAAACCATAACATAAAAAGTGACTAAAATGAATTATATACATTTCAAATTCTGCACTGCTCGCTAGGCGAATGCACGAAAATGGCACTTAAGTGCCTATAAAAAGTTAAACCGCCTCTTGCTTTCTTCAGAGGTTCGCTAAGCGAACGATTTATTCACCTAGCGAATGCTCGCTAGGACGTTCGCGAAGCGAACTTTGGTCTCTTTCTCCTCTGACTCTTTCTGGCCACCCTCGTTGGGACCTTCGCCAGCCTTCGCTAGGCGAACAATCACTGGGACCTTCGCCAGCCTTCGCTAGGCGAACATTCGCTGTCACACTCGCTAAGCGAACATGACAGAAAACCAGTCCCTTATTTGACCACAACTTCTGCACCGTAGCTCCAATTTACGCACGGTCGGAAGCCCTGGAAAGCTTATTCAATGCTCTTCAAGAATATGGCATAATGGCATTTATTAGTTACCTACAAAAATGAGATAAAAATCAATTAAACTAAGTAATATTTACACGTTACGCAATATATACACTAAAACGTAAAGTAAACGTATTTATAACAAATTGGGTGGTATTCAAACGATATCAAAAAAAAGTATCGATAAGTGCAACAAAACATATATACAAAAATAGGTACAATTTGCACTTATCTAACTCTCCCCAACTTACCTAATTGTTTGTCCTCAAACAAGAATCAAACAACTCAACGAAATAGAGTGATAACCAAAGAATCACGAATCAACAAGTTTTGAAAAATGGAAAACAAATGTATGGTTCAAATGAAAAACGGTACACACAAAGTAAATACTTACCACTAAACTACGACGACAACATAGTCACGAAACAAACGTAAAATACAAAAATCATGCCAAAAGTTCTAAAACAACACAAGTTCCAAAATGAATCACACCTAGTAAAAACAATCATAGATAGATGAAAAACACACAATAAGGTACTTTACAATCACACAACACTAATGCAAACAAAAGACTAAATTATGCATACATCCACAAATTCACATTGCAAATACAAAAGCAAGAATTACAAGGACTTTCAAGGTTGTAATGTGGCCGGGTAAACCAACAAGGGGCAATTTCTAAAGCTAATTGAAACGAAAACTTGCCTAAACCTAAGGGAATGAAAACTCACAAAGATTCACACACAAAATTTCAATCAAACTTCTTCCAAAATCCCAAGTGTTACACAACACACTACTTATTTAGCACAACTATTGTTACTTTTTTTTTCTTTTTTTTTTCTTTCTTTTTTTTTCTTTTCTTTTCTTTGTCATATTTTTCTCTTTTTTCTTTTCTTTTTCAATCCTCATAGAATCCAACCAATGAGTATACAATCATCCTCTCCCCAACTTGAATTCAACCGCACCATCATGTGAATACTCCCTACTTTCTAAGGCAAGGAAAAAATCCATACAACAACACAAAGTTGAGGTCCAAGAAAAAACAAAATCCATTAAAAAATAAGTGAACTAAATACTCATAGACAAGCATTAAGTTCAAATAAAAACATGGATCAAAAAGCTCAAAGGGATTACGAATTCTCGCACACTCACAAGGTGAATTAACTATTTGGCTAAGGTAGTTGTGCTCAAAATGAAACAATTGCCTTGATCCTTTTCATGCATTCATATAAACAACACAAACAACAGATTCAACATAATAAAATCCAGTAAAACAAGAATGTTGGTACTCCGAGCATATATGAACAATGGAAAGTCACCTCACAAAAAGGTTGGGAGCTAAAGTGATTCACAATAGAACAAGTATACAAAAGAATGAATGGCATGAAAGTTTGTAAAATGCCTAAGTATTATGAATATGCTAAAGTATTGAAAGCGATAAATACATACCTTGGATGTGTACAAAACTTAACAAGATCATTACCATACATCCGCGAGTTGAAACGAACAAAAATGGAACATCACCAAATTTCCTCAAGCAACTCAAAACAAGCTCATTGACAAACGCGAAAACTATTAATATACACAAACTGAAAAACCGGAAAAAATTCATTAAACAAGTTGTAAAGTGAAGATTTGAGACTTTTACGAAAAATCCGAGTACAACTTGTTTAATGAATACACACCACACTACCTAAACTAAACAACAATAAAAGATAAGAATACACCATGCTTGTTTTACGTCGTAAGCTCGACGCGTATTCAATGCTTAGCTAGAAACTTCCTTCCTTCATGCCATAGTGATGCCTCACCGCGCAAACCAAAAGCAAGTGCCCTAACCAAACACTTAAACAAACGTTACGGGAACAAAATGTATACAACACTTGAACAAACATAATGGATACAAACAATATATACGATATATACAAAACTCAAAAACAAAGAAACTATCGCAATGCGATTCAATATCAAAACCAATCCCCGGCAACGACGCCATTTTTTTGAATGCAGAATAGGGCAAGCAAGCAAAAATATTTATTTTCGGAAAGAATTCCCTCCGGGATTTATGTCGTCTCCACAGAGATCGGTTCGAGGGAAAGAATGTCGTTCGACAGTCTCTCGCGTTAATGAGTTTGGGTTTAAAATAGTTTAAAACATAGAAACAGAAAAGTAAATATTAAAACATAACAAGAAATTCATTCTTCAGCAAGACAAACTTATCCGGCGTGCACATAATCGACTCCTCACAAACTTAAACTTACCGACCAGTTATACTCAACCTACAATACTACTCAATATCACCCAGCATCGCTCACAACACAGGTTATGTCTAACGCAAAGTTGAGAAAACAACCGTGTTACCATTGCCGATACTTTCGTACGCTAGCTCAAGGCACGGAGGCATTAAGTTTCGACGGCAATTGAAGATTGTTAACCCTAAATCTATCTCTAGAATCCAGATACTAACAGACAATCATCCCTAATCGAAGTTTGCGACGGTTATCTCAAACGCAACCCAAACCCCGCCCATAAAGCAAAAATCAGAGACAATCACCAATAAAGATTTGTAAAGCAAGTTTCCTATAACGCCATGGGCGACAAATATACATGAGTTTACAGCAAATACATATACACAACCCAACAAATGAAGAAAACACAAAGAAAAAGAGAAATGAACCAAACATCTCGCGGATTGTCAGAGTCGGTCGACGATCAATCCACCCCGGTTCATCCGTATGCATGCTCCACAGTTGTTTTCTAAGCTAATCAATGAAAAATGAAGTTTGACTGAAGTGGGATCATAAAACCCCAAAACGATAACATTAAAAGTGACTAAAATGAATTATATACATTTCAAATTCTGCACTGCTCGCTAGGCGAACAGATCATTCGCTAGGCGAATGCACGAAAATGGCACTTAAGTGCCTACAAAAAGTTAAACCACCTCATGCTTTCTTCAAAGGTTCGCTAAGCGAACGATTTATTCGCCTAGCGAATGCTCGCTAGGACGTTCGCGAAGCGAACATTGGTCTCTTTCTCCTCTGACTCTTTCTGGCCACCCTCGCTGGGACCTTCGCCAGCCTTCGCTAGGCGAACACTCGCTGGGACCTTCGCCAGCCTTTGCTAGGCGAACATTCGCTGTCACACTCGCTAAGCGAACCTGACAGAAAACCAGTCCCTTATTTGACCACAACTTCTGCACCGTAGCTCCGATTTACGCACGGTCGGAAGCGATGGAAAGCTTATTCAATGTTCTTCAAGAATATGACATAATGGCCTTTATTAGTTACCTACAAAAATGAGATAAAAATCAATTAAAGTTAGTAATATTTACACGTTACGCAATATATACACTAAAACGTAAAGTAAACGTATTTATAACAAATCGGGTGTTATTCAAACGATATCAACAAAATGTATCGATAAGTGAAACAAAACATATATACAAAAATAGGTACAATTTGCACTTATCAAACTCTCCCCAACTTACCTAATTGTTTGTCCTCAAACAAGAATCAAACAACTCAACGAAATAGAGTGATAACCAAAGAATCACGAATCAACAAGGTTTGAAAAACGGAAAATAAATGTATGGTTCAAATGAAAAACGGTACACACAAAGTAAATACTTACCACTAAACTACGACGACAACATAGTCACGAAACAAACGCCAAATACAAAAATTATGCCAAAAGTTCTAAAACAACACAAGTTCCGAAGTGAATCACACCTAGTAAAAACAATCATCGGTAGATGAAAAACACACAATAAGGTACTTTACACTCACACAACACTAATGCAAACAAAAGACTAAATTATGCATACATCCACAAACTCACATTGCCAATACAAAAGCAAGAATCACAAGGACTTTCAAGGTTGTAATGTGGCCGGGTAAACAAACAAGGGGCAATTTCTAAAGGTAATTGAAACAAAAACTTGCCTAAACCTAAGTTTTGATTCACACACAAAATTTCAATCAAACTTCTTCCAAAATCCCAAGTGTTACACAACACACTACTTATTTAGCACAACTATTGTTACTTTTTTTTTTCTTTTTTTTCTCTTTCTTTTTTTTTCTTTTCTTTTCTTTGTCATATTTTTCTCTTTTTTCTTTTCTTTTTCAATCCTCATAGAATCCAACCAATGAGTATACAATCATCCTCTCCCCAACTTGAATTTAATCGCACCATCATGTGAATACTCCTTACTTTCTAAGGCAAGGAAAAAATCCATACAACAACACAAAGTTGAGGTCCAAGAAAAAACAAAATCCATTAAAAAATAAGAGAACTAAATACTCATAGACAAGCATTAAGTTCAAATAAAAACATGGATCAAAAAGCTCAAAGGGATTACGAATTCTCACACACTCACAAGGTGAATTAACTATTTGGCTAAGGTAGTTGTGCTCAAAATGAAACAATTGCCTTGATCCTTTTCATGCATTCATATAAACAACACAAACAACAGATTCAACATAATAAAATCCAGTAAAACAAGAATGTCGGTACTCCGAGCATATATGAACAATGGAAAGTCACCTCACAAAAAGGTTGGGAACTAAAGTGATTCACAATAGAACAAATATACAAAAGAATGAATGGCATGAAAGTTTGTAAAATGCCTAAGTATCATGAATATGCTAAAGTATAGAAAGCGATAAATACATACCTCGGACGTGTACAAAACTTAACAAGATCATTACCATACATCCGCGAGTTGAAACGAACAAAAATGGGACATCACCAAATTTCCTCAAGCAACTCAAAACAAGCTCATTGACAAACGCGAAAACTATTAATATACACAAACTGAAAAACCGGCAAAAATTCATTAAACAAGTTGTAAAGTGAAGATTTGAGACTTTTACGAAAAATCCGAGTACAACTTGTTTAATGAATACTCACCACACTACCTAAACTAAACAACAATAAAAGATAAGAATACACCATGCTTGTTTTACGTCGTAAGCTCGACGCCTATTCAATGCTTAGCTAGAAACTTCCTTCCTTCATGCCATAGTGATGCCTCACCGCGCAAACCAAAAGCAAGTGCCCTAACCAAACACTTAAACAAACGTTACGGGAACAAAATGTATACAACACTTGAACAAACATAATGGATACAACCAATATATACGATATATACAAAACTCAAAAACAAAGAAACTATCGCAATGCGATTCAATATCAAAACCAATCCCCGACAACGGCGCCATTTTGTTGAATGCAGAATAGGGAAAGCAAGCAAAAATATTTATTTTCAGAAAGAATTCCCTCCGGGATTTATGTCGTGTCCACAGAGATCGGTTCGAGGGAAAGAATTTCGTTCGACAGTCTCTCACGTTAATGAGTTTGGGTTTAAAATAGTTTAAAACATAGAAACAGAAAAGTAAATATTAAAACATAACAAGAAATTCATTCTTCAGCAAGACAAACTTATCCGGCGTGCACATAATCGACTCCTCACAAACTTAAACTTACCGACCAGTTATACTCAACCTACAATACTCCTCAATATCACCCAGCATCACTCAGAACACAGGTTATGTCTAACGCATAGTTGAGAAAACAACCGTGTTACCATTGCCAATACTTTCGTACGCTAGCTCAAGGCACGGAAGCATTAAGTTTCTACGGCAATTGAAGATTGTTAGCCCTAAATCTATCTCTAGAATCCAGATACTAACAGACAATCATCCCTAATCAAAGTTTGCGACGGTTATCTCTAACGCAACCCAAACCCCGCCCATAAAGCAAAAATCAGAGACCATCACCAATAAAGATTTGTAAAGCAAGTTTCCTATAACGCCATGGGCGAAAAATATACATGTGTTTACAGCAAATACATATACACAACCCAACAAATGAAGAAAACACAAAGAAAAAGAGAAATGAACCAAACATCTCGCGGATTGTCAGAGCCGGTCGACGATCAATCCACCCCGGTTCATCCGTATGCATGCTCCACAGTTGTTTTCTAAGCTAATCAATGAAAAATAAAGTTTGATGGAAGTGGGATCAAGAAACCCCAAAACCATAACATAAAAAGTGACTAAAATGAATTATATACATTTCAAATTCTGCACTGCTCGCTAGGCGAACAGATCATTCGCTAGGCGAATGCACGAAAATGGCACTTAAGTGCCTACAAAAAGTTAAACCGCCTCTTGCTTTCTTCAGAGGTTCGCTAAGCGAACGATTTATTCGCCTAGCGAATGCTCGCTAGGACGTTCGCGAAGCGAACATTGGTCTCTTTCTCCTCTGACTCTTTCTGGCCACCCTCGCTGGGACCTTCGCCAGCCTTCGCTAGGCAAACACTCGCTGGGACCTTTGCCAGCCTTCGCTAGGTGAACATTCACTGTCACACTCGCTAAGCGAACATGACAGAAAACCAGTCCCTTATTTGACCACAACTTCTGCACCGTAGCTCCGATTTACGCACGGTCGGAAGCGCTGGAAAGCTTATTCAATGCTCTTCAAGAATATGACATAATGGCCTTTATTAGTTACCTACAAAAATGAGATAAAAATCAATTAAAATAAGTAATATTTACACGTTGCGCAATATATACACTAAAACGTAAAGTAAACGCATTTATAACAAATCGGGTGTTATTCAAACGATATCAACAAAAAGTATCGATAAGTGCAACAAAACATATATACAAAAATAGGTACAATTTGCACTTATCAAACTCTCCCCAACTTACCTAATTCTTTGTCCTCAAACAAGAATCAAACAACTCAACGAAATAGAATGATAACCAAAGAATCACGAATCAACAAGGTTTGAAAAACGAAAAACAAATGTATGGTTCAAATGAAAAACGGTACACACAAAGTAAATACTTACCACTAAACTACGACGACAACATAGTCACGAAACAAACGCAAAATACAAAAATCATGCCAAAAGTTCTAAAACAACACAAGTTCCAAAGTGAATCACACCTAGTAAAAACAATCATCGGTAGATGAAAAACACACAATAAGTTACTTTACACTCACACAACACTAATGCAAACAAAAGACTAAATTATGCATACATCCACAAATTCACATTACAAATACAAAAGCAAGAATCACAAGGACTTTCAAGGTTGTAATGTGGCCGGGTAAACAAACAAGGGGCAATTTCTAAAGGTAATTGAAACAAAAACTTGCCTAAACCTAAGGGAGTGAAAACTCACAAAGATTCACACACAAAATTTCAATCAAACTTCTTCCAAAATCCTAAGTGTTACACAACACACTACTTATTTAGCACAACTATTGTTACTTTTTTTTTTCTTTTTTTTTTCTTTCTTTTTTTTTCTTTCTTTTTTTTTCTTTTCTTTTCTTTGTCATATTTTTCTCTTTTTTCTTTTCTTTTTCAATCCTCATAGAATCCAACCAATGAGTATACAATCATCCTCTCCCCAACTTGAATTCAACCGCACCATCATGTGAATACTCCCTACTTTCTAAGGCAAGGAAAAAATCCATACAACAACACAAAGTTGATATCCAAGAAAAAACAAAATCCATTAAAAAATAAGAGAACTAAATACTCATAGACAAGCATTAAGTTCAAATAAAAACATGGATCAAAAAGCTCAAAGGGATTACGAATTCTCACACACTCACAAGGTGAATTAACTATTTGGCTAAGGTAGTTGTGCTCAAAATGAAACAATTGCCTTGATCCTTTTCATGCATTCATATAAACAACACAAACAACAGATTCAACATAATAAAATCCAGTAAAACAAGAATGTCGGTACTCCGAGCATATATGAACAATGGAAAGTCACCTCACAAAAAGGTTGGGAACTAAAGTGATTCACAATAGAACAAGTATACAAAAGAATGAATGACATGAAAGTTTGTAAAATGCCTAAGTATCATGAATATGCTAAAGTATAGAAAGCGATAAATACATACCTCGGACGTGTACAAAACTTAACATGATCATTACCATACATCCGCGGGTTGAAACGAACAAAAATGAAACATCACCAAATTTCCTCAAGCAACTCAAAACAAGCTCATTGACAAACGCAAAAACTATTAATATACACAAACTGAAAAACCGGCAAAAATTCATTAAACAAGTTGTAAAGTGAAGATTTGAGACTTTTACAAAAAATCCGAGTACAACTTGTTTAATGAATACTCACCACACTACCTAAACTAAACAACAATAAAAGATAAGAATACACCATGCTTGTTTTACGTCGTAAGCTCGACGCCTATTCAATGCTTAGCTAGAAACTTCTTTCCCTCATGCCATAGTGATGCCTCACCGCGCAAACCAAAAGCAAGTGCCCTAACCAAACACTTAAACAAACGTTACGGGAACAAAATGTATACAACACTTGAACAAACATAATGGATACAAACAATATATACGATATATACAAAACTCAAAAACAAAGAAACTATCGCAATGCGATTCAATATCAAAACCAATCCCCGGCAACGGCGCCACTTTGTTGAATGCAGAATAGGGAAAGCAAGCAAAAATATTTATTTTCGGAAAGAACTCCCTCCGGGATTTATGTCGTGTCCACAGAGATCGGTTCGAGGGAAAGAATTTCGTTCGACAGTCTCTCGAGTTAATGAGTTTGGGTTTAAAATAGTTTAAAACATAGAAACAGAAAAGTAAATATTAAAACATAACAAGAAATTCATTCTTCAGCAAGACAAACTTATCTGGCGTGCACATAATCGACTCCTCACAAACTTAAACTTACCGACCAGTTATACTCAACCTACAATACTCCTCAATATCACCCAGCATCACTCACAACACAGGTTATGTCTAACGCAAAGTTGAGAAAACAACCGTGTTACCATTGCCGATACTTTCGTACGCTAGCTCAAGGCACGGAGGCATTAAGTTTCGACGGCAATTGAAGATTGTTAGCCCTAAATCTATCTCTAGAATCCAGATACTAACAGACAATCATCCCTAATCGAAGTTTGCGACGGTTATCTCTAACGCAACCCAAACCCCGCCCATAAAGCAAAAATCAGAGACAATCACCAATAAAGATTTGTAAAGCAAGTTTCCTATAACGCCATGGGCGAAAAATATACATGAGTTTACAGCAAATACATATACACAACCCAACAAATGAAGAAAACACAAAGAAAAAGAGAAATGAACCAAACATCTCGCGGATTGTCAGAGCCGGTCGACGATCAATCCACCCCGATTCATCCGTATGCATGCTCCACAGTTGTTTTCTAAGCTAATCAATGAAAAATGAAGTTTGATGGAAGTGGGATCAAGAAAACCCAAAACCATAACATAAAAAGTGACTAAAATGAATTATATACATTTCAAATTCTGCACTGCTCGCTAGGCGAACAGATCATTCGCTAGGCGAATGCACGAAAATGGCACTTAAGTGCCTACATAAAGTTAAACCGCCTCTTGCTTTCTTCAGAGGTTCGCTAAGCGAACGATTTATTCGCCTAGCGAATGCTCGCTAGGACGTTCGCGAAGCGAACATTAGTCTCTTTCTCCTCTGACTCTTTCTGGCCACCCTCGCTAGGACCTTCGCCAGCCTTCGCTAGGCGAACACTCGCTGGGACCTTCGCCAGCCTTCGCTAGGCGAACTTTCACTGTCACACTCGCTAAGCGAACATGACAGAAAACCAGTCCCTTATTTGACCACAACTTCTGCACCGTAGCTCTGATTTACGCACGGTCGGAAGCGCTGGAAAGCTTATTCAATGCTCTTCAAGAATATAAAATAATGGCCTTTATTAGTTACCTACAAAAATGAGATAAAAATCAATTAAACTAAGTAATATTTACACGTTACGCAATATATACACTAAAACGTAAAGTAAACGCATTTATCACAAATCGGGTGTTATTCAAACGATATCAACAAAATGTATCGATAAGTGCAACTAAACATATATACAAAAATAGGTACAATTTGCACTTATCAAGCTCTCCCCAACTTACCTAATTGTTTGTCCTCAAACAAGAATCAAACAACTCAACGAATTAGAGTGATAACCAAAGAATCACGAATCAACAAGGTTTGAAAAACGGAAAATAAATGTATGGTTCAAATGAAAAACGGTACACACAAAGTAA
The DNA here is from genome assembly GCA_022829125.1 of Lathyrus tuberosus. Classification (NCBI taxonomy): domain Eukaryota; kingdom Viridiplantae; phylum Streptophyta; class Magnoliopsida; order Fabales; family Fabaceae; genus Lathyrus; species Lathyrus tuberosus. Next base: position 240,931 of record JALAZF010000504.1, read on the forward strand.
ATACTTACCACTAAACTACGACGACAACATAGTCACGAAACAAACGCAAAATACAAAAATTATGCCAAAAGTTCTAAAACAACACAAGTTCCGAAGTGAATCACACCTAGTAAAAACAATCATCGGTAGATGAAAAACACACAATAAGGTACTTTACACTCACACAACACTAATGCAAACAAAAGACTAAATTATGCATACATCCACAAATTCACATTGTAAATACAAAAGCAAGAATCACAAGGACTTTCAAGGTTGTAATGTGGCCGGGTAAACAAACAAGGGGCAATTTCTAAAGGTAATTGAAACAAAAACTTGCCTAAACCTAAGGGAGTGAAAACTCACAAAGATTTACACACAAAATTTCAATCAAACTTCTTCCAAAATCCCAAGTGTTACACAACACACTACATATTTAGCACAACTATTGTTACTTTTTTTTTTCTTTTTTTTCTCTTTCTTTTTTTTTCTTTTCTTTTCTTTGTCATATTTTTCTCTTTTTTCTTTTCTTTTTCAATCCTCATAGAATCCAACCAATGAGTATACAATCATCCTCTCCCCAACTTGAATTTAACCGCACCATCATGTGAATACTCCTTACTTTCTAAGTTAAGGAAAAAATCCATACAACAACACAAAGTTGAGGTCCAAGAAAAAACAAAATCCATTTAAAAATAAGAGAACTAAATACTCATAGACAAGCATTAAGTTCAAATAAAAACATGGATCAAAAAGCTCAAAGGGATTACGAATTCTCACACACTCACAAGGTGAATTAACTATTTGGCTAAGGTAGTTGTGCTCAAAATGAAACAATTGCCTTGATCCTTTTCATGCATTCATATAAACAACACAAACAACAGATTCAACATAATAAAATCCAGTAAAACAAGAATGTCGGTACTCCGAGCATACATGAACAATGGAAAGTCACCTCACAAAAAGGTTGGGAACTAAAGTGATTCACAATAGAACAAGTATACAAAAGAATGAATGGCATGAAAGTTTGTAAAATGCCTAAGTATCATGAATATGCTAAAGTATAAAAGCGATAAATACATACCTCGGACGTGTACAAAACTTAACAAGATCATTACCATACATCCGCGAGTTGAAACAAACAAAAATGGGACATCACCAAATTTCCTCAAGCAACTCAAAACAAGCTCATTGACAAACGCGAAAACTATTAATATACACAAACTGAAAAACCGGCAAAAATTCATTAAACAAGTTGTAAAGTGAAGATTTGAAACTTTTACGAAAAATCCGAGTACAACTTGTTTAATGAATACTCACCACACTACCTAAACTAAACAACAATAAAAGATAAGAATACACCATGCTTGTTTTACGTCGTAAGCTCGACGCCTATTCAATGCTTAGCTAGAAACTTCCTTCCTTCATGCCATAGTGATGCCTCACCGCGCAAACCAAAAGCAAGTGCCCTAACCAAACACTTAAACAAACGTTACGGGAACAAAATGTATACAACACTTGAACAAACATAATGGATACAAACAATATATACGATATATACAAAACTCAAAAACAAAGAAACTATCGCAATGCGATTCAATATCAAAACCAATCCCCGGCAACGACGCCATTTTGTTGAATGCAGAATAGGGAAAGCAAGCAAAAATATTTATTTTCAGAAAGAATTCCCTCCGGGATTTATGTCGTGTCCACAGAGATCGGTTCGAGGGAAAGAATTTCGTTCGACAGTCTCTCGCGTTAATGAGTTTGGGTTTAAAATCGTTTAAAACATAGAAACAGGAAAGTAAATATTAAAACATAACAATAAATTCATTCTTCAACAAGACAAACTTATCCGGCGTGCACATAATCGACTCCTCACAAACTTAAACTTACCGACCAGTTATACTCAACCTACAATACTCCTCAATATCACCCAGCATCACTCACAACACAGGTTATGTCTAACGCAAATTTGAGAAAACAACCATGTTACCATTGCCGATACTTTCGTACGCTAGCTCAAGGCACAGAAGCATTAAGTTTCTACGGCAATTGAAGATTGTTAGCCCTAAATCTATCTCTAGAATCCAGATACTAACAGACAATCATCCCTAATCGAAGTTTGCGACGGTTATCTCTAACGTAACCCAAACCCCGCCCATAAAGCAAAAATCAGAGACCATCACCAATAAAGATTTGTAATGCAAGTTTCCTATAACGCCATGGGCGAAAAATATACATGAGTTTACAGCAAATACATATACACAACCCAACAAATGAAGAAAACACAAAGAAAAAGAGAAATGAACTAAACATCTCGCGGATTGTCAGAGCCGGTCGACGATCAATCCACCCCGGTTCATCCGTATGCATGCTCCACAGTTGTTTTCTAAGCTAATCAATGAAAAATAAAGTTTGATGGAAGTGGGATCAAGAAACCCCAAACCATAACATAAAAAGTGACTAAAATGAATTATATACATTTCAAATTCTGCACTGCTCGCTAGGCGAACAGATCATTCGCTAGGCGAATGCACGAAAATGGAACTTAAGTGCCTACAAAAAGTTAAACCGCCTCTTGCTTTCTTCAGAGGTTTGCTAAGCGAACGATTTATTCGCCTAGCGAATGCTCGCTAGGACGTTCGCGAAGCGAACATTGGTCTCTTTCTCCTCTGACTCTTTCTGGCCACCCTCGCTGGGACCTTCGCCAGCCTTCGCTAGGCGAACACTCGCTGGGACCTTCGCCAGCCTTCGCTAGGAGAACATTCACTGTCACACTCGCTAAGCGAACATGACAGAAAACCAGTCCCTTATTTGAACACAACTTCTGCACCGTAGCTCCGATTTACGCACGGTCGGAAGCGCTGGAAAGCTTATTCAATGCTCTTCAAGAATATGACATAATGGCCTTTATTAGTTACCTACAAAAATGAGATAAAAATCAATTAAACTAAGTAATATTTACACGTTACGCAATATATACACTAAAACGTAAAGTAAACGTATTTATAACAAATCGGGTGTTATTTAAACGATATCAACAAAAAGTATCGATAAGTGCAACAAAACATATATACAAAAATAGGTACAATTTGCACATATCAAACTCTCCCCAACTTACCTAATTGTTTGTCCTCAAACAAGAATCAAACAACTCAACGAAATAGAGTGATAACCAAAGAATCACGAATCAACAAGGTTTGAAAAACGGAAAACAAATGTATGGTTCAAATGAAAAACGGTACACACAAAGTAAATACTTACCACTAAACTACGACGACAACATAGTCACGAAACAAACGCAAAATACAAAAATCATGCCAAAAGTTCTAAAACAACACAAGTTCCAAAGTGAATCACACCTAGTAAAAACAATCATCGGTAGATGAAAAACACACAATAAGTTACTTTACACTCACACAACACTAATGCAAACAAAAGACTAAATTATGCATACATCCACAAATTCACATTACAAATACAAAAGCAAGAATCACAAGGACTTTCAAGGTTGTAATGTGGCCGGGTAAACAAACAAGGGGCAATTTCTACAGGTAATTGAAACAAAAACTTGCCTAAACCTAAGGGAGTGAAAACTCACAAAGATTCACACACAAAATTTCAATCAAACTTCTTCCAAAATCCCAAGTGTTACACAACACACTACTTATTTAGCACAACTATTGTTACTTTTTTTTTTCTTTTTTTTTTCTTTCTTTTTTTTTCTTTCTTTTTTTTTCTTTTCTTTTCTTTGTCATATTTTTCTCTTTTTTCTTTTCTTTTTCAATCCTCATAGAATCCAACCAATGAGTATACAATCATCCTCTCCCCAACTTGAATTCAACCGCACCATCATGTGAATACTCCCTACTTTCTAAGGCAAGGAAAAAAACCATACAACAACACAAAGTTGAGGTCCAAGAAAAAACAAAATCCATTAAAAAATAAGAGAACTAAATACTCATAGACAAGCATTAAGTTCAAATAAAAACATGGATCAAAAAGCTCAAAGGGATTACGAATTCTCGCACACTCACAAGGTGAATTAACTATTTGGCTAAGGTAGTTGTGCTCAAAATGAAACAATTGCCTTGATCCTTTTCATGCATTCATATAAACAACACAAACAACAGATTCAACATAATAAAATCCAGTAAAACAAGAATGTCGGTACTCCGAGCATATATGAACAATGGAAAGTCACCTCACAAAAAGGTTGGGAACTAAAGTGATTCACAATAGAACAAGTATACAAAAGAATGAATGGCATGAAAGTTTGTAAAATGCCTAAGTATCATGAATATGCTAAAGTATAGAAAGCGATAAATACATACCTCGGACGTGTACAAAACTTAACATGATCATTACCATACATCCGCGAGTTGAAACGAACAAAAATGAAACATCACCAAATTTCCTCAAGCAACTCAAAACAAGCTCATTGACAAACGCAAAAACTATTAATATACACAAACTGAAAAACCGGCAAAAATTCATTAAACAAGTTGTAAAGTGAAGATTTGAGACTTTTACAAAAAATCCGAGTACAACTTGTTTAATGAATACTCACCACACTACCTAAACTAAACAACAATAAAAGATAAGAATACACCATGCTTGTTTTACGTCGTAAGCTCGACGCCTATTCAATGCTTAGCTAGAAACTTCCTTCCTTCATGCCATAGTGATGCCTCACCGCGCAAACCAAAAGCAAGTGCCCTAACCAAACACTTAAACAAACGTTACGGGAACAAAATGTATACAACACTTGAACAAACATAATGGATACAAACAATATATACGATATATACAAAACTCAAAAACAAAGAAACTATCGCAATGCGATTCAATATCAAAACCAATCCCCGGCAACGGCGCCATTTTGTTGAATGCAGAATAGGGAAAGCAAGCAAAAATATTTATTTTCGGAAAGAATTCCCTCCGGGATTTATGTCGTGTCCACAGAGATCTGTTCGAGGGAAAGAATTTCGTTCGACAGTCTCTCGCGTTAATGAGTTTGGGTTTAAAATAGTTTAAAACATAGAAACAGAAAAGTAAATATTAAAACATAACAAGAAATTCATTCTTCAGCAAGACAAACTTATCCGGCGTGCACATAATCGACTCCTCACAAACTTAAACTTACCGACCAGTTATACTCAACCTACAATACTCCTCAATATCACCCAGCATCGCTCACAACACAGGTTATGTCTAACGCAAAGTTGAGAAAACAACCGTGTTACCATTGCCGATACTTTCGTACGCTAGCTCAAGGCACAGAGGCATTAAGTTTCGACGGCAATTGAAGATTGTTAGCCCTAAATCTATCTCTAGATTCCAGATACTAACAGACAATCATCCCTAATCGAAGTTTGCGACGGTTATCTCTAACGCAACCCAAACCCGGCCCATAAAGCAAAAATCAGAGACAATCACCAATAAAGATTTGTAAAGCAAGTTTCCTATAACGCCATGGGCGAAAAATATACATGAGTTTACAGCAAATACATATACACAACCCAACAAATGAAGAAAACACAAAGAAAAAGAGAAATGAACCAAACATCTCGCGGATTGTCAGAGCCGATCGACGATCAATCCACCCCGGTTCATCCGTATGCATGCTCCACAGTTGTTTTCTAAGCTAATCAATGAAAAATGAAGTTTGATGGAAGTGGGATCAAGAAACCCCAAAACCATAACATAAAAAGTGACTAAAATGAATTATATACATTTCAAATTCTGCACTGCTCGCTAGGCGAACAGATCATTCGCTAGGCGAATGCACGAAAATGGCACTTAAGTGCCTACAAAAAGTTAAACCGCCTCTTGCTTTCTTCAGAGGTTCGCTAAGCGAACGATTTATTCGCCTAGCGAATGCTCGCTAGGACGTTCGCGAAGCGAACATTGGTCTCTTTCTCCTCTGACTCTTTCTGGCCACCCTCGCTGGGACCTTCGCCAGCCTTCGCTAGGCGAACACTCGCTGGGACCTTCGCCAGCCTTCGCTAGGTTAACATTCACTGTCACACTCGCTAAGCGAACATGACAGAAAACCAGTCCCTTATTTGACCACAACTTCTGCACCGTAGCTCCGATTTACGCACGGTCGGAAGCGCTGGAAAGCTTATTCAATGCTCTTCAAGAATATGACATAATGGCCTTTATTAGTTACCTACAAAAATGAGATAAAAATCAATTAAACTAAGTAATATTTACACGTTACGCAATATATACACTAAAACGTAAAGTAAACGTATTTATAACAAATCGGGTGTTATTCAAACGATATCAACAAAAAGTATCGATAAGTGCAGCAAAACATATATACAAAAATATGTACAATTTTCACTTATCAGTAACGTACCAATAACACTGTCAAATACGTTTTTTTCAATATGCATAACATCGAGAAAATGTCTTACATACAACGACTTCCAATATGGCAGTTCAAAAAAAATTGACCTCTTCTTACACCCTCTCTTGACAAGTGTATGTGCAAAAGGCTTGCCAAACTGAGTACTCATATCTTTCACCTTTTCAAAAATTTGATCACCTGTCAATATAGGTGGAGCTCTACCTTGTTCTGGCTCTCCATTGAATGCTTTTCTCCACCCACGGTAGTGATGATTAGAATTTAAGAATCTACGATGACCGAGAAAGACATTCTTCTGACCAAACTCCAATCGTGTCGAATCTGTTTTAGCTTCACAAATAGGACTCACACATTGACCTTTTATGCTGTACCCTGATAGATTTCTGTATGCTGGAAAATCATTAATTGTGCCAAACAACATCACCCTAAAGTTGAAACTTTCTTTCCTATACCCATCATAAACCTCCACACCGTTCTCCCACAAAAACTTTAAATCTTCGATTAAGGGTGCCAAGTATACGTCTATGTCATTCCCTGGTTGTCTAGGCCCAAAAATTAACATAGATAACATCATGTACTTACGCTTCATACATAGCCATGGAGGTAGGTTATAAATCCTAATGATCACAGGCCAAGTGCTATGTGAGATACTTTGAAGACAGTGTGGGTTCATTCCATCAGTAGATAATGCCAAGCGAAGGTTTCTTGCTTCTTTTCCAAATTCAGGATAATCATCATCAATTTTCATCCACTGTGGTGAATCTGCCGGATGTCGAAACTTTCCATCAATAATTCTTTCATCTGCATGCCAAGTCAAGTGTCTTGAATCGGTCTCACTACGAAACATGCGTCTAAATCTCGGAATTATAGGAAAATACCATAAGACTTTTGCTGGAGATAACTTTTTCTTATATCGAGAGACACCACATTTAGGACACTCATTTAACGATGCATACTTATTTCGAAACAAAACGCAATCGTTTGGACATGCATGTATCTTATCATAGCTCATGCCAATAGAGCACAACATCTTTTTAGCCTCATATGCTCGATTGGGAAGAACATTATCCTCTGGAAGCATATCTTTCATAAGGGCCAATAACTCTGTGAAACTTTTATCCGACCATCCATTGCCCGCCTTTAAGGTGTACAACTTTAATACCGTAGACAATCTTGTGAATTTAGTGCAACCATTATACAACGGTTTCTCTGCATCGCTTACCAACCTCTCAAACATTTTGGGACAATCCTTAAGATCTTCTTCAAGAGCTTCTGCAATCTCTTCGACTCGATCATAATCGTATCTATTTGTGCCATTGTCGCTTGAAGCATAGGTCGTATTATCCCCCGGTTCAACGTTCCCGTTAATTTTCTCACCATGCAAATTCCAACATGTATAACTTCTATCAATTCCACGGCTCTTTAAATGCGATGCCAACCGAACCACGTCAACCCGACTCCCAAAACGGCAACCCAAGCAAGGACATATCATTCGACTGGGGTCTTCGGCGTGCGCAACAGCAAACTTAACGAATTACGATATCCCATTCTCGTACTCTTTCGACAATCGACTTGAAGACATCCATTTCTTATTCATAGTTTTACTAATTAAGCTAAACAAAAACAAAATAAAAAATATTTACCTGTAGGGAAACGATCCGACTTTCACACTTTGATCACAAGTAACCCCTATATATAGCAAATTCAATAAGTTAGTTCTCAATCATTGCAAGCAATGCTCATCCATCATAGCAGTTCATTCAAAGCAGTTCATTCAAATGGTTTTACTAATTAAGCTAAACAAAAACGTTAATTATTCACGCAACTATAGCAAAAGAACAACTAATTACCTGTAGAGAAGTAATCAAGTTCTGGACCCACACAATGTAAGATTTCTCCAACGATCAGACTTTCACTCTGCACCTGTAAAACAATCATACTATCAATATCAATCCAACTTTTTACTTTTCAATGTGTCTTCAACAAGATATATCCTCAGGAACAAGGTAATCTTAATTGTTATGACAAATAGTTATTTAGAATAATAAAAAGATATAAATGAAAATTAGAGTTAGAATTACATGTTAAAGGTTAGAAGAATAAAAGCAAATTAATCAAACAGGGTTGAGTATGCTTAATTATATGATACCTTATGAAGTATTATTTGAAAAAGTCCCTAAATTTGACAACATGAAAATTTTTGGTTGTTTATGTTGTTATACTCTTAATAGAAGTCAAAAGTTCAAATTGTGGGGTACTCGCATGGGTCAGTCCCAACTTTAGGGATTAGATTATTATAAAAAGATACAACAAGAGAGTTTCTCATTGTTATTGTATATGACACACACATTCTACACAAACCATGCACATGGAGAGTTTCTCATTGTCCAAGGTTCTTGTTACTAACAACTTTTTTATGGTAAGTTGCAACGGGACCAAAGGTCCTTGCAAAGAAAACAGGTATGGCATTATGATTAATTAATTTGTGTGCATATGTAGTAAAGTTTGGAAAAGTATCCAGTTCTGTGACAAAGACAACAAAAGGAAATAGAAAAGGAGTTGAATAATGATGGAAATATTAATTCATTCTCAACAGTAAAGGACATAATTTGTATTGCTTTCTTGTGTAACTTATAATGGTATTTTCAAAAGAAAAAAAGACCGAAAATAAACCTAAACAACACAGAGTCAATACAACATAAGCAACATTCAAGAACCAACATTTCTTCGTTCAAGAACTCTCAAGAACCAACATTCAAGAACCAACATTCAAGAACCTAAAATATGATGACAGTAACTCTCAAGAACCAACATTCAAGAAAATAGGCTAAACTTAAACTCTAACATCTCAAGAAAACCTAAAACGGTCGGAGAAGAATGCGTACCTGCACGATAACGGTCGGAGAAGAATACAGAATGCCTCTTCTTCGTTTTTGTTTTCCGCTTCTTCTTCTTATTCGAACGAAAAATGAGTAGCAGACGGTCGATAATGAAAAAAATGTAGAGAGAACGGAAAAAAATGAGAGATAACGGTCGGAGAAAGGAGGAAGGAGAAAGGAGAACAGTCGCGAGACTGAAAATGATTAGAAAAATTGAATAGGGATCTTCTGAAAATGTGGTGTTTTTTAATTTTTAATTAATAAATGACCTAAGACAGCGCTTTCTTAAGTGTTATATTTAGCATCGCTTTTTCCTTATAAGCGCTTTAAAACGTGGGGCCAATTTAAGACCTTTAGCAGCGCTTTTTCAAAAGCGCTTTCTAAGGTTAACATTTAGCAGCGCTTTTAGAAAGCGCTTTCTAAGGTTAGACCTTTAACAGCGCTTTTAGAAAGTGCTTTCTAAGGTTATACCTTTAGCAGCGCTTTTATAAAAGCGCTTTCTCAGGTGGTGTCTATGTAAGGCCTTTAGCAGCGCTTTTAGAAAGCGCTTTCTAAAGGTAGCTTTTAGCAGCGCTTTTATTTAGCGAGTTTTTTCCAAAACTTATAGCAGCGCTTTGTAATAAAAGTGCTGTCTTTTTTGTGCTGCCAAAAGCGAATTTTGGCGTAGTGTGATATTGGAGACGTCGACGATATGTTTAACAGTATTTTGATCATCTCTTGGAGATGGCTGGAGATAGGAGGAGTCAAGTGTAGTTTATATGATTGGTTGAAATTCCCTCTTGATTTTATGTAACTTTTAGGAATTTCCCTGTTTCTTACTTTTTGATCCTTGTATTGGGTTTGAGAAGCCTTTTTCTCCATATTAATACAAGGTGCTTATAAAAAAAATAATTTATCATCGGTTAAATAATCTTAAAAGGAATTTTATTTAAAATATTCCTAAAATAATCATTACTACACCACAACCAAACCATTGTTACTTCTATTTAAACCCTCTTCATGGCAGTTCAAAAATCATATTCACTCATTTCATCCCCACATATACACTTGAGAGTGAGAAGATGAATCGTAAACAGAAAAACCCTCTTCATGGAAACCTAAATTTTATTCAGCCCAAAGCAAACATGCTTGGTATTCAGACAAAGATTAAGGTCTTGCCTGAACTTCAAGTCAAGGCCGGAAATAAAATACTACCTCCGGTCCTTTTTATAAGAAAATTTCACTTTTTTAGATTCATTAAATAATTAATGTATCTGGTCTATAATGCAGACCAGATACATTAATTAGTTAATGAATATAAAAAAATAAAGTGTTCCTTATAAAAAGGACCGGATGGCGTATTTGAAATGTTAGAACAAGCAAATAAGACAAAAGATGGTCGTTATACGAAGGATGAGATCAAGAAAGTTCTAAAAAGTTTAGGTTTCTGCTTCCCTGGATTGAAAGCAGGCCGTTGTATGAGGAAATTTGATGCCAACAGTGATGGCAAAATTAGTGGTACTGAAATTGACGAACTCGTTAGTTATCTTCTAAATTAGAGGTGAATCCTTCACTTTGTGTTTAACTATGTGTAGTTTATGTTATATGTTTTGTAATGTTTTATGATCACGTATAAATAAGACTCAAGAATTGGAGATAAGCAATTCTAAGAGGTTGATATAATGATAAAAAAATATATTATAAATTTATATATATTTGTAAGTTGGAGTATTCCTATACTCTTTTGAAGAAGATATTTTTAAATATGTTTTACCACTTTTTTTCACATCCATCTTTCCATTTAATATTTTGAGGAAATTTTGCTTTTATTCCTTCAAAAGGATTCTTCTTAGATTTAAACCACTAGTTTCTAATTCTTTGCCGGTACTTATAAAACAACAAGAAATAAAAAATAAAAAATTATAATAGAGACGATAACATAATTTGTAGAACCTATTGAACATATATTTTCAATTTTCCTTGGCACAAATTTAAAGACCAAGATGTGGGGGAAAAGAGAACCCGATTATTTTATGCATATTAGAGATGTGAAATAGAAACTATCAAATATGTTATTATGAATCCTCTAAGCCTATAGACATGTCTTTTCAGTATCGCATGAAAGCCTAGATCTAGAAGAGTTTTCTGTCTCAAAACAAAGAAACATGGTCGACAACAACAACAATAATGGAAACAACAATAGGCACACCATGCAACAATAGCCCCAAAGTCTAGCTCATCTAGCTAGATCACAAAGGAATGTCCGACAAAGTGAAATTAAAACAAGCTTATTAAAAAATTTGTATGCTAACCCTTTTATAGCTTTAAATCATGAAGACTCGTACACACACCTCACAAAGTTCTACGAAATTAATGGTACACTAGAAGCTTTAGAAAATGAGGAAGATGCGATATTTAGAAGATTGTTCCCATACTCTTTGATTAGAAAGGAAAAGGAGAAATATCTAGATCAATCCACATCGACGATGACAACTTCGAACTAGTTGGAAGAATATTTATTAAACATAATCTTTCCTCACAAAAAATTCATGGAAGCTAAGATAGCCATCCCCGTGTTTTCCCAAGGTGCACCCGAAACTCACTATGAAGCGTGGGAAAGTATCAAGTCCATGCTGAGACGATATCCAAACCACGATTTTTGACGAAATCATGCAGATACACATCTTCATAAAAAAATTCCAACAACAACCACTACAAGAAAAATGCATTTTATCTTCAAAATTTTAGCGTCGCCCCCGACTCCGACACTAATAGTGTTGACGTCATGTCACAAATAGCCGTCGCTAACGTATAAAAGCATTTGTCTTAATTAGTGGAAAACGTCGAGTATGAAAACATGATGCATTAGACGTCGCTAACGTCGAGTCAGGCAGGTTGTAACACCCCAATTCCCCATCATAAATAAATAACAATTAATAAAATCAGAGTAACTAAAAATTTATTTTTCCGACAGAAACAAGGATGCCACATTTTAAAATAAGAATACACACTCCCTGCTCATAAATTTGATACATAGCATAAAATAGGTTACCCTCAATTGGGAAACTTTTCCATATAAAGGTAATACCAAATATATTCAACAATTATATACATAAATAAAATAATCGTTTCCCCGACTCCCGTGCTACGTATCAGAGCAGACACCAAGACCTAAGCAAAGACGAAGATCTAACTCTTCCACTTGCCTCCACGCCTCTAAAGCTGACAATCTGCACTATGCCATAAAAAGCATATTCCAGCAGAAGGGTGAGAAATAACAACTATAACAAGATTGCATAATAATATGCCACAACACAGATAAATTCACATATATAATATTTCTCACCAATTACATCACATACTAACACATATAGCATGCCACCAATACAAAACATATCACACATAATCCCACCACGATTATGACATATGGAACCACACCACCACATCACCACAAAATATAACATATATTAATCATACCGACATAATCACATATTCACACATAATGCATATGTTTATACACAAAACATATCACTCACAACCAATGCATTCATCTCTTATGCAAACTAATTCACCAAGGCTATCACAAGCTCACACATAATCAATCCATTTATAATTCTCACCACAATTCATCCCAACTCACTCATATACATCACAATGTATATATATATATAAATATATATATATATATATATAATCAAGCATATTCATCATGCATACTTTCACAATCCTTAATCATTCCACATAAACATACACATTTACGTTTACTCACCAACACATCATTATAAAGATGATAAATGCAAATCATAGAGACCGACTCACGACTCTATGCAAATGCAATGCGGTACCGACTCAACCTCGTAATTCATTAGTCCCCCAGGAACTCTTGGAATCATCGCTTGTTACATAGAGTAACTCCCCGTCGGGCCTACGATGTTCCCCGTCGCTATAAACCATTATTTCAGGGCGAACGACGTTTATGGATTGCTTTCGACCACTATTTCAGGGCGCACAATCATTTGTGATTAATCGCTTCTACCATTATTTCAGGGCGTAAGACGATAAAACTGATTGTGATTAATCGCTTCTACCATTATTTCAGGGCGTAAGACGATAAAACTGATTCATCTATGAATCTTCCAATGCAAGAATGCATATCATGATACTTGACACATTAATGACTCATGCCAACATCAAATGCTCATGCATTAACAATAATCATGTATTTCAAGTACATATAAAGTAATGCACACAATTGCCCAAAATGGCCACAAACACCAATATACCATTCCACAACATCAAATTCCCATCAAAGAATCATCACACAAGCCATCTCATAACATATCATAATATGTCTTACAATATTGAAAAATAACTCAAAATTCCATTTTTACGGTTTCTCGAAAAAGTCGGCTAAAAGTCGGCCAAAAATAATATTTTCTATCATCATCAAAAAGTGCTCATCGACAGCTTCGATTCGGTATAAAGAACACTTAAATACGATAAACAACGAAGAAGATATGAATATTTCAAAATAACGCAAAAACATAAACCGGACGCCCGACACTACGAAACGGTTCGAAAAAACTGTACCGATTGGACTAGGTTCAGACCTCAAAACTATTTTTCCTAGAAAGAACATCTCGTTAGCTTCCCAACGCTTCGAACGGGGATCAAAACCGACTTACGGTTCAAGAGATATGAATTTCCGAAGTTTTCCGAAAAATCAGGATTTTCCACCTACAGCACGCGTCCGTACGCCTGCGGGCTGCTACGGATTTCGGCTATTTTGCCCGAAAATCCGACCGATTCAATTCTATGATACGAAACAAATACACAATAATCCTTACCAAATATATATCAACGTTTTAGGACCATAAAACGATAATTCTACGACGTTCGATTTTCACCAAAATCTCACATTCTCAAAACCCAAAAATGTCAAAACTCACAATATCAACCGATTTCAACCAAACGAGTTTCTATAATCTCGGTCTAACCTCATACGACTAATCTACGCAATTTATTTCGAAATTCATCCGTGAAAACATCGATTTCTAACCATTTTTACCATTTCGACCTAAAATGAAAACTATATGAAACTATCCAAAACAATCAAGAAAACATACACATATACATACACAAGCAATATATAATTGAAACTTCTCACCCTTACCCGATTATTCGCGCTTGAAACGGAGTTCCCGCGATTTTTTCCCTTTTCTCCTCTTTTCTCTCTTCTTCCTCTTCTTTTCTCTTTTCCTTCTTTCTTTCTCTTTTTCTCTTCCTTACTATTTTTCTCTCTTTTCTTTCTATTTATATAAAAACATAAAACTTACCCAAGCAAAAGACCAAAATACCCCTCAGCTCAAATATCTCTCAAACGCTCTCAAAATGCGATAAAACATCAACAACGATGAAAAATAATATATTGCCAAATAAAAGTCAATAATAAAATAATCAAATAGACTCGATTAACTAAAACTGACAAAAACTGGGGCGTTACAATTCTCCCCCACTTAGACATTTTCGTCCTCGAAAATCTAACCGATACGAACAACTCCGGATACGACTCTCGCATCCGACTAACAAACCAACATGCCAACAAACGTCACACCACGAATAACACAACTGACAAACCACCTTGCTAACTACCACAACGACACGACAACGACGACAACTACAACGACAAGATGCAAAGCCCATACAATGCACTTGACGACAAACTCACAACTCAAAGAAAAGCCAAGATACCAACACACAGGTTCACTCTAGAACCGAAACACAACAAGATCGTTACCCTACCCTAGGTAACACTCCCCTAATTCCCCACACAGGAATTAGCTACACCCACTCGAACCATCACCATGGAAACGAGGCAATCAACACAAACAAGAACATAAAGTTACACGACACCACAAGGTCTCAACAACATCAACAAAACCAGAACACCAGCATCCTTGTCACACAGCCATACTACAACAATGCTACGATTCACCAATCGAACATACAATCAAAACATCCATTTACATAGTAGCCCATGAATAATATTCAAACCTTCCACCTAACACTTCCATTCTGAAACGTCCAATAGTCTCACCATTCCTACATGTTCTCAATGTTCAACCTATGAACTCTTACAAGTCTCACACGTAAATACAAAATGTGTCACCTCACGCTTCCGCTGCGCACTCTGATTACTCGCAACCATCAAAACTACCATGTATAAAAACTTCCAACTTAACTTATCCCGCACGACATTAACTTTACCAATAGGATAATCTGAGCCAAATTCATAACTCGTCACGAATTTTAACCATCCTTGCTGTCTCACCCTCTATGCCTTCAGACCAAACCAGTAATCCATATCCTTGTGATTACTAAACACTTCGAATCTGGAACCATAAAGATAATACCTCCAAATATTCCAACACAATACAACCGCGGCCAAATCCAAACCCAAAAGAGTATAGATCCTTTTATAAATCCTCAATTGTCATAAAGCATAAGCCACGACTTTACCCCCTTGCATTAACACCTGACCACACTCTTCAGAGACACATCACAATACCTCACAAACGGTTTATTAGGATCACACAGAATCAAAACTGGAGCCGTAGACAACTTCTACTCCAGCTCACCAAAACTTACTCACAACGAACATCCAAACAAACGACTCACCCTTTGTAAGTCAACTGAGATACCAGAAGTACGAACTTAACAAAGTCTTCCATAACCTGTAATAACAACCAACTGAGTCCAAAAGTTTCTAATCTCCTTAACCAATTTCGGAGCCTCTCAATGTAGAACTACATCTACTTCCGATGAATCCCTTACCATACTCTCCTCTGAAATAACATATCCAAGAAAACTAACCTTTTTCAACCCAAATTCTCACTTGAATAACTTAGCATAAAACTTCATCTCTTTTTGACACTTGTAATTCAAATCCCAAACACTCTACCTGTTCTTCCTTTGAGTTTACAACAGATCCGAATATCCTCCATCAAAGCCATTACGAACTTATCCAATTAAATATGGAAGATACGATTCCTCTACTCCATAAGCATTAGAGACGCGTTACTAACACCAAATACCATCACTATACGTTGCAATTCCCAACCAAAATCCGAAAGATATAAATCCTTAAAGCTTTTGCAAAACTTTTCACTGGGTAACTGGTTACTCACATACAAGCTTAACCGAGTAAATAACAACCTATTCCGAGGATAACAAACCTAACCAGTCACATTAAATCGATCAAAGGCTCAACTCACACAATTCACCACTCTTATCAAACATTCCAAACAATTGTAATTCACTCAAACTCAACCAAACCATTCTAGTCATCTGTTCATGAAAGTGGACACTTATTCTCAATCATTACCCTATTCAACTATTAGTAATCCATACCCAATTTCTTCTCCTGACCGTCCAATTCCGCAATTCCAACATGTATCAACAACCAACCAAAAAGAATTCTCAAACACAATGTTACATCCAAAAACACATCTGAAAATTATGCCCAACTGACGGCCCATCACTGCGACTTCCTGCCAATTCCCAGAACACTACCATCACAGACAAAACAAACATATTATTCCCATCTACTAAGAGTTTCCTACTTACTTAGCAGATATAAACCTCAACTATTCACCTTCGTCCAATTAAGTTCAATCTCTACTCTCTGTGAAGCAGTCCTTAAATAAAACCCAATCATTCTCTCTCAATGACTTCCCAACTGGACTAACACACCAAAACCTCTAATCCATTTCATCTTCCGATATTAGCATCTTCATCGACTCATCAAAACAATCTGTAATCATCTCCTTAAATTCCAAACAATTCATTTCACACACTATCAAAGCCGGAAAGACCCGCCTATTCCATCCAACATAATTTCCGTCTGCTATCAACAAGAGATTAAGGGTGATCAGTTCCTCAATTTGTTAATAGACAGCCGACAATCACGATGGGGCATAAACCGTCTTTACCAAACTATAATAACATTTCTTACATCCTGTACACAAAACTACCTAAGGCACAAATCCTTAGTTGACATAAACCTTACCTCCGCATCCCCTTCGGAACTGAGAACAACATTGTCCGAACAACACTTACAATCTTGCAATTCACAATACACTGAGCCAACGCTCCACACCTGAAGCAACATGGAGAAGTACCAACTTCTCCCCCACTTATCTCAAACTCAATCCTGAAAACAAAGGATTAGAAAACCCAGAAAGTACTGACAGTGTTCCACACACCTATCACGTACTAAGAGATAAACAACAACGACAGTATTCAACTGTCACACCAACTGACTCAATAGCTTGGCCGGACGGACCGACCTGCTCTGATACCACTAATGTAACACCCCAATTCCCCATCATAAATAAATAACAATTAATAAAATCAGCGTAACTAAAAATTTATTTTTCCGACAGAAACAAGGATGCCACATTTTAAAATAAGAATACACACTCCCTGCTCATAAATTTGATACATAGCATAAAATAGGTTACCCTCAATTGGGAAACTTTTCCATATAAAGGTAATACCAAATATATTCAACAATTATATACATAAATAAAATAATCGTTTCCCCGACTCCCGTGCTACGTATCAGAGCAGACACCAAGACCTAAGCAAAGACGAAGATCTAACTCTTCCACTTGCCTCCACGCCTCTAAAGCTGACAATCTGCACTATGCCATAAAAAGCATATTCCAGCAGAAGGGTGAGAAATAACAACTATAACAAGATTGCATAATAATATGCCACAACACAGATAAATTCACATATATAATATTTCTCACCAATTACATCACATACTAACACATATAGCATGCCACCAATACAAAACATATCACACATAATCCCACCACGATTATGACATATGGAACCACACCACCACATCACCACAAAATATAACATATATTAATCATACCGACATAATCACATATTCACACATAATGCATATGTTTATACACAAAACATATCACTCACAACCAATGCATTCATCTCTTATGCAAACTAATTCACCAAGGCTATCACAAGCTCACACATAATCAATCCATTTATAATTCTCACCACAATTCATCCCAACTCACTCATATACATCACAATGTATATATATATATAAATATATATATATATATATATAATCAAGCATATTCATCATGCATACTTTCACAATCCTTAATCATTCCACATAAACATACACATTTACGTTTACTCACCAACACATCATTATAAAGATGATAAATGCAAATCATAGAGACCGACTCACGACTCTATGCAAATGCAATGCGGTACCGACTCAACCTCGTAATTCATTAGTCCCCCAGGAACTCTTGGAATCATCGCTTGTTACATAGAGTAACTCCCCGTCGGGCCTACGATGTTCCCCGTCGCTATAAACCATTATTTCAGGGCGAACGACGTTTATGGATTGCTTTCGACCACTATTTCAGGGCGCACAATCATTTGTGATTAATCGCTTCTACCATTATTTCAGGGCGTAAGACGATAAAACTGATTGTGATTAATCGCTTCTACCATTATTTCAGGGCGTAAGACGATAAAACTGATTCATCTATGAATCTTCCAATGCAAGAATGCATATCATGATACTTGACACATTAATGACTCATGCCAACATCAAATGCTCATGCATTAACAATAATCATGTATTTCAAGTACATATAAAGTAATGCACACAATTGCCCAAAATGGCCACAAACACCAATATACCATTCCACAACATCAAATTCCCATCAAAGAATCATCACACAAGCCATCTCATAACATATCATAATATGTCTTACAATATTGAAAAATAACTCAAAATTCCATTTTTACGGTTTCTCGAAAAAGTCGGCTAAAAGTCGGCCAAAAATAATATTTTCTATCATCATCAAAAAGTGCTCATCGACAGCTTCGATTCGGTATAAAGAACACTTAAATACGATAAACAACGAAGAAGATATGAATATTTCAAAATAACGCAAAAACATAAACCGGACGCCCGACACTACGAAACGGTTCGAAAAAACTGTACCGATTGGACTAGGTTCAGACCTCAAAACTATTTTTCCTAGAAAGAACATCTCGTTAGCTTCCCAACGCTTCGAACGGGGATCAAAACCGACTTACGGTTCAAGAGATATGAATTTCCGAAGTTTTCCGAAAAATCAGGATTTTCCACCTACAGCACGCGTCCGTACGCCTGCGGGCTGCTACGGATTTCGGCTATTTTGCCCGAAAATCCGACCGATTCAATTCTATGATACGAAACAAATACACAATAATCCTTACCAAATATATATCAACGTTTTAGGACCATAAAACGATAATTCTACGACGTTCGATTTTCACCAAAATCTCACATTCTCAAAACCCAAAAATGTCAAAACTCACAATATCAACCGATTTCAACCAAACGAGTTTCTATAATCTCGGTCTAACCTCATACGACTAATCTACGCAATTTATTTCGAAATTCATCCGTGAAAACATCGATTTCTAACCATTTTTACCATTTCGACCTAAAATGAAAACTATATGAAACTATCCAAAACAATCAAGAAAACATACACATATACATACACAAGCAATATATAATTGAAACTTCTCACCCTTACCCGATTATTCGCGCTTGAAACGGAGTTCCCGCGATTTTTTCCCTTTTCTCCTCTTTTCTCTCTTCTTCCTCTTCTTTTCTCTTTTCCTTCTTTCTTTCTCTTTTTCTCTTCCTTACTATTTTTCTCTCTTTTCTTTCTATTTATATAAAAACATAAAACTTACCCAAGCAAAAGACCAAAATACCCCTCAGCTCAAATATCTCTCAAACGCTCTCAAAATGCGATAAAACATCAACAACGATGAAAAATAATATATTGCCAAATAAAAGTCAATAATAAAATAATCAAATAGACTCGATTAACTAAAACTGACAAAAACTGGGGCGTTACACAGGTCCTTCCACTGCTCCTGCTTCTAGTGTCCATCCTAATACTCATGGCCATTACGATGATGACTCTGATGAGCAGTCATTGGATCTAGAAGATATGAGTGATTGATGTTGAGTCATATGCATTATCTTTTTCTTAGTTTTGGAACTTGTTCAAATTATTGTGGATTTTCACAAATTTGATATTTTGATGTAACTTTGACATCTTTATGTAGCATTATTGTGGATGGGCACAAGTTTAATATAGTGTCAATATTTTGATATAACTTTCACATCTTAATTAATGTAGCAATATCATGGATTTACACAAGTTTGTTATATTGTGTTAGAATTTTGATGTGATAATGTGGATCAATTAATAGTTTGAAATTAAAAATAGGGTTCAGTAAATTTAATGTAGCAAATAAAATTGATTTTAAACCGGAATAAATTTAAATAAAAATTAAAAGAAAACCAAAAAAACATTAGCGGCGGCTATAACCGACGCTACACATAACATTTTTAAGGTCATAACGTCAAAAAAAACCGGCGCTAAAGTAAAGTGTAAAATAAATAAACCACTAGCGTCGGTTCTGTGTAACGCTATAATACAAGAAATTTGCTAAGTAGCGACGGTTTGTATCGACGCCATTTTTAGAAAATCCCAACTAATGTCCATAATAACCGATGCTAACGCATTGAAGGGATTGTATAAGTGACGCTTTAAACCGTCACTATATGAATTTTGTGTCGACTGTAGCCGACGCTACTTATAAAAAAAAAAGTAAACTAGCATCGGTTTGTGTATTTTACCGTCACACTAGCGTTACAACAGCCGACACTACGTTAGCGACGACTCGTGATTATGCTTTGCTACAAACTTCAGGATGTCCGCCCCGACTCCGACGCTAAGTCGTCGCTAACACGTTGTAGCATCGGTTTTAAGCCTGTTAGCGAGGGCTTTTGGCCGACGCTAAAAGGTAGTTTTCTTGCAGTGGAAATTCTATTAAGGAGTAAAAATTTTCTTTGCTTAATGGTGTGGCCAAACTAGCCATGTGATCATGTTAGGACTAGATGTTATATTTGGTAACAGCTAACAACACACTGCTCTGTTTTGACTCATTTTCTTTTCAACTCACTCCCTGCATACTTGCTTCTGATTCATTTCGATCATTCACTGTAAGTTCACACTGAAATCTTGTTGTTTGGTTGTAGAGCTTAGTTTTGTTGCTTCTAGTGCTTTTCTTGTTATTTTTCAATAAATCTGTTGATTTTTGTTTTGAATGTCTATTTTGTGTTTATAGTTTATGGACTGTGAGTTGAAGATTGTTATTTAACATGTGATCATGTGCTTATGGCTCAATGTTGTTATTTTTATTCTGCGTTTGAGTATATGCTTGTATTTGTGTCATGCCATAATTGAGATTTAGAGTTAGTAGTGAATAAATCTTTTTTTGTTTTGAGGCTGTAAAAGGTCCCCTTTTTTATGAACCTCACCAACGCGAGGCTGCATCCGTGCTAAATTCGCCTTCTCACACTCGTTTTGCATTTTTCATTCCTGTTTGAAATGATGAACCGTCGATGTAGTATATTTCTGACTTCTATTAAGTTGTATAATTTCTTTGTGTGGTTTGATTTTTTTTTTCCTTTTATGAAGTGAATGAGTAGTATTTTTTGTCTTTCGGATAAATCAGCATACTTGAAAAAAGCTCTTCCTGTTTCAACTAGTATTGAATCTGCCCTGTTTTTTCTGGTCTATTACAAACATATATTAGTCTATTCTAGTACAGCAAAACAAGTTATTAAATTTTTATGTTTGTCTGACCTATCAAAATTTGTATTTAGTTGGTTCTTTGGTAGTTAAAACAAGAAATGAATGTCTTTTAATAAGAATACGAATACATTGAAATGTTGAGATTCATGTCATGTCTGATTTACATTTTCCCAGTGCATCATAAAGTTGTATGTTTATTAAGTTATACTCAGTGTACCAATATTTCAATACAGAAGAGTTAAAATCTTCAAACTCATCATTGTTTCACCGAGATTATACCATAAACTGGATATGGTTATCCAACTTCTAGTAAGTCCTCCAAGGATTACAAAATTTCTCAAACTGTAGTATATTTGATGATGCATTTTTCCAATAAGTATGTGAATGCACCGTTGAGCTGCACCCCGACTTCTATTGTAGCTTTTTCTCTTATTTTTTTTAAATGAAGTGTACTCAAGTAATCATATGGCATAGATTAATCAACAAATAACTAGTTTGCTTAAGGAAATGTTTCAACATAGCAAATTTAAGCCTCTGACCAATTCTATAAAACTAAAACCATAAAAAAAATGAATATGGAGCCAAGAAATGGAGATAATGCCCTATTAATTTTAACATAAGTTTTCATTCTTTCTAACTAGACATTTACTCAATATAAGAAACATAGAGAGAATCATATCTAAGATAGTTACAAGTGAATATGCTCCCAAATAAGTAGTGAATAAGCAGGTTTTGAATATACACACACAAGCAATACCTTGAACAATAGATTAATCCATGAAGGTAGATAGATCAATACAAACTTGAACCTTAAAAAGTCTAGTAATCCAAAGTTTACATATGTGAATTACAACAGAAGATTGAACAAGTAAAAAACTCGTTGCATTTTTCCAATAAGTATGTGAATGCATCGTTGAGCTGCACCCTGACTGCTATTGTAGCTTTTTCTCTTATTTTGATTATATTCGATGATATACTTGATTATGAATTTCTTTTTCATTTCATTTTGATTTTAATTTCATGGTTGTGTTGTGTTGCAGAGAGTAGAAAGGAATTTGCTGCGTGCGTTTAATTTTTATTTTGGAGGAAAGTGTGTGAGGTGAAGACACATGCTTCTGTTTATGTTTCTATTTAATAACAACAAATATAGTTTTGGAAGCATGCACTTTCTCTATTTTACCCTTATCTGTTTTTTATATTTTACTTTTGGCATCTTCTTAAATCAATTTGCAGGATATCTAATTTTATTCTCTTCTTTGTCAAATTTGAAGGAAATCAGTTTGCGATCTGTCTCCGAGTCTCTAATTCGTAAAATTGGTAATGATTATAAGATTGCATCACTTTTTGAGTTCTTTGATTTTGTTATTTTTCTCGCACTGATTATATGCTTATGTGAATATTCACTACAAGAAAATTTAGAATTAGCTACCATAATTTTACTACAAAATAATTTTATAGCTAATTCCAATTTAAAAGACAATCATATAATTGAATTACAAATAATTATTACTTATACTATTTATCTATTTTTAATTTAACTAATATCTAAGATTAATCATATTATTTTTGTCTGAATAAAAAAACTTATATTTTATTGAAAAAGATTATATATATATATATATAAAAATTAAAATTTAATAATTTTATATAAAATTATATTTTCTTTATTTACTGTTGCTCTTCACTCCCTCAACATATTCATCTCGTATTTTCGTATCACCACCGTCTTCGATCACCACTATCTTCGATCGCCACCGTCTTCAATCGCCACCATCTTCCTCCGACTCCGACCGACCTCGTTGTCTTCCGACTCTGATCGTCGCTTTCCACATCACACCAAAAGTTAGAGAGAGAGAGAGAGAGAAACGAAGTCAAGGTTCAATCACTGTGATCGAAATCACGTCGATCCCGATTCCGATTCCGATTCCGATTCGGTGAATGGCTTCTTCGAGCACATCAGCTCCTGGATCTGCTGATTCCACCGCTACAAGAAGACACACCAAGCGACCTAAGTGTATAATGCATCTTCATCTCTCTCATTCTTTTAGTTTTTCCCCTTTTTAGCTTAATTTTCAATGACCTATTTTTCTTAATGTTGATTTTGATTTTTAGTAAATGTTGTGATGGAACCGCTTATTTTTTGTACTAACTGTAATCTGAACTCACATGTGATCTCTTTGATAATTTGATATTTTCTAGATTCAAAGTTTACGCTGCAAGAACTTCCTGCATGCAAGCATATTCTCACGCCACGAGCGGTAACACTGCTTGATATCTTTTTGAATTCATTGCTCATGACTATATCATATATGTGACTAAATATGCATTCAGATTTTTATTTATGTTGTGATATATATAGCTTATACTTAATTTAAGCGTCTCCTTGCAGGTTATTTCAGCGATTTTGCTTGTTAGTGTTGTGTTCATTCCTATTGGAGTTGCTTCACTAATGGCTTCACGAAAGGTAAGCTTGTGTGCTATGATTGAATGAATTTATGCTTACAGTTACAGATACATGTAATGCTGACTATTACTTTATTTGTTTCTTGTGTTTGTGTCTATCAGGTTGTTGAAATCGTATATAGATATGAGTCAGAATGCGTACCGAGTAATATTACTAACAAGGTAACATATATTAATAATCCTAAAATGGATAAAACGTGCAATATAACACTGAATGTAAGTCTACTGGAAACTAGTTTAGCCCTGTCCTATAATTGATAGTCAGTAAGGCTCACGCTGTGGCAATCTTATTATCTTTTCATAAACAATGTTCTTATGTAAAGGTGACCAAGCACATGAAGGCACCTATTTTTGTATACTATAAGTTGGACAACTTTTACCAGAATCATCGCCGGTATGCAATTACCTTTCTTTGTCTCACGTCACACATTCTTTTTTAACTTTTATTTTCAATTTCACATCTCCGAAATCAGGGAATAAGTGTTATTTTAATAACAAGAATCTATTGGTCATATCTAAATTTGGTTTTTGGCAATATGGATAGAGGATGCCGATAAATTGCTGCTTTTAGTTTTCAACTTTCTTTTTAGATTGGTTATTGTCTATGTTATCAATCTTGGATAGTAGCGCGGTCATCCCAAAAATGGAGCGGAACAGGTGTTATATAGAGGTTTTACCCAGGTAAGGTACGTTGGTTCCTGTTGGACATTAGTGCTACCTAGGTTTAAGGTTTCCTTTCTTCTGTGCTCCCATTTCTGACTCTGTTTACTACATCTCAATTTTCATAGCGCCATTATTTCCTTTCGCTACTTCTCACACTCCACACCCACAACAATCCTCACTCTTCACCAATGGATTCCTCCGATATCAAGAAAGACCAAGCTTCACCCGCACCCGAAGACCCTGAGAAGAAGAAGAAAAAGGATGAAAAGGTTTTCCCTCATCTCCATAATCTCATCCAGATTCGATTCGCATTGACGGGATTTCAAAATTCATGTTTTTTCAATCCTTTTTTGTAGCTAAACATAATGGTTTTTCATTCTTGTTTTCATTGCTTTAATCTTAGGCCAGAGAGAAGCAATTGAAAAAAGAGAAGTTTCTTCAGAAGCAAGCTCAAGTGAATATTCATGTGTTTTCTTTATTGACTTGATTTTGTATATATTGTTTGGTGAGGTTTTTATTTTATTGATTTTGGTTTCAGCAATTGATTTTTATTTTACTGATGAGAATTTTGTTCTTAACAAAGGTTTCAATGGTGAAAACGATATGTGTTATTTGAATCTCTTTTCAAATGAACAAAATTGTTCAATTGGAATGTGAAGGCTTATGTATATCTCGTGTTTTGGAATGAAAGCTAGCTGAAAGTATGTAGCAGCTGATGAAGTTTGGTTAGCGTCTGGCTCAGGTAGTAGCTTGTATTTGCGTCTTGCTTGTGTTTAATCAAGTGTAATGGCTAAAGTGTATTTTCTTTTCATGTTGTAGCAACTGGCGTGTTAAGCTTGGCTTCATGTGTGCATAACAGGCTTAGTTTGTGCGGCTCACGTTTTTGCTTTATGGCTTTCTTGGTTGTGTTTCATGATGTAACAGCTTGTGATATTTATTACTTTTGGTTGCTGCAGCTTGTAGGAAAGCTTGGAATGTAGGGAGTTTGTAGCTCATGGCTTGTTTGAAGCTTGTTTGGTCATGAAGAAACCGTTTTCTCATCTTACAGTTAGCATCATTATCGTATCCAGTTCTGTTTCGCAATTTTAATGTTAATTCAGTTTCAGTTTATGGCTGTCTTTTATTTGTGAATTTCAGGTTCACAGTTCATAAGCGGTTCTGTGATTGAAATTGGTGATGAGCAGGTTGTGAATTTTTTCTCGTCACGACGTCACCGAACTCCACCAACACCCTTCAAAGTTCACTCGCGTTGAACTCCTCTTGCAACACAACATCTTGGTAAAATTAATGGCAGCAACTTCATTTTAGTTTGGTACTGTTCTCATTTGCAAGATTTTGCTTGAACTCTATTTGGTGCATCGCATTTGCAAGAACCGATTTACAATTTGCCTGAACTTATTTCCATGATAACTCAAACAAAAGTTTCGGTTGATCGAATTCAGGAATTCATACAGGAAGATCAAAATCTTCTTCTCAAGTGTTGATGAGATCAAGCTTCTCAAGTATGTCAATAAGCACGATCCAGCAGACAAGTATCACCTTCTTCGGTTATATGATTATTTATATTATCGAGTAAGTGAATATGCTATTAATCCTGCTAAATTGCTAATGTTGTGTATGTCACATTTTGTTTTCTAATAAATCAATTATTATTTTAAATAGATCAAATTCTTCACTATTTATATTTTCCCTTTTATCATTTGTTCAACACAAGTCTAGTTAGCTGATTTTAGTGCTCCATTGTTTTTCCTGTTGTATTGCAGGAACATTTGTTAATAGTATGTGAACTACTTAAAGCAAACTTGTATGAGTTTCATAAATTTAATAGAGAATCAGGGGGTGAAGTTTACTTTACGATGCCGAGATTGCAGGTTTGTGGTGTGTCATTTACATCAAAATATGTAATGTTCATCTTATCTGTTGTTATTTCTAAAACTCTTATGAATTCACGTATGCAGTCAATTACCATTCAGTGTTTGAAAGCACTTCAATTTTTGCATAGCCTTGGACTGATACATTGTGACTTGAAGCCAGAGAATATATTGGTTAAAAGTTATAGCAGATGTGAGATCAAGGTCATTGATCTTGGAAGTAGTTTTAATTTTTTGGAGTTTCTCGAACTAGTTTAACTTCTTTTGCAGGAAGCAGGTTCATGGATTCATGAAATTCTTCGCATCAAGCTTTGTCTGGGCATTCTTTCAGTGGTTCTTTACTGGTGGATATACTTGTGGATTTGTTCAATTTCCTACTTTTGGATTGCAAGCGTGGAAAAACTCATAAGTTCTCCCTTGTTTTATGTTCTACTACTAGCAGTACTAAAAGTTCTTAACTACATGTGAAATAATTATGTAATTGTTGCTGATTAAAGCGCTATAATTTTGCAGATTTTACTTCGATTTCAGTATGACTTATGTTGGAGCAGGAATGATCTGTTCTCATCTTGTAAATTTATCATTACTTCTTAGTGTTGTGGTTTCATGGGGCATCATGTGGCCATTAATCAGAGGACTAAAAAGAGAATGGTTCCCTGCAAGTATAAAAGAAAGTAGCATGAAGAGTCTCAACGGTTATAAGGTTTATGTTTAGCTATAAAATTAATTAAAGGACCTCAATGGAGTATTTGTTTTTAGACCTTATCAGATTTTATCCCTTGCTCCAGGTTTTCATTTCCATTGCCTTGATTCTCGGTGATGGGTTTTACAATTTTCTCAAAGTTCTCTATTTCACTGCCACAAATATCCATGCCAACATGAAAAAGTTTGATATCAATAATGGACCAATAGTTTCTAATGTCATTTGTTTAAGGTTAGTGGTGCCAATGACTATTTTTTCTTCTTCTTTCATGCATTTTCTATTTACACTTTCATTACATTATAAGAACTTAACAAGAAGTGAAAATTTTGTGCAGGAATGTCTCGTGAAACTTTTATACGATAAAACGGTTGTCTATGCTACACATCAACTACAATTCTTGGAAGCTGCTGATCTTATTTTGGTAAGCTATACTGAACACGTGTGTGTCGTCTTAGAAAACTTCTACGCCTATTTCACTGAACTCGCGTCTCACCGATTTATATACTTTTTGTTAGGTTATGAAAGATAGAAAAATAGCGGAGTTTGGAAAGTATAGAGATCTCATCGCATGTCCTAATAGTGAATTTGTCCAACAAATGGCTGCTCATGAAGAAACAGTAAGCCAAATTCCGAACCAGAAAGATGATTTTGTTAGTAGCTGCAGGCCTTGCCAAAAAAATCGAACTGAAATTGCCGAAGAAAATATTCAAGAGATTATGATGGATTAGAAGAGAACGAGAGAAGAAGAAGCAATGACTGTTGCAAGTATTCAGAGTTGGTTTTGCTTGCATCGTGCTCTGAGTTTTAATGTCCAAGCGCATAATGGTTTGAACATAACCCTTATTGTTGATTCTTCTTAGAACATCTGGATGGGGAACACTAAGATTCTTCTTAGAATATTCTTTGAGATGAGGATAAATATGTACCTTGTAGTTGATTAATGGATTAGTCATTGTCCCATTGAAGATATATTAATATGAAATTGCTTCTAGTGTTCTCATTCTACTAATTAAATATAATCTTAAATGAAAAATTATTAATTTTAGATTATTTTATTTAAACCAATCCTTAATTATCAACAAATATGATGCCTTCAAAAGTAGTTTTTTAGGAATAATTTAAAGCCTAATCGGTTTTGATTAGAAAATAAAAAAAATTAATATAGCCTTATTTAGCTTGGGATTTACTATGATTTTTTTGAGGCGAAGTTGTAGCTGTTTTGTTTGGAAACATAATAGAAGACTGGCATTTTGCTACGATTTAAATGTGGATTAGCTGCGAATTACAAAATATTAGTTTGAGTTTTGCTAGAAAAATTTGCTCTAGATAATTAGCCACCCAATCCAAGATACGACATATTCTGTAGTTAAACCGCAACTAATCTCTAGCTAATTCTATTTGATAGAGTTTTGCTTCAAATTTGCTACGATTTTTGACGTAGCTAATCTCTAATTTCCTTGTAGTGATTGTGTATGCTATAGAATTGGTGTGTATGTTGTTTCGATTATATGCATAATTCGTGATTTGACTAAATTGTTATGTCAGATTTTGAGCGCTGTGATAATTTGTGTTGTTGTTGTTAATGTTTATTTTGCGTCGAGTTGCATTAATAAAATTGCAAATGTACTGTTGCTGCTTGTATAATGAACATGTGCATTGTTTCTTATAAGTCGCAGTTTCGATCCATTTACTTAAATGTGTTTGTTTCTGCTGCATAGTTTGCTTTCATTGTTAATACTAATGAGAAATTCTGATTATGAGTCTTAATGTATGCTTTGTGCTTGCTGCCACTATTTGGTTTAATTGATAAGTGAATATGGTGATGAGTAAAGGACAATGTGTGAGAAAAATGGCTGGATAATCTTTATTTTTTAATATTTGTGTTATCCTATTTTTCTTTATACTGAGACCATGCGCTGACAATTGATTTGTCACTAAGTTTTTTTTTTAATAAGCATGATTAGTGGTATATAAATTAGGGAATCTCAAGGGGAGACCCAATCCCATGTACATACAAGGCCTAGTCACAAAAAATCAAGGCCTATAAAATTCTTGAGGGGCATTTACCCAAGAATAATAATTACAATTAAGTGCATTTTTATGTTTTTTACCAATCCACCACCAAGAATACATAACTATACGATTGGTAATTGAATCTACATCCCAAAACTTATCTCTAAACAAAATATTGTTCCTAGACGACCATATGACCCAACACGCAATTAGCCAAAAGCCTATAGCAGTACCTACACTAAGAGAATTTTATAAACACCCATTTATCCAGCATAGTATATGGTTCGAAATATCTCTGACCCAAAATTCCGCAACTTCTAACCAACGGAATAAAAATTTCCACGCACGATTTGAATTGGAGCATTGAAAGAGGAGATGTTCAGCATTTTCTTCCATTAAGAAACAAAATGGACAAACCTTTTCATTTGCATTAGTGATTAATCCTCTTCGAACCAAGTTGTCGCGTGTAGGTAATCTGTTGAGAATTAATCTCCAACCAAATACTTTCAGTTTGAGCGGGGCGATGGCCAACCAATTCAATCTCAGCGCAGATTTAACATCCTCTGCGGCGACCGGAACTAAGCTGCTCTCTTTTACCTTCAATAAGTAATATAATGACGAAACAGAAAAAACTAAAGTGTGGCCATGCAACCAAATAACCGAATCCTGCGCATCTTCGGCCACCTTGTATTCCTGCAGTACCTGAAGTAATTTATCATACTGTACAGTGATTTCTTCCTGTAATATTTGATGTGAGAATTTGATGTTCCAATTCCATGTGCCTTCCTCCCAAAACCCATTATCAATGATTCTGCTGTTTTTATCAATGATCCTCTCTTTTCAGAAGAACAGCCAACCCTTCAGCAGCTATAGTAAATAAGAGAGGGGCTAGTGGGTCACCTTATTTGAGGCCTCTTGTAACTCTAAAGTCTTTCGAAGGACTCCCGTTCACCAAGACAGATGTGAAACTATTAAACACCCCGTTATCCAACCACCGCAACCAATTATCTCTGAATCCCATGTATGTCATGACTTCACGCAAGTATTCCCAGTCCACACAATCGTATGCTTTGCTAAAATCGACCTTCAACATTATTAGCTCTTTCTTGGAACGTTTTGCGAAATCAATAACCTCATTTAAAGTCACCACCCCGACAAGTAAATTTCGCCCACTAATGAAAGTCGTATGAGATTTTGAGATTACACTCCCGATTTTGTTCCTGAGTCTGTTAGCAAGGATCTTAGCTACCACTTTGTAAACCGAGCCAATCAAGGAGATAGGCCTATAATCATCAAGGTTCCGAGGGCTTCCGTTTTTAGGAATAAGGCCAAGAAATGAGGATGCAAGGACTTTGTGTAGACATTCTCCTTCAAAGAACTCCAAGATACATTGTACAAAATCGTGACCAACTATGTTCCAACATTTTTTAAAAAACTCGAAGCTAAAACCATCCGGTCCAGGACTACGATCCCCAGCACAATCAAAAACAGCACATCTAACCTCTGCAGCATCAATAGGTTGTTCAAGCTCTAATCTGTCCTGGTTGGAAAGCCTCTTAAAACCAGAACTTCCAATAGATGGAAAAGGTCTTCTTACCTTGCTGAATCTTTTTTGGAAATGATCTCTAACTGCAGCCTTAACATCCTCAACATCCTCTACATAGGATCCATTAACCAAAACAGAGTGAATTGTGTTCTGATGAATCCTATTCTTTAGCGCAGCATGAAAAAACTTTGTGTTGAGCCCCTTCCTCGTGCCATTTCAATCGAGACTTCTGCTTAATTATACTCTCTTTGATTCTAAGGCTTTTCCATAAGGAATCTTCAGCATTATTCCTCTTATTTATCTGCTCTGTACCACTCTATATAGCCCTTTATCAAATAGGCCTTCAACTTCATTAATAACATCAGTATCCAAAGTAATTCTTGTGTCCACCCAACCAAAAATGTTGGAGTTCCACCATCTGATTTTCTATCTTAGGCATTGTGGTTTCCTGGACAGAATGAAAGAAGGCTTTCCAACAAAATCCATCTCATTCCACTCTTTCTTGACAAAGGGAATAAAATTCGGGTGTTCTAACCAGCACGATAAAGTTTTGAAAGGTTTAGGTCCCCAGTTTGTATTTTTGACAGAAATCCAAACTGGCCTATGGTCGGAAACATCACGAACTCCAATCTTCTGGTTGACCATATTCCAATCATTAAGCAAGCCGAGAGAAACCAGAAATCTGTCTAGCCGGCAGCACATATTGCCTTTAGATCTAAACCAAGTAAATTTTAAGTCTGATAGAGGTAGGTCCACACAGCCACTCAAATGGATGAACTCAGCAAACTCTACCATATGTCTTCTATTATGACTGGTGCATCCAAGTTGTTCTCTTGAGTTTTTGATTGAGTTGAAGTCCCCACCAAATAACCATTCACCTGGATCTAAACTTTGTTTTAAGGAAAGAAGTTTAGACCAGAGGACTCTTTTCTCTGCTATGCTGCAAGGCGAGTATATATTGAATAGGTAACAATTTTTACCTCTCCAAATTGCTTGCAAACCTAGAAACCCTTTTCCTCTATAACTACAGATAAGTTCCAAAACACCGTCTTTCCAAATAGTTAGGATGCCTCCAGAGAGGCCCTCATAATGCATAGCCGACCATTGACATGGACCGCAGCCCCAAATACTATGTACCATGTCGTCTGCCATAGATGTGCATTTAGTTTCCTGAAGAAAACAGATCTCCGCGCCAGCCTTATGTATAGTAGCTCTGATTTTCTTCCTTTTTAAGCTACTCCCGCAACCTCTGACGTTATATGTGATTACATTCATGAATGACCGTTAGCAGCCACCAACTTCACTTTTTTTGACTTTCTATCCACAGCTTCTAAATTTTGTAAGATGGATTCGAAGACCTCGTCGTCTTCTTCAGCCTCTATCCCAAGGGATTTTATGGTACTCCAAACTCTAGCTGGAAGTTTTTCCAATTTCTTCTTAATTCTGCTATTACTCTTCAAAAAGCTAGAATCACCAATAGAATTATCAATAGACTCTGCAGCTGTACACACACCTTCAGTATGACCTTTATGTTTATTTTGTGGATAAAAGGATTTGGCATAAGAACTTTCCACCTGCAATAATGTGGCATAGTACGAAGGACTAAACGAGATTTTTATCCTCTGGTATATGTCGTCCATTAGTTTCTTTTTCTTAGAAGTAGAAGACTCTCCCACGATATTCAGCCCCAAAAAACCTTGACCAATTCCAGGCTCCACACCTTGAGGCACGCGTAATTCTTCTACTGAGTCTTTAGGAAATCCATCTACATTTTTCTGTCCATCAACCCCAATAGACTTGTTCACATCAAAACTCTTTTGTGTGGCAATAGTACAAGGTACAAAGTCTTGCGAAGAGCTATGTGGTTCCTGACTGCCTTGACGACGAAGAATACAATCCCCAATTGGTTGACCTCTCTTACCGGCATCTTCAAGAGAAACACCCGCACCATCCTGATCTTGCAATAGATCTATCTGTTGGGCATCCCCTAATTCGCCCTCTTCTGAATTGGAATCTGAGGTTTTGGATAAGCTGCTGAGCACTTTAGAGGAATTGTCCCATAATCCAAGTTCTTCTTCCGAACCAAAATCGGACTCCACAATCTCAGAACTATCTTCATCAGTTCTATTACCATTGGAATGACGTTGGTCCCTAACATAAGGGCCAAACGAATCCTCTACTATTTTGATTCTATACGTATTGTCGTTAACCTCCACGTTGATCACTTCATTTAGATTCAAGGCAAATTTCGTACTTATCAGTATTCGTGCAACATCAAATCTCACCTGTCTCTGTGTATCCTCATCCA
This sequence comes from Lathyrus tuberosus, assembly GCA_022829125.1. Classification (NCBI taxonomy): domain Eukaryota; kingdom Viridiplantae; phylum Streptophyta; class Magnoliopsida; order Fabales; family Fabaceae; genus Lathyrus; species Lathyrus tuberosus. Next base: position 274,439 of record JALAZF010000504.1, read on the forward strand.
TCTTAATGAACACACCAGTCGTAGCAGCAAGGAATTTAAAGAATCTCTCGCTCCAAGCATGACATGGGAGCCCGAAGATTTTTACCCACGTTAGGCGTTCTTGGTCCACATCTGAAGGAGACCAGGGATGTATATCAGAAAACCACTTAAGGATCCACTCCTTTTCTTCTTCTATCAGCTTTTTGATGCCCCCTGGGTTGTCTTCTTCTAACAAGACGAGGTTGGTCCCCAATGGTGTAATCTTGATATTAAAAAATCCTTCCATCTGAAAGGCCTCCTTAACTTCCATAGCTGACCCTTGTCTGTTCAAAACCCCAACAAATGCTTGTTCAAATCTTTTCATTTCTTCTCCTGGCACATTGAAACTTAAGTGTGCAAAATTGGGCTTGTCTGCAAGAAGAACTTGTTTATCCGTTGTGTTTGACCTTCCATAACCGCCTTTGGCTATCTGCGCGTAGGAGGACCCTTTCCCAATCCAACGACTACCAACAGGTTTTTGGTGTGGAATGTGAATGGTCTTCTTAATAGGGCCGTCATTCAGCTTGTTCCCAATTCTGACGACCTTCATCTCTTCTCTTTGAAATCTTGGTAAGTTAAGAAACATCTTTTTGCCATTAATGACAATATTGTCGAGTTTAATGGCAAAAAGATGTTCGTCGTCAACCTTTTGGAACCGAACAAAGCCGAACCTTTTACCCCTAATATCCGTCTTGCCCGGAATGAACACTTCTACCACCGAACCATATTCTTTGAAAATATCATATAACTGTTTAGCTTCAATTGAATCAGGGATTTCTGTGAAGAAGAATGAGGAAGCTTCTATCAGATCTTGTTCGATACCCTTGCCCTTGCTACACCTCCAAATTGATCTTCTGGCTATCTTAGGCCGCCAATCTTTCTTTTTTCCGGCCACCTCCCACTCTCCATTTTGACCACCAAAACTAGATTTACCTTCCATCACAGTACTGGGTAACTGGGAACCCTAACTCCAGATTTGTTCTAATACGAAAGAATACGAAAGGAAAAAAGAGAAAAAGCTCCTCCACAGAGTCTAACCCAAACCAATGAGGCAACGTACACCAACCACCTACCAAGTAAAACCCAGAAGACAACACCTCCCTACCGAGGCCCCTAAGCCCTAAAGCCAGGAGTTTAAGCCAAAGATAGAGACGAGCTCCCCCAGTATCTACTTGGTACGGTGATCCGGAGACGCGAAGAAATGGGTTAAACAGAAGGAAAAACTCTCCTAAAGAACTTGATACATTGTGCTGAACGATGGAGTTTTCAAAAGATGAGGTTTTGGTTGTAGAAGATGAACAGTGTTCGTAGAGAGAAGTTAGAGAGATTCTCTCTCTAAAAAAGTTGGTTGTATTTCATTTTAACTATGGAGGCATGAATTTTATATGTTGATATTTAATACACTCTGTATGTTTTGCCAAGCCAAAGAAGTCACACCACTTTGCTCCTAATTTTACCTTAAGCTTGCTAATTTAATTATTAATAAATATTTAGAAGAAATTTATATTTGGGCCAATTTAAATAGGGAAAATGGGATATGCACTGACAGTGAACCAATCACGACCATGATATTTGCTTGATTGTGAGATAAATTAAAATGTAATTTATTGTTGTCTTGCAAATCATAAAAGTCTAGCTTTTCCTTTCTTAAGTTTTTTCTTGATGATTAATTAAGAAAGAAGAATACAACCTTCACATCCAAATTCTCAATAAAGAGATATTCTCTAGGAACAAAACTTAACACCGACCTAGCATTCAGATTCACAACCTCCTTTACTTATTAAAAAATCATTCAGTGATTATATTTGCCGTCGGAGTGTGGTTTCCTAAACATAGAAGTCAATTGAACAAATGAAGATTAGAAACTTATATTTGTTTTTTATGTAGAGAATGGATCGAAGTTGGATGTATGATAGAGTAAATTCCGATAGGTATGGTTTGAAAGATGAATTGAATATTGGAGTTGAAGAGTTTGTCAATAAAGCGATGAATCGACCTCAGTTTTTAAACGAAGGAGGGATAAGGTGTCCTTGTGTAAATTGCGTCTGCATTCTCTTGAAAACGCCTAATGAGGTCAACATGATGCATGATGATACTTAATAAGTGGAAAACATGATGCATGATAATGGTAAATCATTGCATTATTAACTTGTTTCACAAGTTAAGAGTATGAAAACCCCTATCTATGGTGTAAATACTGGTTATGTTAGGATAAAAGTAGAATGATGAAATTTTCATCTAATTACAACTCATTGTGTAGGTAATTATCCAAGCAAAAGAGTGGAATGCAAAGCACGGAAGGCAAGGCAAAGAAGACAAGTTTCAGTAGGCGCACTAAGCAAGCTTGTAGCAAGCGAGGAAAAGAAAAATGCAGAGCTGATGCTTATAGCATTCTTGAAGTAGGCAAAGAAGAAAATTCTAGAGAGTTTTGCTTCTAGCGCGCTTCAAGCGAGAGAATTTTCACAATCCAGAAAGTTATGCTTCAAGCATGCTTGAAGTGAGAAAAAGGAAGAAAAATTATGTAAGTCCCAAAAAGCTTGGAACACTGAGCGCGGTTGTAGCGAGAGCTCTCTTAGCGTGGCTTTCTGGGGCTAAGAGAGGCAAGGATATTTAACGATATTGATGTGTCAGAATGCTTCATGGTGAAGCAAGGGTGTGGCGCTTAGCTCATGGTTCTGGGATTAGCGTGGCTACGATTTCTTGTCTAGTATATTAGCCATTTTAAACAGCGAAATGAGCATTTTATCCCTTCTGTTAGACATTTTTACTAGTTTTCAGAAAGAGACTGTAACAGCCTGAATTTTCTCCGAGATATTGTTTAAAATTGCTATAAAAATGAGGCTATTTTTTTTCTTCTATAAAATGAGATAATTATAACGGTAATTGAAAATAAAATTTGGAGAAACATAGATTTAATAAAATTGAGCAATAGTTTAAAAATTCCTAGCGGAATAAAATCAATATCCGCATTTCTAAATGAATCAGATGCTAAAATAAATTAATTAGGATAGTGTATCGAAACAACTTAAATAATTCGATGAAGTGGTAAAATTTTAAAATCCCGTTCTTCCCCGTACGCGCTTCAAGCAACACATTCAATCATGCTTTTCTCCTTGAGTACCTAAAATGTTAATTGTAAAGGTCAAATTCCATATCCACATTGAATCATACTCACCATAATATCAAAAACAATAACGAAATTCACCCATAAAATATAATTAATCTCTTATATAATTGCTTATTTTATATGAAATGCAATGTGACTAACACCCCTATATGAGACATAAATGATCTGGATAAATAGACCCATTTCAATGGGAAAACTGCCACACAGGCTCCTGCCACAAAGACCCGAAAAGCGTCAACTTGCCACAGAGACTCCTGCCACAAAGACCCAAAAAACGGCAACTTGTCACAAAGGCTCCTGCCAAAAAGGCTCGAACGCGTCGAATTTACCTTAACGACATAACACAATGACTCTATTAATAGCTCTTATATGATGTATGACTCGATAGTACAATATCACAATAAGCTCCAGCAACTAGTCTTCTATACACTTTTTAATCCATTTATATTTCTCAACCAACCAAGTCATAATTCATCCATGTATTAATTTTCTACTATTCACTCAAACTTAGATATCATGCCCATATAAATTTCTAGCACATAATAATACCATAATATTACTTTCATATATAATATAAAACAGTGACATAGAATTAATTAAGTGTTTATTAATATTATATATATATATATATATATATATATATATATATATATATATATATATATATATATATATATATGAGTTATGCTAATGCACATCCATGTAGGCAGGGGCGGAGGCAGAGTATATTGAGGGGGTTCAATTGAACCCCCTGGAGTTAAAATATTTGCACCAGTATCCCTATTGGTTTTTTATTTTGAACCCCTGAAAATATTTTTTTGCACTCCTAACATAAATTTTAAATATTTGCACCCCCTGCACCAGGGTCATGGCTCCGCCACTGCATGTAGGTGTGCATTAACAACATACACCTTAGTGTATTTTTGTGTGGGACCCACTAATTTTAGGTGAGACCCACATTAGAAAGAGGAAGAAAAAAAAAGAAAGAAAATAGATGTAGTATATTTTTGTGTGAAACCCACTAATTTTGGGTGTATGTTAGTATTTCCATATATATATATATATATATATATATAGCAGTAATATCACCTTCAGTATTTATTATTTATATATATGCATACCAGTAGCATTAATGTAAGTTGTAAGTATACATATGCCGCCAAACTGACCGTAATACTAAAATACTCCCTCCGTCTCACAAGTGTTCTTTTTTATTTTTTTATTTGTCTCAAATTGTTTGTTCCTTTAGAATACTAATGTAATGTTTATTATTTCTTTCCACTAACCTATCCTTATTTATTGTATTTTAATTCATTTAACTACTCTACTATCTATTATTAATAAGGTTATTTTAGTAAATGACACTCGTTTTATAATTGAAATCAACATAATTAATCATTATCTTAAAAAATATGAAAATCTCAAAAAAAACACCTATTGTGAGACGGAGAGAGTACTTCATTTTCTTAAACTGGGTCACAATTTCCAACCCATACTTATACCAAACCATATCATCTCACATATAAATAGATCATATAGAAATCCAAGGTAAATTAAATGTCATCCAATACTACAATTGCCATTGCTAACTAATAGAAAACGGAGGACCTACTGCTATGGAAATTATGATTTAATTCCAGCCAAATTAATACGAATAGTTACTGCACGAATCACTAATTTATAAAATATATTATTATTTTATTTATGTTATAGTTACTTTAATTTTAATAAATAAAATTCTATTATTGTTCTGCAACATTACCCTATGTAGCATAAATATAGGGGGAAAAAGCCTTTACCTTGAATATTTTCTTCCGAGGATACCAATTTGGAGTCAGACAACCACACGAACGGATATTTACGACTTCAAAAAAATAATTTATTCAGTTAATTATTTATCTCTAAAGAGTATAGAAAATGAAGAATTAATTAGACCAAGGAAAAATTGATACTTTTACGGTTGAGAATTTTGCAGCGTTGAAATGCCCGCAATATGTGACAGTGCAGGGGATATGGATATTTTTGTTGGATATATTATGTAACTGAAAATTTATAGGGTGACTATTTTTATATGGGTGATATGGCTTGCTTAGGAGACATTTTATAAGACTGAAAGTTGAGGGGAAAGAATAACAATAGTTACACTGATTGAAACAAATTGTAGAGAGAAATATAGGAATGACAGTTACTTTCTAAGATAGAGGAGTATAATTCGATTGATTCATTCAATTCTTAGTCCAGCCACCCTTATTTTTAGGAACCAAATTAACTTAGTTAACACTGCAATTTTTTTTCTCACACGGTTATACCCACATGTACTGCTAATTCACTAACCGCCTACTGTATATTTACATTCTTAATGTACTCCTACAAATTAGCAAAATTGAGGACTAGGCTTATACCTATATAACTGAGTGTATAGATAAGCACTTTAAATAAAAAAAGTTAATAAAACCAAATCAATATCATCCACTAATAATATGATACGTTATTAAATATTTAATTTTGTGTGATACCAGTATATCCTATAACTATAATATTTAACCCAAAGTTCATCTTATACTAATTAAATTTCTTTTATTAAATTTTATTTTTATATGATATTAATTGATCAATATCACCTTACTGTCACTATTAATAATATTTCTATTATCATATATAACTAATTCACCCATATCATTATTATTACGGTTGATCAATCAAATTAATAAATTAGTAATATATTCCCTCACATAAAATAACCACCATAGATGGTTATATTTTATAGTAATTAACATACATATTCATTCAAATTTAATTTTAAAAAAACCACAACACATACATTCTAAATTTTCGTACTATATTTAATTTGCACTAGACTATTTTCCCTTAATTGTTTATTTACCGTAATCACACTAAATTAGCCACTAAAATACTTAAATTAAAATATGAAGTTCCATTAAATTATTTAAAATAGAGGGTGTTACAGAGACACATTGACTTGAGGAGAAAAACTGAGATCTTGAAGAATCAAAGTTGGATACGCATAAATCACCGAGAAATCAAGATTGATATTGATTCATCTCTATTCTTCTTACTTGTATCAAGCTACCATGAGTAGCTAACAACTCTCATGTGAGGATTAGATGTAGTTGACCATGATCATATGTATTTCTTCTGATCATTTGTGTATGAACTAGTTATGAATCAATATTGATGTTAACTTCATTTACATGTTATATCTATGAACTAGTTATGAATCAATATTGATGTTAACTTCATTTACATGTTATATCTATGGATTTGAATCGTTGTTGAGAAATACTTTTCAAATTCTGAATTAAGATCATCATCTATCAAAAGCTAAATTTTAGACATAGATTTGGATTTTGATATTCACTCCTTGTATCGAATCTTAATGTTATCATATTGATTAATAGGCTGAGAGATATTCGTTTAAATAATATGTATAACCCTCGCCATTATTTAGACATAAACAATGTTGGTGAGTGATATGTGATAATAACGATTAATAGCTAGGACTCATATAACCGATCAAGAGAATACATGCGGTATGGGTTAATGAAATCTAATCCCGACAAGCTCATATATCTGTTATTTTTCCAAAAATCTACCATTTTATAATTCCTTTAAACCATTCACTTAAATCCCTATTAACTATTAAATGACATTGATATTGCATCAGTCCCCCTGGATACGATAAAAACAATAGTTACTTTTGATTATTGAACATCGATACTGCTGGGGATTCTCTCATGTCCAAAAGTATGGAAGATGCAACAACAATCATTGAACAAATGGCACTTAGCGATCATCAAAGACAACACATTAGAAACCATTCCCATAGGAAGAATGGAACCAGAGAAATAAACATCAATGATGTTTCTCTTGCTCAAAACAAGTTGTTAATCCAGACGGTGGATAAATTGACCAAACAACTGTTAGAGATGCCACACTAATAGAAATATATGCATGAAGTATCTCAACAAAGGCAAATTGTATTTTGTGAACTTTGTAGAAGAGGCCATCCAACTAGATTTTCCCCCTAATGATGAAGTAAATTATGTAGGCAACCAAAGGCCTAAGAAATATTAGAACAACAACTTCACACAAAACAACAATTTTAATCAAGGATGGAGATTCGAGAATGGTCCATCCAACATATAACCTTTTAAGTGTTACTCACAAGAACCTCCACAACACGAAAAACAACAGAGTTGCAGAACACACTAGATTAATTTATGCAGGTGTCTACGACCAATCACAAAAATATTGAAGTCTCCATTAAAATCTTGAAACACAGGTGGGTAAATTAGACAAACATTTATTAGATCTCTTAAGTAAGAATTTCAGTGTAAACATAAAGAACATTCAAAAGGATCAATGTAGTCATGCTCTTGTGGTGAAAGAGTTATTGTCAAAACCAAAGAAGAAGGAGTAAATGACGTTGAGGAAGGATAATTGTAGGATGAAGCTCACGAAGATAATCAGAAAAATCTACCAAGGAAAGAAGCTAACCCTTGTGTAATTGTATTACATGTTTCTATGGGTAATATGAAGGTTAGAAATGTACTTATTGATTTAGATGCCAGTGTGATTTTAATACCATGATTACTGGTAAAAGGGACTAGGTATTTGTAAATATAGCTATTTGCATCAACATTGCAAATGGCGGACAAAACTTGCATGACATCATTGGGAATAATTAAAGATGTACTTATATAGATTGATAAGTTCTCATTTTCCATGAACTTCATGATTATAGACATCAAAGCAGACCCAAAGATGCCTTTTATCTTAGGAAGAACATTCATGAAAATTGCGAGGATGCTCGTGGACATTGATAAATGTGAAGTAAAGGTCATAATCAAATACTGTGAGGTATGCTATAAGGTAATAGATATTATTTAACACAGATAATATTCAAGCAAATGACGTTAAACAAGCACTTATTGGGAGAAAACCCAATTGTATTTTATAGTTTTCTATAAAATATTCTTTAGTTTACTAATTTCTTTTTCAAAAAATTGATGAAAGCAAAATGCCAAAGACATTAAAAGGTGAGCTCGGTGAGCGCAAAATGGCCATGTCATTTCTCGCCTAGCATGCCTAAAGGAAAACCCAAAAGATAAAACATGAGTTCTTGACATGTGCAAACCATCTCGTCTAGCGAGAGACCCTTTACAAAATGTTGGAAACCACAATCATACTTAATTTCAACCAACTCAATAATTTTCTCTCACTCTTACCAACTTTCACACACTCAAAAAAACCCTAACACGCACTAGAAAACTTCATCCAAGTAGAAAAACATCATATATTTGCATTTTTAATCTAGTTCAGAGATTTCTCAGTATGTCCTTTTACTTTATTATGCTTAATCTCTTCTACGCTATAAACATTGCTGCAAAAACAATGTAACTTCTCTTATCTACCATATAAGAAAGAAATATACCACTAAAATGACTTTTTTTCCCTCTTCGGACACATGTCATGCTAAGGACACAATCTGTTCAAACTTCCTTTGCTAATTTGAATTTGAAATGGTTGATGCACTTTACTTTCTCTCTCCTCGTCCTTTTTTTCTTTCTCTTTCTCTCTGTCTTCCAACCTTTACTTATTCTCTTTCTCTTCAATCTCTTTCTCTAACCCTAATTTTTCACTCTCTTTCTCTTTCTCAAAGAATGTTCCATAAAGAATATTACGCTGAGCAAGCGAGATGCCGTCACGATGGATGAGATGCTCGTGGTGTTGCCGACGGTGTCTCACCATGAAGAACATACACTACGCCAAAATTACTCTTTGGCAACACTTCATAGGCAGCGCTTTATTACAAAAGCGCTGCTATAAGTTAAAAAATTTAGAAAACACGGAAACTGTTCACTTAGAAAAATAAAAGTGCGTCTAAATATAAGACCTTAGACAGCGCTTTTGAGGAAAGCGCTTTCTAAGGTCTTATAAATTAAAAAAAAAAATTAATGGAAAATATTAGACAGCGCTTTCCTTAAAAGCGTTGTCTAAGGTCTTATAAATTAAAAAAAAAATATAAGACCTGAGACAGCGCTTTTGAGGAAAGCGCTTTCTAAGGTCTTATAAATTAAAAAAAAAAATTAAAGGAAAATATTAGACAGCGCTTTGCTCAAAAGCGCTGTCTAAGGTCTTATAAATTAAAAAAAAATAAAATCAAAAGCGTTGTCTAAGGCCCATATGAGACAGCGCTTTCAAAAGCGCTTTCTAAGGCCCACCTTAGACAGCGCTTTCATTCAAAGCGCTGTCTAAGGTCTTTTTAATTAAAATAAAGATTGAAACTGTATCAGTATTCTATACTTTTTCATTTCATTCTTTCCCTCTTTCCCTCTCTTTCTGCGAACAAGAACGAACCAGAGCTGAAACCACCGCCGTCGTCCGTCCTTTCACCGCCGTCGTCCGTCCTTTCTCTCCGTCGTCCGTCCGGCCGTCGTCCTTCCTACATTGTCCTCCACCATCCTCCACCGTACTCCACCATGCTCCACTGTTCCGGTAAGAGTTTTTCTTTTTATGTTATGTTTTAAGTGAGTTTCATATTTTTCTGTTAGGTTTTGTTCTTGTTACCATATTTTTGGAGTTCTTTAGATATAATGATGTTCTGTTAGGTTTTGTTCTGTTAGGTTTTGGAGTTCTTTTGATAGAATGATGTTCTTTTGATAGAATATGAGTAGTTTAGATTAGTGTTATTGTAGTTTAGGTTAGTTTAGGTTAGTGTTATTGTAGTTTAGGTTAGTTTAGGTTAGTGTTAATGTTGCTCTACATTGTTATTGCTATATAATGTGTTAGTTTAGTTTAGGTTAGTTTAGGTTAGTGTTAGTGTTAGTGTTAATATTGCTCATTATTTTAATATTGTAAATCCTTGAGGTTGTTGTTCTAAAGAACTGAAATTCAAAGCAATTTATTATGTAAAGAAATATATTGTAAATCCTTAAGTCATAACTTTCCTCCTTTTGGTTTTGATTTCTATTAATTACTAATGGAAAAACCATGGATAAAAATGGATAAGTAGGAAAACTGTGTTATGTTAGAAGCCTTGTTAGAAGCTCATTCAATGTTCTATGTTTTATCATAACTTTCCTCCTCATTCAATGTTTTGATTCCTCATATAATAGTGTTTTTGTTGACCTTAATAAGTAGGAAAACCATGGATAAAAAATGGATGGATGCCGATCGATTGTCCAAAGAGTACGAGAATGGGGTATTGGATTTCGTTAAGTTTGCTGTTCAACACGTTAAAGACCCCAGTCGAATGGACTGTCCTTGCTTGGGTTGTTGTTATGTGGGTAAGGTTGACGCAGATGGATTGAAATCGCATTTACTGATGCATGAAATTGATCTAAGTTATAAGTGTTGGATACATCATGGTGAGAAAATTAACGAGAATGTTGAACCGAAGGGGAAAAGTAATACGACCTATGCTTCAGATGACAAAGACACGGAAACATACGATTGTGACCGAGTCGAAGAGATTGCAGAAGCAGTTGAAGAAGATCTTCATGATTGTCCCGAAATGTTTGAGAGGTTGGTAAGCGATGCAGAGAAACCGCTCTATCAAGGTTGCACTAAATTCACAAGACTGTCTGCGGTATTGAAGTTGTACAACTTAAAGGCGGGCAATGGATGGTCGGATAAAAGTTTCACAGAGTTGTTGGCCCTTTTGAGAGAAATGCTACCGGAGGATAATGTTCTTCCCAATCGAACCTATGAGGCCAAAAAAATGTTGTGCTCTATTGGCATGAGCTATGATAAGATACATGCCTGTCCAAACGATTGCGTTTTGTTTTGAAACGAATATGCATCGTTAACTGAGTGCCCTAAATGCGGTTTGTCTCGATATAAGAAAAAATTGTCTCCAGCCAAGGTCTTATGGTATTTTCCTATAATTTCGAGATTTAGGTGCATGTTTCGTAGTGAAACCGATGCAAGACACCTGACTTGGCATGCAGATAAAATAATTATTGATGGAAAGTTGCGACATCCAGCTGATTCACCACAGTGGTCGAAAATTGATAATGATTATCCTGACTTTGGAGAAGAAGCAAGAAACCTTCGCTTGGCATTATCTACTGATAGAATGAACCCGCATGGTCTTCAAAGTATCTCACATACCACATGGCCTGTGATTCTTATGATTTATAACCTACCTCCGTGGCTATGCATGAAGCGTAAGTACATGATGTTATCTATGTTAATCTCTGGGCCTAAACAACCAGGGAATGACATAGACGTATACTTGACACCTTTGATCGAAGATTTAAAGATATTGTGGGAGAACGGTGTGGAGGTTTATGATGGATATAGGAAAGATTTTACGAACATTTTATTTTAATTTTTTACATGGTAATGTTATTTAGACTCCAACAAGATCCTAAACAAAGGATAAGGGGATTCCGGAGCATACCGAGTCCGTTGTCTCAAAAAAAGAGGTACATCACAATTATATGATATTTATGCATGGAAAATGTTAAATTGGATATCTTATACTTCATCTAACAAATTATATGATATATAGCTGCCTGGTAAAGAGATTAGCAATGTTTCAACACAGAAAAATGTTGGTGCTAAGAAGAACAGGGCTAGAAAACAACCTATCTCCAAGTTTAGGTCGTGCCTTCAGACGTTTCTACAATTGACAGATATTCCGACCGGAGGTGTTCGTCTTATACATATGGAGAAAGGTATATATGGCTTTGAACATGAACAAAATATTGGTAATGAAGACTTCGAGCAAGTTTTCAATCATGAAGAATTGGGCGTCAGTGTTGTCAATACATACGTGAGGTATATATCCGATCTACTTTGGTATATTAATTGAACAACTTATTTACTTTATGTTTCAAATGAATAGTCTAATGTTAATGATGTTTTTATTTAAGGTTTCTGTATGACAAAGTTATGCGCCCACGTGGATTGCAGCAAAGATTTGCATTCTTATGCCCCGCGTCTGTCAACTTATCCTTAATAATAAATAAACCAGATGAGGTCCTGGCGTATGTACGCGGCGTCTTTATGGACAACCAAGAAACGGAAAAGTTGTTCCTTTTACCGTTTAATACCGGGTTAGATTTTCATTCTAAATTCATCTATTATAGTTTTTTTTGTATTTTGACGTCGTGTAGAAAGTTTCCATCTAACACTTGTTTAATCTTACAGTGGACATTGGTTGTTGGTCGCAATTAATCCTAGCAGAGAAGTGGTGTATTATCTGGATTCGTTAGGAAATGATTGGACAACATACCCGGATATGAAGAAATGTATTGACACGTAAGTGAGATTGTTCTAAATATGAATGTGTATATTTATTTGTTTGTTTATTTATTTATGTGAATTGTTCTAAATATTCATTTATATTTTATTAGCGTTATACAAGCTTTCCGAGCACTACGAGATGGCCAAGTACCAAAGAGGAGAGTCAACCCCATTACGTGGAATACAGTGAAGGTATATTAATTATCACATGTTTTATTATATTAGTGATGCTACTTGATAAAACTTAGGATTTATCCATATTTTCTTTTCATTTGTAGTGTCCTCGGCAACGTAATGAAATAGATTGCGGATATTTCATGTTGAGGTTTATGAGAGACACTCTTTTTTTGGATCGAATAGAGATTCCATCCGATGTATGTATTTCTAACTTATGAGTTATTTTAATATTTAACACATATCTCTCATATAATGAAATAGTTAAAACTAAATCAAACTATGTTATATTATTATGTAGTACTTTGAAGAATGCAAGTGTGCTCATTACTCAATTTCTCAATTGGATGAAATTAAAGAGGATTGGTGTCAATACATTATGGAGCTCGGAGTTTTATCAGGTATAATATTGTACTCTTACTTTAATTGATGAGAATTTAAATATGTGTAACTTTCTAACTATAGACATTGTTGATGTATTCTTTTAATTGAATTACAATCTTTGTGTTCTTTCAGGACCTATGTAGATTTGAAGCAATGCTTTGGTTGGATGCAAAAGTACTAGTATAAGTAATATGTACATTTGTAGAAAAAATATATATATTGGTTTGAATTGCCAATTGTTTTGGATATATAATTTTGGTGTAAATTGGTACATTTAAATAGGCCAAATTGGATTGATTTGAATCTCCAAATTGTGGTATTTTTCTGGAAAAAAATTGGTTGAAAAACAGGTCAAATTCTGGTTGAAAAACCTAGTAAAAATTATGGTTTAAAAAAATTTATATAAAAATTTTCGTATACCTTAGACATCGGTTTACACTAAAAGCGCTGTCTAAGGTGGGGCTTAGAAAGCGCTTTCACCAAAAGCGCTGTCTAAGGTATGCCTAAAAAAGTTCAAAAAGGTGGGGCTTAGAAAGCGCTTTCACCAAAAGCGCTGTCTAAGGTATACCTAAAAAAGTTCAAAAAGGTGGGGCTTAGACAGCGCTTTTACCAAAAGCGCTGTCTAAGGTATACCTAAAAAATGTCAAAAAGCGTTGTCTAATGGTACCATAGACAGCGTTTTTCATTAAATATACCCCCCTTTAGACAGCGCTTTTGGTATTACCCAAAGCGCTGTCTAAACCTTTAGCAGCGCAGGTTTAGACAGCGCTTAAAAGCGCTGTCTAAGGCCAAAAAATGCGCTGTCTAAGGTCTTATTTGGCGTAGTGATAGGGAATAAGGTGGATCCGTGTTGATTCTTTTTCTTTTGGAATACGGTTTGATTTCATGGACGAATTTCAATACAGTTTGATTTCATGGACGAATTTAAAAGAGCTTATAATTTTAATTTGATTTTTCTCTTTGATTTTAGGTTGAGTGAGTTTGTGTTCTGCATTTTCTTTTAGGTTCTATTAGGTCTCGAGGATGATGGTGGTGGTGTTGTCTATCCGGTGGTTCTGAGAAAAAGCCTTCTGAGGTATATGTTTATTAGGTTTCAATTCTGTATCTAAATTTGTGTTTTTTGATGTCATTTAACCATGTGATTACCTTGCACTTTATTTGCTGCTCTGTTTCATTTTTGCATACAATTTCTGTTGTATAACCATTTCTATTATGATTGTTCTAATTTTGACATCATTAATGGGTTTTTGTTTTCGTTTATGATTGTTCTATTTTGATTTTCAATTTGAATTTGATTTCAACATTGTTGTTCTGAAGTCTTTTCGGTTCAATTTCCATTTACGATTTCTGTTTGACTTGGTTGTGTTTGTCGATTTACTAATATGTCATGATTCTTATGTTTGTCGACTTGGTTGTATTCATCACAAACATGGCCATGTTAAGATTTTTGGCAAATGGTTTATTGATGTAATTAATATCAGCTTGTCTCCTGCTATGGATTGTCATGTTCATAGGCCATTATTTTAAGCATTTTTCCCGATGTTTGCTACTGTGACACTACAAGAAAAAAGGAGATTTACGACACTTGAGTTGCGACAGTTATCACAAAACCGTCCTTATTCCTGAATTGCGACGGTTGTCACGACAGTTAGGGTCAACTGTCGCAGATTTTTTGCAACAGTTATCACAAAACCGTCCTTATTCCTGAACTGCGATAGTTATCACGACAGTTAGAGCCTGGACTGCGACGATTATCACTACATTTATTACAAAATCATCTTTATGATATTTTTTACTTAACTTTTTATTTTATAAAATCATTTTTTTATTTAGCGCTAAATGAAAAGGGGAAATTTTTTCCCCTAATTCATAACACTATTTTTTAATTTACTTAAGGGTAAGATTACTCCCAAAAAAAAAATTCAATTTTTCACCCAAACAAAAACCCTATTTTTCTAAAAAAAAAAAAACTAAACTAATCATTCCAGAATCTCTCTTATCTTGAAGGAGGCTTAACAGTGAAAATTATCTTCTTTGACTACAAACTACCACTACTACTACAATCATCGTGTGAGCATCGACATAGAGATTAAGCCCAACCTTGTGAGCACCGCCAACCACCCTCTGCATGCCACCGTCTGCGAGCAACACTATGAACAAACACGTTAGCACCACCCACATCTTGCATAGATTCAAGATTCTTCGCTACTTGAAATCGAATGTAAGGACTCTAAATTAGCTTTTCCTATTATTGACACTCGTTATTATTTTGTTTGAATTTGTTTGAATCTGCTTCTTCAAATTTACGAACCCTAAATCGTAAACCCTAACACAAATCTGAGAGCGAGTTTGATAAGCTATGGACTTCATTAGAAGAGGGAGCATTTGAGCAAAAGAGTCTCTAGAATCTGGATGGCTGATTGGGTCATCTCAATTTCCAGTATTTTGAAAAATCAACTCCATATAAAATAGTTCCTCTTATAGATTATGTGAGTTTTCTATTTTTTTATTGTTTATATTAGGCTTGTAACCGTAGTAGGAGTAGCTGGTTGAGTGGTTTTTTTGTAAAAGGAGGTGAGGTTAAGAGATGTCACAGATTCGTGCTTCTCAATTTCACCGGGAATAATTCTATTCATCCCAATCCTGTCATCTTTATCAATACTGTAAATGGATCCAAAGACAGGGGAAGTGATTGCTCATGCTGCTGAGGGTCACTCTGAAGATATTGACAGGGCTGTTGCATCTGCACGCAAAGCATTTGATCTAGGTCCATGGCCAAAGATGACAGCCTATGTAAATAATTTGATGGTTGCTTCTATTTTCTATTATTAAGTTGTGAAATAGCAGCATTGTTTTGAATATTTTTTTTCGTCGACGAGTCGACTCGAGAGGTTCAAACGTTTCAGCAGCCGCCACTCAGCAACAACATCGTACGAATAGTAACTCGGCTTCAACCTCAAGCATTCATACACAGCGGACATAGCAGCACGGTAATAACTTGAACTCATGGCTGTTTCTTTGGTATGGATCTGCTCATTTCACTACGTATCTTTTCCATTCAAGTATGTTGTTGGTTTTGGTTGTGATCTTGTTTAAGTGAATGCACTGCTTGTTATAACATGATGAATGAGTAATCTTTGGATTAAGTACATGAAGTATGCTTGTTCTATTTGTAGTTGACGTATGTTCGAAATGTGTATTAGATTGTTCTGTCTTGAGTGTTGTTTAAGTGTTTTCTCGCATGACCGTTCGTACTCGAATTTTAATTTGGAATCAAGGTTTGTTTATCATATTTGTTTTAGTGATGTTTGAACCCATCTAAGCTCGAGACTTATAGCAAATTTCAGATTGAGTTCATCATGTTTCGTTCTTACAGTAGTAATGCTTGTTTTGGGTTATTAAGAGGAAATGGAGATTTTTGTCTGCATGTGTGTTTATTTATTCTAAAAATTTTCATTTTTGTTTTGTAGTCCACTAATTCACGTTCAGTTCATGCATGAGTAAACCTCTCCTTTGTTTATTGCAATTTTTGACTTTTTTTATTTGATAAGTTTTCACTTGTTGAAGGGTGAGTTTGATGCTATAGCAGTGTAGCAACAGTGGTGTGGGGACGTAGTCTTTTATGGAGAGAGAAACACGAGTGAGAGTGTAGAGGTTGAAGAGTTATGTGGTGTTGCTGGCGTCGGTGGAAGTTGTTAGAATGAGATAAAGGGTGCGTGCCTTTCTAAGAAGGTGAGACATTGTTGAAGGTGAAAATGGGAATGGTTGTTACAAGATTTGTAACAATGATGTTTACGGTTTTGACGATGATTGCCGGTGCATAAGGAGTTCGCCGAACTGGTTTTGATGAAGTGTATAGAGTTGTGTAGTGGGGAACATGAGTGGAAGAAGTGTATGGAAGGAATGAAGTAAAAGATGGTGAGTGGCTGAGTGTTATAGCAGTGTTTGTTGAGTTAATGAAGGTGATGTGGGATTGAGTGTCGTAGCCGGAGGTGTTTGGTGCAACAGTTCGCACAGGTGTCGCGGTAAGCTCATGTGAGTATGAAAGGGATGGATAATAGCATGAAAATGAAGAGGGTGAGTAGTGTAGAAAGGTGGAAGAGAGTTCCACTATTGTTGAAACTTGAAGGTGAGCGAAATAATAGACTTTGTCAACAACCTTTAGTCATTACATCATCATAAATTAACTATACGCATTTTACCCGTGCGACGCGTATTTAACTAATACTATATTCACTATAAAATGAGAGACTCCTCTAACACTCTCACTCACATTCATAAACTGTCCTTTCTGGTTCCTGCTCCCACTGCCAAATGGCCTCGTTTAGCCCAATCACTCCCCAATCTCTCTTCTCCACTTCATTTCCTAACACTTCCCGTTTTCCACATCCAACCTTTCAACCTCATCATTCCCTATTCTCCATCCATTCTTCACACTTCTTTCGGTATGTTTTCTTCACACTCCATAACTCTAATAATGCTATTTTGTCATTATTTAGGTGAAGTAAATCTCATGGAAATGGAAACACACTCCATTTACAGATCTCATTTCCATTTACTTTTGAGAATTTTTTTTTATTCAGGAAGAGTGTTGATTTACTATGGGGAAGAGACTCACGAACCTTCAAGATACACTCTTTACTTACAGGTTCATACTTTATTTTATTTTTTATACTAACTGATTCAAAATGATTGATTCGGTTAATTTGTATTCTTTTGTTTAAATTTTATTTCTGATGCTAAATTAAATATATTAGATTGAGAGTAATCTAAGTGTGAATTATATGACAAAATTGAGAAAAATATTAATTACTGTTATATGACAAAATAGTTCCAGCTAACGGCGCTTATCATGTCAAGACCTTGCATGAACCGATTGGCGTTGCTGGTCAGATCATTCCATGGAACTTCCCTCTTCTCATGTTTGCATGGAAGGTGGGACCAGCATTGGCATGTGGTAACACTGTCGTTCTGAAAATAGCTGAGCAGACACCACTGTCTACTTTGTATATAGCAAGACTATTTCATGAGGTAAGTGATAGATTCACCATGGTTCTGGATAGAATATTACGGCGGTGGTTGATCCATATAGCCGATCTCACTTAGTGGGATAAGGTTTAGTTGTTGTTGTATAGCTAAAATTTCCAATTTGTAATCTTTGTTGTAGGCTGGACTTCCTCCTGGTGTGTTGAATATAGTATCTGGCTTTGGTCCAACTGCAGGTGCCGCTCTTGCCAGTCACATGGACGTCGATAAGGTACTAAAGTATTTAGTTCTGCACTTGTGTTGTTATGTGACGATTTTTGCGGTGATATGAACGAGTTTGTTGTAGAAATTAAGTTGTTTGTATATTAAAACTAGGTCCACTCTATGTATAGTGGACTTTGTAGTACCAATACCTCAGACTGAAGAAGTGTCTGGTATTCGACATGTGTCATGTCCGTGTCTGCGTTAATGCTTCATAGCTGCTGCCACCTGAAGTTATATGTTAAAATTTCTATAGATTATTGTCTTGTGTAGAGATTTAGAATTCAACTATGTTGTGATGTTTATTGGCACTTCATAGTAGCAGTCATTCGATGTTTAACTTAGACAATCTTTTGCAGGTTGCATTCACTGGTTCGACTGCTACCGACAAAGTTGGTCTTCAACTGGCAGCTCAAAGCAATCTTAAAATGGAGGAAAAAGGCATGGCAGCAAGGGCTTCTATGTTCAGCCTACTGTCTTCTCAAATGTTCTGGTATATATTTACACGCATGTCTTCAGTTAAATCCCCATCTTTGCAAATTATTATGAAAATACAATTCCTAATGTTTTTAATCATATTTATAACAATCACTAGGACGACATGCCAATCGCAAAGGAAGATATATTTGGTCCAGTACAAACCATATTGAAGATATTGACATACTAAAAATTAAACGGAACCGGCTAATTCAACCGATCAAATCGTAAAGCATCCAGTTCATCGGTTGGTTAATTCTGTGTTACGTTGTAGTTTGGTTGAACTGATTGAACCGAGGTTCAAATGTGGCTGTCTTAACCGTCTTTGAATTAACCGGTTCCATAATCAGTTTTCAATAACTTCTTTAAGTTTTCATATAATGAAGCTTCATGTATATCAATAGACTTTCTATCTCTCTTTTGAGTATGATTTGGAGTTATGGCACCCTCTGATTTTTAACAAACTCTATATAGGAAGTGACAGGTTATGGAACTCAAGTGCTTGATCTTGGGGGAAAATCGTGCTTCCTGGATTTATCGATTCACATGTTCATTTCATTTTTGGTGGCCTACAGGTATTGTACATGCTACCTCATTCTCTGAATGATTCTATGTTTTTCTCTTCATATTAGAAGTTTTATGTTATATTTTTCTTTAAAAGTTTTAGAATGATTGAAATCCTAATGAATTAGGGGATTAATGTCCATAAGTTTTCTTCACTCTGAGAAATCCTCACGAACTTGTCTTGTTTGCTTTCTTTTAATTATAGTCATGGATGCAGATGATGCAGGTGGGACTGAGAGGCGTGAATAAGAAGGAAGAAATTATTAGAAGAATCAAAGAAGCAGTTGAAAGTAAAATTGAAGTTCTTGCTTGCTTATTTACTTCTTTGATGCACCATTGATGCTAAGAAACAAGACGACGGATTGCAATATTGAAGTTTAATTTTGATTTGTCATGAATCATGTCTTTGATATATATACTTATATACATGTGTAATGTTAGGTGCAAAGCCGGGTTGTGATGTTTATTGACATACTTATATACTTATTGTTTGAATTGAATCTTGTAAAAAAATTCTCATATATTTTTTTTTTAAATTAATAAAATTACGGCGGTTCTAAAACCGTCACTATTTTAAATGAAATATATATTATAAAATTATGGCGGTTAAAACTGTCGTTATTTTCAATGATATATATATATATTATAAAATTATGGCGGTTATAACCGTCGTAATTATATATTGGAGGCAGTTTAAAAACTGTCGTGGCTTGTTACGGCAGTTGGAGCGATAGTTTTACAAACCGTCGTAAAACAGCCTCGCGACACATGTTTCTACGACAAAAGAGGAACCGTCGTGACTTGTAATTTGCGTCGGTTGTAACCGCCGTAATCTGCTAAAATTAATCGTCGTAATTTGCCATTTTTCTTGTAGTGACGTCTCGCCACTGACACTTGCTTTTCTCATTGGAACCTTGACCACAGTCAAGAGTTCCTCACCCCTAGTGAGGTGAACTACGAATGCTCTGATTCTTTCTAGTCAGGATACGTAGGCACGAGATGCGACGTCTTGGCGAGCATACTTAGAAATAAACCCCCTAGGTCTTTACCTTAGCAAAGTTTCCATTAACAAGCAAACTTTAGCATAACACAAATACTAACAAGAGGTTCCTGTAGAGTACTACAGATACTTAGGATGCTAACACCTTCCCTAGGTATAACCAACCCTCGAACCTTAGATCTCTTAGCTGTGTTGTTACATAGAGCACTTAGGGTTTTCTTTCGATCTTTACCCTTTCCTTTGGATAAATCAAAGCTTGGTGTTGAACTCCATGATTTGTGACTCAAGTTAATTAAAAGCTTGATATTTGATTCTCACCGCAACACCAATACTAGGGATTCCACCTGGCTCAAAACATTTCAAAAGATAACCTCTTTTAGGTCATCGCTAGATACATTCTGCATCTGGCTACTACTCAGGGTGCCCAGTTCTTCTTGGATGGCCCCTTGATCCTTAGCCTGACCGATTTTCTTCTCCTCAAGTTACGATATGAGGCTTTAGATCGCGGGAGACAAGACTTTTGACTCAAGTTCCTTTTGCAGAGTACCCCGATCTTTCTCTACGAGTAACTTCTCAAGTTCTGTTATGCGACCAACTAAGGTAAGAGGAGATCTAGATTGCTTGACTTCATCCAGGAAAGAAGAAACTTCGTTAAAGTAAGTACGTAACATGAAACATTCCCTCTCGAAGCTAACCATTTTGACCTCGGCCAAGTTATAGAGAGCCTTCGAATCCTCTGCCTCTCGAGAAGAGGAACAGAGAAATAGAAGACCTGTATGACCAATTGTAAGCTGATTCAGAAAGGGAATAACCACGAGGACTTGATAAGCTAATTCTGCCACTAAATTTGATTTTCCAACAGTGATGAGCTGAAGAATTTGCTCGTAGTCATTGACCGAAACACACTTCTTAATCTGTGCTATGGTTCAAGGCAAACGACAAACAATCATGGAGGGCAATAGAGTTTGAGTATCCCTCAAATGCATACTCGGAGTAGGACCAAATTGTTTCAATTTTTTCTTCTTTTCATGACTTCCCTGGATGCCTGCTTTACCCTGATTCTTATTAGTAGGATGGTCATAGTTCTTCTTACTCTGACTCTCCGAAGATATGGACGCAACCAATGGAGCCCCTGAATTTAGCACATGAGCAACGCAACCATCCGATGGGTATTTCTTTTTGTTATGGATGCAAATGGGAGTTTGATCCTAAAGGCCCATATGACTCAAAATAGAAATTTTAAAGTTGAATTGAAAGTAACGGAGCATAGATGTCTAGCAACGACTGCGAGTAGGGAAGAATGGATGGCACTATAGGCTTGGATATTGTATGGGATGAAACAACCACCAAGGGTTGAAGCAAAATAATTGATGGGTTTCTAAAAGAGATATGGTTTGTTAAATGTGTATCCAAACATGGTGTGTATGTGAAGAAGGATGCAAGTAAATAAGTGAGCATCCTATGTCTTTACGTTGACGATTTATTAATTACAGGTAGCGATGAAGGTTACATTATCGAGTTCAAGGGTGATTTAATTAAGGAGTTTGAAATAACCAATCTTCGTCTCATGATATATTTCCTTGGCATTTAGTTTTACAAGTCCGAAAAGGGACTGCTCATGCATCAAAAAGAGGTATGCTATTGAGATATTGAAGAAATTCAAAATGGAGCATTGTAACACGACAATTACCCTTGTAGATCCAAGATTGAAGCTGTCAAAAAATGAAGACGAGTATGACATTAATCCAACGCAGTATAGGAGACTGATTGGATCACTACGGTACTTGTGCAATACGAGACCATACTTGGCATTTAGTGTTGACATGGTGAGTAGATTTATGGGGAAGGCAAAGGCATCACACTTGAAAGTAATCAAAAGGAATTATGAGATATGTCAAAGGTTCAATTATCTACGAAATTCTATTTTCCGCCGTGGATAAAGGTCGAAGATGCAAACTGCTCGGTTATACCAACTCAAACTGGTGTGGAGATAAAGATGACAGAAAATTCGTTGTTGAATACATCTTTATGTATTGAGAAACACCAATCTTTTGGTGTTCTAAGAAGGAACCAATTGTGGCGCTCTCTTCTTGCGAGACCGAGTACATTGCATTGTCTATGTGTGTGTGTCAAGCTGCATGGTTGATGAATTTGATGAAGAAGTTGTGCAGCGAAGAGTATGAAGCTATGACTTTGATGATAGGCAACGTTTTTTCTATAAACCTTGCTAAGAATCCCGTTGCACATGAGAGAAGCGAGCATATGGAGATGAGATTTCACTACTTAAGAGAGCTTGCAAGTGAAGGAAAATTGAAGTTGGGGTATTGCAAGAGTGAATATCAAGCGGCCGATTTGCTAATCAAAGGAGTGACAATTAAAGTGTTCTAGAGATTGAAAAAATACACAAGTATGGAAAACTTGGAAGACTTGAATTAAGGTGGTGTGTTGAAGAAATATAATTCAAATAATTACAAAGTTTATATGATTTATTACAAAGTTTGTAAAGTGAATTACACAGTTTGTGAGATTAGTTACAATGGTTACAAAAGTTTGTAAGTTAAAAAGTTTGTATATAAAAACTCTTTACTCTCAATATAAAAAAACAGCCATTTTTCACCCTCACTAATTACTCTCTCTAATTCTTTCACTTTCCCCGTTATTCTCTTGTTCATTTTTCATCTTGTGATTTGGGTTTTGACCCAATCTTGTAACCATCTTCTTTGTAAACATTTGCACTAAAACAAGTTTCACACTATGTAATATCTAAGAATCAGTTTGCCTCTGGTACAACTTCAAGGTTGTTTGCTTGTGCAGCATCTTGTTGGTCAAATTTGTCACATCATGCAACTTTCAGCTTCATGTTCATCAAGGAATGATGTGATTGTGTTGGTGTCCAGACCTACACATGTCAGTGCTACAAAAGTATATGTGATCTCCAACTATCTTCAACGCTCATTGAAATGGCTCTTCAATTTGTTCCAATCTTCAACATCTTGCTTACATACCAATCGCGAACCACACCTCACTATTTGCAGCGAATGACAGCAATAACATTTCAATGCAAACTCAATGTCACTCCAACAATCATCTTTGACTATTTTGTCACGAAATTGATCAATGGACAAGTAGAGAATATAAAGATGAGGATAACATGGATTCATAGGAGGTAACATTCTGGTGCTGATAAACTTCTTACCATTAGGTGTAAACAAATAACAATCAATCTCATGCTTGCATAGTTCTGGGTCAGCATTATAACTCTCTAATAGAAAACACAGAGAAAATCCAACCCAATCATCTGGAGGACAATCATTAGGAACTTGTATCTTTGCCCAGGAAACAGTTCTTTGAGGAACAAACCAAGATGGAATTCCTTCCCCAGGGATAAGCATGTCAAATCTTGCAGATGGAAGATAACATCCCTGAAACATTTGCGTCGCATGTTATTATGCATTGACTGACTTAATGTATTACAATCAAAGTACTTCAAGAATTTTTATAGCGCTACAGATAAATCTAGGATACTTACCTCCATAAAGCTGTTTAAAAGTTTTTGAACACCGGTTCGTCGTCTAGGTGATGCAAAGAGACTACACGGCTTTGCTGGATTAAAGTTGGTAGTTTCCAGTGAATCACAATTGCTTGCATCCAACTGTATCATGCTTGATGCAAGCTCTGGAAAAAATTGAACCTTCTGGCAGAAATTTAGAGTAAGAAAATGCAGCTTTGGAAGTTTAGATATGGTGTTTGGTATGGTAACAAAATTGTTACCGGTTAGATTCAAAGAACTCAACGATGATAGGTGGCGAAAGTAATCTGGTATTGATTCGTCAGAGAGGTTACAGTAACTTAGGTTTATATATCCCAAAGAGGGTAGGCTCAAGACAGAAGTTGGAAATCTGAATCCAGTGGAATCTGGTTGACTCGCAAACATCCAATTGAAGGGAAGAAACCAGTTTGTCGAATTGGTTAATGGACCTTTGCAGCCGGAAAATGATAATACTTTAAGTTTATCTAGATAAAAAATGGAGGAAGGTAGTTCATCGATAGCAGTATCATCGGCAAGGAGTTCCTCCAAACTCTTGAGTTCCTTTAAACCATCTGGCAATCTACAAAGTTTCGAACATCCTGAAATGACCAACGTTACGAGGGAATTCAATCCATGAATGGTGTCTGGAAGACAAACAAGACTTTTGCAGTCCGTTAAGTTCAAATTAGTAAGTCCAACTAGGCCTCTAAGTGATGAGGGTAGTTTTCTTATAGCTGTTCCTTGTAAAGCAAACATCGATAGGTTTTCCATGTTTTCGCCAAACTCTGGAAGGAATTTAAATTCGGAACTGCCAGAAAGAATTAACTTCTTCAGAGAACTCATCTCCAGTTTCCCTGGAAGAGATTTAAGACTTTTGCAGTCTTCGAAATTCATCAAAACAACTTTCTATGTATGTGTTGAGCAATGTTTTCCACTAGTGATGCCTCATGCCTGTTCATAAGCAAAAAAACAACATTCAGATTTCAGATCAAGAGCTTAAAAACAAATAAGTCTATAATGAAATAACTAGCTTACTGGCCCTTGGAGTCCCATCCAGAGTAACTGGCAACTTGTGTCAAAGCATCTCTCCATCTTTCAACCCTGTCACTGTGATGACCAAATTTCTCTTGATGTTTTCTGAAAGCCTCCTCATAGCATCCTCTTTGATGCCTCACATCTGACGGGTCTACGCCATAGAAGACTGGGAAAACTTGCAGGTTGTTATTGCTGCTGCATTCCATGATCGTATGAAGCTCGTCCAAACACCAAGTGGAAGAAGCATAGTCTGGTGAGAGAATAGTAATAGCAAACATATAATCTTGAATTGCATTGATTAGCTTTTGTGAAATGACTTGTCCTCTCTCAAGACCTTTGTCATCTCTGAAAGTTGTGATCCCTTTTCTTTCGAGGGAAGCACATAGATGATCCGTGAATCCTTTGCGGGTATCTTCTCCTCTAAAACTTAAAAACACATGATAAGTGCATAACCTTGTGGTTGAACTTGAACTGCTACGAGATGAAGAAGATGCTGCACATAGAGTGAGAGTTTCCATTTGTTCAATAACAGCCACAACCTTGTTGCTTGTATTGTGATGTGTTATTCTACCTGTAGTGAATACAAGCTTTTATTAAAGAGTGCAAGCGTGAATAAAAGTAATGTTCGGTTTGTTGAAAAAGAAATTTAGTGGAAGGTGGTTCATAGATTCTAGTCTAGTGTGAAAGAGAGAACTATTATATGACTATAAAGAGAAAGATGAAGTATATTTAACATAGAATAATTAAAGCAAAGACCATCTTACAAATATTGCCTACCAGGGAAAGAGAGGGGAAGCTAGTTTGTTGACTTAGAAGAAACTTCTATTTTCATTAATCATTTTTGACAAAGGATTTTTATATATTACCATGGATCAAAATCAAGATATAAATATAATTTACATTTTTTATTTTTGATCCATGTATATTCTAGAATTGCTCCTGTCTCATATTATTTGTTTGCTAATATATATTTTTACAAAATTTAATTATCGTTAAAAATTCTACTTTTTAAAAATGAATAAATAGATATCAGAAGTCTCTATCCGTAGCCTACAATCAGACGTTTCTATAGCTATTAATTGGATTGAATTGATGAGATTATATTTTGATACTCCTCCGTCTCAAAATAAAAGTCTTTTAAGGTTGTTGCACATAAATTAAGAAAAATAATGATTGAAGAATTAAATGTAACAATTTTACAAAATTGTCCTTAATTACTATTGATTGTCATAAATGTGTAATGTGATATGATATCTTGAAAGTTGTGTAGATAATATTTATTAGGGGTAAAATTGGTAAGAATTAATTATTATTATCTTGAAAATACAAAAAGACTCTTATTTTAAAACAAATTTTTTGTGCTAGAAAGACTCTTATTTTAGAACAGAGGAAGTAATGAATAAAGATACAACAAAAGTTTTGAACTCCGTTACGATACAGACGACACACATTTATGGGACAAATAAAAGATGACATATTCACAATAAAAAGTGGTTACTAATTATGCATGACCTCTTTTGACTATGAGTGATTTTTAAGATTTTTCCCAATTTTATTTTCGTGTGATGGTTTTTTTTATGGTGTTTGGATGAAGAAAACCTTAAGTAGGGTGGTGAAATGCAATTGTGCCACAACTTTTTTTTCTTGTGAGGCTAAGGAAACTTATCCAAGGAGAAGGATAATCAAATTCAAGTGATTCAATATGGTAGAAAATAACAAGTTAAGCTTCGTAGTTCCTTTTATGTGTCTGATATCCTCTTTGCAGCCATCAAAAGTAGTTTCTTAAGTTCATTCATAAATTTACTAATGATACTTACTACATAGCAGATGTCAGGTCTGCTTTTGCATAAGTATCTTAACAAACCTACAATTTTCTAGAATATGATTTCTCCTACAATCTCAACTGCTTACCATGTCAAAAAGATCATCAGAAGCCTTCCTAAGAAGTGGAGACCTATGGTAACTGCCTTGAAACTATCTAAAGATCTGAACAGTATCAGTCTTGAAGAATTTGTTAGTTCTTTAAGAAGTCATGAGATAGAGCTTGAGGGAGATGGACCTCAAAGGAAAGGAAAGTTAGTTGCTTTGAAATCTAACTCTGAAAAGTCAAGGGTTTATCAAGTTGAGGAAATCTCAGAAGATTCTGATGAAGACTCAGAAGATGATGAACTTTCATTAATTTCCAAAAGGGTCAACAAACTCTGGAAGAATAAACAAAATGGTCAAGGAAAGTTCAAATGAGCTAGAAGGACTGCCGGTCGTTCTGACTCAACATTTGGACAAAGGAAGTCGAGTTTTGGAAAAGAAGTTATTTGCTATGAATGCAAAGAGCCAGATCATTACAAGAATGAATATCCCATGCTTAAGAAAGATAGAAAGCATAAAAAGAATTCTGTCAAAGGCAAGAAAGGACTCATGGCTACCTGGGACGACTCTGATTCAGAAGAAGAAGATTCAGAAGAAGAACAAGCTAATGTTTCATTGATGTTAACAACCTCTGATGCTGAAGTCTCTGGAGAACCCGAAGACAAAGTATCATCAGACTCAGAAGCAGAATCTGATCATGATTCTGAAGAGGTATTTTCTAATCTCTCTCGTTCTGATTTAGAATCATTACTTTCTGAAATACTAGAGAAGTATCAAAGTCTTCAAAGAAAATATAAAGACCTTAAACAAGTCCAAGTAATTGCTTCTGAAATTGTGATAAGAATGAAGAGAATATTTCTTCTTTAAATGAAAAAATCTTTTCTTTAGAAAGTACAAACTCTACTTTGAGAAGTCAAATCTCAAAATTAGAAGAAGAAATAGGTTCAGATGCTTTCAGTACCAACTGTGTATTTAGATATGACCGAGTTTTTTAGCACTTTCTGACTAAAAGCATAGATAGAAGCAAAATTGCTTCCTTAATCTATGGAGTTAGTAGAAATGGCAAGAAAGGTTTAGGTTGTACAGATACCTCAAAGATTGATGAAAGTATCGTGGTAAAACCAAAACCTCTCTATAAGCACTTTGTACTTGCTGGCACAAAACCTATTTATTTTGAGCTTGCACAGAAACCTCCACTGACATAGAAATCTGTTTCTAAACCTAAATATCACGCACAAATTCCACTTGATTATCCTGTTGCATATAAACCTAAAGTTGCTACACACTCTGGGAAAACTAACAAAAAATGACCCAGAAAGTGGGTACCTAAGGAAAAGATAGTTTATGTTGCAGACATCCTTAGCAACTCAATTAAAACACCAATCATGGTACCTGGACAGTGGTTGCTCACGACACATGACGGGAAGAAGGCATATGTTCCAAAGTTTGGAACTTAAGCCTGGAGGCTTCGTTGGTTTTAGAGGAAACCAGAAAGGAAAAATCATTGGCTCTGGAACTATCAGTAATGGTAAACTTCCCTCTATTACAAATGTTCTCCTGGTCGATGGTTTGATGCATAAATTATTGTCTATCAGTCAGCTTAGTGACAATGGTTATGATATTATCTTTAATCAAAAGTCCTGTAAGGCTATCAGTCAGAAAGATGGTTCAATCCTTTTTACCGGAAAGAGGAAAAACAACATTTACAAGATTAGATTTTCTGATCTCAGTGAACAGAATGTCAAATATTTAATGTCTATTAATGAAGAGCAATGGGTATGGCATAGACGCTTGAGCCATGTTAGCATGAGAAGGATTTCTCAACTGAATAAGCTTGAATTGGTCAGAGGCTTACCAAACCTGAAGTTTGCTTCAGATGCTCTTTGTGAAGAATGTCAGAAAGGAAAGTTCTCTAAAACTTCCTTCAAAGCAAAAAATGTTGTTTCCACCTCTAGACCGTTAGAACTTCTACACATTGATTTGTTTGGACCTGTGAAAATTGATTCAATCAGTGGAAAGAAGTATGAATTAGTTATCGTTGATGACTATAGTTATTGGACATGGGTAAAGTTCTTGAAACACAAGGATGATTCGCATTTTGTGTTCTTTACCTTTTACTCTCAAGTGCAAACAGAGAAGAATTGCAAAATAGTTAAAGTCAGAAGTCATTATGGCGGAGAATTTGAGAACAAATACTTTGAGAATCTATTTGATTCTCATGGAATTTCCCATGATTTCTCCTCTCCTAGAACTCCACAACAAAATGGTGTTGTAGAAAGGAAGAATAGGACTTTGCAAGAAATGGCTCATACCATGATCCAAGAAACTAATATGGTTAAGCATTTCTGGGCAGAGGCAGTAAACACAGCATGTTACATTCAGAACAAGGTTTCTGTTAGATCTATTCTGGGTAAGACTCCTTATGAATTGTGGAAGAACAGAAAGCCCAACATATCTTATTTTCATCCTTTTGGTTGTACATGTTTTATGTTAAACACTAAGGAGAATCTTGGCAAGTTGGATTCTAAGGCTTAAAAGTGTTTGTTGTTAGGATATTCTGAACGCTCAAAAGGCTACATAATCTATAACACAGAAACACGAATTGTTGAAGAATCAATTCATGTTAGATTCAATGATAAGCTTGACCCTGAAAAGTCAAAGCTAGTTGAGAAACTTGCAGATTTAGAAATCACCTTCTCTGAACCTAAGGATAAAGACTCTGGAGATAAAGACACATCTGCTGAAACTAAAGACTCAGAAACAACTCAATCAGAAACTGTTGTTGATCCATCTCATCAGAAGAAAAGCATACCAAGAACTTCTCATTCTGAAGAATTGATTCTGGGAGATAAAGACGCACCAGTCAGAACCAGATCATCATTCAAACCTTCAGAAGAAACTCTTCTTGGCTTGGTCTTTCTCATCGAACTAACCTCTATAGATGAAGCTCTTCAAGACAACAAATGGATTCTGGCTATGGAAGAAAAACTAAATCAATTCGCCAGAAATGATGTTTGGGATCTTGTTTAGAAACCAAAAGGTGTCCACGTCATTTGAACCAGATGGGTATTTAGAAACAAGCTCAATGAAAAAGGTGATGTTGTAAGAAACAAAGCACGACTGGTATCACAAGATTATAGTCAGCAAGAAGGAATAGACTATACAGAAACCTTTGCACCAGTTTCCAGGTTAGAATCTATTCGTCACTTAGTTTCTTTTGTTGTAAATCATGACATCACTTTATATTAGATGGATGTAAAGAGTGCATTTTAAAACGAGTATATTTCTGAAGAAGTGTATGTGCACCAACCTCCTGGTTTTGAAAGTTGTGAAAACCCAGATTTCGTTTTCAAACTTAAGAAATCGTTATACGGTCTGAAACAGGCTCCCAGAGCTTGGTATGAAAGGCTAAGTAACTTTCGTTTAGAAAATAACTTTACCAGAGGAAAAGTGGATACAACACTCTTTTGCAAAACCTATAAAAATGACATTTTGGTTGTGCAAATTTATGTTGATGATATTATATTTGGTTCTGCTAATACTTCCTTGTGCAAGGAATTTTCTAAGTTAATGCAGGCTGAATTTAAAATGAGCTTGATGGGAGAACTGAAGTTCTTTATGAGAATTCAAATTGAAAGAACATATATTCATCAAAACAAATATACCAAGGAACTTCTGAAGAAGTTCAACATGTCAGAATGCAAGCCAGCAAAAACTCCAATGCATCCTACATGTATTCTAGAGAAAGAAGAGGTAAGTGGTAAGGTAGAACAGAAGCTATTTAGAGGTATGATTGGATCTCTCCTTAATTTGACTGCTTCTAGATCAAACATCCTCTTCAGCGTGTGCCTATGTGCTCATTTCCAATCAGATCCTAGAGAAACTCACTTAACAACTGTTACGAGTATCTTTAAGTATTTGAAAGCTACTTCTAACCTTGGGCTATTCTATAGAAAAACATCTGAGTACAAATTGGTAGGCTATTGTGATGATGACTATGCTGGAGACAGAATAGAAAGAAAAATTACTTCTGGAAGTTTTCAATTTCTGGGAGACAATCTGATCTCATGGTCCAGCAAAAGATAGTCCACAATTGCTTTATCAAATGCTGAAGCTGAATATATTGCAGCTTCCGGATGTAGCACATAGATTCTTTGGATGAAAAGTCAATTAGAAGATTATCATATTTTTGAGAGTAACATTCCTATCTTCTGTGATAATACTTCTGCTATTTTTCTATCCAAGAACCCTATTCTACATTCTAGGGCTAAACATATTGAAATAAAACATCACTTTTTACGTGACTATGTTCAGAAGGGCATTTTTCATTTAAAATTTATGGATACAGACCACCAGTGGGCTGATATTTTCACAAAAACCCTTGTTGAGGATAGATTCGTATTCATTCTGAAAATTTTATTTATAAAACCGTGTCCAGAATGAGTTGATGAAATTTCAATGTGTGAAGTTACCAGAATATACTTTGCTTGTGTTTTCAAATCCAGGTTAAAAAACAAATGTCCTGCTTTTCAATATCTATGATTTAGGATCATTGCTGAAATCATTATTGATTAGTTTATACGCTGCGGTTAGCATTAATGCGGATGTCGTAACACCCTTAGTTTTAATATCATGTTCTGCTTCTTCCTATGTACGTTTACGTAATTGTATTTCATTCTTGGTTGGTTCTGGGTTCCTATTGTGATTTTGCTTCGATTCTTGATGACTGTTATATATATACGTGAAATGGTGGTGTACAATGCTGCTGTTGTATTAAGTCTTGATTGAGCAATTGCTGTTAAGCCGGTTTTGTTCGATCGGAAAATGTGGTATGATTTATACCTTTTATTGCGGGTGTTACTTATTAGCATGCATTTTATTATCAGGTGGTGTTACTAGGAAGAGGTACTGAAAGCCTTATGTCGATCCCAAACTTGGAAACCTGCAACGAGAAGGAGCATATTTCGTCGCTATTTTTCAAACATGCTATGATGCCGAGGTTACATATGATCCTCACACCGACACCTTCCAAGCAAGGTAACTGAACATGATTTGCACTAATCATATGTTTTTCTGATGTATCCATTATGTTGCCATAGTACATAAAAATGTATATTATACCAATTTTCATAATATGACTTTCCACATAAAGATGTATCCATTTGTGTTGCTGTGGTTTATATAGTTGTCTGTTACAGGTATCCGGCACATGGAAGAAGGCCTGCAGCAGTAGAGCATGGCATCCAATGAGAAAGACTACGAGCACCACCTGTCGATTGTCCTCCGCACGATCTTTATATCGCTGATTGTCTACATGATTTGCATCCTGGTGATCATATAGAGATTCAGTGGAGGAGATACAAAGATTTCCCTTACGGTTTGTTCCTTTATTCAATATATTCTTAAATATTTACTTTATTC
Organism: Lathyrus tuberosus; assembly: GCA_022829125.1. Classification (NCBI taxonomy): domain Eukaryota; kingdom Viridiplantae; phylum Streptophyta; class Magnoliopsida; order Fabales; family Fabaceae; genus Lathyrus; species Lathyrus tuberosus. The sequence continues at coordinate 306,557 of JALAZF010000504.1, forward strand.
AATATATTCCCTTACGATCCAAATATAAAAATTTAATAAAAATCACTTCTTCAATCTTAATTATGTATTTCCTTTTACATATACTCTTCTTGTGATAAGATTCTATTAGTGGTTTCATGTGATCCATCTTTATTAGTGTTGTTTATAAGCTGTTTTTTTAATGGAACTTGAATTTGTTTTAAATATGATATCAATTATGAACTATAATTCAAAAACATTATTTAATGGATATGTTTGAGTGATGATGTGTATGACAAATTGATATGGTTGATAGGAATGATATGATGAATTGAATTAGATGGAATAGTTGAACGACATGCTATTTGTTGAATTGATATTGGAACTTGTATAAGCATTGTGGTTGTTTATTAATGGTAATGTGATTTAGAATGTGAATTAATTGAAAATTGCTTGGGCAATGAAACTTGAATTTGAAAAAAAATGGACTGAAATGAATTATTGTGCAGGTATGGTTTATTAGATTTCAGCAGGTGTGTCACGGCGGTGTGTGACGGGGGGCTGGTAGAATCAAGGTAGTTGGTGCAAGTTCAGGTTTGTTCAGAAATTCCTTGCTCCTCTAAATTCCTTGAACATGAGGAACATACTGCCTTGGATTCAAAATGGTTAGAATAAAAATTGGAAACTTGACTTTAGGAATTGACATTTGAATTGGATACAGGTGCTTGAAACGTGAGACTTGAAACTAAACATTGAGTTTAAAATTAGATGGAACTTGAATTTTGCATGGAAATGAAACTTGAATGAATTGTGTTATGTGTATGTAGCTTGAATGGAATTGTAATGGATTCGAAATCAGGTTTGCTTGAATAAAGTTAGTTTGAAATGAAATTTGAATTTGAACTTTCATTGAAACTTGAATGAGTTGAATTAGAATTGAAGTGAATTTGAATTTTGAGTGAATTATTGATATGCAAATTATTGATATGCTCAATGTTATGGCTGAAACTATGGGAGAACTATAACACTAAGTATTCATCAACCTGGTTTCAAAATTGTGAAGTTGTTCAATTCATTGTTGTTGTTGGCTTTTCGGTTTTCCAAGGTCAATTCCCTCCGCCTTTAATGTGCAGTCATATCACAAACAATAATTTGCAAATTAGTGGTAATCTTGACCATCATCAATATTTATTATTTTACCTTTATATTTTCCACTATTACAGTTTCAAGGAAATAAATGCATTTGCATTACCAAAATCAGGGAGAAGCTAAGGAGGCCTTTGCCAAACTATATAAACCTCCTGCTTTTCTCACCAAAACAAACAAATCTACAGAAACCTATCATTATTTCTATGTCTACCAACAACGTACTCAAGGTTGCACAGCCCTCTGAGGGTCTCACGGTGGCTGACAACCAACCACTTCCGGGCCTTCAACCACAAACCAACTATCACCGCCCTCTACCGCACCAACAACCTCCCCAAGTTCAACAACATCAGCACGCCCAACCGGTACGACTCTGTTTCATCCTGGTTCTTTTTGCCGTTTTTTTACTGCATCAACCTTATTTGCATATGTTCATGGTAATACACCTTAATGAAATTTCATGCCATTGTCTGTTCTATTTCCTCTTCATGTCACATGACATATTGTGTTTATGTTCATTTACTGGTTATTTTCCGACAGGTTCCTCAGGCCCCTGCTGTGCGACGAAGACGAAAGAGGAGAAGAATCAGGAGATCTGGAAGAATGGGTAGAAGGGTTCCAGAATTTGATTCAGATGATGGTCAAGAGCCGGACTACGAAATCGTTGATTCTGATGATGACGATGAGCAAGACTACACCTGGGAAAACTATTTGACAGTGAGGAGTTTTAGATTTAGTGATTAAGTTTGATGGAACATAAACTGAATTCTTCTTGGCTATTTTAATATGTTTTTTGTCTTCTTAATGTAATGCACATTAGTGTTTGTACTGACCTCTTTCTAAAGTTAACTATAGATTACATATATTTTTAGAAACCTGACTAAGTTTACTATAGATTCATATATTTTTAAAATTATTATCAAAACATAAAACATTATTTATTATTTTTATATACGGAAATTTGCAGTAATTGATGAAAATTTTTAATATTAGCGGGAACACGAAGTTACTGATCGATACATTTAATATTTACGGAAACATTAACTTAGAGATCAAAATATTTAATATTAACATAAGCAATAACAAACTAAGCAAAATGTTTATTTTTTAACGGGAATTTAAAGTTATTGATAAAAAATTTGAATATTAATGGGAAAACAAAGTTATTGATTAAAATATTGAATATTAACGGGTACATTATTACTTATCAAAATATTGAATATTAACGGGAATATGATTACTATCATAATATATTGACCTTATAAACGGGAAAAACTTTACTTTTTGATTCATCTACTACATTTTTTTTTCATTTTTTTTTTCATTACTTAACTGATGACGTGTGCGCAGTCCACACCAGAACCCGTGCGGACGCACGGGTTTCCCACTAGTTTAGGAATATGTTAGGGACATTTTTTGCTTCGTGATGTTGACATAAGATAGAGTAAGATTACTTTCATGAACACTTGAATTAGCTTCTTTAGGATGAATAATGAGGGTATGCTAGTATGTTAGAAACCTTTAGGTACTAAATCTGATCATTGATTACAAAAAACATATGCATTGCATATGCAAGAAATAGGTTCACCTAGATGTTCCTCTGTTACAATGTATATGTAGAATTTCACATGTATGAATTATATCATATTATCTAACATATCATTTTCCACATAATTTGGTTGATCAATTTACTAAACCACTGGACAGAGATTTAGTAAAGACTGCCTCGAGAGGTACGGGATTGAAACTCCTTGAATAAGGGTTCTGACAACGGTAGCAACCCAATATGAAGTTAACTAACCTTAAACTAAGGTTAAATGGGTAACAACTAGTCGTTGATTTGGATGTTTGTGCAACATTTTGTGACAATGTTGACTAATACATATTGAAGGCTAAGTTTTTCCAAACTCTTAATGAATTTTCTATATCGAGGATATGTATCTCAAGAAATAGATATAAAATGAACTTCACCTATATGAATTTTGAGATGGTGTGGTCTCAAAGTGAGAGTTGGAGTTTCTCTCATAAAAATTTCACGAAAATAGGAAAAACACATGGCCTTAAATAGTGTATGTAAGCGAAGAATCATTAAATGATGTGTGTAAGGTAACACCTGTATAATCACAAGGGATAAGGATTCAAAATATAACTACCTAACATTCGGACTAAACTTTGCGTTATCCTTATTAAGGTTAAGTTCAAATCGAAAGATTTTTAATTGTATTAACATTATTTTCCTCTCTTTTTAGGAAATTGGTCTTGTCATTATTAGAACAAGTGGAAGATTGTTGTAAATTATTAAGAATTAATATTCTTGAGTGTGCTCCAATATGAGAAGAAAATATACAAGTGAAAATTCATTTTTAAATTCAAAAATAGGCACCACTTGTGAAGTGTTGTAGTAGGCAGTTTGTATTTTGAATTAAAAAATAAGCAACACTTTGTGAAGTGTTGCAGAATGTGAAACAGTACAACCTTTGAAAAATGTTGTTGTAGATAAAATAGTGTTGTTGGGGGAAGTTCACTAGGGAGCATTGATACATAGTGTAGGACTAGGCAACTTTGTGAGAGACACACCGCTTGTCTACCTAAAACCTTAAGGTGATAGGTGAGTGGGTTCTCCCACTTATAAATGCTCAAGCCACCACATTCGTGTCCAATGTGGGACTATTTCTCCACTTACTCACACTTACTTATATTATTCCAATACTCCCCCTCAAGTGTGAGTCCACAATGTTCCCCCTTTTTTATACTTATACCGTTGTTGACACCTTTTTCAAGGATCTTTCAAGGGCATTTCGATACACATCTTCATGGGCGTCGATTTCAACGGAACACCACTTCCTGGGCATTTCGATACAAGTAAGCCGATCCCTTTCTTGAACCAAAGGCTCCTTTACGAACCAGGCTCATGATACCATTTGTTAGGGGAAGATTTCTACTAGGGAACATTGATACATAGTGTAGGACTAGACACCTTTGTGAGAGACACACCACTTGTACATCTAAAACCTTAATGTGATAGGTGAGTGGGTTCTCTCACTTATAAATGCTCAAGTCACCACATTGTTATCCAATGTGGGACTATTATCCACAATACTCACACTTTTTAATACTTAACACTCCCCCTCAAGTGTGAGTCTATCCATAATGCTTCCACAATGCTCCGCCTTAAACGGAAGCTTCAACTGTGCAACTGCACTTTCTGTTGTGTGGTTCTTACTCACCACCCTTGCTTATATTATTCCAATAAGTGCAACGTTTGAAAAGTGTTGTTGTAGGCGAAATAGTGCAACATTTGAAAAGTGTTGCTCTAGGAGAAACTGTAACACCCTAAACCCCCGCGGCAAATAATAATAGAATATTAGAGTAAAATAAAACATACAACGTTTAGGATGCTACTTTCAACAATACACCTGCTTATGCATACGACATGTAACACATAAATATCACAATTAAAACATTTTTAATTAATCTTCATTACGACAGCGGAATTTCAACGAAAATATAACAGTTTTAACGCCACATAATCATCATCAAGTAAATAGAGTGATAACAAATAATAAATCAATTAACGACAAGCATTCCAAGTCCCCGTGGTTACACATCAGAGCAGACGCCGACACAACGAAATAAAAGAGAAGACTCCGTCTTCACTAAACTCCAGCTTCGCACTGAACTTGATAATCTGCACGTTACCCACATAGAGGTAACATTCAAACAGAAGGGGTGAGATTCTCAAATCAATCATAAGAAAATGCATAAGATAAGTATGAAAGAACATAATCCACATATAGCTCACCCTATCATCACAACATCAACGAAACTACCATTTTCCACATACAACAGATAATCGTACGATTCACAATACAATACAATGTGATGCAATGCAATGAGACCCACAACTCGACTCAATGCATGTGATACCAGTTCGATCCCTTTTTCATGATCATAATTCCCGTCAGAATTTTCATAATAGTCGCTCACACCCCACATGGGCACACGACATCTGTGATCGCTCACACTCCATATGGGCACACGATCACCTACACAACAACAACAACAACACGATTCTTTATCAAAGAATCCCGATAAGACGCTCACACCCCACATGGGCATACGACTTATTGCACAATTGATGCAACATGACATGCATACAATGACAACATACGACGTCAACAAAATGCATATGACTATCAACGCGTCAATACATCATACTAAAACTATACAACATGCAGTCCATACCTGCCAACACATACAACAACAGCAATCCATAGTCATAACACGCATACACACAACCGAAATCACCATTTCACCGTACAACACATAACAACATACACAAAAACCAAATTAACGCGTTGAATGGTTGGAATTCTGGTACTAAAATTAAATTTAACAAAAAGTATATGAAACCAGCTTTCCAAAACTTCGAACGGCGACTGAAACGGACCTACTGATCAAAAGATACGAATTTTTTAAGTTTTAAAAAGTTCGGTTCGTCTCAAGTCTGTTCGCCTGATGCTCGCCCAGCGAAACCACTTTCGCTTGACGAAATCCCCCTTCGCCTGGAGAATTCCCCTTGCGCCTCATGCTCGCCTGGTGGAGCAGAGGCGAATTTCCTTCTCCCATACAAATTCCAGAAACCCCTATTTTTCACCCTTCACTCGCCTCTCAATTTGCCTGGCGGCAATCAAGCGAAGTCACTTTCGCCTGGCGGATTTTCCTTTCGCCTGGCGAATCAGCGCGAATCAACAATCCTTTGATTGCGATCCTGCATGACTCTGACCTCAATCCTTCTCCGATTTCACTCACAATCAGTCCAAAAACACACATATAATCACATTTTAACATACAAACAAGTAAGAAATATAGAAACCACATTTTAACTGATAATTTATGCATTCTTTCTCCTATCAAAACTTTCGATACGCGAAAACCCCAATCCAATTCAACACAACAACACATAGGGATGATCCTAAAGGTTTATCTACCCTCATACAAATATTATACAACCCTTTGAGATTAAAGAACCCCACCCTTACCTCAGATGAAGATTCTTCAGATGCTCTCTAAGCCCTAGCTCTGCTTCCCTTTCCTTTCCTCTTTTCCTCAGAATACGATCGATCACCACAATGATTCTCTCCTTTCCAATTTTCACCTTTTTCCAACTATAACCCTTAGACCCCTAATATGTTTTTTCATCTTTACCCTTACTAATCCTCATGAATGGACCACCTTATCCTTATCATCTCTCCACTCATCTTATCCAATTTTAATTAAATAAAATAATTAAACTAATTATTTTAAATCTAATTAATTCCAACTAAATTATTTAAATTAACAATTACTTACTAACCACACCACATATCTCTATCCCATTGTTCACACAACCTCCGATACCTTATTTTCTATAATTCTAAGGTCTCCACTCCATAATAAGGCAACCTAACCTCAACCAAAATATACATAATCATACACAAACACACAACATCATTCAATTTTAATTACGAAAAATAATTAAAATAAATCGGGGTGTTACAGAAACAGTGCAACATTTAGGAAAAGTATTGATGAAAGTGTGTGTTTTATCAAGGGTTGCAACCTTATGAAACAACATCAATTTGACCTATAAAATGAGCATTCCTGATTTTAAAAAACTGTAACAAAAATGCATATCCTTTAGAATAAATTCTAGACACTCTTCGTTACATTTGAGTTTTCATGTGTCTTCTGTAAACTCTGTAAACTCGAGAAGACTGAATTATCCTGAGTATTCCTGTATATAAACTCTAAAACAGTCTGAGAATACTTGAAATACTATAAAAAATTCGATTCATTTAATTTATAATTTAATTTTTCTAACAATTACTATCTTAGTGAATCAACATTCTATAGGCAACAATTTCATCCATTTGGATTCGCTTAGGATTTTTATCTACAAATAATCATTTCTTCAAAGATTACCTAAATTTTAATCAATGTGAACATGTTGTAAAATTTCTTTTTTTTTTTTGTTTTACTAACTCAACCTCCATCCTAAGAGGAGTAGTTTGTCAATAATTACATCTACTTGAAATTTCTTATCTAAATTCATACATTAATGATGATTTCAAGAACTATCTTTTAGATTTAATGGAATTGAATCTCCATTAAATATGTCATCACAAATTTGTGTTTGAGATAGCGAGTGACAGCATATTTTTCCCAACGACTTCATCAGTGTCACGGTTCTATCTCAAAGCATCCCAGAATTCTTTGGCAAACTTGTAAGCAAGGTAATTATTTTGCCATTGGGTTAATATCTTTAGTTATTGTTTTTTTTCTTCTTTATTGAATTTTGGCAAATAGCTTAGGCCATTTATTAAAGATATACTTTAACTTTTAAATCTGCATGATTGTAAAAAGTGGATTTCGGCCAAAAACTATAAAAATTATTAACTAATAGGCTTGATACTCATTCACACCAATATAACACATGATCCATATTACTTCTACACACAAATCTTATCTCCATTTGAGAACCTATAAAAAAATATTTATATGCTTTTCAAGAACCTATAATAAAAAGCTTCTTTTCAATAACCTATATAAAAGCAAGTTGCACAAATTATTAGGTTTTATATTCCCTTACAGTGGGTACATGATCTATTCAATCGATAAATATAGCATCTAGAATTGGTTTTATTCTTATTTTTGAATGGCTAAAATTGGCTTAACATTGACTGCATCCATTATCCAATTAAGACAATGTCTAGTTTGGAATATCGGATAATTTTCTTTTAATTTAATAATTTCATATATAATTTTAACTTTTAAAAGAATAAATAAAATATCGGGAGTTAAAATCGGCATCACACCAAATTTCCATAGGTTTCTTAAAGATTATTTAGAGAATTTCTTATTACACCACCCATGTTTCTTAGGCACCACGCGAATTTTCGTTTTTGACCCCTGATTCCGGATGTGCACATCCGGACGCACTATTTTTTTTAAAAACGTTGATTTGTTTTGGATGTGCATATCAGGAATAATTCCTGATCTGCAGATCCGGAAAAATAACAGACCTTTATTTATTTTTAAATAAGTTTTGTTGGTTGGTCGCAGATGTTAATATATCGTCGCAACTTAATATACATTCGAAAACATCTATATATAAAATAAAATGATATATATACATAATAATTATCCTGTCAAAATACAGTACATAAATGTAATAAAAATAGAATACATCAAACAAAAAACTACTGTGTATGCTGAAGGATCTCTCCTGGCTCCCCTACTCCTTTGCCACTACCCGTCGTCCTGGCTCGATGTGTGTGGTATTGAAGTACCCCCCGAGCAATCTCAATAATCCAATCCATGGCAAGTCTGCCACCAGAGCCCTCAGGGAGGTGACCGTCCGCAATGGCCGCCCGCGCTATCTTCTCTATCTCACGACAGCGAGGTAGGACATTATGAGTATGGTCCAGCTGAGACTGCCGCTCCTCTAATATCTCCTGATGAGCAGGTCTGGGTGGCGATCGCTCAGTAGTGGGCACCATGCATGGGTGTGAGACGATATAGAACCATATGATGTACTCGGCAGCAACGCTCCAATCTCTCGGCGCTCTGGTCGCCAGAGCCTCTTCCGGTACCAAGTGGGACTAGAAGTCAGCATATATCTCGTTTATCTGCGTGCGGGTCAAGCCTAGAGGAGCAGACTCATGAGGCATCCCGGGGATCGTCTGCGTGTAACCGAACTGACGCAAGACGCGCTCTGGCAGGTATCGAGCAGTAATGGTCGAACTGCATGCCAACCATCCTGAGAACAGCGAAACCTCGGCGAACGGGCGCGTCTGACGGTGATCGGCATAGGCGTGATAAAAAATGTCCTCAGCAGCAATCTGATCAAGATAAACTCTGTGGGGGTCGGGCGCCTGGTTCCCTCTGAGCAGGAGAAATGCAGCAGCACGCGACATATCCTCAGTGTACCCCTGGACACTCCCCCAACCAGTAATCTTGGGAAAGTGCTGTAATATCCACATCTGAAATGGAAAACATAACATCGATGTCAAACATTATAATGAATATAGAAAGAAAAGAAATGAAAAAAATGACTTAGAATATAAGATTTTTACCACGTATAGTGTACAGCTGCCTACCACAGTCTTGGCTGCCCAGAGGCAACCATCTGAAAGCCTAGCATAGGTGTATACCAGCGTATCAGCCCCCCAATTGTACCCATGGATCTCTGTGGGATCCAAAGGTACCTGAGGTAAACGATATCAACGTAAGTGGCGCTGGTGTCCACAAACAGCTGCGTGTCGAGCAAAAATAGATAGTAGCATCTCAGGGTACGCTGCCTGTGGATCGCCACCTCAGCTGGATCACCTGCTGCCCGTCCTGCCTCTGCAAGCTCCTCACGAAATTTGTGTGTTAGAAAGGAGAACCGGGAGTGTGCGTCTCTCAACTGGGTCACCTCCGCAAGTGCCTCATCTGGGGTAGTCCCAAGCTCCCTAGCCAGCATCTCTATCGCCTCCCCATTCGACATCTTACTGTGACAGAGAAGGGTACCCGTGATCGGTAGATGTAAAAGGCACGAGATGTCGTCGAGTGTGATCGTGAGCTCGTTGTACGGTAGATGGAATGAGGATGTCTCAGGGGGCCATCTCTCAACAAAGGCCATCAGCATACCGTACATGATCTGGGGATACCCAATCCTAGAAAGGCCTCTGAGACCAGAGGTAGCAAGTGCAGATTTGAACCACTCATCCACTGGCAGCTCCGCAATCATGTCTATAACCTTGCCCCCATGATTATAGAACTTCTAGGAATCCTTCTCCTACAAATTTCCAAATAAAAAAATTTTACAAATGAAATTATTTTCAACGAAAATAATTCTATAAATAAACCGAGAAAGGTTACATGTCCTAGCCAGACATATCTGGCAGTATGCTCAGAGTACCCCAGGAGTAGGGACATATCAGACGGTCCCCCGGGGTAACCCTCTAGCTCATCGAAATCATCATCGCAGTCACCACCCTCATGTGTTGGGTGATCACCCTCAAGAACAGGAACAAGGGATTGAATTGGAGCAGGTGATGGAACTGGAGTCTCCCGAAGACGCCTGCTTGCGGGCGGGGACCCTGATGAACCAGCAGTAGTACCCCGACGCCTCCGAGATGTAGGAACGGCGGCTGACGGGGGAGTGGCCTAAACCTGTGATGTGGAAGGTTGTCCCTCAACTGTAGGGGCTACTAGAACTGCCTCTGTTGTAGACTGCGTCCGCTCACGTCGGACAGATGCATGCTGAGCTGTCCGTCCATGTATTATACGATAGTCTCTGGAAGCCATGTAATCTGCAAAGCATAATAAATAAATTAGAATTTTTTAAAAATAATTAAAAAAACAACAAACAATAAAAATAAAAATAAAAAACAAAAATAGAAACCAAGATGCTTCCGGATTTGCACATTAGGAAAACTTCCGTGGATGCACATCCGGAAGTAGTTAGAATATTTAACATTGCGTTTTTTCGGATGTGCGCATTAGGAAAGCAATCAAAGTTAACATTTTTCCAGATCTGCACATCCGGTACGTATTTCAAGTTCTAAAAAACGCAGCCATGGCTATTGTACCATAGAAAAGGGCATCTTAGTGCCCTGATCGTCCGTTTGAAGCAGCAAATAATACCTACATTGTCTCTAACCTATGTTATTCATACTACCTAAAAATTTCTACACCTAAATCTCTACTCTAAACCGATTACTCGAAAATAACTCCGAAACTCTAAAATACGAAAACTTACCGATTAAATTGAGATACAGAGGATTTGGACTGTCTTGATCGTTGTAGAAGTTGCTCTGCGCCGAACTCGTGTGAAAAAAGTCGGGATTTGTGGGATTGAGAAATTGAGAGTTTGAGAGAGTTTGGTTGTTTGGAATATGAAAATGTAAAGAATGAGGGGAGGGAGAAGCTCTGGCGCGAAGTAATACGAAATGGTTCCGGATTTGCACATCAGGTAATATTCTTGATATGCACATCCGGAACAAATCAATGTTTTAAAAAAAAAAAGGTGCGTCCAGATGTGCACATCCTAAATCTGGGTCAAAAAGGGAATTTCGCGCGGTGCCTAAGAAACATAGGTGGTGTATTAAGAAATTCTCATTATTTATTTGATTGAAATCATGTAATTGAAAAAGGTTATATTAGCAACAACTTCATGACATATAACTCTTAGGTATGCAACTTACTCTCCAAAAAGGTCTTATTAACGTGTTCAGCTATGGGGTACGGAAAAAAACAGATACACACTTGACTAGGGTTCAAACATTTCATTATAAATGTCAAGGTTTATTGATCTTCATTCTTTGAACGTCAACTTTATCTTTTGAGTTCGTATATGTAATCTCCCTATTCTACTGTTTTTGGCTTAAACTCCTAGCTCTAGGGCTAGGGGCCTTGGCAGTGGTCGGGATCTTGCGGGGGTACGTGTTTGGAACGATAACTTATTTTCTTGAAGAGCTGTATTGAGGTTCTGCAATGTGGACGAAGGTGACTCACCGGAAAAGATACAGATGGGACGCATAAGGGAGAAGCAATGGGTAGAGTAGTAGAGATTCTACGACTATCTTCATAACCGAGTTCCCTGATAATATGAGGGCCAAAAAGTTGTATTCGATTCTATTAGAGTTTGGAGATGTGGATGAGGTGTTCATTCCGCAGAAGAGGGATAAGAGGGGCAAGAAATATGGTTTTTGTTCGCTTCTTCGACGTGGAAGACGTAAGGGGTCAGGTGCTGAAGTTGGATAACTTTTTCATAGGGGGAAGAAAACTATATGCTAATATCCCTAAATTCTCAAAGGAATCGAACATGAAGGGAAGACATCCCAAAGTCGATGAAACAGTTAAAGAAGAAGGTTTTAAAGACAACAAAAAGGATTCTTCCAATCGAGACAATGGAGTAAGAAGAAACGGACAAAACATATCCTCTTATGTGGAAGTGGTAAGAAAGAAGGAACATTGTGGTGATGGAGTTTTATCTTACAGTGTAGGAGAGGAAGTGGTAAGGAGGTTTGAGAAAGCTTTCGTGGGAAAAGTTAAACACCCTGGGGCCACGTACACCATGCGAAACAATTTTCATCTAGAGGGATATTTTGGTGTTAAGGTTACTCCTCTGGGGGCTAATTTGTGTCTGCTTGAGGAGAAAGAAGAATGTGAGTTAGTTGATCTTATGGAATTGGCGATATAATGGCTTGATCAGTGGTTTCAGGAGGTTAAGAGGTGGAAGAAGGATGTGGTCGATACTGAGAGATTAACTTGGATTAGATGCTATGGTATTCCGTGTTTTGCTTGGTCCGTCCCATTCTTATGGTTTTTGTCCTCTACTGTAGGCAAATATGTGAACTGTGAAGATTGTACTTCTGATTTTTCTAAAATGGATGTGGCAAATGTAATGATCCGAACGTCGTGTGGAAAACTCATCGATGATACTCTTAAGGTCTCAATTAATTGTGGTGTATACAGAATTATGTTGGTTGAGGAAACATTGGGACCATTAGCCAAAGTAGTGAAGAAAGTTGATACTTCTGGCTCGAAATCGGAGGATTCGGGGGAGACGTATGTGAAAGAAAGCTCAAAATTGGGGGATTCCGATGAAGGGAGGAGTGTGGCCGAAGATGGAGTGTTTCCCAATTCTCAAGGTACTCGTGAAGGCCCTATGATCCATGCAGGATTATTTGAAAAGGGAAGTTGTGTCTTTTCTGTAGAAAGGCACTAAGATAAAGTTAATGCCTTTTCCGTGTCTGATGCGAGGCTCGAGGTCAACGATATGACTTGTTTGAAAGCTGTTGTCTCAAACAGAAATGTGTCGTATTCGGAGGGGAACATAGTCTTAGGTTCAAGTACAACAGATAATGTAGGTCCATTGAGTTCGAAAGGGAACGAGTTAGGAGGTAAATTGGGCTTTATTGGAAAGGAGGCTTCCTTTGACGAAATGATCAAAGCCCAACAGGCCCAACACTCTTTTAGTGGAGAGGGTCAAGGAGTTAGTAAAAAGGTTGGTATGGGGACCCAGTCAAGTAACTCAAATTTCTATGAGAGCGTTAAGCAAAATTTAGGGATTTCTGAAGATAGGATCCATCGTCTTGTACCTAATCCAGTTCAACATTCCCTTCCCAAGGGGGATCACCAACATCTAGTTAAAAACGCCTTTCGTTCTTCCTTCATCAGTGAAGATTCGTATGAGGGTCATCTCTCGACCCAGAAAAAGGAACTGCAGAGGAAGAATTCTTCTGAAGATTCAATGTCGCGGTGTTTCTCTGTCACTGATTCAGAAGTTCTCCAAGGGAACAAGAGGTTTTGGCAAGAAATGAAGTCTAAGGTTTCCAACAAGGTATGAGAGATTATTAATTCTTTAGGTATTGAAGGGGGCGGGAGGAAGGAAGAGATGGTGAGGCTGATTAGTGACCTTGAGGTTAGAGATAAGGACAATAAGTGTATGAGGGGGTCTCTTAATAAGGATGCCTTATAAATATTTTATCCTATAACATTAGAGGGTGTGGTGGTGTGGTTAAGAGAAAAAGGATAGCGAAAATTATTCAATCTGGAAAGGTGGATGATGCTTTCATTCAAGAAACTAAATTAGAAGACATTGATGGTAGGATAGCTCATTTTTTGTGGGGTCACTACTACGTAAATACCAATTAACAACGGTTGGGAAAGGCATATAGTGATGCTGGAACAGGCATTGTTATGTAGAGTGTCGTTGTACATTGATACTTATAATCACAACCCAGTAAACCGTTGTAATAACCTGGAAACAGCGCGCCCTATCACAAAGGTTATTCAAACGAACCGTTGTGATAAATATAATGGTCATAGGTTCGATTCCCAGCAGCGCCGTTTTGATATTTATTTTTTCTGTGCAGCGCGCGAGATTATATGACGATTGTATTATACAACCGTCATTATATATTCTGCAGACACAAATATACAACCACAACTAGGTTTTACAACCGCTGTCAAAACGTCCTATGTTTTAAATATGAATTTCTCAACAATTCAAATTCATCCCATGTTTGAACCTGTAACCATTTTAACCATGACAGATAAGGCATACATGCATAAAGAGCATAAAATACTTCCTATATTTTAAATATGCATTTCTCAGCAATTCAAATTCACCGCATGTTTGAACCTGTAACCATTTTAACCATGACAGATAAGGTATACATGCATAAAGAGCATAAAATACTTCCTATATTTTAAATATGCATTTCTCAGCAATTCAAACTCATCCCATTGTTGAACCTGTAACCATTTTAACCATCACAGATAAGGTATAAGGTATACATTCTGTAAGTATTGTAACAATTATAACCATATTTACACAGCTATTATAACCTAAACTACAGCTAACATATAAGGTATACATTCTGTAAGTATTGTAACTATTATAACCATATTTACACCAAACACTATATTCACATCATTTCTACAGAAAAGTGTCATTCACATCATCAATCAGTAGGACCCTTAAAAACGTTGTGGATATATGCCCAACGTTTCAAAAGATCTACGAAGTCCTCAACGGGGAAAGAGGTTTCGTCGTTAAACATCTACATAACAAAGAGGCAATAACATGTATGATAATAATTCAATAGTCAACTTATATATTAATATATGTAAACATTTTATGACATGTATACCTTATCCCATGAATCAACAATGCCGGCAAGGACAATGTTTAACATGTGTTTCATGACATAATAACCACACTCGTAATTCCCGGGTTGTTTCCTTATCTACAAATTTAAGCAAAAATGGCATGAATACAACCATACATGAATCAAAATGAAAGAAACATAATTGTGCCACTTACTTTAGGACAGATTCATCTGGGCTTTCTTCTAACATTGTTCATCATATTCACTTGCTCCACAACACTGTACATTGAATTTTAATTAAACATATTACATGATAAACTAATTACAATATCAAAGAAAATGAATTAAACAGACACTTACGAATTAATCATAACTTTCATTTTGTTTTCCAGGGGATCATGCAAGGAACACATAAAAATTATCGTATTCGTCCTAATTGATATGATGATCAATTGCCAATGACCACTGGATAAACAAGAGCATATATAGGTTAATGGTATTTGCTAAAACAAAACTAAATATAGAATACATAAACATCAATTCCAAAAATACTTACGTGCAGAGGAATGGTGCTAAGTAACATTCGTTTCCTCCCTCATTTAACCGTGTTTTCAAGTACTCTCGGACATCTTTTGGTTCATTAAAAGCCCAACGAATAAAAAGTGGATCCAAGATTCCATAAGTACTCGATTTATTCAACTCTATACAAAGACGGTGAATGTACCTAAAAAGTTAAAGAAAATGAATAAATTAGGGGTGATGTTCTATAATGACATGTATATTCAACTATATATACTTGCGTGCACCAAACTTGCAATCTCCCGATGTCAAGCCACTTATACCCACCAAGAAAATCCTTTACATCATCAGGATTATAATTGAATAAACCCAAACATGGACAATGTTCTAGCGGGAGATGTTGCGCTTCATTTATCACCGCAACTTTCAAGTATAACATTGTGATTTCATTTGGATTAGGGTCCATTATATCATTGCGGTTACCCGCAGGGGGGATGGGCTGAACAATTACTTCCTTTTGTAGAAGCATGACGTACAACACTTCTACTAGGAGTTCGATCATCATCATCACCAACAACATTACAGTGATCTTCATTTGTCTGTTGTTCCAAGTTTTCACTTAATCTCTACATCATAATATTCAATTAAAACATAAAACAAAAACATGCACAATATATATCATACATTTCCGATAAAACACTAACATCTTAAGTAAAGTACATACCGAATATAACTCTTGGAACCTTTCCATATCTTTCTCCCTTTTTTCCTTCTCCCCTTCTAACATTCTCTGTTATTTTTCTAATTGCTTCTCAAAATTTTCAATCTTTTGTCGTTGTGCAATAATTTCCGGGCTTTCGGTACTTTTTCTTTGAGACCCAAAGAATGACCTCAAGCCGACACCTTCTCCAATAGCACAGACACACCCACCATGCTCATCTGTTCCTATAGCTACTACTAATATGTCATGTCGTGCTTGCAGAACAAATATGCCTTCACGGGCTACCTCAACCAACTTATCCTACACAACATGAGAAACTTACATATATTGTTACCAACACATTTAAATAAAAAATAACATAAGCACCACAAATCATACTTACAATTTTTTTGGCAACTACTCTTCACGCCTCAGAGGTGTACTCTCCATCTGGCCTTAATCGAGCCCTCTTCCATTTCTCATGTCTTGAAGGTGGAGATGAGATGCGATCATCTCCTGTTTCTGATTGTCTTTCAAGCATGATTTTTTTCTCAAGATTCCTATAACCCCTACAAGACAATCTATGGGGGTACATGTTCTTTGCCTTATTGAATATTCCGACTTCACTTTTAACATGTTATGAACATAGTGAAAAAATATATGATTAGTATCTATAACTCATTAGCATAACATTATCGGTTACATGAGAATAATACTAACCTTAAATTCCTCAGAACCCCGTATCTTTGCAAACCTTTTCCATTGCTTCTTCGATATAAAACTATATCGAATCCATGGATGAGCAAGGCCGCTCTTAGGCCTCCTAATGTAGTCAGCCATGAGCTATGCCTTAAATCCCCTCCAACGAGTACCACCTGTCATACCCCAAATTTTGACCATCAAGATTTCTCATCATTATGATAATCATCACCATAGTATGGATATACCATCATGTTTCATCAATCTCCTCAGGGATTGTTAAGCATTCTCTACAATCAAGGATTAGGGTTTTAATCCCTCTCAGAGCATTTAGACAAAAGATCAATCAAGAATTGACATGATCTTCAACTTGTCTAGCCTCTCAAACATCCATGAAGGATCAAGGGGTATCCCATATCAAGAATCATGCCTAAGTGTAGCGATTGATTTTGGACGTGGTTCTTAAGCACTGTCGCTCTGGGGTACTACAGGTCGATTCATTTTTTTATCCTATTGAAGCTGATGAAGGAAGGGAAATAGATGTCTCCAACTAACCCTGCTTTGCAAACTGAGGTTAAACAGTTAAAATTGTTGGTTTACAGATGCGGTTTTAGTTCGTGGGCCTCTCTCTGCTTATTTTGTTCTGAACGAAATACCGAGACTGTTCATGGGGAATTTGTTTGGATACTGCGCCAGATTGGATGGAGGTAGGGGACTTTGGGTTTTTTGATTAGTGTGCTCGCTAAGATTCTTTTGCAATCTTATGCCTACGTATTCCTGGGATAGGGAAATCAGAGCGATCGTATTTCCTCCTATTCTACGGGAGGAAATGGTGTTTTGGTGTCTTGTTCAAAGCCCAAGACGTGAAGCTAAAGGTGATTTGTATCTTGTTCAAAGCCCAAGATGTGAAGCTGAAGGGTTTATTTGTATCTTGTTCGAAGCCTAAGATGTGAAGCTGAAGGGTTTTGACTTTAGAGGGAATTTGTCATCTCTAAAGGGGGGTCTATTTGTCACAACTGTTGGGTGACTGATTGTAAAGGAGAATTACTTTAACTGGGATATGTGAATCCAGCAATGCCATAATTTCCTTTATAAGGGATTTTAAACCCGAAGGAGAAGACTTTAACTCAGTGTAGAGCAATGCTATCTTTCCTTAGGAATTTCTCATGCTAAAAGAGGGACAGTGGCGTGGATGTAAATAATCCAGAGGCTTGCCGCTTACAACAATTAGATGGGGGAAAAGGAGTTGTTGATGTTTGTATACTGTGAGCAAGGCACAACTTTGATGCTAAAAGGTTGATTGGCTCAACCGGGGTTTTCTTTATACAAAACCTAAGAGGAGGCTATTGACCCAACAAGAGGGTGCTTTTTATCTGTCTCGTACGAAGCCCGAGGTAGAGGCTAAAAGGGTTGACTCAACAAGAGAGTGCTTCTATGTGTCTTGTACGAAGCCCAAAACGGAGGCTAAAAGGTTTTTGACTCAACAAGAGAGTCTTTTATACTCAACAAGAGAGTGTTTTAGTATCTCGTACGAAGCCCAAGATGGAGGCTGAAAGGGTGATTGACTCAACAAGAGAGCCTTTTATACTAAACAAGAGAGTGATTTTGTATCTCGTACGAAGCCCGAGATGGAGGCTGCAAGGTGTGACTCAACAAGAGAATCTTTTATACTCAACAAGAGAGTGATTTTGTATCTTGTACAAAGCCCGAGATAGAGGTTGTAGGTTAGCTCTGCTAGGGAGAATCATTGTACAAAGCCCAAGAGGAGGATAGGTTTACTGTTGCAGTTGAGTGACAGGTCCAGTATGTTGGTTAAAAGAGAAAATCAGTTCTTATATAGGTAATGTTGTACTCATGGATTTGATCTGAGGACCGGGATTATTTCCTGTTCTTTAAGGAAATGGGAAATCCAAAGGGTATTTGAGACTGCCCAAGTCTACGCGTGTTTTTCCCTATTTTTTGAAAGGAACTTGAGAATGCCTTCGAGACTCAAGGAGATTAGACTGTCCAAGTCTAGAGTTTTATCTTCTGTACTACGCTTAAGAGAAATTAAGAGACAGTACGTTCGCGGTAGAAAGATCTAGACTCTTTGAAAGACTGTTCTATTAAGATGACTAATTTTTGTTCCTATACCTTTAAGAGGTCGTCGGGACAATTTGTACGAAGCCCAAGAGGAGGCGAGAAAAACTTTTAAGAAGCCGACGGGTCCTTGTACAACGCCCAAGAGGAGGCGGGGATGCTTTTAGGAAGCCTGTGGGTCCTTGCACTAAGCCCAAGAGGAGGCTGATGAACAGTTCCAGAAGGGGTTTCACTTGGAACATTGGCCTTCTGTATATGAACTGTTCAAGGGGGAGATTTCTTAGATCTAGTTATCTAAAATTATTGTAAAAGAAAATTCTCATGGTTTAGGTTATGTTGAAATATCCGGGAGAACGTCGGAGGTAAAGAGACGAGGTTTTGTCTAGTTCTAGACGTAGTTGCCGGGGAAACTCTAAATATCTATACTAGTATTACACAATCGATATGAGTTTATGAAAGAAGACTTACAGTGAAACAACCCCACAATACAGTTATATACATATGAAAACGGTAAATGAAAGCGGGTAAACACTTACTCGGTTGTAGAGCTTCCATACTGTATTGTTAGCTGTTCAACAAAGAAATTGAAAATAATAGTATGTCACAAAATTAAAGGAGAAAGTGCTTTTGAAAGGAAAATTGGGGCTTACAGCTCAAGGAGAGGCCCAGGGTTTTACCAGTGATCGCACTGTTGAATTTGTACAGAGGGACTTATACAAGTGACTGAGGCCCAAGAAAGGTTTTCTGTACAAGGGGATGGGTCTTACACTCTCTCAAGAGGCCCAAAAATGATTGAAAGTGAACAAAGATGGGTCTTATAGCTCAAGGATAGGCCCAAAATGTGTTTAAAGAAAAAGAATGGGGCTTATAACACGAGGGTATGCCCAAGTGATTTTTGTTTTGAAATGGCGATCGCGCCGAGTTTTTCGAAAACACAGTGGGCCTTATACAACGACTGAGGCCCAAAATGGTTTTGATTTTCAAAGGGGGTTGGGTCTTACACTCTAATAGAGGCCCAAAGTTTGAAAATGTTTTGTGAGGGTGAAAATCAAACAAACCCTAATTTTGCTATTCTTTAAAAGTAAATATTTAAAGAAAAACAAATAAAAATGATAACAATGCCAAATAAGTTTGAATAAACCATTTGTGATTTTTGTTTAAGGTTTGAAAAATGAGGGATTAATCACAAGATGAATTAAAACCTACTTGGTTTTGATTTTCCAAAATGGATATTTATTTTTAAAGGGTTTAAAAATAAATAAAAGACATTTATTCACAAAAATACTAATTATATTAAATAAATAATATAAATCTAATTTTTTTGTGGAATAAAATATTTCAACATTTTTGTGATTTTTTGCAAAAAGAACCAATAAAAAATAATTAAAATTGAAGGAGTTATTAATTTTCCAATTAATTAACAAAACATGAAAATATTGGAAAAATAGCAAAAAAAAGTGAGAAAACACAAAATGGCATGGGTGGGGTTTGAACCCACGACCTCAAGGTTATAGGGCGCGCGCCTTACCACTGGGGTGTTGATACATCCATTGCTTGAAACAAACCAACAAATATATAAGGCTTGCCTTGTTTTCTAGGCCTGGCCAAGGCAAGGCAAGGCAAGTTTTGGCTCAGAAACGTGAAGGCCATAACTTTCTCATTTCTCCATAGATTGAGACAAAATTTAGGCCTATCCTGCCTATAATTTCACAAGGAATCCAATGGTGGTGGTAGTTTTTTAAGATCATGTCCCAATTTTAAAACCCGATAGTGGTTTTGAAATAGGCCTCTTATTGCATTTTCTGTGCTATCTCATGATACAGGCAAGAATTGCATGGTAATTTGGTGCAAAGAGAACATATATAACATGTATAAGATGTGCATGATCAGTGGACCTCAAAGCAATGCATATTTTGGAAAGTTCAAGTCAAGATGCTTACCTCTTTTTGAGCTTTTGGAGTTTTTTATGCAATCTGCCAAGTTTCTTGTTCCATAAATGGTTTGATGCTTTGGACACTCTCAAATGACCCCTTAGAAGCTTTTAGGATGATTGGAATCAGCTGGAACCTGCAAAAACACACATTGGCCCTTTCTTGCAAAATGGGTTAAAATGGCCAAAATAGCAACTCTCTCAAATGGTGTTCCAGATGTTGGGAGCCATTTGGGACAGTTCAAGGATGATATTTGGAGTGTGTTTGAGGTTTTATCTGGTTTGGAAAGTGAGTGAATCAAGACATGGCTTAAAAATGCACAAAAAGCCAATTTTGAGGTTTTGAGAGGTGACTTTGAGATTTAAGGATTACAGGTCACTTGTGTGAGTTTGGACAGCTTAGATATGATATATTGGATGTGTTTGGATCATGAGCTATGGTGGAATTTCTCCCTAACTCAAAAACTCAGAGTTACCTTGCTAAAGAAGGCATTTTGGCCAAGAGAAAGAGATTTTGAGGAAAACATCAGTTTGATGGCTTTGGTGTACTCAAACTGAACACAATTGAGCTCTATTTAAAATAGAGCAAGTTTGTTTTGGCTGCAATAGTGAATGGCAACTACAACAGAGGTTTGGCCAATGGTTGCACTTTGGAATCTCAAGTATCCTCTAGCCATTGACTAGAGGTTAGAGCATAGAGCTGTGGTTCCCTAGTTGTTGGATCATTCTTGACTGAATTCAGTTGCAAATGTGTCAATCCATGCCACCTTGGTGCATCCATTAAATGCTCAAATCCAAAATTGGAGTCTTGTCCCTCTTTTAGTGATTTCTAGGTTTGGCATGCTACTTCTTGTTCCAAAGACTTTGGAGGCTTGGATCAGTGTTTGTTCCCTTTAGATTTGATCCTCAGATGTGTCCAAAGTGATGACAAGGCTTGGAATTATCTGATTTTGCCAAATTGAGCAAAAGTGCAAAGTTCCTCCTAGCCTTGGCAGTTTTCAGCAAGGCATATTGCCATTGTCATATCTTATGGGTCAAGTGGAATTTGATGGAGTTCTTGGCCATTTTGGAAAGCCCTCATATGATACAACAACTGTTTGATAATATTTGGTTTTGATACTTTTTGGATCCAAGTGAAAAATGCCCCTACATTTGGAAAAAAGTAAGGCAGATTCTGACTTAGTGAAAATTTCACTAAGTGTTGGAAAAAAGTGACATTTTCACTTTTTGTGATTTTGATCATTCCCTAACTCAAAATCCATGATGAATTGGAATAAGTTCAGTTTGAAGCTTTTGTAGAGGGCCATGAGAGCTACAAATCCAGCTTTGGATGGGGAAAAATGGCCTTGTAGTTTATGGTTACCCCTTTTACAAGTTATCCCACTTTTCTTGGTTTTTTTTGTATGAATGTTGATTCAAATCACACATTAACATCATTTTAGGGTTAAGGAACCATAATTATGAAAAATCTCAAAAAGTCAAAGTTGACTTTTGTGCACAGTTGACTTTTTGTCAGATGAACTCCAAACTGTGCGATCCTCTATGAAATCAAGTCCTTGACCTAAATCAAACTTGATGGATTGATTTCATAGGTGTTATAGGGTGTATTGAATCATGTACTAGGGTTTGGGAGCATGTCCTGGTCAAAAGTCAAAGTTACAGTTGACTTTTCTCGCGAAACCCTAATTGTGGTTCAGATGAACTTGAAACTTGGGAATCAAGCTTCTTGGATCAATCCATTGTTGCAAATGGATCAATGTAGTGTGTTGGAGACCCTGAAATCCTCTCTTGAGGTCTTGGCTTATGATTTGTCCCAAAAGTCAACTTAGGGGTGAATTAGGTCAAGAAACCCTAATTCCTGATTTTTAGTGAATGGATCCCCTGAGGCTAAATTGACTTGATGATTGGGTCCATGAGGTTCCATGGAGTATTTTAGGATATGCTTTGAAGCATTGGCTCATGCCCAGAGTAAAATTTCCATCTGGAGGCACTAGTCGACCAAAACCTTAATTTGGTGACACTAGTGATCTTGAGGCTTGATCCACCTAGAAGGGAGCAGCCTTGTGCTTAATCCTTGTTGTGGGAGTCCTCTTGATCCTTTGTGGATGTTTGAGAGGTTAGACAAGTTGAAGATCATGTCATCCTTGATTGATCCTTTGTCTAAAGCTCAGAAAGGGCTTGAAACCCTAAGTTTGATTGTAGTGGATGCTCACCCATCTTTGGGGAGACTGATGAGGCATGATGATACATCCATATTATGGTGATGATTTGCACAATGATGGGAAATCTTAGTGGTCAAAATTTGGGGTATGACACTAAGTATGCAACATTCCAAGAGGATCAAGCCTCAGGATCGCCAGTGTCACCAAATTAGGGTTTTGGTCGACCAGGGCCTCCAGATGAAAATTTCCATCTGAGAATGAGCGAATGCCTCAATGTGTGGTCCAATAAACTCAAAGGAATCTCAAGAGGCCATCCACAATGGCAAAATCACCTTGAAGGACCATCTATCAAGAAATCAGGAATTAGGGTTTTGACCTAATTCAACCCTTGAGTTAACTTGTGAAGCAAGGCATGACTTGAAGCTTAAAGATGAACTTCAAAGACCTCAAATACATCATATTGACATGTTGTAGCGCGATTTTTGTGGTTTCGAATCACTATCACTTTGGTACTACAGTTCGATTCATTTTTTATCCTATTGAGCTGATTAAGGAAGGGAAATAGATGTCTCCAATTAACCCTGCTTGCATACTGAATTTAAACAGTCAAGATTGTTGGTTTACATATGCTATCAAATAGGGGGTTCTCCTTTCGGGTTATTTTCTTAAGAATACAAGTGTCTGGATTATTTGTGAGGTTTTTGGCAAGGTGCGGGATTGGATGTTTTTGGTTAGTGTGCTCGCTAAGATTTTGCAATCTTATGCCTGCGTATTCCCATTTAAATGAAACAGGGAAATCAGAGTGATCATAGTTCCTCCTATTCTAAGGGAGGAAAAAGATATTTGGTGTCTTGTTCAAAGGCCAAGACGTGAAGCTAAAAGGTGATTTGTATCTTGTTCAAAGCCCAAGATATGAAGCTAAAAGGGGTCCTGACTAAGAGGGAATTTGTCATCTCTAAAGAGGAATTGTTGACGTTTGTATGTTGTGAGCAAAGCACAAATTTGATGCTAAAAGGTTGATTGACTCAACCGGAGATTTCTTTATACAAAGCCTAAGAGGAGGCTAAAAGGTTGACTTTTCCGGGGAGAATGTTCTTTCTGTTTTGTACAAAGCCCAAGATTGAGGCTAATAGGGTCAACTCAACAAGAGAGCGCTCCTTATATGTCTTGTACAAAGCCCGAGACGGAGGCTAAAAAGATTTGACCCAACAAGAGAGTCTTTTATATGTCTTGTACAAAGCCCAAGACAGAGGTTGAAAAGGGGTTTGACTCAACAAGAGAGTCTTTTATACTCAACAAGAGAGTGTTTTATACTCAGTGAGAGAGTGTTTTTATATGTCTTGTACAAAGCCCAAGACGGAGGCAAAAAAAGGGTGTTTTGACTCAACAAGAGAGTCTTTTATACTCAACAAGAGAGTGATTTGCTGTCTCGTACGAAGCCTGAGATTGAGGCTAAAAGGGTTGACTCAACAAGAAAGTCATTTATAGTCAACAAGAGAGTGCTTTTATATGCCTTGTACAAAGCCCAAGACGGAAGCTAAAAGGCTGATTGACTCAACAAGAGAGTCTTTTATATTCAACAAGAGAGTGTTTTTATATGTCTTGTACAAAGCCCAAGATAGAGGCAAAAAAGGGTGTTTGACTCAACAAGAGAGTTTTTTATACTCAACAAGAGAGTGTTTTTATATGTCTTGTACAAGGCCCAAGACGGAGGCAAAAAAGGGATTGACCCAATAAGAGAGTCTGAAAAGGTTAGCTCTGCTGGGGAGGATCGTTGTACAAAGCCCAAGAGGAGGCTATCTTACTGCTGGGGATGATTGAGATCCCTAGTCAGGTCCAAGTGTGGGGAACTCTCATGAGAGACCAGGTTTCTCCTTAAGACTGATCCAAAATGATCGAGGTTTCTTCCTATGTTTAGAAGGAACTTGAGAATGTCTTTGAGACTCAAGGGGTTTAGACTGTCCAAGTCTAGAGTTTGATCTTTTGTATAATGCCCAAGAGGAGGGGCGACCATTCCGGGTGAGAGTCAACCCTAAAATGGCCGGAGTTTCGACACTGGAAATACTGCTCTAGCAAAGGATGACTAAGTTTTGTCCTATACCTTTAAGAGGTCGTCAGGGTCCTTGTATTAAGCCCAAGAGAAGGCATGAGAACTTCTAAGAAGCTGAAGGTCCTTGTACAACGCTCAAGAGGAGGCGGGGATGCTTTTAGGAAGCCTGTGGGTCCCCAAACCAAGAGAAGTTCAAGAAATGCAATTCACTGAGAAGAGATCATTTCAGGAAAGTTCGAGAATTTGGAAGAAACTCAAGAGATGCTATTCACGGAGAATAGATCAACTCTGGGGAGTAGAGTTTCTTTGACAATTTCTAGGGGTGACAGTCTGAGAAAGGGTTCACCGAGAATGCTGCCTTTCATGTCTCCATATTATTTAACCCCAAGAGGAGGGAAGACTGTATCTGGAAATCCTATGGGGATCTAGTTTTGTTTGTATTCTGAGAGTGACCAACAGGCTTTACCTAGTGCTACACGTAGTTGCCGGGGAGAGCTCTACATAACTATACTATGTATTACACAGTGGATATATGACAAGTATATAAAAAGATATGAAAGAAGACTAACCATGTGCAGCTTCCCATAATACAGTTATATACATATGAAAGCGGTAAAGGAAAGCGGATAAACACTTACCCGTTGTAGAGCTTCCATGTTGTTTTGGTAGTTATTCAACAAAGAAATTAAGAAAGTTTTGATAACAACTGTATATTTGAATTCAAAATCAAAGGAGAAAGTGTTTTGAAACAATTGTTGGGGCTTATAGCTCAAGGAGAGGCCCAAGGTTTTAACAGTGATTGCACCGTTATTTTGAATTTGTACAGGGACTTATACAAGTGACTGAGGCCCAAAGAAAGGTCTTCTGTACAAAGGGATGGGTCTTACACTCTCTCAAGAGGCCCAAAAGTTATTTTTGTAAAGTGATGGGTCTTACAACTCAGGGAGAGGCCCAACTGATTTGATTTTTGAACTAGCGATCGCGCCGAGATTTTTATTTTAACGCAGAGGGACTTATACAATATCTGAGGCCCAAAAAGTTTTGGTTAAAAAGGGGTTGGGTCTTACACTCTATTAGAGGCCAAAGTGATTTTAAGAAAAAAGAATGGAGCTTACAACTCAAGGAGAGGCCCAATGTTTGTTTTTAAACTGGGGACGATCGCGCCGAACTTTTGAAATACAACGGGACTTATACAACATCTGAGGCCCAAAAAGGTTTGTATTTACAAAGGATTGGGTCTTACACTCTATTAGAGGCCCAAAAGTGTGTTTGAAAAAGATTTGTTTAGGGTGATTAAGATCAAAACCCTAAACTCATTTCAAAAGGTATTTTAATTAAATGAAAATTCAATTAAAAATAATCAAAATTATCAAACATGTGTGCAAAACAAGTTGTGATCTTGGATTAATGTTTGAAAAATCATGTTGATATCACAAAATGATTGGAAACCAATTAATTTTGGAAAATCAAGAGAGAGAAAATATTTTAAATGTTAAAAAACAAATAAAAGATTAATTCTTTGCAAAAATATCAAATATATGTAATAAATAATAATTTTGGGAAATTTTGGTAAAATAAAATATTTTAACATATTTGTGAATTATGAAAAAAAGAATCAACTCAAAATCATTAAAACTCAGAGAGAAATTAATTTTTGAATCAATTAAATAAAATCACAAAATTCAAATATTCAAATATTCAAAAAATGGTGCCAAGAACACACCAAGAACACGTGCCACCCCCCTGTTTCTGCAGATTTGCATTTTCTATCCAATCTCACTAAATACTTGATGAAAACACACAATCCACATATCAATCTACTCGTTTTCACCTCACGATCATGTCTTTGGTCTTCAATTTCATTTATTTTAAGCATGGAATAAGAAACCAAGACAAAACCTCAAGAACCCTAAAATTTGCATGAAGGCTGAGAATTTTGATACACGATTTAAACAAAGCAATTAATTAAGGGGAAACATTCTATGCATGATTATGAACATTTGGCAAATGTATTGTGCGAGGAAATATGCACAGATTAAGAGATGGCCAAGTTTAGGCTTACTTGAAGGTCGTGACAGCAAGGGCAAAGTGATTTTTGAGTTGGAGGTGTTACAGATGAGTTGTGATGATCTGAACAGCTTCCATACACCATATGGAGTGTATTTGAATGCTTGGACTTGATTGGAAATGGCTGGATCACTTCATGGCATCTCAACTGCAACTTGTTTGAAAACTTGAGCAGCTGGCTAGTGATTGTGAGAAATCAGTGTTCTAGTTGTGGTCTAAGTGTTTGGATCACTTTTATATGATGTTTATGAGGTGTGCGTATGTGATTGGTTTGGTTGGAATGGCTCTCAAACTCAAAACGTGATAGCGACTTGCTTTGGAAGACAATTTTGGGGTGAAAGAAGAGATTTTGAGGAAAGCATCAGTTTGATGGCTTTGGTGTACTTAAACTGAGCACAAATGAGCTCTATTTATAGTAGAGCAAGTTTGTTTTGTAAGCAATAGTGAATGGCAACTGCTGCAGAAGTTTGGCAAATGTTGATCAATAGGAATTCAAGTCCCCTCTAGCCATTGACTAGAGGTTATAGCACAGACCTGTGGTTCCCTAGTTCTTGGATAAGTCTTGACTGAATTCAGTTGGAAAAGGGTCTGTCTATGCCACCTTGGTGCATCCATTGAATGCTCCAAAACAAAATTGGAGTCTTGTCCCCTTTTTAGGCATTTTAGGTTTGGCATGCTATTTTTGGTTCCAAGGACTTGGGAGGCTGATGGATCAGTGTTTGTCCCTCCTTGGTCTCCCCCTGAGGTGTTCAGATGGATAGACTTATTTGTAATTTGCCCAAATTGCCCAAATCGAGCAAAATGCACAAATCTTCCTTGTTATGACAGTTGCAGCAAGGTATATTGCCACTGTCATAACTTATTGCTTAGGTTGAGTTTCATGGGGTTCTTGGCCATTTTGGAAAGCTCTCATATGATACAACATATGTGTGATCATAGTTGGTTTTGATACTTTTTGGATCCAAGTGAAAAATACCCCTACATTTTGGAAAAAGTGGAATAGATTCTGACTTAGTGAAAATTTCACTAAGTGTTGGAAAAAGTGGCATTTTCATGTTTTTGTCATTTTGGTCACTCCATAACTTAAAATCCATGAGGAATTGGAATGAGCTGTAGTTGAAGCTTTTGAAGTATGCCATGAGAGCTACAAATTCATCTTTGGATCAGCCAAAATGGTTGCTTGGATCACAAGTTATGATCCTTGGAAGTTGGTACCCTAGCCACTTTGTTCCATAACTTAGAAAATTTCTTACTTTTTATGGTTACCCCTTTTACAAGTTATCCCACTTTTCTTGATTTTTCTTGATGAATGATGATCCCAATCACACATTAACATCATTATAGGGTCAAAGAACCATAATTGTGAAAAATCTCAAAAAGTCAAAGTTGACTTTTGTGCACAGTTGACTTTTTGTCAGATTAATTCCAAACTGTGCGATCCTCTTTGAAATCAAGTCCTTGACCTAAATAAAACTTGATGGAAATGTTCCATAGGTGTTATAGGGTGTATTGAATCATGTCCCAAGGTTTGGGAGCATGCCTGGGTCAAAAGTCAAAGGTACAGTTGACTTTTCCCGTGAAACCCTAATTGTTGTCCTGCTGAAA
This sequence comes from Lathyrus tuberosus, assembly GCA_022829125.1. Taxonomy (NCBI): domain Eukaryota; kingdom Viridiplantae; phylum Streptophyta; class Magnoliopsida; order Fabales; family Fabaceae; genus Lathyrus; species Lathyrus tuberosus. The sequence goes on from JALAZF010000504.1 coordinate 335,118, forward strand.
TTGAAACTTGTGAATCAAGCTTCTTGGATAAATCCATTGTTGCAAATGGATCAATGTGGTGTGTTGGAGACCCTCAAATCATGTGTTGAGGTCTTGGATCATGTTTTGTCCCAAAAGTCAACTTAGGGGTGAATTAGGTCAAGAAACCCTAATTCCTGATTTTTAATAAATGCATCCCCTGAGGCTAAATTGACTTGATGATGGAACTCATAAGGTTCCTTGGAGCATCTTAAGTTGTGCTTTAAAGCATTGTCTCATGCCCAGAGGAAAAATTCCATCTGGAGGCCCTGGTCAACCGAAACCCTAATTTGGTGACACTGGTGATCTTGAGATGTTGCAACCTAGTGCTTGATTCTTGATGTGGGAGTCCGCTTGATCTCTTATGGGTGTTTGAGAGATATAGACAAGTTGAAGATCATGTCCTTTCATGATTGATCCTTTGTCTAAGAGCTCTGAGAGGGCTTGAAACCCTAATCTTTGATTGTAGAAAATGCCTAATAATTCCTGAGGAGATTGATGAGGCATAAAGGTACATCCACATTGTGATGATGATTAGCACAATGATGGGAATCTTAGTTGGAAAAATTTGGGGTATGACAGATGCCCCTATTTAATCTTCTTGGACTCGATGGTGTGAATGGCGAAGGTATTCGGGCATTCGGGGTGCAAGATGATTAAATATCAGAATAACCGAAATTTTGATGGTGGTGATGAATGACAACTTGCTCATCCATCTTCTTTCGCTAAGCAAAGATGCTTTAGAAAAGGTAGAAACTTCCCCTCGATCCTGGTTTCCTACCAAGGAACTGGTCTCAGTTTCTGACATAAACTTCCCCTCGATCCTGGTTTCCTACCGAGGAACTGGTCTCAGTTTCTGAAATAAACTTCCCCTCAATCCTGGTTTCCTACCAAGGAACTGGTCTAAGGTTCTTTTGTCAATAAACTTTCTTGACAAGGGACGCTACTTGTAGCAGTTTTCCTCAAACTTCTCGCCGAATTTTCTTGAAGAGATGCCATTTGATGGAAAAAGTTTTGATGTCAGACTTGCTGGGGAACCCATTCGTCTGAGCTGTAAAGGTGTACCAACTTCTCTGTTGGAGATGCCATTTGTCGACTCTACTGGGGAAAACGAGTCTCTTGAGAGACTGCTTTCTGCTTGGGGATATTACATCATACTTTTCCCCGAGATCTTCTCGGAGAAATGCCATACAATGGAATCCAATTTTGAGGTACTGATGACCTTTTCATCAGCGAAATTTTGATTAAGAGGCTTCCCCCAGGGGTTTTCCTTAATCCAGGAAAGCAAGAACATCATCTTCAAGGGTGAAAAGTGACGTTTGTTGAATGTTTTCTTGCTTTTCAGAGGTTCAAGTTATCAAAGTGGTCAAGGACCGACTCCTAACGAGGAAAGGACTGCCAACTTGATTGAGAGGACTTTTATCACTTTGGAACAAGACCGACTAGAGTGATAGTGATGTAATATGAATGTGAATGTAAATTAATAATGCATGATGTATGTATGTTTATGCTGACAAAACTGACGCGACATACAGACTAAGTGATGAACACGACTGGATACTCGGCCACAGCTGGGAATGAGGAAAAACCATTTGTTCAAGATATCAATTCTGCCTTGCTTAGGATGATCCCCGCGGGGAGAAACTGTTGGTCGGGCTTAGGAGATAAGAACTCGTTCGGGGATCTCAGATGAGAGAACCACATATGATATAGTTGGTCCTTCATTCAGGCGTACTGGTTTAGAATGAGTACTTTCATTCTGCACTTTGAAGCTCAATTGCTTTTGGAGATGCGATCGATGTTCTTTCGATGTTCAACAGTCAAAACAAATTGCCATCTTTATTTTAAAAGCAGAAATTTTTTGACAAGTAAATTCATTTTTGTTTTATTTCAAGAATCGTTGATCCTATTAAAATGTCATTTTGTAAAGCTAAAACAAATACGAATTGCAAACAAAAAGTACAAGGGCTCAAATTTTATTGATAGGATGGAAATCAGCCAAGCGCGTGATTCCATGGAGTATTTACACAGTTTAGAAAATGGTAATTTAAGGGAAAAGGGCAACGTTGAAACATAACGACCGTTATCCTTCTACCAACATTGAATTCTGGACATCCTGAGCTTCTGTCGAAGATGACCTTGATTGGAGTTTTCTGATGAATGGCATGACTGCTGAGTAGTTAAACTGATCAGACGTAGTTACTTGCCATTATCCCTAACTTTTTCCTGGATTGTACTGTGATTTCCAATCCACCGGGATTATTTCGGATTATGTCTCTAATTTTTTCCTGGACCGGCCTTTCGGGTTTTCAATCCACCGAGATGTTTTTCTTCTTTTTTTTATTTAGGCGAAGTATTTCTTGACTACGTCAACGTTTGTGGGGTAGGCGAATTCTTCTCCATCCATGGTTGCAAGTCTCAAGGCGCCGCCTGAGAAAGCTTTCTTGACCACATAGGGGCCGTCATAATTCGGAGTCCATTTGCCCCGAGGGTCAGTGAGGAATGACTGTATCTTTTTGAGCACAAGGTCTCCTTTTCTGAAGATACGAGGTCAGACCTTTTTATCGAACGCATTCTTCATTCTTTGCTGATACAACTGACCGTGGCATAGAGCCGTTATTCATTTCTCTTCGATCAAATTCAGTTCATTGTGTCATCTTTGACACCATTTAGCCTCTGTTAGCTTAGCTTCCATCAATACCCGGATTGATGGGATCTCTACTTCTATGGGAAGCACTGCCTCCATGCCATATACTAGAGAGAAAGGGGTTGCCCCTGTTGAAGTGCGGATAGATGTGCGATAACCGTGAAGAGCATAGGGTAGCATTTTGTGAGTCTTTGTAGGTTATAACCATCTTTTGAGTAATCTTCTTGATGTTCTTGTTAGCCGCTTCTACCGCCCCGTTCATCTTTGGTCGGTAGGGAGATGAGTTATGGTGTTTTATCTTGAACTCAGCACACAACTCTTTCATCATCTTATTGTTCAAGTTAGATCCATTATCAGTAATGATCTGGCTCGGAACACCATAACAGTAGATGATATTGTTTTTGATAAATCAGACCACCACTTGTCGGGTTACATTGGTGTATGACGCTGCTTCGACCCACTTAGTGAAGTAGTCAATGGCTACCAGGATGAACCGATGTCCATTCAAAACCTTGGGTTCAATCATGCCAATCATGTCGATTCCCCATATGGAAAAAGACCATGGGTAAGAGAGAACTTTGAGATGCGTTGGCGGTACATGGATTTTGTCTGAGTATATCTGACACTTGTGACACCTCCTCATGTACTTGTAGCAATCGGATTCCATTGTCAACCAATAGTACCCGGCTCTTAGAATTTTTCTCGCCATTGTGTGTCTATTGGCATGAGTGCAAAAGGATCCTTCGTGAATTTCTTTTATCAGCATGTTTGCTTCTGGTCTGTCTATGCATAGAAGCAAAACCATGTCAAAGTTTCTCTTATAGAGAGTGTCACCACTCAGGAAGAAGTTTCCAGCCAGTCTTCTGAGTGTCTTTCTATCTTTCCTTGATGTCCCAAGTGGGTACTCTTGTTTTTGAAGGAAGCATTTGATATCGTGATACCAAGGTTTGTCGTCTATGACTGCTTCGATCGTGAAGATGTAGGCGGGCCGCTCAAGGCACATTATGTCGATCTTAGGTATGTCATTCCATTGACCTACACTAATCATGGAAGAGAGAGTGGCTAATGCATCAGCCATGTGATTTTCTTCACGAGGGATATGATGAAATTCGATTATGTTGAAGAATGATAACAACCTTCTCGCATAGTCTTTGTAAGGAATCAATCCTGATTGGTATGTGTTCCAATCTCCTTTAATCTGATTGATAACCAGGACTGAGTCGTCGTATACATCCAAGTTCTTAATTCTTAAGTCAATCGCTTCTTCGATCCCATGATACAAGCTTCGTATTCGGCCTCATTGTTTGTACACTTAAATGTCAGTCGAGCGGTGAAAGGAATGTGGGTACCCTGAGGTGTTATGATGATTGGCCCAATTCTGTTTCCATAATGGTTGACAGCTCCATCAAAGATAAGTCCCCATTGGGAACATGGTTCTGGCCCTTCACTGGGTAGCGGTTCATCGTAATCTTTCATTTTTAAATACATGACATCTTCGTCTAGGAAGTCAAACCCGACTGATTCTTGTTCGTCAATCGGTTGATGAGCCAAATGATCAGCCAAAATACTTCCTTTAACGGCTTTTTGAGCGTGGTACTCAATATCGTATTCTGATAGCAACATCTGCCAACGGGCAATCCTTCCCGTGAGAGCAGGTTTTTCAAAGACGTACTTGATTGGATCCATTTCTGAGATTAACCAAGTAGTGTAACGAATCATGTATTGGCGAAGACGTTTGGCTGCCTAAGCCAGAGGACAACAAGTTTTCTCAAGCATAGTGTACCGAGTTTTGCAGTCTGTGAATTTCTTACTCAAATAGTAGATGGCAGACTCTTTCCTTTTTGTTTCGTCCTGTTGGCCAAGTACACAACCCATGGAGTCTTCCAAGACTGTTAAGTAGATGATCAGTGGTCTTCCTTCCACTAGAGGTGATAGAATCGGTGGGTTCAATAGATATTCCTTGATACTGTCGAGGCGGTTTGCAAATCTTCTGTCCAAACGCAGTCCTGATTCTTTTTGAGTAATTTGAAGATTGGCGCGCATGTCGCGGTAATGAGGAATATAAATCGGGAAATGTAATTCAAATGTCCCAGGAATCCTCTGACTTGTTTTTCAATCCTTGGAGAAGGAATTTCTTGAATGGCCTTGACTTTGTCAGGATCAACCTCAATTCTTTTCGGGCTGACGATGAATCCTAGCAGTTTCCCCGAACGGACACCAAATGTGCATTTGTTGGGATTCAAGCGGAGCTTGTATTTTCTCAGACGCTCAAATAGTTTTAATAGGTGGGTCACATGCTCCTCTTCTGTTTTAGATTTGGCAATCATATCATCGACATATACCTCGATTTCTTTGTGTATCATGTCATGAAACAGAGTAGTCATGGTCCTTTGATAGGTTGCCCCGGCGTTCTTTAAACCGAACGACATTACCTTGTAACAAAAAGTTCCCCATGGGGTGATAAAGGAAGTCTTCTCCATGTCTTTCGGCGCCATTTTTATCTGATTATAGCCTGAGAATCCATCCATGAAGGAGAATACTTTGAACTTTGTTGTACTGTCTACCAGCATGTCAATGTGTGGTAAAGGGAAAGTCGTCCTTTTGACTTGCCTTGTTTAGATCTTTGTAGTCCACACACATTTTGACTTTTTCGTCCTTTTTCGGAACTGGCACTATGTTGGCTAGCCACTGAGGATACTCTGATGTGGCGAGGAAACCCGCGTCAATCTGTTTCTGTAATTCCTCTTTGATTTTGATGGCCATGTCCGGATGAGTCCGTCTCAGCCTTTGTTTTACTGGCGGACATTCTAATCTTAATGGTAGATGATGTTCTATGATGCTGGTATCCAACCCTAGCATATCCTGATAGGACCAAGCGAATACATCGGGAAATTCTTTGAGAAGCTTTATCAACTCATCTTTGACTGTTGGACTGAGCAGTGCCCCAATCTTGATTTCTTTTCACTCTTCTTCTGAACCCAAGTTTACTGTTTCCAATGGCTCCTTGTGAGGTTCAATGGACCTTTCCTCTTGTTTGAGTAGTCGGGAGATCTCTTCTGGAATTTCTTCGTCATCTTCTTCTTCAGCCTCAAATACCGAGAATTCAAAGTTGGGAGAAGGCATTGGATCGTATGTTTCAATGGGGTTTAAAACAAGCAATCTGCATGATGTAACACCCCCAATCTATACCCCCAGGCAATTAAAGCGATAACAAATAATCAGAGTATAATAAAAAATTCACGGCATAGACGGAGGCGTCACATCAAAATGAAGAAATGAAAATACAATAATGCTCATAAAGATATGCAACAATCAGGTAGCACATAACAGAGGAACTTAGTTCCTAACACCCACAATTCAGATACAGAATAAAAGCGGAAAAATATGCAGCTGAAATCTCATATATATAACATATAAGTTTTGTCTGTCAAATACAGAGTCATACATGTACAATCCAAAAAGAAACATATACATATACACAAAATCACAAACTATCTCCCCGACTACCTGATGCTACATATCAGAGCCGACCGACAAAAGAATGGAGACCTAAGCTTCACAAAAAGACCTCCAGCATCTAATCTGCAATGCCTCATAGAGCATTCAAAAACAGCAGAAGGGTGAGAAACACAATCATAATATAGTTTCATACTATTATATAATAACACAAAAGTACACCTGTAAAACGTTCTCACCATAATTTACACCATAATTCAAATACAAAACAACACAATGCATATCTCGTATATCCATCACCAAAGCATATCAATCATGCTCAATACATTTATCACCAACATATATATATTTCAACTCATCAATTCCATTCATAATTCCACACATAATCAATCCATTCATGATTTATGCAAATGCACAGAGACCGACACAACGACTTTATGCAATGCAATGCGGTACCATCCATCCATCATCTCATCATTAGTTCACTCAGGAACTATTGGAATCATCGCTTGTTACTAAGTGTAACTCCCCGTCGGGCAAACGATGTTCCCCGTCGCTCACACCTCTTTGTATAAGGCACACGACGTTTATGGATCGCTCACACCTCTTTGTATAAGGCACATGACCCGATCGCTCACACCTCTTTGTATAAGGCACACGATCTTCTATAATCATCGCTCACACCTCTTTGTATAAGGCACACGATGTTATAGTGGATTCCCTCTGGAACCGTTTCGTCGCTCACACCCACTAGGGCACACGACATCACAAGAATGCATATCACGATGCTTGGCATACAATGACTCATGACATTCAAATGCACACATATATGCAACCATGATCACGCATATACAACCAAACACAACACATTGCATTTACTTGCCCTTAGGCCACAAACCATCATCACAACATTTCATTACATGCATTCACATCATATAACATCACACAAGTCATACAACATATATCAAAAGCACATTGCATGATAACACATCGATTATACACAGTTACGACGACAAAAGTCGATAAAACAACACGTTTCCAAATTCCCGACATAATTAAATCTGCCAACAAATCTCAAAACCATTGTCATAAGAAAGAACATTTCAATAGCTTTCTAACGGTACCAAGTATGTTCAAAACGGTTAATCGGAACACAAGTTATGGAATTAAAAAGAAAAGGAATCGCGAAATGGCAAAATTCTGCACCCTCCCTGGTCATACACGTATTGCCTTGTGCCATACGCGTACTGCCCAGCTCGCTCGCCCATTCCATACGCGTATTGCCCAAAGTGATACGCGTATGGGCATAGACCAATTTCTCCCCAAAAATTCTACTAAAAACCTAATACGCGTAATGCCTCACTTGTTACGCGTAATGCTATGCCAAGTACGCGTACCATTATGCAAATCAGCAGAGGGCCGTACAAAATGGACTTCATACGCGTATTTCCCTCCTTTTCCCTTAGCCATACGCGTATTGCCCAAACCAATACGCGTAATGCCCAACATGATACGCGTATGGGCAGAGAAACCCAGAATTTTTTCTGCAGAATTTCTGCTGCGAAATTCACCCAAAATCATCTCCAAATCTCACCCAAACACCAGCAAATTACCAATTGAATGCACAACAACACCTATCTAACATGTCTCAGCAATTATGAACATCAAAACATGATTTCAGACACAATTTGAATCAAATTCTAATAATCTCTACATATTATGGTTTTAGTTCTATATCCAATTTCAACCAAATATCACACAAACACATACATACATAATCATACACAAGTATAGAATAATCGAGTTTCGCACCCTTACCCGATTACTCGTGTTTTTAATAGTCGATTGATTCGATTTCTTCCTTTCCAAGTTTTCCCTCTTTTCTCCTTTTCTTTCCCTTTTCCTTCTTCTCTTTTTCCTTCCTTTCTATTTTCTCTCTTTTTTTTTTCTCTTTAAGTTTCTAACTTAAGAAAATAAGTAAAATGACCAAAATACCCCTACACTCAAATATCTCGCAAACGCTCCCAAAACGCGATGAAACATAATAATGATGAAAAATAATATATTGCCAACATAAAAGTCAAGAATAAAATAATATAATAATAAAAATAATTAAATCGACTCGATTGAATAAATCTAACAAAAACCGGGGCGTTACAACTCTCCCCCACTTAGAAATTTTCGTCCTCGAAAATATTACCTGAGACGAACAACTCCGGATACGACTCCCGCATCCGACTCTCCAACTCCCAAGTCAAATTGCGCTCAGCAGTGCCTCCCCACACAACTTTCACAAGCGCATCATCATTTCCTCTTAACCGCTTCAACTCGCGATCCAAAATTCTCACCGGTAATGCCTCAACCTCATCCATCGTAATCACATGCGACGGATCCGGAACATATTTCCGAAGTTGTGAAACATGGAACACATCATGCAAATTCGAAAGACTCGGCGGCAACGCCATCCGATAAGCCACAGCACCCACTCTCGCGGATATTTGGTAAGGACCAATAAACCGAGAAGTAAGCTTCTTCGACTTCAATGCACGCCCAACACCCGTCACCGGTGTAACTCTCAAAAATACATGATCACCCTCTTGAAACTCAAGATCTTTCCTCCTTCGATCATGATAACTCTTCTGCCTATTCTGAGAAGCCTTCATTTTCTCACGAATAAGTTTCACCTTTTCCGTAGTTTGTTGAACTAACTCTGGTCCAACCACCGAACTCTCACCAGATTCATGCCAACACAAAGCTGTTCGACATCTTCTTCCATACAACGCTTCAAAAGGTGCCATTCCAATACTCAAATGGAAACTATTGTTATACGTGAATTCCACCAACGAAAGATAACTATCCCAATCACCACCTTGCTCAAGAACACAAGCTCTCAGCAAATCTTCCAACGACTGAATAGTTCTCTCGGTCTGATAATCCATCTGAGGATGATAAGCAGAACTCAACCTTAACTTGGAACCTAACGCCTTTTGCAAAATTTCCCAAAATCTGGAAGTAAACCTCGGATCTCGATCTGAAACAATACACAACGGAACACCATGTAGCTTCACAATCACACGGATATAAATCGCAGCCAACCTTTCCAAAGAAAACTGATGTCAATCGGAATGAAATGCGCCGATTTAGTCAGCCTATCCACAACAACCCAAATGGCATTATGTCCCCTCTGTGTATTCGGAAACCCTGTCACAAAATCCATAGAAATGTTGTCCCACTTCCACTCGGGAATATCCAATGGTTGCAACAATCCACTAGGCTTCTGATGTTCTACCTTTGACTTCTGACACGTCAAACACGCATAAACAAACTGAGCCACATCTCTTTTCAATCCGGACCACCAAAAGATCTTCTTCAAATCTTGATACATCTTATTAGCTCCCGGATGTATACTCAAATTACTCCGGTGTCCTTCCTCTAAAATCATCCTTTTCAAATCTGAATCATCAGGAATACAAATTCTACCACGGAATCTTAAAACTCCCTTATCATCCACTTTAAAGTCACCATTCACACTTTTATCCCCAACCGTCATCAAATCCATAAATTTCACATCCAACTTCTGTTTCTCGCTAACGGTCAACAGAAAATCATTAGTAACCTTTAACATACCAAGCCTCACACCATCAGATGTCAATTCACACACCAAACTCAAGTCTCTAAATGCTTCCAAAAGTTCCCACTCTTTAACCATCAAAGCGGACATATGCAAAGATTTCTGGCTTAACGCATCGGCTACCACATTAGCTTTAACAGGATGGTAATTCAAGCTAAAATCGTAGTCCTTCAAAAATTCCAACCATCTCCGTTGCCTCATATTCAACTCTTTCTGATCAAACAAGTATTTCAAACTCTTATGATCACTAAAGACTTTGAATCTTGCACCGTAGAGATAATGCCTCCAAATTTTCAACACAAATACCACAGCCGCTAATTCCAAATCATGAGTAGGATAATTCTTCTCATGGACTCTCAATTGTCTCGAAGCATAAGCCACCACCTTACCTTCTTGCATCAACACTCCACCTAAACCAATCAAAGACGCATCGCAACACACCACAAACGATTCACTAGGATTCGGTAAGATCAAAATCAGAGCTGTAGTCAATCTTCTCTTCAGCTCACTAAAACTTTCCTCACACTGAATATCCCAAATGAACGCTTGACCTTTACAAGTCAACTAGGTCAAAGGAAGTGCTAACTTGGAAAAACCTTCAATGAATCTCCGATAATATCTAGCTAAACCCAAAAAGCTTCTAATTTTAGTAACAAACCTAGGAGCCTCCCATTGTAGAACTTCATCTACTTTAGATGGATCCACAACAATACCATTACCTGAAATCACATGCCCAAGAAAACTCACTTCTGACAACCAGAACTCACACTTGGACAACTTGGCAAAAAGTCTCTTTTCCTTCAAAATTTGCAACACAAAACGCAAATGCTCCGCATGTTCCTCCCGAGACTTAGAATAAATCAAGATGTCGTCAATAAACACAACAACAAATCGATCCAAATGCTCATGGAAAATATGATTCATATACTCCATAAACACACCTGACTCATTAGAAACCCCGAACGACATCACATAATATTCGTAATGACCGTAGCGTGTCCTAAAAGCCGTCTTCTGAATATCTTCCTCTTTCACTCTAATCTGATGATAACCTGACCTCAGGTCAATCTTACTAAACACACACGCACCAACCAACGGGTCCATCAGATCATCAATTCTCGGAAGAGGATACTTATTCTTAATCGTCACCTTATTCAACTGGCGATAATCAATACACAATCGCATACTTCCGTCTTTCTTTTTCACCAATAAAATTGGAGCACCCCAAGGTGACACACTCGACCTCACAAACCTCTTTTCTAACAATTCATTCAACTGCCTCTTTAATTTAACTAACTCAGATGCCGACATACGATATGGTGCCATCGATACAGGTCTAGTACTAGGAACTAGATCTATAGAAAACTCCACCTCTCTTTCTGGTAGCACATCTGAAATATCCTCCGGAAACACCTCTGGATAATCACACACAACCGGAAACACATCAATCGCAACTTGACTATCCATAGTCAACGATGCAAATAATCCGAACAACTGAGCTTCATCCGCCAAAAGTTTCTTCAACTATTTGGTAGATAAGAAACTCGATTCCTCGTCTTCTTAAAAAGAAGGAAATCTTACCAACTTATGATAACAATCAATATGAACCCGATTGAACTGCAACCAATTCATTCCCATAACCACATCTAAACCCTCCAACGGCAAACACACCAAATCCATCTCAAAATATTTACCATAAATGGTCAAAGGACAACTTAAACAAACCAAAGAAGTAGTTACTGACCCCATTGCTGGAGTATCAATAACCATCTCACCACCCATCGAAGACAACAAAAGATTCAAACGCTTCGCGCACTCAGACGAAATAAATGAATGAGTCGCTCCGGTATCAATAATAGCAACTAAAGGCGTACTATTAATAAAACAAGTACCTCTGATTAGACGATCTGCACTAGAAGTCCGAGTTCCTGCCAATGCAAACACTTTCCCTCCAGCTTGAGCTTGCTTTGGTTTCGGACACTTTGTACTAACATGACCAGGTTCACCACAGTTGAAACACTTCACCACATTCTTCTTACAATCAGCTGTTACATGAACTAAACCTCCACAATTGGAACACTTCCTCATATCCTTCTTACATTCAAACTGACGATGTCCTAAGTCACCACACCTATAACATCTCAGAGGACTAGACATACCTCCCCCACTTGGCCTTTTCTCAAAATTACCCCTTTGCTTACCCTTATCAGATGGTGACACATAAGGACCACCACAAAATTGTTGCTTTCCTTTCTTTTCATTCACACTCTTATAATGAATAGAATGAGCCTTACTATCCTCTTCATAAATTCTACAACAATCCACCAAATCCGAAAACCTCCTAATCCTTCGATAACCAACTGCCTGTTTGATCTCGGGACGCAATCTGTTCTCAAACTTCACACATTTGGAAAACTCCGCAGTTGCTTCAGCATAATGTGGATAAAACTGAACAAACTCCACAAACTTAGCAGTGTAATCAACAACAAACATGTTACCTTATTTCAATTCCAAGAACTCTATCTCTTTCTTTCCTCTAACATCTTCAGGAAAATACTTCCTCAAAAACTCACTGCTAAACAAAGCCCAAGTGACCCTTTCATCTGCAGCTTTCAACACATGACGCGTACTAACCCACCAATCATCGGCCTCCTCCTGCAACATGTGAGTACCCACTCTCACCTTCTGATCCTCAGCACAATCCATCACTCGAAAGATTCTTTCAATCTCCTTAAGCCAAATCTGAGCACCATCAGGATCATATCTTCCTTTGAAGATAGGCGTTTTGTTCTTCCTGGACTCATCATTCCCAGCAGCATTAGGTGCACCCCGCACAGCCTGAGCCATAGCTTGCATAGCAGCAGACAAAGTAGCATCATTCCTACCAGCCATATTCTGTTCATATTCAATAACAGCAACTATGGTTAAACAAACAGCTCACCCAAACACAAAGACCAACACGGACTGGCACAACCGACACGGACTGACACGGACTGGCTCTGATACCACTTAATGTAACACCCCCAATCTATACCCCCAGGAAATTAAAGCGATACCAAAGAATCAGAGTATAATTAAAAATTCACGGCATAGACGGAGGCGTCACATCAAAATGAAGAAATTAAAATACAATAACCTGCTCATAAATATATGCAACAATCAGGTAGCACATAACAGAGGAACTTAGTTCCTAACACCCACAATTCAGATACAGAATAAAACCGAAAAATACGCAGCTGAAATCTCATATATATATATATATATATATATATATATATATATATATATATATATATATATATATAACATATAAGTTTTGTCTGTCAAATACAGAGTCATACATGTACAATCCAAAAAGAAACATATACATATACACAAAATCACAAACGATCTCCCCGACTACCCGGTGCTACAGATCAGAGTCGGCCGACAAAAGAATGAAGACCTAAGCTTCACAAAAAGACCTCCAGCATCTAATTTGCAATGCCTCATAGAGCATTCAAAAACAGCAGAAGGGTGAGAAACACAATCATAATATAATTGCATACTATTATATAATAACACAAAAGTACACCTGTAAAACGTTCTCACCATAATTTACACCATAATTCAAATACAAAACAACACAATGCATATCTCATATATCCATCACCAAAGCATATCAATCATGCTCAATACATTTATCACCAACATATATATATTTCAACTCATCAATTCCATTCACAATTCCACACATAATCAATCCATTCATGATTTATGCAAATGCACAGAGACTGACACAACGACTCTATGCAATGCAATGCGGTACCATCCATCCATCATCTCATCATTAGTTCACTCAGGAACTATTGGAATCATCGCCTGTTACTTAGTGTAACTCCCCGTCGGGCAAACGATGTTCCCCGTCGCTCACACCTCTTTGTATAAGGCACACGACATTTATGGATCGCTCACACCTCTTTGTATAAGGCACATGACCCGATCGCTCACACCTCTTTGTATAAGGCACACGACCCGATCGCTCACACCTCTTTGTATAAGGCACACGATCGTCTATAATCATCGCTCACACCTCTTTGTATAAGGCACACGATGTTATAGCGGATTCCTTCTGGAACTGTTTCGTCGCTCACACCCACTAGGGCACATGACATCACAAGAATGTATATCATGATGCTTGGCATACAATGACTCATGACATTCAAATGCACACATATATGCAACCATGATCACGCATATACAACCAAACACAACACATTGCATTTACTTGCCCTTAGGCCACAAACCATCATCACAACATTTCATTACATGCATTCACATCATATAACATCACACAAGTCATACAACATATATCAAAAGCACATTGCATGATAACACATCGATTATACATAGTTACGACGACAAAATTCGATAAAATGACATGTTTCCAAATTCCCGACATAATTAAATCTGCCAACAAATCTCAAAACCATTGTCGTAAGAAAGAACATTTCAATAGCTTTCTAACGGTACCAAGTATGTTCAAAACGGATAATCGGAACACAAGTTATAGAATTAAAAAGAAAAGGAATCGCGAAATGGCAAAATTCTGCACCCTCCCTAGTCATACGCGTATTGCCTTGTGCCATACGCGTACTGCCCAGCTCGCTCGCCCATTCCATACGCGTATTGACCAAAGTGATACGCGTATGGGCAGAGACCAATTTCTCCCCAAAAATTCTACTAAAAACCTAATACGCGTAATGCCTCACTTGTTACGCGTAATGCCATGCCAAGTACGCGTACCATTACGCAAATCAGCAGAGGGCCATGCAAAATGGACTTCATACGCGTATTGCCCTCATTTTCCCTTAGCCATACGCGTATTGCTCAAACCAATACGCGTAATGCCCAACATGATACGCGTATGGGCAGAGAAACCCAAAATTTTTTCTGCAGAATTTCTGCTGCGAAATTCACCCAAAATCATCTCCAAATCTCACCTAAACACCAGCAAATTACCAATTGAATGCACAACAACAACTATCTAACATGTCTCAGCAATTATGAACATCAAAACATGATTTCAGACACAATTTGAATCAAATTCTAACAATCTCTACATATTATGGTTTTAGTTCTATATCCAATTTCAACCAAATATCACACAAACACATACATACATAATCATACACAAGTATAGAATAATCGAGTTTCGCACCCTTACCCGATTACTCGTGTTTTTAATAGTCGATTGATTTGATTCCTTCCTTTCCAAGTTTTTCCCTCTTTTCTCATTTTCTTTCCCTTTTCCTTCTTCTCTTTTTCCTTCCTTTCTATTTTCTCTCTTTTTTTTTTCTCTTTAAGTTTCTAACTTAAGAAAATAAGTAAAATGACCAAAATACCCCTACACTCAAATATCTCGCAAACGCTCCCAAAACGCATTGAAACATAATAATGATGAAAAATAATATATTGCCAACATAAAAGGCAAGAATAAAATAATATAATAATAAAAGTAATTAAATCGACTCGATTGAATAAATCTAACAAAGTTACACATGACGTGATGATTGATTTTAGAAGAGATAGAGAAATGCAAGAGTGTGTGCACTGTATTTTCTTTGGAAAACTGCTCGTTTATTTTATTTGTTGTTATTTAGGATTACCAATTTCTGAAAAAAGAAAAGAGAAAACAGCAATAAATGCGAAAATTATAGAGCGACGTTATTTTATTTATGATCGGTCGATTCTTGAAACTACAGCCCTATAAAACAAAACTCTGTCGCTTTGGGCGAAGTGAAGAGGGACATTTACAAAAAGTGAGCCCTATCTAAACATCCGTTTCACCCGGGGAGGGTGAAAGGTTAAAGATGGAAATTACTTAGATTTATGGACGATCTTCGGAACATCGACAGCAACCCATTGGCGGCGAACTCCTCGGTGAATCACAAAGTTTGGTAACTTCTTTCTTGGTTTGTCCTCAGAAATAACGCTGATTTCTGGCAAAGCAGGATCGTTGGAATCTGTCTCCCAGACAGAGTTATCATAGGAGGATTCCTCAGCTGTATTTTGCACAGTATTCGTACTCTTAGGTATATCTACCCATCCAGTTGGCTGGATGTCTTCAAGCCTGATACGAGAGCTTTCAGGAGCGGTGTACTTGACCAAGAAGTCGTACTTGCCACTTGGCTGTCCTAACGTGTCCCATACTTCAGTGGGACAGGAGGAGTCATCCCTTTCGATGACGTTGACCTCAGGAAAAGAATAGTTGATGAATTCTATTCCTGCAAATTTTGCAAATTCATCGTCGTGCTGGATATTTTCAGAATGACCTGAGTGTTGATCCCATGATATGGTGGGGACGCAGGTATTCTTTTCAATGATGCTCAGCTGATTTTCATTGTTCGATCGATTTTCTTGCCCCGAATCTCCTGGGTACGGCTGCCAGATAGGCAGGCCATCCATCGGGCCATAATAGACGTGGTCAAAGTTGTCTTTCATTAGAGTGTCCTTCTCTAATGAGTTAGGCAGAGCACGACATCCTTCTGGATCACAATCTCCGTTTATCATTTTGACGTCTGATCTTGGTATATATCTCAGACCCTGCATGGGAAAACAAAATGGCATCTACGTTTCGTCCTGAGACATATAATTGTCCTTGTTAAGGTATGACATCCATTCTTCCTCCGTATTGGTGGAATCTCCTTCGTTGATAGTATGCACTTCCTGAGACACTGAGTGAAGGAAACCTCCACTGTGGAAGAAGTCCTGAATGGGATGAACACTTTCATTGTTTGTAGCTGTCTGGGCACAGTTTGGAGAAAAACCAAGACCCTTCTTCGTTTTGTTATTAGTAGGAATGACAAGCTGTCCCCGCCCTTTTGTGTTGTTCCTTTTGATCACCTTGATAGCATCTTTGTACGAGGAAATCGAGGTTCCTATCTCTTATTGATTCTCATTGCTCACTGATAGTGCCTGGAACTGAGTTCCAATAACCTCTTCTGGTTCTACATAAGTGGACGATGATAGGTTACTCATGATCAAGGCTTATTCTCCACACACTGTGACAAGTTGGTCATTCTTGACAAACTTCAGTTTCTGGTGAAGTGTCGAAGTGACTGCCCCAGCTTGGTGTATCCAAGGTCTTCCCAACAAATAGCTGTATGTTACTCGGATGTCCATGACCTGGAAAGTGACTTGGAAAGTGTGAGGACCGATGGAAAGTGTGAGGACCGATAGTTATGGGAAGGTCGACTTCGCCGATAACTGTTTTTCGAGATCCGTCAAATGCTTTGATGGTGACATCACTGCCTCTCATCGGAGATCCTTTAAATGATAGTCGCGTTAAAATGGACTTCAACATAAAGTTAAGAGCCGATCCGGTATCTATCAGT
Source organism: Lathyrus tuberosus (assembly GCA_022829125.1). NCBI lineage: Eukaryota > Viridiplantae > Streptophyta > Magnoliopsida > Fabales > Fabaceae > Lathyrus > Lathyrus tuberosus. The sequence continues at coordinate 352,246 of JALAZF010000504.1, forward strand.
ACGCTGGCTAAAGCATCATCCTGACAGTTGACTATACTGTTGAGTGCCATGTTGTGACTTTTGCCTTCTTCTGGGAAGTCCTCATCACTAAATCCCAAGATGTTGCAGGAAGTGATATTAGAGATGATGCTGTCGATTTGTCTGATTGTTACATCCTGTTTCACAAAGGCCTGCTCTAAGACTTTTTGTAGAGCTTCCCTGTGAGCTTCAGAACTGAGTAAAAGAGATAACACTGATATTTTTGAAGGAGTTTGTAACAGCTGATCAACAATGTTGTATTCACTCCTTTGGATGAGCTTCAGCATCTCCTCGTTGCTCTTTGAAAGGTCGGGATCACTGGATTGACCGACTGGTTGATTGGGAACTTGTGTTTGAGGTTCCTTTTCTTTGCTGGGTTCTCCAACTCCTCTGTTGAAGATTCAACCGCTCCGTGTTACTCGAGTGATGTCTGCAATATTCACGACTGAGGGTAATGGAGTTTCCTTTCCGTTCTCAATTATTGTTGCACCGTATTTATAAGGGATAGCCTTAGTTGATTCATACGGTAATGGTCCCGGCAGATAGATTACTACAGGAGCCTTTTGATTTTTCTGACCATCATAAGTAATTTCAATCAGTTCCTGGTTAAGAACCTTTGATTCTTCAAGTAGAGGGATAATGGCACAAACATATTTGTTCCTCTTATGATCAGAGATTACGACAACGTCCTTCATTTGATCAGCGAAAAATAGTATGGCGTCCAGTTGATTGACCCAGAACTTGGACACGGTCGAATCTCTTTACGATCCAACTGACTTTGAAGAGCTGCTCGTACGAGGTAGCATCCTTGGTTATTCTCCTAGCAGACCCTACATCGCTCATAGTTGTGTGGTGGTACCTGTCCACGTCCGCTTTGTATGCAGTGTAACCTCACTAGGTCAGTTTCCATAGATCGGACATCCTGACTTTGACGCCTAGCAGGGTTCCCATTTGTCACACTGATTTGTTGCGTGTCTTCGTCTAGATAGATCGAAAGCCACCAATGGTTTAACAAGTGTTGTAAAGTTCTTTGAACGAGAGCACATCCCTGGTTGCTCTCATAACATGTTTTGCAGCTCAGATAATCATGGGAAATGAGAAAACTGAGCTGGACTTGTGTAGCGTGTAACTCCACCAAGTTGGTATTCATCAAACGAATATCGAAGATTTGAATCATGTTGATCTGATAAGGATTCCTATCATGGTAGTCCTGGATCCATCCAAGATCCATCTGACGCTGGAGGGCCTCTTGTATAAAAGAGCATCCCTGGTTGTTTACTGAGCAAGTCAGACAGGAACAGTAATCGTGTCGCGGCAGATTATGATACTGGCTTTGCCTTGAGTGCATTGCCACCAAGTTGACATTCATCGCACGGATGTCGTGGTTTTGAATGATGTTGGAATTCGTGTAAACCATGTGGACTCCACGAATTCGGTGCTCCTGGATCCACCCGAGATCCAACTGTTCCTGTAGAGCTGACTGCACCACATAACATCCTTGATTATTCTTAGAGCAGATATCACACTGATGATAGTTATGAGGTGGCACATGGCCGTATCCGCTCTGTCTACAATGCATCTTGACCAGGTTGGCCCTTAATAAGAGTATATCGTGAATTTGATAGCTGTCATTAGACTCTCCCTCTATCAAATTTACCGCAGCTTTCTCGTGTTGAGGCAACGAGTTCGTGAGAACATTTAGATTTGTATCCTTAAAGGATAAGACCCCGCTCCTAACAAGCTTTTACACATCGGATTTGAAACTGAGACAGTTTTCTATGTTATGCCCTGGTCCTCCTTGATGGTAAGGGCAAGTCTGATCCGTTTTGAACCAAAAAGATGGATTTTCCAGAATCGCAAGAAGAGCCCTAGTTTGGACGTGCCCCTTGATCAATAGTAATGGAAATAATTCTGCGTACAACATGGGTATAGGGTTGAACCCTGGTGGTCGCGTTGTACGGCTGTTGTTGTACTGAGGACGAACCTGCTGAAGAGGCTGTTGTGTCATTGACTAATATTGTTGTTGATTCGGTTGGCTCTGAGCAACCTGAGGTTGATACGTAGGTACAGGCGCATGGTTAATAGCAGGATGTCGCGGTGAAAATTAGATAACAAGCCATTAATTAACTTGCATCGTATTTTTTTTATGTCACCACCGGTCTTTGATTTATCCAAAGGAAGGGAGAAAAAAACCGAATTCCCACAATGCAATGCAAATGCACTAAGATTCTAAGTTCGGGGGTTGGTTTATACCTAGGGAAGGTGTTAGCATCCTAGATATCTGTTGTACTCTACAGGAACCTCTTGACTATTTATGTTATATGTTATCTATCTTGCTAAAGGTTTTATGCTAAAGGTTTGAAAATCCTAGGGGTTAGTATCTAAGTATACTCGATAAAGCATCGCACTTTACGCCTACGTATCCTCGGGAATAGAATCAGAGTACGCGTAGTTCTGCTTCTACTGATCTATTGACTATGGTCAATATTCAGAGGGGAAATGAGTACAAGCTCATTGTAGAGTTTAAGAACTCTCTAGATCTAGTTGAAATGGACCTACGTTGAAGTTTAGTCAGTAGGGGGAGTGATAAATTTATTATGATGAATATCACTAAGAGTTGAAGAACTCTTCCTAAAGCTAGTTGTGATTTCGGGGCTCGGATGAGGCAAAGAAACGAAGTTTCTTCCTAAGAGGTTACTTAGGTTAAGATGAGGGTCATTATCTCAAGGTGACGATTATGAATGCAAATGATATGCACCATGCACAATAACACGGTCATCATGCATGGGATTTTCCTTTGGATATTAATGCGATTAAATTACGTTGTTTAGGCGATGGTGCTAGCAAGGTGATGCTAGACTTGTGTCTTGTGACCAAAAGGTTGAATGCGATGCCCGAAGGCGATCGACTTACATGGGTAGAAAATGGGCTCGACGTTGGATCGAGAATTTTGATATCGTTTTGAAAAGGTTTAGGCAATAGTAAATAAACGTACAGATAGAAGTAAGATATGATAAACATATACATGATAAAATGACAAGGTACGGCATGATATAAGTTACAACATTGATATGAGATAACATAATGGAAGCAACATAAGCATGAGGATGGCAATATGTTTCATGATAAGATATGGATAAGATGAATATGTTTCAAATAGAATGATTAAGAATGATATCAACATGTTTAAATCTTTATGAAGACAAACATGGGGGATGATATAAAAAGGGTGATAATCAATATGCTTCAATCTTTAGGAAGACAAACATATAGAATGATGTGAAAAGGTGATGATAAAGAAGACTGGTATTCATGTAAAAACCAAACGTGTGGCCAACCAACATGGATATATTAACTTAAGAATTAAACAAGGATGCTTAAAAATGACATTGATAATTAGACCAAGAATTGACAACACAATAGAAATTAACAATTAACACACAATTAGGTAATTAAAAAATTGGCTACACATGGATAATTAACATTTAGAAATTAAACATCTAACCATGCAAATTGACAAATCTCAAAATTAAGGCACACAATTGATAATTTAAAGTTAACGACATAATTTGAAAATTACAATTAACATCTCAATTAGAATTAACAATACCATTCAAAATGCGATTGATAATTAGAGTCAAAAGCTACTAGAACAATTAACAATAAAAATATAATTAACAATTAGAAAACATAACACATATTAATTAATGATAAAATAAATAATTAAAGGACAAATTATAAAACAAAATAAAAATATTTTTAGAGTTTATTGGATTAAGCAAAATAAATAAAAGGTTTTAAAAAGAAAAGGTTTAGAAGTTAGAAAAATTTGAAACAAAAACGCAGGGGGTGTATTAGTGATTTTAGCTTAGTTAAAAAAATGAAAGGGAGTGAATTGGGCCTGGATGGTGGGGTGTATATAGGAAATGGCGCATGGCCCATGGTCAGAAATGTCAAGGCAAAACGAAATTCAAAAAAAGCAAAGGCAAAACGAAATTCAAAACAGCAAAAGGGTCGATCCAAGGATCGAACCCGGGCATGGCAAGGCATAGGCGTATTTAAGTGAATGTGTGTGACCGTTGGGACGACGTGTTCATCCGGTTATTATACGCAACCATTAATTTATAAGCCAATAAATCATGAAAATATAATAGAATAAAATGCGCATGCACAGACGTGGTGGTGTGTGATAATATGTCACACGTGATAAGGGCATGTGACCTTTAGTACACTACCAGACAAACATGAAAGTAAAGCAAACAATCAGCAATCGCGCATGGGAGATGGGAAGAAGAACATGCAGTCTCATTAAAACCACTATCACTTCCAATTACAACAACAAAACGAGCTTTCAACTCCTAACCAACCTCATTCAACTAAAACATGATCGATCAACGTGAAATAAAACATCAAAATGGAGCATTTGGTGTGTAGAACATAATGGAGTCAACACTTAACAGCATGGTGACTGATATCATGAAGAAAATGCGGAGGAAATCAAGTGTTGTAAATACGAAACTTAGTTAGGAAAATCATGAAATAACACAACCCAAAACATCATAAATTTCAACAACTTGATAACAACATGATAACAGAGGCAAAACTTTGTTCAGGAATCTAGCCATATGAACCAAACATCACAATAAAGCCCACGCAAAGAAAAAGAAAAGAACAAACCAGCATGTATTCATTCACATGATCAATAATTGTAAAAAAAAATTCATAGAATCTCAACTATATCTACACCCCAGTTATACTCCTCTATGTAAAGGGCAAAACGACAACCTTAAACGTCTCAAAATGGTTACTGTTTGGGTGTTCAAGTAGAAAAGCGTCGTACTCTTTAACATGGATTCATGATAGTGTTCGCAATATTATCTCAAAGTAGAATGACAGCGCATGTATAACACATATATCAAACATTCAAAAAGGACTCCTACCTTGGTGCAGTTTATTTCAAACCCAACATGAAATCCATAATGATAATTGCTCCATAAAAAACAACATCGTAGTAAACAGCATGGTGATTACTAGCTAAAACATATTTATTCCAACATATATATTGAACGGAGATTAAGGAAATATACCTGGTTTCCAAGCAAGCTGCGAAAATTCCTCCTCCCTCAACTAGTTCTCGTATGCCAAAGAAGACAATGCTTCAGAGGGGTTTTTCTGTTTGCCACGAGTTTTGGGTGTGGAGCAATGGTGGTTTTGCAAGGGTGTTCTCAGTATTGTTGTCGTTGTTGGTTTTTCTAAGAGAACTTGTCCCTTTTTCTGTGTGTCTGAGTGTTGATTTTATAGATGCAATTTGGTGATTCACGACTTAGAAACACGAAGTGTGATGTTCCCTGCATGGGGTTGTAAGCGTGGGTTTTTATTTTTTTGAGTCATGTGATAATGCATTTGTCTTTTTCTCTTTTTCTTTTGCATGCTTGGGACAATAGCTATGCCTAGGCCTTGGGTTCTCCCCTTTTTTGCACGGGCTAGGGAAGTGGTAGGATGATGTGGTGAGGTCAGACTATTGCATTTGGAGAGGGGGGAAAGAAAATTCGAATTCAAAAGAGGAGGTTCTTGGTGCAAAAATTTACTCATATGGCCATATTGTTCACAAGATATCTCCTAACTTAATGGTCCAATTTTAATGCTCTTGGGTTCATATGAAAGCTCTTGGATAATACTACAAGTTTGATGTTGGAAATTGATTGGAATAATTCCTTGAATTGGTAGTAAGACCTCTCACAAATCGTGTCCCCAAAACTGTCAAAAGAACTTAGAAAAATTCTAAGTTATTGAAATTTGACAATTTCAAGGGCCCTACTTTGATGATCCATAACTTGAGAATGGTTTATCCTATTGAGATGTTCCACATATGGTTGGAAAGCTCTCAATAAGCTCTACAACTTTCATTTGGGACTCAAGACCTGAATCCAAATGTAAAGGGGTGAAAAGTGGTATCAAAGTTGAGTAAATGAGTGATGAGAAGTGCTGAAAAATTTTCTAAGTGTTTGGCCAAAATGTCTTGTAAGCTTCATAACTCAAAATCTAAGCATTTTTAGACAGAAAGTCAAATGGAATGAATTAAAGATCTTGATGAGAGCTTTCCAATGAGCCTTGAGTCGTCTAATTTGAGCACACGATTTAGGAGTTATGGTTATTTCAAATCCGGCTATTAGGGGAAAAATGTCGTATACGAAGCCTTTCGCGACCAAAACCCTACTTATCTTGCAAGAAACCTTATGAAACTTGGTGTGGATGCTTTTAATACTTCATGAGACAATATATGATGATTAGAGCCATTAACACTTCAATTGATCCAAGATTCCAAAAGATTAGGGTTTCAGTCGAACCCTAATTTTGACTGTGAACGCACTGAGGTCAAACCTTGTGAATTTGTTTCTTCCTTCCCATATAAAGGTCTTAGGAGACTCTTGAGGATGTTGATAAACCAATAGAATTGATAATTAGGTTTCAGGGGATCATCTTGATGAAAAATCAAGGCTGTTGGCTGGTAAGCGTCACAGAAACCCTAGTTTTGAGATATAATGGGACTGAGGCTCAGATTCCGCTTGTTGAGAACCCATAGACCTTGGATTTTTGTCAAATGATATCTCTTGGATGTAGGCGGCATTATATGGCAAGTGGGTCACACAATCTTGATTTGATAGAGCCAATACTTAATGATTCCTTCAGGATAAAACCCTAATTCCAAAGCTCTGGTATTGGAGATCTGTTGTCGATTTGACTTGCTTCAAACAACTTGTGGAGCTTCACGATGGTAGGTAAACCTAATTTGAACACAAATAAACAAACTACAAGATATGGGTTAGCTCAAACAAATGCAGAGATGCTCCTAAGATGCACAAAAGCTAGATGACATCTAAGGGTAAAAATTTAGGGTACAACAGTTGCCCCTATTTAAATAGCTTCACCAGAGGGCGCGAGGAACGGGGATTCCAGAGGCATCAGGGTGAAAGGTATTTAAATATAGCAAACCAAAAATTTTTCCCTTAGATGGAATGCGAATGCTAAGGACACGCTACGGACATGCATATGCTGACATGCCATGAACTTCTAAAATGGTGCTATGATGCCAGGAATGTAAAGGAGGCAGACAAACAAGACACCAGGGACCACAGGAAGCAAACACGCAAGAAACGTTTCGCTGGGGAAAGACCGAAACTAGTATCCATAAGCAAAGACTCACTGGGGATAGTGGTCAACCGACAAAGGAGACTCACCGGGGAGAATCCAAAGAAACACTGGGAAAAACTAAAAGACAATCTCCACTAGGGAGAGATCCAAGGAGATAGATTTCAAGGGGAAAGAAACAAACCCACGCTCTTCCTAGGCATGAAACTAGAAAGAAGAACCTGATCACCAAGGATCAGTCTAGAGGAGACAAACAAACAAACAAAGACTTCCTGGGGATCTCAAAATGAAGAGTTCAAAATGGGATCCTCAGAAAGATCCAGGAAGGCGGAGACTAACTCTGCGCACCAGATAGGAGTCTTAAAGTTGAAGAAATTTGTTCCAAGAAACTAAACTTAAAGCAATTTTATTATTTTTTTTTGTTTTTATTTTGAAGAGAAACAATATTAGGGTGTTCAATTTACGACACGATTCGAACAAGAACGGTTTTAAAACAAATGACAGTGCTTGACACGATTCAAACAAAGTCCCAATTCAAGTTCGACACGATTCGAACAGGAACGGTTTTAAAACAAGAGCCAGTGTCCGACACGATTCGAACAAAGACACTGTTCAGGTTTGACACGATTCAAACAAGAACAAATTCTTAAGAAGACAATGCTTGACACAATTCAAGCATAGTCCAAGTTCAAGTTTAACGCGATTCAAACAAGAACACATAAGACAGTGTCTGACACGTTTCAAACAAAGTCCAAATAAGACACTGCTTGACACGATTCAAGCATAGTCCAAGTTCAAGTTTGACACGATTCAAACAAGAACAAAGTTTGTAAGAAGACAATGCTTGACACAATTCAAACATAGTCCAAGTTCAAGTTTGACACGATTCAAACGCGAACAAGTTCAAGTTTGACACGATTCAAACAAGAACACATAAGACCGTGTTTGATGCGCTTCAAACAAAGTCCAAATAAGACAATGCTTGACACGATTCAAACATAGTCCAAGTTCAAGTTTGACACGATTCAAACGAGAACAAGTATAAAATCCTTTAAAGTTAATCCTCTTGGGGAACAGAAAAAAGATTTTTATTTTAAAGATTCATATTTGGCGCGCAGAGGTTAAGACCGAACAAGCACGACACAAAGCAAACTGGGAATATCTTTACTTCACTGGGGAAATAAAGATAGGCACAACAAAAAACCAACAGCAAAACAGAGCACAAAGGACGCAAAGATGCTAGAGGATGATGCATATGCTTAGCTATATGCTAGGAACGACGTGAACGACGCAAAACAGGAAAGAAGAAAGGGTAACACAAGCCGACACCCTGAAACCCCTCATCAAGGATAGCCTGGGGCAATCTTCCTTTCACTGGAGATGACAGATCCATGCCAAAAATGCAATACTGCAAAATCTTCTTGTACGAACTTGATTCCAAAAAAAACATCTTAATTCCCGAGTAAAACTAAGTTTATCTTTCTCAAAAATTTTCTGCTTCCAAAAATCAGATGAAAATGACGAAGTTATTGTATTCAAGGACCAATAACAATTCTAATGACTAAGAATTATGTCGTCCAATAACTGACTTCTCTAGGGATTCTTGCATAAAGAGATGGGGTTTAAATGGGAACATGGTTAATGAGCCAAAAATAGACTTTGGTATCCATATCTGTTGGTTGAGATAACAAATAATCTGCTTCAAGAGGAAAATCGGTTGGAGCCAGAAAGGTGACCTCATTGGAGATAGAACCAAGAAATGGGCTCCAATAAAGGTATCTAGAATGATTGATCATCAAGGCTAAACGCAACTAGATGACATTCTAGAAAGGATCCGCAATGAAGGTTGAACCGAAAAACGGTCTTCATTGGGAAAAGATATCCAAAGTGATGGAACAACAGGTTCAAGCATGACCGGTTGGCACTTTGGAAAAAGAAGAACCTTATTGGAGATAGAATCAAAGAAATGGGCCCCAATAAAGGTATAGTATCTGATAGGTTAGTACCGGAGTTGCATAACTGGAGATAAAGCTTCCTGAGGAATACCCATTATGGTTGTAAAAAGGTTGAATAGTACCAGAGATAGATACGCTGCTTATAAGAGACTGCCAAGCTTCTTCAAGAGATTGCCGCTTTAAAGATATGTTGATATCATAATAATGTTGGAGAAATAATCTGTCTTCAACGAGGGTCTTGTAAAAGATTCTTCTTGCGAGAAACAGTGCAAAATAAATGCACGTCCAAAAATATGTAAAAAGCTACGCCTGCCAGGGACCAAAGTTCAATCTAGGAACAAGCCACAAAGAAATGGTCAAACAAGACTCCAATTGAGGAATGAACTCAAATGGGAACTTATCTTATCCAAATGTGGAAAAGATAACTAAACCAACCATCGTCCACGAGGATCAAACTCTGTGGGGAATTCAGAAAGGATGGGCACTTTATGCCTAGAGCTGACTTTCTATTGGAGAGAAAAGACAAACCCAGTCACTTGGGGAGATAGCCGCCAAAGTGAATCACAACAGGAAAACACCGGAAAGCTCAAACAACACGCAAAAATGCTATGTATATGAGTGCTTATGCCATGCTTATGTTTATGTTGACAAAACAGACAAGAAGAAAAATCGGAGATGAAGTAAACACCTCAACAAAGGATACCCGGCCAAACTCAACAGGTTGGACCAATACTGGGGATGAAGAAGAATCAACCATTTTGCTGGTACTTTGCTAGTGAAAAGAGTATTCCACCTGAGGTATACCATCATGAGGATTGCCATCATGATCTTGATCTCTTTGTTGAAGAAAAAATCCATGGAGATTTGTCAAGATTAGCTGAAGTAACAACTTATTGGGGAGTTAGCGGAGGATATCACAAGAATAAAGTGATTATGCATCCTATTGGTGTAATAATCATCTTCAAATCTTATCTGACCCAGTCTATATGGTTTGATAACAAGGGGATTTTATAGAAGAATTGGCATACAAGGTGTTTCAATATCTTCAAACTCTTGGAGAGATCTTGGCATAACTGCCCCAGATTAACTGCATATGCACAACAAGGTTCTTGAACTTGTTTCAGACTGGTTGTTTGGCGATTTGGGGAACAAACTTGCCCCTGTCAGCCTGGTTGATTTTTGAAGGAGATATCGTAGACTTTTAGAGATTTACCGAATCTCGGCCTGATTGCCCCTGATTGACGGGTCTGTGAGGGTAAGTCATCAAAAGGATTTCATAGAAAAATTGGCATGCCATATGCTTCAATATCTTCCAACTTGAATAATCAAAAGAATTTTACGGAAGGATACTTCCAACTTGAATAATCAAAAGAATTTTACGGAAGGATACTTCCAACTTGAATAATCAAAAGGATTTTACGGAAGGATACTTCCAACTTGAATAATCAAAAGGATTTTACGGAAGACTTGAAAGACCATATGCTTCAATATCTTCCAACTTGAATCTTGACGTAGCTGTTTCTGTTCAGTTACACTCGAGATACTCAAACTGTAGTAGAAATTACTCGGTAACGGATTTGCCCCTGCTGATGGGTTACTGGAGTCAAAACTTGTCATAAGATGATCTCAAGAATATTTGCCCCAATATTCTGGATTTGCAGAATTTTGCCTCTGATAGGTAATAAAAAAGATTATACAAAAGGATTGGCCTACCAGATGCCTCAATATCTTCAAACTTTTAAAGGGAAAGCGACATAACTGCCACTGTCCAACTGTATTCGCAACACTAAAGTTGTAGTAGAAATGACTGGAAAACAAAACTTGCCTTTGCCGATGGGTTACTGGGGTCCACACTTGTCCTAAGATGACCTGGGGAAGACTTGCCCCAATATTCTGAACTTGAAGAGTTCTGCCCCTGAATCACCAACTCTTGGGATAATAGGTTGGCAAACTTCACGCTTGGTTGCCCTTGACTGAGTCAAATTTCCTTTATCGAGTTTGATTCCTTGACTGACGGCGCTTGTCGGGATTCCTTGATACCGAATGGTATTGCAGACAAGCGTTGTTTATTAACATTGGCAAAATTTTAATGCAAAGGTTTAATGCGAAATTTGATGCAAAGTTTGAAGACAAAGATTTGATAAAAAACACGCAGTGAAGTGATTAAATAGTCAAAAACAAAGGTGGGCCTAGTCATTAAGGAAGTGACCGACACACGTGAGCAACACATATTATTAGGAGTCAGGTTACCCAACCTTGCTGTAGTACGCTTTTCAAAACGACCTTACCTCAATTAGGTCTTTTAAGGGTTGTAATGTGGTATGGTTCATGGTTTATGAAACAAAGGTAAAGGCTCAAATCCTAAGCTGAGTTAACTCAAGATATACGTCCAACTTTCCAGCAACAGGAAGTCACTTGATTTACAAGCTGACTGGCGCCTTATGTGAAACGCTCGTGTTTGAATGCATAACCGAGTTAAGCTGAGAACTACCCTGCCCCAAGGTTGAGATCATGATTTTCGTTGTGTAAGGGGAGAAAACTCCTACTTCTAGGCTCGAAGGGGTTGACAAGGGATTGTCATCCTTCCTTCTCCAATGTTTAGGAAATGTGAAACAATGCCTTACATCCTCGGCGAGGTTAATTTGAAAGTATACCACAGCAATTACGAACATGAGGTTTTCATCATCCTCCCCAATCTTTGTTTAAACCAACGGTTTGAAAAAGGGTAAAAAAGATGTGTATTTTTCTTTTATGAAAATAAAAGTAAATGTGTGAAACGAATGGATTTAAACAAAAGATGCATAAATATTTCAATAATGTTGCCAATTTAGAGATACAACAAAGCTCGTAAGCAAATACCAATACAACTAAAGGGAATATAACTGAAACACAAAACATAGCCAACTAAAGATTTCAGTTTCCGGGTCCGAACGGGAAAAAGCCTTCACCACCAATCACTTGTTCCTCGTGGTATAGAACTTTGAGAGGCCTTGCAGGTCCTTTGCCTTTTGCTACGAAAGTTGAGGTACAGGTGTCTGAAGTACCCTCCTGAGGTTTCAGATTCTTCAGCAAGCTCATCAGCTTCTTTTCAAATTCCTTGCATTCTTCAATGGGATGTCCGATAGTCCCAGTGCGAAATTTGCATTTGGTCCTTGGGTGGTCTTCTTCGAAGATTAAGTCCTTATCATGAATCAGTTCCCGCACAAAATATTCTAAAGCTCGACAATTGTCCAAATCATGCCCTTTAGCTCCCATATGGAATTCACAAGTTAAGTTGGGATTATACCAAGGTCCTTGAAAAGGTGTGAGAAGTCGGGGAGTTACCAGTTTGTTTTGCATCAACAGTGGGAAAAGTTTGCTTAATGGCACTGGGATAGGTTGGTGGTTAAATTTCCCTCTTTTGGCAGCACACTTCTTCTTATTTCGAGGAGAAACACATGTTGGAGACTGAAAGCCCCTCTTCGTAAGCACCTGATGAAGATTACGCTTGGATGCAGGAACAGGACCAACGTTCGTCTGGCGTGAGGCTTCTCCAAAAAAAAATTCTGGACGCGAGAGATCCTTAGGAGGTGGTAAAGGATAGTTGATTTGAATGCCTTGTTATGTAAATGATAACATGTTGGGATCAAGCAGAGTCTGAACCTTGTCTTTGAGTGCTCTGCAATCTTCAGTTGAATGCTTCTGTGCCCCGGCATGGTAGTCACAACGAATGTTGGTGTCAAGGCCTGACGGGCCCGGAAAAGATGTTGGATCTCTCTCTTCTGGCACTATCAATCCATTTTTGATCAAATCTGGCAACATCTGACTATATGTCATCGGCAACGGAGTGAAATTCCTTTCTGGCTTCCTTGGCCTCTGTCGTTCATGCTGATGTGGAACACGAGCGCTCTTGAATGCTGGTTTGTCGCTATGAGAGCAATTTTCCTCTTTCAACAGAGTTTCCAGAACCCATTTCGTCTGGCATTTGAGGATCCTAACCTCCTCTCTCATTTCCTCCTGGAACTCCACAATCTTTTTAATCACTGTCAGCGCACCCTTCATGACTTCCAGAAACTGCTCCATTCCTCTTTGGAGCTCTTTCAATTCATGGTCGACTCTGTCCATCTCACGGTACCGTTTAGACATCCTTTGTCGAGTTTGAACTTGGGTGTTGGCGTTTGGAAAATCAAGGTGACGGGCTCTGAAGAGCACAAGACGACGATAAGACGCGAAAGAAATGCACATGCATATGCGAAAACACAGATGAGATGTAAAATGATATGCGGATGCAATGCGAAATGATGCGTATGATGCAACATTCACTTCAAGGAACTCGAAAGTGTAGTTAAATATCGCGATTGGAAACTTGTTTTTTATTAAAATTTAAAACTTGGTTACAAGCGGTACACCCTCAGGGCTTTCAGTACAACAAACAAACAGAATACAACAGAGAGGAACTAGGGCTTCACTCCGCTGGATAATGCTCCATTTCTCTCACTGAGTTCTTCCATCAACTTGTCAATCCTTTCCTGTAATATGTATTTGTCCAGTGTCAGCTTCTCCACTTCTGCTCTCAGTCTTGAAACTTCATCTGATTCTATTACAGGAGGCTTGGGCCGAGGATATGGCATCGTCAGAGCGAGGGCTCGTTTGCGTGACCACTCTAGGTAAGATTCTGTAACCGTGCAGTCAGGGTTTGTTGTTGCAGTCATTCCTTGTCTGTTGATTTGACGCCAGGCAAACAGAATCTGTATCTTCAGCTGGGGGTCTTCTCCTTCATAGAGGTAAATTCTTTTCAAGTTCTCCGGATCTGGTATATCGTTCATCGGATGTCCAAGTTGGCGACGAGCGAGAACAGGGTTGTAACTTGTGCACCCTTTCGTGCCAAGAAGAGGTACATTGGAAAAATCTCCGCAATTGTGAATCATGGGGATTCCTCCGTACATGGGATCATACCAAACAACATCTGAGTGGGTTAGGTCCATGAGTTTAACGGGCCATTCAGAGCCATCCCTCACATCCAGAAGGCCGTGGTCTTCGGTAGGTGCGAAATAAACCACATATAGAGGATAGCAGTGCAACATACGATCTGACTTTCTCCTTTCAGGATCTTCGAATGGATCGAGTGGTATGCATCGGCCAACAGCGTTGGTACCGGGTTCTTGAGCATGAAGATCCTGATTGCATGAACATCGACGAAATTCTCAACATTCGAAAACAAAAATAGACCATAAACCAGTAGTGCGAAAAGATTCTCGAAAGCCCTAGTTTTTCCTTGGTCGGCGAACTCTCGAGCTTTCTCAAATAAGAATTGAGCAGGCAAGCCGTCGATCCCCCTTCTGAACCTCATATGCGTCTGGATCTCTATCAGCTTGATGCGAGTCACTCTCGTGATGTCTTCCTGACTGGGTCTTCCTTCTCCGCCGTAGAACGGGGGTGAATCTTTGACGGGTATCCCTATTAAGACAGAATACTCTTCCAAAGTGGGCATCAACTGGAAATCTTGGAAGATGAAGCAGTGGTAGATCACATGGTAGAGTTGAACCAGTGTTTCCAATAGACCCTCAGCCACTTGTACCTGTAATAAAGAGAGAATATGCCCGTGTTTTGTGGCGAAGGCATCTGGATCCCTTATCCGACCTCCTAGTTCCCTCAACTGTTCCACATCAAAAACCCTGAAGGTGTATGGTACCGTTCCTTTACTTCCACGATCCATTTTACGATATCTAAAAAAACAGGCTTTGAGTTCTTTGAAGTGAATGAAAAAAAAGAATGCAAATGCAATGAGATGCAAAAGTTCGTGGAGTTTGAGTATTTATAATCGTCATAGAATAGCAACGGACACGATTTCATTAATCATACAAAATTTGTTACAAGTGGAAGAAACGAGAATTAAAAATTCGTAAGGAAAACATTACAACTGTTGATATTCTTACAAGAGTTTTTAACAATAATTAAATAAAGGTTAATAAAAGGCCTAAGGAGATTCCCCAAATAATCTTAGCTTGTACTTCTTAATCTCTTCTTCCATTCGGGACTTCTCGAGAACCAGCTCATCTATTATCGCTTTCCACGAAGTAGACTCAGGGTTTGAGGGACTCGGGTCTTCTTGTAACTTCCTCCTTTTGCAAGAGAGAACTTCCTCACTTTTTGCCTTTAGTTGTCTTTGAAGCGCTTCATTCTCTTCCACAAGCACCTCGCACTTATCCTTCCAGGCATTCCCTATCTGCTGAGCTTTCCTTAAGGCGATCTTTAATTCCTCTGCCTCCGATGCAAAGATGAAGACAGGCTCTTCATTCAAGACCATAGGCTCTTGGTGGTCATAGGGCATCCTTAGTTCAATAGCCCTTCTTCTGACCCATTGTAGGTAAGGGTCCATGGAGACAAAGTTATGCTTCCCCAAAGCATTCCTATCTTTCTTGTGTTTGTCCTTCCAGGCTTTTAAAATCCTGCTCCTCAATTCCTCCTGCTTTTCATAATCCTTGGAGAAAAATCCTTCTGTATGAATACCAAGAGGCTTGACCTTCAAAGGGTACCCGGACTTTCTGCGAGCTAAGACCGGATTGTAACTAGTTATTCCTTGTATGCCAAGAAGAGGAACATTCCCGAACTTTCCACAGCTATCAATGATCACAACATCCTCGTACCTATAAGGGTTATACCAATCAACGTCAGAATGAGTAAGGGCCATGATCTTCTTAGACCACCATCCCTTTTTAAGGTCCCAGAAAATGTTAGCCTTGGGCAAGTGCGAAGTAAACCACTTGTACAATAAGGGTACACAACAAGTGATCTGTCCTCCTTTGGCATGCTTCGAATGTATGGCGTGATAAGCTTCAGCTAACAAAGTAGGGACAGGGTTCCTCTTCATAAATATCTTGATAGCATTGAGGTCCATATAGTCTTTGAGATTGGGGAACAGAAAGGCACCATAGATCATTAAAGCATATATAGCCTCAAAGGCAGCCATGTCAGAACACCTGGCATAATGATAAGCTTTCTCCACTAGAAATTTCATAGGCAAAACAGAAATCCCTCCTTTGGTAGTCATATTCCCTCTTATGTCTGCTAACTCCAAATGTGTCGCCTTAGCAATCTCTTGTTCCTTAGGGTCCTTACCAAAAATGGGAAAAGGAGACTTATCCAAAATAGGTATCCCGGTCAGACATGCATATTCCTCAAGAGTCGGCACCAGTTGGTAATCAAGGAATGTGAAGCAATGATATACCGGGTCATAAAACTGAAGTAGGGTGGAGAGAAGTCCTTGATCAACCCTCGCCTTCAACAAAAACAGAAGCGCCCCATACCTACGCTCGAATCCTTTTGGATCAACCAACAGAGTCTCCAACCTCCTTAGGTCACTTGTGTCAAAACTCTTGTAAGTATACTTCACGGTGTTCCTTCTTTCATTGTCCATGGCACCCTACGACGTAAATAAAAGACTCAGACTCCACGAACTTGAACGAAAATGATGCTTATGTATGCATGTATGCACAAACACACAAACAAAAGGGCACACAAACAAGCAAACAAAAAGTCCTAGGTTCAAAGGAGCATGAATGGAGTCAAGGTCTACCCATCCCATAGGGTGGTGTGGTTTTAGAATGTACCTGCCGAACGGGTTCTAAGAGTTCCCAGAGTCTACGACCCATCTTTCGGATATTATCGACTTCCCAAATTACTCGGTTAGTCAATAATATTCTCAAGAGAATCTCGTCTGAGTGTAGTATCGCGTGACAACTATTTGGAAATGGACTCCCGCATAGTCACCGCACTACGTCCTAAAAGGCCAAGTTGGGTTAAAGGTGCTACGGTCCTCAGTCTTAAAGGTCCTTGGTCGAAGTTAATACCGTTTTCACGAATGTACTCGTTCAAACAATATTAAGTTCAAAAGAACCTAAACTGAGCGATGATTTTCTCAATTCGACTTTTCAGGAATCGACTCCGTCAAAGTACCCTTGACCATATCATCTCCTATAATTATACTCATGTCCAGGTCTAGGACTCCTCACCACTCAAAGTGACAACCCAAGCAAGCATAACAAATACAAATATATATAACGAATAACATAATTTAAACAAGTTAGGGGGAACCCTCTTATGAGAATCTCCAGTGAAGTCGCCATTTCTGTCGCGGTGAAAATTAGATAACAAGCTATTAATTAACTTGCATCGTATTTTTTTTATGTCACCACCGGTCTTTGATTTATCCAAAGGAAGGGAGAAAAAAATCGAATTCCCACAATGCAATGCAAATGCACTAAGATTCTAAGTTCGGGGGTTGGTTTATACCTAGGGAAGGTGTTAGCATCCTAGATATCTGTAGTACTCTACAGGAACCTCTTGACTATTTATGTTATATGTTATCTATCTTGCTAAAGGTTTTATGCTAAAGGTTTGAAAATCCTAGGGGTTAGTATCTAAGTATACTCGATAAAGCATCGCACTTTACGCCTACGTATCCTCGGGAATAGAATTAGAGTACGCGTAGTTCTTCTTCTACTGATCTATTGACTATGGTCAATATTCAGAGGGGAAATGAGTACAAGCTCATTGTAGAGTTTAAGAACTCTCTAGATCTAGTTGAAATGGACCTACGTTGAAGTTTAGTCAGTAGGGGAAGTGATAAATTTATTATGATGAATATCACTAAGAGTTGAAGAACTCTTCCTAAAGCTAGTTGTGATTTCGGGGCTCGGATGAGGCAAAGAAACGAAGTTTCTTCCTAAGAGGTTACTTAGGTTAAGATGGGGGTCATTATCTCAAGGTGACGATTATGAATGCAAATGATATGCACCATGCACAATAACACGGTCATCATGCATGGGATTTTCCTTTGGATATTAATGCGATTAAATTACGTTGTTTAGGCGATGGTGCTAGCAAGGTGATGCTAGACTTGTGTCTTGTGACCAAAAGGTTGAATGCGATGCCCGAAGGCGATCGACTTACATGGGTAGAAAATGGGCTCGACGTTGGATCGAGAATTTTGATATCGTTTTGAAAAGGTTTAGGCAATAGTAAATAAATGTACAGATAGAAGTAAGATATGATAAACATATACATGATAAAATGACAAGGTACGACATGATATAAGTTACAACATTGATATGAGATAACATAATGGAAGCAACATAAGCATGAGGATGGCAATATGTTTCATGATAAGATATGGATAAGATGAATATGTTTCAAATAGAATGATTAAGAATGATATCAACATGTTTAAATCTTTATGAAGACAAACATGGGGGATGATATAAAAAGGGTGATAATCAATATGCTTCAATCTTTAGGAAGACAAACATATAGAATGATGTGAAAAGGTGATGATAAAGAAGACTGGTATTCATGTAAAAACCAAACGTGTGGCCAACCAACATGGATATATTAACTTAAGAATTAAACAAGGATGCTTAAAAATGACATTGATAATTAGACCAAGAATTGACAACACAATAGAAATTAACAATTAACACACAATTAGGTAATTAAAAAATTGGCTACACATGGATAATTAACATTTAGAAATTAAACATCTAACCATGCAAATTGACAAATCTCAAAATTAAGGCACACAATTGATAATTTAAAGTTAACGACATAATTTGAAAATTACAATTAACATCTCAATTAGAATTAACAATACCATTCAAAATGCGATTGATAATTAGAGTCAAAAGCTACTAGAACAATTAACAATAAAAATATAATTAACAATTAGAAAACATAACACATATTAATTAATGATAAAATAAATAATTAAAGGACAAATTATAAAACAAAATAAAAATATTTTTAGAGTTTATTGGATTAAGCAAAATAAATAAAAGGTTTTAAAAAGAAAAGGTTTAGAAGTTAGAAAAATTTGAAACAAAAACGCAGGGGGTGTATTAGTGATTTTAGCTTAGTTAAAAAAATGAAAGGGAGTGAATTGGGCCTGGATGGTGGGGTGTATATAGGAAATGGCGCATGGCCCATGGTCAGAAATGTCAAGGCAAAACGAAATTCAAAAAAAGCAAAGGCAAAACGAAATTCAAAACAGCAAAAGGGTCGATCCAAGGATCGAACCCGGGCATGGCAAGGCATAGGCGTATTTAAGTGAATGTGTGTGACCGTTGGGACGACGTGTTCATCCGGTTATTATACGCAACCATTAATTTATAAGCCAATAAATCATGAAAATATAATAGAATAAAATGCGCATGCACAGACGTGGTGGTGTGTGATAATATGTCACACGTGATAAGGGCATGTGACCTTTAGTACACTACCAGACAAACATGAAAGTAAAGCAAACAATCAGCAATCGCGCATGGGAGATGGGAAGAAGAACATGCAGTCTCATTAAAACCACTATCACTTCCAATTACAACAACAAAACGAGCTTTCAACTCCTAACCAACCTCATTCAACTAAAACATGATCGATCAACGTGAAATAAAACATCAAAATGGAGCATTTGGTGTGTAGAACATAATGGAGTCAACACTTAACAGCATGGTGACTGATATCATGAAGAAAATGCGGAGGAAATCAAGTGTTGTAAATACGAAACTTAGTTAGGAAAATCATGAAATAACACAACCCAAAACATCATAAATTTCAACAACTTGATAACAACATGATAACAGAGGCAAAACTTTGTTCAGGAATCTAGCCATATGAACCAAACATCACAATAAAGCCCACGCAAAGAAAAAGAAAAGAACAAACCAGCATGTATTCATTCACATGATCAATAATTGTAAAAAAAAATTCATAGAATCTCAACTATATCTACACCCCAGTTATACTCCTCTATGTAAAGGGCAAAACGACAACCTTAAACGTCTCAAAATGGTTACTGTTTGGGTGTTCAAGTAGAAAAGCGTCGTACTCTTTAACATGGATTCATGATAGTGTTCGCAATATTATCTCAAAGTAGAATGACAGCGCATGTATAACACATATATCAAACATTCAAAAAGGACTCCTACCTTGGTGCAGTTTATTTCAAACCCAACATGAAATCCATAATGATAATTGCTCCATAAAAAACAACATCGTAGTAAACAGCATGGTGATTACTAGCTAAAACATATTTATTCCAACATATATATTGAACGGAGATTAAGGAAATATACCTGGTTTCCAAGCAAGCTGCGAAAATTCCTCCTCCCTCAACTAGTTCTCGTATGCCAAAGAAGACAATGCTTCAGAGGGGTTTTTCTGTTTGCCACGAGTTTTGGGTGTGGAGCAATGGTGGTTTTGCAAGGGTGTTCTCAGTATTGTTGTCGTTGTTGGTTTTTCTAAGAGAACTTGTCCCTTTTTCTGTGTGTCTGAGTGTTGATTTTATAGATGCATTTTGGTGATTCACGACTTAGAAACACGAAGTGTGATGTTCCCTGCATGGGGTTGTAAGCGTGGGTTTTTATTTTTTTGAGTCATGTGATAATGCATTTGTCTTTTTCTCTTTTTCTTTTGCATGCTTGGGACAATAGCTATGCCTAGGCCTTGGGTTCTCCCCTTTTTTGCACGGGCTAGGGAAGTGTTAGGATGATGTGGTGAGGTCAGACTATTGCATTTGGAGAGGGGGGAAAGAAAATTCGAATTCAAAAGAGGAGGTTCTTGGTGCAAAAATTTACTCATATGGCCATATTGTTCACAAGATATCTCCTAACTTAATGGTCCAATTTTAATGCTCTTGGGTTCATATGAAAGCTCTTGGATAATACTACAAGTTTGATGTTGGAAAGTGATTGGAATAATTCCTTGAATTGGTAGTAAGACCTCTCACAAATCGTGTCCCCAAAACTGTCAAAAGAACTTAGAAAAATTCTAAGTTATTGAAATTTGACAATTTCAAGGGCCCTACTTTGATGATCCATAACTTGAGAATGGTTTATCCTATTGAGATGTTCCACATATGGTTGGAAAGCTCTCAACAAGCTCTACAACTTTCATTTGGGACTCAAGACCTGAATCCAAATGTAAAGGGGTGAAAAGTGGTATCAAAGTTGAGTAAATGAGTGATGAGAAGTGCTGAAAAATTTTCTAAGTGTTTGGCCAAAATGTCTTGTAAGCTTCATAACTCAAAATCTAAGCATTTTTAGACAGAAAGTCAAATGGAATGAATTAAAGATCTTGATGAGAGCTTTCCAATGAGCCTTGAGTCGTCTAATTTGAGCACACGATTTAGGAGTTATGGTTATTTCAAATCCGGCTATTAGGGGAAAAATGTCGTATACGAAGCCTTTCGCGACCAAAACCCTACTTATCTTGCAAGAAACCTTATGAAACTTGGTGTGGATGCTTTTAATCCTTCATGAGACAATATATGATGATTAGAGCCATTAACACTTCAATTGATCCAAGATTCCAAAAGATTAGGGTTTCAGTCGAACCCTAATTTTGACTGTGAACGCACTGAGGTCAAACCTTGTGAATTTGTTTCTTCCTTCCCATATAAAGGTCTTAGGAGACTCTTGAGGATGTTGATAAACCAATAGAATTGATAATTAGGTTTCAGGGGATCATCTTGATGAAAAATCAAGGCTGTTGGCTGGTAAGCGTCACAGAAACCCTAGTTTTGAGATATAATGGGACTGAGGCTCAGATTCCGCTTGTTGAGAACCCATAGACCTTGGATTTTTGTCAAATGATATCTCTTGGATGTAGGCGGCATTATATGGCAAGTGGGTCACACAATCTTGATTTGATAGAGCCAATACTTAATGATTCCTTCAGGATAAAACCCTAATTCCAAAGCTCTGGTATTGGAGATCTGTTGTCGATTTGACTTGCTTCAAACAACTTGTGGAGCTTCACGATGGTAGGTAAACCTAATTTGAACACAAATAAACAAACTACAAGATATGGGTTAGCTCAAACAAATGCAGAGATGCTCCTAAGATGCACAAAAGCTAGATGACATCTAAGGGTAAAAATTTAGGGTACAACACAGGAGTTACACCTGCTACTGGTTGATACCGTCGCCTTTGCTTTCCGAGAGAGATATTCCCAATATCCTGCTCTTTTTTCTTAGGGAGAGCACTACCGTATCATTTTGTATTACTTGAGGATCCAACATCTTTAACTAAATGTCCTTCTCGGACTGCTTCCTCGAGACGAACCCCCATGCCGACCATTTCAGTGAAATCACCGGACGCACTGGCAACCATTCTATCATAGTAAAACGAGCTCAAGGTTTTTAAGATCTTTGTCATCTCTTTTTCCTCGAGAGGTGGACTAATCTGAGCGGCGATTTCACGCCATCTCTGAGCATATTCCTTAAAGGTTTCCTTGTCCTTTTGTGACATGGCTCTGAGTTGATCTCTGTCTGGTGCCATGTCCAGGTTATATTTGTACTACTGAACGAAGGCAGTGCCAAGATCTCTGAAAGTAGCGATCTTAGTGCGGTTTAAACCCATGTACCATTTGAGTGCAGCACTGGTTAAAGTATCCTGGAAGTAGCTGGTGGTTCTCAGTCTGAGTTGACATCCGCCGAGAGTACATCACTAGATGGCTTTGAGGGCAAGAGTTACCCTTGTACTTTTCAAATTTGGGAACTTTGAACTTGGGCAGAACTTTCACATTGGGGACCAAACAGAGGTCTGCGGTGCCCTTTCCAAATAAATCCTGACCGCGAAGGGCTTGCAGCTCTCTCTGTATTTCCAAGAACTGTTCCTGGAACTTTTTCATTTTCTCCTCCATACTTTCGTTTCCACTAGAAGGTATCTGGGGAATCTGTCCTTCTGGGACAGTGTGTACCACGGGTGGTGGTATAGTCATTACGACAGTTACTCTTGGTGCCTCCTGAAGTTTGTAACCTTCAGGAGTCGCTGTCATGCCCCTGGCATCTTCGCTTTCCCGAAGTTTGTAACCTTCAGGCCCAGCGGTTCCTGCTGCGGTTCCTGGATCCTCAGTGATCGGCGGAACATATCCTTCTGGGATATAGTTGAGTTGAATCCCCCAGGGACGATCTTTATGCATGTTATACCGAGGATTAATCTTTTCCACTATAGGTGTTGATGTGATCTCTGAGATCACAGTTCTTTGTTGTTGCATCTGAGCTTCCGCTAGAGCTTGCATGTCGCTGTGAAGCTTCCTCAGATCCTCTCTTAGAGCGTCGATTTCTTCTCTCAGCTCTTAGTTCTCTTCCTCAAGATTATCCATTTTTTTTTGTTGACTGTCCCGAGTATTGTACGAATGAGGCAGTTTGACTCTAGAACCGAGACACAAACGTGAGATTCGTAGAGAAGAAGAATGAGTTGTGCGAGAATGATGAATGGTATGCAATGATTATATTTAGCTATTTCTTGTTTAATCAAAAGAAACTTCAACAATTGGATTGCAAATATCAAACAGTGGGGAAACCCCATTTTATTGAATTCAAAGATTGCGGAAATGGAAATACAGTAATTTACAAAGTGCTGTAAAAGGAAATCTGAACTTATGGGTCCCGAGTCCTCTCTGAGGAGAGCTCAGGTGCTGGATCTGGTACTTTCCTTTTCTTTGACTGGGGCTCTTGAGCCGTTGTTGGGTTGTCATTCCTTTGCCAAGTGAAAGGAGCAAGCAAATTCCTTTGGTCATCTTGATTCTCTACAGCATGTTGCTCTAAAATTTCAATCAGAGCGTCTTTATCTTTCAATAGCTGCTATATTTTCTTACACTCCACATTGAGAAAACGATACTTATTCTTCCAAGACCTCTTCTCCTATTGAACCTTGTTGAGAGTCACCTGAAGTTTTTTCGTATCAGTCATAAAGTAAAGGACGAGGTCCCTTAACGGAAGAACTTCCTGACGAGGGTAAGGCATCCTTAGCTTGAGAGCTCTAGTTTGTACCCAGTGGAGATAAGGTTCCACCGAGACACAGTCTGGTTTTCCTAGAGACTCTCTTCCTTTTCTGTGAACGTGTTTCCAAGCGTGCACTATTTCTGTCTTTAGTGCCCTGTCGATTTCTCCTTCCTTGAAGAAAAGACCTTCCAGATGAGCATTACACGGGACATGCCTCATTGGGTATCCAAATTGATGAAAAACTAAAACTGGATGATAATTGATTCCTCCCTTAGTTCCTATAAGGGGTACATTAGGGAAATTTCCACAATGGTCAATGATCCTGATCCCGTCGTAGATCCGATTGTACCAATCGATGTCCGAGTTAGTAAGAGACATGATTCTCTGCGACCAACGTAATGTACTTTTTTCATCCCAAAATGCAGCAGACTTGGGTAAATGGGAAGTGAACCATTTGTATAGCAGGGGTACACAGCATGTGATCATTCCTCCGCTATACAAATTCCTTAAGTATACAGAATGATAAGCATCTGCGAGCAGGGTCGGTACAGGGTTTCCAATCAGAAATATCTTAATGACATTGATATCAACGAAGTTATCAATGTTTGGAAACAAAAATAACCCGTAGGTGAGCAAAACAAAGATGCTCTCGAAAGCGGCCACCTTCCCTATACTAGCAAAGTACAGGGCTTTCTTTATCAAAAGTTGGGCTGGCAAACAATAAATTCCACCCTTAGTGGTCATGTGAGTCCTGACTTATGACTCGTCCAAATAAATTGCTCTTGCAATGGTTTGATCCTTTGGAATTTCTTCCAGTCCAGAAAAGGGAGCTTGATCAGTGATATGTAAATCAGTCAGGTGAGAGTACTCCTCCAATGTTGGTGCTAGTTTATAATCCGGGAATGTGAAACAGCGGTAAACCGGGTCGTAAAACTGAATGAGCGTAGCCAGGATTCCCTCAATTACGTGGACCCTTAACAGAGATAGCAGACCTCCGTACTTAGCTCTGAAAGCCTCAGGGCTGGTTATCATCCTTGCAAAACCTCTTAAATCCTCTAATTTTGGAACCTTGAAGGTGTACTTGTGAGTTTTCCTCCTACCAAAATCCATTAGCGCAATTATTTTATCTGACATTTGCAATCATTGTCTTAGTTTAATTTGAAAAAGAGAGACTAGAAGAGAATATTTTTCTTTGTTTAAATTTTTTTTAGATGAATGTATGAATGCATCACACAAAAACATAGAAAGAACATGGGGAAAGCATTATATATATTTGTCCTAATATCCTAGACCTCTAGAATCCTATGATCCTATACAGACAATGACTCCCCAGCAGAGTTGCCATTTCTGTGACACTTTGTGAAATTAGGGTTTTCTACCCTAAGGAAGGCAAGAAAGAATGCCTCCCACTGTGGTCGCCATTTTTCTGTAGCACGGTTTTTGTGGTTTCGAATCACTATCGCTTTGGTACTACAGTTCGATTCATTTTTTATCCTATTGAGCTGATTAAGGAAGGGGAATAGATGTCTCCAATTAACCCTGCTTACATACTGAATTTAAACAGTCAAAACTGTTGGTTTACAAATGCTATCAAATATGGGGGTTCTCCTTTAGGGTTATTTTCTTAAGAATACACGTGTCTAGATTATTTGTGAGGTTTTCGGCAAGGTGCGGGATTGGATGTTTTTGGTTAGTGTGCTCGCTAAGATTTTGCAATCTTATGCCTACGTATTCCCGTTTAAATGAAACAGGGAAATTAGAGCGATCGTAGTTCCTCCTATTCTAAGGGAGGAAAAAGATATTTGGTGTCTTGTTCAAAGCCCAAGACATGAAGCTAAAAGGTGATTTGTATCTTGTTCAAAGCCCAAGATATGAAGCTAAAAGGGGTCCTGACTGAGAGGGAATTTGTCATCTCTAAAGAGGAATTGTTGACGTTTGTATGCTGTGAGCAAAGCACAAATTTGATGATAATGGTTGATTGACTCAACTGGAGATTTCTTTATACAAAGCCTAAGAGGGGGATAAAAGGTTGACTTTTCTGGGGAGAATGTTCTTTCTGTCTTGTACAAAGCCCAAGATTGAGGCTAAAAGGGTCAACTCAACAACAGAGGGCTCCTTATATGTCTTGTACAAAGCTCGAGACGATGGCTAAAAAGGTTTGACCCAACTAGAGAGTCTTTTATATGTCTTGTACAAAGCCCAAGACAAAGGATGAAAAGGGGTTTGACTCAACAAGAGAGTCTTTTATACTCAACAAGAGAGTGTTTTATACTCAGTGAGAGAGTGTTTTTATATGTCTTGTACAAAGCCCAAGACGGAGGCAAAAAGGGGTGTTTTGACTCAACAAGAGATTCTTTTATACTCAACAAGAGAGTGATTTTCTGTCTCGTACGAAGCCCGAGATTAAGGCTAAAAGGGTTGACTCAACAAGAAAGTCGTTTATACTCAACAAGAGAGTGCTTTTATATGTCTTGTACAAAGCCTAAGACGGAGGCTAAAAGGCTGATTGACTCAACAAAAGAGTCTTTTATAATCAACAAGAGAGTGTTTTTATATGTCTTGTACAAAGCCCAAGATGGAGGCAAAAAAGGGTGTTTGACTCAACAAGAGAGTCTTTTATACTCAACAAGAGAGTGTTTTTATATGTCTTGTACAAGGCCCAAAACGGAGGTAAAAAAGGGATTGACCCAACAAGAGAGTCTGAAAAGGTTATCTCTGCTGGGGAGGATCATTGTACAAAGCCCAAGAGGAGGCTATCTTACTGTTGGGGATGATTAAGATCCCTAGGCAGGTCCAAGTGTGGGGAACTCTCATGAGAGAGACCAGGTTTCTCCTTAAGACTGATCCAGAATGATCAGGGTTTCTTCTTGTGTTTAGAAGGAACTTGAGAATGTCTTTGAGACTCAAGGGGTTTAGACTGTCCAAGTCTAGAGTTTGATCTTTTGTATAATGCCCAAGAGGAGGCGCGGGCATTAAGGGGTGAGAGTCAACCCTAAAATGGCCGGAGTTTCGACACTGGAAATACTGCTCTAGCAAAGGATGACTAAGTTTTGTCTTATACCTTTAAGAGGTCGTCAGGGTCGTTGTATTAATCCCAAGAGAAGGCATGAGAACTTCTAAGAACCCGAAGGGTCCTTGTACAACGCCCAAGAGGAGGCGGGGATGCTTTTAGGAAGCTTGTGGGTACCCAAACTAAGAGAAGTTCAAGAAATGAAATTCACTGAGAAGAGATCATTCCAGGAAAGTTCGAGAATTTGGAAGAAACTCAAGAGAAGCTATTCACGGAGAATAGATCAACTATGGGGAGTTGAGTTTCTTTGTCAATTTCTAGGGGTGACAGTCTGAGAAAGGGTTCACCGAGAATGTTGCCTTTCACGTCTCCATATTGTTTAACCCCAAGAGGAGGGAAGACTGTATCTAGAAATCCTATGGGGATCTAGTTTTGTTTACATTCTGAGAGTGACCAACAGGCTTTACCTAGTGCTAGACGTAGTTACCGGGGAGAACTCTACATAACTATACTATGTATTACACAGTGGATATATGACAAGTATATAAAAATATATGAAAGAAGACTAACCATGCGCAGCTTCCCACAATACAATTATATACATATGAAAGCGGTAAAGGAAAGCGGATAAACACTTACCCGTTGTAGAGCTTCCATGCTGTTTTGTTAGTTATTCAACAAAGAAATTAAAGAAAGTTTTGATAACAACTGTATATTTGGATTCAAAATCAAAGGAGAAAGTGTTTTTAAATGATTGTTGGGGCTTATAGCTCAAGGAAAGGCCCAAGGTTTTAACAGTGATTGTACCATTATTTTGAATTTGTACAGGGACTTATACAAGTGACTGAGGCCCAAAGAAAGGTCTTCTGTACAGAGGGATGGGTCTTACACTCTCTCAAGAGGCCCAAAAGTTATTTTTGTACAAGTGATGGGTCTTACAACTCAAGGAGAGGCCCAAATGATTTGATTTTTGAACTGGCGATCGCGCCGAGATTTTCCTTTTAACGCAGAGGGACTTATACAATATCTGAGGCCCAAAAAGTTTTGGTTAAAAAGGGGTTGGGTCTTATACTCTATTAGAGGCCCAAAGTGATTTTAAGAAAAAATAATGGGGCTTACAACTCAAGGAGAGGCCCACTGTTTGATTTTAAACTGGCGACGATCGCGCCGGACTTTTGAAATACAACGGGACTTATACAACATCTGAGGCCCAAAAAGGTTTGTATTTACAAAGGATTGGGTCTTACACTCTATTAGAGGCCCAAAAGTGTGTTTGAAAAAGATTTGTTTAGGGTGATTAAGATCAAAACCTTAAACTCATTTCAAAAGGTATTTTAATTAAATGAAAATTCAATTAAAAATAATCAAAACTATCAAACATGTGTGCAAAAAAAGTTGTGATCTTGGATTAATGTTTGGAAAATCATATTGATATCCATAAAATGATTGGAAACCAATTAATTTTGGAAAATCAAGAGAGAAAAAATATTTTAAATGTTAAAAAACAAATAAAATATTAATTCTTTGCAAAAATATCAAATATATGAAATAACTAATATTTTTGGGAAATTTCGGTAAAATAAAATATTTTAACATTTTTGTGAATTATTAAAAAAAAGAATCAACTCAAAATCATTAAAACTCAGAGAGAAATTAATTTTTGAATCAATTAAATAAAATCACAAAATTCAAATATTCAAATATTCAAAAAATGGCGCCAAGAACACACCAAGAACACGCGCCACCCCCCTGTTTCTGTAGATTTGCATTTTCTATCCAATCTCACTGAATACTTGGTGAAAACACACAATCCACATATCAATCTACTCGTTTTCACCTCACGATCATGTCTATGGTCTTTAATTTCATTTATTTTAAGCATGGAATAAGAAATCAAGACAAAACCTCAAGAACCCTAAAATTTGCATGAAGGCTGAGAATTTTGATACACGATTTAAAAAAAGCAATTAATTGAGGGGAAACATTCTATGCATGATTATGAACATTTGGCAAAAGTATTGTGCGAGGAAATATGCATAGATTAAGAGATGAACAAGTTTAGGATTACTTGAAGGTCGTGACAGCAAGGGCAAAGTGATTTTTGAGTTGGAGGTGTTACAGATGAGTTGTGATGATCTGAACAACTTCCCTACACCATATGAAGTGTATTTGAATGCTTGGACTTGATTGGAAATGGCTGGATCACTTCATGGCATATCAACTGCAACTTGTTTGAAAACTTGAGCCGCTGGCTGGTGATTCTTAGAAATCAGTCTTCCAGTTGTGGTCTAATTGTTTGGATCACTTCTATACGATGTTTATGAGGTGTGTGTGTGTGATTGGTTTGGTTGGAATGGCTCTCAAACTCAAAACCCGATAGTGACTTGCTTTGGAAGGCAATTTTGGGGTGAAAGAAGAGATTTTGAGGAAAGCATCAGTTTGATGGCTTTGGTGTACTTAAACTGAGCACAAATGAGCTCTATTTATAGTAGAGCAAGTTTGTTTTGCAAGCCATAGTGAATGGCAACTGCTGCAGAAGTTTGGCAAATGTTGATCAATAGGAATCCAAGTCTCCTCTAGCCATTGACTAAAGGTTAGAGCATGGACTTGTGGTTCCCTAGTTCTTGGATAAGTCTTGACTGAATTCAGTTGGAAAAGGCTCAGTCCATGCCACCTTTGTGCATCCATTGAATGCTCCAAAACAAAATTGGAGTCCTGTCCCCTTTTTAGGCATTTTAGGTTTGGCATGCTATTTTTGGTTCCAAGGACTTGGGAGGCTGATGAATCAGTTTTTGTCCCTCCTTGATCTCCCCCTGAGGTGTTTAGATGGATAGACTTGTTTGTCATATGCACAAATTGCCCAAATCGAGCAAAATGCACAAATCTGCCTTGTTATGACAGTTGCAGCAAGGTATATTGCCACTGTCATAACTTCTTGCTCAGGTTGAGTTTCATGGGGTTCTTGGCCATTTTGGAAAGCTATCACATGATACAACATATGTATGATCATAGTTGGTTTTGATACTTTTTGGATCCAAGTGAAAAATTCCCCTACATTTTGGAAAAAGTGAAACAGATTCTAACTTAGTGAAAATTTCACTAATTGTTGGAAAAAGTGGCATTTTCACGTTTTTGTCATTTTGGTCACTCCATAACTTAAAATCCATGAGGAATTGGAATGAGCTGTAGTTGAAGCTTTTGAAGAATGCCATGAGAGCTACAAATCCATCTTTGGATTAGCCAAAATGGTTGCTTGGATCACAAGTTATGATCCTTGGAAGTTGGTACCCTAGCCACTTTGTTCTATAACTTAGAAAATTTCTAAGTTTTTATGGTTACCCCTTTTACAAGTTATCCCACTTTTCTTGATTTTTCTTGATGAATGATGATCCCAATCACATATTAACATCATTTTAGGGTCAAAGAGCCATAATTGTGAAAAATCTCAAAAAGTCAAAGTTGACTTTTGTGCACAGTTGACTTTTTGTTAGATTAATTCCAAACTGTGTGATCCTCTATGAAATCAAGTCCTTGACCTAAATCAAACTTGATGGACATGTTCCATAGGTGTTATAGGGTGTATTGAATCATGTCCCAAGATTTGGGAGCATGCCTGGGTCAAAAGACAAAGGTACAGTTGACTTTTCCCGCGAAACCCTAATTGTTGTCCTGCTGAAATTGAAACTTGTGAATCAAGCTTCTTGGATCAATCCATTGTTGCAAATGGATCAATGTGGTGTGTTGGAGACCCTAAAATCATGTGTTGAGGTTTTGGCTCATGTTTTATCCCAAAAGTCAACTTAGGGGTGAATTAGGTCAAGAACCCCTAATTTCTGATTTTTAATAAATGCATCCCCTGAGGCTAAATTGACTTGATGATGGAACTCATAAGGTTCCTTGGAGAATCTTAAGTTGTACTTTGAAGCATTGGCTCATGCCCAGAGGAAAAATTCCATCTGGAGGCCCTAGTTAACCGAAACCCTAATTTGGTGACACTGGTGATCTTGAGGCTTAATCCACTTGGGATGTTGCAACCTTGTGCTTGATTCTTGATGTGGGATTCCTCTTGATATCTTATGTGTGTTTGAGAGATTTAGACAAGTTGAAGATCATGTCCTTTCTTGATTGATCCTTTGTCTAAGAGCTCTGAGAGGGCTTGAAACCCTAATCTTTGATTGTAGAAAATGCCTAATAATTCATGAGAAGATTGATGAGGCATAAAGGTACATCCACATTGTGATGATGATTTTCACAATGATGGGAATCTTATTGGTCAAAATTTGGGGTATGACACATGTCTACAAGATTTGATTGACTAAAATAACTTGATTCATAAGCCACAAGAACTCAAAACCATATAATCACAAATTAAGGTTTCTGATGGAAAAAGTCAACCCTACCATTGACTATTGTCTTACCCATGATCTCAAACCTTGGGGAAGGGTCCAAGACATTCCTAGATACCCCTAGAGGCCATCCATGAAGTTTAATTAGGCCCAAGGATTGATTTCACAAAAGATTCACAAAGTTCAAAATTCATCTGATGAAAAAGTCAATTGTGCCAAAACCAAGTTTACCTTTTGAGATTTTTGGTCAACCAAGACTTCCTTGCCCTAAAATGATGTCAACATGTGATTTGAATCATCATTCATCAAGAAGAATCAAGAAAATTAAGTTAACTTGAAAAAGGGGCAGCCACAGAAAACTTAATTTTTTCTAAGTTATGATAAAAAGTGGCTAGGGTACCAACTTTGCAAGGCCATATCTCCCAAACCCTAAGTCCTTTTTCTCCCATTCAAAGCTCAGATGAAAGTCCATCTGACATACTTTAAAAGTGTCAACTACGAGAAATTCCAAATCTTCATGGATCATGAGTTATAGATTGATCAAAATCACAAAAACATGAAAATGACATTTTTTCCAACACTTAGTGAAATTTTGACTAAGTCAAAATCTGTCTCACTTTTTCCAAAATGTAGAGTCATTTTTCATTGTAATGCAAGTTGATTCAAAACCAAAGTTGGACATCATGTTGAAGTAGGATACATCAGCTTTCCAAAATGTCCAAGAACTCAATCAAACTCCATCTGAGCTAGGAGTTATGAATCTCACAAAATGCCTTGATGCAATCTGTCTTCATGACAACATTACGCAGATTGTGTGCATTGCTTGTGCCACACGAGTTCTTTGTCCAATTTTGTCAACTTACCAACTTTTTCATCTCCCCAAATCAATGAGGACCAGATTGAAGAAAAGATCTCTGAACCACCAGCCTTGCAAGTCAAGAAACCATCAATGTTGGCATGTGAGATTCAATGATGAAAATCCGAAAAACTTCAAAGTTGGCAAGAAGCATTCAATTGATGCATCAAGCTGGCATGGACTGAGACAAAACCAACTGAATGAGTCAAGATAAACTCCAAGATTAGAAGACCATAGGCCTGCTCCATTGACTCAAGTCAATGGCTAGTAAGGTACCATATCAAGTTCTAGCCCATTTCAAATCACTCCAAGCATTCAGACACATTCCTTGGCATCTAAGGAAGTTATCCAGGTCATTGGAACCAACTTACAATACCTCCAAATCAGAATTTGATCATCAGCTGCAAAAGGTAAGCCTGACACTCTCAAACTCCATAATCCATGCATCATAAATGAGTTTTTGAGTTACCATTTTGTTTCTTCATGTATATAGAGTAATAACCCTCAATCAATTGCCATGAATCAATCGTGTATGGAATTTCATATTGGTTTGTGCAAATTAGGGTTCATTTGTTTTCATCACGATTATCTCACTCCACACTTAAAATAAATGAAATTAAATACCGTAGTCATGATCGTGAGTTAAAAACAAGCAAGTTTGATATTTGGATCGTGTGATTTCATCAAGTAATTAGTGACATACCGTGAATTTTGCAAATCTGCAAAAATCAGAACACGCGCGTATTCTTGGTGTGTTCTTGGCGCCATTTTTTGAAATTTTGAATATTTGAATTTTGTTATTTTATTTAATTGATTCAAAAACTAATTTCTCTCTAAATTTTAATGATTTTGAGTTGATTCTTTTTTTCAAAATTCACAAAAGTGTTAAAATATTTTATTTTACAAAAAATTCCAAAAAATATTATTTATTTCATGTATTTGATATTTTTGCAAAGAATTAATTTTTCTTTGTTTTTTTAACATTTAAAATATTTCTTTCTCATGATTTTCCAAATTTAAATGAATATTTAATCATTTTATGGACAAAAACATGATTTTTGAAACATTGATCCAAGATCACAATTCATTTTTTCACATGTTTAATAATCTTCAATAATTTTATTAATTTTTAATCAAAATTAATTCCATTTTTAATCAAATTAGGGTTTGATCATTTCCACCCTCACCATTACCTTTTTCAAACATTTTGGGCCTCTAATAGAGTGTAAGACCCAATCATTTTTTAACCAAAACCATTTTGGGCCTCAGAGATTGTTTAAGTCCCGACACATTTTCAAAAATCTCGGCGCGATTGCCAGTTCAAAACAAAATAACTAGGCCTCTCCTTGAGCTATAAGTCCCATTTCTTTTTCTTTAAAACACTTTTAAGCCTCTAATAGAATGTAAGACCCAACCCCTCTTTGTACATAAATAATTTTGGGCCTCACTCATTGTATAAGTCCCAATACAGTTTTCAAAATAACAGTATGATCATTGTTTTTATCTGGGCCTCTCCTTGAGTTGTAAGCCCATCTCTTGTACAAAAATAATCTTTAGGCCCTCCAATAGAGTATAAGACCCAACCTTCTTTGTAAAAACAATAACCTTGGGCCCCTGCTATGGTATAAGTCCCACAACATCTGTTAATAATACAGTCTGTTTCAATGTTATCAAATAAGTTTCTGGGCATCTCTTGTTGAATAAGCCCCAAGCTTCAGTTCTAAGATAACTGTTTCTTTTAATTCATAGTTGTTATCAAAACTTTCTTCAATTTCTTTGAACAACTAACCATTACAGCTATGGAAGCTTGCTCACCTATAAGTTTTTATCTGCTTTCATTTATATGCTTTATATACATAATTGTATTGCTGGAAGCTTGCTCAACTATAAGTCCTATTTTCATATCCTTTTAAATACTTGTCATATATCAACTGTATATATACTTGTATATCTGCTTATAGTTTTCCCCATCAACAAAGTCTAGAATTTGGTAAAGCCACTTGATCACTCTTTCAACACAGTCAAAACTAGATCCACATAGGATTACCAGATACAGTCTTGCCTTCTCTTGGGCTTAAACAATATGGAACAAAGAGAATGGCATTATTCCCGGTGAAACTTTTCTCAGACTGTCACTATTAGAAATTGTCAAAGAAATTTAGTTTCCCCAGAGAGGATTAATTCCCGGTGAAACTTCTCTTGAATTTCTTCAAACTCTAGAACTGTTCACACAAGAAAGGATTAATTCCCAGTGAAACCTTCCTTTAACATTCTTAACTTTGGACCCACGGGCTTCCTAAAAGCATCCCCAGCCTCCTCTTGGGCTTTGTACAAGGACCCTCGGGCTTCCTAGCAGTTCTCATGCCTCCTCTTGTGCTTAGTACAAGGACCCAGAGACCTCTTAAAGGTATAAGACATAACCTAGTCATCATTTGCTAGAGCAGTCTTTCTGAGTTAAAACATCAAACCAGTTTAGGGTTGACCTTCATCCCTTAACATACCAGCCTTCTCTTGGGCATCATACAAAGATCATTTTCCAACTAAGAACCAGTCTCTTCAATACCAGTACACTTGGGAAGTCTCATTTCCCTTTGGATTTCAATGAAACCTTTTCCCTTAAAGAACAAGAAATAACCCTGATCACTAGATCAACCTCCAAACAGAGTTAAAACCAACATGTTTCATAACTCAATCTTCAAACCTTACCTATAATTTTCCCCAGCATGGGTCAATTACTGTAAATTCACCATTAACAAAAACCTTCAAAAAAGAGAAGAACTATATCTGTTATAGCTTCAGTAAAATCCCCAACTAGGGTCAATTTACTGTCAAAATTCTCAACAGAATCAGAACCTCAAGGCCTTTGATATCTCAACTTTTCTATAATCCCTAGCAAGAGTTAAATTGCTAAATTTGGACCTGTCTTTGGATCTCAATAATCCTCAGCAGAAGTTAGTCTCCTCTTAGGCTCTATATAAGAAACTTCCCTAATCAGCCTTTTCTTAGGCTTTGTATAATGATAATTCCTCAGCAACTTTTAGCCTCAATCTTAGACTTTGTACAAGACTGATATTAAACACTCCCTAAACAAAGTCATAACCTTTCAGCCTCAATCTTGGGCTTTGTACATGACAGATATAATCTCTCCAGCTGATTCACTCACCACTTTTAGCCTCAATTTAGGGCTTTGTACAAGAAACACATAAGTGTCCTCCCCAGTGGAGTCAAATCTCTTTTAGCCTCAATCTTGGGCTTTGTACAAGACAGATAAAACCTCTTCCCCAAAGAGTCAAACCACTTTCAGCCTCAATCTTGGGCTTTGTACAAGACACAAATAAACACTCTCTTGTTGAGTCAGTCTTTCACAGCCTCCTCTTAGGCTTTGTATAATGATTTCCCCAGTGGAATCCAATCAACCTCTTAGCTTCAACCTTGGGCTTTAATCAAGGCACACAAAAATCAACATCCCCTCAGAGGAAATCACAATGTCTGCAGGAAGACATTTCTCTGTATAATCACATATCAAAACAGTAAATCAAAACAAAACCCTAATCCCAGATAACTGCTATAAGTGGCACACTTGTTGATGCAAACATTAAAGCTATATGTCCCTCATTATCCTGGTTAAAACCTCATCTAATTGCTATAAGTGGCAGGCCTCTGGATACAAACATCCAAGCCCATGTCCCTCTTTTAGCATGAATTCCTAAGGAAAATGGCATTGCTCTACACTGAGTTAAAGTTTTCTCCTTCAGGACAAATCATCCTGTAAACGCAATTATGGCATTGCTGGTCTCCCTAAATTCCAGTTAATGTAATTCTCCTTTTCAAACCAGTTACCCAAACAATTGTGATAAACAGATGAGATATCTCTCTTTAGAGATGACAAATTCTCTCTCAATCAAACCTTTTAGCTTCAATCTTGGGCTTTGAACAAGACACAAACAAACAACCTTTTAGCTTCAATCTTGGGCTTTGAAAAAGACACCAGACATCTGTTTCTTCCTTAGAATAAGAGGAATTATGATCTCTCTGATTTCCCTTTACTTCATAACAAGGAATACGTAGGCATAAGATTACGAAATCTTAGCGAGCACACTTATAAAAAACCTTAGGTCCCTGACCTTACCAAAAACATCGGAAAACCCGAAAAACAACAAAAATACCCCCTCTTTCTCTCAGACATCCACAAAGAAGAAAATTTCCCATTTCACAGCCAAACACTATCAAGTATCAAAGCAGAACCTAAAACTATCATCTCATGGATAACCATGTATAGGATGGGTAATTGACAACTCCTCATTGTATAACCTGACCCCGGACTCCCCAATCTCTGTCAATCATTTGTCCGGTTAAACAAATGCGTGCAAGGTTAGTTTTAGGTAGATTTACTTTTCCCTTCCAGCTTCACGGGATAAAATAAGAAATCAGAAAGTAGTAACCAACGTTCCTCCCACTGAGGTGAGGAAATCCTATTACGATAAGGCGGTCGCGTCACCGATAAAAATCGCACGCTACAAAAAAATGGCGACTCTCCTGGGGAGTCACTGTAGGATCTGTTTTACCTTAGTCATCATCGTCCCCATTTTCCAACAGAAAATTGGCAAATCTGCTGGGAAATCACTGTAGGACCTGTTTTACCTTAGTCATCATCGTCCCCATTTTCCAACAGAAAAATGGCGACTCTGCTGGGGAGCCAAACTAGGACTAGAATTCATAAGAGGTCTAGGATGTTAGTTTTAGGAATCAATACTATATATATATATATATATATATATATATATATATATATATATATTGCTTTTCCTACTTGATATTCGTGTTTATTTTTCTGTCAATGGGAATGCGAGTGATGTCGCATCCGGAAAGTTTGAGAGAAACCATAAGATAAGTGATGGCATAGACAGGGGGTCTTATAGGGAGTGAATCTCGAATAAGCAAACCTGGTAGACCATCTAATCGGTGGAGGTACCCGTGTGATAATATGTTGAACAATCGATTGTTGTGAAAGTAAACGATATCATAGTGTGGTGACCCGTGAAACTAAGGATTTAGTAGACATTAACCATGTGGCCTTTTGGTAATGCGGTGGCTATCGGAAATAGTCAATACGCGATACTACACTCAATCTGAGATTTCTTCTGGAATACTATAGCTCGCTTGGGTGAACCAGCTTGCTGTTGTTATCTCCAGATTAAGTCTGTGATTTTTTAAAACCTTAACCCGTTCTATAGGTACAAAAATCACCAAAATAGTACAACCTTTTGGGGATGGGTAGAGCCATGACTCCATGCTCGTGACGCTGAACCTTTGAACCCATGTTTTTTCTATGTTTTTGTGTGCTGCATTCATGCGTTCATCAAAAAAACTCTTTACAAAGAAAAAGAAAAAATCTTTTTTCAAAATTAAACTAAACGATAAATTGTAAATATCAGAAGGATTGCGTTATGGATTTCGGTAGAAGAAATACGCACAAGTACACCTTCAAGGCTCCAAAACTAGAGGATTTAAGGAAGTTGGCAAGGATGATTACCAACCCGGAGGCTTTCAGAGCCAAGCACGGAGGACAGTTGTCTCTATTAAGGGTCCATATAGTTGAAGGAATTCTGTCTACGCTAATTTAGTTTTATGATCCGGTTTATCATTGTTTCACTTTCCAGGATTTCCAACTGACACCAACCCTAGAGGAGTACTCTCACCTGATCGATTTACCAATCATTGACCAAGCTCCCTTTTTTGGATTGGAAGAAATTCCAAAGGAACAAATCATTGCAAGAGCAATCTATTTGGATGAGTCAGAGGTCAGGACTCATTTAACCACTAAAGGAGGAATCCAGGGCTTACCAGCTAAGTTCCTGATGCAGAAAGCCCAATACTTTGCCAGTGTAGGGAACTTAACCGCTTTCGAGGATATCTTTGTTTTACTCATCCATAGATTATTCCTCTTTCCCAACATCGATAACTTTGTCGATATCAATGCTATTAAGATATTTCTGATTAGAAACCTTGTACCAACCTTGCTCGCAAATGCTTATCATTCTGTACACTTAAGGAATTTGTACGTCGGAGGAATGATCA
Source organism: Lathyrus tuberosus (assembly GCA_022829125.1). Classification (NCBI taxonomy): domain Eukaryota; kingdom Viridiplantae; phylum Streptophyta; class Magnoliopsida; order Fabales; family Fabaceae; genus Lathyrus; species Lathyrus tuberosus. Next base: position 390,416 of record JALAZF010000504.1, read on the forward strand.
CATGCTGTGTACCCTTGCTGTACAAATGGTTCATTTCCCATCTACCCAAGTTTACTGCTTTTTGGGATCATAAGAACACTCTACGTTGGTCACAGAGAATCACGTGTCTCACAAACTTTGACATAGACTGGTCAAATAGGATTTATGAGGGTGCAGAAATCATCGACCGATGTGGAAACTTCCCTAATGTACCCCTCATAGGAACTAAAGGTGGAATTAATTATCATCCAGTTTTAGCCCGCCGTCAATTTGGATACTCGATGAGACATATCCCGCGAAATGTTCATCTGGAAGGTCTTTTCTTCAAAGAAGGAGAAAATGACAAACACTTAAGAAGGAAATAGTGCATGCCTGGCAACACATTCATATAAAAGGACGAGAGTCTCTAGGAAAACCGAACTGTATCTCCTTGGAGCCTTATCTCCAGTGGGGGAAAACTAGAGCCCTCAAGCTGAGGTTGCCTTACCCTCGCCAAGAAGTTTTTCCGTTAAAGGAGTCTGTCCTTTATTTTATGTCTAATACGGAAAAACTCCAGGTTGCTCTCAATAAAATTCAGCGAGAGAAGAGTTCTTGGAAAAATAAATACCAAACTCTAAATGTAGAGTGTATCAAACTCCAGGAACTATTAAAAGAAAAGGATGCTCTGATCGGAATATTAGAGCAACATGTTGTAGAGAGTCGGGAAGATCAAAGAAATTTACTCACTCCTTTCATCTGGAAAATGACTGATAACCCGACAACGGTTGAAGAACCTCGATCGAAGAAAAGGAAACTACCAGAACCTGTTTTTGAGCTCTCTTCAGAGAGGACTCAGGATCCATAAGCTTAGAATTTTCCTTTTATCAGCACTTTGTCAAATACTGTACTTTTCTTTGTAACATATCGCAATCCTTCAATTCAATAAAAAAACGGGGTCTCCCCTCTCTGTATGATATTTGCAATTTATTTAAAGTTTCTTTTTTATTAAATCAAAAAGCTAAAAAATATATATATCATTGCATTCATCATTCTCACATAACACATTCTCTCGAGTCTCACGCGCGCGTCTCGATTCTAGAGTCAAACTGTCTCACTCGTACAATACTCGGGCGAATCGACAAGAGAAAATGGACGATCTCGAGGAAGAGAATAGAGAGCTGAGAGAAGAAATCGACGCTCTAAAAGACGATCTGAAGAAGCTTCATAGTGACATGCAATCCCTGGTAGCAGCTCAGGAGCAACGTCAAAGGACCGTGATCTCGGAGATCACATCTATGCCCATAGTGGAGGCTCATGAGATTCATCTGCAGTACAATATGCCTAAGGGTTGACCCTGGGGCATAACTCCTAACTTTATCCCTGAAGGATACATTCCGCCGGTCCCGGAAGACTTAGAAATTGTAGCAGGAGTGCTGGTCCTGAAGGTTACAAACTTCGGGAAAGTGAGGACGCAAGATTTACGATAGGAATTCCTAAAGGTTACAAACTTCAGGGCTCTGAGAAACCCAGAGTCGTAGCCGTAATGACCATACCACAAGCAGTGGTACACACTGTCCCGGGAGGACAGATTCCACAAACAATCTCTGGTGGAAACGAAGAGATGTACGAATAGATGAACGTGTTCCAGGAATAGTTCTTGGAGATGCAAAAGGAATTGCATGCCATTCGCGGTCAGGATTTATTTGGAAAGGACGTCGCTGACCTTTGCTTGGTCCCGAATGTCAAAATCCGGCACAAGTTTAAGGTGCCCTACTTTGAGAAGTACAAAAGCAAATCTTGCCCTTAAAGTCACTTGGTGATGTATGCTCGCAAAATGTCAACTCAAACAAAAAATCCACATCTACTGATCCACTATTTTCAGGACAGTTTAACCGGTACCGCTCTCAGATGGTACATGGGTTTAAACCGCTCTAAGACCAATACTTTTAGAGATCTCGGCGCCGCCTTCGTCCAACAATACAAGTATAACCTGGACATGGCACCAGATAGAGATCAACTCAGAGCGATGTCTTAGAAAGACAAGGAGACGTTTAAGGAATACGCTCAGAGATGGCATGAAATTGCCGCCCAGATTTGTCCACCTCTTGAGGAAAAAGAGATGAAAAAGATCTTTCTGAAAACCTTAAGCTCATTCTACTACGACTGAATGGTCGCCAGTGCACCCTGTGATTTCACTGAGATGGTAAACATGGGAGTACGCCTTGAAGAGACAATTCGCGAAGGACGGTTAGCCAAAGAGGCTGAACCCTCTAGCAGTACCAAAAGATACGGTAGTGCTTTTCAGAAAAATAAGGAATAGGAGATCAACAATATCTCCCAAGGAAAACAAAGGCGAAGATATCAACTAGTAGCGGCGATAACTACCGCTATCAACCTGCGCCGGTTCCAACTTATCAACCTCAGGTTTCTCAAAATCAACCTAGTCAACAACAGTATCAGCAAAGGACTCAACAGCCTCTTCAGCAGGCTCATCCTCAGTACAACAATAACAATCGTACAACACGACCACCAGGGTTTGACCCTATACCGATGTTGTACGCAGAACTTTTTCCACTGTTACTGGCTAAGGGGCACATCCAAACTAGGTTTCCTCTTGCACTACCGAAAAATACGCCCTTTTGGTTCAAAGCTGACCAAACATGCCATTACCATCAAGGAGGATCGGGGCACAATATCGAAAATTGTCTCAGCTTCAAATCTGACGTACATAAACTTGTCAGGAACGGGGTCTTATCTTTCAAAGATACTAATCCAAATTTTTAGACGAACCCGTTGCCACAACATGACAAACTGCAGTAAATTTGGTAGAAGAAGAATTTAGCCGCAGTTATCAAAATTGCGATGTACTCCAGTTGGGGACCAATCTGGTCAGGATGCATTGCATGCAAAGCGGGTATGGTCATGTACCACCTCACAACTATTACCAGTGTGATATCTGCTCAAAGAATAATCAAGGCTGCTCTATAGTAAAGTTAGCTCTATAAGAACAGATGAATCTCGAATGGATTCAAGATCACAGAATCCGAGAAGTCAACATGGCTCATGCTAATCCCAACATTGTTCAGAACTGCAATATCCTTGCGATGAATGTCAATTTGGTAACCATGCACTCAAGGAAAAGTCAATATCATAATCTGCCACGACACGATTATGATGCCTGTCCGATCTGCTCGACAAGCAATCAGGGATGCTCTTTTCTACAAGAATCCCTTCAATGTCGATGGATATCGTATGGATCCAGGACTATTGGGAAAGAAATACTCATTAAGTCAATATGGTTCAGATATTCGACATACAGTTGATGAATACCAGTCTGGTAGAACTACATGCTAAGCAAGTCAGGCTCGATTTTCTGGCTTCACATGATTATCAGGACTGTGAAGAGTGTCAAGAGGACGATCAAGGCTGTCTGCTTGTCCAAATAACACTTCAACACTTATTGGACCACTGGTGGCTTCCAATTTACTTGGACGAAGCTACACAGAAGATCAGTATGACTGACGGAAATCCCAGTAGACATCAGAGTTAAGATGCCCGCTCGATGGAAACAGATCTGGTCAAAATGCATTGTATACAAAGCGGACGTGGCCGGGTGCCACCTCATAATTATGAACGCTGTAGGGCTTGTTCAGAGAACAACCAAGGCTGTTATCTTGTGCGGCCAGGTTTTAAAATCAGTTGGACTGGAAAGAGATCCGACCATGCTCAAGTTCTGGGTCGATCAATACGATACAAGACTATCTTCCTGATCAAAGTGAAGATTTTGTCATCATTTCCAATCATGAAATGGCTGAAGACGTTTGCGCCATAATTACTCTGCTCAACGAGTCAAAAATTTCTCTTGATAGTAGAAAGGCTCTCAACCTCGAACAAATTGAGGCTGAGTATAATGGTCAGAAAAATCAAAAGGCTTCAGTGGTGATTTACTTACTAGGACCATTACCGTACCAATCGGATAAGACTATTCCTTATAAGTACGATGCTACAACAATTGAAAATGGAAAGGAAACTCCATTACCCTCCGTCGTAAACATTGCCGACATCAGTCGAGTCACACGGAGCGGCCGAATCTTCAGTCAAGGAGTTGGAGAACCTGCCAAAGAGAAAGAAACTTAGGCAGAAGTTCCAAATCAGTAAATCGGGCAATCCAGTAATCCCGAACTTACAAAGAACAACGATGAGATGCTGAAGCTCATCCAGAAAAGCGAGTACAACATTGTAAACCAATTGTCGCAAACTCCATCCAGAATCTCTGTATTATCTCTCCTACTCAGTTTCGAAGCTCACAGGGAAGCTCTGCAGAACGTTTTAGAGCAAGCGTACATGGAACAAGATGTGACGGTAGGATAGTTCGACAATATCATTTCCAACATCACTTCCTGCAAAAACTTTAGATTCTATGATGAGGAACTGCCGGAAGAAGGCAAAAATCACAACATGGTGCTTAACATTACAATCAACTGTCAGGAGAATGCTTTAGCAAGCTGTTCTCCAGTGCGAACAACCGCTGGCCTTCCGTCGCAGGTTTACTCACGGGATGGGCCACACAAATCCCAGAACAAGGAATTGGAAGCATATGTTTATGTTGTATTTCAGTTTCTCGCTTTTTGGTGAAAGTTGTCACGTTGGAATGACCTTGGTAACGTGAAAGGTTTGAACGATCAACGGGTTTGGATGCAAAGTGGAAAAAATAAAGGGAGGAAAGGCAAGACAAAAACAAAAAGGCAATAAATTAAATTAAATGCTAAAAGTAAATTGCATTAAGTAAAATTGGACGCAATTGTACATTTTCACGGGAGTGAACTCGTTTCTCTCTAAGCTTGGTACTTTGAGCGTTTTCCCTTTACAATGTGAAAAAATGCGACCCCTAAAAATGGAAAATACAATGCTTTATATAGGCCTAGAGAATAACTGTGTGTCTGCCAAGGCGTCCTTTGGCGCTGACACGTGGCACCCCACCCTCTTTTCAACTTCCCATATTCTTGGAACTTTCAACCTTTTCCCGCCCAAGAACTTATCTTTGAATTTGGAACTCTGTTCTTCGCCTCGTCCTCCTCCGACATCGTGGTTTGTTTCCGTTTCTCCGACACATCTCTCTAGCTTATGTCGGATCGATCCCTTGAGGCGCCTGTGGTGTCGACACGTCATTGAACTTCTTGTTTTCCACCTTTGGTCAAAATCCCTTGTCAACAAATTGCCCCCCCAAAAGGCCAGTTTCGACTGAATCCTATGTCGATGGAGAAATCTGGCTTTTTGGTTTCTTGCGGGGTTTCGACGGCTCTTTCTTCGACACATCTGCACAACATTTTGTTTTCTCTTAAAACACGTGGCAAGCGCCGTCTGACATGATGATGGCAATCTCATCCCACGATTTCCAAGAAAAACGCCATGATGGCTAGTCTCGTCTGAGTTATGGGCCTCGAAACCAACTCCCACTTACCTTCAGAAGTTGAAAAGGCTTTTGGTGATTTTTTCGCCTTTTGCATGCGTCTTATAAATAGACTCCTTCAGAAACATTTACCACTTTTCCATAACTTCTTCTTCAAAACCTGCTACTCGCTCTAAGAATCAAACTTTGGTCTCTTCTTCCTAAAGCGTTTGTTGCCTCAGAACACCCTTTGCATTTCTTTTCACCTAATGGCTTCATCAAACATTATTACCACTTCCATTCCTCAAACCACTGGTAATAATCTAGTCGCGTACATACTTTCTAAAGCAGAAACACTCCGTCCTCTTCCTCAGCCATCCTCCGCTGACGAGACGGTGGTGGCCAACTGGTGCCGCCAAATGGTTATCCCCTTCCCGGTAAAGAATAAGCTTTGTGGTTTCCATGGCCCCCTTCCGGACAACAAACCTAATCCACAAGAACTCCAGAAGTTCTTTCCTTGCTTCGACCAAACAATTCCATCTGCTTTCAAGAAAGGCGGTACCTTAGATCTTAAATACATGGCGCCCAAATCTCGAGTTTTCAGATCCATGCCCACTCCAGGCAACAAAGACTACATTGCCTGGCTTGACAGTGTCGAGGGTCAGTGCAAAAGGCAATGGAAAGAATACGATATTTTCGATGCCATCCAACTCTCCAGAACTGCTCACAGGGTCAACCCTTGTTTACTGCTTGCGTCGATGTATTTTTGGGAAGGATCGACGAATACGTTTCACCTCCCTTGTGGTATGTTCACGCCAACACTTTTCGACGTGGCGCCCATCACTGGCCTTTCGCCAGTAGGCGAGACGTTCGATCCAACCCTTGAGACTGAGAACGTCTTCGACTTCGAGCGTGCTAGCTTCCAAAAATATAATGAAGACCACCATGACAAATGCTCTAAAGAAGTCTCTGATGAGGAGCATATTGCCTTCCTGGCCCTATGGTTGTCGTACTATATGTTTTGCCCTGGCTCCTTGCAAATACCCAAAAGTTTTATCAGTCTGGCCATTCAGATCCATGAAGGTCGACAGATATCTTTGGCCAAACTTCTGTTGGCCTCCCTCTACCAGTCTCTTGGCCTGTCGACTATGAGGCTGAAACTTCTCCACCAAACCACTAAGGCTTTAAACATCTCAGGGCCTATGTGGCTGTTGCAGCATTGGCTCAACGCCACTTTTGAGCATAAGTTAGGATATCCAGCCTCTGCGACAATGGAGCGTCTAAACAAAGAACGTTCTGTCGAAGGAATGCAACTTGCCCTGATGACCACCCAAGAGGCTCTAAAACAGGCCCTCTTTATGAGGTATCTCAGTATGTTCGTGGAAACCACTTCTTTCGTCCCCGACATGGCGCCGTTTATGGAGCGTAAGTTCGGTCCCGACTGGTTCAGAAGCCCATTTCCTGGAGTCTCCCCTAAAGCTGCTGCGCAGTCAAACGCTATATGGCGGGCGTTTCTTACTTCCACCATGATCTCTTTCCGAATCGAAACGGGAAACAATGGCTATGGTTTCATGAACTACCAGCCAAATTTAGTGGCCCTACAATTTGGCCTGAGCCAGATATTGACAAAGTCTTTAGTGAGGCATCCTGATGACATAGTACGGTCCGGCCGACGCTTGACTCAAGTAGGTCATAGGGCTTGCATGAGGTTCGTCAGAGCCTCTCAACACCTGGAGCTGCCGATATTTGCCTTCCAGCCTTCCTTTTTCACCACTCAAGAATTCGACGCTTGGTGGTCAGAGTATCAAGCTCAAACCTTCACTCTAAATCTTTTCTTAGAGAACGTGGTCGACGCTTTTGCCTCCATGGCTGGTGGCATCCCTAAATCATCGACCACGGCCCCTGTCATAGATGTTGACCCTACAGAAGACCCTTCCACAAAGGTAGATCCTGGACTTTTGATTTCGTTTGCCCGTAGGTTTAAACTAAATAGTTTCAGCTTTGTTTTCAAGGACGTAAACGAGAAACGACTGCTGCGTCGACTTTCACTAGGCCTGCCAAAAAACCCAGGACCAACCCTTCACAGGTATATTTCATTTTCTTGTCCTATTTCTTTGTCTTTTCTTTGTTCTGACATTATTTCTGCACAGGCTTCTGAGACAGTACCTTCTCCTGAAAAGACTGAGTCAAATGAGAGTACTCACTCTCGAGTTTTCACCGCAGCGGCTCCAGCATCTCCTCCATCCACACCTTTGGTGAGGAAGAAAAAGGCTTTAACGCGGAGGACACCTTCAAAAACCGGCGCTTTGACGGTGGCCCCAGTCGTCCCAAGAAATATCGAAGACGTTTTCGAGGCAATCCCTACTGTCGCTCCTCCCAAGACAACAACTCATCCTGCGCAGGTATTTCCATTTTCACTTTAGTGTCCTAGACGACCTTAGGGCGACGAATCTCACTTGCATTTTACTTTGTAGGAAAATGTGATCACTTAGATCACTGTTGGCGATGGCGACACTGAATCGGCCGCAGACGCCACTACTACTGGCGTCATTATTACGCCAAGTCCTCAGAAAATTGATGAATTCCCGACACTCGTGTCAGAAGAAAACTTGGTGGTGAAGACGCCTCCTGCCCCAACTGATAACCTTGAGCACAATGATGTAGCTCCTGGAGCGAATATCAATCCTTCGCCTGCCGTCACCACTACTGAAGTCGGAGAGAACTTCCAGCCCCTTGAATATAACCCAGAGAGGACTTCAACCATTGTCGACAAATCCTTTACTCCAGAGGCACTCTTAGAAGCCAAGTCAACAGATCCAACAACGACCTTGAAAGCGCTACACAAACTTCGCCAAGCAGCTGAAGAGATTCACCCTACCAGTTTGACAACAATCCCAACTCCAGAAGTGGATGCTTCCTTTAATCTCAAACTTCAACAGTTGCAGTCCTATCTTTTTGAGGAACAGTTCCTGGCGGCTGTCGCCGAAGAAGCCGCCATAGCCAACAACATTTTCAAACTTCTGGATTAACTTTCTGAATTCCAGCTCCCTGCCCCCATGGACACATACTTGATCGAGTTTGAAGCCTTATTCACTCAATTGGCCAAAGACCTTGCTATGAATCATCAGGCCGACGCCCAAATTCGGTTCCGCCACAACGATATGAAACGTGAGTGGCACCTTAGCTCAGTCTGTGAACAAAAACTTGAAGACTTTGAAACTAAAAAACAGGAGCGCTCTGACAAACGCCAGGCTTTCGACCAACAGATATTTGAATATCAAGCCCAGATAACAGAGTTGACAAAAAATATTGCTGAAGTTGAACAACAGTAAGCCCTCTTGGACTTAACTGAGCCTCTGCCTTCTCAAGAGGCTATCGACCACGAGGTAGCTCAAGGACTTGTTCACGTCGAAGCGGCTATGAAGATCAAAGATGCTATTAGCCGTATGCAGAGACGAAAGGTTCTTCTTGAGAGCAAGATTGTTCATTAGAAGACCCTCTTTGACGACTTTAAGTCTAGATTTCATGAGTTTCCTTAGTTTGTATGTCGAGCTGATGTAACGAACAATATTTTGTAAGCCATCTTTGGCCCTTCAGCCTATTTTGGCCTATGTGAACTCTATTTTGGTGTGAATCTCTTGTAGCATAGGTCTATATTTTTTTAAATATTTCCCATTTACTCTTAAGATTCGTTGGTCTGCTCCCAACTCTTGCACTTCGTACGCGTTGTTACTAAACACTCGAGTCACCTGAAATGGTCCCTCCCAGTTGGGTGACCATTTTCCCATCGTTCGATCTCGTCGATCCATGGGCAACACTGCTTTCCAAACATAGTCATTTGCAGAAAAGGTTTTCTCTTGGCACTACAAGAAAAAAAGAGTTTTACGACACTTGAGTTGCGACAGTTATCACAAAAAAGTCCTTATTCCTAAATTGCGACGGTTGTCACGACAGTTAGGGTCAACTGTCGCAAATTTTTTGCGACAATTATCATAAAACTGTCCTTATTTCTGGACTACGACGGTTTTCACAACAGCTAAAAACTGGACTGCGACGGTTTTCACGACAGTTGTCACAAAATCGTCCTTATTATGTTTTTTACTTATTTTTTTATTTTATAAAATAATTCCTTTTGATTGAATGATAAATAAAAAAGGAAAATTTGTTCCCCAATTCATAAAAGACCCTTATCTTATTATTATTTTACTTAATATTTTTTAATCAAATTAAAAAAAAAGTAAATAGTACTTATATTTTTATCAGTGAAATAAAAAGAACTTATCTTATTATATTTTTATGAAATTTTTTATTTATTTTAAGTAACAAAATAAAATTACTCAGGCTTGGTAATCTCTCTCCTTCATCTTTTATGTACCAAACCCTTTGAACCAACTTTCTCTGCTCCAACAATAATCCCTCCGTTGTACCGTCACCCACAAAATACTTCCGGTTTCATCATCACCATGACCTCACAATTTCCTCCCACCCTCAACTTCCATCTTACCCTCTTCCGCCGTTTCTACCATGAATCAGCTCGGAACCATTATTAAACCACCGTCAGAATGCAACTCGCGAGCAACACACAAGAAGAACACTGTGAACAACCCCTATTTCTATCACACAAATATCCACCTCAAACCATCCTCTTCATTAGGATTTAAACCCATTTCGTTTCCGTCTCTACAACCGCAACATCATTTCGATTCACCAAACAACCACTGTGAGTCAATCACCACCACCATACCTTCAATCCCCTTGCACATGCCACACTTCAGCAGCTCAGGAATCGTTTGAGACTGTTGACCGAGCTGACGACGTCGGCGGATTTCATCCATTGAAATTCTTCAAAGAAACCTCACCATGGGCAAACAAGCACCTTTTGTTTTCCACCGTTGCTTCTGAAGTCTGCAGATGAAGCGAGCCTTGCTTGACGCTGCGAGGAAGATTGCTGCTAGTTCATCACAAGGAGGAGAATATTCGCTAATACCGTGTGAGTAATCGAAGTTGTATCACCTTTAAACTTCAACAGCGACGACATCGTTCCATTTTCACACGAACTTGACAACACTTCGCAGTAGCTCACCAGGATTTCTGCAACGATTATCGGCGTTCGGCAATTTGTACATGCTGCAACTTTAAGTATGTTGTGTTACTGTAAGAAGGTCATGAGAATTCTGCATATTTTCTCCCTGAAGCAGGTACATCTAATAGCTATTTGGATGTTTGATTTTATCATGTTTTGGTCATTGTGTTGGACTAAGATAATGTTGAGTATGATGTTGTTCAAAGTTTCAGTTTACATTTTTGAATTCCAATTGAAAATGAGGAATATTGGTGCTGATTGTTGGCTATTTCTTGATGTAAGTTGTCTATAGTGGCGCTGCAGCTGTTTGTCAATGATTTCAATACCGTTTGTACATAAATTCTTAATATTGTGTTGGGGTATTGTGTCGCGACATTTCGCCGTTATCGGGTTTGGTTTGATTTCCACTGCGAGAATATGGCATTGTTGTTCTATTCTTCTATCTGTGCGTTGTTGAAATTATCGAGATGATTCAATTGTTACGTTTCGTTGGTGAGTTTATGTTGAGTTTCTTGTCGATTTAATGTATTGTGATGATAGGACATATAATGTTTAACTTCATTTTCGATTTGGAGCTCATTACAATTGTTGTGGATTTGGTTTATGATTGTTAGAAATTCATAAAAAAAAACATGTTGCTGCATTTAATGGAATTACACTGCTGCTAGATCTTGTTTAAATCTATAACATACATTTCAATCACTATAAGCATTTCTATGAAGTTGTTGTTGTTTCAAATTCTGCTTAGTCGATTTGAGTAGTTTCGGTATTGCATCTTTCCTTGTTCTCGATTGTGTTTGATGTGGTTGCTGGCTATTTTAACTTGATGTCTGATTTGTGCCGATTCTGTTGTGTATGTTGGCTTGATTTGAATTTTGTATGGATTAACGAGTCACTTCCATGCGTCTGTTTTTCAAATTCAAGACCGTGGCGATACTTTGTTATGTGTGGTGAACATTATTGAATCACTTTGTGTTATGATAAGCCGCTGCTGTGTGTTCGTTTTCGATTCGACTCCGTGGCATGAAAATGTTATGAGATGGATATTGATGTGTTGCTGCTACTCAGAATATAATGTGTGAAATGGTTGAACTGATGATCATTGATTCTGCCAAGAAAAGTTTTGTTCAAATGTATGTGAGATGTTTGTTGACCCTATTTTTATTATTAAACTTTGTAGAATTTTCTGCCATGAGAAGTTTTACTACTAAGTTCGTAATAAGAACAAGACCTTATATAACTTGTTTATTAGAACTAATGTTGATTCAGTAAAGTTAGCTTAGATACATAACACTGTTTCTAGTTTATACAAGACCAATTAGGTTGTGTGGCTGTTACTCCATCCAAAATTGATGTTATCTTCATTATTAACTCTAGAACTAATAGGGTGTTTATTTGTAGGGGAACAGGAGGCAGTAGTAACGTGTTATACTCTGTAGTACAACTGATATGTGAGAAGGAAACTATACAATGTACCCATGCCTTTCAGTATTTAAGGAGAGACAAGGTTAGGTACTACATCTTGTGTTCAAATATGCAAGGACTTGGGAATAGAATTTTCATTACTTTCTTCCAATAGAGTTTTCTTTAATATTTTGTGAAATTATTTCCTCAATAATCTTATTTGGTTTAAATTTTCAGTGCAAGTTGTCTAGCCGGGTTGGACAAGGTTCACGGTCAAAAGTCATTCTTGATTAAGTAAGGTCAATTGAAGGCAGAACAGGGGTGTTAACAAGTCAATTAGACAAGGTTCCCGGTCAAAAGTCATCCTTGATTAAGTAAGGATATTTCTAAATTCTATGTACTATGTTATAATTGGTGTTGGCCTCAATGATAAGTGATATTTACGAAAAGGGCAGGCTTGATAGATGAGTTTTTACTTCTTTGGAGAGGAGCATAACATGAGTTACTTCTTTGTATAAGAATCATTCGGCTTTTGGATTCTCACGTGTTGTCTATTATGGGTCGAGTTTTCTAACCTGCTAGGAAATAGTGGCAGCCTACCAGTCATGTTCAATACGGTATCGTTATGGATTCCGATGGAAATGTCGTCAATGGGGTTAGTTAGTAAATATGTGTGTCTGTGTTTCATGGTTGTTTTAAATGATGTTATGAAAGTCTTGGCCTTACATTGTGTGTTCTATTACAAATTAAAACCTAAATAGTCTCACTAAGCAGAGTACAAAGTTTTCAATAGGGCTCATCTTTATACACTTTGCAATTGCATCAAACAAAAGTAGCATACTGGTACATGATGCAGGATATGAAAAATAGCCAAATATGATAACCGGTTACACTGGGAGTTTTAAATGATGTTATGTAGGATATGATTGTTAAGAATTTCCTTCTCTCTTTTGATAATATTTTGCATTGTTTTTTGAATTTTATTTTTCATGAATTGTTTAGGAGTTACACACATGGTCATTTGGCTAAGTTGAATTTTATTTTTCATGAATTGTTTGGAAGAGGTGCCTTCAGTCTTTGGCCTTAGTCAAAGGGAAAAACGTTCTCCGGAAAGAGCCAATGAGGAAGGACATAGGTGAGGATGATGCATTCTTTTTCAACGACAAGTTCACCAGCAAGCTTTTCAAGGTAAAGATAGGGACTGTTGTTGCACAGAAGGAGTCGGAACCAGAAAATATAGAAACCCGGCAAAGAATGGAGGAAGATATGAAGCCTCAGATTGAGGCAGCAATTGTGAGGGTTATGAAATCTAGGCAGGTTCTAGACCATAATAATGCCATCATTGAGGTCACAAAGCAGTTGCAGGCGCGATTTTATCCAAATCCCGTTGTTATTAAAAAGTGGATCAAATCTCTCATTGAGCGTGAATTCTTAGAGAGAGATAAAGTTGACCGAAAAATGTACCACTATCTTGCTTGAAAAACAGTATGGGCATTTATCTCTGAAAACAATTGTATCATGGAACCTTTGTGATTGTCTATCATCAGTTTCAGTGTTCATCACAATTTGCTGCAGATGGGACCTATTTGAGTAGCATTTTTCTACTTAAGGTTTCTACTCTTGTATATTTTTATGGCAATATCTGATTTTTATAGATATTTTTTTCGGCTTAAATATGTTTTTGCTTTCTATACACATTCGCCGTAATTCTATAATTATATAGAAATCATGTGACAAATGAGGAAAGAATTCTGACAGAAATGGGGAGATGCAACAGAATTGTTTTATTTGTTTTAATCGCTCTGTTATCTGTTGACCTTTTTATTGTTTAATTTGCAGCATTAGCTGCCAAAAGAAACTGATATCAGAGGGAAAAATCCTGGATGGTTCTTGAGATTAAGAGTCAACACGCAAAGGGACTGCCTTCACCTTCATGAAGGTGTGTCTTTCATGAGATCTATTTCTTATGATACTTTTTGTATTGTGAAATATGGTATTCTGCAATGTTGAGGAGCATTTTGAATTTATAGTCATTTTTCTTTTCGTTTCTGTGCAGGTTTTGAAGGCGTGTTATTTCCTTGTAACTGTTACTGTAGTTCAGTTTGTGGTTGGGGCTGTTCTTGTATCAGTTATGTGGGCTCTTCTTAATCTCTACAAGAGGCCTAAAATCAATGGCGCCATGGTATTTTGATATCTGTTTAATCAGTTCATATATAGCTATTACTGAGTTCTGTGTTCTGGGTTGTTGTTGATTATGTGTTATTTATTTTCAGCTTGCAGCTATATTTCCACTCGCTATTGTGCATACTTTGGGGAACCTTTTCACCAATATAAGTCTTGGAAAGGTGGCTGTGTCTTTCACTCACACCATTAAAGCTATGGAGCCTTTCTTTTCTGTTATTCTTTCTGCCATGTTTCTTGGAGAGGTTAGAATGCAACTTTTTTTCTTTTTACCGAAACATGTCGTTGGTTGTTGTAATTAATCTTCAATGAATTTGATGATAGTTGATAAGTATGTATTAAACTGGCATGATTTTAAGTTCCTGTCACGGTCCTTTATATTCTGATGCTTTATAGTCTATCATTGAATAATCGTGATTTACGCAAGTTCTGCTACATTATAGTCGCTTTTTGGAAACATTTGTTGTCTAACTTATATATTATATCTTCTGATAGAAAATTACATACATATAATGTATTATGAGGTGATTTTTCTAGTTGTAACCTCTTGTTTCACTTTCTAACAGAGGCCTACACCTTGGGTGATTAGTTCTCTTGTGCCTATTATTGGTGGAGTTGCTCTGGCGTCTGTTACTGAGGCCTCTTTCAATTGGAAAAGTTTTCATTGTTATCTTTCATCTATAGGCAGTGAAGAAGGGATGTGGCATGGTATGGAAAGAAAAGTCTGTTACTGAGGCCTCTTTCAATTGGAAAAGTTTTCATTGTTATCTTTCATTTATAGGCAGTGAAGAAGGGATGTGGCATGGTATGGAAAGAAAAGATTTAGTCATTTGAATTCTTATAAACTTTGGTGGTATTGAATAGGGATGGATTTTGGAGTGTAATGGCTTCCAATGTGACAAACCAATCACGTAATTAATTTGCTTCAATGTATTTGATTCCTTATCTGAATTAATTGTAATATGATAAGCTTCTATCATATAAAGTGACATGATGCTTGCATAAATGTAATATGATATATATGTTTAGATGAATGAAGAATATATGTGATTTTCTTTCCCATTCTGTTCATATTTCTACAAACAATTTTTTTTTAATTTTAAAAATAAATTACCTGCGGATTTACCTGTGGAAAAGAAATTTCCTATGGATTTACCTGCAGATGTAACTGTGGAACAGAAAGTTGCGACAGTTGTAACCATCGTAATCAACACTAAAAACAAAAATCAAAATGGAAATTTACGACGGTTGGAACTGTCGCAATATGCAAATTATGACAGTTCCCTACCCGTCGTGAAAGATAACGACAGTTGGTGTGACGATTTTCACAACCGACGCGATATGGCCTCGCGACGCACGTTTCTGCGACAGTGAAGCAACCGTCGTGACTTGCAAATTACGGCGGTTTTAACCGTCGTAACCTGCAAAAATAACTGTCGCAATCTTCCAATTTTCTTGTAGTGTGGACCCTTTTGTTGTATGCCCTGGCGACTCGGGCCTTCTGGCGCAGCAAAACATTTAAAGCTACCATTCTTTCCTCATCTCAGTCCACGAGTTTGTCTAGCATCATTTCCCAATATTGTTCCGACGGAATCTCGTATTGACGTTGCACCCTAACAGATTGTAGGCATACATCTTCTGGTAACACGGCGTCATGCCCAAAGGTTAAACGAAAGGGAGTCGAATTGGTCAACTCCTTAGGCGATGTCCGACAAGCCCACAACACTTGACTCAATGTCTTATGCTAATTCTTTGGGTTTTTCGCGACGTGCTTCTTGATTAGTCCAATTATTACCTTGTTAGCTGCTTCGACTTGACCGTTCGCCTGCGCATAGTACGACGTCGACGTAACTAACTTAAAACCTGTTTCTGCCGCGAACTCTTGCATTTAATGACCCACAAACACGGAGCCTTGATCTGTCGTGATTGTCTCAGGTATCCCGAATCTATACAAGATATGATTCTGAATGAAATCTATCACGATTTCTTGGTCCACCTTCTCCAGAGGCACAACCTCTATCCACTTTGTGAAGTAGTCTATTCCTACGAGGATGAATCTTTGCTGCTTTGACGAAGCTGGCCGAATTTCTCTTATTACATCCAAAGCCCAACCTCGAAATGGCCATGGCCTGACTATAACGTTCAACTCACTAGCTGGTACGTGCTGAATATTTGCGTGTCTCTGGCAATCCTGGCATCCTTTCGCGAACTCTATACAATCCTTGAGCATGTTGGGCCAGTAGACACCCTGTCGAAACAAAATCTATTTCATTTTGTGGCCAGTTTGGTGCGCCCCACAAGTCCCACTATGAACCTCAGAAATTACCAAATAGGCATCAATATCCCCTAAGCATTTGAGCAATACCCCCTCCAGAGTTTTCTTAAATAAATCATTGCCTATACAGACATAACTCATTGCTCTGTACTTAGTCTGTCTGTCAGTGCTGCCTGACGGGTTTTCCAAATACTCCATAATTGGTCTTCGCCAATCTGTTGGTGACACATTGTTGACAAACACCTCATACCTTTCTAGATCTTCGACCAAGCTCTTGGAGTCCTTGCATACTGACCCACTCGATGGTGAATGTACGTTCGACACCATCTTCGCCCTAGTTTCGACAAAATCCCTAAGCTTACCCTCTGACACTTTATAACCAGAGGCAATTTGTGCCAATTCATTAGCTTTATGGTTTTCTACCCTTGGCACATGCGAGATGTTGACAATTTTGAAATGCTCTAACAAACGCTTCGCCAACGAGAAGTAACTCAAAAGATGTTCTTTCACGCACTTGTACTCCCTAGTGATCTGTTTTATTACCAATTCTGAGTCGCCTCTTATCTCGACCTCTTTGGCCCCCAAGTCTTTGAGTATCTTAAGACCAGTGATTAGGGCTTCGTACTCTGCCTCATTATTTGAGCATTTTCCATCAACTTTGCATTTAAAGGTAGTCGGGATACCTTGTGGGGATATTATTAAGATTCCAACACCTGCCCCATTTTTATGGCCTGACCCATCAAAGTACAATTTCCACGGGGCGATGTCGATTCTATGTATCGACGTTTCGACTACAGCGTTGTCGACAATAAAGTCTGCCACTATTTGACCCTTCATCGCCCTCAAAGGGACGTATGTCAGGGAGAACTCAGTTAACGCTAGTGCCCATTTCCCAATTCGACTATGCAACATAGGTTTGGACAACATATGCTTAATAACATCAAAATGCGATGAAACATAAACATTAACTGGTTTAATATATTGCTTTAATTTCATACATGAGAAGTACAAGCATAGGCACAACTTTTCAATCATAGTGTACCTAGTTTCAGCATCTATCAATATCCTACTAAGGTAATAGATGGGTCTTTCGATGCCACCATCATCCTCTTGTGATAACATACTGCCTATGGTTATATCCGACCCTTCAATGTACAACTTCATACTTTTATTTATACTAGGTAGTAATAGGATTTGAGGCTTTGTAAGGTACTCTTTAATTGCGTCGAAAGCCTCTTGTTTCTCCTGTCCCCAACGGAACTCACTTTCCTTCTTGGTCTTGAGCAGTGGTAAAAACACTTTCGTCTTGCCACTTAGGTTCGAGATGAACCTCCTCAAGAAATTTATCTTCCCCAACAAAGACTGGAGCTGTTTCTTTGTCGTCGGAGGCTTGAGATCTAAGATTGCCTTTGTCTTGTTCTGGTTGATCTCGATGCCTCGCTTGTGGACTACGAATCCCAGGAAGTCCCCTGCATGAACACCAAAGGCACATTTTAGTGGAATCATTTTTAATCCATATTTTCTCATTCGCTCAAATGAGCATCAAAGGTGGTCGAGATAACCATCTTCTGATGACGATTTTATGACTATGTCATCGATGTATACCTGCATAAAATTCTCAATAAAATCATGGAATATAGCATTCATAGTCCTTTGGTAGGTTACCCCAACATTTTTCAGCCCAAAATGCATCACAACCCATTCATATGTCCCCAAAGCTCTAGGACATCGAATTGCGGTTTTGGGGACATCCTCTTCGGCTATGAGAATTTGATTGTAACCGGAGTAGCCGTCGAGCATGCTCAAATACTCGAATCCCGCGGCTGAGTCAACCAACATCTCCGCCACAGGCATCGAATATTCGTCTTTAGGGGTAGCGTTGTTCAAATCCCTAAAGTCGATGCAAACTTGAAGGGTCCCATTTTTCTTAATAACAGGTACTATGTTTGTTATCCATTAGACATACCTTGCAGTTCTGATGAACCGACTTTTGAGCAGTCTTTCAATTTCCTACTTGATCTTCGACGTGACTTCCGGGGTGAAGCGTCGAGGGTGTTGCTTTACTGGCCTCTTGCCTGGCTGGATTAGAAGCCGATGCTCAACTACACTCCGACTCAAACCAGGCATTTCGCCATAATCCCAAGCAAAACAGCCCTTGTATTCTTTCGAAACTTTAACCAGCTTGGCCTTAATTTCTGGTCCTACTTTGGCACTCACATATGTGGGCCTATTGGTTGCCCCATACCCTAAGTCGACCTCCTCAAGTGGGTCCTGCGCTTGCATTTTCTGCAGCTCATGATTTGGGCCTTTTTCAAACCCTAAAGGCTCATCGTCGTAAATACCATCAAGCCTCCGATTTTCTAAAGCTTCTTCTTGGCATCGTTGGCCATTTTCTTGTTTGTCATGGTCGGCTCCCTTAACTATTTGGAGAGTTTCGTCTTTTTCAAGTGCCGACATCCTTCTGTTTTCAGCCAAATAGTCCGAAATCTAAGTCATGCTTTCTAACTCAGCAGACATTTTTACCAACTGTGGGCCACCCCGTTGGTGGCATTTCCATTGGCTCCATGGCTTCGTCGACAGCGTCCCAGATGAACCCATAGTCGGGGTCCAGGTTCAGGACGCGACCCGTGTTGACACAGGTGTAGGAACCTGACCCGTCATCACAAGGAGCCAAATTTGCTAAGTGTTGGTCAAAAGACTTCTTGTTACCCTTGGCTTCGTCGACTTTGTAGTAGCTTTGATCTGGCTCAATGTTTTTGACGTTGCCATCCTTTCTCCAAATGGTCAATCTCTGGTGCATTGTCGACGACACTGCCCCAATTCCATGGATCCATTCCCGTCCCAGCAACAGATTAAAGTTTGCTTTTGACTTGATGACCATGAAGAGTGTCAGCTTGTTGGTTGTACCCACTGCCAAGTCCACTTGGACAACCCCCAGGATGTTACTGGTCTTGCCTTCATAGTTGGACAAAACCATGTTATGCTGTCGAAGGTCAGCCTCAGTTTTTCCAATTTTCTTAAATAGATTGTGAGGCATCAGATTCACAGTTGCTCCACCATCCACAAACACCTTGTTATCAATTTTCGCCTTTATGAATAACGGCTTCAAATGGTACATCATCCCAGGGCTAGGGCGTTTAAACATAGCCATTTGTTCTTCAACCACACCATTATTCATCACATAATAACATAGCGGCTTGTCATCCACATTTTCACCAGAGATGAAATCTTCTTCAGTCTCAGAGATTTCAAACACCACGTCATACTCAGCTGGTAGGACCGACACGATACCACAATTCAGCACGAAATCTTCGCCATAGGTGTCATCGTTGGTGTCGTCGTACATGTCTTCATCAAAATCTCCCTTAGGCGATGGATCATACTCGTCATCCGACTGAGGAGAATATTTTGGCTCCTCTTCGTCCGACTGGGGAGTATACTCTGGTTCTTTCTTGCTTTCCCCCAGCGAAGTACATTTTGAACTCTGGGTCGACACAACTTCTTTCTCCCCTGATGCGTCCACGGTTACTGCCATGGTCTGGTTTGTCACCACTTTGTCTTTTTCTACCCATTTTCTTCTTGGGTATTGGCGCTTTTGTCCAGACGTTCCGACAGGCTTCACTCTTGAAGTCACAGCTTCCCTCTCAGCCTTCTTACTGCGCTGATAGAGCCTCCACTGGGTTCTAGTCATAGGGTTTTTTCTCTTGTAATCAGGGGACACCCTATATCCTACTGGTTCGACCCTTTTGTCGGCGATATTCGCTTCTTTTTCCAAATTGAGAGCCTTCCACTTTGGTCTTTTGCTCCCTTTCTGGCTAATTGGTGCCATCCACCTTTCCTGTGGGGTGTTTGATGGAGGCACAAAAGTTTTGGGCCTTGCCTCTTGGAAAAGCTTTCTATACTCCTCATTTCGACGGGGGACCCCACTCTTGTCAAACACAAACCTTGGGACAGGTGGCTTGCTCTCTGGCAGCACTTCTCTCTTGCTTTCCTCATACCTCTCAGCAACTTTCTCATCGAACACAGCAATGCACCTGGGGCATAACGCGGCCTTTGACCCGCTTATCCTGCACTTTTCCTGAAAATCGTCCAAACTTTCGCCAGTCCGAGGGTACACTGCTTTAAGTTTGTCCTCAACTTTATTGTCGGAACCTTCAGTAGTTTCGACCATCATGCACTCTACCACTTCAGCCATTGGTGGCTTGTCGAGACCCTCAGTAGCTTCGACCATCATACATTCGTACACCTCTGAGTACAAAACCTCCTCGACCTTCAGTGGGTCGGTGTCAACCTGCATCTTTGGCTTCTCGCCAAATTGGAGTCGACCCTCCTTCAAAGTCTTCTGCACCAAACCCCTGAAAAGAACACATTGAGCTGTTTTATGATCAAGGAAATTATGAAACTTACAAAATCCCCTATTTTTCTTTTGTTCTAGAGGGGGATCTTTTAAACCAGACGGAATAACTATTTGACCATCTTCAACCAGTAAATCAAATATTTCATCACATTTAGACACATCAAAAGTATAAGTTTTAGCGACGTATTTATGCGTTTTTCCAGTTTCGGCAGGATTTTTCCCGTTCGATGGTTTCAACAACTTGCAGGTGTAGGGAGGTCCTAGCTTAAGTTCAGCCACGTGGATGTCACTTTCATCGACGAACTCTTCATCGTCGGATGAACACTCGTCAGCTGCCACATAGGACACTTTTTCTTTTTTACGATATCTGTTAGACTGGGTTTTCTCAGCTCTTAACCGTTCGGCCTGGCCTAACCCGGTCAGCCAATTGTGCCATATCCCTAAGATATTGCGTGTCTAACTTTTTTCTGATCGAATAATCTAGACCACCGACGGCCATTTCGACTAATTCATGCTCAGGGACTTGAGTAAAGCACCGTGCTTTCAAAAGTCTAAGCCTATTCAAGTACTGGTCTACTGACTCTGTGGCCTTGAGTTTGACGCTTGCCAACTCTTTTAGACTTATTTTTTACAGTCCCATATAGAACTGTTCGTGAAACACTCTCTCCGATTGCGCCTATGAGTGGATGGACTGAGGGGGCAATGTGGTAAACCACGTAAATGCATTTTTAGTGAGGGAACTGGGAAAATATTTCATTTTCAAGTCCTCATTGTTTGCTATGTCGCCTGCTTCGGTTTGATACTTAGCGACGTGTTCGACAGTGGATTCTTCTGTCTCCCCAGCGAACTTGGTGAATTTTGGCACTTTCCACTCCCTGGGTAACTCTGTTTGTAATACAAAGTCTGGTAATGGGGATGTGTATGTTGGTCGTCAAAGGCCTGGGTTTGCCCCATTACGAACCATGATACGTTCGACCGCGGCCTCTAAGTTGTGTTCCCCAGCCAAGGCGTCCTGTCGAACCTGTTGGACAACAAAATCTGGATCTTAGTTCCTATGGACAATCACGGGAGACCTTTGGACCCTCCTAGGGATCTCTTCTAACTCACGGGGATGTTCAATAGTTTCGTCGAAGACTTCATCCTGACGAAGGGGCATCTCCGGTCGAGGCGGTGGGGTCTGTCGACCCTGAGCCCTAGGAGCGCCTAAGAAGTCACTGATCCGTGTCATTTGAGTCGCCAGTTATTGGTAAATCTGTGTTGACTCTTGTATCAGTGGTCTCAATATTGTACCCATCTATTGAGTCAACATGTGGACCATCTCATGATTACTCTCATCCCTCTGTTTCCTTATGACCGCGATGGAACCAGAGGTAAAGGTCGGTATGGATTGAGAGAAAAGATTAACACCTGGGGGTCGAACGATCTGGTTCGACATGTGTCCTACCTCCTGATATGGTGGAAACGCTGAGGACGAACTTTCCCCGAACAAATGGCCGCTAGAGTGCAAACTCGACATGAACTCCTTCGGCATCTCATACGATTGAGGTATAAGCATGGTGATACTAGGTATATACTACCCTGTAGTCCCTGCCATTATTGACTTAGGGTCATGTCGATGTGGCGTTGCGGTTGGTCCACTAGGGGTGGTTGAAACCGCTGACATGGTACCGGAGCCAACATCAGTTGTTTGTGTTCCCACCGTACTTTCCGTCGGAGACGGTTCGTCGTTCGAACGTGGTATTACCATCTTACCACTACGCAAAAACATATACTCAATTCACATGGGTCCCACTAGGCATGCCAATTTGTTCGCCGGCACGAACAGCCGTTGGTCTTCCGTCGCAGGTTTACTCGCGGGATCGGCCACATAAATCGCAGAACAAGGAATTGGAAGCGTATGTTTATGTTGTATTTCAGTTTCTCGCTTTTTGGTGAAAGTTGTCACGTTGGAATGACCTTGCTAACGTGAAAGGTTTGAATGATCAATGGGTTTGGATGCAAAGTGGAAAAAATAAAGGGAGGAAAGGCAAGACAAAAACAAAAAGGCAATAACTTAAATTAAATGCTGAAAGTAAATTGCATTAAGTAAAATTGGACGCAATTGTACATTTTCGCGGGAGTGAACTCGTTTCTCTCTAAGCTTGGTACTTTGAGCGTTTTCCCTTTACAATATGAAAAAATGCGACCCCTAAAAATGGAAAATACAATGCTTTATATTGGCCTAGAGAATAATTGTGTGTCTGCCCAGGCGTCCTTTGGCGCTGACACGTGGCACCCTGTAACACCCCTAATCTATACCCCCAAATAATCAATTAGATAATTCAAAAAAATTCAAAATTTCAACAGAGTATAATTAAAAACATGGCATAGACAGGGAGAATCACATCAATTTGAAACAAACATACAACACCTGCTCATAAAGATATGCAACAGTGGGGTAGCAATCAACAGAGGAACTCAGTTCCTTACACCCACATTTCAGATTTTAGAATAAAAGCGGAAAATCTAAAACCGAATATCATATATATATATATATATATATATATATATATATATATATCACATAAAAAGTTTGTCATACATCAAGTCATATCGGTACAAGCCAAAAGATATGTGTACATATACATAACTAATCACAAACGGCCACTCTAACTACCCGGTGTCACATATCAGAGCCGACCGACAAAAGAATGAAGACGCAAAGCTTCACAAAAAGACCTCCAGCAACTCTAATCTGCAATGCCTCATAGAGCATTATAAAACAGCAGAAGGGTGAGAAAAACAATCATACTACAGTTGCATATAATTATATATATCAACACAAGAATGCACAAGTAACATATTCTCACCACAAATGCACCACAATCAAATATAACGCAACACAGTACAATTCTCAGGTATCAAACACCACTACACATCAATCATATACAATACACTCACCATCAATTCAATTATACATATTCCACCTCATTGCACACAATCACAAATCCATGCACAATTAATTCATGATTTATGCAAATGCACAGAGACCGACACAACGACTCTATGCACATGCCATGTGGTACCGACTCTCAATATTTTTCATCACCAGTTCACTCAGGAACTATTGGAACCATCGCTCGTTACTTAGTGTAACTCCCCGTCAGGCATACGATGTTCCCCGTCGCTTTCGGTCCTCTTTGTATAAGGCTCACGACGTTTATGGATCGCTTTCGGTCCTCTTTGTATAAGGCTCACGATCCGATCGCTCACACCCCACATGGGCACACGATCGTCTATAACCATCGCTTTCGGTCCTCTTATTTTTAAGGCTCGTGATATATCAAATCGCTTTCGGTCCTCTTATTTTTAAGGCTCACGATGTTATAGCAGATTCCCTCTGGAATCAATCCGTCTCTCAGGACGTCACAACAATGCATATCATGATGCTTGGCATATAATGACTCACAACATTTAATATGCACACACATAAATACATTCATTTCCATCAACAAAATCACACCTTGCACTTATGCCCAAAACAATACATTTAGTTACCATACGGCCACAAATCATCACAACGCCATTTAAACACATGCATTTACATAATACAACAACACTTTGCACGATACACATCAATTACACATAATTAAACGGCGAAAGTCGACAACAAAAACAACACATTTCCTAATTCCTGGCATAATTTAATTGGATAACAATTCTCAAACCATCATCATAATAAAGTACATGCTACAAGCTTTCTAACGCATCAAACCATGCCTCAAACCGACCTACGGGTCAAAAGTTACAAAGAAAACATATTGGGAAAAACTGCTACATTCGCAGTGCGAAGCTCCTAGCGAGTCCTTCACTACTCCATTCGCCGTGCGAGTGTCTCAGCGAACCAAGTCAGAAGCAAAATAGCCAAGAAAATTCCCATCGTTCGCAGTGCGAACGTCCCAGCGAATGCTCGCTACACCATTCGCAATGCGAACCCTCCAGCGAACAGTGGCAGAAGGAAAAATGATACAACGTTCGCAGTGCGAACACCACGCGAACGCTCGCCACCCACTCGCTGGCCATTCGCAATGCGAACCTGCGAATTCATCAAAACCCAGCAGCGCACCAGTTCATCCAAAAATCATATTTTCTCAACCACAACATGTCCAAATCAACATATAACAATCAGAACCTATTCTAATCATGATAACAAGTATTCTACTACGTTTACACCGATTTTCATCCGCAAAACCATCGATTTCTCATTATCGACCTAGAATAGAAGCTATGAAAAACACAACAACCAATCCAATACACACATACATAATCATACACAATCATAGTATAATCGAGTTTCGCACCCTTACCCGATTTAATCGTGTTCTAGAAAGTCGGTTGATTGATTTCCAAGTTTTCTCAAATTCTCTCTTTTCTTCTTTCTCTTCTCTTCTTACTATTTTTCTCTCTTTTTCTTTCTATTTCTATTCTTAACTTAACAAATAAATCAAAATGCCCAAAATACCCCTACACTCAAATATCTCCCAAATGTTCCCAAAACAGGATAAAATATATTCACGATGAGAAATAACATATTTTCACATAAAAGTCAGAAATAAAATAATATAATAATAAAATAATCAAAACGACTCAAATAATTCAAAAGACAAAATTGACAAAACTGACCGGGGCGTTACAACTCTCCCCCACTTAGAAATTTTCGTCCTCGAAAATATACCTGAGATGAACAACTCTGGATACGACTCCCGCATCCTACTCTCCAACTCCCAAGTCAAGTTGCCCTCAGCAGCGCCTCCCTACTCCACCTTCACCAGTGCAATATCCTTGCCCCTCAACTGCTTCACTTCGCGATCCAAAATCCTAACGGGTAAAGCCTCAACCGTAAGGTTCTCCCTTACCTCAACCTCATCCATCGGAATCACATGTGACGGATCCGGAACATACTTCCGAAGCTGCGAAACATGGAACACATCGTGCATATTCGACAGATTCGGCGGCAACGCCACCCTATAAGCCACATCACCCACTCTCGCGGATATCTGGTAAGGACCAATAAACCGAGAAGTAAGTTTCTTCGATTTCAATGCACGACCAACACCCGTTACCGGCGTCACTCTCAAAAACACATGATCACCCTCTTGAAACTCAAGATCCTTCCGTCTCCGATCATGATAACTCTTCTGCCTACTCTGAGAAGCCTTCATTTTCTCGCGAATAAGCTTCACTTTTTCCGTCGTCTGCTGTACCAATTCCGGTCCTACCACCGTTCTCTCACCAGATTCGTGCCAACACAACGGTGTTCGACACCTTCGTCCATACAGTGCTTCAAACGGTGCCATTCCAATACTAGAATGGAAACTGTTGTTATACGTGAATTCAATAAATGCAAGATAACTATCCCATGCACCGCCTTGTTCCAAAACACAAGCCCTCAACAAATCTTCCAACGACTGAATAGTTCTCTCCATCTGTCCATCCGTCTGCGGATGATAAGCCGAACTTAACCTCAATTTAGAACCCAAAGCCTTCTGTAAACTTTCCCAAAATCTCGAGGTAAATCTAGGATCTCGATCCGAAACAATACTCAATGGAACTCCATGCAACTTCACAATCACACTGATGTAAATCTCCGCTAACCTCTCCAAAGAAAAACTGATGTCAATCGGAATGAAATGAGCCGATTTAGTCAGCCTATCAACAACCACCCAAATAGCATTATGCCCTCGCTGAGTGTTCGGTAACCCTGTTACAAAATCCATCGAAATGCTATCCCACTTCCACTCAGGAATATCCAACGGTTGCAACAAACCACTAGGCCTCAGATGTTCTACCTTTGATTTCTGACAAGTCAAACATGCATAAACAAACTGAGCCACATCTCTCTTCAATCCAGACCACCAGAAAATCTTCTTCAAATCTTGGTACATCTTATTCACTCCCGGATGTATACTCAGATTACTCCAGTGTCCTTCCTCTAAAATCATCTTTTTCAACTCCGCATCATCATGAATACAAATTCTACCTCGGAACCTCAAAACCCCATTAACGTCCACTTGAAAATCACTATTCGTATCTTTTTCTCCAACCAACATCAAGTCCACAAATTTCACATTCAACTTCTGTTTCTCACTAACCGTCATCAGAAAATCATTAGTAACCTTTAACATTCCAAGCCTTACGCTATCCGACGACACTTCACATACCAAACTCAAATCTCTAAACGATTCCAAAAGTTCCCACTCCTTAGCCATCAAAGCGGACATATGCAAAGATTTCTGGCTCATTGCATCGTCTACCACATTAGCTTTACCAGGATGGTAATTCAAGCCAAAGTCGTAGTCTTTCAAGAATTCCAACCATCTACGTTGCCTCGTATTCAATTTTTTCTGATCAAACAAATATTTCAAACTTTTATTCTCACTAAAGACTTCAAACCTGGCACCGTAGAGATAATGCCTCCAAATCTTCAACACAAAAACCACAGCTGCTAACTCAAGATCATGAGTAGGATAATTTTTATCATGCACTCTCAATTGCCTTGAAGCATAAGCCACAACCTTACCTTCTTGCATCATAACACCACCTAGCCCAATCAAAGACGCATCACAATACACCACAAACGGTTCATTAGGATTCGGCAAAATCAAAATCGGAGCTGTCGTCAATCTTCTCTTCAGCTCATTAAAACTTTCCTCACACCGAATGTCCCAAATGAACGCTTGCCCTTTACAAGTCAACTGGGTCAAAGGAAGTGCTAGCTTAGAAAAACCTTCAATAAACCTCCGATAATATCCGGCCAAACCCAAAAAGCTTCGAATTTCAGTAACAGATCTAGGAGCCTCCCATTGTAGAACTGCCTCTACTTTAGATGGATCCACAGCAATACCGTTACCTGAAATTACGTGTCCCAGAAAACTCACTTCCGACAACCAGAATTTACACTTGGACAATTTGGCAAAAAGCTTCCTTTCCTTCAAAACCTGCAAAACAATGCGCAAATGTTCTGCATGCTCCTCCCGAGACTTAGAATAAATCAAAATGTCATCAATAAACACAACAACAAATCGATCCAAATGCTCGTGAAAAATACGATTCATGTATTCCATAAACACACCTGGCGAATTAGAAACCCCGAACGGCATCACAGAATATTCATAATGACCGTATCGTGTCCTAAAAGCCGTCTTCTGAATATCTTCCTCTTTCACCCTTATCTGATGATACCCCGATCTCAAATCAATCTTACTAAACACACAAGCACCAACCAACTAATCCATCAGATCATCAATTCTCGGAAGAGGATACTTATTCTTAATCGTCACCTTATTCAACTGGCGATAATCAATACATAATCGCATACTTCCATCTTTCTTTTTCACCAACAAAACTGGAGCACCCCAAGGAGAAACACTTGGCCTCACAAACCTCTTTTCCAACAACTCATTCAACTGTTTCTTCAACTCTACTAACTCAGATGCCGACATACGATAAGGTGCCATAGAAACAGGTCTAGTACCAGGAACTAGATCTATAGAAAACTCCACCTCTCTCTCTGGCGGCAAGTCTCAAGAAACACTTCAGGAAATTCACACACAACAGGAAACACATCAAGTGACACTCGACTATCCATAGTCAAAGATGCAAACACCCCAAACAACTGAGCTTCGTCCGCCAAAAGTTTCTTCAACTCTTTGGTAGATAAGAAACTCGAGTCTTCGTCTTCCTCAAGAGAAGGAAACCTTACTAACTTATGGTAACAATCAATATGAACTCGATTGAACTGCAACCAATTCATACCCAAAACCACATCTAACCCCTCCAACGGCAAACACACCAAATCCATCTCAAAGTCTTTACCATAAATGGTCAAAGGACAACTCAAACAAACCAAAGAAGTAGTTACTGACCCCATTGCTGGAGTATCAATAACAATCTCACCATCCATCAAAGACAACACAAGATTCAATTGATTCGCGCACTCAGACGAAATAAACGACTGAGTCGCTCCAGTATCAATAATAGCAACTAAAGGCGTACTATTAATAAAGCAAGTACCTCTAATCAGACGATCTGCACTTGAAGTCTGAGTCCCTGCCAGAGAAAATACCTTCCCACTAGTTGGAGCTTGCTTCGGTTTTGGACACTTGGTACTAACATGACCAGGTTCCCCACAGTTGAAACACTTAACCACATTCTTCCTGGAACAATTAGCTGCAACATGTCCTACACCTCCACAATTAGAACACTTCCTCAATTCTTTCTTACATTCGGACTGACGATGTCCCACATCACCACATCTATAACATCTCAGAGGACCAGACGTACCTCCTCCACCAGACCTTCGATCAAAAGTACCCCTTTGTTTACCTTTATCAACTGGTGTCACATACGGACTACCACGAAATTGTTGTTTCCCTTTCCTGTCACTCACACTCTTGTAATGAGTAGAACGAGCCTTACTATCCTCTTCATAAATTCTACAACATTCCGTCAAATCAGCAAACCTCCTTATCCTCTGATAACCGATTTCCTGTTTTATCTCAGGACGTAATCCACTTTCATACTTCACACACTTAGAGAATTTTGCGGTCGCTTCAGCATAATGAGGATAAAACTGCACAAGTTCCACAAACTTAGCTGTATAATCAATTACAGACATATTACCTTGTTTTAGTTCCAAAAACTCAATTTCCTTCTTTCCCCTAACATCCTCGGGAAAATACTTCCTCAGAAACTCTTGGCTAAACAATTCCCAAGTAACTTCTTCATCACCAGCTTGTAACACAGGACGTGTACTAACCCACCAGTCATCTGCTTCTTCCCGTAACATGTGAGTTCCCAGTCTCACCTTACTGTCCTCATCACAATCCATCACTCTGAAAATCCTTTCAATCTCTTTCAGCCAAATCTGTGCTCCATCAGGTTTATGTCTCCCTTTGAAGACAGGCGGTCTATTCTTTCTAAACTCATCATTCTCTCCAGCATTCGGTGCACCCTGCACAGCACGAGCCATAGCCTGCATAGCAGCAGCTAAAGCAACATCGTTCCTTCCAGCCATATTCTGTTAATTTCCAATAACAGCACTTATGGTTAAACAAACAGCTCACCCAAACACAACGACCAACAAGGACTGACACAACTGACACAGACTGGCTCTGATACCACTTAATGTAACGTCCCTAATCTATACCCCTAAATAATCAATTAGATAATTAAAAAAAATTCAAAATTTCATCAGAGTATAATTAAAAACACGGCATAGACAGGGAGAATCACATCAATTTGAAACAAACATACAACACCTGCTCATAAAGATATGCAACAGTGGGGTAGCAATCAACAGAGGAACTCAGTTCCTTAAACCCACATTTCAGATTTTAGAATAAAAGCGGAAAATCTAAAACCGAATATCATCTATATATATATATCACATAAAAAGTTTGTCATACATCAAGTCATACCTGTACAAGCCAAAAGATATGTGTACATATACATAACTAATCACAAACGGCCACTCTAACTACCCGGTGTCACATATCAGAGCCGACCAACAAAAGAATGAAGATGCAAAGCTTCACAAAAAGACCTCCAGCAGTTCTAATCTACAAGGCCTCATAGAGCATTATAAAACAGTAGAAGGGTGAGAAAAACAATCATACTACAATTGCATATAATTATATATATCAACACAAGAATGCACAAGTAAAATATTCTCACCACAAATGCACCACAATCAAATATAACGCAACACAGTACAATTCTCAGGTATCAAACACCACTACACATCAATCATATACAATACACTCACCATCAATTCAATTATACATATTCCACCTCATTGCACACAATCACAAATCCATGCACAATTAATTCATGATTTATGCAAATGCACAGAGACCGACACAACGACTCTATGCACATGCCATGCGGTACCGACTCTCAATATTTTTCATCACCAGTTCACTCAGGAACTATTGGAACCATCACTCATTACTTAGTGTAACTCCCCGTCGGGCATACGATGTTCCCCGTCGCTTTCGGTCCTCTTTGTATAAGGCTCACGACGTTTATGGATCGCTTTCGGTCCTCTTTGTATAAGGCTCACGATCCGATCGCTCACACCCCACATAGGCACACGATCGTCTATAACCATCGCTTTCGGTCCTCTTATTTTTAAGGCTCACGATATATCAAATCGCTTTCGGTCCTCTTATTTTTAAGGCTCACGATGTTATAGCAGATTCCCTCTGGAATCAATCCGTCTCTCAGGACGTCACAACAATGCATATCATGATACTTGGCATACAATGACTCACGACATTTAATATGCACAAACATAAATAAATTCATTTCCATCAACAAAATCACACCTTGCACTTATGCCCAAAACAATGCATTCAGTTACCATATGGCCACAAATCATCACAACGCCATTTAAACACATGCATTTACATAATACAACAGCACTTTGCACGAAACACATCAATTACACAGAATTAAACGGCGAAAGTCGACAACAAAAACAACACATTTCCTAATTCCTGGCATAATTTAATCAGCCAACAATTCTCAAACCATCATCATAATAAAGTACATGCTACAAGCTTTCTAACGCATCAAACCACGCCTCAAACCGACCTACGGGTCAAAAGTTACAAAGAAAACAAATTGGGAAAAACTGCTACATTCGCAGTGCGAAGCTCCTAGTGAGTCCTTCGCTACTCCATTCGCCGTGCGAGTGTCTCAGCGAACCAAGTCAGAAGCAAAATAGCCAAGAAAATTCCCATCGTTCGCAGTGCGAACGTCCCAGCGAATGCTCGCTACACCATTCGCAATGCGAACCCTCCAGCGAACAGTGGCAGAAAGAAAAATGATACAACGTTCGCAGTGCGAACACCACGCGAACGCTCGCCACCCACTCGTTGGCCATTCGCAGTGCGAACCTGCGAATTCATCAAAACCCAGCAGCGCACCAGTTCATCCGAAAATCATATTTTCTCAACCACAACATGTCCAAATCAACATATAACAATCAGAACCTATTCTAATCATGATAACAAGTATTCTACTACGTTTACACCAATTTTCAACCGCAAAACCATCGATTTCTCATTATCGACCTAGAATAGAAGCTATGAAAAACACAATAACCAATCCAATACACACATACATAATCATACACAATCATATTATAATCGAGTTTCGCACCCTTACCCGATTTAATAGTGTTCTAGAAAGTCGGTTGATTGATTTCCAAGTTTTCTCAAATTCTCTCTTTTCTTCTTTCTCTTCTCTTCCTTTCTTCTTTTCTCTTCTTACCATTTTTCTCTCTTTTTCTTTCTATTTCTATTCTTAACTTAACAAATAAATCAAAATGCCCAAAATACCCCTACACTCAAATATCTTACAAATATTCCCAAAACACGATAAAATATATTCACGATGAAAAATAACATATTTTCACATAAAAGTCAGAAATAAAATAATATAATAATAAAATAATCAAAACGACTCAAATAATTCAAAAGACAAAACTGACAAAACTGATCGGGGCGTTACACACCTCACTCTCTTTTCAACTTCCCATATTCTTGGAACTTCCAACCTTTTCCCGCCCAAGAACTTATCTTTGAATTTGGAACTATGTCCTTCGCCTCGTCCTCCTCCGACACCGTGGTTTGTTTCCATTTCTCCGACGCATCTCTCTAGCTTGTGTCGGATCGATCCCTTGAGGTGCCTGTGGTGTCGACACGTCATTGAACTTCTTGTTTTCCACCTTTGGTCGAAATCCCTTGTCAACACCAGCGTACTGGTTAACATAGGATCATCTCTGAATGTTATGCCAAAGTCAACTTTAACACGACTATCATTTCAAGGACCTCCGATGAGGGGTAGTGAGATCATTGTCAAATTTTTTGACGGATCCAAAAAAACAGTTATCGGCGAAGTAGATCTTCCCATAACCATCGGTCCTCACACTTTCCAAGTCACTTTCCAGGTCATGGACATCCGAGCATCATACAACTATTTATTAGGAAGACCTTGGATACACGAGGTTGGGGTAGTCACTTCGACACTTCACCAGAAGCTGAAGTTCGTCAAGAATGACAAACTCGTCACAGTCTACGGAGTGCAAGCCTTAATCGTGAGCAACTTATCATCATTTTCTTGTGTAGAATCAGAGGAGGTTATTCGAACCCAGTTCCAAGCACTTTCGGTGAGCAATGGGAATCGACCTGAGAAAGGAACGTCGATTTCCTCATACAAAGACGCTCTCGAAGTAATCAAGAGTAATGACATAAAAGGATGGGGACAACTTGTGATTCCTATGGATAACAAGACAAAGAAAGGTCTTGGTTTTTCCTCGACCTGTGCCCAGACTGCCAAGAAAGACGAAAGCTTTCGTCCCATTTAGGATTTCTTCCTCAGCGGAGGATTCCTTCACCTAGTGTCTCAAGAATTACACAATATCAAAGAGAGTAACTCCTCTGATATGGATGAAGAGTTGAAATCATATCTCAACGAGGATGGTTACCTGTCTCAGAGAGAGGCACATTCGCCATTTTTCTTTCCCACACAGAGTCTGAGATATATACCAAGATCAGACGTCAAGATGATGTACGGAGATTGTGATCCTGAGGGATGCCGTGCTCCACCTAACTCATTAGAAGATGATCCGATGAAAGACAATTTTGACTACGACTATTTTGACCCACTGGATGACGTGCCTATCTGGAAGCCATGCCCAGAGACTTGGGGAAAAAGAGTCAGCCCAACGAGGCATTCAGTTGAGCAACATTGAGAAGAATACCTGCGTCCCTACCCAGTAATGGGACCATTACTCAGGCTATTCAAAAAATATGAATCACAACGACGAACCTGCACGGACTGCAGGACAAGAGTTCATCAATTATGCTTTTCTAGAGGTCAACGTCATCGAGGAAGATGACTCTCTTTTCCCGCAGAAGTATGGGACACGTTAGGACAGCCAAGCGGCAAGTACGACTTCTTAGTCAAGTACACTGCTCCTGAAAGCGCTTGTACCAAACTCGAAGATATCCAGCCAACTGGATGGGAAGAATCCCTTGAGAGTGAAAATACCGTAGAAGATACAATAGAAGAGTTCGTTTACGACAACTCTGCCTGGGAGTGTAGCGAGTGATTTTTGGATGTGGTTGCGAAGCACAATCGCTCTTGTACTACAGCTCGATTCATTTTTTATCCTTTTGAAGCTGATGAAGGAAGGGAAATAGATGTCTCCAACTAACCCTGCTTGCATACTGAGGTTAAACAGTCAAAACTGTTGGTTTACAGATGCGATCCAAAGTGTGGGTTTTTACTAGCTTATTTTGTTTAAAAAAGATATTTAGGTTGTCAGGTTGAGGTGTTAGGATTGATGGTTTTGAATTACTGCTTTTGGGTTGATTTGAAAGAGATATGGGATTTTGGGTTTTTTTGTTTAGTGTGCTCGCTAAGATTTTTTCTTTCAATCTTGTGCCTACGTATTCCCGTTTACCAAAACAGGGAAATCAGAGCGATCGTAGTTCCTCCTATTCTATGGGAGGAAATGGGTTGTTTTGGTGTCTTGTTCAAAGCCCAAGACGTGAAGCGAAAGGTAGTTTGTATCTTGTTCAAAGCCCAAGATGTGAAGCTGAAAGGTCTCGACTTTAGAGAGAATTTGTCATCTCTAAAGAGGGGTTTGTCTGTTACGACTGTTTATAAAGGAGAATTACTTTAACTGGGATATGTGAATCCAGCAATGCCATAATTTCCTTTATAAGGGCTTTCCAACCCGAAGGAGAAGACTTTAACTCAGTATAGAGCAATGCCATCTTTCCTTAGGAATTTCTCATGCTAAAAGAAGGACAATGACATAGATGTAGATGATCCAGAGGCTTGCCGCTTACAGCGATTAGATGAAGGGAAAGGAGTTGTTGATGTTTGTATACTGTGAACGAGGCACAACTTTGATGCTAAAAGGTTGATTGACTCAACCAGGGTTTCCTTATACAAAGCCTAAGAGGAGGCTATTGGCCCAAAGAGGGTTTTTATGTGTCTCGTACGAAGCCCGAGAGAGGGGCTAAAAGGATTTGACTCAACGAGGGAGTCTTTTGTATCTCGTACGAAGCCCGAGATAGAGGCTAAAATCTTTGACTCAACAAGAGAATCTTTGTATCTCGTACGAAGCCCGAGATAGAGGCTAAAAGGTTTGACTCAACGAGGGAGTCTTTTGTATCTCGCACAAAGCCCGAGATGGAGGCTAAAAGATGTTTGACTCAACAAGAGAGTCTTTTTGTATCTCGTACAAAGCCCGAGATGGAGGCTAAAGAAGTTTGCTCCACTGGGGAGAATCATTGTATAAAGCCCAAGAGGAGGCCAAAAAAGTTTGGCTCAATAAGAACCTTTTTGTATCTCGTACAAAGCCCGAGAGGAAGGCTAAAGAAGGGTACTGTTTCAGTTGAGTGACCAGTATATTGGCTCAAAGAGAAAATCAATTTTTATATGAGTAACACAGTACTCAGGGATTTTGATTCGAGGATCAAGGATAGTTCATGTTCTTTAAGGAAACAGGAAATCCGAAGGGTATTGAGACTGTCCGAGTCTACGGGATTCCTTCCTATTTAGGGAGGGTGCTTGAGAATGTCTTTGAGACTCAAAGGGGTAGACTGTCCAAGTCTAGAGTTTTTTCTTTTGTACTATGCTTTGAGAAACAGTAGTAGACTCTTCGAAAGGACTGTTCTATTAAGATGACTAATTTCTGTTCCTATACCTCTAGGAGGTCGTCGGGATAATTTGTACGAAGCCCGAGAGGAGGCTATAAACTTTTAAGAAGCCCATCGGTCCTTGTACGAAGCTCAAGAGGAGGTTATCATTCCCGAAGGAAGAATCATTATACGAAGCCTAATAGGAGGCGGTGAAAACTTCTAAGAAGCAGACGGGTCCTTGTACTAAGCACAAGAAGAGGCTAGGTGGCTTTTAAGAAGCCTGCAGGTCCTTGTACAATGCCCAAGAGGAGACCGATGCTTTTAAGAAGCTTGTGGGTCCCCAAACCCCAAGAAATTCAAGACAGACTATTCACAAGGAATAGATCAAGCTAGGAAAGTTCGAGAATTTTGAAGAAACTCAAGAGATACCATTCACGGAGAATACATTCATCTCGGGGGAGGTAGAGTCTCTTGACAATTACTAATGAGGACAGCTGAAGAGAAGACTGTATCTGGTGCTCCTATTGGGGATCTAGCTTGTCTATCTCTACGAGTAATCGAAACGGCTTTACCTAGTACTAGACGTAGTTGCCGGGGAAACTCTAAATATCTATACTATTATTACACAGTTGATATGAGTTTATGAAAGAAGACTTACAGCGAAACAGCCCCACAATACAGTTATATGTATATGAAAGCGGTAAATGAAAGCGTATAAACACTTACTCGGTTGTAGAGCTTCCATGTTGTTTGGTTAGTTGTTCAACAAAGAAAGATTGAAAACAACAGTATATTCAAAATCAAAGGAGAAAGTGTTTTGAAAAAGAAAGATTTGGGGCTTACAGCTCAAGGACAGGCCCAAGGTTTTATCAATGATTACACTGTTGAATTTTGTACAGAGGGACTTATACAAGTGACTGGGGCCCAAAAGGTTTCCTTTACAAAGGGATGGGTCTTACACTCTCTCAAGAGGCCCAAAAAGTTTAAAGAAAAGAAATGGGTCTTACTACTCGAGGGTAGGCCCAGATGATTTTTCGTTTGAAATGGCGATCGCGCCGAGGTTTTCTTTTAACGCAGAGGGACTTATACAATAAGTGAGGCCCAAGAATGTTTTGGTTAAAATGGGATTGGGTCTTACACTCTAATAGAGGCCCAAAAGTTTTGAATGGGTCTTACAGCTCGAGGAGAGGCCCAGATGTTTTAAATGGACGACGGTCGCACCGTTTACTTGTACAGAGGGACTTATACAATAAGTGAGGCCCACAAAGTTTTTGTACAAGGGGTTTGGGTCTTACACTCTCTCAAGAGGCCCAAAAGTGTTTGAAATGATTTATGAGGGTTAAATTAATCAAAAACCCTAATTTGTTTTCAAAATGTATTTTAATTAAATAAAAATTCAATTAAAATGATCAAAAATTGTTTAACATATGGAAAACAAATTGTGATCTTGGATTAATGCTTCATAAATCATGTTTTGCCCTACAAAATGATTAGAAACCATTAAAAGTTGCAAAATCAAGATGGAAAAAATATTCAAAATGCCAAAAACAATTAAAATATTAATTCTTTGCAAAAATATCAATTATATGAAATAAATAATATTTTTGGGATTTTTTGGAAAAATAAAATATTTTAACATTTTTGTGAATTATTAAAAAAAGAATCAACTCAAAATCATTAAAACTCAGAGAGAAATTAATTTCTGAATCAATTAAATAAAAATCACATAATTCAAATATTTGAATTTGAAAAAGGGCACCAAGAACAAAGGCAAGAACACGCGCGTGTTTTGAGTTTCCCAGATTTGCATTTTCTATCCAATCTTACTTAATACTTGATCATATCATGCAATCCACATACCAATCAACTTGTTTTAACCTCACGGTCATGTCTATGTCATTTAATTTCATTTAAATTAAGCATAAAACAATAAATCACGAAAAATCCTCAAGAACCCTAAATTCTGCATGAAGGTTGGGATTTTTGATACACGATTCAAACAAAGCAATTAATTGAGGGGAAACATTCCATGCATGATTATGAACATTTGGCAAAAGTATTGTGCGAGGAAATATGCATAGATTGAGAGATGACCAAGTTTATGCTTACCTCTAGGCCGTGACAGCAAGTGCAATGTGATTTCTGAGTTGGAGGTGTTACAAATGAGTTGTGATGATCTGAAAAGCTTCCCTACACCCTATGGAGTGTGTTTGAATGCTTGGACTTGATGGAAATTGGCTGGATCACTTCATGGCATCTCAATTGTAACTTGGTTAAAACCTTGAGCAATTGACTGGTGATTCTGAGAAATCAGTGTTCCAGTTGTTATTTAAGTGTTTGATCAGCTCATATATGATGTATGTGAGGTATGTGTGTGATTGGTTTGAGTGGAATTGCTCTCTAGCTCAAAAACTCAAAGTTGCCTTGCTAAAGAAGGCATTTTTGCCAAGAGAAAGAGATTTTGAGGAAAGCATCTGTTTGATGCCTTTGGTGTACTCAAACTGATCATAATTGAGCTCTATTTATAGTAGAGCAAGTTTGTTTTATAAGGAATAGTGAATGGCAACTGCTGAGTAGGGTTGGCCAATGTTGGCAAATGAAAATCCAAGTCTCCTCTAGCCATTGACTATAGGTTAGGGCACAGGCTGCTGGTTCCCTTGGTCTTGGATAAGTCTTGACTGAATTCAGTTGCTAAGAGCTCAGTCCATGCCACCTTGGTTCTTCCATTGAATGCTCCAATCCAAAATTGGAGTCTTGTCCCTATTTTAGGCAATTCTAGGTTTGACATGCTATTTCTTGTTCCAAGGACTTTAGAGGCTTGGCTCAGTGATTGTCCCCTTTAGATTCAATCCTCAGATGTGTCCAAGGTGATGACAAGGCTTGGAAATGGTTGATTTTGGCAAATCGACCAAAAGTGCAAAAAACTGCCTTGCCTTGGCAGATTTTAGCAAGGCATCTTGCCACCATCACATCTCATAGCTCAAATTGAATTTGGTGATGTTCTTGGCCATTTTGGAAAGCCCTCATATGATAAAACAACTGTTTGAACATATTTGGTTTTGATACTTTTTGGATCCAAGTGAAAAATGCCCCTACATTTGGAAAAAAGTAAGGCAGATTCTGACTTAGTGAAATTTTCACTAAGTGTTGGAACAAAGTGACTTTTCTTGATTTTGATCACTCCATAACTCAAAATCCATGAGGAATTTGGACATAGGTCAGTATGAAGCTTTTGTAGAGGGAAATGAGATCTACAAATCAAGTTTTGGATGGGAAAAAATGTCCTTGTGGTTTAGGAGTCATGATCCTCCAAAGTTGGTACCCTTGCCACTTTATTTCATAACTTAGAAAATTTTCTAAGTTTTTATGGTTACCCCTTTTACAAGTTATCCCACTTTTCTTGATTTTTCTTGATGAATGATGATTCCAATCATACATAAACATCATTTTAGGGTTAAAAATCCATTTTAGGGAAAAATCTCAAAAAGTCAAAGTCTGACTTTTGTGCACAGTTGACTTTTGTCAGATGAATTCCAAACTGTGCAATTCTTCAGGAAATCATGTCCTTGACCTAAATCAAACTTGATAGACATGTTCCATGGGTGTTATAGGGTGTATTGAATCATGTCCTAGGGTTTGGGAGCATGTCCTGGTCAAAAGTCAAAGTTACAGTTGACTTTTCTCTCAAAACCCTAATTATGGTCCAGATGAAATTGAGACTTGCTGCTCAAGCTTCTTGGATCAATCCATTGTTACAAATGGATCAATGTAGTGTGTTAGAGACCCTCAAATCCTCTCTTGAGGTCTTGGCTCATGTTTTGTCCCAAAAGTCAACTTAGGGGTGAATTAGGTCAAGAAACCCTAATTCCTAATTTTTTATGAATGCATCCCCTAAGGCAAAATTGACTTGATGCTTGGGTCCATGAGGTTCCATGGAGCATATTAGGTTATTATTTGAAGCATTGGCTCATGCCCAGAGGATATTTTCCATCTGGAGGCCCTGGTCGACCAAAACCCTAATTTGGTGACACTGGCGATCTCGAGGCTTGATCCACCTAGAAGGGAGCATCCTTTTGCTTAATACTTGAAATGGGAGTCCTTTTGATCCTTTGTGGATGCTTGAGAGGTTAGACAAGTTGAAGATCATGTCATTCCTTGATTGATCTTTTGTCTAAGAGCTCTGAGATGGCTTGAAACCCTAAGTTTTGATAGTAGTGAATGCTCAACAATTCCTTGAGGAGATTGATGAGGCAAGATGGTTCATCCATATTGTGATGATGATTTGCACAATGATGGGGAATCTTAGTGGTAAAAATTTGGGGTATGACAAATGCCCATATTTAATCTTCTTGGACCCGAAGGTGTGAATGACGAAGGTATTCGGGCATTTGGGGTGCAGGAGGATTAAATATCGGAATAGCCGAAATTTTGATGGTGGTCATGAATGGTAGCTTACGCATTCATCTTCTTTCGTTAAGAAATGATGCTTAGAAAAAGTAAAACTTCCCCTCGATCCTGGTTTTCTACCAAGGAACTGCTCTTAGTTTCTGAAATGAACTTCCCCTCGATCCTGGTTTCCTACCAAGGAACTGGTCTTAGTTTCTAATATAAACTTCCCCTCGATCCTGGTTTCCTACCAAGGAACTGGTCTTAGTTTCTGTTCTAAACTTCCCCTCGATCCTGGTTTCCTACCAAGGAACTGGTCTCAGTTTCTATTCTAAACTTCCCCTCGATCCTGGTTTCCTACCAAGGAACTGGTCTTAGTTTATGTTCTAAACTTCCCCTCGATCCTGGTTTCCAACCAAGGAACTGGTCATAGTTTCTTTTGTAAACTTCCCCTCGATCCTGGTTTCCTACCAGGGAACTGGTCTTAGTTTCTGATATAAACTTCCCCTCGATCCTGGTTTCCTACCAAAGAACTGGTCTTAGTTTCTTTTGTCAATAAACTTTATTGACAAGGGACGCTATGCGTAGCGGTTTTCCTCAAACTTCTCGCGGAATTTTCCTGGGGAGATGCCATTTGGGTTGAAAAAGTTTTGATGTCAGACTTGCTGGGGAACCCAGTCGTCTGAGTTGTAGAGTTGCACAAACTTCTCTTTTGGAGACGCCATTTATTTCTACTGGGGGAAAGTGAGTTTCTTGAGAGACTGCTTTTGCTTGGGGTCTAACATCATACTTTTCTCGGGTTCTTCCCGGAGAAATGCCATATGATGGAATCCAATTTTGAGGTGCCGATGACCTTTTCATCAGTGATTTTTCGGAGAAAAAACTACCGTACTGCCGAATCTCTTCTTAAGAGGCTTTCTATGGGGATTTTCCTTAATCCGGGAAAGCAAGGATATCATCTTCAATGGCGAAGAGTGACGTTTGTTGAAGGTTTTCTCTGGCTTTTCAAAGGTCCAAGTTATCAAAGTGGTCAAGGACCCAACTTCAATCCAGCAATAAACTGGAGGAGAAATCGTTCAGAAGGTACACTTCCTGACGAAGCAAGAACCGAAAACTCGATTGAGAGGACTTTCATTACTAGGGGATAAAACCGACTAGAGTGATAGTGATGCAATGCGAATGCGAATGCAAATAAAATGCATGAGGTATGTATGTATATGCTGACAAAACTGACGCGACATACAGACTAATGGATGAACATGATTGGATACTCGGC
This sequence comes from Lathyrus tuberosus, assembly GCA_022829125.1. Lineage (NCBI taxonomy): Eukaryota > Viridiplantae > Streptophyta > Magnoliopsida > Fabales > Fabaceae > Lathyrus > Lathyrus tuberosus. Next base: position 431,427 of record JALAZF010000504.1, read on the forward strand.
CACTGCTGGAGATGAAAGGTATCACTTGGTTCAAGATAGCAATTTTGTCTTGCTTAGGAGAAATAGTCCCTGCGGGGAACAACCGTTGGTCGGACTTAGGAGATGAGAACTCGGTCGAGGGTGTCAGATGGGAAAGCCACATCTGATACACATGATCCTTCGTTCAGGAATACTGGTGTAGAAGGAGTACTTTGATTTTTCACTTTGAGGGTCGAACCCCTTTGGAGAAGCGAGCGATGTTCTTTCGATGTTCAACAGTCAAAAGAAATTGCCATCTTTATTTTTAAAAGCAGAAAAAGTTTTAACAAGTAAATTCGTTTTGTTTTATTTCAGGAATCGTTAATCATATTAAAATGTCATTCTGTAAAGCTAAAACAAATAAGAATTGCAAACAAAAGCACAAGGGCTCAAATTTTATTGATAAGAGGGAGATTAGCCAAACGCATGATTCCAAAGAGTATACACAAAGTTAGAAAATGGTAATTTACAGGGAAAAGGGCTACGTTGAAACATACCGACCACTATCCTTATACCAACTTTGAATTTAGGGCATCCTGAGCTTCTGTCGAAGATGACCTTGACTGGAGATTTCTGATGGACGACGTAACTGCTGCTGAGATACTTGCCTCTGTTGAACATAGTTACTTGCCATTATCCCTAATTTTTGCCTGGATTGTATTTTGAGATTTCCAATCCACCGGGATGATTTTTTTTTTATCATGTCTCTAATTTTTGCCTGGACAGCCCTTTCGGGTTTTCAATCCACCGAGACGTTTTTTTTTTTTTAGTTTAGGCGAAGTATTTCTTGACTACGTCAACATTCGTGGGGTGGGTAAACTCTTCTCCATCCATGGTTGCAAGCCTCAAGGCGCTGCCTGAGAAAGCTTCCTTGACCACATAGGGGCCGTCATAATTCGGAGTCCATTTGCCTCGCGAATCGGTGAGAAATGATTGTATCTTCTTGAGCACGAGGTCTCCTTTTCTGAAGACGCGAGGTCGGACCTTTTTGTCAAACGCCCTATTCATTCTTTGTTGATACAACTGACCATGGCATAGTGTCGTGATTCGCTTCTCTTCGATCAGATTCAGTTTGTTGTGTCGACTTTGACACCATTCAGCTTCTGTAAGCTTAGCTTCCATCAATACCCTGATTGACGGGATCTCTACTTCTATGGGGAGCACTGCTTCCATGCCATAAACTATAGAGAAAGGGGTTGCCCCTGTTGAAGTGCGGACAGATGTGCGATAACCATGAAGAGGAAAGGGTAGCATCTTGTGCCAATCTTTGTAGGTTATAACCATTTTTTGAACGATCTTCTTGATGTTCTTGTCAGCCGCTTCTACTGCTCCGTTCATCTTGGGTCGGTAGGGAGATGAGTTATGGTGTTCGATTTTGAACTCTGCGCACAACTCCTTCATCATATTATTGTTCAAGTTAGATCCATTATCAGTAATGATCTGGCTAGGAACACTATAACGGCAGATGATATTCTTTTTGATAAATCGGACCACCACTTGTCGGGTTACATTGGCGAATGACGCTGCTTCGACCCACTTGGTGAAGTAGTCAATGGCTACCAGGATGAACCGATGTCCGTTTGAAGCCTTAGGTTCAATCACGCCAATCATGTTGATTCCCCATATGGAAAAAGGCCATGGGGAAGAAAGAAATTTGAGATGCGTTGGCGGTACATGGATTTTGTCGGAGTATATCTGACACTTGTGACACTTCCTCATGTACTTGTAGCAGTCGGATTCCATTGTCAACCAATAGTACCCTACTCTGAGAATTTTTCTCGCCATTGTGTGTCCATTGGCATGAGTGCCAAAGGATCCTTCATGAATTTCTTTCATTAGCATGTCTGCTTCTGGTCTGTCGACGCATCGAAGCAAAACCAAGTCAAAGTTCCGCTTATACAGTGATGCGTTGTATTCGCAAGTGCACGAATCGCGTCAGAGTAATATAAAAAGTTATCGTATCCACAGAGACCAAATGTCGATCTAACGAATTTTGTTTGTTACAGTGCTTATCTAAGGCAGTTCAATTCAGGGTTTACTAATGCAGAGGAAAATAAATAAAAGTAAATGACGAGGTAATAAAATTCAGACAAAACAATAGGCTTGAATGTAATTCTCATAACCGATAATATTTCTATATTCATCAACAGAACTACTTACGGGCAATATCTTCTATTTTAAGAAAAGAATTTAATTTAACAGGAACTGTCGCTTTCGCGTAGTCAGAACCAAGTCTACCCTCTAAACTAACCCCTTTATTGTCACTTATAAAAAGGCGCGCATTGCGTTAGAGTCATGGAAAACTTACTTTTAAGAAATGCAAATTCTAAACTAAACAGAAAAGTATTTTGACCTGAAATCTCTAAACTAAAGAGGTTCAAAATGAACCAGATTCTAATCCCACTAACGCGTCCGAAAATAGTTTTAAAATCTCTTTTCCAAAGTGTTAAAAATCCCTACTCAACTGAGCAAAGCGCTTTCGCTGTATTTGATCAGTTGAGAACTAAACAAGTTCACGAATGGTTGGACGGCTTTCGATCTTACCCAACGTAGCTTTTAAGTACAGAAAACTTGTGTTAAAGATTAAAACAACCCTTAAGTATTTCTATCAACATATAGACGTATTACGGTGATTATGGTCTTTACATTCTTACCTATCTAAGACTTAGCCAGCCATGGTAGTTATAACAGTTATATTAATTCTTATCATGTATGGAATTAAGTCTTTTGAAAAGTAAAGTATTGAAAAGTAAGGCAAAACAATAAATAAACAAAATAAGGCAAGTGTAAGAAATAAATGAAAGTAAATGCGATTAAAATAAAACCTGCTCCAAAGCGGAGTCTTTAAATCTGGTACAATGCATGGAAAATAAAATGCTCCAACTTGATTACAGACACTCCAAGACTTGATTACAAACTCGATCACACACAGTGCAATAACTCCTCGATGTGAGAAGATTACTGCTTTACAAGAGTGAAATTTATGCCTAGGATGAAGTAAACTAAGATTGGATGATCCTAAAATTCGAGTTCTACTAGTATTTATAGGCAAAGTTAGCGTGGTGTAAGGACAAAAACGACCTTGGTTTGAAAATGGGCGGGAACACAATTTGCCTGGTCGCGCCCGCGACAGGACCATCGCGCCCGCGACAAGAAGAAAGTGTCAAAGGAGAGTGCTGATCGTGGGAACGTGGCAGTTGAGTTGAGGAGATCATGAGACACATCGTCGCCTACCCTGGGGTGTCCGCGACAAGAGAAGCGACAAGAGCAATTTGCTGCCAAACTAGAATCTTGCTCCTTTTGCATCCTTTTCCGTCTGGGACCTCGATTTTATTGAAAACCTGAAAACAAAGGAAAACATAACAATAACAAAGCATAAAAATAGAAAAAGGACTAATATGCATGTGAAATCAGAGTCGAAAATACAGTATAATTTAGTGTCATCAAATTCTCCCACACTTAGACCTTTGCTTGTCCTCAAGTAAAATATTTAAAGCTCACAGAAAAATCAGTGTCGATCGATGATTTCTGGGCGAAAAGGGCTTCTAAGTCCGAGTCTGGATGCAGTGGTCGGTACTAACTGAGTGAACCAAGGGCATCGTGATGACACTAATCCCGAAAATACGGATATAAACTTCGCTCCTATACTAATCTACCCATTATATCCCACAATACTTAGGCCTTCCTTTTCCATCTCTTTTGAGTCCTTTTCATTCAAGCGCAATCACATTAAGCCCGTTTTTCGTACATGCTTCATGGTAGAGTGACCTGTTAGTGATTCTGATCTTTTCATACCGGATTTCTGGCACAGGGAACTGTGTAAAATCCTTTTATTCTTCTCAAGTGCATTTGTGGGGGATCGGATCGTAATCCGCCCTACCGAGTTCAGTGCCAGATACCTCTGAACCAACTGAAATGAGCAAGTTAAACATCTTATATTTTTTTTCTCTTTTTGTTTTTGTAGCAATTTTTTTTTCTTTTTTTCTTTTTCTTGCACTCACATCAGTCACTTATATTCGTCGGTCTCCTACTTAGAACATGTTTAGGCCGGAGCTGATTGCTGAAATAAACTACTAAGGATGATTTTGAAATGAAATTAGGGCCATGGTACAAGGGGTTTCAGGTATGATTCTTATATTTACGAAGTTCATGGTGTAAGGACGATATTGATGTTTCAAAGGTTCTCCCAAGTCACCGTATCCTAACCCGAACCTGTCTTAAAGTCCAAAATTTTTTTTTCAGAACGACACTTTTTTCTAGAAAAAATTTTATTGGGGCTAAAAATGTGGAAAAAATGAAGGTGAACCAAAAATGTACTTATACTAGTGACTCTTCAAACACATGTATTTCCTAAAACAGAAACAAAAGTAAATAACTGAAGGGAAATAAAAATAAACTACTAAAATGACGGAAATAAAGAAATGAAAATAAAGAACGATAAAATCTCCTCCCACACTTAAATCAAACATTGCCCCCAATGTTTCGAAGTAAGCTAAGGAGAAAGGAACCTGGCAAAACTAGTGAGGACCGCTGGTGCCCTCAATTTGTCTTTTTGAATGGGCTTTTTGTCCTTCATTTGGCCTTGGGGGGTCTTTTTAGCATTCCATATGTCCTAAAAATGTAGTTTTGCACAAAATTTTCACAAGCATATATATATATATATATATATATATATATATATTTTTTATATATTTTGTCAAAGAAAAATAAAACAAAAGAAAATATTAGCATATAAACATAAAAAACTCAAATCTCAATATAAATAGGAAATATATCAAATACAAATAGTAGGAAATATGTCTGGGTGATACTGGAAGTAAATAAATGCATAAGAAATATAGTAAATAATACGAAAATGGAAATCAAGATGTCTGGTCATCTCCACGGAGTCTCGCTATCTCACGACGGAGCTCCGCTATGTCTTCATGCAGCACATCGGACTCAGTAGCGTGGGTCAGCTCTGACACTTCCATCCTCAGGTGTAGGTCAGCAAGAGTCTGTCGGAGATCTGCTATCTCTTGGCGCATCATCGCCATCTGGGTCTGCATATCTGGAGTACCTAATGAATGATTATTTGACCATACCGTGGTCCTGTCAGCTGGTGGAGCTGGAATGTATTATGGCTCTAGGCAGGGTCGTGGTGCGTCTACCGTCTCACCGTGTCCTTCTAAGGCATATGTCCAGTTTGCTGGGTCATGGACACTGGTCATAACAGGATCTGGCAAAGTGAAGTGATGTATGGTCTCACCATCGATCAGGAGTCTGAACTGAGAGGGATTAAAGGAGTTCCTTCTCATCAGTCCCCGATCTAAGCAAAAATCAATATCCATGGTGGTATGGCTGCAGTAGGGAGTCAAATGAAATAGCTTTCGGCCAAGGCCTAGAGCAGCAGCAATCTCAGTCACATTACTTCCTACGTGTATAGGTCCTCCTGCCCAGGTGGCAACACCACTAAAAGAGTACATCATAAAATTACCACAAGCTAAACGACGCGAATGATTCGCACAAAACATGAAAAATATGTCCTCCTCAGTAACGTGGTCATCAGTATCTGCTCTCCCAAAGAATGTATGGGCAATGATCATCTGAAAGTATCGGAGAGCTGGGTTATGGATAACCTGTGAAATGTGAGTATCAGGGTCAGGGCCTCCACCTCCAGAAATGTCACTCCAAAATTTCTCCACGTCTCTATTCATGAAGTAACCCATGGGCAGCTCAGGGATAGCGCCAACTCCAGTCTCAAATCCAAGAAGATCACCGAACACAGTATGGGTGAACGAATACTCTGTGCCAAATAACCTGAAGCTAGTGTGGCCATCTGGTCCCAAGTACGGATCATAGGAAAAAGAGCTGAGGAACTCCAGAGTGAGGTTCCTATAGGTGGGATGAAAATCATCAGCGTACTGGTCCCATTTGAGCTGGTGGGCCAAGTATCGGACACTGGGCTCTATGCCCAAAGCCTCCATGCAATCACTGTCTGGGTAGCGAGTGGGTGCCACGGGTCTGAGTGAAAGCATCGCATAACGCTCTCTCTGAGCGTCGTCTCTAAAGGTCACGTGCATGTCGTCAACTGGTGGCATCCTGAAAGAAAAGGTTAGGAGAAACAAGTCCTGAAATCAAACACACCAAACAAGTTAGACATATATGTACAAACAAACAAATAAACGTAAATCAAAACAAATAGAAAGGAAATAAATACGAAAAGGAAAAGAACCATGGGTTGCCTCCCATGCAGCGCTTGTTTAACGTCGTTAGCTCGACGAGTTCAAGTCATGTATCTGGTGCGAGGATAGGTGGGTCTGTTAACGTGAACCTGGAGTAGTATGCTGGAATGTCGCCTCCTTCATAATGCTTGAGCCTTTGTCCATTTACTACGAATGGACTGGAAAATTTGTTCTTAATTTCCACTGCCCCGGATTTTAGGACTTTGGAAACTTCAAACGGGCCCGTCCATCTAGATCGAAGCTTACCTGGAAAAAGTCGCAGTCTTGAATTGTATAGAAGAACGGGGTCACCTATGTTGAAGTCTTTCTTGATGATCTTCTTGTCATGCCATGCTTTGGTTCTCTCTTTATATATGATGGCATTTTCATAGGCTGATTGTCGGAGCTCTTCTAGTTTATGTATGTCTAAGATGCGTTTCTCACCAGCTGCTAGGTAGTCAAAATTTAAGGTTCTGATGGCCCAATATGCTTTGTGTTCCAATTCAAAGGGTAAGTGACATGATTTTCCGTAAACTAGTTGGTAAGGGGTTGTTCCAATGGGAGTCTTGTAGGCTGTCCTGTAGGCCCACAGTGCTTCTGAAAGCTTCTGTGACCAATCCTTTCTGGATATCGAGACAGTTTTTTCTAAGATGTGCTTGATCTCTCTATTGGATACTTCTACTTGCCCACTGGTTTGCGGGTGGTAAGGTGTGGCTACTCTATGTTTAACTTCATACTTCCTCAACAGTTTGTCAAAAATCCTAGATATAAAATGTGATCCTCCATCACTTATGACCAGTCTGGGAACTCCGAATCTAGGGAATATATTCTGCTTGAACATCTTAATCACTACTTGGGTGTCGTTTGTGGGTGCAGCTATAGCTTCAATCCATTTAGACACGTAATCGACAGCGACCAAAATATATTTGTTCCCTAAGGATGATGGAAAAGGTCCCATAAAGTCGATTCCTCAAACATCAAAAAGTTCTACTTCTTGAATGTTTCTTAATGGCATTTCATTTCTCCTTGAGATGTTTCCGGAGCGTTGACACGGGTCACACTTGGTTATATATGTATGAACATCACGCCATATAGTTGGCCAATAAAGACCAGCTTGTAAGATTTTAGCGTGAGTCTTAGATGTGCTTGCGTGTCCTCCGTAGGGTGCTGAGTGACAATGTTCTATGATATGGTGTACTTCTTCCTCTGGAACACACCGGCGAAAAATTCCGTCAGTGCCTCTCTTAAAGAGGAGTGGTTCATCCCAATAGAAATGTTTAACGTCATTGAAGAACTTCTTTTTCTGCTGATAACTGAGGTCAGGAGGTATTATATCTGCAACAAGATAGTTAACAAAATCTGCATACCAAGGTACATTATTTGCCGCTAAGAATTTTTCAGAATCTTCTAGGGTTTCTAAACTTATATCTCCAATGGCATCTAGCTTAGCGATTAACCTGTCATAAGCAAAGTCATCATTTATGGGTACTACATCAGGTTTCAAGAACTCAAGCCTGGAAAGGTGATCGGCAACTACATTCTCGGTGCCTTTCTTATCTCTGATATCAAGATCAAATTCTTGCAACAAAAGTATCCACCGAAGTAACCTAGGTTTAGCATCCTTTTTATTCAAAAGGTGTCGGATGGCGGCATGATCAGTGTAAACAATTATTTTGGCTCCCACCAAATAGGATCTAAATTTGTCTATGGCGAAAACTACGGCTAGGAGTTCTTTTTCTGTGGTTACATAGTTTAGCTGAGCGGCATCTAGAGTTCTACTGGCTTAGTAAATCACATGTAACTTCTTATCAGATCTTTGCCCTAGCACTGCTCCTACAGCGTAGTCACTAGCATCACACATAATTTCAAAAGGTTTTGTCCAATCTGGTGGTTGCATAATGGGTGCTGAAATTAAAGCTTGTTTTAAAAGGTTGAATGCTTCATTGCATTTTTCATCAAAAATGAACTCGGCATCTTTCATCAGAAGACCTGTCAAAGGTTTAGTGATCTTAGAGAAGTTTTTAATGAAACGCCGGTAAAATCCGGCATGTCTGAGAAAACTTCGAACTTCTCTAATTGTTTTGGGTGGTTTAAGATTCTCTATCACCTCGATCTTAGCTTTATCAACTTCAATGCCTTTTTCAGAAACGATATGTCCTAGAACTATACCTTCAGTGACCATGAAGTGACATTTCTCCCAATTTAATACCAGGTTTACTTCGACACATCTCTTCAAGATCTTTTCTAGGTTGACTAGATAGTTATTGAAATCAAATCCGCAGACTGAGAAATCGTCCATGAATACTTCCATAATTCCATCAAGATAATCAGCGAAGATTGACATCATGCAACGCTGAAAAGTTGCTGGGGCATTACAGAGTCCGAAAGGCATACGTCTATAGGCAAAAGTTCCATATGGGCATGTGAAGGTTGTTTTCTCTTGGTCATCAGGGTGTATAGGAATTTGAAAAAAACCTGAATATCCGTCGAGGTAACAGAAGTAGGAATATCTAGCTAGACGTTCCAACATCTGATCTATAAAAGGTAATGGGAAATGGCCTTTCCTAGTGGATTTGTTTAATTTTCTGTAATCTATGCACATACGCCAACCTCCTTCTATCCGTTTTGTAACGTGCTCACCTTTTTCGTTCTGAACCACGGTGATGCCTCCCTTTTTAGGTACTACATGCACAGGGCTTACCCATTTACTGTCCGAGATCTGATATATTATCCCTGCTTCCAACAACTTAAGAACTTCCTTCTTAACTACCTCACTCATTATAGGGTTAATCCTTCTTTGGTGTTCTCTCGAAGGTTTAGCATCTTCCTCAAGTGAAATCCGGTGCATGCACACGGATGGACTTATTCCTTTAAGATCTGAGATGTTGTACCCTAGTGCTGAGGGATATCTTCACAAGACATCTAAGAGTTGGTTTGTTTCATTTTGGTTCAGAACGGCACTGACTATAACTGGTCTGTCCATTTCTTTGTCTAAAAACTCATATCTTAGATTCTTGGGTAATTCTTTTAATTCTAAGGTTGGTTTGCTGGGGCTTTGTATAGGATCTGGAGTTAAGGATAGACATTCAAAAAGGCTGTCATCTATGTAGGGTTCCATATAGTCATCATCTTTCTCGATGGGCGTTGAGGGTAGTTTTATTCTTTCTATCGGCTCTTCCTGGTTAAGTTCATGGACACATTCATCAATGACATCAACTGCATAACATGCATCTCCTATTACTGGTGCCGCGAGAAACTTTGCTAGGACAAACTCTATTTTTTCGTTACCTACCTCAAAAGTCAATTTTCCTTTCTTGACATCTATTATGGCTCCTGCAGTTGATAGGAAGGGTCTACCTATAAGGATTGGGATATCTTTATCTTCTTTGATGTCCATTACGACGAAGTCGGTGGGAATGAACAACTTGCCTATTCTAACTGGGATGTCTTCTAATACGCCTACAGGGTATTTTATAGATCTGTCAGCTAATTGGAGAGACATCTTAGTAGGCTGCAAATCTCCTAGTTTCAATCGTTCACAAACTGCAAGGGGCATTAGGCTTACACTGGCTCCTAAGTCCAGAAAGGCTTTATCTATGACATGATTCCCCAAAATACAAGGTATGGAGAAATTCCCCGGATCTTTGTCTTTTTTGGCAAGTTTGTTCTCGGAAATGGAATTACACTCCACTGGTTTTGGATCGTCAAGTCTACGTTTATTGGTGAGGATGTCCTTTAGGAATTTAGTATAAGATGGTATTTGGGTGATGGCTTCTATAAAAGGAATCTCTACATGGAGTTTTTCTATAACTTTAACAAACTTTTGGAATTGGTCATTGATCTTAGTTTGTTTAAGTCTTTGTGGATAGGGAATTTGTGGTTTGTATGGCTGAGGGGGTGTTAAAGCTTCGTCCGTAACTTCTCCTTTATCTCTGTCTTTTGGTTTCTCAATCTCTACGGGCTCCTCACCTTCGGGGGTAGCATCCTTTTTGGAAACTTCGGAGTCACTCAATGTCGGGTTTTTAGGCCCTTCATAAGTGGTTCCACTTCGTAAGGTAACAGCGTTAGCTTGCCCTCGAGGGTTCTGTTGAGGTTGTCCGGGAAATTGTCCTCCAGGAGTAGTTTGGGGTGCTTGCTTTAAGGCTACCTGAGAGATCTGGGTTTCAAGTATTTTGCTGTGGGTGGCCATTTGATCCATTTTGGTTCCTAGTTGGGTAAGCAGCTCATTCACATGAATATTCTGATTTAGGAACTCTTTGTTTTGCTGGGCTTGTGCTGTCATAAAATCATTTAGCACTTTTTCGATATTTGGCTTAGGTGGCACTGCTTGCATAGGTTGGTTTTGTCTAGGTGCTTGATTGTTGGTTGATCTCGGAGGTGCTTGGTTTTGGATAGGGTTATTGTTTTTGTAGGAAAAATTAGGGTGATTCCTCCATCCAGGGTTGTAAGTATTTGAGAACGGGTTTCCTTGGGCATAGTTGACTGGGTCTGGGTTAGCTCGTTTAACAGATGGCAGTCAGCTGATTAATGACCTTTAGTACCACAAAGTTTGCAATCCGACACTACTGCTGCTGCAGCGGTTGGTTGTGCGTACATTTGATCGATCTTGAGGGCCATAGCATCCATTTTGGCTTGCATCATGTCTATAGAGCTTACCTCATGTTTACCTCCTTGGGCTTCTTTCTTTTCCACTATTGCTCTTTCGTTTCCCCATTGATGATGGTTTTGAGCCATATCTTCAATGAGACTACAAGCGTCAGGATAGGGTTTGTTCATCAGGGCACCGCCAGCGGCAGCGTCGATCGACATCTTTGTGTTATAATGAAGTCTGTGGTAAAAGGTATGTATAATTAACCATTGCTCCAAACCGTGGTGTGGACAAGCCCTTAGAAGGTCTTTATACCTCTCCCAAGCTTCAAATAGTGATTCTCCTTAGTTTTGGGTAAATCTTGTTATTTGGTTTCGGAGAACGGCTATTTTGCTTGGGGGAAAATATCTGGCAAGGAATGTTCTCCTAAGGTATTCCCATGTTGTTATAGAATTGGCTGGAAGGGAATTTAACCAAGTTAGGGCTTTGTCTCTAAGGGAAAAGGGAAATAGTCTTAAACGAATCGCCTCAGGACTAGCACCATTGGTCTTAAAGGTGTTTGACAACAGGACAAAGGTTTTTAGATGTTGGTTTGGGTTTTCAGATGGTAGTCCTGCGAATTGGTTTTGTTGAACTAGTTGTAATAGGGACGGTTTTAGTTCAAAATTATTGGCAGGAATGGTAGGGTTAACTATACTAGAGCTCGGTTCTTCGTCAGCAGGCTGAGCGAATTCCTTAAGGGGTCTTTGGTTACGATCTTCGGCCATAGCTTGCTTAATTCGACGAAGCCAAAGTCGTGCGCGAGCGTAACGTTCTGGTTCCACTAAAGGATCTATTACACTACTGGAGATGCGAGATCTTCGCATCGACCAGTTCGTGCGGCCCTAGTCTAAACGGTGATAACAAACGAAATTTGAAATTCGGCGAAATTGGTCCTCGGCAACGGCGCCTAAAACTTGATGTGTTGTATCCGCAAGTGCACGAATCGCGTCAGAGTAATATAAAAAGTTATCGTATCCACAGAGACCAAATGTCGATCTAACGAATTTTGTTTGTTACAGTGCTTATCTAAGGCAGTTCAATTCAGGGTTTACTAATGCAGAGGAAAATAAATAAAAGTAAATGACAAGGTAATAAAATTCAGACAAAACAATAGGCTTGAATGTAATTCTCATAACCGATAATATTTCTATATTCATCAACAGAACTACTTACGGGCAATATCTTCTATTTTAAGAAGAGAATTTAATTTAACAGGAACTGTCGCTTTCGCGTAGTCAGAACCAAGTCTACCCTCTAAACTAACCCCTTTATTGTCACTTATAAAAAGGCGCGCATTGCGTTAGAGTCATGGAAAACTTACTTTTAAGAAATGCAAATTCTAAACTAAACAGAAAATTATTTTGACCTGAAATTTCTAAACTAAAGAGGTTCAAAATGAACCAGATTCTAATCCCACTAACGCGTCCGAAAATAGTTTTAAAATCTCTTTTCCAAAGTGTTAAAAATCCCTACTCAACTGAGCAAAACGCTTTCGCTGTATTTGATCAGTTGAGAACTAAACAAGTTCATGAATGGTTGGACGGCTTTCGATCTTACCCAACATAGATTTTAAGTACAGAAAACTTGTGTTAAAGATTAAAACAGCCCTTAAGTATTTCTATCAACATATAGACGTATTACGGTGATTATGGTCTTTACATTCTTACCTATCTAAGACTTAGCCAGTCATGGTAGTTATAACAGTTATATTAATTCTTATCATGTATGGAATTAAGTCTTTTGAAAAGTAAAGTATTGAAAAGTAAGGCAATTCAATAAATAAACAAAATAAGGCAAGTGCAAGAAATAAATGAAAGTAAATGCGATTAAAATAAAACCTGCTCTAAAGCGGAGTCTTTAAATCTGGTACAATGCACGGAAAATAAAATTTTCCAACTTGATTACAGACACTCCAAGACTTGATTACAAACTCAATCACACACAGTGCAATAACTCCTCGATGTGAGAAGATTACTGCTTTACAAGAGTGAAATTTATGCCTAAGATGAAGTAAACTAAGATTGGATGATCCTAAAATTCGAGTTCTACAAGTATTTATAGTCAAAGTTGGCGTGGTGTAAGGACAAAAACGACATTGGTTTGAAAATGGGCGGGAACACAATTTGCCTGGTCGCGCCCGCGACAGGACCATCGCGCCCGCGACAAGAAGAAAGTTGCAAAGGAGAGTGATGATCGTGGGAACGTGTCAGTTGAGTTGAGGAGATCATGGGACACATCGTCGCCTACCCTGGGGCGTCCGCGACAAGAGAAACGACAAGAGCAATTTGCTGCCAAACTAGAATTCTTGCTCCTTTTGCATCCTTTTCCGTCTGGGACCTCGATTTTATTGAAAACATGAAAACAAAGGAAAACATAACAATAACAAAGCATAAAAATAGAAAAAGGACTAATATGCATGTGAAATCAGAGTCGAAAATACAGTATAATTTAGTGTCATCATACAGCGTGTCACCACTCAGGAAGAAGCTGCCTGCTAACCTCCTACGGATCTTTCTGTCTTTCCTGGATGCCCCGCGTGGGTAATCCTGTTTCTGAAGGAAGCATTTGATATCGTGATACCATGTTTTGTCGTCTATGACTGCTTCGATCGCGAAGATGTAAGCGGGCCGTTCAAGGCGCATTACGTCAATCTTAGGTATGTCATTCCATTGACCTACACTAATCATGGAAGAAATAGTGGCTAAAGCATCAGCCATGTGATTCTCATTACGAGAGATATGATGAAACTCGACTCTGTTGAAGAAAGGCAACAACCTTCTTGCATAGTCTTTGTAAGGAATCAATCCTGATTGGTATGTGTTCCAATCTCCTTTTATCTGATTGACGACCAAAGCTGAGTCGCCATATACGTCCAAGTTCTTAATCCTTAAATCAATCGCTTCTTCGAGACCCATGATACAAGCTTCGTATTCGGCCTCGTTGTTCGTACATTCGAACATAAGTCTGGCAGTGAAAGGAATTTGGGTACCCTGAGGGGTAACCATGATTGCCCCAATCCCGTTTCCATAATGATTAACTGCTCCATCAAAGATTAGTCCCCACTGGGAATCTGGTTCTGGCCCTTCACTGGGTAGCGGTTCATCGCAGTCTTTCATCTTTAAATACATGATATCTTCGTCTGGGAAGTCAAATTCGACTGATTCTTGATCGTCAATCAGTTGATGAGCCAAATGATTGGATAAAACACTTCCTTTAACGGCTTTCTGAGCGTGGTACTCTATGTCATATTCTGATAACAACATCTGCCAATGGGCAATCTTTCCCGTGAGAGCAGGTTTCTCGAAGACGTACTTGATTGGATCCATTTCTGAGATCAACCAAGTGGTGTGACGAATCATGTACTGGCGAAGACGTTTGGCTTCCCAAGCCAAAGCACAGCAAGTTTTCTCAAGCATCGTGTACCGAGTTTCACAGTCAGTGAATTTCTTGCTTAGATAATAGATGGCAGACTCTTTCCTTTTGGTTTCGTCTTGTTGGCCAAGTACACATCGCATTGAGTCCTCTAGGATTGTTAAGTAAATAATCAGTGGTCTTCCTTCCACTGGAGGTGATAGAATCGGCGGATTCAACAGGTATTCCTTGATACTGTCGAAGGCAGTTTGACAATCTTTTGTCCAAACGCAGTCCTAGTTCTTTTTTAGTAATTTGAAAATCGGCGCACAGGTCGCGGTCATAAGGAATATGAATCTGGAGATGTAGTTCAAACGTCCCAGGAATCCTCTGACTTGTTTTTCAGTTTTCGGAGAAGGCATTTCTTGAATGGCCTTGACCTTGTCAGGATCAACCTCAATTCCTTTCTGGCTGACGATGAACCCTAATAGTTTCCCTGAACGGACACCGAATGTGCATTTGTTGGGATTCAAGCGGAGTTTGTATTCTCTCAACCGCTCGAATAACTTTGACAGATGGGTCACATGCTCCTCTTCTGTTTTAGATTTTGCAATCATGTCATCGACATATACCTTGATTTCCTTGTGTATCATGTCATGAAAAAGAGTAGTATTGGCCCTTTGATAGGTTGCCCCGGCGTTCTTCAAACCGAACGGCATTACCTTGTAACAAAAGGTACCCCATGGGGTAATGAACGAAATTTTCTCCATGTCTTTCGGCGCCATTTTGATCTAGTTATAGCCCGAGAATCCATCCATGAAGGAGAAAACTTTGAACTTTGTTGTACTGTCCACCAGCATGTCAATGTGTGGTAAAGGAAAGTCGTCCTGTGGACTAGCCTTGTTTAGATCCCTGTAGTCGACACACATTCTGACCTTTCCATCCTTTTTGGGAACGGGTACAATGTTGGCTAACCATTGAGGATATTCAGATGTAGCGAGGAAACCCGCGTCAATCTGTTTCTGTACCTCCTCTTTGATTTTTATGGCCATGTCCGTGTGAGTGCGTCTCAACCTCTACTTTACTGGCGGACATTCCGACCTTAACGGTAAGTGATGTTCCACGATGCTGGTATCCAACCCTGTCATGTCCTGATAGGACCAAGCGAATACATCGGGGAATTCTTTGAGAAGCTTTATCAAACTCTCTTTGGCAGTTGGACTGAGCAGTGCCCCAATCCTGATTTATTTTCTCTCTTTTTCTGAACCCAAGTTGATCATTTCCAACGGCTCTTTGTGAGGTTCAATGGACCTTTCCTCCTGTTTGAGTAATCGGGAGATCTCTTCTGGAATTTCGTCGTCAACTTCTTCTACAGCCCCAAATATCGGGAATTCAAAGTCGGGAGAAGGCATCGGATCGTATGTTTCAACTGGGTTTAAAACAAGCAATCTGCATGACATGATGATTTGTGTTTAGAAGAGATAGAGAAAATGCAAGTGTGTGCAGTGTATTTTTCTTTTACTGCTTGTTTTTATTATTTGTTTGTTTTTTAGGATTACCATTTTCTGAAAAATGAAAAGAGAAAACAACAATTAATGCGGAAATTACAGAACGACGTTATTTTATTTATGAACAAGTCGATTCTTGAAACTACAGCCCTATAAAACAAAACTCTGTCGCTTTGGGCAAAGCGAAGAGGGAAAATTTATAGAAAGCGAGCCCTATCAAAATATCCGTTTCACCTGGGCAGGGTGAAAGGTTAAAGATGGCAATTACTTTGACTTATGAACAATCTTTGGAACATCGACAGCAACCCATTGGCGGCGAACTCCTCGGTGAATCAAAAAGTATGGCACCTTCCTTGATTTGTCTTTAGAAATGACACTAATTTTTGGTGGAGCAGGATCATTGGAATCTGTCTCCCAAGCAGAGTTGTCGTAGGAGGATTCCTCAGTTGTAATTTGCAGAGTATTTGTGCTCTCAGCTGTATCTCCCCATCCAGTCAGCTGGATATCTCTGAGCCTGATATGAGAGCTTTCGGGAGCGGTGTACTTGACCATGTAGTCGTACTTTCCACTTGGTTGTCCCAAGATGTCCCACACTTCTTTGGAACTGGAGGAGTCATCCCTCTCGATGACGTTGACCTCAGGAAAAGCGTATTTAATGAATTCTAGTCCTACAAACGCTGCGAATTCATCATCATGTTGAATAGTTTCTGAATGACCTGAGTGTTGATCCCATGACATGGTGGGGACACAAGTATTCTGTTCAATGATGCTCAGCTGATTTTCATTGTTCGGCTGATTTTCTTGCCCCGAGTCTCCTGGGTAAGGTTGCCACATTGGCAGACCATCCATCGGGCCATAGTAAGTGTAGTTAAAATTGTCTTCATCGGAGTGTCCTTCTCTAATGAATTTGGCGGAGCACGGCATCCTCCCGGATCACAATCTCCGTAGATCATTTCGACGTCTGACCTGCGTATAAATCTCGGACTCTGTGTAAGAAAGCAAAAGGGAGTATGCGTTTCGTCTTGAGACATATAACCGTCCTTGTTGAGATAGGACTTCCATTCTTCCTCTGAATCGGAGGAATCCTCCTCATTGATAGCATGGACTTCCTGAGGCACTGGGTGAAGGAAACCTCCACTGTGAAAGAAGTTCTGAATGGGATGAAGACTTTCATTATTGGCAGCTGTCTGGGTACAGGTTGCAGAAAAACCAAGACCCTTCTTTGTTTTATTGTCAGTAGGAATGACAAGCTGTCCCCATCCGGTCGTATTGGTACTCTCGACCGCTTTAATGGCATCTTTGTATGAGGAAATCAAAGTTCCTCCTTCAGATTGATCGCCACTGTGTAACGAGAGTGTTTGGAACTGGGTTCCGATTATCCCTTCTGGTTCCACATAAGTGGATGACGATAAACTGCTTACGAGCAAAGCCTGTTCCCCACAAACTGTGACAAGTTGACCGTTCTGGACAAACTTTAGCTTTTGGTGGAGGGTCGAGGTGATCGCTCCAGCCTGATGTATCCAAGGTCTTCCTAATAAACAACTGTACATTGCCCGGATTTCCATGACCTGGAACGTGACTTGGAAAGTGTGAGGACCGATAGTTATGGGAAGGTCGACTTCGCCGATAACCGTTTTTCTGGATCCGTCAAATTCATTGACGACGACCTCGCTGATTCTCATCGGAGGGCCTTTGAATGATAATTGCATCAAAGTGGACTTCGGCATAAAATTCAGGGCTGACCCTGTGTCTACCAATACGCTGGCTAAAGAATCGTCCTGGCAGTTAACTGTGATATTGAGCGCCATGTTATGACGTCGACCCTCTTCAGGTAATTCCACATCACTCAATCCCAAATTATTGCAGGAAGTGATGTTAGAGACAATACTATCAAACTGTCTGATTGTTACATCCTGTTCTACGAAGGCTTGCTCCAATACTTTCTGCAGAGCCTCTCTGTGCGCTTCTAAACTTAGTAACAGTGATAATACCGAGATCTTTGAAGGAGCCTGTAATAGTTGATCAACAATGTTGTATTCACTCCTTTGGATGAGCTTCAGCATCTCATCATTATTTTTCGAAAGGTCAGGATTACCGGATTGACCGACTGGTGGATCGGGAGCTTCTGTCTGAAGTTCCTTTTCTTTGTTGGACTCTCCAACTCCTCTGTTGAAGATTCTACCACTCCTCGTTACACGACTGATGTCTGCAATATTCACAACTGAGGGTAATGGAATTTCCTTTCCATTTTCAATTATCGTCGCACCGTATTTATAAGGAATAGCCTTAGTTGACTCATACGGTAGTGGTCCCTCTGATTTTTCTGACCATCGTACGTAATCTCAATCCGTTCCCGGTTGGGAACTCTGGATTCGTCCAGTAGAGGAATGATGGTGAAAACATTCCTAGTTCTCTGATGATCAGAGATTACGACAACGTCCTCAATTTGATCCGCAAGGTAGTTCGGTGCCCAGTTATAGGCCCGAAACCTGGATAAGGACGAATCTCTCCACGATCCACCTGACCCTGAAGAGCTGCTCTCACAAGGTAGCATCCTTGGTTATTTTCTGAACAGACTCCACAACGTTCATAGTTGTGTTGTGGCACTTGGCCACGCCCGCTTTGAATGCAATATAACCTCACTAAGTTAGTTTCCACAGATCGGACATCCTGACTTTGACGCCGAGTGGGGTTCCTGTTACTGAAACTAATTTGCTAAGTATCTTCATCCATATAAATTGGCATCCACCAGTGATTTAACAAGTGCTGAAGTGCCTCCTGGACAAGGGTACAACCTCGATCGCTTTCGCAACCCGCTTTACAACTTCGATAGTCATGTGAGATCAAGAACCCGAGCCTGACTTGCTCAGCATGTAATTCTACCAGGTTGGTATTTATCACGCGAATATCAAAGATCTGAACCATGTTGATCTGATACGGATTCTTATCATGGTAATCTTGGATCCATCCAAGATCCATCTGACGCTGGAGGGCCTCTTGTATGAAAGAGCAACCCTATTTGTTTACCGAGCAAGTTAGACAGGAACTGTAATCATGCCGTGGTAGATTATGATACTGGTTTTACCTTGAGTGCATCGTCACCAGGTTGACATTTATCGCACGAATATCGTGGTTTTGAATGATGTTGGAATTCGTATAGACCATGTTAACTCCACGAACTCGGTGTTCTTGGATCCATCTGAGGTCCATCTGTTCCTGTAGAGATGATTGCACTACAGAACACCCTCGATTGCTTTTATAGCAGACATCACATTGATGATAATTATGAGGTGGCACATGGCCATATCCATTCTATCTACAATGCATCTTGACCAGATTGGTCCTTAACAATAGTACATCGTGAATCTGATAGACATTGTTAGACTCTTTCTCAATCAAGTTGACTGCAGCTTTCTCATGTTGAGGCAGCGGGTTCGTGAGAACATTTGGATTCGTATATTTGAAAGATAAGAGCCCACACCTAACAAGCTTTTGCACGTCGGATTTGAAATTGAGACAATTCTCGATGTTATGCACTGATCCTCCTTGATGATAAGGGCATGTCTGATCCACCTTAAACCAAAAAGGCGGAGTTTTCGGTACTCTAAGAGGAGACTTGGTCCGGATGTGCCCCTTAGCCAGTAGTAACAGAAATAGTTCTGCGTACGATACGGGTATAGGATCAAATCCTTGTGGCCGCGTTATACGGTTGTTGTTGTATTGAGGACGAGCCTGTTGAAGAGGCTGTTGTGTCATTTGCTGATTAGGTTGGCTCTGTGCAACATGAAGCTGATACGTAGGAATAGGCGCATTGTTAATAGCAGGAGTTACCGCTGCTACTGGTTGATAACGTCGCCTTTGCTTTCTGAGAGAGATATTCCCAATATCTTGCTTTTTTTTCTTAGGGAGAGCACTACCGTATCGTTTTGTACTGCTTGATGGTCCAGCGTCTTTTGCTAGACGTCCTTCTCGGACGGCTTCTTCGAGACGAACTCCCATACTGACCATTTCGATGAAGTCACTGGGCGCACTGGCGACCATTCTGTCGTAGTAAAATGAGCTCAAGGTCTTTAAGAAGATCTTTGTCATCTCTTTTTCCTCAAGAGGTGGACAAATTTGAGAGGCAATCTCACGCCATCTCTAAGCGTACTCCTTAAAGGTTTCCTTGTCCTTTTGGGACATTGATCTGAGTTGATCTCTGTCTGGTGCCATGTCCAGATTGTATTTGTATTGTTGGACGAAGGCAGTACCAAGATCTCTGAATGTGCTAATCGTAGCATGGTTTAAACCCATGTACCATTTTAAGGCGGCACCGGTTAAACTATCCTGAAAGTAGTGAATCAATAGGTCCTGATTCTCTGTCTGAGCTGGCATTCGCCGAGCGTACATCACCAAGTGACTCTGAGGGCAAGAGTTACCCTGGTATTTTTCAAAGTCGGGCACTTGGAACTTGTGTGCAACTTTCACATTAGGGACCAAGCAGAGGTCTGCGGCGTCCTTTCCAAATAAATGCTGACCGCGAATGGCTTGCAGCTCCTTCTGCATTTCTAAGAACTGTTCCTGGAATTCGTCCATTCTTTCGAACATTATTTCCTTCTTACCAGGAGGTATCTGTGAAATCTGTCCTTCCGGGACAGTGTGCACCACAGGAGGTGGGACCGTAACTACGGCAGTGAATCTTGGCGTTTCCCGAAGTTTGTAACCTTCGGGAGTCTTTAATATGCCTCTGGCATCTTCGCTTTCCCGAAGTTTGTAACCTTCAGGCCCAGCGGCTCCTGCTGAAGTTCCCTGATCTTCAGTGATCGGCGGAACATATCCTTCCGGGATATAGTTAACAGGCATGCCCCAGGGCGATCTTTCGGCATTTGATACCTAGGATCAAACTTCTCCACTATGGGCGCTGAGGTGATCTCTGAGATCACAGTTCTTTGTTGCTGAGCTTCTGCCATGGCTTGCATGTCGTTACGAAACTTTCTCATATCCTATCTCAGAGCGTCAATCTCTTCTTTCAACTCTCTGTTCTCTTCCTCAAGATCATCCATCTTTTTCTGACGATTGGCCCGATTATTGTACGAATGATAAAGTTTAACTCTAGAACCGAGACAAAAACGCGAGATTCGTAGGTAAGAAGAATACGTTACGCGAGAATGATGAATGCAATGATTATATTAATTGTTTTTTGGTTTAATCAAAATTAACTTTGACAATTAGATTGAAAATATCAAACAATGGGGAAACCCCGTTTTATTAAATTCAAAGGATTGGGAAAACGGAAATACAGTAGATTACAAGGTGCGGAAATAGAAACCTAAGCTAATGGGTCCCGAGTCCTCTCTGAAGAGAAATCGGGTGCAGACTCTGGCGCTTTCCTTTTCTTGGATCGGGGCTCTTGGGCCGTTGATGGGTTGTCATTCCTTTGCCAGGTGAAAGGTGTGAGCAAATTCCTTTGGTCATCTTGGTTCTCTACAGCGTGCTGCTCCAAAATCTCAATCAGGGCATCCTTATCTTTCAGTAGTTGCTGTATTTTGATGCACTCTACGTTGAGAATGCGGTATTTGTTCTTCCAAGACCTCCTCTGAACTTTGTTGAGAGTAACCTGAAGTTTTTCTGTTTCAGTCATGAAGTACATGACAGATTCCCTTGGCGGAAGAACTCTGTGACGCGGATAAGGCATCTTTTGCTTGAGAGCTCTAGTTTGTACCCAGTGGAGATAAGGCTCCACCGAGACACAATCCGGTTTTCCCAGAGACTCTCGTCCTTTCTTATGAACGTGTTTCCAAGCGTGCACTATTTCTGTATTTAGTGCTCTGTCATTCTCTCCTTCCTTGAAGAAAAGACCTTCCATATGTGCATTCCGGGGGACATGCCTCATCGGGTATCCAAATTGACGACGAACCAATATCGGATGGTAATTGATTCCTCCCTTAGTTCCTATAAGGGGTACGTTGGGGAAGTTTCCACAATGATCAATAATCCTAATCCCTTCTTAAATCCTAATACACCAATCTATGTCAGAGTTGGTGAGGGACATGATTTTCTGCGACCAGCGTAAAGCACTCTTATGATCCCAAAAAGCAGCAGACTTAGGCAAATAGGAGATAAACCATTTGTATAGCAGGGGTACACAACATGTGATCTCCCCCCCTGTACAAATTCCCTAAATGTATAGAATGATACGCATCAGCGAGCAAAGTCGGCACAGGGTTTCCAATGAGAAAAACCTTAATAGAGTTGATATCAACGAAGTTATTAATGTTGGGAAATAGAAATAACCCGTAGGTGAGTAAAACAAAGATGCTTTCAAAAGCAGTCACGTTCCCGACACTGGCGAAGTATAGGGCCTTCTTTGTCAAGAACTGGGCAGGCAAACCTTGTATGCCACCCTTAGTGGTCATGTGAGTCCTGACCTCGGACTCGTCCAAATGAATTGCTCTTGCAATGGTCTGATCTTTTGGAATTTCTTTCAGTCCAGATAATGGAGCTCGATTAGTGATATGTAAATCAATCAGATGAGAATACTCCTCCAGCGTTGGTGCGAGTTGGTAATCCGGGAATGTAAAGCAATGATAAACCGGATCATAAAACTGAATGAGCGTTTCCATGATTCCCTCAATCACATAGACTCTTAATAGAGGTAGCAGACCTCCATACTTGGCTCTGAAAGCCTCTTGGTTTGTGACGTATATGGCGACTCAGCCCTGGTTATCAATCAGATCAAAGGAGATTGGAACACATACTAATCAGGACTGATTCCTTACAAAGATTACGCGAGAAGGTTGTTACCATTCTTCAACAGAATCGAGTTTCACCACATCCCTCGTGAAGAAAATCACATGGTAGATGCATTAGCCAATCTCGCTTCCATGATTAGTGTAGGTCAATGGAACGAAGTACCTAAGATTGACGTGATGCGCCTAGAAAGGCCCGCCTACATCTTCACAATTGAAGCTGTCATAGACGACAAACCTTGGTACCATAATATCAAGTGCTTCCTTCAAAAACAAGAGTACCCACCTAGGGCAACGAGAAAAGACAGAAAAACTCTCAGGAGATTGTCGGGAAACTTATTTTGAACGGCGATACACTCTATAAGCGAAACTTCGACATGGTTCTGCTTAGATGCGTAGACAAACCAGAAGCAAACATGTTGATGAAGGAGATTCACGAAGGATCCTTTGGCACTCATGCCAATGGACACACAATCGCGAGAAAAATCCTATGAGCAGGGTACTATTGGTTGATAATGGAATCTGACTGCTACAAGTATATGCGAAAATGTCACAAGTGTCAGATATACGCTGACAAAATCCATGTACCGCCAACGCATCTCAAAGTTCTTTCTTCCCCATGGCCTTTTTCCATATGGGGAATCGACATGATTGGCATGATTGAACCAAAGGCTTCAAACGGACATCGGTTCATCCTGGTGGCCATTGACTATTTCACCAAGTGGGTCAAAGCAGTGTCATACACCAATGTAACTCGATAAGTGGTAGTCCGATTTATCAAAAACAATCTCATCTGCCGATATGGTGTTCCGAGCCGGATCATCACTGAGTTCAAAATTGAACACCATAATTCATCTCCCTACCGACCTAAGATGAACGGAGCGGTAGAAGCGGCTAACAAGAACATCAAAAAGATCGTTCAAAATATGGTTATAACCTACAAAGACTGGCATGAAATGCTACCCATTTCTCTTCACGGTTATCGCACATCTGTCCGCACTTCAATAGGGGCAACCCCTTGTGCTCAAGAAGATATAATCATTTCTCACTGATTCTCGGGGCAAATGGACTTTGAATTATGACGGCCCCTATGTGGTCAAGAAAGCTTTCTCAGGCGGTGCCTTGAGACTCGCAACTATGGACGGAGAGTAATTTGCCTACGCCACGAATGTTGATGTAGTCAAGAAATACTTCGCCTAAGCTAAAAAAAAGTCTCGGCGGATTGAAAACCCAAAAGGGCGGTACAGGCAAAAATTAGACATAATCTAAAAATCATCCCGGTGGATTGGAAATCTCAAAGTACATTCCAGGCAAAAACTAGGGATTCATGGAAAGTAACTACATCTAACACGGGTAAATTCCCCGGCAGTAATACTTTCCATCAGAAAAAGACTTCCGTCAGGGTCATCTTCGACAGAAGCCCAGAATGTCCAGAATTCAAAGTTGGTAGAAGGATAACGGTCGTTATGTTTTAATGTAGCCCTTTTTCCTATAAATTACCATTTTCTAAACTTTGAAAATACTCTATGGTATCACGCACTTTGCTGATTTCCATTCTATCAATAAAATTTGAGCCATCGTGCTTTTGTTTGCAACTCTTATTTGTTTTTGCTTTATATAATGACATTTAACATGATCAACGATTCTTTAAATAAAACAAAAATGAATTTAATTGCAAAAAATTTCTTCTGCTTTTCAAATAAAGATGGAATTTCCTTTTGACTTTAAACGTCTGGAAGAACATCGACAACTTCCCCGGAAGTGATTTAACTTCAAAGTGCAAAATCAAAGTACTCCTTCTAAACCAGTGCACCTGAATGAAGGATCAATTGTTCAGAAGCGATGTCACATCTGATATCACCAGCAGAATCCTTACCTCCTAAGACCGATCAACAATTTTTTTCGCCCCGCAGGGTCTACTTCTCCTAAGCAAGGCAATATTCCTATCTTGAACAATGACACTTTTCATCCTTCGCAGTGGTCGAGTATCCAATCGTGTTCATTCACTAGTCTGTATGTCGGGTCAGTTTTGTCAGCATAAACATACATACAAAATGCATTATTAATTCATATTCATAATCATTTTGCATTACTATCACTCCGGTCAGTTTCACTCCTAAGTGGTAAAATCCTTTTATCAATCGAGTCGTCCGTACTTTCCTCATCAGGAAATGTTTTATCTGAGCCATTTCTCCCCAATTTATTTATGGATTGGAGCCTGTCTTCGACCACTTTGATATCTTGAACCTCTGAAAGACAAGAAGACGTTCAACAGATACCTCTAGGAACATCACTCTTCACCATCGAAGACGATACCTTTGCTTTCCCGTATTAAGGAAAATTCCCAGAGAAAGCCTCTTAACCGAAGACTCTCGACAATACATCGGTCTTTCTCCCAAAAAGCTCGGTATTGATGAAGTCATCAGTACCTCAAAATTGGACCGCATCACATGGCATCTCTCCGAAAGAATCTCGCAGAAAAGTGTTACCTCACCGAGCAAAAACACCCTCTCAGAAGACTCGCTTTCCCCAGTAGAGTCAACAAATGACATCTCCAACAGAGAAGTTTGCGCACCTCTACGGGTCAGACCAATGGGTTTTCCCCAGCAGATCTGACATCAAATTTTACATCGAATGGCATCTCCCAGTAAAAATCGGCGAGAAGTTTGATAAAAACCGCTGTGGATAGCGTCCCTTGTCAAGAAAAGGAAATTGACAAGAAGAAACTAAGACCAGTTCCTTGGTAGAAAACCAGGATCGAGGGGAAGTTTATTTCAGAAACTAAGACCAGTTCCTTGGCTGAAAACTAGGATCGAGGGGAAGTTTATTGACAAAAGAAACTTAGACCAGTTCCTTGGCTGAAAACTAGGATCGAGGAGAAGTTTATTTACAAAAGAAACTTAGACCAGTTTCTTGGCTGAAGACCGGGATCGAGGGGAAGTTTTACCTTTTCTAAGTATCGACGCTTAGAAAAAGAAGATGAATGTGCAAACCTCCATTCATAGACACCATCAAAATTTCAGGTATTCCGATATTTAATCCTCTTACACCCTGAATGTCCGAATATTTTCGCCATTCACACCTTCGGGTCCAAGATGATTAAATAGGGGCATCTGTCATACCCAAAATTTTGAACATCAAGATTTCCCATCATTATGAGAATCATCACCACAGTATGGATATACCATCATGCTTCATTAAACTCCTCAGGGATTGTTAAGCATTCTCTACAATCAAGGATTAGGGTTTTAATCCCTCTCAGAGCATTTACACAAAAGATCAATCAAGAATTGACATGATCTTCAACTTGTGTCTAGCCTTTGAAACATCCATGAAGGATCAAGCGGTCTCCTATATCAAGAATCATGCATAAGTATGCAACATTCCAAGAGGATCAAGCCTCAGGATCGCCAGTCACCAAATTAGGGTTTTGGTCAACCAGGGCCTCTAGATGAAAATTTCCATCTGAGAATGAGCCAATGCCTCAATGTGTGGTCCAATAAACTCAAAAGAATCTCAAGAGCCCATCCACAATGGCAAAATCACCTTGAAGGACCATCTATCAAGAAATAAGGAATTAGGGTTTTGACCTAATTCAACCCTTGAGTTAACTTGTGAAGCAAGGCATGACTTGAAGCTTCAAGATGAACTTCAAAGACATCAAATACATCATATTGACATGTCTACAAGATTTGATTGACTCAAATAGCTTGATTTATAAGCCACAAGAACTCAAAACCATCTGATCATAAATTAGGGTTTCTAATGAAAAAAGTCAGCCCTACCATTGACTATTGACTTACCCATGATCTCAAACTTTGGGGAAGGGTCCAAGACATCCCTAAATACCCCTAGAGGCCATCCATGAAGTTTAATTAGGCCCAAGGATTGATTTCACAAAAGATTCACAAAGTTTAAAATTCATATGATGAAAAAGTCAACTGTGCCAAAACGAAGTTTGACTTTTGAAATTTTTGGTCAACTAAGACTTCCTCAACCCTAAAATGATGTTAACATGTGATCTGAATCATCATTCATCAAGAAGATTCAAAAAAATTGAGTTAACTTGAAAAAAGGGCAACCATAGAAAACTTAATTTTTTCTAAGTTATGGAAAAAAGTGGCTAGGGTACCAAATTTGCAAGGCCATATCTCCCAAACCCTAAGGCCTTTTTCTCCCATTCAAAGCTCAGCTGAAATTCCATCTGACATAATTTAAAAGTGTCAACTACAAGAAATTCCAAATCTTCATGGATCATGAGTTATAGATTGATCAAAATCACAAAAACATGAAAATGACATTTTTTCCAACACAATGAATTTTTCACTATATCAAAATCTGTCTCACTTTTTCCAAAATGTAGAGGCATTTTTCATTGTAATTCAAATTGATTCAAAACCAAAGTTGGACATCATGTTGAAGTAGGATACACCAGCTTTCCAAAATGTCCAAGAACTCAATCAAACTGCATCTGAGCTAGGAGTTATGAATCTCACAAAATGCCTTGATGCAAACTGTCTTCATGACAGCATTAGGCAGATTGTGTGTGTCATACCCCAAATTTTGACCACTAAGATTTCCCATCATTGGGCAAATCATCATCCCAATATGGGTGAACCATCATACTTCATTAGTCTCCCCAAAGATGGGTGAGCATCCACTACAATCAAACTTAGGGTTTCAAGCCCTCTCAGAGCTCTTAGACAAAGGATCAATCAAGGAATGGCATGATCTTCAACTTGTCTAACTTCTCAAACATCCACAAAGGATCAATAGGACTCCCACTTCAAGGATTAAGCACAAGGATGCTCCCTTCTAGGTGGATCAAGCCTCAAGATCGCCAGTGTCACCAAATTAGGGTTTTGGTCGACCAAGGCCTCTAGATGGAATTTTTCCTCTGGGCATGAGCCAATGCTTCAAAGTATAACCTAAAGTACTCTAAGGGACCTCATGCACCCATTCATCAAGTCAATTTGACCTCAGGGGATGCATACATCAAAAATCAGGAATTAGGGTTTCTTGACCTAATTCACCCCTAAGTTGACTTTTGGGGCAAATCATGAGCCAAGACTTCAAGAGAAGATTTGAGGGTCTCTAATAAACTACATTGATCCATTTACAACAATGATTGATCCAAGAAGCTTGATTCACAAGTTTCAGTTTCATCTGAACCACAATTAGGGTTTTGATGAAAAAGTCAATTGTAGCTTTGACTTTTGACCAGGACATGCTCCCAAACCCTAGGACATGATTCAATATACCCTATAACACCTATGAAATCAATCCATCAAGTTTGATTTAGGTCAAGGACTTGATTTCATATAGGATTGCACAGTTTGGAATTCATCTGATAAAAAGTCAACTGTGCCAAAAAGTCAAAGTTTGACTTTTTGATTTTTTTGTCAATTATGGTTCCTTAACCCTAAAATGATGTTAATGTGTGATTTGAATCAACATTCATCAAGAAAAACCAAAGAAAGTGAGATAACTTGAAAAAGGGGTAACCATAAAAACTTAGAATTTTTTCTAAGTCATGAAATAAAGTGGCTAGGGTACCAACTTCCAAGGATCATAACTTGAGATCCAAGCAACCATTTTGGCTGATCCAAAGATGGATTTGTAGCTCTCATGGCACTCTACAAAAGCTTCAAACACAACTCATTCCAATTCCTCATGGATTTCAAGTTATGGTTGGATCAAAATCACTAAAAACATGAAAGTACAACTTTTCCAACACTTAGAAAAAATTATGTCCAAGACAGATTTTGTTGGAAACACCAAAACTTATGGGATTTTTTCACACAGTTCCAAGCTGAATCAATTCAAGGTGTAAACTTCAAAGTTGTTGTACATATTGCCTACAATCCAAGCAACTCATTGGCATGAAACCACTCCACTTGAGCCAAGAATTATGGCTGCTACAACAAACCATGTCAAGGCTGCCATGAAAAATTAGTTTATGAGTTTTCTTTCCATCCACGATTTCTGAGTCAAAAGTAAGGGTCACTATGCCACATGTATTCAATCTGATCATAAGCCAACTGATCCAACTGATAGGGTTGAGTCCAAAAGCCAAGGGATCTTCCAACTTGAGATTAATGCATTTTGGCATATATGCCTTGAATTCAAAGGCATTTATGTGAAATAGGGCACTTTCAACAAAGCCACTGTACTCAGTCAAGTTCTCTGATTAAACAACAATAAAAACATCTGAAGAATGTGGATTTGGTCAAGACATAACCCTGCTCTTGGGAGGGGCTAGGTTACCTTGCATGAGAAGAAATGCAACCAAGCCAAAGCCATTGAATGTGATCTGATCCAGCAGCCATTCACTATTTCTCCAAGACAAGAATTGATCACCTATAAATAGAGGTTCCAATTGATCATTCAAATCACACCAAAGCAATTTACAACACTGTTTTCTCTCATTATCTCTTGAGTACCAATTTTCTTTGTTTTGAGCAGCCACCATCGGGTTTTGAGTTGCAGCCTTGGGCAATCCATTCCAATTGCTCAAACATATCACATATGATGTATTTGACGTGTCCGAACACTTAAACACCAACTGTAACACCTCTAGCTCAAAATCACTCTTCAACCAAGCCATTATGCCTCAATTATGCAGCTGGAGTCCTCCAACTTGATCCAAAGGTTTTCAAAGTGTTCCAAAGCTTGAAACACACTCCACAACATCCATTGAAGCTGTAGGGATCATCAAATCACATCTGAAACACAGTTTGTGCAGAGTTCACATTTTAGCTTGCATCAAGGTAAGCCTAAAACTACATCTTCATGATCCATGCATATTTCCTCGCATGATACTTTTGCCAATTGCTTGCCATCATATGTTGAGTATTTCCCCTCAAAAGATTTGATCATAGCACTCACCAACATGTATGCATGATTGCTTTTGCAAAATTAGGGTTCATACGGTCATGTTGAAATAACTTGTTATACACTGAAAATAAATGAAATCAAATATTGCCATCATGATCCTTGTGAAAAAACGCATGAGTTTGGTGTTTGAATCATGTTAAATGGTTGGGAAATGAGTGAGTTAGAGGGCTTCACGCATCTGAGCTTGAGGTTGAAGATGGCCATGGCGCCATGCTTGAGAAACCAACCAAGTTTACCTTATATTTTTCCCTTGCCATGTTATTAATGAATTGGCATTGCACCCCAGTGGTTGATCAGCTGGTTTGTGTGTATTGGCAAGCGAGAGGTCCGGGGTTCGAATCTCCCTCACCCCAGACCTCTTTTTATCACTTTTTCCTATTTTTTTGGTTGTTCATATTATTTTATTAATGATTTGGAAAATTAATAACTCCCTCAATTTTAATTATTTTTTATTGGTTCTTTTTGCAAAAAATCACAAAAATGTTGAAATATTATATTCCACCAAAAAATTAAATTTATATTAGTTATTTAATATAATTAGTATTTTTGTGAATAAATTCATTTTTAATTATTTTTAAACACTTAAAAGTGAATATTTACCTTGAAAATCAAAACCAAATGAGTTTTAATTCACCTTGTGATAAAACCCTCATTTTTCAAACCTTAAACAAAAATCACAAGTGGTTTATTCAAACTTCTTTGGTATTTTTATAATTTTATTTGATTTTCTTTAAATATTTACTTTTAAAAGAAAACAAATTTAGGGTTTCTTTGAATTTCAACCCTCATCAAAACTTTTCAAACCTTTGGGCCTCTAATAGAGTGTAAGACCCAACCGCTTTGTAAATACACCACCTTTTGGGCCTCAGTCATTGTATAAGTCCCACTGTATTTTCAAAAACAACGGCGCGATCGTCGCCTTTTTAACAAAATCAACAGGGCCTCTCCTCGAGTTATAAGTCCCAATTATTTTTTTCTTAAAACTCTATGGGCCTCTAGTACAGTGTAAGACCCAACCCTTTTTGAAAACCAAAATGATTTGGCCCTCAGTGTATTGTATAAGTCTCGATACCATCAAAAAGTTCGGCGCGATCGTCGCCTTTTTAACAAAACCCATGGGCTTCTCCTTGAGCTATAAGACCCATCTTTATTCATTTTCAAACACTTTGGGCCTCTAATAGAGTGTAAGACCCAACCCCTCTTTGAAACCAAAATGATTTTGGGCCTCAGATATTGTATAAGTCCCTCTGTGTTAAAAGAAAAAACCTCGGTATGATCGCCAGTTCAAAATAAAATCCTGGGCCTCTCCTTGAGCTGTAAGCCCCAGCACTTGTATAAAAATAAACCTTTGGGCCTCTTGAGAGAGTGTAAGACCCATCCCTTTGTACATAAAACCTTTTTGGGCCTCAGTCACTTGTATAAGTCCCTGTACAAAACAACAGTGCAATCACTGATAAAACCTTGGGCCTCTCCTTGAGCTGTAAGCCCCAACAATCTTTTCAAAGAACTTTCTCCTTTGATTTTGAATATAATATTGTTATCAAAGCTTTCTTTGTTGAACCACTAACAAAATAGCATGGAAGCTCTACAACCGAGTAAGTGTTTACCCACTTTCTTTATCCGCTTTCATATATATATAACTGTATTGTGGGGCTGCTCACTGTAAGTCTTCTTTCACAAACTTTTATATACTCGTCATATATCCACTGTGTAATATTAGTATAGTTATTTAGAGTTTTCCCCTGCAACTACGTCTAGCACTAGGTAAAGCCCTGTTGGTCACTCTTAAATACAGTCAAAACTAGATCCCCATAGGATTACCAGACACAGTCTTCCCTCCTCTTGGGGTTAAACAATATGGAGACGTGAAAGGCAGCATTCTCAGTGAACCGTTTCTCAGACTGTCACTCTTAGAAATCGTCAAAGAAACTCTACTCCCTAGAGATGATCTTTTCTCCGTGAATGGCATCTCTTGAGTTTCTTCCAAATTCTCGGACTTTCCTGGCTTGATCTATTCTCGGTGAATGGCATGTCTTGAACTTCTCGGGGTTTGGGGACCCACGGGCTTCCTAAAAGCATCCCCGCCTCCTCTTGGGCGTTGTTAGGGATGTTCATGGACGGTTAATTTTCATAACCAATCCATAACCATAAATAATCCATATGTTATAACCGGTTATTAAAACCAATTGTCATAACCGTTTTCATTTTTTAAAATAGTTATAAACCGGTTATTAACCGGTTATATCCATAACCAATTTTATAATTAGTTTTGATTTAATTTTATTTTAAAATTAATTTTTTCAAGAAGTTTTTTTCAAAAAAATAATATTTTTTTAAGAAAAAATATTTATATTAAAAATTAATTTTTTTTTTAATTTTTGGAAAAAATATATTTTTTTACTTAAAAAAAATTTACTGAAAAAATTAAAAATATATTTTTTTTCAAAAAAATATATATATTTTTAAAATATTTTTTTTCAAAAAAAAAATTATTATTTTAAAAAAAAAAATTTTTTTTCGAAGAAAAATATTTTTTTTTCAAAAAAAAATAATTTTTTTCAAAAAAAATAATTTTTTTCAAAAAAAAATAATTTTTTTCATAATAAAACTAATTTTTTTTGAAATAAAATTATTATTATTTTTTTTTTATTTTCAAAGTTTTTTTTTTATAAAAAAAATTGACTAATTTGGTTTTTATTTTGGATATGGATGTCCAAATTATGGATTTGGTTAAAACCATATTAAAAATATATCCAAAATATGAATTTGGTTAAAACCATACTAATAATTAACCGGTTTTTAATAATCGGATTTGGATATGAATATGGATTATTTAAATAACCGGTTTATTTGAGCATCTCTAGGCGTTGTACAAGGACCCTTCGGCTTCTTAAAAGCTCGCATGCCTTCTCTTGGGCTTAGTTCAAGGACCCAGAGACCTCTACAGGTATAGGAACAAAACCTAGTCATCAATTTGCTAGAGTTGTCATTCTGAGTCAAGTGTCAGACCAGTTAATGGATTGACCTTCATCCTTTAACAAACCAGCCTTCTCTTGGGCATCGTACAAAGATCATTCACTACCTTAGAATCGATTTCTCAAACCACCAGTAGATTTGGACAGTCTCAATACCCTTTGGATTTCCCATTTCCTTAAAGAACGGGAAATAACCCTGATCAATCCTAAAGCACAACAATACCTTTAAACGTTCCCTTTATAAGAACTGGTTTTCTCTTTTATCCAACATACTGGACCTGTCACTAAACTTAAACAGTCACCAGCACAATAGCCTCCTCTTGGGCTTTGTACATGGATTCTCCCCACACTCTCTTGTTGAGTCAAGCCCCTTTTAGCCTCCATCTCGGGCTTCGTACGGGATACAAATCACTCTCTTGTTGAGTATAAAAGACTCTCTTGTTGAGTCAATCTCCTGTTATCCTCCATCTCGGGCTTCGTACAGGATACAAAACACTCTCTTGTTGAGTATAAAAGACTCTCTTGTTAAGTCACTCTCCTTTTAGCCTCCATCTCGGGCTTCGTACGGGATACAAAACACTATCTTGTTGAGTATAAAAGACTCTCTTGTTAAGTCAAACCTTTAGCCTCCGTCTTGGGCTTCGTACAAGACACATAAAAACACCCTCTTGTTGGGCCAATAGCCTCCTCTTAGGCTTTGTATAAGGAAAACCCCGGTTGAGTACATCAACCTTTTAGCATCAAAGTTGTGCCTTGTTCATAGCATTCAAACATCAACAACTCCTCTTTAGAGATGACAAATTCTCTCTAAAGTCAAAACCCTTTTAGCTTCACATCTTAGGCTTTGAACAAGATACAAATAGACCCTTCAGCTTCACATCTTGGGCTTTGAACAAGATACAAATCACCTATAGCTTCACGTCTTGGGCTTTGAACTACGATCGCTCTGATTTCCCTGTTTCATCAAACGGGAATACGTAGGCATAAGATTGAAAAAAATCTTAGCGAGCACACTAATCAAAAACCCAAAATCCCGTACCTTCATACATCAATCGAAAAGCATCAGTCCTAACATCCTACCAATAGCCTAGACCCTGTGTTTTTAACAATATAACCTAAGAGAGACCCACAATCTTAATAGCATCTGTAAACCAACAGTCATCTATTTAAACTCAGTATGCAAGCAGGGTTAATTGGAGACATCTATTTCCATTCCTTAATCAACTTTAATAGGATAAAAAATGAATCGAACTGTAGTACCCCAAAGCGATAGTGCTTCGCAACCACGCAAAAAAACTCGCGCTACAGAAAAATGGCGACTTCACTGGGGACCTTATAGAGATCTTGTTCTCTTCCCATCTCTTAGGTGGAAAACCTTGCATTCTCAAAATTTCACAGAAATGGCGACTCTGCTGGGGAGTCATTGTCTGTATAGGATCATAAGACTAGAGGTCTAGGATAATTAAGACAAATATATATACTGCTTTTCCTAATTGATATTTGTGTTTATTTTTCTGCTAATGGGAATGCGTGTGATGCCGCATGTGGAAAGATTGTGTATACACCTAAGATAGGTGATGGTAATGCGGGTAATCTTATTGGGAGTGAATTCTAGTTAAGAGCCCCTGATCGACCATCAAACTCAGTGTAGACTCCCTTTGCAGATACATTGCCTATACGACTTCGGTTGTTGAAAGTAGTGTGGTCGACTGGGTTATCTGAGAAGCTGAGGTTTTTAGTAGACTTAAGACATTTTGTAGTGCGGAAGCTATCAGAAATAGTTGTCACGCGATACTACCCTCATCTGAGATCACTCCTGGATCATCAGCTAGCACCAACGCTGGAGGAGTATTCTCACTTAACTGACTTACACATTACTGATCAAGCTCCATTTTCTGGACTGGAAGAAATTCCAAAGGATCAGACCATTGCAAGAGCAATTTATTTGGACGAGTCAGAAGTTAGGACTCACATGACCGCTAAGGGTGACATCTAAGGTTTTCCAGCCCAGTTCTTAACAAAGAAGGCTCTCTACTTTGCTAGTATAGGGAATGTGGCCACTTTCGATAGCATCTTTGTTTTGCTCAACTACGGGTTATTTTTGTTTCCCAACAATGATAACTTCGTAGACATCAACACCATTAAGATTTTCCTGATCGGAAACCCCGTATCGACCTTACTCGCAGATGCGTATCATTCGGTACATTTAAGGAATTTATACAGCGGAGAAATGATCACGTGCTGTGTACCATTGCTTTACAAATGGTTCACTTCCCATTTGCCCAAGTCTGCTGCATTTTGGGATCAAAAGAATACTTTACATTGGTCACAAAGTATCATGTCTCTTACCAACTCAGACATCGATTGGTCCAATTGAATCTATGTCGGTATCAGAATCATTGACCGTTGTGTAAATTTCCCAAATGTACCTCTTATAGGAACTAAGGGAGGAATCAACTATCATCCGGTGTTAGTTCGTCGTCAATTTGGATACCCGATGAGGCATGTCCCGCAAAGTGCTCATCTGGAAGGTCTTTTCTTCAAGGAAGGAGAAAATGATATAGCACTAAAGACAGAAATAATGCATGCATGGAAACACGTTCACAGGAAAGGAAGAGAGTCTCTAGGAAAACCAGATTGTGTCTCGGTGGAGCCTTATCTCCACTGGGTACAAACTAGAGCTCTCAAGCCGAGGATGCCTTAGCCTCGTCAGGAAGTTCTTCCATTAAGGGACTCTGCCCTTTATTTCATGTCTGAGACGGAAAAACTTCAAGTTACTCTCAGTAAAGTTCAGCAGGAGATGAGGTCTTGGAGGAACAAGTACCGTATTCTCAATGTGGAATGTAAGAAAATATAGCAGCTATTAAGAGAAAAAGATGCTCTGATTGAGATTTTAGAGCAACATGCTGTAGAAAATCAGGATGACCAAAGGAATTTGCTCGCTCCTTTCACTTGGCAAAGGAATGACAACCCGACAACGACCCAAGAGCCACGGTCAAAGAAAAGGAAAGTACCAGAACCAGCACCCGAGCTCTCTTCAGAGAGGACTCAGGATCCATTAGTTTAGATTTCCTTTTTCAGCACTTTGTAATCTACTGTATTTCCATTTCCGCAATCTTTTGAATTCAATAAAACGGGGTTTCCCCACTGTTTGATATTTGCAATCTAATTATCGAAGTTTACTTTAAATAAACAAAAATAATTAATAATCATTGCATTCATCATTCTCATAAACGCATTCTTCTTACCTACGAATCTCACATTTGCGTCTCGATTCTAGAGTCAAACTGTCTCATTCGTACAATTCTCGAGGAAGAGAACAGAGAGTTGAGAGAAGAGATTGACACTCTGAAAGAGGATCTGAGAAAGCTTCATAACGACATGCGAGCTCTAGCAGAAGCTCAAATACAGCAACAAATGACTGTGATCTCAGAGATCACATCGACGCCAATAGTGGAGAAGTCCGATCCTAGGTACAAAATGTCGAAAGATCGTCCCTGGGGCATGCCTATCAACTATATCCTGGAAGGATATGTTGCGCCGATCAATGAGGATCAGGGAACCGCAGCAGGAGCCGCTGGGCCTGAATGTTACAGACTTCGGGAAAGCGAAGATTCCAGGGGCATGACAGCAACTCCTGAAGGTTACAAACTTCGGGAGGCACCGAGAGTCTCGGCCATAGTGACTATACCACCACCCGTGGTACACACTATCCCGGAAGGACAGATTCCCCAGATACCTTTTGGTGGAAATGACAGCATGTTCGAAAGAATGAATGAATTCCAGGAACAGTTCCTGGAAATGCAGAAAGAACTGCAAGTCCTTCGCGGTCAGGATCTATTTGGAAAGGACGCCGTGGACCTTTGCTTGATCCCCGATGTAAAAGCTCTGCACAAGTTCCAGGTACCCGACTTTGAAAAGTACAAGGGTAACTCTTGCCCTCAGAGCCATTTGGTGATGTACGCTCGGCGAATGTCAGCTCAAACAAAGAACCAGGAGCTGCTCATTCACTACTTTCAAGATAGTTTAACCGGTGCTGCATTAAAATGGTACATGGGTTTAAACCGCGCCACGATCGGTACCTTCAGAGATCTGGGCGCTGCCTTCGTTCAACAATATAAATACAATTTGGACATGGCATCAGACAGAGATAAACTCAGATCAATGTCACAAAAGGACAAAGAAACCTTTAAAGAATACGCTCAGAGATGGCGTGAAATTGCCGCCCAGATTTGTCCGCCTCTTGAGGAAAAAGAGATGACAAAAATCTTCTTGAAAACCTTAAGCTCATCTTACTACGACCGAATGGTTGCCAGTGCACCGAGATGGTGGGCATGGGAGTTCGTCTTGAGGAAGCCGTCCGAGAAGGACGTTTAGTTAAAGACGCTGGATCATCGAGTAGTACAAAACGATACGGTAGTGCTCTCCCTAAGAAAAAAGAGCAGGATATTGAGAATATCTCTCTCGGAAAGCAAAGGCGACGTTACCAACCAGTAGCAGCAGTAACTCCTGCTATCAACCCTGCGCCTGTTCCTACGTATCAACCTCAGGTTGTGCAGAGCCAACCTAATCAACAGCAATATCAGCAAAGGACACAACAGCCTCTTCAACAGGCTCGTCCTCCATATAACAACAACCGTACAACGCGACCACCAGGGTTTGATCCTATACCCATGTTGTACACAGAACTGTTTCCACTCTTACTGGTCAAGGGGCATGTCTAAACCAAGTCTCCTCTTACAGTACCGAAAAATCTGCCTTTCTGGTTCAAAGCGGATCAGACTTGTCCTTACCATCAAGGAGGACACGGGCATAACATAGAGAACTGTCTCAGTTTCAAATCCGATGTGCAAAAGCTTGTTAGGAGCGGGGTCTTATCTTTAAAAGATACGAATCCAAATGTTCTCACAAACCCGCTGCCTCAACACGAGAAAGCCGCAATCAATTTGATAGAGGGAGAGTCTGACGACAGCTATCAAATTCATGATGTACTCTTATTAAGGGCCAACTTGGTCAAGATACATTGTAGACAGAGCGGGTATGGCCATGTGCCACCTCATAACTATCACCAGTGTGATATCTACTCTAAGAACAATCAAGGGTGTTCTGTGGTGCATTCAGCTCTACAGGAACAATTGGATCTCGGGTGGATCCAAGAGCTCCGAGTTTGTGGAGTCAACGTGACCTATACGAATTCCAACATCATTCAAAACCACGACATCCGTGCAATGAATGTTAACTTGGTGGCGATGCACTCAAGACAAAGCCAGTATCATAATCTGCTGCGGCACGATTACAATTCCTGTCTGACTTGCTCAGTAAACAAACAGGGATGCTCTTTTGTACAAGAGGCCCTCCAGCGTCAGATGGATCTTGGATGGATCCAGGACTACCATGATAGAAATCCTTATCAGATCAACATGATTCAAATCTTTGATATTCGCCTGATGAATACCAGCTTGGTGGAGTTACACGCCAAGCAGGTTCAACTTGGTTTTCTCACTTCTCACGATTTTCAGAACTGTAAAGGATGTAGTGAGAGTAACCAAGGGTGCGCTCTCGTTCAGAGAACTTTACAACACGTGTTAAACCACTGGTGGCTTCCAATCTATCTTGATGAAGACACGCAACAAATCAGTGTGCTTAATGGAAACCCTACTCGGCGTCAAAGTCAGGATGTCCGATCTATGGAAACAAACCTGGTAAGGTTGCACTGCATTCAAAGTGGGCATGGCCAGGTGCCACCACACAACTATGAACGTTGTAGAGTCTGCTCGGAGAGTAACCAAGGATGCTACCTTGTGCGGGCAGCTCTTCAAGGACAGTTGGATCGTAAAGAGATTCACCCATGTCCGAGTCCCGAGCTAATCAACTGGACGCCGGACTACTTCGCTGATCAAATCAGAGACGTTGTCATAATCTCTGATCATCAGCGGGACAAGGATGTTTGTACCAACATCCCTCTACTGGATGAATCAAAGGTTCTTAGCCAAGAATTGATTGAAGTTACTTACGACAGTCAGAGAAATCAGAAGGCTCCTGTAGTTATATATCTACCGGGACCGTTACCTTATGAATCAGTTAAGGCGATCCCTTACAAATATGGTGCGACAATAATTGAGAATGGAAAGGAAATTCCATTACCCTCCGTCGTGAATATTGCAGACATCAGTCGAGTAACACGGAGCGGTCGAATCTTCAACCGAGGAGTTGGAGAACCTAACAAAGAAAAGGAACTTCAGACAGAAGCTCCTGATCCACCAGTCGGTCAATCTAGTGATCCCGACCTTTCAAAAAACAATGATGAGATGCTGAAGATCATCCAAAGGAGTGAATACAACATTGTTGATCAGCTGCTACAAACTCCTTAAAAGATCTCTGTGCTATCACTTTTACTCAGTTCAGAAGCCCACAGGGAGGCTCTACAGAAAGTCTTAGAGCAGGCCTTTGTGAAACAGGATGTGTCAATACGACAGTTCGATGGCATCATCTCTAACATCACTTCCTGCAACAACTTAGGATTTAGTGATGAGGATTTGCCAGAGGGGGGAAAAAGTAACAACATGGTGCTCAATATCACAGTTAACTGCCAGGACGATGCTTTAGCCAGCGTACTGGTAGACACAGGATCGTCCATCAACGTTATGCCGAAGTCCACTTTAATGTGACTATCATTCAAAGGATCCCTGATGAGGGGCAGTGAGGTTATCGTCAAAGCCTTTGACATATCTCAGAAAGCAGTTATCGGTGAAGTCGACCTTCCCATAACTATCGATCCTCACACTTTCCTAATCATTTTCCAGGTCATGGACGTTCGGGCAGCGTACAGTTGTTTATTAGGAAGACCATGGAAACACCAGGCTGGGGCAGTCACTTCGACACTGCACCAGAAACTGAAGTTAGTCAAGAACGATCAACTCATCACGGTCTGTGGAGAACAAGCCTTGATTATGAGTAACCTTTCATTATCTACTTGTATAGAACCTGAGGAGGTTATTGGAACTCAGTTCCAAGCACTGTCGGTGAGCAATGAGAATCAATCAAAGAAAGGAACCTCGATTTCCTCATACAAAGATGCTCTCGAAGTGATCAAAAGTAACGATACCAAAGGATGGGGACAGCTTGTCATTCCTACTGATAATAAAACAAAGAAGGGTCTTGGTTTTTCTACAACCTGCACCCAGACTGCTACCAGCGATGAAAGTTTTCATCCAATTCAGGACTTCTTCCACAGTGGAGGTTTCCTTCACCCAGTGCCTCAAACAGTCCATACTATCAATGAGGAGGATCCCTCTGATACAGACGGGGAATGGAAGTCCTATCTCAACGAGGACGGTTATATGTCTCAGGAAGAGGTGCCTACGCCATTTTGTTATCCCGCACAGAGTCCGAGATTTATACCCAGGTCAGATGTCAGAATGATATACGGAGATTGTGATCCAGAAGGATGCCGTGCTACACCAAACTCATTAGAGGAAGACACTTTGACGAAGGACAACTTTGACCACGACAATTATGGCCCAATGGATGGTCTGCCTATCTGACAGCCGTATCCAGGAGACTTGGGACAAGAAAATCAACCGAACAATGAAAATCAGCTGAGCATCATTGAACAGAATACCTGCGTCCCCACCATGCTATGGGATTAACACTCATGTCATTTCGAAAATATCCAGTACGACGATGAATTGGCAAAGCTTGCCGGACTAGAATTAATCAACTATGCTTTTACTGAGGTCAACGTCATCGAAAGAGATGACTCCTCCAGTTCCACAGAAGTGTGGGACACCTTAGGACAACCGAGTGGAAAATATGACTACTTGATCAAGTACACTGCTCCTGAGAGCTCTCGCATCAGGCTCGAAGACATCCAGCCAACTGGATGGGGAGATCTGCCTAAGAGAACAAATACTATGTAAAATACAATAGAGGAATCCTCCTACGACAACTCTGCCTGGGAGACAGATTCCAATGATCGTGCTCCACCAGAAATCAGAGTTATTTCTGAAGACAAATCAAGGAAGGTACCACACTTTATGATTCATCGAGGAGTTCGCCGCCAAAGGGTTGTTGTCGATGTTCCGAAGATTGTTCATAAGTCAAAGAAATTGTCGTCTTTAACCTTTCACCCTGCCCAAGTGAAACGGATGTTTTGATAGGGCTTACTTTCTGTAAATTTCCCTCTTCGCTTTGCCCAAAGCGACATAATTTTGTTTTATAGGGTTGTAGTTTCAAGAATCGACTTGTTCATAAATAAAATAACGTCGTTCTGTAATTTCCGCATTAATTGTTGTTTTCTCTTTTTGCTTTTCTCAGAAAATGGTAATCCTAAAAAACAAATAATAATAAACAAGCAGTTTTTCAAGAAAAGGGAAATACACTGCACACACTCTTGCATTCGCTATATCTCTTCTCAAAAACAATCAACATGTCATGCAGATTGCTTCTTTCAAACCCCGTTGAAACATACGATCCAATGCCTTCTCCCAACTTTGAATGCCCGGTATTTGGGGCTGAAGAAGAAGTTGACGACGCAATTCCAGAAGA
The DNA here is from genome assembly GCA_022829125.1 of Lathyrus tuberosus. Lineage (NCBI taxonomy): Eukaryota > Viridiplantae > Streptophyta > Magnoliopsida > Fabales > Fabaceae > Lathyrus > Lathyrus tuberosus. The sequence goes on from JALAZF010000504.1 coordinate 472,284, forward strand.
GATCTCCCGATTACTCAGACAGGAGGAAAGGTCCCTTGAACCTCACAAAGAGTTATTGGAAACGATAAACTTGGGTTCAGAAAAAGAAAGAAAAGAAATCAGGATTGGGGCACTGCTCAGTCCAACTGCCAAAGAGAGTTTGACAAAGCTTCTCAGAGAATTCCCCGATGTATTTGCTTGGTCCTATCAGGACATGCCAGGGTTGGATACCAGCATCGTGGAACATTATTTACCATTGAAATCGGAATGTCCGCCAGTAAAACAGAGGTTGAGACAGACTCATCCAAACATGGCCATCAAAATCAAAGAGGAGGTACAAAAATAGATTGACGCGGGTTTCCTCGCCACGTCAGAATATCCTCAATGGTTAGCCAACATCGTACTCGTTCCGAAAAAGGACGGAAAACTCAGAATGTGTGTCGATTACAGAGATCTAAACAAGGCTAGTCCGAAGGACGACTTTCCTTTACCACACATTGACATGCTGGTAGAGAGTACAGCAAAGTTCAAAGTTTTCTCCTTCATGGATGGATTCTCGGGCTATAATCAAATCAAAATGGCGCCGAAAGACATGGAGAAAACTTCGTTCATTACCCCATGGGGTACCTTTTGTTACAAGGTAATATCGTTCGGTTTGAAGAACGTCGGGGCAACCTATCAAAGGGCCATGACGACTCTGTTTCATGACATGATACACAAGGAAATTGAGGTATATGTCGATGACATGATTGCCAAATCTAAGACAGAAGAGGAGCATGTGACCCACCTGTCAAAGCTATTCGAGCGGTTGAGAAAGTACAAACTCCGCTTGAATCCCAACAAGTGCACATTTGGTGTTCGTTCAGGGAAAGTGCTAGGATTCATCGTCAGCCAGAAAGGAATTGAGGTTGATCCTGACAAGGTCAAGGCCATTCAAGAAATGCCTTCTCCGAAGACTGAAAAATAAGTCAGAGGATTCCTGGGACGTTTGAACTACATTTCCAGATTTATATTCCTCATGAACGCGACATGCGCGCCGGTCTTCAAATTACTTAAAAAGAACCAGGACTGTGTTTGGACAGAAGATTACCAAACAGCTTTTGACAGTATCAAAGAATATTTGTTGAACCCACCGATTCTATCACCTCCAGTGGAGAGAAGACCACTGATTATCTACCTAATAGTCTTGGAAGACTCAATGGGTTGTGTACTTGGCCAACAAGACGAAACCAAACGGAAAGAGTCTGCCATCTACTATTTGAGCAAGAAATTCACCGACTGCGAGACTCGGTACACTATGCTTGAGAAAACTTACTGCGCTCTGGCTTGGGCAGCCAAACGTCTTCACCAGTATATGATTCGTCACACTACTTGGTTGGTCTCCGAAATGGATCCAATCAAGTATGTATTTGAAAAACCTGCCCTCACGGGAAGAATCGCCCGTTGGCAGATGTTGTTATCAGAATACGACATCGAATACTAGAAAGCCGTTAAGGGGAGTATTTTAGCCGATTATTTGGCTCATCAGCCGATTGACGATCAGGAATCAGTCGGATTTGACTTCCCAGACGAAGATGTCATGTATCTGAAAATGAAAGATTGTGATGAACCGCTACCCAGTGAAGGGCCAGAACCAGGTTCCCAATGGGGACTAATTTTTGACGGAGCCGTCAATCATTACGAAAACAAAATTGGGGCAATCATTGTTACCCCTCAGGGTACCCACATTCCTTTCACCGCCAGACTTACGTTCAAGTGTACAAACAACGAGGCAGAATACGAAACATGTATCATGGGTCTCGAAGAGCGATCGACTTAAGGATAAAAAACTTGGACGTATATGGCGACTCAGCCTTGGTTATCAACCAGATCAAAGGAGATTGGAACACATACCAATCAGGATTGATTCCTTACAAAGATTATGCAAGAAGGTTGCTACCCTTCTTCAACAAAATCGAGTTTCATCATATCCCTCGTGAGGAGAATCAAATGGCTGATCCATTGGCCACTCTCTCTTCCATGATTAGTGTAGGTCAGTGGAACGACCTACCTAAGATCGACATAATGTGCCTTGAACGGCCCGCTTACATCTTCACGATTGAAGCCGTCATAGACGACAAGCGTTGGTATCACGATATGAAATGCTTTCTTCAGAAACAAGAATACCCACCTGGGGCACTAAGGAAAGACAGAAAAACCCTCAGAAGGTTGTCTGGAAGTTTCTTCCTGAGCGGTGATACACTCTATAAGAGAAATTTCGACATGGTCTTGCTCCAATGCCTAGCACTACGCCAAAATTCGCTTTTGGCAGCACAAAAAAGACAGCGCTTTTATTACAAAGCGCTGCTATAAGTTTTGGAAAAAACTCTCTAAATAAAAGCGCTGCTAAAGGCTACCTTTAGAAAGCGCTTTCTAAAAGCGCTGCTAAAGGCCTTACATAGACACCACCTGAGAAAGCGCTTTTATAAAAGCGCTGCTAAAGGTATAACCTTAGAAAGCGCTTTCTAAAAGCGCTGCTAAAGGTATAACCTTAGAAAGCGCTGCTAAATGTTAACCTTAGAAAACGCTTTTGAAAAAGCGCTGCTAAAGGCCTTAAATTGGCCCCACATTTGAAAGCGCTTATAAGGAAAAAGCCCTGCTAAATATAGCACTTAAGAAAGCGATTTTCAAAAGCGCTGTCTTAGGTCATTTATTAATTAAAAATTAAAAAACACCACATTTTCAAAAGAGCCCAAATCAATTTTTCTAATCATTTTCAATCTCGCGACTGTTCTTCCTTTCTCCGACCGTTATCTCTCATTTTTTTTCATTCTCTCTGCATTTTTTCCATTATCGACCGTCTGCTATGCATTTTTCGTTCGAAGAAGAAGAAGAAGCGGAAAACGAAAACGAAGAAGAGGCATTATGTATTCTTCTCCGACCGTTATCGTGCAGGTACGCATTCTTCTCCGACCGTTTTAGGTTTTCTTGAGATGTTAGAGTTTAAGTTTAGCCTATTTTCTTGAATGTTGGTTCTTGAGAGTTACTGTCATCATATTTTAGGTTCTTGAATGTTGGTTCTTGAGAGTTCTTAAACGAAGAAATGTTGGTTCTTGAATGTTGCTCATGTTGTATTGAATCATGTTGTATTGACTCTGTGTTGTTTAGGGTTGTTGTAGTTATAAATGAACTTGTTTACTCTGTTTTTTTGTTGTTATTAATTATGTTGTTGCTCACCTTGTTGATGATGATAAAGTAAGACATAATGCAGCTAAAGATTTGCAGAGAGTTGTGAGTTACAAAAGCTCTTTGATGATATAGGCGAGGAAATTGATAATTTATTTAATGATGTAATGAGTCATAGAACTAAATTAGTTAATGACATCTTTATGTAAAAATATCAATTGTTTTTTGCATTGTTTGTTAAATTGTATATAATTGTGTAGTCATGTTAAAAGCAACAGTTAGCTCAATTTCTAAGATTAATTAACATGCGTCATCATCAATCATCATAAAATAGCTCAATTTCATAGGTTTCATTGTTAGCATATGGAGATGGAAGTGGTGTCAACATGGTAATTGTAATAATACTTTTCTTATTTATGTATGTATAGGAAATAATAGAATATGTATAGGTTCTTGAGGGTTCATATGTTGTAACACACATGTTGGTTCTAGAAAACATTATTGGAATGAGATATTTGTTGAAAATATAAAATACAACACAGCTTAGATTGAAGAATTTTGAGGTATAGGATTGAGTCAATATATATTATGTAGAATTCTTGAATATATTACTATTAGAATTTGGCATAGGATATATCTTTTGACTGTCGAACATCGAAAGAACATTGATCGCTTCTTCAGAAATAGTCGAGCTTTAAAGTTCAGAATCAAAGTACCCCTTCTAAACCATCACGCCTGAACAAAGGATCAATTGTGTCAGAGACCATGTTTCATCTGACACCCCCCGGCAGAGTTCTTACCTCCTAAGCCCGACCAACGGTTGTTCCCCACAGGGACTATCTCTCCTAAGCAAGGCAGAATTGCTCTCGTGAACCAGTGATACCTTTCATCTCCCGCAGTGGCCGAGTATCCAGTCGTGTTCATCTACTAGTCTGTATGTCGCGTCAATTTTGTCAGCATAAACATACATACATCATGCATTATTGATTTACATTCGCATTCATATTGCATCACCATCACTCTGGTCAGTCTTATCCCCAAGTGATAAAAGTCCTCTCAATCGAGTTGTCAGTTCTTTCCTCGTCAGGAAGTGAACCATCTAAACGATCTCTCTTCCAGTTTATTTCTGGATTGCAGGTTGTCCCCTGACCACTTTGATAACTTGAATCTCTGAAAGACCAGAGAACCCTCGGCAAACGTCACTCTTCACCATTGAAGATGATATCTGCGCTTTCCCGGATTAAGGAAAATCCCCAGAGAAAGCCTCTTAATAAGAGATTTGGCAATACAACAATTTTTCTCCAAAAAATCCGCTGACAAAAAGGTCATCAGCACCTCAAAATTGGATCACATCATATGGCATTTCCCCGAGAAGATCTCGAGAAAAGTATGATGTAATACCCCAGGCGAAAACAGTCTCTACAGAGACTCATTTTCCCCGACAGAGTCGACAAATGGCGTCTCCAACAGAGAAGTTTGTGCACCTCTACAACTCAGACGACTAGGTTCCCCAACAAGTCTGACATCAAAACTTTTTCCATCAAATGGCATCTCCCCAGGAAAATTCGGTGAGAAGTTTGAGGAAAACCGCTACAGATAGCGTCCCTTGTCAAGAAAGTTTATTGACAAAAGAAACATAGACCAGTTCCTTGGTGGGAAACCAGGATCGAGGGGAAGTTTATATCAGAAACTAAGACCAGTTCCTTGGTGGGAAACCAGGATCGAGGGGAAGTTTACATCAGAAACTAAGACCAGGTCCTTGATAGGAAACTAGGATCAAGGGGAAGTTTATTGACAAAAGAAACTGAGACCAGTTCCTTGGTGGGAAACCAAGATCGAGGGGAAGTTTACATTAGAAACTAAGACCAGTTCCTCGGTAGGAAACCAGGATCGAGGGGAAATTTATTTCAAAAGAAAACTGAGACCAGTTCCTTGGCTGAAGACCAGGATCGGGGGGAAGTTTACCTTTTCTAAGCATCATTGCTTAGCAAAATAAGATGAATGCGTAAACTACCATTCATAACCACCATCAAAATTTCGGGTATTCTGATATTTAATCATCTTGCACCCTGAATGCTCGAATACCTTCGCCATTCACACCTTCGGGTCCAAGAAGATTAAATAGGGGCATATGTCATACCCCAAATTTTGACCACTAAGATTTCCCATCATTGTTCAAATCATCATCACAATAGGGACGAACCATCATGCCTCATCAATCTCCTCAAGGAATTTTTGAGCATTCCCTACAAACAATAACTAGGGTTTCAGACCCTCTCTGAGCTTTAGACAAAGGATCAATCAAGGAATGACATGATCTTCAACTTGTCTAACTTCTCAAACACCCATAAAGGATCAAGAGGACTCCCACATCAAGGATTAAGCACAAAGTTTCTACCTTCCAAGTGGATTAAGACTCAAGATCGTCAGTGTCACCAAATTAGGGTTTTGGTCGACCAGGGCCTCCAGATGGAAATTTTCCTCTGGGCATGAGCCAATACTTCAAAGCATAACCTAAGATACTCCATGGGATCTCATGGACCCAATCATCAAGTCAATTTAGCCTCAGGGGCTGCATTCACCAAAAATCAGGAATTAGGGTTTCTTGACCTAATTCACCCCTAAGTTGAATTTTGGAACAAAACATGTGCCAAGACCTAAAGATATGATTTGAGGGTCTCTAATACACCACATTGATCCATTTGTAACAATGGATTGATCCAAGAAGCTTGATTCCCAAGTTTCAAGTTCATCAGGATCACAGTTAGGGTTTCGCGGAAAAAGTCAATTGTGTCTTTGACTTTTGACCAAGACATGCTCCCAAACCTTAGGACATGATTCAATACACCCTATAACACCTATGCAATCAATCCATCAAGTTTGATTTAGGTCAAGGACTTGATTTCATAGAGGATCACACAGTTTGGAATTCATCTGATAAAAAGTCAACTGTGCCCAAAAGTCAAAGTTTGACTTTTTGATTTTTTTGATCAATTATGGTTCCCTAACCCTAAAATGATGTTAATGTGTGATTTGAATCAACATTCATCAATAAAAATCAAAGAAAGTGGGATAACTTGTAAAAGGGGTAACCATAAAAAACTTAGAAATTTTCTAAGTTATGGAACAAAGTGGCTAGGGTGCCAACTTCCATGGATCATAACTTGAGATCCAAGCTACCATTTGGGCTGATCCAAAGATGGATTTGTAGCTCTCATGGCATACTTTAAAAGTGTCAACTACACCTCATTCCAATTCCTCAAGGATTTCAAGTTATGGAATGGCCAAAATCACAAAAAGTGAAAATGTCACTTTTTTCCAACACTTAGTGAATTTTTCACTAAGTCAGAATCTGTTTCACTTTTTTCCAAAAGTAGGGGCATTTTTCACTTGGATCCAAAAGGTATCAAAACAAACTATGATCACACATGTGTTATATCATATGAGAGCTTTCCAAAATGGCCAAGAACCCCATGAAACTCCACTTGAGTCATGAGATATGACAATGGCAATATGCCTTGCTGCAAACTGTCATGGCAAGGCAAATTTGTGCATTTTGCTCGATTTGGGAAATTTGTGCAAATGACAAACAAGTTTATCCATTTGAACACCTCAGGAGGAGACCAAGGAGGGACAAACACTGATTCATAAGCCTCCCAAGTCTTTGAAACCAAAAGTAGCATGCCAAACCTAGAAATTCCTAAAAGTGGGACAAGATTCCAATTTTGTTTTGGAGCATTCAATGGATGCACCAAGGTGGCATGGACTGAACCATTTCCAATTGAATGAGTCAAGGATAAGATCTGAACTAGGGAACCACAACTCTGTGCTCTAACCTCTAGTCAATGGCTAGAGGAGACTTGGATTCCCATTGATCAACTGGCCAAACCTCTGCTGCAGTTGCCATTCACTATTGCAACCAAAACAAACTTGTTCTACTATAAATAGAGATCAATTGTGATCAGTTTGAGTACACCAAATCCATCAAACAGATGCTTTCCTCAAAATCTCCTTCTCACTTCCAAATTTGCCTTCCAAAGCAAGCCACTATCGGGTTTTGAGTTTGAGAGCTATTCCAACCAAACCAATCACACACACACCTCATAAACATCATATAGAAGTGATCCAAACACTCACATAACATCTGTAACACCAAAATCACAAAATCACTTGCCAACTGCTCAAGTTCTTGACAGAGGTGCAGTTGAGGTACCATCTCAAGTTTCAGCTTGTTTCAAACCACTCCAAGCATTCAGACACATCACTGGGCACCTAAGGAAGATGTCCAAATCATTGGAACCAGCTTGCAACACCTCTAACACAAAACACAATCACCAGCTGCAAGAGGTAAGCCTGAGCTATTCTAACTCTATGATCCATGCATATTTTGCTGCACAATAATTTTGCCATATGTTCACAATCATGCATAGAGTGTTTACCCTCAATCAATTGCTTTGTTTGAATCGTGTATGGAATTTCTGAGCCTTCATGCAAATTTTAGGATTCTTGAGGTTTCTCTTTGATTTCTTATTCCATGCTTAAAATAAATGAAATTAAAGACCATAGACATGATCGTGAGGTAAAAACGAGCAGATTGATATGTGGTTTGTGTGATTTCATCAAGTATTCAGTTAGATTGGAGAGAAAACGCAAATCTGCAGAAACAGAGGGTGGCGCATATTCTTGGCGCCATTTTTTTGAATTTTTGAATTTTGTGATTTTATTTAATTGATTCAAAAATTAATTTCTCTCTGAATTTTAATGATTTTGAGTTGATTCTTTTTTTTAATAATTCACAAAAATGTTAAAATATTTTATTTTACCAAAAAATCCCAAAAATATTATTATTCCATATATTTGATATTTTTGCAAAGAATTAATGTTTTATTTGTTTTTAACATTTGAAATATTTTTTCCTCCTTGATTTTCCAAATTCAATTGGTTTCTAATCATTTTGTGGATATAAACATGATTTTTGAAACATTAATCCAATATCACAATTTGTTTTTTCACACATGTTTAACAATTTTGATCATTTTTAATTGAATTTTTATTCAATTAAAATATATTTTTGAAAACAAATTAGGGTTTTGATTAATTCAACCCTCATCAAACTTTTTAATACAACTTTGGGCCTCTAATAGAGTGTAAGACCCAACCCCTTTGAAAGCCAAAACATTTTTGGGCCTCAGTCATTGTATAAGACCCACTGCGTTTTCAAAAATCTCGGCGCGATCGCCATTTTTCAAACAAATAATCATCTGGGCCTACCCTCGTGTTATAAGCCTCATTTCTTTCCTTTAAATAAACTTTGGGCCTCTAATAGAGTGTAAGACCCAATTCCCTTTTAACCAAAACAATTTTGGGCCTCAGATATTGTATAAGTCCCTATGCGTTAAAAGAAAGATCTTAGCGCGATCGCCAGTTCAAAAATAGAACCCTGGGCCTACCCTCATGTTATAAGCCCCATCACTTGTACAAAAACACTTTTGGGCCTCTAATAGAATGTAAGACCCAATCCCCTTGTACATAAAAACTTTGTGGGTCTCACATATTGTATAAGTCCCTCTGTACAATTTTCAAAACAATGGTGCAATCATCGTTAAAACTTGGGCCTCTCCTTGAGCTGTAAGCCCCGACAACTTTTCAAAGCACTTTCTCCTTTGATTTTGAATATAATATTGTTATCAAAGTTTTCTTTGTTGAACAACTAACAAAACAGCATGGAAGCTCTACAACGGGTAAGTGTTTAGCCGCTTTCATTTATCGCTTTCATATGTATATAACTGTATTGTGGGGTTGCTTCGCTGTAAGTCTTCTTTCACATTCTTTTATATACTTGTCAAATATCAACTGTGTAATACTAGTATAGTTATTTAGAGTTTTCCCCTGCAACTACGTCTAGCACTAGGTAATGCCTTGTTGGTCACTCTTAAATACAAACAAAACTAGATCCCCCCGTAGGATTCCAAATACAGTCTTCCCTTCTCTTGGGGTTAAACAGTATGGAACAAAGAGAAAGGCAGTATTCTCGGTGAACCTTTTCTCAGACTGTCACCCTTAGAAATTGTCAAAGAAACTCTACTCCCTAGAGTTGATCTATTCTCCGTGAATAGCATCTCTTGAGTTTCTTCCAAATTCTCGAACTTTCCTGGAATGATCTCTTCTCGGTGAATTGCATTTCTTGAATTTCTCTTGGTTTGGGGACCCACGGGCTTCCTAAAAGCATCCCCGCCTCCTCTTGGGCATTGTACAAGGACCCTTCGGCTTCTTAGAAGTTCTCATGCCTTCTCTTGGGCTTAATACAAGGACCCTGATGACCTCTTAAAGGTATAAGACAGAGCTTAGTCATCCTTTGCTAGAGCAGTCTTTCCAGTGTCAAACCTCCGACCATTTTTAGGGTTGATATTCATCCCTTAATGTCTGTGCCTCCTCTTGGGCATTGTACAATAGATAAAACTCTAGACTTGGACAGTCTAAGCCTCTTGAGTCTCAAAGACATTCTCAAGTTCCTTTCAAACATAGGAAAAAACGCTGATCACTCAGAAACCCGGCCTCTCTCACGAGGGCTCTCCCACTTTGTCCTGCCTATGGATCTAGTCCTCAGCAGTAAGATAGCCTCCTCTTGGGCTTTTTACAAATGACTCTCCCCAGCGGAACTAACCTTTTCAGACTCTCTTGTTGAGTCAAACCCCTTTTAGCCTCCGTCTTAGGGCTCATATAAGATAGATAAAAGGACTCTCTTGTTGAGTTAATAACCTTTTAGCCTCTATCTCGGGCTTCATACGAGATACTAAAACACTCTCTTGTTGAGTATAAAAGAATCTCTTGTTGAGTCAATCCCCTTTTAACCTTTATCTCGGGATTCGTACGAGACAATAAAATACTCTCTTGTTGAGTATAATAGACTCTCTTGTTGAGTCAATCTCCTTTTAGCCTCCATCTCGGGCTTCGTACGAGACAAAAAAACACTCTCTTGTTGAGTATAAAAGACTCTCTTGTTGAGTCAATTGCCTTTTAGCCTCTATCTCGGGCTTTGTAAGAGACAGCAAAACACTCTCTTGTTGAGTATAAAAGACTCTCTTGTTGAGTCAATCACCCGTCAAACGGACTCTCTTGTTGAGTAAACCCTTTTAGCTTCTATCTTGGGCTTCGTACGAGACAGTAAATAAAAAACACCCTCTTGTTGGGTCAATCGCCTCCTCTTAGGCTTTGTATAAGGAAACCTCGATTGAGTCAATTAACCTTTTAGCATCAAATATGTTCCTTGCTCACACATACAAACATCAACAACTCCTCTTTAGAGATGACAAATTCTCTCTTATCCAGAACCCTTTTAGCTTCACATCTTAGGCTTTGAACAAGATACAGACCACCTTTAGCTTCATGTCTTGGGCTTTGAACAAGACACCAAAATAACCTTTTTCCTCCCATAGAATAGGAGGAACTTAGGAGGAACTACGATCGCTCTGATTTCCTTGTTTCGTTAAACGGGAATACGTAGGCATAAGATTGAAAAATCTTAGCGAGCATACTAATCAAAAACCCAAAATCGAGTACCTTCATATATCAACCCAAAAGCATCAAATCTAAACACCTTACCAAAAACCTAGCCCATAGTCCAGACATTCTATTCTTAACAAAATAACCGAAGAGGGGCCCACATCTCAATAGCATTTGTAAACCAATAGTTTTGACTGTTTAACCTCAGTTTGCGAGCAGGGTTAATTGGAGACATCTATTTCCCTTCCTTAATCAGCTCAATAGGATAAAAAATGAATCGAACTGTAGTACCCAAGCGATAATGATTCAAGACCACAAAAATCGTACTACACACGTATGCATGCGAAACTCGATAGGACTCCTTGTCCCCGTCACAAAGCTACTCGTGCTTGACGAGGAACTGATCGGTCCTATGTCTGAAATGGGCATACACCCACTCCAAAGGGAATTAGACACAACCTTCTCAACTTGCTGACCGTAAACCTCCACGGTCTCAAGCGTAGAAATGGATCTCCTAGCCACTTCAGGGACAGGTTTCATGACCAAGAACCTGTCCTTGAAATTTCAGACAGATTCAGAGTACAGCCAGAAAAGCCTGCTCTGCTGCTTGAAAGACACCCAGCTTTGGTTCGGGCCCGCTGTGCTCCGCTGGATCTGGAAGATGTAGAAGAAGAGATCCACGGTAGCCCCGATCCTCAAGTATCGGCAAACCATCTCAAAAGCGCGAATAAACGCCAGGGTATTCGGATGGAGTTGGGCCCGACATAGCTCTAAGTGGCAGAAGATGGTCTCCTGAAAGTCGGTGAAGGGCAGGCAGTACTTTGCCTCCACCAAGGCGAACTCGTACATGGGGAACCACATCCCCGGATATACCGAACAGATTCGATCGTTATCTGTTGTGCAGATAGCTCTTCAATGCACTGGCGCACCCTCAGCCCGGTCTTCTAGATAGGGAAACTCCCAAACTTCCAATTCGGTAAATGTCGACCTTGTCAATAGGGGTTCTTGGGCGATCCATTTGAGGTCCCCTTTAGCTACGCGGACGTTGGCATAATCTACGGACTGCTCCGCCTCCTCATGCGCAACCCCAACGTCGGGCACGATCCCTTCGCGCTGATCAGCCATTTCACCTGAAAAGCAGAGGAAGAAAAAGTGAATTCGACGACAAAGATCAAATCCACCCTTCCACCACTAATTAAGTGAAAGGGCGAGGAATAAGTTGAGAATAACCTCAAGCCCCAGTCGACCACGACAGAATACCGCAACCTCACGTTCCCCGACAACGGGGACGAGTCTCCACGACTTTACGAAAACCCTGTGAGGAGGAGCTCCCGACAAGATAAACGCGTCGCACGAATGCCAAAATCTCACGTGGAACATCCCTAATGCTCGACTACAAACCTAAAACTAATCCTAACCAGAATTTAGGAAGATCTACATAATCCTACGCCATGTTCATGGACATTCATCCTATGTTCTTCATGATCTTCATGAGTTTTCCAGAAAATTCATGTGTTCATCGAAGAACACATGAACATTCATCAGAAAGTTCATAACTCACCGGAAAACTCATGAGAATTTCCAGAAATGAAGAACGCCACAAAAAATCCTTAAGGGATAAATAACATACTTGGTAAGTACGGAGGTAGAAGATGAAGATCGACGGTGGCGCTATAACTCCGGCGAGAGCGCAACTTGCAGAGCAAAGAAGTTTGGGGAGACGGATTTGAGTGAAGTGTTCAAATGAATCCTCTCTTCCCCCTTTTTATAAGCATTTCCTCGCTTGGGAAGCGCAAAGGCTATCATAGCCTAGGCGTCTCTAGGCTTTACAAGAATTGAATGCTCCACCACATGTCAGAAAATGAATCTTTGTTTGGCATTCCCAAAGCTAGACGTTGCACTCACCAAGTCTGCTGCTACCCCCGCGAGCACACCGTCCACGACAATACGCGCAAGTCATATCCTCGTCAGGGCTCATCGACATGAAAAAAACACAGGTTTCGCAGGCACATTTCCTAAACTTGGCCGGCAAAAAATGCTATTTTTGCGAGGACATTTCCAAATCTGGTCGACATAAACACGCTACTTCCGCGGGCACGCCCCACATACGAAAGGTTGTCGGGTTGTTAAACAACCAGCGCCGATCACATTAACCACTGAACAGGTGAAGGAATGTCCCTAAACATTGTCACCCAAAGGTAACAGTCCACAAGGTTATCTTAAGTCATCACTCTGCCTCAGAGCAAAGACTTAGGGGGCTCCTGTTCTGGACTAGGTAGGCGCTTGGCCCACAGTAGGGCAAGGCCAAATAGTCAGAAACTAGCCGTTGAGCAGAATATGACCGTTGGGCATGCCCCCTCACTCGCTTGGCAGTTCACGCGACCAATTGCTTCCCCGGATCTCACGAAAATAGTTGGATCAGGTCAAAGGGTCACGCGCCTGACCCTCTACCTGGCAGTCTCCCATTGGTCGACCAGACATTTCGGCCACATGGGTGACATTGGCCCCGTGCTAGGGGTTACTTCTATAATTACCCTCTCACATAAGAGGGGCAGGTTTGATCACTATTCAATACTTGAAATCACACTTTAGTACTTGCTTTCTCTCTCTTGCCCAATTACTTTCTTTGGCATCGGAGTAACTTGCAGGTACAACTCCATTTTCTCTCCTACAAACATCATCACCTGCCCTACACGAAGGCCACAACGATCCGTCTGATCACTCCCGATCAATAATTAATGAAATTTAATTAGTATTAATGTGATGAGTGTTGTAGAAATCATAGAATTTTTTGGTCCAAACCGATTTAACCCAACCGAATGAACCATTTAAACCAATAACCCGTCAACTGATAAAACTGAACTTAGTCTTTGGATGAAATTGAATTCAACTTTTTCAATTGTGGGTTAGTTCAGATTAGTTACTTAGAGTGATATCAACTCATCTTTATTCAATTTAATAATATAAAATAGAATCAAATCGTCTCTATTTAATTTGATAATATATAAACCCACTTCCGACCATTTGAATGTTCGGTTTAATCAGATTCAGTTTTTATCGGATTCGGTTTACTATGTCGGGTTTTTTCGGTTAGGCATTGAATTAATTTTTTCAGATCTAGTTCATTTTCTTCATTTTCTCATTATGAATTCCTTCATCAACTGGTTTTCTTCATCTTTCAGCAAGATCAAAACACAACAATTTTTAAATACAAATACACGCTCAGTATCTAATTGAAAAAAAATACATGATTTAACCTTATAGATCATAAAACCCAAATGTTAAAATAACTTGTAAAAAAAATAAAAATAATACTATTAAAAAACAACAACCTATATCAGTTTCAGAGTTACACCATCCATAAATAACAAACCCCAAAAAAGAAATTGCATTTCATAAGATGGTAGAACCATCTATTGTAGCTTTCCAAATCAATAACATATGAGATAAATAGTACAAGACGTCAAGTGAATATGAGAAGATAGTGAAGATATATTGATGGTGAGATGACAATAAGAGTGGAAGACAAAGGTGAGATGAAGAAGAAGGAGGCGGAGAAGCTATTATGTAGCGGCGGATACAAAAGAAAAAGAAAGATGAAGTGAGAGGCGGATACAAAAGAAAAAGAAAGGAAGATGAAGTGAGAGACGGTGAAAAAGGAATTAGGATTTATTAACCTACATTGCTTATCATAAAAATATATTCTACACAAATATTAATTTTTCTAATGTTTTCGAAAAACTCTAATAACCTCTCTAGCAAACGTCTATTGAAGAAGGATATTGTGGCACAATGCATGGTATAATATCGTGGCAAAGATGTTGACGGAATGTGACACAGGACAATTTTGTACTCTTTTATATTAATAACTAGTAACTAACCCGTGCGTTCGCACGGGCCTGACTGTTCGAGGATTTTATGTTATGGACGCGTAATTGTTAATCAAATTGAAAAGAAAAATGGTAAAATTATAATAATAGATATGATTGAAATTAAAAATTTGTATTGCTAAGTATAAGAAAATGTTGTGCCCGTTTATAACATGTAGTATTTTTTCCGTATATAAAAAATTTGAATCAAAATTAAAGTTATGCATGTTTATAACAATAGTCATTTTTTCGTATATAAAAATATTTGAATCAAAATTAAAGTTGTGCCCGTATAAAACAACAATATTTAATCAAAATTAAATAAAAGACATGTATTTATGTTATGAACGCGTAATTGTTAATCAAATTGAAACCTACTTATAAAAATAGATATGATTGAAATTAAAATTTTGTATTGGTAAGTATAAGAAATTGTTGTGTGTTGTAAAAGAAGGAATTAAATTAATTATTGATATAAATTCAAATAATGCAATGATGATTGAAAATATTAAACAAAAAATATTAACTAATAGGTAGACCAAAAACAAATAAAACTAAAGTTAAATTGAAAGTTAAAAATAGAAAAAAAAATTAAAATAATAGTAAATTTAAGTTGAAATAGTAATGCATGTAGAAGATGAAAGGTACACAACAATATAAATAATAATAATAATATGATTAAAAAAACTATTGAAACTTGTATGAGATAAATTAATCGTTTAAGTTTTGTTTTAACAAATAAGATAATTATGTTATAAGAGAGAATATAATGGTCTATAAATTTCTATTATTCAATATTTGAACCAGTAGTAAAGTTATTCCCGTTTATAACAATTGTAATTGTTTCCGTATATAAAAATATTTTAATCAACAATGTATTTTTTCCCGTATATAAATATTAGTTTTGTTTTGACACTATTTATACAAATTAATTGAATGAATAATAAATTTGTTTCCGTATATAAAAAAAATTGAATCAAAAGTAAAGTTGTGCCCGTTTATAACAATAATATTTATTTCGTAGATTAAAAAATTTGAATCAAGATTAAAGTTGTGTCCGTTTATAACAATAGTATTTTTTCCATATATAAAATAATTGAATCAAAATTAAAGTTGTGCCCGTTTATAATCACTCATATTTTTTCGTATATACAAAAATTTGAATCAAGATTAAAGTTGAGTCCGTTTATAACAATAGTATTTTTTGTGTATATAAAAAAAATTGAATCAAAATTAAAGTTGTGCTCGTTTATAACAATAGTATTTTTTTTTGTATATACAAAAAATTGAATCAAAGTTATTGTTGTGCCCGTTTATAACATGTAAGTACGCACGAGGTTAGTTTTTGTTGAATATGGTTTTGGACGCGCATTTGTTTGTAGACTATCATAAATATTGAAAGTTCAAAAAACAAAAAAAAAACTTAAAAGTAATAGTAAATTTAAGTTGAAATAATAATAAATATAAAAGATGAAAGTTAAACAACAATATTAAGAATAATATGATGCAAAATAAAAACTATTGAAATTTGTATTAGAAAAATTATCGTTTACTTTTTTTACAAATAAAATATTATAATAAGAGATAATACAATTTTTAAATATTTAATTAATCTTTTTTAATAAGTTCACTTAATCATTTTCACATATTTGAAAAAAATGGTCGATAAATTTCTATTATTCAATGTTTGGATCAGTAGTGAAGTTGTTCCCGTTTATATCAATAGTATTTTTTTCGTATATAAAAATATTTTAATCAACAATGTAGTTATCTCATATATAAATATTATTTTTGTTTGGATTTTATTTATAAAAATATTTGAATAAATATTAAAGTTGTTTCCGTATATAAAAATATTTGAATCTAGAAAAGTTGTTCCCGTATATAAATATTATTTATAAAAATATTTGTATCTAAAAAAGTTTATTATTTTAAAAATAGATAATAAATTTGTGTCTATAATTTTTTACATATATAAAAATATTTGAATCTAACAATATATATTTTTTGTATATGAACATTATTTTTGTTTTGAAATTATTTATAAAAATATTTGAGTCAATATTAAATTTGTTCCCGTTATTATTTAATATTTTGATCAATAACTTCATATTCCTGTTATAATAAATTTGTGCCTCTAATTATTTAGATATAAAATTATTTTAATTAAAAATATATTTTCCCCATTTTTAAATAATATTTTTGGTTTGACAATATTTATAAAGACATTTGAATCAATAGTAAATATTTTCCCGTGTATAATTTTTAATTTAAAATTACTTTTTTAGAGATTTAGTGAAATCAATTTAAAAAAAAATAATCAAACACATTAAAATCAATTATACACCTTTAAAATTACTTTTTGATTTTTTAAAAATATAAATTAAATATATACTTATCAATTATCTAAAGTTAAGTGGAAGAAATGTAGCATGTTAAGTTGCAATGATGATAGTTATTGAGGTCCTTTCAATATATATGCAAAAAGAGCTGTACAAAATGTAAGTCAAATTCATTAGTAGGCTCTCTGAATTCAACCTACTGTTAGAAACTTGTATGATTTCTTCATAAGTAAGAACCGATTAGTTTTTTTTTAATTGAAGAGCCAGTTACAAAAATTAAAATGAAGACGTGTAAAAATGGAATAAAGCCATAATGAACTAAATGTATAAATATTAAATGGTAACTTTATTTTATTCTATTCCACACATTAAACCATCCCATTTGTTCCATCCAGTGCCAGAATGTACTAACTATACAAACATTGCCTAATTCCTAAATAGTATATTAGGAGCAACAGATTAGCCAAACCTAAATATATTGAGAGAAATAGAAAACTATAATGCTAACCATTTAATCTATTTAGAATAGCTAGGCTACCAGCGCCAATGTAAAAATATTAAATGGTAACTTTATTTTATTCCATTCCACACATTAAACCATCCCTTTTGTTCCATCCAGTACCATAATGAACTAAATATACAAATATTGCCTAATTCCTAAATAGTATCAGGAGCAACAATTAGCCAAACTGAAATATACTGAGAGAAATAGAAAACTATAATGCTAACCATTTGATCTATTTGGAAAAGCTAGGCTACCAGCTCCAAGTCCACCAAAGATGCTAGATAACATCTCCAGCCCATGTTGTTAACAGGTCCTGCCAATAAAACAAGTTAATAATGATTTTGAATAAATGTTACAACTTATGTCATGCCAATAAAAAGTCCTGAATAATATTTCCATGTACATACTTAGTGACATCAGCCACTATTGACATGTGCGAAAAGAGATCTAATCAGGTGCGAAAAGCATACTACAAAGCTTGCAGCATGATTTCAAGACCATATATGAGAATATCAGATTTCAAGTAATTAGTTGAGCTTAGCAAGCATGTTGTATTAAAAGATCCTACACCTTCCAAGTCCTCACAAGAAACAAACTCATTTGTTAAGAGTGACAAAGTTGATGTTTCAGCAAATGTAAAATCATCGAGTTGAGAATCATCTCTGATTAGTGAGTTAGTATAACCCAAAAAGACTTCTAAGCCAGTGCAACTGTTCAAATGTTGTATTGAACTAAGTGAAAGGCATGATATATGAAGATATCCCAATAGAATACAACACCAGAGATACTTAAGCATTACCAAAGAGAGCATCACCAAGTACGACACCGTGGATATCAGTAGAACACAGAATCGATGTAAAGTTTCAATCATCTCTATGAAAATGACCATCAGCTGTTATTCTGAAAGCTACCTCCATAGTGATTCGTACTCAAGGAAGCTACTTTTATACTTACATTACGCAACTAAATATACAGGAGATTATTAGACAATAAGACAAACGGAAAGGTTAACGACAAGTCACTAAATCTAATTAGCCAGCCATTTTAGTAGCCTCGACTTGAAGTCATTCTAAATTGTTGAATACCTTATCACATATTAAACATGGCTGGAAGGTTTTGATCCCAAAAATGGTATTTCTTCAGCTAAAAATTGTAACATAGGAACCATATATCTCAATCAACCAATTATTGAGACACTTGCTGCAACATATATATAAAAGCTGCAACATATATTAAACATGTAATTGACATTATCTCTTATAAAAGCTAGCACAATAACAACTTCATTAGAACATGAATCAACCAATGAATTCATTATCTCTTATGAATTACTTCACTAAATCTATATATTGGTAGAAAATGAATCCAATAGGATAAAAAATTGAATACTATTTATCTGCACACTTCAAGAAAACCAGTTCTTGCAAACGGAGCTTGGTTTGAGTAAAAATTATAGTTCTGACAGAGTTCAAATTATTGGCTTAAAATATAATAGGTTTAGGCAGAGGTCAACTTTAGGAGAAAACCAGTGTAATTCCATTAAAGTGAAGCATACCAATGTATATTTGCCTCAAACCCAAATATAACCTTACTGAAAACTGGCTTATAATGTAGCATAAGACATGTTATACCTTCTTAGGATCATAAACAACTTACTCATAAGACATGTACAATCAAAATGTTGTCAATACCACCAAGGACTGCAGCTGCCAACTTGGAACAGAAAGGGTTCTAAATTCTATACTCAACTTTAGCCCCATCTTTATTCTGTAGGGAGAGGTCTATGATTTGCCTTCAAAATTCAAACAAACAATTCTCACTTATTGAATGAACACTGAGGTTATTTGACAGTGTTGTGAACTATTTTGCATCCTAAACAATAGCTTAAAAATCATTGAGAAAATCAGACTTCATAAGAGCCATCCTAAGGTGTGGCAATTAGCGAAAGATATAGAAGATTCAAAAGTTTCTTACAATGGATAAATTGCAGTATGTTAGAGGGAAATCACTAAATCAAGAAAAGAATGATATTTCTATAAGTAACATCACCTCATCAGTCAAGTCCGGTTGAATCCTATGCTTGGCATAATGGATATACTTTTTAAGAAACTTAATTATAAGTGTATCATGCTTGTGACCCGTATCAGTTTTCTTTCCATGAAGCATTTTGTTATATTTGACAAAGACAAATGATTCAGTATCATCCTCCTCGTCTCTTCCATATCTTGCTCTCCCGTCATGTGCTGCCTCACCTGCATTGGTAAGTAAGTTAATTAGAATTCTCTAGTGAATGTGTGTTTCAAGAATATTCTAAAACTTCTTATTTACAACCATCAATGGCAGAACGAAATCGATGCATACGCAGGACATGCTCTGATATTTGACAATCAATATCAAGATCCATTTGATCCAACACAATAAACAGCAGATCAAATCGAGAAAGCAAAGAGTCTGGGAGTCCAATATTTTTAGTTGGAGTAAATGAACGGTCATACTGTAGAATCAAATGACAAAAGTCACAGTCAAGTTTGATAGAGTTAAAGGTACAGTAGAACATTAATAAATTTTCTTATTAAAACAGAACTACAATAGCATAATGACACTTACAGATCCATATATAAGATTTACAGCCGCCACCACACTGCATCGAGCATTAAGTGATGCCTGGATCCCAACTTTAGCAATAGTTACAGTATGTTGTTCCATAACTTTGTGAATAGCGACACGATCTTGGTCATTCATTTTGTTAAATTCATCAATGCAGACAACACCTCTGTCAGTAAGAACCATTGCAGACAACTCTCTCAAACAATTTCACAAAGCATATAATAGAGAAACCTACTTACTTGTACTTTCAGGGGAGGGTTCATTACTAACCATTTCTAAAGATAATTTATCCATTAGCAATGGAACATCCATGACCTGAAATCATTAGAAACACAAGTAATAATAAGATCTCAACACAAAACACAATATATTACATTTATTTCCCTAATTAATTCATGGTCCAAAAAGAAGAAAATAAGATCAATGAACTCAGTATTTAAGATCGCAGACACTGTTATATGTAGGATCAAAGTTGATGCGAAGCGGTGCGTCTGTTACGACAAAAGGAAAATCTCTTATTTTCATCTCTTTGCAATCACAACCTCTCTTTTCTCACGTCTCGCAACCTTTTTTCTCTCTCACGTCTTTGAAGGTTGGAAACACCAAGACCGAACAACTGTTCAAAATCATTAAGAATAGTGACAGAGAATTATTTTTATTAGCAAAACAGAAACATGTCTTATTTCCTATAACTAACTACAAGAATACAAAAGCCACTTTCTAGAAAATCAAACTAACTACCAATTAGATTCCTGAATAAACCAAGGAAACATCTATATCAGTGGAAGATGGCGTTATATCGTCCAAACAAAAATCTGCTACATCTATATGTCGATTCGACCTATGGCGGCTTGGCACTTTATCACCAGGGCTGCTATTGAACTCCATTAAATACTATAGAAATTAATCAACCATAAAGTCAATTTTCCAACATGAATGATGGGTATAAACCATAAATGAATTGGCTGATATTTACTTTTAATACCTGGAAAATCACATTAGGTAGCATATAATACCTAGAAAATTGTAATTGTCTCTGCTCCCACTGTTTTCTGCATAGATATTGGAGTTCCTGCAGCAACTAGCAAATTGTCAACCTATAGCTTGTTTTATCTACCAGTATGCATAAGTAGCTAATCGGCACACAGTATGCATAATATAGCTTGTCAACCTCGCCATGTTCCATGATATACCGTTTCGAAGGTACCAGAACCTAGTTGCTTTAGTTCTTCAACATCTTCATTCATTGTGATCTACAATTCGCAACAAAAGAACAATGAAACAAATGAACGAAATTTTCACGACAGTGTTTAACCAAGACATTGAAATCTGAAAGCGTGTGAATATTGTTGAAGATATATACAATTAACCTTCAATCTAGATTTACCTAATGCTACTTTTTACTTTATTAGATCCTATCTAAATTGTTAGAAATGCAACATTAGTTCAAAAGAAAACGGATGCAAAAGCCGCAAATGAAGAACAACACATGAGATTTTCTCACAGATTTCGACCAAATAAAAGTCACAGCACAAAAGAAATATTGCTGAATAAAAAACAAACATTTTACCTGCAATGTACTCATATCAAATTCTTCTAAAGAAGTATCAACAGGAGGAGGTAGACTCCATATCTGACTCGCAGGGTATAGTGGAAATGCTTAACTCCAAATCAAACTTTGGTTGCAGCTCCAATGTCTTCATATTGGAATCAACTGGTTTCTTAAGGCTATGTAACTTCTCACAACTAACATTAAGAGTAAAGTCCAGTTCAATATCCATAGATGATTCCTCCTCAATATATTTTCCCTAAGAAATAGCAGTGCAAGCAATAACTGAACTTCCCTTGTTGCATGACAAACTGGTTGAACGCCCAAGTCCAAGTGACAAGAAAAAGAGCCAACAGTCTGACCAGTACATCCATCAATTAAATCCCACTTCCTTTTTGTTCCCCTAAAGGAAGGCTTATGGGAGGGAATTGAAGAACCAAGGGAATCAAGTCAAAACACAGTATCTGTACCATAATAACCAGCTATATTTCCTTCAACTTGAAAAGAACTGCCCAAAATCTTAAATGCATTTGCAGAATTATTAACAGAAAATTCCAAGTGCGAGAACCTTGATTCCATAAAACAACTGCAAAATAGAGCAAAGATAAATTTTAAAGAAAATTTATAAAAGAATTTTTCCAAATAAATTCAAATTCAAATTTTCTTGAGGAGGAAAAGAGGGTTTCAAATCAAATCTTGTTTTAAAACACAACAACACAAAATCCAGAAGTTTAGGAACTTGGATACTCACCATGAGTGAAATGAACGCTCCACTGCCTATGAAGAAACCATCGTGGTGGCTTGCGAAGGTCAGACGCGGAAATTCGATCTAAGAGCTTATATTTCGACAAAAGAAAAAAGGCAAAATATGTACTCAATTAAGATGAAAAAACAAAAATAAACAACCTTTAATGAGTAAAACTCACTGTCAGAAAATCCTCTTGGTAAATTTCTTCATAAGTTCTTCTGATTTGTTGAATCTGATGAGAGTTTCTATGACCTAAAATTGTTATCTAATGAGAATCTGATGAAAAGAAAGAAGAGGAGGAAGAGAGAAGGAAGAAGACGAAGAGAGAAGTCTCGGATTAGAAAGAAAGAAGAAGAGGAAGAAAGAGAGGCAGTAGAAGAGAGAAGGAAGAAGAATGAAAGATAGAAAGGACGGTGAGAGAGAGAGAGAGAGATATTGAAAGATTCTGTAGAAAGAGCAGAGAAGGAAAGAGAGAGACATGATGAAAAGTTTTGGAAAGTGTGAAATGCAGTAATAAGTTGAATAATTTAGTTGGTTTTCAATCAAATAAAAGTAAAGTCAGTAATTGAACCAAAATAATAGGCATAAAATTGCATAACTAAACAAAATACTAGTTTCAAATACTAGTTTGGTTGGAAAAAGTAAATTTTGGACCTAAATTACCCCTAATTTGAGGATGTGGCAAAATCATAAGCAAGGGTAAATTAGAGTTTTCCAAAGCATCTTCTTTTCTTATATTATAGATTTAGATACAAACAGTTTTGGATGTTAAGCCCGTTGAAAATAATAAAGACAAATTTATACAATTGAAGAAATTAGATGTTTAGAGAAATTTATATTTAAAAGAAATATTTTAAAAATTAAAATTAAAAATTAATATATTTTGATAAATTACAAAGATATTTTACGATACTATTTATCATTATAAAATGTTCTACAAAAAAATTATCTTCACATAAGTATCTAAATTAATATCCTAAAAGACTTGATATCTATCGAACATATATATGATTTTTGCTCATGTTCTTTCTGAAAAAGATATATTCTTTTCAAGAACTAATGAAAAATCGAAACCTGTAAAGGATGTTATTCGTTTCCATATTCGATATCAATGGCCCCAAGCATTTTACTGTTCAATGAGATAATACAGGATCTTACTAATGTCTTCCCTTAGGTCTTCTTTTAGGTCACAAATATAAATGTTGTGTTGAGAATTGTAACTTTTGATATTTTAATTGATTAGATCCCAATCTAAAAAGAAATTGAATACATCACTTATAATATTAATTGTTTTTATAAATTTAAGACATTACCTTTTATTTTTTTTTATAAGTTTTAAAACACTGATTATCATTTTCTCAATAATAAGATATTATCCTTATAATTGGCTTAATCAATGGTGACTGCATCCATTAATCAACTGACTGATAACTTATAAGAGTTTCATTTGTGGGACATGCTTGAAATTTTATTTAAAGTATTTCTAAAATAGGTAATAATATTACCATTAATAATAATAACTTTTTATTCCCCGCTTTAAAAAATAAAATTATCTACAATTACTCCATTAAAAATAAATTATATAAACTTTCTAAATTATCCTTTCACTAGAAATTCTTTACACTAAAAAAATGGTGTTCTGGACTGGGTCAAAGGCTTTCCCACCGCCGGGTACGGCCCAACTCAGCTCCTCGTCAGGCAGGGTCAAATAAAGGCCCAATCAATTTACTCGCACGGAACGCTCCTTGCGCGTCTTCCCATGGTCTCCACGTGCTTTCCATGCGGGGACACGTCATCAACCAACTATCCGCGTCCGAGAGAACAGATCCTCCAACTTCCGAAGGTCACGGGGTAGTTGACCCAGGACGAAGACCACGTGCTGCTCTGCCCTACTCCACGTAAATCCTGACAGTTATCCGTATTGGGCCTAATGATCCAACCCAATGCAGATAACCGTTGGAACATCGCTGGGGGTACATTATAAATACCCTATTCCATAATAGAGTCAGGTATTCTAACTAATTTTTGTACTTGCTTTCTCTCTCCCGCTGAAATTTACTTTAGCATCAAAGTGTCTTGCAGGTACACCTCCTCCTTTTCTCCACCACCGGTGAATTAGGAGCTCACGACATGTTACTGACTGCTGATCTCTTTTCTGATCTGGTAAAATCAAATGGTATTTAAATAATCAAGTAATATTTACCTTTTTCATTCTCATCTCCTATTACATCATGCCATGTATTCAATTTCAACAATATCTAACTCTTTCAAAGATTGGGGGTGGTGGGTGGTTTAGAAACCACCGTGGTAATCTTATCATGGCTTATGCGGAGTGTCTTTATTGTGATTCTTCTCTTCATGTGGTGTTTGGTGTCGTTACCAAAGTAATAGAGATTGCTATTTCTAGGGGTTGGTCTAAGCTTTGGATCGAAACTGACTCTTCTTTAGTCACCAAAGTTTTTTCCAACCTTAAGTTGGTTCCTTTGAATTTTAGTCGTCGTTGGAAATTTTGTGTAGATCATTGTAATTTCTCATCTTTAGTCATATCCCATATATTTTGTGAAGGTAACTCTTGTGCCGATTTTTTGGTGAATTTTGCGCTCAACATGACTTTGATCTCTTATTTTTATTCCATTCCTTTAGGGATTCGAAAGGATTTTGTAAAGAATAGGTCAGACTTACCATTCTTTAGATTCAGGTAGCTCCAGGGGCTAATTTGTTCCCTTTTTGTATCATCGTCTTTTTGCAATATATTGGTCTTTTATTATAAAAAAAAACTCTTTGAAAGATTTACATGTGAAATTCATTTTTAAATATTCACCAATTAAATCACAATTAAATATTATATTCACTCATTATCTCTCTTAATTAAAATTTCAAAATCTCTCTCACATTTTGTTCCACACTTTTTCATTTTCATTTTCATTTTTTTCCCTATTAATTTATTATCACTAAAAAAATACTAATAATCTACTTTTTAATTTTAATAAACTTAACAATTTATTTTATTTCACCATTACTATCAACACGATATATATTTTATTTTAATCATCCACCCTTAATTGGAGAGACAAAATTATTTATTAGTATTAATTTTTTCTCTCTCCATTTCACAATTACATTTTTTTTTGTTTTAGATGATTATTTAATACAATTAAATTTATATGATTATTGCTCATTTTACAATTAAGTAAATCTTTCAAATTTTGCATATGTATCTAAATATATTTTATATCGTATCAAATAATTTTTTTTTATCACATGGGTCATTATCATCACAATGTCTATTTTATTTTAATCAACAATTTACCTTCATTTGAAAGACATCTTATTTCAAAATATAGAAATTTCTTTTATTTCCTTTCTTCTCCTCATGAGTTATTTTATATTCTTTTTGCATGATTATTTAATACAATCGAGTTTATATAATTATTTTTCATTTTACAATTTAGTAATTCATTTGAAATTTACATCTATATATAAATACATTTTGTATGGTATCAATTAAACTTTCTATTTCACGGATCACTATCAACACAATGCATATTTTATTTTAATCAACAATTAACTTAATTTAAAAGATAAAATTCTTATTTTCAAATATTAAATATTAAATTTTCTTTCATCTTACGAGTCCTTTTTTTTGTATTTTAATATAATTAAGTTTATATAATTATTGTTAATTTTAAAGTTAATAGCTAATTTTAAATATAGATACGTATCTAAATACATTTTATATCGTATCAAATAAATTAACATGTGCGGCTACACGGGTATCTGGCTAGTTCTTCATTTAAAAAATTAAAACTCATAAGTAAATAATTTTAGTTATAAGTGGTGGTCATAATTTTTCCCCTCTTTCCATATAATGTCATGATTAGCGAGTTTAAGTATCTATTTAGTTTGAATTTATTAAGCTAAGTCATTAAGCTGATTAGCGAGTTTAAGTATCTATTAAGTATCTATTAAGCCGTTTTTATTTTGAATGGTTTAGTATAAATTTAAGTTTCCCTCTATTTTGTAACTCATGTTTTGAATAATGAAGTCTCTCTCTCTCTCTCTCTCTCTCTCTCTCTCTCTCTCTCTCTCTCTCTCTCTCTCTCTCTCTCTCTCTCTCTCTCTCTCTCTCTCTCTCTCTCTCTCTCTCTCTCTCTCTCTCTTATAAATTTGTTTTTAATTGAAATTCGTTATATTGTTTACATAAAAAATAAATAAAAATAATTTACTTACAAACTACAATGTTTACCCAGAATATTATATTGTTTACACAAAATATTAAAATAAAAATTAATTTATCCCTAAAGATCTTATGTTGAATCTTCGACTTCTTGATATTTAGGCAATATCAAGTGCTTCACCTTGCAAGTATTTGCTTCTAATATAAAACAAAAATAGGGTTAGAAAAATCATGGGTTAAATATGTTTTTGCTCCCTCTAAGTATTTTAATTTCGTTTTTAGTCCCTCAAAATATTTCCTTTAAAGAATGGTCCTCCTAAAATTTTGCATCCATACTTTTGTCCCTCATGTCAATGTCCGTTAAGAGAAGCTGGTGTGGCTCGACACGTGGTTGTGCCACTTGTCAAAGATGCTGACGGGGCATGCCACGTGGCTAAGGTCAAGAACATATTTGAGCCCATAAAAAATCATAGATAATCCGTAGCTAAAGTCATAACTAATCTCTAGCAAATTCATTGCAGGAATTATGGTCTGAAAACATGAAAAAAATTTCATTGCAGGAATTTTGGTTATATTTCCTAACCTAAATTATATTTTAAAGAAAGATACATTCTAAGTAAAAATGATTTATAAATTACCATACTAAAACGAAAAAGACATACATATGTTTGTTTCTGCCACAACAACATACCGTAAGCTTATAACAAATCACTAAAGGTAGGGTCCATAAAAGAAATAATTTACTAGCATGCAAGAAGATATATAAACATAAAGAGATTCGCCTTTATTTAATATTATTTGTATCAGTGGTTACTTTTTTCCATACTTGTCCTTATTTTTAACAAACTTAAACAACATTCCACTTCCTACGGTGGATAGAGCTTACTCTAGTTTATTGAATGAATTTCATCCTTCTACTGTGATTTTGGAAAACTATCCTTTAGAGGTTGAAAAATTATGAATTTTATCCTTCTGCTGTTGTAGTGACAAGTTGCTTTTATGACATGGCTTCTTTGTGTGCATATGCAGAAAGAAACAAACATAAACTAGCAGAACCACTTATATTTAATTATGTGAGGAAACAAACATAACCTAGATGAACCACTTATAATGATTGGGTTTGTGATGTGATTGCATGGGTCTGTGTGTGTGAGTAACGTGAAACTATATTATTGGAAAAATGTATATGCAAAAAGACAAGGATGTGCAACTTTGAGCAAACAAAAAGAAGAGAATGCCGCTTAGACATGTGACAACGATTCAAGGAATGTGATTTTACAAGACAATGTTCCATGCTAGTTACAAGTTAATGCTTGGAGAAAAATCATGCCAATATTTTTTTACTAAGGTTTCCCCATGAAGATTTTGGTAGAAGCCAAAGATTCTGATAATGAGATGTCAATAACATCAACATCACCTCGTCTCTACAAACTAATCATGCCACATATGATCCTTCGATAATTGTAAGAACTGCATACAAATTCTTGAAGATCTCTAAACTTCTGTTTGCAGATCTTATCCTGAGTTTTCAAGATGTTTCAAAAAGAAGAACTTCATTATTGAGTGGAAATGGAAAGGAAGGGTTTGAAGTTATGGAAATTGAGTTTGGTTTTATGTATGATGTGTTCTACACAAAGGCTTTTGTTGTTTATTCTCTAATGGGTTGTTTTCTACGTTTTATGACTTTATCTTGTAGTATTCATGTGTTATGTGCTTTCTTTTTCATGGAGAATAATTATCACAAGTGTGTTACTTCTTGGAGCTACCATTTTTTAGATATGCTGAATAATTTTAATGGTCCTCTGACTGGAAAATGTGGTGGTTGAGTATGCACAATAATAAAGTGAATAGTAATGTCATTTCATTAATTCAATTTGTCCAGAGTAAGAGGTGGTGTTGCAGCATTGATCAATTCAACCTTATAAGCTTTTGCATATTGAAAGCTAGAAATAAATACACAATCGTTACTAAAATTATAACTATCCAAAATAATTTTTTTCATATGCACATGCCATATCAATGAACAACCTGCAGTTTTCTTGCGATAAATTAGCTATAGATTAGCTACGATTTAGCTAACAATTAACTAGGAAAATTATATAGGTTCAAATATTATGTTGATCTTAGCCATGTGGCATGACACATCAGAATCTTGCCACGCTGGCAAAGCCACGTGGCGTGCCACATTAGTTCTGTTAGTCCCATTTAATGTTAAGGACCAATTGTATAGACAGAAAATTTTTGAGGGACCATTCTTTGAAAGAAATATTTAGAGGGACTAAAAAGAAAAACTGCAATATTTATAAGGAACAAAAACATATTTAACCCAAAAATCAATGAGTTTTTGCTCAAATGAATATTTAAAAACATAAACCTTAAACTCATATAATTTTCTGCAAATTGCAATCCATCATAGAGAACTCCTAATGGTAAAAGTTAAATTGGAGGATGTGGATAGTTTCAAGAGCTTCATTACGTTTCTTTATCAATTATAGATATTAGAAAGCCTTTATAATGTAAGTTTTTTAGGTTTCACGCGAATCACTAATGGTAGTGTCTTGAGCATTGATAATCATAAAATGGACGACAAATATATGTTTAAGGATGATGATCAATATCTAAAATTATCATGCTAAGTTAGGTGAACAAATTTTTTTTTAATTACATTGTTTAAACACAATTTTGAAAAACAATAACATAACAAAAGAAGAATTTGGGTGTAAGGAGTTATGTGTTCCAAATATTGCACGCATCCAATTTTTAGGAGTTATCTGTTCCAACCATTGAATGCATCCAACTTCAAAAGAAATTATCTGTTCCAAATTTGACAAGTACTTTTATAGTAAAATCTAATTATCTTATCCTTCAGTTATTAAAGAAATCAACGGGATATATCATTTAGTTTACAAAAAAAATTATATAACAAAAAACGGTTCCTGAATTTTTTTTCCGTCGAATTTTTTTAATAACCGAGATACTAAGATGATTGTCCCCTCGGTAAAAATAGAGGTAATATGTGGTTTCTATTTTTATAATAAAAATAAATCATCGCGCGCATTGAAATCATATCACTAGAATAACAATGATCATCCATATTCAAAAATGTAACACATCTTTTGGATTTTCAAGGAGGCGTTTGAGCTTCTCTGATTTTTTCACTTCCTATTCTCCACTTTATTTAAAAACTATTCCTAGTTTCAACGTCTTATTTCCAACTCTTTGTGTCCTCAAATCTAGTTTCAAAGTCTTTTCTTTCCTTCAAAATTTTGTTCAACAACGTTAGATGAAAATCTTTTCTTCGTTATCAATTAAAAATTTGTTGATTTTGATGATTTGAAAGACAAAGATTTTGATCTAAGGAAAACTATTCTCAAGCAAAAGTTGAATGCTTACGTTGACATTCTTCATGAACCCGTCTACATTAATATTGTTAAACAGTTTTGGTTAAATGCCTCCGTTGGGCCATCTAGTCATGATGCTGAATCAATCTAGTCCTATGTCAATGTCTCTCCTATCGCAATTACTTAATCTCTTATTGCTCAGACAATAAACTGTGAAAAGTAAGGTTGTTATGTTGAACATTATAGATTCAACAATGCCTATTCAGACCACCTTCGTCTAATTTATGCCAACAGTTGGAACTATGTTCCAAGAAAGATGAATGTTTAAGAGAAAGAAGAAGAAGAAGAAGAAGAAGAAGGAGGAGAGAGAGAGAGAGAGAGAGAGAGAGAGAGAGAGGAAAAGGAGATTAGGGTTTGCAAAACTTTTTTAAACTTTATTGTGTTAAGTGCTGTATGTAATTACAAATTACAAAGCCCTTTATATAGGCTATCAAAGCCCAGGCCCAAACAAACATATCGACTAACTCCTTAACAGCTATATTCGACTCTGTTGAATACAGCTGACAACACAACATTACAACTAATTCGACATCGACAAAACTATAAAGACTCTGACTTCGACTTCGACAGAGAACTAGAATTACTTCTAACACACCACCTAATTCATGTTCTCGAGACTTCTCATCCCAATGCTCTTCTTTAACTCGTCGAATCTGACTTTCTTCAAAGGTTTGGTAAGTATGTCGGCTAGTTGACATTCAGTCTTGCAATATTCAAGATCAAGCTTCCCTCTATTCACTTGATCCCTGAGAAAATGATACCTTCTTTCTATGTGCTTACTTCGACCATGACACATAGGATGATTGGCAAGATCAATAGCTGACTTGTTGTCTACAAACAACTTCATCTTCCCAGGTTCCTTGATCTGGAGTTCTTCGAGCAACATATCTATCCATGCTGCCTGACATGCTGCATACGATGCAACTACGTACTCAGCTTCACATGATGACAAAGCCACAATGCTTTGTTTTCTCGAACTCCAAGAGATTGGAGCTCCTTCTATCATGAAAATGTAGCATGCATTACTCTTCTTCTCATCTTGGTCTCCACTGAAATCTGAATCAGTGTAACCATATACCTCTGCATCTTTCGACTTGGACCTATTTCGACATGGCATCAGCACACCATGATCTATCGTACCCTTAATGTATCTCAGTACTCTCTTTACTGTAATGAGATGACATTCTTGGGGTTTCTCCATGAATCTACTTAACAATCCGACACTCTGACAAATGTCCGACCTTGTATTGCAAAGATACCTCAAGGATCCAATAATTTGTTTGTACAGTGTCGAACTTACAAACTCATCATCAGTTACCTTCTTTAACTTTGCTCCTGTTTCCAATGGAGTTGTTGCAGCTTTACAGTCAGTCATCTTGAACCTCTTCAAGATGTCTTGAGCATACTTCTTCTGGTGCAGGAACACAGCTTCAGCTGTGTCTTTGAATTCCATCCCTAAGAAATATGACAAATTCCCTAGGTCGGACATTTCGAACACTTGCATTAGCTTCAACTTAACTTTTCTTATCTCAGCTTCATTTGCATCTGTAATTAGCAAATCATCGACATACAGGCATAAAATGATTCGACTATCATTGTCGACATCATTTACATAAACTCCATGCTCAGACACACACTTTGTGAACCCTGCTTCAATTAGGAAACTATCTATCCTTTTGTTCCAAGCCCTCGGGGCTTGCTTCAATCCATAGAGAGCCTTCCTCAATCTGTACACCTTCGACTCATGCCCTTTGATCTCAAATCCTGGTGGTTGACTGACATAAACTTTTTCCTCCAAAGATCCACTCAAAAATGCTGATTTTACATCCAACTGATGTATCTTCCATCCTCTATATGCTGTTGTCGAAACAACAATCCTGATTATTTCCAACCTAGCCACTGGCGCATAGACTTCGTCGAAATCAATACCAGGTTTCGGCAGAAAACCTCATGCCACTAGTCTTGCCTTATGCTTGGCAATTTCACCATTTGGCCTTCGTTTCAGCTTGTAAACCCATTTCACATCAATAGGCTTCTTGATGGCTTTTTCGACAAGTTCCCAGGTACTGTTCTTCTCGATTGCCCTGAGTTCTTCCTTCATGGCTTCACACCAATTCAAATCGTTCATGGCTTCATCCAAGTTAATTGGTTCTGCTTCAGCCATCATCATTACTTCTTCTATTAAGTCACCATCTGCATCGATTGCATTATCTGGAAATCTCTCATATCCAGCTAACCTTGTCGACTCAGTTCTTTTTCTAATTGATCTTCTGACATTCTGCTCAGGAGGTTCTTCAATTCGAATTGTCGTGGCCTTAGTTTGTCGGTCTTCTTCAAATACCGTCGGAACTGTCTCTTCCATCTGTCGACCAGTTTCCTGTCGAACTGACCCATGCCTCCACTCCAATTTTTTCTTTTCATCTACCAGAACATCTCGACTGGATTTATCATCTTTTGGTGAATATAGTCGATATGCACCAGTTGAATGATAACCTATGAGCACCATGGTTTGACTTCGATCATCTAGTTTTGTTCTCAATTGCTCAGGAACATGCCTAAAACATATTGATCCAAAAACTCTAAGATGACTTACATTTGGCTTCTCACCTGTCCATGCTTCATAAGGAGTCTTCTCAACTAGCTTCTTCGTTGGACATCTATTCAGAATGTATACTGCTGTCGAAGCTGCTTTAGCCCAAAATCTCTTTGGCACCTCTTTAGCCTTCAACATACTTCTCGTCATATTCAGTATACTTCTATTCTTCCTCTCAGCTATTCCATTATGTTGAGGTGTATAGGGTGCAATAATCTCATGCTCTATACCTTCCTCTTCACAAAATCTAGCAAACTCTCGAGAGATGTATTCACCACCACCATCAGTTCTCAGTTTCTTTAGCTTGCAACCACTTTGCTTTTCGACAAGCAACTTAAACTTCTTGAACTTTGTGAATACTTCACTCTTACTTTCGATCATATAAATCCACATATATCTGGTGAATTCATCGAGGAAAGTTAAGAAGTAACGCTTGCCACCATTCGACCTAACTTCAAAAGGTCCACATACGTCAGAATGAACAAGCTCCAACTTTCCTTTTGTCTTAATTGGCAGATCATGCTTGAATGCTTTTCTAGCATGCTTTGCTTTGCAGCATTCTTCACACACATGATTTGGTTCCTTCCCCTGAGGTAAACCGTAAACCATCTTCTTTTGATTGAGCATACCCAAACTCCTGAAGTTTAGATGCCCATATCTATGATGCCATAGCCAATTCTTTTCCTCTTCTGTAGTTTACGCAAGACATTGATGATCAATCATGTTAATCTAAACTTTAAAGATCTTGTTATCAGCCAATGGTGCTTTCAGTACCAACCTACCATCAGCATGATACACCTTCATTTGGTTCTTCTCCAGCTTCATATTATGTCCTTTGGCAAGTAATTGACCTATACTTATCAAGTTACTTGTCATAGAGGGCACATACAACACATCAGTAATGCTGGCTTTTCTACCATCTCTTCTCATTACAGATATGTTTCCTCTTCCACCTGATGTGATATGTCTACCATCTGCAAACTTTATCACCTTCTTAACTGATTCATCAAGCTTGGTGAACCAATTCTTGTTACCGGTCATGTGGTTGCTGCAACCTGAATCAAGATACCACAAATCTGTTTCATCAGCGTCTGACTGAGTATCTGCCATTAGTAGCACATCATCAGAATCACTATCTTCTGCCTGTGCATACTGCACTTTGTCACTTCCTTTTGCTCGTGCTTCCTTCTTCTTTCGACAGTCTCGAGCATAGTGACCAAAACCTTGACAATTGTAACACTGCACGTCTTTCATGTCAACTTTCTTCCCAGAATACTTGTTGCCCATGCCTTTCTTTATTGAATCATCATGATTCTTTGAACTCTTGCTTGACTTCTCATCACTAGCAAGATTCCTTCCCTGCTTCACCTTCCCAGACTTCTTGGTGAATTTCGCTTGTAGTGCTTGGTCCGATACCTTTTCTCTTTCTGAATTTCTTTGCTTCAATCTCATCTCATGAGCTTCCAAAGAAGCCTGTAGCTCTTCAACCTTCATCTCAGCAAGATTCTTGGACTCTTCAATGGACACTACAATGTAATTAAAATTTGCAGTCAGAGATCTTAGTACCTTCTCAATTTTCTGCAAATCTGTGATTGTTTCTCCACAAGACTTCATCTGGTTCGACAGCATCACCAATCTTGAAAAGAACTCCGAAACTGATTCATCTTCCTTCATTTGAATCATTTCGTATTGCTTTTTCAAGGTTTGCAGCTTCACCCTCTTCAGTTTCTCATCACCTCCATACAAGTTCTTTAACTTGTCCCACGCTCCTTTTGCAGATTCTTCTTCAATAATTTTCTCAAACACATTCGGATCCACACACTGGTGAATCAAGAACAACGCTTTGCCATCTTTCTTCCGTTGATCCTTGTACACAGCTTTCTGTTCATCAGTCGCATTCGCCCCCAATTCAGTTACCCCATCATTCACGATTTCAACCACATCTTGAAATCTGAAAATAACCCTCATCTGCGCAACCCACCGTTGGTAGTTTTCCCCTTTGAAAACCGGTAGATTCGCTGGGAATTGTGTGGACGTTGTTGTTCCATTTGCCATTAGATTCTCTCTGAATCGCAACTGTGCTCTGTTATACCAATGGTTGGAACTATGTTCCAAGAAAGATGAATGTTTAAGAGAAAGAAGAAGAAGAAGGAGAGAGAGAGGAAAAGGAGATTAGGGTTTGCAAAACTTTTTTAAACTTTATTGTGTTAAGTGCTGTATGTAATTACAAATTACAAAGCCCTTTATATAGGCTATCAAAGCCCAGGCCCAAACAAATATCTCGACTAACTCCTTAACAACTATATTTGACTCTGTTTTTTTTTAATAAGCAATTTGTACCCAGCAGGATTCGAACCTGCGACCTTGAGAGGAGCACACTCTTAAAATCCAAGCGTTTTCCCACTAGGCCACACACACGCACACTATATTCGACTCTGTTGAATACAGCTGACTACACAATATTACAACTAATTCGACATCGACAAAACTATAAAGACTCTGGCTTCGACTTCGACAGAGAACTAGAATTACTTCTAACACCAACTACGATAATCTTAGCAGTCCTGCTACTCTACGTCAAATTAAAAAAGTTTTGGCAAAATACCCTTTTTGGTCCTTTAACTTTATCTCGGGGTTCATTTTGATCCCTTAACTTTAAAAAGTGTCATTTTGGTCCCTTAACTCTTCAAAACGTTCCATATTAATCCTTTTGTCTTATTAGCGACTGATTTTTGAATTTTTCCATCGCTAATAAGACGAAAAAGACTAATGTTTTGAAGAGTTAAGGGACCAATATGACACTTTTTAAAGTTAAGGGATTAAAATGAATTCCGAGGTAAAGTTAAAGGACCAAAAAGAGTATTTTGCCAAAAGTTTTGTATCAATTTCTAGTATCAAATTTCTGTCCAAGAGAGAAACAACTGAAAACAACTAGAAACACTTAGAATTACAAACATCTCTTATTATTTCTTATCAAAAACATCATAATTAATCTTTCTCTTACTATTATACTATTTTTTCATTATAAAATACCTAACTTTTTCTTGGGTGCAATAGTGAATGGTGCATATTGGAACCGCCTGTTTTATAATCGCATGTCTTTCACAACTATCGATTGAATTATCTTTAACATTATGTTAACATGACACCAAACTTCTATAACTTCTATACTTTTAATAGGTGTAATTCGGAATCTTAGAATAAGTTCAAACATAATAATTGTTCCTTCAAATTTAAATTAAAAATTAAATTTTGTTTTGTTTTTTTCCTTATCCACACCACAACCGAACCATTGTTCCTTCTATTTAAGCCCTCATCATGTCAGCTAAAAAATCATATTCATCCATTTTTCATCCCCACAATACACTTGAGAGTGAGAAGATGAATCGTGCATACAATTAGAGGTGAAATAATTAGAGGTGCATCCCTCACTTTGGGGTTCAAATCTAAATTACACTATATGTAGTTTATGTTATGTTTTTATAATGTTTTATGATCATGGATAAATAAGACTCAAGAATTGGGGATAAGCAATTCTAAGAGGTTGATCTAATGACAATGATAAAAAAATGTTATAAATGTAATTTGTAAAATGGATTACTGCTATATTCTTTTGAAGAAGATAAATATTTTAAAAAAATTGAGACTCTAATTTTATATTATAAAATAACTAAATCTTTTGAATATAGTTTTCCACATTTGTCTTTCAATTTAATATTTTTACGAAAAAAATTTGTTGTTATTTTTAATTCCTTCAAAAAAAGGAATCACTACTACGAAAGAATCTTTTAACCACGGTTGAGAAAAATATATAGTGACGCGGACACATGCGTTGTTATGTAGAGTGTTGTTATATATATGAAACTTACAATGACGGTCCTATGACTGTTGAAATAAATTAGAAAGCGCGTACCATATAACAACGGTTAAGAGTAATAACCGTTGTGATATTGTGTATGAATAAAAAACAAATGTATCATACCAGAATCAGCAATACACCATTTGTGAACAGATATCAAAACCATTAATTACGAAGGAATATCAAAGGATGAAAAATGAAATTTCTAAAGACAAAGAGATATAATCATTAATTCAACAACTCGAGGTTTGTAGAAACTTTTCCAACTTCCAAGAGAAGATGAAGAATCAGAAGAAACAATATAAAAGCCTAAGAGGCAAAACATAAAAACAACTTAATTCAAAAGAATCAAAATGAGTTCTACTGCTCAATCTTCCAAAAATGTTGAGAATGAATCTGTTGCTGTAGAGGGGATGTAGTTCAAAACCTTCCTCAAAATCAACATGTTGCTGTGGAAGGGGTTGTCGTTCAAAACCTTCCTCGGAATCAATAAGTTGTTGTTGTAGATGGGGCTGCTGCGGAAAGAAGGAGAACTCTGAGGGTGAGGAGAAGAAAGAGAAAAAGAAGAAGAATGTTGAGAAGGCAGATGGTTGTTGTCAATTCTGATGACGATGATGAGGCCGACTATGGTTGGTCAAACTTTTTCTCATCCAGAGCATATAGATTTGATGATTAAGTTTATGTAATGAAAAGTTTATGTAATGATACTTAGTTTATCTAATGAAATTTTAATCTTTTTGCTTAACAGTTTAAACTAGAACTACAATATCTATCAACTAATATACTAACAAACAGATAACTAATTGAAAATTAAAAGTTTGCGTTGAACTTACTCGTAAGAAACCGTCTTTTATTAGTTGCATTCCTGTCTTCATAATGTAATTCAAACATTAACAATGTAATTCACAATGCATATGCAGTTTAAACATCAACAATGTAATTCAAACCCTAATTCAATTATTACATTTCATAACAAAGTAAACATTAAACTTAAAGGAGACAAGAAAACATAACATCTTGAGATTTCCAGAAACTCTCTCTGATTTCAGTCTGTTCTTCAAATTCTTGTTCTTCTTCTTTAAATCCCCATACATAACCTTCAAATAGCCCACAGCTTCCAACTCTGACTTCATAATGCTCTCATCTTCATTTCCACCTCTTTCTCCCACGTCTTCATCCCACATGAACAAATTACATGTTTCATCGCTCCTCCAAAATTGACATCTCCAAAAAAGCATTCCTTTATTTTGTCCCTTCTTGTATTGGTACGAAACCATAAGACCATCACAACCACAGAAATTTCCAGATCGAGATTTTACAGCGGAAGAAGACATATAAACACCTTTGGATGAGTTTGTCTTCCAATGCGGCATTGCAACAACTTAAAGGAGAACACTTTCTTGTTGTTGTTGCGTTCTTCCCGACGATGGTGACAGCGTTGATGTTAGGGTTGTTTCGTCTTGTTTCTTTTTTCAGTGGATAAATGGATATATACTTGGTGTTTAAAATACATTAAAAGAAGCTTCAGTTTGTAACAACGGATTTAAGAAATAACCGTAGTAATATCCTTATTAGTTTTTAGTTAAATATAAATAAAACATAAAAAGAGCGCATTTACGTCAAAGGAATAAACTATTTGAGGGCGATGGGGTTCGAACCCATGAAAGCTTGATTGTATCACCACGGTGTTAACAACAACCGTTATTATACCCTTGAAATTTCTAATTAAAATAATGCGCGCGCATCCAGTACGCACTATTACCACAGTTGCAATTTTACCCGTCATCAAAGGCATTTTAATAAGACTTAAAATAATGCGCGCGCATCCAGTACGTAGTATTACAACAGTGTATAGGATACCGTTGTAAACCTGGCGTTGTTGTTTAGGTGTTTTGTAGTAGTGAATGTTAAATTTTTTATAAACAATATTGCATTAACGCGAGCACAAGGAACACTCAACTCTAATACACAAGAGAGATAACACTAACTCAAACAATATAAAGGATTTACCATCCAATTTACTTTAGAGCAAAAAAATAACCCTTAAATCTAACTCCGAATTAATTCTAAGATAACGATTTCGCGACCATAACTATATTCCAGACATCCACCATTAAAAAGAGTATCGTTTTTATCAACCAAATATCCCTAACAACAACTAACCAAATAAGAAATATGTAGTTTATCCTCGATTTCCTCTCAAGGCAAAGTCAAAAACCAACAAATGATTAGAAATATCAACACCTGCAAGACTAAATCTAGATAAACTGATCCAATATAGAATAACCAACCACACCTCTAAAGCAATAGGGCAATCAAGGAACAAGTGGCGATGAGATTCTTCGGGACCAAAGTATAACGGACACACAATACTATGCACACATGCGATGAATCTCAGCTTTGCGAACTCATATCTAGTTTGAAGCCTATTAAGGAGAAAACATCAAGCAAACACTTGAATTTTACTTAGAACATTAGCTCTTCATTTTCACGCCAAAGCTAACCTCGGTAGGGAATCCGATAGCGAATCAAGATTAATACGAGAGCTCAATCTAGAAAAAGATGATTTGACGGAACATTCGTTTGGAACGCACCACCAAACAATCTTATCAGATATTTTCGATGTGTGGAAGACTCGATTCAGGATGGTTAACATGTTATCATTTTGACGCCTTGATGACTCCGACAACCGCACATTGTTGGATACCACGAAATTCCCATCCAATCACCATTAAGCAAATAGTTAGTATCACCAATTTTCAAACAAGTCCCCTGTAATGAGCGAGTGAAAATAATAGAAAATTATCAACGCATAAAATTTTTCCCAATTCAACAATCCCTCCAAAGGTCAATATTAGTGCCTCTTCCTACTTTGCACGCAATGCAATTAACAAACCAATTGACATATGCACCCTTAGGTCCCAAAGCAATCACTAAATCCCACCACCGTAAGGAAGACTTTTACTTGTAGAAAGGAACGAATATATCATGTGATGAAGCCTTAATGTAACCATATTTGAACGAAAAAACCTTGTGCCAATCTGAGTCTCACTGTGTTAAAATCTTCCAGGTCCATTTACTAAAAAACA
The DNA here is from genome assembly GCA_022829125.1 of Lathyrus tuberosus. Taxonomy (NCBI): domain Eukaryota; kingdom Viridiplantae; phylum Streptophyta; class Magnoliopsida; order Fabales; family Fabaceae; genus Lathyrus; species Lathyrus tuberosus. Next base: position 511,670 of record JALAZF010000504.1, read on the forward strand.
CCTAATTAAACATTTTAGAATGCTTAACCTCAAGGCCCTCATCAGCTTTAGATCTACAGATTGTTGAGCAAACCACCGAATTTAACATCTTATGATTCTCTTCTTCATTCCACAATAAGGCATACTAAATTTTTAGGATTTCGTGGATAATAACCCTTGGACCAATTTAACCTCTAGTTTCTAAATCTTAACCGACACTAAAATAAAGAAATACAAAATTATAATAGAGAAGATAACATAATTTGAAGTAGATTGTCAATTTGCCTTTGCACCAACTTAAAGACCAATATGTGAGAGAGGAATGGAACCCAATTTACCGTTTAAGAAAAATGTTATGAAGTGGAAATAGGATTCAAAATTTACTCCTAAGTCATCTATTATTTGATAATGTTGTCTTTAACATCCATTTTAAATCAAACCACCTAAGCACTATCTTTATTTTCATAAATTCTTTACACAAATCTTGCTAAAAAGAAGATTGTTGTGATTTAGGATGCCTTTAAACAAAATATACTCGGTTTCTTTATCGGCAAGAAACACACAAGGGCTAGGGTTAACAAGGAAAAACAACAAGGATAGGTTATAACTGATATTCTTTACTTTTTCTATAAAACATATTACAAGTACTCAAGAATAACAAATAACCCTCTCACCCTAATTAGGTTTTGTCACACCACACTTAAGATGAGAGACTAGAATGCAGCCTCACGTCAATGTGCTTGGTTCGCTCATGATAGGCTGAATTCTTCGACAGATGTATTGCACTTTGACTATCACATTTAACAGTGATAACTGTACCTTGACGTTTCAACTCCTTTGCAAAACCTTCAAGGCATAATGCTTCCTTCACAGCTTCAGTTAGGGTGATATATTCCGCTTCAGTGGTTGATAAGGCAACAACCTCCTGAAGAGTTGCTTTCCAACTGATTGTTGTGCCAAACATAGTGAACACATATCTAGAGATAGATTTTCTGGAATCCATACAACCTGCATAATCAGAGTCGACATATCCTTAGATTGCTGCTTTACTATCTTCACCCAAGGCTCTACCAAAAATTAGGACTCAATTCAGAGACCTATTTATGTACCTTAGAATCCACTTCAATGCTTGCTAGTGAGCCTTTCCAGGATTCTCCATGTACCTGCTTACAAGACTTACTGCATATGATATGTCAGGTCTAGTACAAACCATAGCATACATCAAAGAACCCACTATATTAGCATATGGAATGTTATTCATGTAAGCTCTTTCGACATCAGTACTAGGACACTGATCTATACTCATATTGAATTGAGGATTTGTCAGAGTCACAACAAGCTTTGAATTTGACATACCAAACTTTTGTAGAATCTTCCGCAGGTATGCCTCTTGAGATAAGCTTAATTTTGACTGCTTTCTATCTCTTCAGATGTCAATCCCAAGAATCATGGACGCAGATCCCAGATCCTTCATTTCGAACTCCTTATTGAGTTCAACCTTCACCCTTATTACATCTTCGACATTGTTGCTTGCTATTAGAATGTCATCCACATAGAGCAACAAAATAACAAATGAATTACCCGGTTGAAATCTGAAGTAAACACAGTGGTCGAACTGACTTCTGATGAAACTTATGCGTGCCATGAACTTGTTGAATCTCCTATTCCACTGTCAAGGAGATTGTTTTAGTTCATATAAAAATCTCTTCAGCTTGCACACATAATCTTCCTTCCCATTTTTCGACATACCTTTCAGGTTGCCTCATCAGAATTGTTTCATCCAGACTACCATACAAGAAAACAGTCTTCACATCCATCTGTTCCAGTTCAACGTCGAATTTGGCCACTGTGGCAAGCAACATTTGAATGGATATATGCTTTACAATGGGAGAGAACACATCATTGATGTTGACACCTTCTTTCTGAGTGAAACCTCTAGCTACCAATCTTGCCTTGTATCTCTTCGACGCCACTCCTTCGATTTCTTCCTTAACTTTGAAAATCCATTTACAGTTGACTAACCTGGCTCTAGTAGGTTTCTTGATCAGTTCCCAGGTGTTGCTATCATGAAGAGATTTCATCTCATCATCCATGGCCTTTAGCCATCCAGTCTTCTTTCGACTCCTAATAACTTCCTTATAGTCTCTAGGTTCTTCGTCGAGAACCTCACATGCAGAGATTAAGGCATAAGCTATAAGATCTGCATACCCAAGTCTCTGAGGTAGCTTGATGACTCTCCTTGACCTGTCTCTTGCTAGCAGGTAGTCATTATCAGTCTCCTCATTTTCGACAATAACTTCTACTTCTTCTTCGGCTTCATCTGGGATACGCAATTCTGCATCAACATGCTCCACCTCAACAGAAATCTCTCCCTGTTCCAGCTCTTCGTAAACATCATCAGTTTTAATTAAGGCCATCTTAACTTCATTGAAAACTACATCTCAAGTGGTGATACACCTCCTGTGACCTGGCTCTAGGCACCATAGCCTATAAGCTTTGACTCTTTCAGGGTATCCCATGAACATGCATTTCAGAGCTCTAGGTTCGACCTTGTCTGGCCTAATGTGAGCATAGGCCACGCAGCCAAATATTCTCAGTCTGTCAAGACTAGGTGGATGTACCAACAAAACTTCTTCAGCTGTCTTCATATCTAACGTAGTCGAAGGACTTCTGTTTATCAGATATGTTGTTGTCGAAACAGCCTCAGCCCAAAATACCTTCTTTAATCCAACACTAGTCAACATGCATCTTACTCTTTCAAAAATAGTTTGATTAAGCCTTTCTGCCAAACCATTTTTTTGTGAAGTACCTGCAGTAGTTTTATGCCTTGCAATACCTGAGGCAGCACAAAAGTTGTCGAACACGTCATTGAAAAATTAAAGGCCATTGATGGTTCTCAACCTCTTGACCTTTCTGCCAGTCTGATTTTTTACCAGAGTCTTCCAACCTTTGAAATTCTCAAAAGTTTCATCCTTAGTCTTCTGGATGAATACCCATAACTTTCTAGAAAATAATCATCGACTATGGATAGAAAATACCTTGCTCCTAAATGTGATGGAACCATGTAGGCCCCCAAAGATGGAACCTTCCCCAATTCGACCAGACCCCTTTCACTGACATGGCCCAATCTCATATGCCAGATTTCTGTCTTCGACAAAAGTTTTGTGGATGCAACATTTGTCAAACCACTTACAACTTCAGCCTCAAGGGTATACAAGCCTTGTTTCTTTACGCCTCTCAAGACTTCTTTCGACCCCTTCATGACTCTTAGGATACTTTTCTCTCCTTTAAAAACATATCCCTTCTTGTCAAATTCAACAAGAGAAACCAAATTTCTCTTCAAATCAGGTACATGCCTGACTTCAGTCAATAACCTTATTGACTCATCATACAGCTTGAATCTCACAGATCCAATACCTGCAATTTTGCAAGATTTGTTGTTTCCCAGCAACACTGATCCACCATCTTGATCACATAACTCCTCAAACAATTCTTTGTTTGGAGTCATGTGCCAAGTTCAACCTAAATCCATAATCCACTTTTTTCTTGAGTCGCCGCTTGAAACCACAAGAACATCAAATGATTCGAAGTCATCTTGAACAATGGCTACGTTGCCATTATCCTTACCTCCATGATCTTTCAGGCGTTCGAGGCACACTTTTCTTGTGTGACCCTCCGTCTTACAGTGATAACATCGAATACCAGATGCTTCGCCACTATAAGACTTCTGCTGACTTTTACATTTCTTCTTGCCTGGCTTACAATCCTTTCTCAAGAATTTTCCCTTAACGGCCAAACCTTCACCCACCGTCGATGGTTTATGATCCTTTCGTTCATTCAGGTCCTTAGAATACAAGGCTGATTGAACTTATTCAAAGCTCAGGGACTCCCTTCCATATAGGAGAGTTTCTTTAAAGTGAGCATGTGTTCAAGGCAAAGCGCATAACAACAATAGTGCTTGATCTTCATCATCGATCTTCACATCAATATTTTCAAGATCAAGAATCAGCTTGTTGAACATATCCAACTGCTTAGCCAACACTTTGTCTTCACTCATCTTGAATGAATACAAAGATTGCTTCAGGTAGAGTCCATCCACTAGAGATTTGGTCATGTATAAACTTTCAAGTTTCAACCATAACTCTGATGCCATAGTCTCCTTTGATACCTGTCGAAGAACCTTATCACCAAGGCTCAACAATATTGGGTTGTGGGCTTTCTATATCATGTTCGTCTTTTCCTTTTCCGTTAACGCAGCATCCATGGTTGCCTTTCCCTTCAACGCTTCCAAAAAACCCTGTTGAACAAGTAAGGCTTTCATCTTCAAGCGCCACCGACCAGAATCGTTCTTTCCGGTGAACTTTTCAATCTCATACTTTGTTGAAGGAATCTTTCTCCACTCTCACCACACCAATTTGTTGTGAATTAGGATGCCTTTAAACAAAATATACTCATTTTCTTTATCTGCAAGAAACACACAAGGGTTAGGGTTAACAAGGAAAAACAACAAGGATTGGTTATAACTACTACTCTTTACTTTCTCTATAAAACATATTACAAGTAGTCAAGAATAACAAATAACCCTCTCACCCTAATTAGGTTTTGTCACACCACACTTAAGATGAGAGACTAGTATGCTATTTATAAAAAACCTAACATACTAAACTAATAGGCCTTTTAACAATTACCCAATAGAAGATAACTTAAACAATTGGATCCTTAACACACAGTCCAATTTGACAACTACATACTAGAACACAATTCGACTACAACATATAGGTCTTCGACAACAGCATGTAAGCAAACTTCGACGACATGCTAACTAGAGTTCGATCCAATATCTTAAAAAGATTATCCTATGTTTACTATATATGTGAAACATCAACTTTCAAGCTTTTTTACTATAAATCCAGGTATTTTAATAAGACACCCCTATGCCTTACCATTGCACCTTTAGATTCTTCGTCGAGAACCTCACATGCAGAGATTAAGGCATAAGCTATAAGATCTGCATACCCAAGGCTCTGAGGTGGTTTGATGACTCTCCTTGACTTGTCTCTTGCTAGCAGGTAGTCATTATCAGTCTCCTCATTTTTTACAACAGCTTCTAATTCTTCTTCGGCTTCATCTGGGATACCCAATTCAGCATCAACATGCTCCACCTCAACAGAAATCTCTCCCTGTTCCCGCTCTTGGTAAACATCATCAGTTTTAATGAAGGTCATCTTAACTTCATTGGAAACTAAATCTCGAGTGGTGATACACCTCCTGTGACCTGGCTCTAGGCACCATAGCCTATAAGCTTTGACTGCTTCAGGGTATTCCATGAACATGCATTTCAGAGCTCTAGGTTCGACCTTGTCTTGCCTAATGTGAGCATAGGCCACGCAGCAAAATACTCTCAGTCTGTCAAGACTAGGTGGATGTACCGACAAAACTTCTTCAGCTGTCTTCATATCTAATGAAGTCGAAGGACTTCTGTTTATCAGATATGTTGTTGTCGAAACAGCCTCAGCCCAAAACACCTTCTTTAATCCAGCACTAATCAGCATTTATCTTACTCTTTCAAAAATAGTTCGATTAAACCTTTCTGCCAAACCATTTTGTTGTGGAGTACCTGCAGTAGTTTTATGCCTTGCAATACCTGAGGTAGCACAAAAGTTGTCGAATGCCTCATTGAAAAATTCAAGGCCATTGGCGGTTCTCAACCTCTTGACCTTTCTGCCAGTTTGATTTTTGACCAGAGTCTTCCAACCTTTGAAATTCTCAAAATTTTCATCCTTAGTCTTCTGGATGAATACCCATAACTTTATGGAATAATCATCTGCTATGGATAGAAAATACCTTACTCCTGAATGTGATGGAACCTTGCAGGCCCCCAAAGATCAACATGGATGTAATCAAGGGATCCATGAGTTCTTTGTTTGCCTTTGTTGAACTTCACTCTGCAGAATTTTCCAAGTCCACAGGGTTCACAAAATTTCAACTTTTCGACTTTCTCTCCTCTAAGAAGATTTTGTTTCCCCAATTCGACCAGACCCCTTTCACTGACATGGCCCAATATCATATGCCAGATTTCTGTCTTCGACAAAGATTTCGTGGATGCAACATTTGTCGAACCACTTACAACTTCAGCCTCAAGGGTAAACAAGCCTTATTTCTTCAAGCCTCTCAAGACTTCCTTCGACCCCTTCATGACTCTTAGGATACTTTTCTTTCCTTAAAAAACATATCCCTTCTTGTCAAATTCAACAAGAGAAACCAAATTTTTCTTCAAATTAGGTACATGCCTGACTTCAGTCAATAACCTTATTGACTCATCATACAGCTTGAATCTCACAGATCCAATACCTGCAATTTTGCAAGATTTGTTGTTTTCCAGCAACACTGATACACCATCTTGATCACATAGCTCCTCGAACAATTCTCTGTTTGGAGTCATGTGCCAAGTGCAACCTAAATCCATAATCCACTTTTTTCTTGAGTCGCCGCTTGAAACCACAAGAACATCAAATGATTCGAAGTCATCTTGAACAATGGCTACGTTGCCATTATCCTTACCTCCATGATCTTTCAGGCGTTCAAGGCACACTTTTCTTGTTTGACCCTCCTTCTTAGAGTGATAAAATCGAATACCAGATGCTTCGCCACTATAAGACTTTTGCTGTCTTTTACATTTCTTCTTGTCGAACTTACCATCCTTTCGAAAGAATTTTCCCTAAACGGCCAAACCTTCACCCACCTTCGACGGTTTATGGTCCTTTCGTTCGTTCGGGTCCTTAGAATACAAGGCTGATTGAACTTATTCAAAGCTCAGGGACTCCCTTCCATACAGGAGAGTTTCTTTAAAGTGAGCATGTGTTCTGGGAAAAACGCATAACAACAATAGTGCTTGATCTTCATCATTGATCTTCACATCAATATTTTCAAGATCAAGAATCAGCTTGTTAAACATATCCAACTGCTTAGTCAACACTTTGTCTTTACTCATCATGAATGAATACAAAGCTTGCTTCAGGTAGAGTTGATTCATTAGAGATTTGGTCATCTACAAACTTTCAAGTTTCAACCATAACCCTGATGCCATAGTCTCCTTTGATACCTGTCGAAGAACCTTATCACCAAGGCTCAACAATATTGGGTTGTGGGCTTTCTCTATCATGTCCGTCTTTTCCTTTTCTAGTTAACGCAACATCCATGGTTGCCTTTCCTTTAAACGCTTCCAAACAACCCTACTGCACGCTCCAAAATCGTTCTTTCCCGTGAACTTTTCACTATCATACTTTGTTGAAGGCATCTTTCTCCACGCTTACCACACCAATTTGTTGTGAATTAGGGTGCCTTTAAATAAAATATACTTGGTTTCTTTATCGGCAAGAAACACACAAGGGTTAGGGTTAACAAGGAAAAACAAGGAAACACACAAGGGTTAGGGTTAGGGTTACAGTTCAAAAGTTACAAATAAAACAGTGTTGGAAAAATGTTGTGCTGTCTAATTCGCCAGGCAAATTTTAAATCCGCCGGGCGAATTTGAGAATTTCGCCGGGCGAGTCTGTGGCGAGTGAAATATTGGAAATTTCGGTGGTTTCTGTCTTGTGCTCGCGTCTTGTTCGCCTGGCGAATTTTGGGTAATCCGTCTGGCGAATTTTCAATGTGCCAGGCGAATGTAGATATTTTTGCTTGGCGGTTTATGTTTGCAGCTGGTGTGAGAGAAAAAGGGGAATCCTCCAGGAAAATTTTCAATCCGCCTGGCGAATTTGTCTGAACCAAAATTTTGTATTTAATTCATTTGACTTCATTTTTTGTATGGTTATGTTGTTTGGGGGTGATTTTTGTCTCCAAACTTCATCAACCTCATTCTTTGGTGGGATTAGCTTAGAAAACATCATGGAAGCTTGCATGCGGATGATCCGAGGTGGATTTCTCATCGTTCGGCGCCGACAAAATGGCGCCGTTGCCGGGGATTGGTTTTGATATTGAATCGCATTGCGATAGTTTCTTTGTTTTTGAGTTTTGTAGATATCGTATATTTTGTATATTTTCACTTGTCTATACTGATACTTGTACATTTTTGTTTCTTTTAACGTTTGTTCAAGTGTTTAGTTAGGACGCTTGCTTTTGGTTGCGCGGTGAGACATCACCATGGCATGAAGAGAGGAAGTTTCTAATTAAGCATCGTAAAGGCGTCGAGCTTACGACGTAAAACAAGCATGTTTTATAGTTTTTCTTTTCTAAAGTTTTGTTTGTTGTTTGGTTGCAAGTCTTGGTCGACTTATTTGAGGATGCTTTTGTGATTTTCCAAGTTGGTTCGTTTCAACTTGCGGATGTATGGTAATGATCTTGTTAAGTTTTGTACACGTCCGAGGTATGTGTTTATCACTTTCTATACGTTAGCATATTCATGATACTTAGGCATTTTACAAACTTCCATGCCATCCATTCTTTTGTATACTTGTTCTTTTGTGAATCACTTTAGTTGCCAACCTTTTTGTGAGGTGGCTTTCCATTTTTCATATATGCGGAGTACCAATATTTTTGTTATAACTGGATTTTATTATGTTGAATCTGTTGTTTGTGTTGTTTATATGAATGCATGAAAAGGATCAAGGCAATTGTTTTATTTTGAGCACAACCACCTTAGCCAAATAGTCAATTCATCTTATGAGTGTGTGAGAATTCGTAATCCCTTTAAGCTTTTTATCCATGTTTCTATTTGAACTTAATGTTTGTCTATGAGTATTTAGTTCACTTATTTTTGAATGGATTTTGTTTTTTCTTGGACCTCAATTTTGTGTTGTTGTATGGAATTTTTTCTTGCCTTAGAAAGTAGGGAGTATTCACATGATGGTGCGGTTGAATTCAAGTTGGGGAGAGGATGATTGTATACTCATTGGTTGGATTCTATGAGGATTGAAAAAGAAAAGAAAAAAGAGAAAAATTTGTGAAAGAGAAAAAGAAAGAAAAAAGAAGAAAAAGAAAATCCTTGAAAAAGGAAACAAAAAGAGTTCAAATAATGGTGCTGAATAAGTATTGTGTATTGTGTAGCACTTGGGATTGTGGAAGAAGTTGGTTGAAATTTTGTGTGTGAATCTTTGTGAGTTTTCACTCCCTTAGGTTTAGGCAAGTTTTTGTTTCGATTAGCATTAGAAATTTCCCCTTGTTTGTTTACCCGACCACATTACAACCTTGAAAAGTCCTTGTGATTCTTGCCTTTGTATGTTCAATATGAATTTGTGGATGTATGCATAATTTAGTCTTTTGTTTGCATGAGTGTTGTGTGAGTGTAAAGTACCTTATTGTGTGTTTTTCATCTACCGATAATTATTTTTCTAGGTGTGATTCACTTTGGAACTTGTGTTGTTTGAGAATGTTTGGCATGATTTTTGTATTTTAAGTTTGTTTCGTGATTATGTTGTCGTCGTAGTTTCGTGGTAAGTATTTACTTTTTGTGTGTACCGTTTTTCATTTGAACCATACATTTGTTTTCCGTTTTTCAAAACCTGTTGATTCGTCTTTCTTTGGATATTGCTTGTGCATTTTCAAGTTTGTTTGATTCTTGTTTGTGGACAAACAATTAGGTAAGATGGGGAGAGTTTGATAAGTGCAAATTGTACCTATTTTGGTATATATGTTTTGTTGCACTTATCAATGTTTTGTGGTAAATATCGTGCGAATAAAACCCGATTTGTTTATATATACGTTTAGTTTACGTTTTAGTGTATATATTGCGTATCGTGTAAATATCACTGAGTTTAATTTATTTTCTCTCATTTTTGCAGGTATTCAATCAAGGATATCTTGCCATTGTTGTATAGAGCATTGAATAAGCTTTCCAGCGCTTCAAACCGTGCGTCAATCCGAGTTACGATTCAAAAGTTACGAATAAAACAGTGCTGGAAAAATGCTGTGCTGTTAAATTCGCCAGGCAAATTTTAAATACGCCGGGCGAATTTGAGAATTTCGCCGGGCGAGTCTGTGGCGAGTGAAATATTGGAAATTCCAGTGGTTTCTGTCTTGTGCTCGCGTCTTGTTTGCCTGGCGAATTTTGGGTAATCCGCCTGGAGAATTTTCAATCCGCCAGGCGAATGTAGATATTTTTGCTTGGCGGTTTATGTTTGTTGGTGGTGTGAGAGAAAAAGGGGAATCCACCAGGCAAATTTTCAATCCGCCTGGCGAATTTGTCTGATCCAAAATTTTGTATTTAATTCATTTGACTTCATTTTTTGTATGGTTATGTTGTTTGGGGGTGATTTTTGTCTCCAAACTTCATCAACCTCATTCTTTGGTGGGATTAGCTTAGAAAACATCATGGAAGCTTGCATGAGGATGATCCGGGGTGGATTTCTCATCGATCGACGCCGACACATGAACTTGTCGAATCTCCTATTCCTCTACCGAGGAGATTGTTTCAGGCTATACAAAGACCTATTCAGCTTGCACACATAATCTTCTTTCCCCTTTTCTGCATACCCTTCAGGTTGACGCATCAAGATCGTTTCATCTAAATCACCATACACAAATGCTGTCTTCACATCCATTTTCTAAAGTTCCAAGTCGAACTTTGCCACCATGGCCAATAGCATTCGAATGGATCTATACTTTACAACAGGTGAGAACACATCATTGAAGTCGACTCTTTCTTTCTGAGTGAACCCCCTAGCAACCAGCCTCGCCTTAAAGCGTTTCGACATCACTCCTTCGATTCCTTCCTTGACCTTGAAAATCCACTTACAACTGACTAACCTGGCTCCTGCAGGTTTCTCAATCAGCTCCCAAGTGTTATTATCATGAAGAGATTTCATCTCGTCATTCATGGTTTTTCGCCATTCAGTCTTGTCTCGACTCCTTATAGCTTCCTTGTAATCTCTAGGTTCTTCGTCAAGTACCTCACTTGCAGAGATTAAGGCAAAAACTATAAGATCTGCATAACCAAGTCTCTGAGGTGGCTTGATGACTCTTCTCGACCTATATCTTGCCAGTAGGTAGTCATCGACAGTTTCCTCAGCCTCTTCAGCATCTTGCTCTTTGACTTCATCTGGGCTATGCACTTCAGCATCACTATGCTCCACCTCAGCAGGAATCTCTACCTATTCCAGCTCCTCTTCAGAGATTTCTGCACTTCGACCAACATCACCAGTTTTCTTGAAAGCCATTTCGACCTCATTGAAAACTACATCACGACTTATGATACATCTTCTGTGACCTGGTTCTAGGCACCACAACCTATAACCCTTAACTCCCTCAGGATATCCAAGGAACATGCATCTCAGAGCTCTAGGTTCGACCTTGTCTTGCCTAATGTGAGCATAGGCTAAACAACCAAATACTCTCAGTTTGTCGAGATCTGGTGGATGACCCGACCAAACTTCTTCAGGTGTCTTCATTCCCAGCGCAGTCGAGGGACATCTATTTATCAGATAAGCATCTGTCGAAACAGCCTTTGCCCAAAACACCTTATTCAATCCAGCACTAACCAACATGCATCTAACCCTTTCAAGGATTGTTCGATTCAATCTATCAGCTAAGCCATTTTGTTGAGGAGTACCTGCTACAGTCTTATGCCTTGCAATCCCAGACTCAACACAGTAACTGTTGAACGTTTCATTGCAGAATTCACGGCCTTTGTCGGTTCTCAACCTCTTAACCTTTCTGCCAGTTTGAGTTTCGACCAGAACCTTCCAACTTTTGAAATTCTCAAAAGTTTCATCCTTCGTCTTCTGAATGAATACCCATAGCTTTCTGGAATAGTCATCAACGATGGATAGAAAATACCTTGCACCTGAGTGTGAAGGATTCCTTGCAGGCCCCCAAAGATCAACATGAATGTAATCAAGGGATCCATGTGTTCTTTGCTTTCCTTTGTTAAACTTCGCCCTACAGGATTTACTAAATACACAAGATTCACAAAACTCCAGCTTTTCGACTTTGTCATCGCCTAGCAGGTTCTGCTTCCCCAATTCGTCCAGGCCCCTTTCGCTGACATGGCCCAATCTCATGTGCCATAATTCTGTCTTCGACACAGGTTTCGTGGATACAACATTTGTCGGACCACTTACAACCTCAGCCTCAAGGGTATACAAGCCTTGGTTTTTCACACCTCTCAAGACTTCCTTCGACCCTTTCATGACTTTCAGGATACCTTGCTCTCCTTTGAAAACATATCCCTTTCTGTCGAATTCACCAAGAGAAATTAAATTCCTCTTAAGATCAGGTACATACCTAACCCCAGTCAATAGCTTTAATGACTCATCATGGAGCTTGAATCTAACAGATCCAATACCTGCAATCTTGCAAGCTTTATTGTTCCCCAGCAGCACTGATCCACCATCTTGATCACACAATTCTTCAAACACATTCTTGTTTGGAGTCATATGCCAAGTACATCCAGAATCCATAATCCACTCTTCGCAAGAGTTGCTGCTCGACACCACAAGGACATCAGATGATTCATAACCATCTTGCACTATAGCTGCATTCCCATTGCCCTTACCTCCATGATTATTCAGGCGCTCAGGGCACACCTTTCTTGTGTGACCCTCCTTCTTACAATGATAACATTTGATACTAGACATATCACCACCATAAGACTTCTGCTGAGCCTTTCCTTTCTTCTTGTCAAACCTACCATCTTTCTTTGACGAGCTTCCTTTCACGGACAACCCTTCGCCAACTGATGAAGGTTTCTGCTCCTTTCTTTCATTTAAATCCTTCGAATACAAGGCTGCTTGAACTTCTTCAAAGGTCATGGACTCTCTTCCATACAAGAGGGTTTCTTTGAAGTGAGCATGCGTTCTTGGCAAAGCACACAACAACAACAACGCTTGATCTTCGTCATCGATCTTCACATCAAAATTTTCAAGATCAAGAATCAGCTTGTTGAACATATCCAATTGCTCGGCTAAAGCTTTGTCTTCACTCATCTTGAATGAATACAAAGCTTGCTTCAGGTACAAACGATTTACCAATAATTTGGTCATGTACAAGCTTTCAAGCTTCACCCATAACCCCGATGTCGTCGTCTCTTTTGATACCTGCCGGAGAACCTTATCACTAAGGCTCAACAATATTGCGATGTGTGCTTTCTCGATCATTGCCGTTTTTTCTCTTTCCGTCAACGGAGCATCCATGGCTGCCTGTCCCTTTAACGCTTCCAGACATCCCTGCTGCACCAGTAGGGCTTTCATCTTCAAACGCCACAGACCGAAATCGTTCACTCCAGTGAACTTTTCAATCTCATACTTTGTTGAAGACATCTTCTCCATGATCACCGCACCAATTTGTTGTGAAAAACGATGTCTTTTAGCAAAGTATAAAACGGTTACTTGATAATCAAGAACCAAAACAAGGGTTAGGGTTTAACGGAAAAGAACACAAGAAGAAGAAGAAACAACAAGGATTGGGCAAATATAAATTCTGTTTACTATTCACTTTCTCATTAAAGTCACAAATGATTACAAGTGAATATCACAAATTACCACACTCAACAAACTGAGTGTACTAGCCTAATTATAGACTAATTAGGTAACTTGCAGCCCAAGAAAGCTAAACAATTGGATCCTTAACACAAGACCCAATTCGACAGAACATACTAGAACAAAGCTTCGACTAAAGTATGTAACACTCAGGCACCAACATGTGAACAAGCTACATGAAAGCTCTCCTTCGACACAGGATGAGTTCGACCCAAATCTCACAAAGCAAAAACAAGTTTCTTAGTTGGAACTTACTGCAAAGGCACTCAAATCCAAGTCTCGTCATAAAGTAAGTGAGATGGGTGGCTTTAACATTCTTGTTTCGGTGGTGTTCAGTGCATCTGCTGGCCTTAGCATTCTCGTGTTTCATCCTGTGGAGTAAATATGCTTGAATATTTTCTGTGCCTTTTGGAGGCTGCGTTGTTAGAGGCGTGATCTAGGGTCGGGTTACTTTGGTATCAGTAATTGGTCGTTCCATAATATCAGTTGCGTGTTGCCTTTCGATGGAGTTCCGTGCTTTTGGAGGAGTGATTGGTTGGTGTTCCATCTTTGGTGCAGTATGGAGGAGTGATTGGTTGGTGTTCCATCTTTGGTGCAGTAGAAGGTGTGCTGCCTTCAGTGCATTCCTGTTGAGTTTTATTCTAGTGGTAATAGATCCTCCAGTTTGCGGCTCACAGTGGGGAGGCCTGGTGTGTTTTAAAGTTTGTGTTCAGGGGTTGTCCCAATTGGCCATATCGAATCGAAAGTTGTTGGTAATTCGGTACGATTGCTTATGGAATCTTAGAGATAAAGTTCTCGTCGGGTAGGAAGGTGTGTGGCAAAATATTTTGAGGTGGCTGGGAGTTCCATCTGCTATGTCTAGAGTCATTTGGGAGCATCTCAAGTGTCTTGAATCTATCTTTGGGTGTGGCAGAGAGATCTTTAAAAAGTAGATGGAGGATATTCGATTCCGTCCAAAGTCAATTGTGGATCTGGTTGAGAGGCAAATTCAAGTTCCTTAGATGCAGTTTGATACAATGGTTTGCAAATCCGAGGATTTTCTTTGGGTAGGTTCTAGTCTTCAAGGTGTGTCTAAGTATTGGGGTGGAGGGGTTAAGTTGGAAGCTTGATCTGAGTGCCTTTCCTCAGCATTTTAGGTGAAGGAGTATCTCGTGCCAGAGTATATACGTTGCCACTAATCCAAGTGCATTCGAGTTGTAGCTTTTTGGTGGTTTGGTTGTTTTTGCAGGCCTGGTGGGAGTATGTTGGAGCAGTCTCTCAAGAATGTAGCATCTTTATTTGTGTGTGTTTGACAGTAGGTGCTTGGCAAGATCCTTTGTTCCGCTGCTTGATATCCATGCTGCGTGGGAGTTTGGTTAGGGGTCTGTAGCTTGTAAAGTCATATCATCGTTGAGGTTTCGGCCTCAGGGAATTAGCAGCCTATTGTATCTGTTTGTTTTCGGTATTGATGTTGGATTAATAGTGTTGTTGTTCTGTGCACATGGATGGACTTCAGCATATGGACTTTTATGTATTGGGCATTTGTTGGAGTCTTGTTATGTCCATGATCAGTTTTTTGCTGTTCCTGATTTCTTTTTTCAGCAGCTAGGGATTTTGGCTTGTCTTGAGTTCAGGATTTGTTTCTTATCCATTGTCTTTGGCTTCCGTAGGGAGATTTGCTTCGACACGGCGGTGGACAGGTTTATGTGATCTAAAGATATATTGATTATCTTGGTTTCTTGGGCCAGATGTGGCGGATGGAATGTTTGTTTTTATCTCATTGCAGTTCTCTTTAATAGCTTGAAGCAATTTGATTAATTCGGTGTTGAGTGTTGTTTTTGCAATGATCGTTTAGTTGCTAGCTTGTTGTATTGTGTTTGGTGGTTTTTGTATGAGTTTCTCTAGCAGTTTGTTTGTTGTGGAGGCACTAATGGAGACCTGTTTGGTCATTGTTGTATTTGATTGTTGTGGCATATCTTTAAAAAAAAAAAGCATATGCTACTTCATTGGAATCTAAAACATATTCTACCATATCATTATTATCTACTTCAAAATTAAATTAAAATTAGTTTGGTTATTTTCATTATTCACACCACAACCGAACTTCTATTTAAACCCTCTTCATGGCAGTTCTAACATCATATTCATTCATTTCATCCCCACATATACACTTGAGAGTGAGATGATGAAGATGAAGGCCGTGCCTAAAGATGAAGTCGATGCCGGAAATCAAATAATGAAAATGTTACAAAAAGCAGACATGAATAACGATGGTTGTTATTCAAAGGATGAGATCAAGAAAGCTCTGAAAAATTTAGGTGCCTACTTCCCTGGTTGGAAAGCAAACCGCTGTCTGAAGAAACTTGATGCTGACAAAGATGGCAAAATTAATGGTGATGAAATTGATGATTTGGTTAATTATCTTATTGATCAAGGTTTCGGAAAGAAGTGACTTAATTAGAGGTTAATTATCCCTCACTTTGGGTTTCAAATCTAAATTACCATATTTATGTACTTGTGTTTAACTCTATGTAGTTTATGTTATGCTTGTGTAATGTTTTATGATCATGTATAAATAAGACTCAGGAGTTGTAGATAAGCAATTCTAAGAGGTTGCCAGGTTGATGTAATTAAAGATAAAAAGAAATATGTCATAAATCTATATATTTGTAAGTTTGGAGTATTGCTATACACAATTTAAGAGGATATCAATAATGATATTTTACTGCATCTTTTACACTAATATTTACATCCAAAAACTATTTAATGATATTCTTACTGCATCTTTTACACTAATATTTACGTCCAAACACTATTTATTTACCGTATAAATACGTTGAACACTATTTTTTATATTAATTTATTTAAATAAAAAATAATATTAATAAAAAATAATTGTAATTTTAAAATTATTTTTATAATATAAATATAAGATTTAAATTAATCAACTTTATTATTTTATTAAACACAAAAAAAAAAAAAAATATATATATATATATATATATATATAACTAACCACATATTGGATTTCTAACTCATTAATCAAATTTACTACTTTATTAACCAATAAAATAGATAACATTAACCCTAACGTTAAAATATAAAATATAACAATCAATTTTTACGCTTCATTACCCAATTTTATTTGATATATTTCATAATTTAATATGACAATTTTATTTTCTAAATTTCATATATTTTATAATTTAATATCAGATTTTTATTTGATATATTTCATATACTTCATAATTTAATATTAGAACTTGCTTAATCGAAGATATATATTAAAAAAAGAGCAATGTTATTCTTAAACTCATTTGTTTTCCCAAATACTTTTTTTTTAATAAGCAAAAATATATTCCAACTAGGATCAAAGGAGGATCCTAACCCATGTACATAAAAAGCCAACCTATAACATCAAAAATTCCTATAAAAATTCACAAGGGAAGTTAAACCAATCGTAATAATTACAACCCCCGTTATTTCTACTTTTCTTACCTACCCACCACCAAGATGACAAAATGACTTTGTAGACTATGTTCTCATCATCCCAAAAAGCATCCTTGAACATGATATGGTTTCTACATAACCAAAGGTTCCAATAAATAATCAACCACATAGCTGCTCCTCTTTTTGATTCTATCCTCTTCTCAAGCAGAACATTAACCCATTTAGAAAAATGGTCCAACAAATCTACAACATTACCCATGTTAATCCCCAACCAAGCACATATCTTACTCCAAACTTTTTGAGTTTTATGACAGAAAATTAGCAAATAGACCGCGGATTCTTCCTCCAAAAAGCAAAAAGGACAAACCGACTCGTGATTATTTGAGATAACCGCGTGCCCCCACAAGTTATCCCTAGTAGGGAGCCTATTATGAAAGACTCTTCAACCGAACACAACCGTTTTCAATGGCGCAGCAGCTCCCCATAGTAGTTTCAACATAGCAGGTTCAGGTTGATGAAGGGGGGTATCTGCAAAAAATTTAGCCAACAACCACTTGTAGCCAGACTTGACGGAATACTCACGAGAAGATTCATGAGGCCACACGATAGAATCGCTGGCATCTAAACAAAGAGAAGCGGAACTCAACAACTCAATTAACTCCTCAACATTACCATCTCCATCCAACTCACTAATACATGCAGGGAAATCAAAATGCCACGTCCAAACATTATTAATCCACTCTCCGAATTGAGCAACTGCACCATTTTTGTTACCGGAAGCATCACATAAAGAAGTAAAAAGAGAGGCTATAGAGTAGTTTCCAATCCATCTTGACACCCAAAAGAATGTATTAACTCCATTACCAATTTTGCTGCAGATTAAATCACTAAACCTCCTGTCCCCAAAACTCCTAACCACCATAAATAGGTCTCTCCACCAAAGAGAAGGCAAAAATTTGTATTTTGCAATTTCTCCGACCCAAAAATCATACGAATAATCACCATATCTATTTTCCAGTAAATTCCTCCACAAAAACTCTTTGGAACCCATGAATTTCCAAGCCCACTTCGCTAATAGAGCCAAATTAAACGTCTTTATATATTTAATACCGAGCCCTTTTTCCTCCTTGCTCTTGCACACCATCTTCCATTTGATCTAAGCCATTCCTTTCTTGCATACAGAACCGCACCAGAGAAAGCGTATTTGAAGGGACGTAAGGATTCAGATCACTTTATGTAACACCCTTCTAACCCCACGGATATTTTTCATACAAAAGGGAATTAAATCACGTAAAATCACCACTCAAGGGTGTCACACTTCACAAAAATTCATACAAATCATTTCCTGCTTCGTAACACGGGTTACAACATATCATGATAACAACTCATTTGGATCAACACTTCAAATTTAAAACAAGACATCGCAGCGGAATCATCACTTTTAAAAGAATCTCTTTTTTTAAAATAATTCATGATAATATCGTTTCATCCAAAAATCAAAATTTAAAACAACTCAACATCTTCAAAAATCCTCATAGAATATGTTAATTAAAAGGACATAACAAATCAAACGAAAAATGTTCCCAACCTTGATGTTACATAATCAGAGCAAGACACACCCTCTACTCTACTAAAAAAGGAAACTACTCCAAGCTAACTCTTCACGCACCGCGAGCTATTCTTGGTTATCTGCATGTTACCCACGTAAAGGAAACATTCAAACAGGCAGGGAGAGTAATCACAATTCAATATAAATCATATAAATAAAAGACATTAACAAGTCATCATTTGTCACAAACAAACATCATAACAACTCACCCAAAACATCATATAAATCATCAAGTCGTCAACATCACAAAAATGCAATGATGTAATGCCACCAAGAATGTAATGCAACTTCCTAACATGCATGTGGTACCAAATCATCATAGTAATGGACACCAGGTCATCAACCCTCCACTAGGGAGCACGTCACAAAATACTCCAATCCGCACGATGGGATTGAAGCCACCACTGGACAGAAGTCCTATCATCTTCACTGGACCGAAGTCCTAAAATGCTATGAATGCACGATGCACAACATCGTAATCATCAATAATCAACAAGGTCATTACGTGCATCATCATTCACCAAAACATCATACTAATCATGTCATCATCAATTTAACAAAACATCATCAAACATCATGTAGATCATCATATTATAATCACCAAATAATCATCGTATAACACATCAATAAGTGGCAACAAGTTACAAAAACATCACAACCTTAATACCACACAAAACAGATAATTTCTCAAAATTTTCAGGAATTAAAAATGATGTTTTCAACTTCCAGGTCGCGCTAAGCGGCCAACCCACCGCGCTAAGCGTGCTACTCACTATCTTGAGAAGGGGAAAATCTTCCAGACCGCGCTAAGCGCGCTCTACCGCGCTAAGCGGACTCTGTGAATTCTACAGAAAAACCCTGCGATAACAGCATTTTCCTCCTGCGATCCCATATTAAATCATCTCATATACCTCAAATACGTCAATCATCTCATATTAAATCACTACAATTCATCACCCCTAACCTCAAATTCATAGATTTTTCCCAAAAACCCCAATCACCCATCAATATCTAATCCCTATATCAAACATATTGTAAAGTGATACTCCCCATACCTTAGAATATTGATTCCCTCGACTTCTCTTGAAATTTCGCCGTAATTCTTCTATGCCCTAGCCTCCTTCTCGCTTGTTCTTCAGAGCATTTTTGCCTCTTCCTCAAAATAATACGAATAATGAATCCCTTTCACTATTCTCCCTTAAAATACCCCTAAATGTGCTCTTCCAATTATACCCTCACTTATTCTTCTCTAATGACCAACATACCCTCAATACTCCTACTTCTATTATTTTAAAAACAAATAATAATTTGAATAATATTATATGATTATTCTCACTATTAATATTATTAAAATAATTTCCACCAAAAATGTCCATGTAATCCAACAACATGCCGTCAAATTGCCTTATATTCACTAATAATTAATAAATAATTAAAATATGAATTTGGGGCATTACAACTCTCCCCCACTTAAGGATTTTTCGTCCTCGAAAATTTACCTGAAGCAAAAAGAGTCGGATACGACTCTCTCATCTGATCTTCACGTTCCCACGTCCAACTTTCACCAGTTGGTCCTTCCTATAGAACTTTCACCAAAGCAATCTCTCTTCCTCATAGTTGCTTTATTTCTCGTCCATAAACACGCACCGGTAAAGCTTCCACAGTCAGATTATCCCTTACTTATACATCATCCATCTGAATCACATGCGACGGATCCGAAATGTACTTCCTCAATTAAGACACATTTAACACGTCATGCAAATTCGCAAGTGACGGCGGCAAAGCAACTCGGTAGGCTACCTCTCATATCCTCTGCGATATCTGATACGGACCAACAAAACGTGGAGTGAGCTTCCTAGACTTCAAAGCTCGACCCACACCAGTCACTGGCATCACTCTCAGAAACACGTGATCTCCCTCTTGGAATTCAAGTGCTTTCCTTTTCTTATCATGGTAGCTCTTTTGACGACTCTGCGAAGCTTTCATTCTCTCTTAGATCTTCTTAATCTTCTCAGTCGTCTCTTGCACAATTTCAGGTTCGAGTACAGCACTCTCGCCTGATTCATACCAACACAACGGAGTTCTACACCTCCTCCCATACAAAGCTTCATAAGGCTCCATTCCAATACTAGCATGAAAACTATTATTGTACGTGAACTCAACCAATGGTAAATGGCTATCCCACGATCCTCCATGATCCAGCACACAAGCCCTCAGCAAATCCTCTAAAGATTGGATAGTTCTTTCTGTCTGACCGTCCGTCTGCGGATGATAGGTAGAACTCATCCTCAACTTAGTACCTAAAGCATCTTGCAAAATCTTCCAAAACCTCGATGTAAACCGCAGATCTTTATCTGACACAATACTCAAAGGCACCCCATATAACTTCACAATCTCATCAATATACAACTCTGCTAGTTTCTGCATGGAATGATTAATCTTCATCGGTAAGAAATGAGCCGACTTAGTTAATCTATCCATGATTACCCAAATTGAATCATTGCCCTTAGTGGTCTTCGGCAACCCCACCACAAAATCCATGGAAATACTATCCCATTTCCATTCTGGAATCCTCAACGGTTGCATCATACCTAAAGGCTTCTGATGCTCAACCTTCAACTTCTGACAAGTCAAACACGCATAAACAAACTCCGCAACATCCTTCTTCATACCCGGCCACCAAAACAACTTCTTCAGGTCCTGATACATCTTCGTAACACCAGGATGGATACTCAGTCTACTCCGATGTCCCTCTTCTAAAATACTCTTCTTAATTCCTGGAACATCTGGAACATACACTCGCTCTCGAAACCTCATCACACCATCTTCACCAATCCTGAAGTCACCTTCACTACCTTGGTTAATCAAAGTCAATTGGTCAACCAATCTTAAATCGGATTGTTGTCCCACTCTGATTTCTTCCAAAATACCACTAGTCAACTTCAACATTCCCAACTTCATACTGTCAGGAGTCGCTTCACAAACTAAACTCAAATCTCTGAATTGCTCGATTAACTCTAACTCTTTCACCATAAGCATCGACTTATGCAATGACTTTCTGCTCAACGCATCGGCCACTACATTTGCTTTGCCTGGATGATATCTCAAATCAAAATCAAAATCTTTCAACAGCTCTAACCACCTTCTCTGCCTCATGTTCAATTCTTTCTGATCAAATAAGTACTTCATACTCTTATGATCGCTGAATACCTCAAATGTACAGCCAAACAGGTAATGTCTCCAAATCTTCAACACAAACACCACAGCGGCTAATTCCAAGTCATGTGTAGGATAATTCCTCTCATGAACTCGCAATTGTCTTGAAGCATAGGCAACAACTTGTCCATTCTGCATCAATACTCCACCAAGACTCATCTTCGACGCATCACAATACACCACAAAAGATTCGCTCGGGTTAGGCAAAATCAACACTGGAGCGGTAGTCAATGTCTTCTTTAATTCTACAAAACTCTCTTCACAAGCTACATCCCACACAAAAGCTTGACCCTTTCGAGTCAACTGAGTCAAAGGTAACGCTGACTTAGAAAAGCCTTCGATAAACTTGCAGTAATAACCGGCTAACCCTAGAAAACTTCGTATCTCAGTAGCAGACTTCGGAGGCTCCCACTGCAATACAACATCAATCTTAGAAGGATCAACAACAACACCACCACTCAAAATTACATGGCCATGAAAGCTTACTTCCTTCAACCAGAATTCACACTTTGACAACTTTGCATACAACTTTTTCTCCTTCAGTACTTGCAACACGGTTCTTAAATGCTCGACATGTTCTTCTTCAGATCTAGAATATATCAAGATATCGTCGATAAACACCACCACAAACTTATCCAAATACTCATGAAAAATCCGATTCAAGTACTCCATAAACACACCGGGTGCATTAGATACACCAAACGGCATCACCGTATATTCATAGTGTCCATACCTTGTATTGAAAGCTGTTTTCGGAATATCATCAGGCTTAACTCGAATCTGATGATAACCCGACCTCAAATCAATCTAGCTGAACACACAAGCACCTACTAGTTGATCCATCAAGTCATCAATTCTCAGTAGTGGATACTTATTCTTAATAGTCACTTTATTCAGCTGGTGATAATCAACACACAATCTCAGACTTTCATCTTTCTTCTTCACTAACAACACATGAGCACCCCACGGAGAAACACCTGGTCGAACAAACCTCTTCTCAAGTATCTCTTCCAACTGTTTCTTTAATTCACTTAGCTCAGAAGCTGACATCCGATAAGGAGCCATCGACACTGGACTCGTACCTGGTATTAAGTCCACCGCAAACTCCACCTCACGCTCTGGAGGCAAATCACTGATTTCATCTGGAAACACATCTGGGAATTCACAGACAACCGGCAACTCCACACTCGGAGCTTCGCGATTAATTTGCAACGAAGCAAACATTGCAAACACTAAAGCTTCGTCTCCCATCAGTTCGTCCACTTGCTTAGCAGACAAGAACATCAAATCCCCACTATCATCAATCTTAGGAAAATGTACAGTATTGTTATAACAATTGATATGAACATGGTTGAACTCCAACCAGTTCACTCCAAAGATCACGTCAATTTGGTGCAAGGGTAGGCACACCAAATCCATCACAAAGTTCTTCTAAAAAATCATCATAGGACATCTCAAACACACAAAGGTAGTAGTAACAGAACCATTAGCGGGAGTTTCTATTACCATATTTCCATTCATATCAGATAACTTCAAACCCAATCTATTAGCACATTCAAGCGAGATAAAAGAATGAGTAGCACCAGTATCAATAATAGCAACCAACTCGATATTATTAATAAAACAAGTACCTCTAATTAGGTTGTCCTTCTCCGAAACTTCTGCACCACTCAGAGCAAACACTCGACCACTGGTCTGGGTAGCAGTAGCAGTCTTCTTCGGCTTTTGACATTGAGTACTGATATGGCCTTTCTCACCACAATTGAAACAAGTCGGACCCTCATCCTTGCATTCAGTAGCTCTATGTCCCTTCTTACCACACCGATAGCATCTCACCACATTATTGGTGCACGCGTCAGCACGGTGACCTTGTCCACCACACTTATGGCACTTAACAGGAGCGGAGGCTTCTCCCCCACTTATCTTCTTCCCATTCGAAGCCTTCTGCTTCTCCTTGTCAGCTGAAGTCGTATAAGGCTTACCCCTATGCTGTCCTTTCTTCTCGCTCAACTGCTTGTAGTGAGCAAATCGAGCTCGGCTGTTTTCATCATAAATTCTACTCTTGTCAACTAACTCATCATACCTGCGGATCTGCTGATACCCAATGCCCTGCTTAATCTCTGGTCTCAGCCCATTCTCGAACTTGAGACACTTGGACGCCTCAACATCAGCACGATTATAGTGCGGACAAAACTTCACTAACTTCTCAAATTTAGCGGCATACTCTGCCACAGTCTTATCTCCTTGTTTCAGCTCAAGGAATTCCACTTCTCTTTTGCCACGAGCATCCTCTGGAAAATACTTGCCCAGAAACTCTTCCTTAAACACGGCCTAAGTTATCACAGTACCAACATCTGTGAGTCTTTGACGGATGTTATCCCACCAGTCCTCAACTTCCTCTTCTAGCATATGTGTTCTGAACTGAACCTGTTGCTCATCAGAACACCCCATTACCCGGAAAATCTTCTCAATTTCCTTCAACCACTTGTGTGAACTTGCGGGATCATGCGTACCCACAAAAATCGGTGGATTGTTCCTTTGAAACTTTCCCAAAGCACAAAACTCGTATGGAGCTCCACCATTTGGGTTCAGCTGCGCCACCACATTAGCAACCGATTCCAACGCATCAGCAGTTGCACGATCATTTCTTCCAGCCATCTGCACACCACCAACAAGGTTAGAAGAACTAAAACATCGACAGTGTACACACACTCGTCGACTGACAGGGACATACATCAAGTAAAAACCTGGCCGGACGGACCAACCAGCTTTAATACCACTAATGTAACACCCTTCTAACCCCACAGATATTTTTCATACAAAAGGGAATTAAATAATGTAAAATCACCACTCAAGGGGGTCACACTTCACAAAAATTCATACAAATCATTTCCTTCTCCATAACACGGGTTACAATATATCATGATAACAACTCATTTGGATCAACACTTCAAATTTAAAACAAGACATCGCAGCGGAATCATCACTTTTAAAAGAATCTCTTTTTTTAAAATAACTCATGATAATATCGTTTCATCCAAAAATCAAAATTTAAAACAACTCAACATCTTCAAAAATCCTCATAGAATATGTTAATTAAAAGGACATAACAAATCAAACGAAAAATGTTCACAACCCCAATGTTACATAATCAGAGCAAGACACACCCTCTACTCTACTGAAAAAGGAAACTACTCCAAGCTAACTCTTCATGCACCGCGAGCTATTCTTGGTTATCTGCACGTTACCCACGTAAAGGTCACATTCAAACAGGCAGGGTGAGTAATCACAATTCAATATAAATCATATAAAGAAAAGACATTAACAAGTCATCATTTATCACAAACAAACATCATAGCAACTCACCCAAAACATCATATAAATCATCAAGTCGTCAACATCACAAAAAAGCAATCATGTAATGCCACCAAGAATGTAATGCAACTTCCTAACATGCATGTGGTACCAAATCGTCATAGTAATGGACACCAGGCCATCAACCCTCCACTAGGGAGCACGTCACAAAATACTCTAATCCGCACGATGGGATTGAAGCCACCACTAGACTGAAGTCCTATCATCTTCACTGGACCGAAGTCCTAAAATGCTATGAATGCACGATGCACAACATCATAATCATCAATAGTCAACAAGGTCATTATGTGCATCATCATTCACCAAAACATCATACTAATCATGTCATCATCAATTTAACAAAACATCATCAAACATCACGTAGATCATCGTATTATAATCACCAAATAATCATCGTATAACACATCAATAAGTGGCAACAAGTTACGGAAACATCACAGCCTTAATACCACACGAAACGGATATTTTCTCAGAATTTTCAGGAATTAAAAATGATGTTTTCAACTTCCAGGCCGCGCTAAGCGCGCTACTCACTGTCTTGAGAAAGAGAAAATCTTCCAGACCGCGCTAAGCGGGCTCGGCGAATTCTGCAAAAAACCCCTGCTATAACAGCACTTTCCTCCTGCGATCCCATACCCCAAAAATAGGTTTTATCTTCCAATTAATCACAGATTATGTAATCAAAACCTATATCCATCACACATACCTCAAATACGTCAATCATCTCATTAAATCATTACAATTCATCACCCCTAACCTCAAATTCATAGATTTTCCCCAAAAACCCCAATCACCCATCAATATCTAATCCCTATATCAAACATATTGAAAAGCGATACTCCCTATACCTTAGAATATCGATTCCCTCGATTTCTCTTAAAATTTCTCCGGAATTCTTCTATGCCCTAGCCTCCTTCTCACTTGTTCTTCAGAGCACTTTTGCCTCTTCCTCAAAATAATACGAATAATGAATCCCTTTCACTATTCTCCCTTAAAATACCCCTAAATGTGCTCTTCCAATTATACCCTCACTTATTCTTCTCTAATGACCAATATACCCTCAATACTCCTACTTCTATTATTTTAAAAACAAATAATAATTCGAATAATATTATATGATTATTCTCACTATTAATATTATTAAAATAATTTCCACCAAAAATGTCCATGTAATCCAACAACATGCCGTCAAATTGCCTTATATTCACTAATAGTTAATAAATAATTAAAATATGAATATGGGGTGTTACACTTTACAAGGAATTTTAAAAAAGGACATGTAGTGGATTGGAAGATTGGATAACACCGACCTGATTAAAGTGGTTCTTCCGCCCATGGACAAGAACTTGCCTTTCCAAGAAGCTAATCTAGCTTTAATTTTGTTGATGACCGGATTCTAAAAGGAGATGAGCCTATTATTTCCACCAACCGGAATGCCCAGAAAATTGAAAGGACACCCTTATATTTTACACGATAAGAACCTTTCCACGGCCACAAGGAAATAATCATCCACCCCAAAACCTATTATAGAACTTTTGCCAAAGTTGATCTCCAGTCCCGAGCATAATTGGAAGTTTTTAAGGATGATTTTTAAGGACCAAATATTGCTCCAAGACCCCTCTCCAAAAATAACAGTATCATCAGCATATTGAAGAAGATTGAAAGAAGGTTCTTGGTAGATACAAAAACTTTTGAAAGCATCTCTTTCCACTGTCCTTCTCAAAAGCACGACCAAACCCTCGGCTGCAATAGCAAACAGAGACGGAGACAACGGGTCTCCTTGTCTGTGACCTCTAGAGACAATACTTATATTGTACAAATACTTGTATTTATACGGTGAACAATATTTTTTAACAGTAAATAAAGTTAGTTAATAAAATATAAAACATTAGTTACTTAAGTTATGAAGTTAATTAATCACTCAATATCATTTAATCTAAAAATAAAATAAAATTAAATTAAAATAATAATTTTTTTTATATTTTTTTACAAAAATATTATTATTTGTTCACAATATTAATAAACAATAAGATACAATATAAATATAATGAGATCCTAAAATTATATTATAAAAATAGGTTGTGTCTAAAGTGTGTTGGAACAATATAAGCAAGTGTGAGTAAGTGGGGAAATAGTCCCACATTGGATAGGAATGTGGTGACTTGAGCATTTTTAAGTTAGAGAACCCACACACCTATCACCTTAAGGTTTTAGGTGGACAAGTGGTGTGTTTCTCACAAAGATGCCTAGTCTTACACTATGTATCAATGTTCCCTAGTGTAAAACTCCTCTAACATGGTATCAGAGCCTGGTTTGTAAAGAGACTGACTTACTTGTATCAAAATGCCTAGGAAGTGGTGTTCCGTTGAAATCGAAACGCCCAAGAAAAAGGTCTATTCGAAATACCTAATTAGAGGTGCCTTGAAAAAGGTGTCAACGGAGGTACAAGTATATAAAAAAGGGGGAACATTATGGACTCACACTTGAGGGGAAGTGTTGGAACAATATAAGCAAGTGTGAGTAAGTGGGGAAATAGTCCCACATTGAAATAGTCGCACAAGGAAATAATCATCCACCCCAAAACCTATTATAGAACTTTTGCCAAAGTTGATCTCCAGTCCCGAGCATAATTGGAATCCTTTAAGGATGATTTTTAAGGACCAAATATTGCTCCAAGATCCCTCTCCAAAAATAACAGTATCATCAGCATATTGAAGAATATTGAAAGAAGGTTCTTGGTTGATACAAAAACTTTTGAAAGCATCTCTTTCCACTGTCCTTCTCAAAAGCACGACCAATCCCTCGGGTGCAATAGCAAACAGAGACGGAGATAACTGGTCACCTTGTCTGTGACCTCTAGAGACAATACTTATATTGTACAAATACTTGTATTTATACGGTGAACAATATTTTTTAACAGTAAATAAAGTTAGTTAACAAAATATAAAACATTAGTTACTTAACTTATGAAGTTGATTAATCACTCAATATCATTTAATCTAAAAATAACATAAAATAAAATTAAAATAACTATTTTTTAATATTTTTTTACAAAAATATTATTATTTGTTCACCATATTAATGAACAATAAGATACAATATAAATATAATGAGATCCAAAAATTATATTATAAAAATAGGTTGTGTCTAAAGTATGTTGGAACAATATAAGCAAGTGCGAGTAAGTGGGGAAATAGTCCCACATTGGATAGGAATGTGGTGACTTGAGCATTTATAAGTTAGAGAACCCACACACATATCACCTTAAGGTTTTAGGTGGACAAGTGGCGTGTCTCTCACAAAGATGTCTAGTCCTACACTATGTATCAATGTTCCCTAGTGTAAAACTCCTCTAACATAGTATCAGAACCTGGTTCGTAAAGAGACCAACTTACTTGTATCGAAATGCCCAAGAAGTGGTGTTCCGTTGAAATCGAAACGCCTAAGAAAGAGGTGTATTCGAAATACCTAATTAGAGGTGCCTTGAAAAAGGTGTCAAAGGAGGTACAAGTATATAAAAAAGGGGGAACATTATGGAGTCACACTTGAGGGGGAGTGTTGGATCAATATAAGCAAGTGTGAGTAAGTGGGGAAATAGTCCCACATTGGATAGGAATATGGTGACTTGAGCATTTATAAGTTAGAGAACTCACACACCTATCACCTTAAGGTTTTAGGTGGACAAGTGGTGTGTCTCTCACAAAGATGCCTAGTCCTACACTATGTATCAATGCTCCCTAGTCTAAAACTCCTCTAACAAATTGAACCAACAAGAAACTGATTCACTGTAGACCACAACTAAGAACTGTTGCATTGGATTGTTTTACCATAATATATAATGTATGACGAATCCTTTCACATCTAATTATAGTTTTTTCTTTTTTTTCAATAAGCAAAACCAATATATTTAATAGGAGTGCAAGTAGCAATCCAAAGACCAAGAATTATAATATAAGAGTATATCCATACAACTAAATCACAACCCAACCAAGCCAATCCACTTTACAAGAAATTAGTAGGGCATTTTGACGACTCATGGAAACTACAAGAAATTCTATTATTAGAACTCAAAGAAATCCACCACCATGATGTAAGCATGTTTTTATGGACTAGTTCTTCCACACAACCTATCTCATCATTAAAAATAATTTGATTTCTAACCCACGAAATGCCCCAACAAGTTCAAAACCAAATTAATGTTGCTGATTTTTTTGACATTCTATGAACCGTACCAACAAACCACTCCATTAAATGATTCCCACAATTATTTCTTACAATCCAAGGAATACCGACCGAATCCGATATCGCTCTCCAAACTAGACTAATCTTTGGGCAAGATAACATGACATGATCCAAGGAATCCACGACGTTAAAACAGAAGACCCAAATAGTATCATGGGAATTAGAAATTACCCCCTGACTGCAAGGTTAAATTATGTCGGTAATCTATCCAATAACAATCTCCAACCAAATAATTTGATCTTCATCGAAATTATAGATTGTCACATAATTTCCGAAAGAGTCTTGGAATTAATTTCCATCTAACCCATTCCCTACGCGTGTTGTATAAAAGCATAATCGTTCTTTATTGAGAAAATATTATTAACAAAACTTGGCTAGACAAACGAATCCAACACATCCTTGCAAGGCATTGCTTCCAACAAGAGTTAAGACAATTCTACCTGCTATTATTCCACTGCAACGCCCAGGCCATGCGCAAATCTTCCCACCTTCCACTGCCAGACCGAGTCCATCTAACATCCAAAATCTGCCATTTCCTCTTGTTTACAATATGACACTTCGTATAACTCGGGATACCGACAACGAAGAGGGATCAAATCTAACCAACAGGCGTTCCAAAAAGGAATACGCAAGCCATCACCCAATTTGCACGAGACCTGCAACAAAAATGAGTCTTCCATAGTCGAGTGTGCTAGCTGCAAGATATCTCTCCACTATAATGAGCACATCATGGGATTATAGACCACGTGCAATAACAAATATTTAACAGTACTTCCATACATAAAATTTCGAATTGGTTTCCAAATCGAGTCTTCATCTTGAATAATTTTCCACACCTATTTAGATAATAATGCTTTATTGAATATGATATATCTTTAACCCCCAAACCACCAAATTCTTTAGGCTTGAAAACAACTCTCCAACTCATCTAAACCATGTGCGCAACCTCCGAAGAACCCGACCACAAAAATCATCTTTGAGTGCCTATCCACTCTTTGATCACTTTAACATGAACTTTGTAGAAAGACAAGTGGTGTACAGGAAGATTGGTTAGGACGAAAATGATAAGCGTAACCCTACCGCCCATGGAAAGGATTTTTCCTTTCCAAGTACAGAGTCTCGCCTTAAAATACTTCACAACCGGTTTCCAGAAGATGGAATTTATCTGATTCCCTCAAACCTGTAGCCCGAGAAACATGAAAGGAATTTTACCTTGTCTACACATTAACAAATCAGCCGTCGTTGCCATGAAAGATTCTTCCACACCAACACCATAAATGCAACTTTTCCAAAAATTGATATGTAACTCGGACACCAATTCAAATCCTCTTAAAATAGATTTGATACCCCACAAATTTTTCCAATCCACCTCAAAAAATAGAATCGTATCGTTTACAAATTGAATGAGGCTAACGAAATCATTTCCATTAATTTTCACTCCACAAAACAAGCCTAAACTACAGGCCCTTTTCACCATACAGGCCAAACCTTTAGCTACAATAAAAAATAGGATCAGGGATAATGGAACTCCTTGTCTTAACCCCATAGACCCCTTAAAATCTTTGGTGGTTCCTCCATTTACCAATACCGACATATAATTATTTAATACTCCACATTAATCCATCGAATCCATTTCTCGCTAAAGTTCATAGCTAACCCAACCTTCTCCAAAAACTCCCACTGCACGCAATCATATGCTTGTACAAAACCCACCTTGAACATTAAACAACTACACTTCCTTCTCTTATCCAAGTTAATAACTTCATTTGTCACCAACACTCTGTCTAGAATTTGTCTACCCGGAATAAAAGTTGTTTGATTCTTTGAAATTAGCTTGCCAATAACCTTTCCTAATCTACACGCCAAAATCTTCACAATTACCTTATAAATGCAACCCACGAGACTAATAGGTCGATATTACTCAAAACCTTGAAGATTGAGGTTCTTAGGAATTAGAGAAATAAATGCCGATAGTAACGCCTTTGGAAGGGATTCTTAATGATGGAATTCTTGAATGCAGCTTATCATCTTAGCTCCCACAACACTCCAACAATTTAAAAAAAATCAGTTAAACCTATCAGGGTCTAGAGCCTTGTTTTTGTCACAGACACATATATTCATAAATCTCTTCTGCAGAAAAAGCTTTATGAAGCATCTCTTTATCCTCCAAAGTAAGCCTTGGACAGTCTAGTAAGTCTAGCATTGGTCTAATTCCTCTTACTTTCTAAAATCTGGATATAAATACTTCTTTGATTGTATGCTTCACAGAGGGTACATCTTCCACAGTACTAGCTCTCACCTTCTCTGACGAGATAAAATTTTTTCTTGCTCTAGAATTTATACAAACATGGAAATACCTCGAATTAACATCCCCCTCCTTAAACCATTTCATCCTTGACTTCTGACATATCATGGTCTCTTTAATCCTAAGGTTCTTCAAAATTGAATCTATAGCTTCACTTGTCAAGGTCAATTGATCCTCCTTTGTATCACCACCATGAGCAACCATTGTCATCTCAATACTATTTAGAATATCAACTCCTGCTTCTAGCTTTAAATCCACCCAGTAAAAAATGTTTCTATTCCACCACCTTAACTTCTCTCTAAGAATCTTGAATTTACACGCGAGTCTTTGTCCACAACTTCCAGAAACCTCAATCGAATTCCACGTAGAATGAATAAACTCTGAAAATTCTGGGTTATCAAACCAACACTTAAAAACCTTAATCGGTTTCGGGCTCCAATTCAAATTGTTAACCTTCAACCAAATTGGTATGTGATCAGATACATCACAATTACCAACGTGTTGAGCCACAACGTGCTAATTTCTTATCAGACCTTCTATCACCAAAATTCTATCCAACCTGCTTCTGCACCCACCATTTGAGTTGAACCACATATATTTGTTTCCCACTGCCGATATATTAATGAGCTCAATTGCCTCTATGAAACTTGAGAACTCATTCATCTCCCCCATTTTCATCCTACCAATCCATTTCCTTTCTTCCTCTAACTTAATTGAATTAAAATCTTCCCCCACAAGTCATAAATTTTATCATGTCATAATTTTTTTTTAAATTACAATCTGACTTGACGGGATTCATGATCGTGATTGGTTAACAGTGTAAAATTATTTTACACTGTTAGTACATCACCAATTTTCTCTATTTTTTATAGAATTTTTCTAAAAGCGCTAACATTACATATTTTAGTATTTGATTTTTGAATTTATGTCAATATTTAATAGTGCTCTTTCAAAAAGCGCTATGTTAGACCAATTTTATTAATAGCAATTTTTCAAAAAAGCAATTATAGACAACTATATTTAATATCGTTTTTCTAAAAACGGATATTATAAGTATTAATGTTTTACGTATTTAATATTTATGAGTGATTTAATATAATTAAAAAAATAAAATTATTATTCTTTTAAAAATTTATATATATATATATATATATATATATATATATATATATATATATATATATATATATTGTTCTGGACTGGGCAGGCGGTGTGCTCCAGAAGGGCAAGGCCCAATCCAATCTAGCCATTGGCCAGGCCCAATAGCCAAAAACTAGCCGTTGGGTAGGAATTAGCCGTTGGGCAGGAATTAGCCGTTGGGCATAAACTAGCCGTTGGGCATGTCTCCCTCACTCGCTAAACAGTTCACGCGACCAACTGTCTCCCCAGATCTCACGGAGACGGTTGGAACAGGTCAAAGGGCCACGCGCCCTGCCCTCCACTTGGCAGTCTCTCATTGGTCGACCAGGCGCTTTGATCGCACGAGAGACCTTGTCCCTGCGCTGAGATTCTTATATAAATACCCCTCACTTAAGAGGGGCAGGTATTCAATATCCATTACTTGAAATCTTATTTGCATACTTGCTTTCTTTCTAGCCCAAACTTACTTTGGCATCGGAGTACCTTGCAGGTACACCCCTTCCTCTCCTACAAGCATCATCGCTTTTCCAACGCGAATGCCACGACGATCCAGTCTGATCACCCCCGATCATTGGAGCCGTTTGTGGGAAACCAAGCTTCCTCGTCTTTTGATTCAAGATCCCTCTTTTTCACCTAAAAGACCAAAGCTCTCTCTAAAATCCTTCCGATCATCATGGCCTCCACCAAGAATGATGTTGTCCGCCAAGAAGTTGTTATCGCCGCTATAGCTGATAACACCGACCACATCCTCGCCGGACCTGCTTTTCCAAAAACTGACCAACGGGACGGAAGACTGCGTCCTCGACCCCCGATGAAACAAAACCTCAGGCAGAAGCTGCTGACCGTGTTTTTGACCCCATTCCGGTTCTGCAAAACGCTGACTTCAGCACGTCTGCTCTCATAGCCTCCCTCAACAGATCAAACCTCTTGATCTTCTAGCAAGGTGAAAAGATCAACGCTCTCGAGCACGTCCTCCAAGAGCGCTTGTCCTCAGAGAAACCTCGCAGCCCTTCTCCACGCCCTCGGTCTCCCCCTCAGAAACGGAGGCGAGACGGGTCCAGAAGCCGCTCCCCGACGAGAAGACGATCAAAATCAGAAGAGCCTGCGTCCGACCTTGCAAGAAGGCGACACCGGTCTCCTCAGTGGAAGTCAAGACGCTCCCCTGCGTCGAAGAAATCCAGGCCCTCGGGGAAGTACGCTCCCCCGTGATCGTAGCTATTCTTTTTCCCATTCTCCGAGCATAAGCAGTGACGACGACATCCACGATCCCTCTCACAAGAGATCATGGACACGATAATTCCTTGCGGGTTGAAGAAGCCCCCTGCTCTGGTGATGTACGACGGGACCACCGACCCCAGCGAGCACATAGAAAACATAGAAGCAATGCTCCACTACCACAATGTGAGTGAGGCCATAAAATGCAGATTGTTCCCAATCACCCTTAGGAAATGGGCTATGCCTTGGTACAAGCACCTTCCCCAGGGGTAGGTCACGTCCTGGAGAGATCTGAAGAGCCGGTTTGCCCGACATTTTACGGCTTCCAAACGACATCCCAAGTCGGAGGCCACCTTGGAAGCTATCATACAAGGCAAGGATGAGTTCTTGCGAGCATATATCGAACGGTTTAACAAAGAATCCGTGGAGGTCCGCACTACGGACCATATGAAAAAATATCTTCTCGTGAAGGGCTTGAGACCGAAAAGCGAGTTTCGCAGGGCTGTCGGAATCGAGACTCCTCAAACATTAATGGAACTTCTCCGGAAAGCTGAAGCGTACATACAATACGAGGAGAAGGATTCCGCGTACCATGCTCGGGACGCGAGAGATCACGAAAACACCCGGGCACCAATAAAAGATGAGTCAGAGACATCCCGGCAAGGAAAAGAGAGGCGGCGAGATGATCACCCCCGAGAAGGGAAAGGGCTAGCTGGCTGATACACGGAGTATACCCTGCTCATTGCTCCTCGTGAGCGCATTCTCTCCGAATGCATCAATATAGAGTTCAAGCAAGGAGGAGTCAGGTTCCCCAAACCGACGACGTCCAAAAGGAACTTGGACAAAAGTAAGTATTACCGTTTCCACCGCAGCCATGGCCATACAACCGGGGACTGCGTGCACCTTAAAGATTCTATTGAGATCCTCATCAATGAGGGTCATTTGAAGCAGTACATCATGAAAGGTAAGTCTTCGCGACGAGAGGCTTCTGACTCGAAGAAGGAAGCAAAATCATCTCCACTCAGTCCTACCCTGCAGGTCGCTATGTCCATCACGTGACCAGAGGACTTTGTCGTCCCAGATCATTTCGAGGAGCCATCCCAGATTTTTGTGCTCAGCACTTGGGAAGCATTCCCTACAGCCATGGTTATCTCATGCGGGGGATACAATAAGCTGACAGTGGGATCTGTCAAGCGAAAGTTCAAGCAGCTTATTGATTGCAGTCCTGGCCAGTTGTCCACGCTTGAAAAGGTCAAAGGGCGCTCCCAGCCGATCACCTTTTACCGCGAAGAGCTGCCTGGAGGCTTCCCCAACTCTCACATCCCCTTGCTCATCAGGGCATGATTGGCAAGCACCGACGTCAGAAGAATCCTAGTCGACCAGGGCACTTTGGTGGACATAATGTACACCGGCCTGTCTCGTGCCCTCAAGCTGGACCAGAAGAACCTCTCACCGTATATGGGATCAGATTTGTAGGGGTTCAACGGAGCCACGGCCAGACCTTGGGGGTACGTGGAGCTCTCAGTTACATTCGGGGAAGAAGAGGCGTCCAGGTCAATCAAGACACAATTCCTGGTGATAGATTGCCTGTCACTGTACCAATGCATCTTGGGTAGACCGACCCTTACAGAGTTAGTTGTTTCCCTTCAACGGTCAACCTCAAGTTGAAGTACTATACGGAGAAGGGTCACGTCGTGACGTTGCACGGGGACATAGAGGCTTCCCGCAGATGTTTCAAAGCAGCAACCCGAGGACAAAACTAGATCGGTACAGCACCCGAGGAAGCTAAGCGAGCACGGGAGGAAGATCATCCATCTAGAGACGGCCAGTCGGACAAGAAGCCTGCACTCCCTATACACACTATCGACCTTGATAGCTGAATCTCAAAAAACGAGGAAGATAGCAGCGAAGGAACATCAACAGGGACGACCAGCTCCTCTACATCGGCCCTCATGCGACCAGTACAGAGGGGTGAAGATTGGTGTTGGACTGCCCGATGAGGTCAAACAATAGCTGAAGAGATGCCAAGACGACAACACTAACCTGTTTGCTTGGAGTACCGCAGACATGCCTGGCTTGGATCCTGAGACCGCATGCCACCATTTGACCATCGACCCAGCTGCCCATTCCGTCGCGCAGCGCAGGCGGAAACAATCCGACGAAAAGGCACAGGCTGCTGAAAAACTTGTACAAGACCTCTTAGAGGCGAAATTCATTTCGGAGGCCAGGTATACATCCTGGCTGTCCAATATTGTAATTGTTAAAAAACATGGTGGAAAATGGCGCATGTGCATTGACTATAATCAACCGGGCTTGCCCGAAAGATGCTTACCCCTTGCCGAGCATAAATAAGCTCGTAGACAACTCTGCAGGTTTCAAACTTTTGTCCTTCATAGACGCTTATTCGGGGTACAATCAAATCCCCATGGACGAAGAAGACAAGAGGTACACCACCTTCATGACCTCCTCAGGGAACTATTACTACAACGTAATGCCCTTCGGTCTGAAAAATGCTGGGGCCACGTACCAGCGCATGATGAACGAGGTCTTCCGATCAGAAATCGGAGACATGCTCGAGGTTTACATGGACGATATGATCGTGAAATCCCAAGCGGGATTCGACCACCCGGTCCACTTGCGAAAGGTCTTCGACCAGGCTAGGAAGTGAAAAATGAGCTTTAACCTTGAGAAATGCACGTTCGGAGTACGGGCAGGGAAGTTCCTCGGGTTCTACCTCACCGAAAAGGGAATAGAGGCGAATCCGGACAAGTGCCGAGCATTCGTGGAGTTCCCCACGCCCTGGTCAAAGAAATCGATACAATCCCTCACGGGATGCTAGCTTCGCTTTCTTGTTTTGTGGCCAAGTCTGTCCAGCACGCCCTACCCTTCTTTAAACTCCTCAGGAAGGAGGACATATTTGAATAGAAAGATAAGTGCGAGCAGGCCCTGACCCATCTCAAGCAAGCCCTATCCGAGCTTCCCGTGTTATCCCGACCAGATTACGGGGAAACCTTCTATCTATATCTCTCGTTACCTGCGAAGCCATCAGCGCTGCACTCATTCACGAAACAACGGACGGGCAGAAGCCCATCTATTTCACCAGCAAGGCTCTGCAAGGGCCAGAAACCAAGTACACACAGATAGAGAAAGTCGCACTTGCCCTCATTACCGCCAGGAGAAGACTCAGACACTACTTCCTGGCCCACACCATAGTAGTACGCACTGACCAACCCATCAAGCAGTTGCTTTGCCGACCAGATATGGCTGGCAGAATGCTCAAATGGTCCCTGGAGTTGTCCGAATTTGACATTCATTACGAGGGCAGGAAAACCCTTAGAGCACAAGTCTTGGCCAACTTCGTGGTTGAGATGACACCCCCAATGTCCCCGCCAAGCGGAACGCAGAGATGGATCATCTACGTGGATAGGGCATCTAGTTCCTCAGGTAGCAGTGCAGGTATCATCCTCAAAAACGAGGAAGGAATACTAATCGAAGTGTCTATAGTCCTGTCTTTCCCTACGTCCAATAACCAAGCCGAATACGAGGCTTTACTCGCAGGACTATGGCTGGCAAAAGACGTGGGCACCAAAGAGGTAGAAATTTACACCGATTCTTAGCTCGTAGCGTCCCAGGTACGGGGAGAATTTTAAGCAAAGAACGACCAGCTGGTCGAATATCTGACGCTGGTAATGGAGAAAATCGCCAAGTTCGACGCATGGGAAGTCCAGCACATCCCCCGCGAACAAAACACGTGGGCAGACGTCTTGTCCAGACTGGCTATCACCAGAAAGAAGGGCATCAATAAATTTGTCGTGCAAGAAGTACTTACCCGGTCCAACATAGAGAAACCACCAGATCTGCTCGGCGTCAATGCCGACGGGGAGAGCCACTACTGGATGACCCCTGTATACAACTACCTCACCAGAGGGGAGCTCCCTGAGGACAGCAAGGAGGACAGCGTGACCAAACGATGGGCTTGCTCATATGTGCTGATTGAGGACAGACTTTATCGACGAGGATTCTCCATCCCCCTCCTAAAATGTGTCGAGGAGAGCAAAGTCCCCAAAATCCTCCAAGAGATCCACGAGGGCATCAACGCACAACACTTGGGAGGGAGATCACTGGAACGAAAAGCCCTGCGAGCAAGATATTACTGACCGACCATGCAACACGATGCCAAGGAACATGTCCAGAAATGTGACCGGTGCCAGCGCCACAGGGACATGCACTTAGCACCCCCAACGAGTTGAAGACTCTGTCCTCGCCTTGGCCCTTCGTCGGGTAGGGGATGGACATACTCGACCCCTTCACTATGGGGTCTTATCAAAACAAATTTCTGATCATTACCGTCGACTACTTCACTAAGTGGATTAAAGCCGAAGCCCTCGCCGAGATCACAACCTTCAATATACTACACTTCTACAAAAGGAACGTCCTCGCACGATTCAGAGTACCCCAAGCCCTCGTGACCAACAATGGAACACAATTCACGGACATGAAGTTCCAGGACTTCGTCGCCAAATTAGGTACAAAGCAACACTTCACATTGGTCGAGCATCCCCAGACCAATGGACAAGCGGAGGCCACGAACAGGGTGATCCTTCGTTGGTTGAAACGAAGGCTGGGCGAATCCAAGAAGAGATGAGTCAAGGAGCTACATAGCGTGCTCTAGGCCAACAGAACAACACCACATTCCTCCACCGGGGAAACCCTTTTTCGACTAGCCTACGAAACTGAGGCGGTGATACCGGTAGAAATCAGAGAACCTTCCAGAAGAACGGAAGCTCCCCTCGATGAGGAGATGAACGACGAAGCCTTAAGAGAAGAGCTCGATCTGGTTGAAGAAATACGGTCAGGAACAGCTCTCCGTGAGGCCTCGCTGAAACAACAAATAACCTTGCGCCACGACGCTAAAGTCATAAAGTGCGACTTCCCCGTTGGCAGCTTGGTCCTGCACAGAAACCAGAAAGATGCGCGTGAAGGAAAGCTGGCCACAAACTGGGAAGGACCCTACAGGGTCAAGTCCAAAATGGGCACGGGAGCCTACTATTTGGAAACTCTGGACGGAGAACCATTTGCTCGACCATGGAACGCTGAAAAGCTCAAACGATACTATAGTTAGAACTGACTACGAGGTTAGACTTGCTGCCGACGAGATCCCCCTAAACGGGGAGACGACTCGGTCACGGGATCATGCCCCGGTGTAATCACGATCCACTTTACCACGCCGACCATTTTCTGTTTATGGGACGAGCAGATTCTACGCACAACGGGGATACCTCAATCGAGCTCCGCCGTTGCCACACCAATCAGACAGGACAACCAGCTCGCGATGGGAACAGTCCAAGCCTATGGGAATAGTGCCTCAACCGAGATCCTTGTCCCATCATCGGCGAAACCACTTCGCCTTCCTCGACAGGTTTCCCAGACTGTCGGGTACAACAAGAGCAAGTCGAGCAAGCATCCACTCAAACAAGCATACATAACTAAATTCGATAAGAAAATCCTAAACAAATAATGTTAATAACATCGGCTACAAGGCCGGAATAAGTCAGGTGTACATTAAAAGGGTTGTGTCCGACAAAATACATGTACATTCAAAAGTCAAACAAAACGACCTCACTATCACCCTCCGGGGGGACCACCTCGCCATTGATGACCACATTGAGTAGACCCATCCCCTCGGTTTGCAGCTGGACGTCAGAATTAAGGGCCTTCAACTTCTCCAAAGCATCATTAAAGCCAAACTCAGCTGCCCCCAAGTTGTCCTCCCCGAGTAGACGGATCCTCTCAATCAGGTCCTTCCTTGTCTTCAAGGCCTTCTCGTCTTTGGTCTCGTCCTCACCCGCTGCCGAAGACCCATCCAGCTCAGCAATCCTCGCCTTCAAGCGGGCATTCTCATCATTGATTCTCTTCACCTCCTCCTTCATTTGGGTCACTTCTTTTTGGCGCAGTATTTTGGCCTCCTGGTGACCTTGCAGCTTCTTCAGCTCAATGTATATATCCATGTTCTCACACTCTAAGTCATTGATTCTAGTCTTGGCCTCCTTGAGGTTGGAGCAGTGATCTACCTCTGCATCTCCAAGGGCCAGCGCCGCTTCCAACACCCTGATTATGTCGGTCACATCCTAGCAGATAATCTTCCTCCGCGCCTGAGGATCTGCAGGCAAAATTGCAGAGGCGTCAAGTTCTGGGACGATGACGGAGGTCCCTTCATCAAACATTGTTCCCTGAAGGTAGCATGAGGGCAGCACGAACTTCCCTCCAGAGAGACCACCCGAGCAACCCGCCGGAGAGGCTCCGATATCATCACGCTTCCTCTGATGAAATGTATCCGGAGTTAGCGGTGTGGAGGTCATCCCAGGAACATGAACAACTCCGGACACAAACTTCTCTAGTGTCTCCTGATGCTTGGTTACCCCGACTTTGGGCACTGAAGGCACCTTCTTCTGGACTTTGGCAGCCTGGGACCTCATCAAGCGCTCCCTCATGTCTGTCATGTTCTCTACGAACACAAAAAGACATTCAGTAATTAGAAGAAACTTAGCAAAAGCGGGCACAAGATCAGGTGGTACCGAGGAACTGGAACGCCACGTCGTCATTGTCACACTCAAGGAGGGCCTTAGTTTTAATATAGCGGCCTGCTCGTGCGGGCTCCCTATCATCCCCGAGCAGCTCTTTGCCATCTCTGTCCACCACGAAAGCCGGAGTGAAGCTCCCCACATAGGCGTGGAGCACACGGTAGGACTCCTTGTCTCCCTCGCTGAGTTGCTCGTGCTTTACCAAGAATTGGTTGGTCCTGTATCTGAAGTGGGCGTACGTCCACTCCAAGGGGAACTTAGATATAGGCTTTTCAACTTGTCGACCATCAATGGTCACTGTCGCGAGCGTAGCTATAGACCTTTTGGCCGTTTCAGAGACATGCTTCACTACCAGGAACCCGTCTTTGAAATGTCGAACAGACTCTGAGTACGGCCAGAAGAGCCTGCTCTACTGTTTAAAGGACACCCGGCTTTGTATCGAGCCCGTTGTGCTTCACTGGAGTTGGAAAATGCAGAAGAAGAGATCTACGGTCGCCCCTACATATAAGTAGCGATACACTAGCTCGAAAGCACGTATGAACGCTAGTGCATTTGGGTGGAGCTGAGCGGGGCACAACTCTAAGTGACGAAAAAGGGCCTCCTAGAAGTCGTTGAAAGGCAGCCAAAACCTGGCCTCCACGAAGGCAAACTCATACATGGGGAACCGCATCCCCGGGTAGATCGAGCAGATCCTATCATTTTTGGTCGGACATATGGCCCTCCATTACACGGCCAAATCCTCGGTCCGATCTTGCAGGCAGGGGAACTCCCGAACCTCATCCTCAGTAAACGTCGACTTGGTCGACAGGGGCTCGTGGGCAATCCATTTTAGGTCCCCCCTCGCGACCTGGACGTTAGCGTATTCAATGACCTGCTCCGCCTCCTCTTGCGCGGCTTGCGCGTCGGGCATGACTTCTTCACGAGGGTCAGCCATTTCACCTGAAAAACAGAGGAAGAAAAAGTGAATTCGACAAATAAGTTCAAATCCACCCTTCCACCACTAGTCAAGTGAAAGGGCGAGGAAGAAGTCGAGGACAACCTCGAGCCCACCCTAACCGCGACTTAACACGATGACGCTATCCCCCTACGACAGGGACAAGTTTTCGCGACTTAACGAAAGGACTTGAGCTCTCAACAAAGCAAGCTCGTCGTGCAAAGCCAGAGCTTCGCGTCGAACAGGCCTAAGTGCCCGACTACAAACCTAAGACTAATCCTAACCAGAATCTAGGAGAATCTACACCAAAGAATCCAACGTTCGTTCCATGTTCTTCATTTTTCTTCATGTTCTTCATAAATTTCCAGAAATTCATGTGTTCATCGAATAACGCATGAATCTTCGACCTGAAAACTCATAAGTTGCTGAAAAGTTCATAAGGAACACCCAGAAAATGAAAAACACCATTAGAAATGCAGAAAAGATGAACAACTTACTTGGAAATTAAGGGTTGGAGATGAAGGTGTGGACGAAAACGATGAAGATCAACGACGGTGAAGTGGAACTCTAGCGAGAGGAAAAATTGCAGAGCAAAAGAGGGAAGACAAGAAATTTGTGTAAAGTGTACAAATGAATTCCTTCTCCCTTCTTTTATAAGCATTTGCTCATGGGGAAGCGCAAAGGCCATCATTGCCTAGGCGGCTCTAGGTCTGACAGGGGCTGCATGTTCACCACGTGCCAGAAGGAATCTTCGTTTGGCATTCCCAAGGGTAAACGTTACATGCACCGTCTCTTGCTATCCCGCGAGCACATCTCCTCACCGACGCACGTACCTCACGTCTTCACCAAAGATCCCCGACATAAAAACGCCATTCCGGCGGGCATCTTCACAAAAGCCTGCTCGACAGAAAAACAACCTTTTCACAAGATGCTCCTCGAGCACCAACAGCTGGTCGGGCAGATCACAACACCAGCACCGACCACCTTTGCTTTGGCTCAGGCGAAGGGTTTGCCCCCAAACGCTATCCAAAGGTGACTGTTCAAATGGCTACCTTAAGTCCTCACTCTTCTCCAGAACAAGGACTTGGGGGGCTCTTGTTCTGGACTGGGCAGACGTTGTGCCCTAGATTGGGCTTGGCCCACGTTTTGTAATATATTGACAGTTATCCAGCCTTGTGGTCATGCTTATATATATATATATATATATATATATATATATATATATATATATATATATATATATATATATTCGGGATGATCCAACCGATTTTGCTAACAACATTCTTAAATTTGTCTCGTAAACTTCT
This sequence comes from Lathyrus tuberosus, assembly GCA_022829125.1. NCBI lineage: Eukaryota > Viridiplantae > Streptophyta > Magnoliopsida > Fabales > Fabaceae > Lathyrus > Lathyrus tuberosus. The sequence continues at coordinate 554,474 of JALAZF010000504.1, forward strand.
GGTTTAGGATTATTTAGGATTATGCTTGTATTTTAACTGTTCTAACCAATTTCTATTAATAGAGAAAATATAATTGGAATTTTGTTGTTATTAAAATAAAAATAGATATTTTAAATATATGATTAATTTTATTTGATTAAATTGTTATAAATTAAATCTAAAGAATTAAAAAATTATTCGTTAATAATTAAACAAAATAAAAATACCATAAGTAAATTTCAATAGAATAATTTAAGGAATAATTAAGAAATTGGAAAAATAAAAACATAAAAATTATGTATATAGATGTAAATTTCAACCATATTATAAATTTTTCTTATTATTCTCATAAAATGATATTCCTATGATATTTTTATACATAGATGTAAAAAGTCTAAATTCGATTTAATGGTTAAAATGATAACAAATTATTAAGGTTCTCTTCGTTAAAAATAATAAACACATTAAATTGGTCTTTAATAATATATTCTTTATCTTGCAATAAAGAATAATTTCATTTGTCATTAAAATAATTCAATATACCAACTAAAAATCAATATTTATATTAAGAGACACTATTATTACAATATAATCTCTCTAATTGCTATATTAAAAATAATTGAATATAATTAAATATTTTAAAAGTATTGCATTATAATTTTTGAATAATGATAAATTATGTACACATGAAAATTGTAAACATACTTTACTATAATTTTAAATAGAAATTCAAAATGTTACATTTAAAAAATATATATATTATTATGGAATTTGAAACACACATAGCTATTAAGCTTTATAGAAAATGAATTTAAGAAAAAAGCTCCGATTTCATATTACTATTTTATTTTCTCATACTTTTAAAAAACTATCAGATTCATTTTTATATTAAACTTAATCATGAAGTAACATTATTGCATGATCAATGTAATAAAACATTTTATTATTTTATATAATGAATTTGATAACAATAACATTTTAATTTTAATGTATAAAAAATAACAGGTAAATACATAATTATACAACATATTTATTTACTCTCTTTTAATAAAATCATTAAATAGTATTCAATTTGATTTTATTAAAATCTATTGTGTTTAAAAATATACATCATTATAAGGCCAAATTGCTACATTATAACTTATAACAGTAAAAATCATAACCTTAGCACCAAAAGGAAAAAGTAAAATTTATAATCACAAAAAAATTTGTTATTATTTTTTTATTAATGAATTCAAACCAAAAAGAAAATCATAAATAGTTTGTTCACTTGTAAGAATATAATATAATTCAATATGTGACCTTTAACATTTTTTATGAACAATAAAAATATGAATCACATTTATGCCTATTCTTTCAAGATATTCCGTGTTTATGCGCTCCAGAGAGAGAGCAAATTCATGGAACGTGAGAAGTTATGTGTTTATGCGCTATTTAGAGTATGTTATGATGTTCCTCATCAATCTTAAGGTTGGGGTATTTATAAAGGTTTTTGGGCATTTAATTTAAAAAAACCATCAAGAAGTAATATATATGCACTCCTTCTTGATTAGGTTATATAAAAGTTTAGCTTATAAAAAAAAAAAAAAAACTCCTTCTTGATTAGGAAAAACTTTTGACTACCTATTTCTTATGGAGGTCATTGCATAACTCTACATATGTAGTTAGGGATTAGATAAACGGTATTATCCACATCTCCCCTTAGAACGAGCGCTACATCAAGGTAGTACCTAATGAGGCGGACGCCCAACGAAGGACACATGTCATCAATTTAGGAACCTTTACAAATATATTAATAAAAAATGTAATTGTGATTTTTCTAAATCATTTTTTATATTTTATTATATTAATATAATCTGGAAATAATTATTTGCAAAATGAAAAAAATTAATATTTATAATTTGAATTTAATTTTTTTATGAGTTTAAGTGATATATTTTGGGTTTAGCAACGGGTTCTGGGCACTACAACAAAAAGGACTTATAACATCTCACCTTAGACAGCGCTTTATTACAAAAGCGCTGCTATAGGTCAAAAACACGGAATCTATTAATTTAATAAAGGAAAAGCGCAAAAAAATATAAGACCTTAGACAGCGCTTTAGTGAAAAGCGCTGTCTAAGGCCTTTTAAATTTTTAAAAAAATTTAATGGAAAATATTAGACAGCGCTTTCCTTAAAAGCGCTGTCTAAGGCCTTTTAAATTTAAAAAAAATATAAGACCTTAGACAGCGCTTTTAAGGAAAGCGCTGTCTAAGGTCTTAAATATTTAAAAAAATAAAAACAAAAGCGCTGTCTAAGGCCAATCTTAGAAAGCGCTTTTAAAGCGCTGTCTAAGGGCCACCTTAGAAAGCGCTTTGTTGAAAAGCGCTGACTAAGGTCTAATAAAATTAAAATATATGAATATACTCAGTTTTCATTTTCAGTTTTGCGCTCTTTCTTCTCCCTCCCCTGTTGCGAACGGATACTTGCGAACCTGAGCTAAACCCTTGCCGTCGTCCACCGCGCCGTCGTCCACCGTTCCTCCCTCATTTCGCGACTCCGACGACCTTTACTCCACCGTGACCGTCTGTTCCTCTCTCATTTCGCGTTTTCGTCACTCAGTTTGGAAGTTTAAGAGTTTCAGATTATTACACATTTTATAAGGTATGCTGATAATGTTGTTGTTGATAATGTTGTTGTTGATGTTGATAATAATGTTGTTGTTGATGTATTACACATTTTACACGTTTCAGAGTATTACACATTTTACACGTTTCAGAGTTTCAGTTTGGAAGTTTCAGAGTTTCAGAGTTTCAGTTGATAATGTTGCTGATAATGTTGATAATGTTGTTGTTGATGTTGATAATAATGTTGTTGTTGATGTTGATAATAATGTTGTTTATGTTGTTGCTAATGTTGGACTGTTGCTAATGTTGATAATGTTGCTAATGTTGTTAATGTTGTTGCTAATGTTGGACTGTTGTTGGATATAAGAATAAAATATGTGCTAACTTCATTTTTGGTGATATAGGAATAGAATCAATATAATGTGTTAGTTTAGTTTGTTCTTGTTAACATTTTTCTACATTGTTAACTATTGCTATATAATGTGTTTGTTTAGTTTAGTTTAGGTTAGTGTTAGTGTTAGTGTTAGGTTAGTGTTAGTGTTAGTGTTAGTGTAGTATTCTTGTAACATGTAAAATTGAAGCTAACTATATTCTTTTTTACTTGGATTATTGTAGTGTGCCTTCTTCAGCACCTTTGATATTTTCTGTGAGTGTAATATACTATTTAAAAGACTTTAACATTATGGAAGAAGCTGGTGGAGTCGGCAAGGGAACTGCTTGGGACTTTAACGTTGATGTTAATGATAGCACCTTGCAAATCCACTTATCATGGGCAGGAAAAAGAACTAATGCAATTCCTATGAGAGGTGTATACGGACCTCTTATATCTGCTATCACCGTGACCCCAAGTAACTACTAGTTTTCATATTGTTTTGATTTCATAACCTTCTGCTAAATATACTGAGTAAGCTACATTGTATTTCATATTCTTAAAAACATTTATACTTTTCTTTAGACTTTAAAATTCCTTCAAATGGTTTATCTGCTGGAGCAATTGCTGGAATTGTGATTGGATTAATGTTTAATTCTTTCTGATATGATCATATGACTTTTGAAATTGCATAGATCTAATAACTTATATTGTGTTGGTCAATTTGTGGTGTAAAAGATCGGGGGAGGATCTCTTGGCGATGTAACCATCTTGCTAACATTGATTTTAAATGATGATCAGTATAGAGGTTAGTTACTGTAATGGACACATATTTTTGTTTCTTTGACTTCGGTTTCAACTTTGACTATCCTTTTCATGAACATATTTGATATAACAAAATTCTAAATTTTTTATATTTTGTCTAGGAAAATTGGAGAGAACATCTGTTTTGAAGGCGATATGTGCTGGATTTAAGGAAACTACCGAACCTCAAGTTTGTATAAGTGGAGGTTAGTGTGCTTAATATTTCATCATATGAACCGAACTAATGATTGATTATTTTAGATTAAAATTTCTAATGTTAGAGTGAGTTCAACTTTATTCTGGTTTCGATTTATCAGATATTGAAACTAATGAGTGTGTAGGAAGAAGAAATGGAGGATGTCGGCAAGACAAAAGTGCTAATGTAACTGCGTGCAAGGTATACATAAGCAATTTCTGTTGCCAATTTTTCTTACAAAATATAAGCACTATGGACATATATAACGGTCCATAGTCTTTCTCTGATTGGCTGCAAATTGAACATTTTATTGTTTCTCAGGATACTTTCAGGGGAAGAGTTTGTGAGTGTCCTGTTGTGGAAGCTGTTCAGTATAAGGGTGATGGTTATGCAACATGTGAAGGTACTCTTTCTAGAAATATAATAAAGTTACATCTTCATTTTATTTTTCGAATATTAAAATATATGTTTTCGTCTGGGATCATGATTCACTGCAGTCACCGCTTGTTTACTACTAACCAAAATGATAAGCAATTTTCCATGTTGTTGATGATATGTTTACTCTTCTCATTTGACAGCTTTTGGACCTGCAAGATGTGCTTTCTATTGAATTAGTTTACTAGTAACCAAAACATGGCATCTAATTCTAAGGTGCTGACGTGGATCTTCTTATAATATGTGTTGTAAATAATCATTGAGATTAGTAGGAATTAGTTTGCATTAGTTGTCACAAGCTAAGTTGTCTGGCCCAATTATTATCTACCACACACTTTCTGTTTGCTGTTAAAAAAACATACACTTCCAATATAATTCAATTTATAAAATTTACCACAAATGTTTATAGGAATCAGCACAACGTAAGTGTTAAATGTCTAGTTTTGCATTATTAATATATATATTTTTTATAAATATGTTCTTATGTATTGTTAAGGATGACTTCATTGATTTTATATATCCACTGGTACACTGGGTAAACTAATGGAATCTTACAAAAAGAATCACATGCAGATAAGTAGTTTGTTATTGTATTTGCTAACGCTAAAGTTTAAGGAAATTCTAAATTGGCTTACACACTGTTTTAGTTTGATGATTGTTACATGGATTTATTTATTTTGTATTATTATCTTTTTCATTTTGTTGCTTAGGTACAAGGTATATAGTTACAGCAATGAGACCAATGCATGGTTTAGTGAAGCTGTTGGAAGACCTTGCACTTTGATATGGTATTCTGGTTCCAATCATAAGTTTGTGTTAGATAAGACCAAATATTTCTATATCCCTAAACTTAAGGTATAATATTATACTCTTACTTTAATTGATGAGAATTTTAATATGTGTAACTTTGGTTGGAGTAATGCTTTGGTTGGATGCAATTTTGGTGTATATACTTTGAATTGCAATTTTGGTGTATATACTTTGAATTACAAACTTTGAATTACAATTTTGGATGCAATTTTGGTGTATATACTTTGAATTACAATTTTGGTGTATATACTTTGAATTGCAATTTTGGTGTATATACTTTGAATTACAAACTTTGAATTACAATTTTGGTGTATATACTTTGAATTACAATTTTTGGTGTATATACTTTGAATTTTAATACTTTGAATTACAATCTTTGTGTTTTCAGGACCTATAATGTAGATTGAAGCAATGTTTTGGTTGGATGCAATTTTGGTGTATATACAATTTTGGTGTATAAGTAATATGTGCATTGTAGAAAAAATGCTTTGGTTGGAAGCAATAACTTTGGTTGGAAGCAATGCTTTGGTTGGATGCAATTTTGGTGAATAAGTAAAATGTGCATTTGTAGAAAAATGTAATGATTTGTAATTATAAATAGGTGTATATACAATTTTGGTTTGTAATTTTAAATATATATATTGGTATGAAATGCCAATTTTGGATATATAATTTTGGTGTAGAAAGGCCAATGGTTTGAATTGCCAATTCTGAAAAAAATTGCTGGTTGAAAATTACAGGTCAAATTTTGGTTGAAAAAACCTGGTAAAATTGTGGTTAAAAAAAAATTATATAAAATTTTTCGTACACCTTAGACAGCGCTTTTGGTGAAAGCGCTGTCTAAGGTCCACTTTAGACAGCGCTTATGGTGAAAGCGCTGTCTAAGGTGTACTAAAAAAGTCAAAAATGGAAGGTCTTAGACAGCGCTTATGGTGAATGCGCTGTCTAAGGTGTACTAAAAAAGTCAAAAAAGGAAGGTCTTAGACAGCGCTTTTGGAGAAAGCGCTGTCTAAGGTGTACCAAAAAAGTCAAAAAAAGGTAGGGCTTAGACAGCGCTTTTGACGAAAGCGCTGTCTAAAGTAATCCATATAATGTGAAAAAGCGCTGTCTAAAGGTACCATAGACAGCGCTTTTCATTAAATACACGCCCCTTTAGACAGCGCTTTTGGTAATACCAAAAGCGCTGTCTAAACCTATAGCGTCGCTGGTTTATACAGCGCTTTAAAGCGCTGTCTAAAGACTAAAAAAGCGCTGTCTAAAACCGTTTTTGCGCTAGTGGGGTTCAATTATGAGTTTTCATCTTTTGTGAAGTTTTACTCACAAATTTTGGGTTTTATTGACATTTTTATTTTTGTCATGAATCTTCATTTTTACAATTATTTTAGTGACAAATTTTAGGTTTTAGTGACAAATTTTGGATTGCTACCATGAATTGTTATCTTTTTCTTTTGCGATGTACTTAGTAGGGGTGGACAAGAAACACCCATCCGAAAATAACGACCGAACCGGTTTGAGGTTTCTATTTCGGGTCGGTTTTATTCGGTTTCATGGGTTAAGGCGGTTGGTGCAAACGAGTTCAAGGGGGTGTGTGTGGTCGGGGTTGGTTGAGATTTTTGGGTCCAGTGAAATCCGAGCCCGACTGGTTTGATAGTATGCTAACTTATGCCCATGCCAATTATATGAAACCCAGCATGTCCAGCCCAACATCCAACTACCCAGACTACAACCAAACCTAACACTAACACAAAATTAAGATTAGATTCACTTTTCTCCTAACCCTAAAGCTTCAGCGTCATCACGCTTCTTCATCCCCAAAAGCAAAACGAAGGTCATATGTTTTTTCGCTGTTTTTCATTTTTTCTAAGTTCTTTGTCATTATTTTTAGTTATTTAAGATCAGATTCATTAAGTTCTTCGTTGTTTTTTATTTTTTCTAATTTTGAATGGAATTTGAACATTCAGGTTATAGAATTTCAAGAGTTCTTTGAGTAAATTGAAGGTTAGAGTTTTGTTTCTGTTTTACTAGTTTTAATCCTTTATACTCTGTTTTAATAACTCCATTTGTGTTCTTTTTTTGAGATATGCAAGGAATTGGAGAAGTTGAAAACTTGCAAGGAGCTGGAAACATTCAAGGAGCTGAAAATTTGCATAGTACCAGTAAGTTTAAGTTTAGTTTATGTATGCTTATGTGAGTTTAAGCTAATTTTATGTTTTTGTTTCTGTTATTGTATGCATGAGTTTATGTTTATTTTCTGGTGTTGTTTGGTTGCAAAATAAGAGTGTATATTTCTGATTATGTTTATTACTATATGTAGAATTTGATATGAAGAAGTAGATTTGGGTGTTTATTACTATAATGAAATAATTTGAATATGTGAATTTGTTTAGATCAAATAGATATTGTATTTGGTTAGAAACTGAAATTATGTATGTTTATGTGAATATGTGAATATGTGAATATGTTAATAACAGCTTTGCTTAGAAATTGGATTTGGATTTTATGTATGCTTAGAAACAATTTGGATTTAGAAATTTAAAAGGTTTGGAATTAGAAACTAAAGTAGAAACAAAATTATTGCATTAAGAGTGTACTTAGAACTGCAGAATGCAATAAGTTATTGATTTTGTAAAAAAATGTTTCTAAAGTAGACACATTGTAAATAATAAGTTATTGATTCTGAAAACAAATGTTTCTAACGTAGACAAATAAGTTATTATGTAGACAATCATTATACTAGAATACATTAAGAGTGTAAACTAAAGTAGGCAAATTATTGCATTTAGTAAACAAATGTAGAAACTAAATATTTGTTTACACTCTGCAGTTTGAAACTAAATTATTGCAATCTGTAAACTAAAGTAGAAGATTAAATAGATCATTGGATTTAGCTACATGAAACAGTTATGGATTTAGAAACTAAAGTAGAAATTAACTAAGAACAATTATGAATTTAGAAACTTATGTTGAAATTAGCAAACCAGTTTGGATTTAGAAACAATTTTGAATTAAAACTTATGTCATAAGAGTGTAAAAGTTGAACATATCTCACATGAAAACTGCAGAACCTAGTAACATTTTTTGAAAATTGCAGAACCTATATAAAACTGCAGAACAACTATTTGAAATGGAAAAGTAATTTAAAAATTATCATTAAAACTGAAAAACCAAATATTTAGTAATTTAAAGATTATCTTTAAAACTACAGAACCCAGTATAATTTTGAAATGGAAAAGTGGTGTGTCCATTAAGAGTGTAAACAAATATTTAGTAACTTTTATTGAGAACTGCAGAACCTGGTATAATTTTTAATTTCTTTAGTTAATGTACTTAGAACTAAACAAAAAAGGTTAAAACAAAATAAAATAAATAAATTTTCAATGTCATTAAAACTAAATAAAAAGGTTATGCAAATGAACGATGTAAATTTCCAATGTCAACCCACCAGGCCTAACACATGGAACTGGAGAAAAAGTGTAATATACTACCACAACCAAAACTTTTTTTTCACTAAGCATCTAAACACTTAATGAGTTATAATGTTGGCTGTGTGTTGATTATAATCTTCATTAATTTTCAATAATGGAGAATGTTACTCTACACTAGCCTTCTACATTAACATCTAGTGTTGTTGCAACTGATGTTGCTGCAACTGAAATTCATGTTGTTGGGCTTCCTCCACTTGGAAAGAAGAGAAAACAAAATGTTAATGGTCCTAAGAAATCCTCTCCTGCATGGGACCACTATATTAAATTACCTAATAAAACCGAACCAGTAGCTGCTTGTAAACACTGTCATAAAAAATATTTGTGTGATCCAAAATACCATGGGACATATAACATGCTTGCTCATACAAAAGTATGCACCAAGATGCCACAAAATGATCCTACTCAAACTGCCCTCTCCTTTGCTAGTGGAGAGGGTGGTGACTTGGTTTCTGCAAGCCAACGATTTAATCTGGCAGCTTGTAGGAAGGCTATTGCTCTATTCGTGATCCTAGATAAACATTCTTTTAGGGTAGTTGAAGGGGAAGGATTTAAGTTGCTATGCAAAATATTACAATCCCAATTAACTATTCCATCAAGGAGGACTGTGGCGAGGGACTGTTCAATTTTTTGTTGATGAAAAAGTAAGATTGAAAGGTTATTTCAAATCTGATTGCAATAGGGTAGCCTTAACCATTGATTGTTGGACATCCATTCAGAATCTTAGCTACATGACCATAACTGCACACTTCATTAACACTGATTGGAAGTCTGAAAATAGAATTCTATGTTTTTGTTTAGTTCCTAATCATAAGGGTGATACAATTGGTAGGCAAGTTGAAGAGATTTTAAGGGAGTGGGGAATAAGGAATGTGTCCACAATCACTATGGACAATGAAACATCTAATGATGTAGTTGTTGCTTATTTGAAGAAAAGGATTAATAATATGAGTGGTTTAATGAGTGATGGATCTTTCTTTCATCTTCACTGTTGTGCACACATTCTAAATCTGGTGGTTTGTGATGGTTTAAAACAAAATGAATTTTCTATTTGTGCCATTAGAAATAATGTTAGGTTTGTGAGGTCATCAACATGGTACTAGTCCTATTGAGGGTAGTTCACTTGGTGATGGTGTTGTTCCTGCTGCTAAAATTCCATGTCATAATGCAAGGGTTGAAGCTTTTAAGGAGCACCTAAAACAAAAAGATTCAATAGATAAAAAAATGATCTTAAGAGGTACCTAGATGATAATTGTGCTTATGATGTTAACTTTGACATCCTTATGTGGTGAAAACAAAACTCTTGTAGATACCCTGTTTTAGCAAAAATGGTGAAAGATGTTTTAGCTAGTCCTGTGTCAACTGTCGCTTCTGAAAGCACATTTAGTACCGGGGGAAAATTTCTAGACACATATAGAAGCTCGTTAAGCCCTGAAATGGTAGAGGCTTTGATTTGTGCCCAAAACTGGTTAAAACCTACACTTAGTCAATTCAAGGACCTAAATATAAATGAAGATTTTGAGGTGTCTTTCACTACCGTATCAGGTATATAAAATTGTGTATTTAGTCTACTAATATATTGGGTTTGATTCTGATTTAATTTTTTGGTTTTTATTTACTGTTTTGCAGAATTTGGTTGTCCATCTGTTAGTGGATCAACATCTGGTTATGATTCTAATGTTGTTAGAAGAGGAAAAGAACCAGTTGCTGGTTCAGCTCAATCACATACTTGATGCTGGTAGTGGTTTGTGCATTTTTCATTTGATTTACTTCTTTACTTATATCCATGTTTATTAAATGTATTAATATATATATATTTTTGTTTCGTTTCAGTTCGTTTTTTTGGAGTCATTTGTGAAAATGAGCTTATTTTAAGCTACTGATTATTATGGATAATCAACTTATCTATATCAGCTAATATCCTCAACAATTCATTTTTTTGGTGATAATAGTTCAGCCAGTATCCTCACATGATAGGTATTTGTTCCACTAAAAATATATTGCATTCTGTAAACTTCTATTTGACACATTGAAAATCATATTATGTTTAATATTAAATGACGCTTTTCAAATGATTCTTTGCTTCTGCAATGCTTTGGCTTTTAATCCTTAATTCTTGCAGGCGTCTAGCTGGTGATCGCTATTTAGTGTGCCTAAATGATTCTGACGGCAAGTATATAGTCGTATCGCATAGTTTTAAAAGATTGTCGATCCCACAGAGACTAAAAATCGAACGTACCGTTATCTAATGTTACTATGTAAATCTAAGGCTAATCTGATATGGTTTTTAGGTTCAAAAAGGGAGATTAAGGGGAAATTAAAATTTAGGAATAAACTAGTTATGATTAGGATATCGGTATATAATTCAGTATACCATCGTGGATTTCATTAAACCTAAGCGTATAAAAATTTATCACAATATAATTCTGTAGAAAATACTAGTTTAAAAGCCCTCACCTCACACTCTAGTGGTTATTGCTTCGAACTATACCTTTAAGTCAATATGTCTGCTCTCGCTAGCCCATATGAGTTTAAAAATAATTTTTGAAAACTAATAAGTCCTAATTAACTTTTAAGCGCTCTCGCTGTTTTTAAAACTAATGCTCGATTTCAGCTATCCGGGTAAAATCTCACACTCTCGTGGTCTTGACCTTAACCTTTGTTACCTTTTTACTCTCGTAATAAAAGTTGGTTTTAAATTAAGAAATCGAAGCCAGAAAATAAGTTGATTAATGATTTTAGCTTAGAAACATTTAATCCATTCCGGCTACTCAATTACATACCGATAAAATCGGTTTAGCTCGACATACTAATTAAAGTAGACATGAATGCGAATAAACAATTAAACCTAAACTCAGACATAATAAAGGAAAAACAATTGCTATAAATTAAAATGATAAAAACCTGGTAAATGCGGTCTAAGCAATTCCTCCATAGATCGGCAGGCTTTTGCTTGAATAAATTGAAACAACAAAATGATGAAGGCAGGAAACAAAAACTTAAACTAAGGTGCAATAGTTCCTCAATGTGAGAAACTATTACTTTGTTTGGTGGTAATAGGGGACAAGGAAAACGGTAAAGGAAACTAAGCAAAACACAAATGAAATTCTGGAAATAATTCTGCAGCAATACGGCACTTTGGAAAGGAAAAATGGACCGTGTAGCGAGCGATTTTGGACGCGGTTCTTAAGCGTTGGTCGCTCTCTGCGGTTTGAGCTTAAACTACAGGTCGATTCATTTTGTATCCTATTGTGAGCTGAATAAGGAAGGGAAATAGATGTCTCCAATTAACTCTGCTTGCATACTGAGTTTAAACAGTGGTCTGTTAAGTTACGGATGCTATCAATGTGGGGGGGGGGGCCTTTGTACTGGTTATTTGTATTTTCGCCAATACTGTTTCTTTCTTTTTACCTGGGCAGAGGGTTTCTGACGGGGAATAAGGATTAGGATGTTAGGACTGATGCTTTTGAATTACTGCTTTTTGATTGATGGAGATATGGGATTTGGGTTTTTTGTTGATTGCGCTCGCTAAGATCTTTTCTTTCGATCTTATGCCTACGTATTCCCGTTTACCGAAACAGGGAAATCAGAGCGTTCGTAGTTCCTCCTAGTCTATGGGAGGAAATGGGCGTTTTTCGTGTCTTGTTCAAAACCCAAGACGTGAAGCGAAAGGTGGTTTGTATCTTGTTCAAAGCCCAAGATGTGAAGCTAAAAGGTCTATTTGTGTCTTGTTTAAAGCCCAAGACGTGAAGCTGAAAGACCTCAGTTTTAGAGAGAATTTGTCATCTCTAAAGAGGGGAAAAGGAGAATTACTTTAACTGGGATACGCGGATCCGAGTAATGCCATAATTTCCGAAGAAAAGGGTTTTAACCTGAAGGAGAAGACATTAACTCAGTGTAGAGCAATGCCATCTTTCCTTAGGAATTTCTCATGCTAAAAGAGGGACAGTGGCGTGGATGTAGATGATCCAGAGGCTTGCCGCTTACAGCGATTAGATGAAGGGAAAGGAGTTGTTGATGTTTGTGTACTGTGAACGAGGCACAGCTTTGATGCTAAAAGGTTGATTGGATCAACCAGTGGTTTTCTTATATAAAGCCTAAGAGGAGGCTATTATGTGTCTCATACAAAGCCCGAGAGAGAGGCTAAAAAGGTTTTGACTCAACGGTGGAATCTTTTGGTATCCCGTATAAAGCCCGAGATGGAGGTTATTTGACTCAACAAGGGAGTTTTTGTATCTCGTACGAAGCCCGAGATGGAGGCTGTTGTTTATTTGGCTCAGTGAGAACCTTTTTGTATCTCGTATAAAGCCTGAGATGGAGGCGAAAAGGGGGATTGACTTAACGAGGGAGTCTCTTTATGTGTCTCGTACAAAGCCCGAGAGAGAGGCTAAACGTTGTTTGACTCCGCTGGGGAGAATCATTTGTACAAAGCCCAAGAGGAGGCTAGGGTGACTGTTTCAGTTGAGTGACAGGTCCAGTATACTGATTTTGAAAGAGAAAATCAGTTCTTATATGAGCAATACCGTACTCATGGATTAGATCTGAGGATCGGGGTGGTTTCCTTTCCTTCGAGGAAACGGGAAATTCAAAGGATATTGAGACTGTCCGAGTCTGCGGGTTTCCTTCCTATTTAACGAAGGGGTGCTTGAGAATGTCTTTGAGACTCAAGGAAGTTAGACTGTCCGTGTCTAGAGTTTTATCTTTTGTACCATGTTGTGAGAAGCAGTAGTAGACTCTATGAAAGGATTGTTCTATGCAGATGACTAAGTTCTGTTCCTATACCTCTAGGAGGTCGTCGGGACAATTTGTACGAAGCCCAAGAGGAGGCTGGAAACTTTTAAGAAGCCGACGTGTCCTTGTACTAAGCCCAAGAGGAGGCTATCATTCCCGGAGGAAGAGATCATTATACGAAGCCTAAGAGGAGGCTGTGAATACTTCTAAGAAGCCGTAGGGTCCTTGTACGAAGCCCAAGAGGAGGCGGGGTGGCTTTTAGGAAGCCTGTGGGTCCTTGTATAATGCCCAAGAGGAAGCCGATGCTTTTAAGAAGCCTGCGGGTCTATCATCTCCTTTCCATTAGGAGAGATAACTCTTTTAAAGATAAAAACCACTGGTAAACGTGCGAGGTTTACTATCCAGCGACTTTTAGCTTTTAAAGAGGGTTCCTTAGTTAAGGTCCAAGATTATGACCGTAGTGGGTACCTAAACCCCGAGACATTCAAGGCAAGCTATTCACAAGGAATAGATCAAGTCAGGAAAGTTCGAGAATTTGGAAGAAACTCAAAGATGCCATTCACGGAGAATACATTTATCTTGGGGAGTAGAGCTTCTTGACGATTCCTAAGGAGGACAGCCGAAGAGAAGACTGTATCTGGTGCTCCTATTAGGGATCTAGGCGTCTATTTCTACGAATAAATGAAACGGCGTCACCTAGTTCTAGACGTAGTTGCCGGGGAAACTCGAAATATCTATACTATTATTACACAGTAAATATGAGTTTATGAAAGGAGACTTACAGTGAGCAGCCCCACAATACAGTTTATAATATGAAAGCAGTAAACGAAAGCGATAACCACTTACTCGGTTGGAGTGCTTCCATGTTGTTTGGTTAGTTGTTCAACAAAGAAAGATTGAAAACAACAGTATATTCAAAATCAAAGGAGAAAGTGCTTTGAAAAAGAAAGATTTGGGGCTTACAGCTCGAGGAGAGGCCCATGGATTTATCAGTGAGCGCACTGTTTGAATTTTGTACAGAGGGACTTATACAAGTGACTGGGGCCCAAAATGGTTTTCTGTACAAAGGGATGGGTCTTACACTTTCTCAAGAGGCCCAAAAAGGTTTAAAGGAAAAAGAGTGGGGCTTATAACTCGAGGGTAGGCCCAAATGATTTTTCGTTTAAAAATGGCGATCGCGCCGAGGTTTTCCTTTTAACGGAGGGACTTATACAATAAGTGAGGCCCAAGATGTTTTGGTTAAAAGGGAGATTGGGTCTTACACTCTAATAGAGGCCCAAAGTGTTTTTAATGGGTCTTATAGCTCAAGGAGAGGCCCAAGGGTTATTTTGAAAAGGGCGATGATCGCGCCGTTTGTTTTTGACGGTATCGGGACTTATACAATATACTGAGGCCCAAAATGATTTGGTCAAAAAAAGGATTGGGTCTTACACTCTACTACAGGCCCAAAAAGTTTTAAGAAAAAGAAATGGGTCTTACTACTCGAGGGTAGGCCCAAATTTATTTAAAAAAGGCGACGATCGCGCCGTTTACTTGTACAGAGGGACTTATACAATGAATGAGGCCCAAAAAGTTTTGTACAAGGGGGGGTGGGTCTTACACTCTCTCAAGAGGCCCAAAGTGTTTTGAAAATGATTTATGAGGGTTGAATTAATCCAAAACCCTAATTTGTTTTCAAAATGTATTTAATTGAATAAAAATTCAATTAAAATGATCAAATATTGTTTAACACATGGAAAACAAATTGTGATCTTGGATTAATGCTTCAAAAATTAAGTATTGACCTACAAAATAATTAGAAAGCATTAAAAGTTGTAAAATCAATGTAGAAAAAATATTTAAAATGCCAAAAACAATCAAAATATTAATTCTTTGCAAAAATATCAATTATATGAAATAAATAATATTTTTTGGGATTTTTTTATAAAATAAAATATTTTAACATTTTTGTGAATTATTAAGAAAAGAATCAACTCAAAATCATTAAAACTCAGAGAGAAATTAATTTTTGAATCAATTAAACAAAATCACAAAATTCAAATATTTGAATTTCTAAAAATGGCGCCAAGAACAAGCTGAAGAACACGCGCGTGTTCTTGGTTTCTCAGATTTGCATTTTCTATCCAATCTCCATGAATACGTAATCATATCATGCAATCCATATATCATTATGCTCGTCTCAACCTCACGATCATGTCTATGTACTTTAATTTCATTTAAATTAAACATACAACAAGAAATCACGAAGAGACCTCAAGAACCCTAATTTCTGCATGAAGGCTAGGATTTTTGATACACGATTCAAACAATGCAATTAATTGAGGGAAAACATTCCATGCATGATTATGAACATATGGCCAAATTATTGTGCGAGGAAATATGCATAGATTGAGAGATGACCAAGCATGTGCTTTACCTCTAGGCCGTGACAGCAAGTTCAAAGTGATTTTTGATTTGGAGGTGTTACAGATGAGTAGTGATGACCTGAACAGCTTCCCTACACCCTATGGATTGTGTTTGGATGGTTGGACTTGATTGAAATTGGCTGGATCATTTTGTGGTACCTCAGCTGCACTTTGGTTAAAACCTTGAGCAACCAGCTGGTGATTTTGTGAAATTGATGTTTCAGAAGTAATCTAAGTGTTTGATCAGCTCATATGTGATGTATGTGAGGTGTGTGAGTGATTGGTTTGATTGGAATTGCTCTCAAACTCAAAACCCGATAGTGACTTGCCTTAGAAGGAAAAATTGGAGTGAAAGAAGAGATTTTGAGGAAAGCATCTGTTAGATGGCTTTGGTGTACTTAAACTGACCACAATTGAGCTCTATTTATAGTAGAGCAAGTTTGTTTTGCAAGGAATAGTGCATGGCAGCTGCAGCAGGTGTTTCCTCAATGTTGGCCAATGGAAATGAAAGTCTCCTCTAGCCATTGACTAGAGGTTAGGGCACAGAGCTATGGTCCCCTTGGTCTTGGATAAGTCTTGACTGATTTCAGATGAGAATGGCTCAGTCCATGCCACCTTGATGGTTCCATTGAATGCCTCATTCCAAATTTGAAGTCTTGTCCCTATTTTGGCCATTCTAGGTTCAACATGCTATTTCTTGTTCCATGGACTTTGGAGGCTTGGCTCAGTGATTGTCCCCTTTAGATTCAATCCTCTGAGGTGTCTAAGTGGATAGGAGCAATTGAATTTGGCTGATTTTGGCAAATCGACCAAAGTTGCAAATTCTGCCTTGCTTTAACAGATTTCAGTAAGGCAACTTGCCAATGTTGTATCTCATGATGTAGGTTGAATTTAGCAATGTTCTTGGCCATTTTGGAAAGCTCTTACATGATACAACAACTGTTTGAACAAGTTTGGTTTTGATCTATTTTGATTCCAAGTGAAAAGTCCCCCTACATTTGGCAAAAAGTGAGGCAGAATCTGACTTAGTGAAAATTTCACTAAGTGTTGGAAAAAGTGACTTTTTCACTTTTCAGCCACTTTGATCACTCCATAACTCAAAATCCTTAATGAATTGGAATGACTTGTAGTTGAAGTTTTTGTAGGTGATAATGAGGGCTACAAATCCATCTTTGGATGAGAAAAAATGGCCTTGTGGTTTAGGAGTTATGGTCACTTTGTTTTTAACTTAGAAAAATTTCTAAGTTTTATGGTTACCCCTTTTACAAGTTATCTCACTTTTCTTGATTTTTCTTGATGAATGATGATTCAAATCATACATTAACATCATATTAGGGTTAAAAATCCATTTTGGTGAAAAATCTCAAAAAGTCAAAGTTGACTTTTGTGCACAGTTGACTTTTTATCAGATGAATTCCAAACTGTGCAATTCTTCAGGAAATCATGTCCTTGACCTAAATCAAACTTGATGGACATGTTCCATGGGTGTCATAGGGTATATTGAGGTATGTCCTAGGGTTTAGGAGCATGTCTAGGTCAAAAGACAAAGTTACAGTTTACTTTTCCCTTAAAACCCTAATTGTGGTGCAGATGGAATTGAGACTTATTGCTCAAACTTCTTGGATTAATCCATTGTCCCAAATGGATCAATATGGTATATTAGAGACCCTCAAATCATCTCTTGAGGTCTTGGCTCATGATTTGTCCCAAAAGTCAACTTAGGGGTGAATTAGGTCAAGGAACCCTAATTCCTGATTTTTGATGTATGCATCCCTTGAGGCAAAATTGACCTGATGCATGGGTTCATGAGGTTCCATGAAGTATATTAGGTTATGTTTTGGATCAATGGCTTGTGCCCAGATGAAACTTTTCATCTGGAGGCCCTGGGTGATCAAAACCCTAATTTGGTGACACTGGCAATCTTGAGGCTTGATCCACCTAGAAGGGAGCAACCTTGTGCTTAATCCTTGAAGTGGGAGTCCTTTTGATCCTTTGAGGATGTTTGAGAGATTAGACAAGTGGAAAATCAAGTCATTTCTTGATTGAGCCTTTGTCTAAAGCTCAGAGAGGGCTTGAAACCCTAATTTTGATTATAGTGGATGCTCACCCATCTTTGAGGCATTTGGTGAGGCATGATGGTTCATCCATATTGTGATGATGATTTGCACAATGATGGGAAATCTTAGTGGTCAAAATTTGGGGTATGACAGATGCCCCTATTTAATCTTCTTGGACCCGAAGGTGTGAAAGACGAAGGTGTTCGGGTATTCGGGGTGCAAGAGGATTAAATATCGGAATACCCGAAATTTTGATGCTGGTTATGAATGGTAGCTTACGCATTCATCTTCTTTAGCTAAGCGATGATGCTTAGAAAAGGTAAACTTCCCCTCGATCCTGGTCTCCTACCAAGGATCTGGTCTTAGTTTCTGATTGTCAACTTCCCCTCGTTCTTGGTTTCCTACCAAGGAACTGGTCCTAGTTTCTGATTTAAACTTCCCCTCGTTCTTGGTTTCCTACCAAGGAACTGGTCTTAGTTTCTTTTGTCAATAAACTTTATTGACAAGGGACGCTATTCGTAGCGGCTTTCCTTCAAACTTCTCGCCGAATTTTCCTAGGGAGATGCCATTTGAGTGGAAAAAGTTTTGATGTCAGACTTGCTGGGGAACCCATTCGTCTAAATTGTAGAGGTACACAAACTTCTCTGTTTTGGAGACGCCATTTGTCGATTCTACTGGGGAAAGCGAGTCTCTTGAGAGACTGTTTTCGTTTGGGGTTACATCATACTTTTCTCGGGATCTTCTCGGAGAAATACCATATGATGGGATCTAATTTTGAGGTGCCAATGACCTTCTCATCAGTGATTTTTTGGAGCAAAACTGGCGTGCTGCCGAATCTCTGACCACGAGGCTTTCTCTGTGGATTTTCCTTAATCCGGGAAAGCAAGGATATCATCTTCAATGGCGAAGAGTGATGTTTATTGAAAGTTTTCTCTGGCTTTTCAGAGGTTCAAGTTATCAAAGTGGTCAAGGACCAACTTCTTTCCAGAATTAAACTGGAAGCGAGGTTGTTTAGACCCAGTATTTCCTGACGAGGCAAGAACTGACAACTCGATTGAGAGGACTTCTACCACTAGGGGACAAGACCGACTAGAGTGATAGTGATGCAATATGAAATGTGAATGCAAATAAAAAATGCATGATGTATGTATGTATATGCTGACAAAACAGACGTGACATACAGACTAATGGATGAACACAATTGGATACTCGGCCATCGCGGGGCGAAGAAGTACCGTTGATTCAAAATAGCAATTCCACCTTGCTTAGGAGAGATAGTCCCGTTGGGAGCTATGTTGATCGGGCTTAGGAGATGAGAACTCGGTCGAGGATGTTAGACGAAACATGGTCTCTGACATTATTGATCCTTCATTCAGGAGTACTGGTCTAGAAGGAGTACCTTGATTCTGCACTTTGAAGTTCGCTTACTTCGGGAGAAGCGATCGATGTTCTTGTGATGTTCAACAGTCAAAAGAAATGCCATCTTTGATTTAAAAGCAGAAAAAGTTTTAACAAGTAAATTCATTTTTGTTTTATTTCAAGAATCGCTGATTAAGTTTAAACAACATCGTTCTGTAAAGCTAAAACAAGTAAAGAATTACAAACACAAGCACAAGGGCTCAAATTTTATTGACAAGGTGGAGATGAGCCAAACGCGTGATTCCAAAGAGTATATACAAAGTTAGAAAATGGTAATTTACAGGGAAAAGGGCTACGTTGAAACATAACGACCATTATCCTTCTACCAACTTTGAGTTCGGGACATCCTGAGCTTCTGTCGAAGATGACCTTTGACGGGAGATTTCCTCCGATGGATGCTGTAACTGCTGTTGAGGGACTTGCCTCTGTTGAACATAGTTACTTGCCATTATCCCTAACTTTTTCCTGGATTGTACTATGAGATTCCCAATCCATCGGGATGATTTTTTTTCATGTCTCTAACTTTTGCCTGGACCGCCCTTTCAGGTTTTCAATCCACCGAGACGTTTTTTTTTTTTGTTTTTAGGCGAAGTATTTCTTGACTACATCAACATTCGTGGGGTAGGCAAATTCTTCTCCGTCCATGGTTGCAAGTCTCAAGGCGTCGCCTGAGAAAGCTTTCGTGACCACATAGGGGCCATCATAATTTGGGGTCCATTTGCCCCGAGAATCAGTGAGAAATGATTGTATCTTCTTGAGCACGAGGTCTCCTTTTCTGAAAACACGAGGTCGGACCTTTTTGTCGAACGCCCTATTCATTCTCTGTTGATATAACTGACCGTGGCATAGTGCCGTGATTCGCTTCTCTTCGATCAGGTTCAGTTCGTCGTGTCGACTTTGACACCATTCAGCTTCGGTGAGCTTAGCTTCCATTAATACCCAGATTAATGGGATCTCTACTTCTATGGGGAGAACTGCCTCCATGCCATATACTAGAGAGAAAGGGGTTACCCCTGTTGAAGTGCGGACAGATGTTTGATAACCGTGAAGAGCAAAGGGTAGCATCTCGTGCCAATCTTTGTAGGTTACAACCATCTTTTGAACGATCTTCTTGATGTTCTTGTTAGCCGCTTCTACCGCTCCGTTCATCTTGGGTCGGTAGGGAGATGAGTTATGGTGTTCGATCTTGAACTCAGCGCACAACTCCTTCATCATCTTATTGTTCAAGTTAGATCCATTATCAGTAATGATCTCGCTTGGAACACCATAACGGCAGATGATATTGTTTTTGATAAATCGGACCACCACTTGTCGGGTTACATTGGCGAATGACGCTGCTTCAACCCACTTGGTGAAATAGTCAATGGCTACAAGGATGAACCGATGTCCGTTTGAAGCCTTAGGTTCGATCAAGCCAATCATGTCGATCCCCCATATGGAAAAAGGCCACGGGGAAGAAAGAACTTTGAGATGTGATGGCGGTACTTGAATTTTGTCGGAGTATATCTGACACTTGTGACACCTCCTCATGTACTTGTAGCAATCGGATTCTATTGTCAACCAATAGTACCCTGCTCTGAGAATTTTTCTCGCCATTGTGTGTCCGTTGGCATGAGTGCCAAAGGATCCTTCATGAATTTATTTCATAAGCATGTCTGCTTCTGGTCTGTCTACGCATCGGAGCAAGACCATGTCGAAATTTCTCTTATAAAGAGTGTCACCGCTTAGAAAGAAGTTTCCAGCCAATCTTCTGAGGGTTTTCCTGTCTTTTCTGAGTGCCCCAGCTGGGTACTCTTGTTTCTGAAGGAAGCATTTGATATCATGATACCAGGGTCTGTCGTCTATGACTGCTTCAATCGCGAAGATGTAAGCGGGCCGTTCAAGGCGCATGATGTCGATCTTAGGTATGTTATTCATCGACCTACACTAATCATGGAAGAGAGAGTGCCTAATGCATCAGCCATGTGATTCTCATCACGAGGGATGTAATGAAAGTCGACTCTGTTGAAGAAGGGTAACAACCTCCTTGCATAGCCTTTGTAAGGAATCAATCCTGATTGGTATGTGTTCCAACCTCCTGTGATCTGGTTAATAACCAAGGCTGAATCGCCGTATACGTCCAAGTTTTTGATCCTTAAATCAATCGCTTCTTCGAGACCCATAATACAAGCTTCGTATTTGGCCTCGTTGTTCGTACATTTGAACGTAAGTCTGGCAGTGAAAGGAATGTGGGAACCCTGAGGGGTAACAATGATTGCCCCAATTCCGTTTCCATAATGGTTGACTGCTCCGTCAAAGATAAGTCCCCACTGGGAACCTGGTTCTGGCCCTTCACTGGGTAGCGGTTCATCGCAATCTTTCATTTTTAGATACATGACATCTTCGTCTGGGAAGTCAAACCCGATTGATTCTTGATCATCAATCGGTTGATGAGCCAAATGATCGGCTAAAATACTTCCCTTAACGGCTTTCTGAGCGTGGTACTCTATGTCATATTCTGATAGTAACATCTGCCAACGGGCAATCCTTCCCGTAAGAGCAGGTTTTTCGAAGACGTACTTGATTGGATCCATTTCGGAGACCAACCAAGTAGTGTGACGAATCATGTATTGGCAAAGACGTTTGGCTGCCCAAGCCAAAGCGCAACAAGTTTTTTCAAGCATTGTGTACCGAGTCTCGCAGTCGGTGAATTTCTTGCTTAGATAGTAAATGGCAGACTCTTTCCGTTTAGTTTCGTCTTGTTGGCCAAGTACACATCCCATTGAGTTCTCTAGGACTGTGAGGTAAATGATCAGTGGTCTTCCTTCCACTGGAGGTGATAGAATCGGAGGATTCAACAGATATTCCTTGATACTGTCGAAGGCGGTTTGGCAATCATCTGACCAAACGCAATCCTGATTCTTTTTGAGTAATTTGAAAATCGGCGCACACGTCGCGGTCATAAGGAATATGAATCTGGAGATGTAGTTCAAACGTCCCAGGAATCCTCTGACTTGTTTTTCAGTTTTCGGAGAAGGCATTTCTTGAATGGCCTTGACCTTGTCAGGATCAACCTCAATTCCTTTCTGGCTGACGATGAACCCTAGTAGTTTCCCTGAACGGCCACCGAAGGTGCACTTGTTGGGATTCAAGCGGAGCTTGAATTTTCTTAGACGTTCGAACAATTTGGACAGATGTTCAACGTGCTCATCCTCTGTTCTTGATTTTGCAATCATATCATCGACATATACTTCGATTTCCTTGTGTATCATGTCATGAAACAGAGTAGTCATGGCCCTTTGATAGGTTGCCCTGGCGTTCTTCAAACCGAACGGCATTACCTTGTAACAAAAGGTACCCCATGGGGTAATGAACGAAGTTTTCTCCATGTCTTTCGGCGCCATTTTGATCTGATTATAGCCCGAGAATCCATCCATGAAGGAGAATACTTTGAATTTTGATGTGCTGTCAACCAGCATGTCAATGTGTGGTAAAGGAAAGTCGTCCTTTGGACTTGCCTTGTTCAGATCCCTGTAATCAACACACATTCTGACCTTTCCGCCCTTTTTCGGAACGGGTACGATGTTGGCTAACCATAGAGGATATTCAGATGTGGCGAGGAAACCCGCGTCAATCTGTTTCTGTACCTCCTCTTTGATTTTGATGGCCATGTCCGGGTGAGTGCGTCTCAACCTTTGCTTTAGTGGCAGACATTCTGATCTTAACGGTAAGTGATGTTCCACGATGCTGGTATCCAACCCTGGCATATCCTGATAGGACCAAGCGAACACATCGGGAAACTCTTTGAGAAGCTTTATCAAACCCTCTCTGGAAGTTGGACTGAGCAGTGCCCCAATCCTGATTTCTTTTCTCTCTTTTTCCGAACCCAAGTTAATAGTTTCCAACGGCTCTTTGTGAGGTTCAATGGACCTTTCCTCTTGTCTGAGTAATCGGGAGATCTCTTCTGGAATTTCGTTGTCAACTTCTTCTTCAACCCCAAATACCGGGAACTCAAAGTCGGGAGAAGGCATCGGATCGTATGTTTCAACGGGGTGTAAAACAAGCAATCTGACTGACGTGATGATTCGTGTTTAGAAGAGATAGAGAAAATGCAAGTGTGTGCAGTGTTTTGATTTTACTGCTTGTTTTTATTTGAATTGTTTTTTAGGATTACCATTTTCTGAAAAAGCAAAAAGAGAAAACAGCAATTAATGCGGAAATTATAGAACGACGTTATTTTATTAATAAGCAAGTCGAATCTTGAAACTACAACCCTATAAAACAAAACTCTGTCGCTTTGGGTAGAGCGAAGAGGGAAATTTACAGAAAACGAGCCCTATCAAACATCCGTTTCACCTGGGCAGGGTGAAAGGCTAAAGATGGCAATTACTTTGACTGATGAACGACCTTCGGAACCTCGACGGCAACCCATTGGCGGCGAACTCCTCGGTGAATCACAAAGTCTGGCACCTTCCTTGATTTGTCTTTAGAAATGACGCTGATTTCTGGTGGAGCAGGATCATTGGAATCTGTCTCCCAGGCAGAATTGTCGTAGGAGGATTCCTCTGTTGCATTTTGCATAGCATTGGTGCTCTCAGCTGTATCTCCCCATCCAGTTGGTCGGATATCTTCGAGCTTGATACGAGAGCTTTCGGGAGCAGTGTACTTGACCATAAAGTCGTATTTTCCACTTGGTTGTCCCAGAGTGTCCCAAACTTCTTTGGAACTGGAGAAGTCATCCCTCTCGATGACGTTGCCTCGGGAAAAGCATAATTGATGAATTCTAGTCCTACAAACGTTGCGAATTCATCATCATGTTGAGTAATTTCCGAATGACCTGAGTGTTGATCCCATGACATGATGGGGACACAGGTATTCTGTTCAGTGATGCTCAGCTGAGCTTCATTACTCGGCTGACTTTCTTGCCCTAAGTTTCCTGGGTAAGGCCGCCACATTGGCAGGCCATCCATCGGGCCATAGTAATTGTGGTCAAAGTTGTCTTTCATCAGAGTGTCCTCCTCTAATGAATTTGGCGGAGCACGGCATCCTTCCGGATCACACTCTCCGTAGATCATTTCGACATCTGATCTTGGTATAAATCTCGGACTTTCTGTAGGAAAGCAAAAAGGCATAGGCACCTCTTCCTGAGACATATACCCGTCCTTGTTAAGATAGGACTTCCATTTTTCATCCGTGTCAGAGGAATCTTCCTCATTGATAACATGAACTGTCTGAGACACCGGGTGAAGAAAACCTCCACTGTGGAAGAAGTTTTGAAGGGGATGAAGACTTTCATCGTTGGCAACTGTCTGGGTACAGGTTGCAGAAAAACCAAGACCCTTCTTTGTTTTATTGTCAATAGGAACGACAAGCCGTCCCCATCCTGTCGTATTGGTACTCTCGACCGCTTTGATAGCATCTTTGTATGAAAAAATTGAAGTTCCTTCTTTGAACTGATTGTCCTTGCTCACCGATAGTGCTTGGAACTGAGTTCCAATAACCTCCTCGGGTTCTATACCAGCAGATGATGACAAGTTACTCACAAGCAAGGCTTGTTCCCCACAAACCGTGACAAGTTGATCGTTCTTGACGAACTTTAGCTTTTGGTGGAGGGTCGAAGTAACCGCTCCAGCCTGATGTATCCAAGGTCTTCCTAATAAACAACTGTATGTTGCCCGGATGTCTATGACCTGGAAAGTGATTTGGAAAGTGTGAGGACCAATAGTTATGGGAAGATCAACTTCGCCGGTAACTGTTTTCCTGGATCCGTCGAATGCTTTGACGACGACCTCACTGACTCTCATCGGAGGGCCCTTGAATGATAATTGCATCAAAGTGGACTTCGGTATAACATTCAGGGCTGACCCTGTGTCTACCAGTACGTTGGCTAAAGCATCGCCCTGACAGTTAACTGTAATGTTGAGCGCCATGTTATGACGGCGACCCTCTTCAGGTAATTCTTCATCACTAAATCCCAAATTATTGCAGGAAGTGATGTTAGAGACAATGCTATCGAATTGTCTGATTGTTACATCCTGTTCCACAAAGGCTTGCTCCAAGACTTTCTGTAGAGCCTCTATGTGTGCTTCTGAACTGAGTAACAGTGATAATACTGAGATCTTTGAAGGAGTCTGTAACAGTTGATCAACAATGTTATATTCACTCCTTTGGATGAGCTTTAGCATCTCATCCTTGTCTTTTGAAAAGTCGGGATTACTAGATTGACCAACTGGCGGATCAGGAATTTTTGCCTGAAGTTCCTTTTCTTTGTTGGATTCTCCAACCCCTCGGTTGAAGATTCGACCGCTCCGTGTTACACGACTGATGTCTGCAATATTCACGACGGAGGGTAATGGAATTTCCTTTCCATTCTCGATTATTGTTGCACCGTATTTGTAAGGGATTGCCTTAGCTGATTCATACGGTAGTGGCCCCGATAGATAGATGACTATGGGAACCTTCTGATTTTTCTGACCATCGTAAGTGACCTCGACCCGTTCCTGGTTGGGAACTTCAGATTCGTCAAGTAGAGGGATGATGGAAAAAACATCCCTGGCCCTATGATGACCAGAGATTGTGACAACATCCTCGACTTGATCGGCAAGGTAGTTCGGCGTCCAGTTGATGGGTCCAGAACCTGGATATGGACGAATTTCTCCATGATCGACTTGACCCTGAAGAGCTGCTCTCACAAGGTAACACCCTTGGTTACTTTCCGAACAGATGCTACAACTGTCATAGTTGTGTGGAGGCACCTGGCCACGCCCACTTTGAATACAATGTAACCTCACTAGGTTACCTTCCATTGATCGGACATCCTGACTTTGACGACGAGTAGGATTCCTGTTATTGATACTAATTCGCTGAGTATCTTCATCCATGTAGATTGGCATCCACCAGTGATTTAACAAGTGCTGAAGCGCCTCCTGGACAAGGGTACAACCTCGATCATTTTTGCAACCTGCTTTACAGCTTTGATAGTCATGTGATATTGAGAATCCAAGTCGGACCTGCTCAGCATGTAACTCTACCAGGTTGGTATTCATTACGCGGATATCGAAGATCTGAACCATGTTGATTTGATAGGAGTTCCTATCATGGTAGTCTTGGATCCATCCAAGATCCATCTGACGCTGGAGGGCCTCTTGTATGAAAGAGCATCCCTGTTTGTTTACCGAGCAAATCAGACAGGAACTATAATCGTGTCGTGGCAGATTATGATACTGGCTTTGCCTTGAGTACATCGCCACCAAGTTGACATTCATAGCACGGATGTCGTGGTTCTGAATGATGTTGGAATTCGTGTAAACCATGTTAACTCCACGAACTCGATGCTCTTGGATCCATCCGAGATCCATCTGTTCCTGTAGAGCTGATTGCACTATCGAACATCCTTGATTGTCTTTAGAGCAGATATCACACTGGTGATAGTTATGAGGTGGCACATGGCCATATCCACTCTGTCTACAATGCATCTTGACCAGATTGGTTTTTAACAAGAATACATCATGAATTTGATAGACATTGTTAGTCTCTTTCTCAATCAGATTGACTGCAGTTTTCTCATGTTGAGGCAGCGGGTTTGTGAGAACATTAGGATTCGTATCTTTGAAAGACAAGAGCCCGCTCCTAACAAGCTTTTGCACGTCAGATTTGAAATTGAGACAAGTCTCAATGTTATGCCCTGAACCTCCTTGATGATAAGGGCATGTTTGATCCGCCTTAAACCAAAAAGGCGGATTTCCCGGAACTGTAAGAGGAGACTTAGTCTGAATGTGCCCCTTAGCCAGTAGCAACGGAAATAATTCTGCGTACAACATGGGTATAGGATCAAATCCTGATGGCCGTGTTGTACGGTTGTTGTTATATGGAGGACGAGCCTGCTGAAGAGGCTGTTGTATCCTTTGCTGATCAGGTTGGCTCTGCGCAACCTGAGGTTGATACATAGGAACAGGCGCGGTGTTGATAGCAGGAGTCACAGCTGCTACTGGTTGATAACGTCGCCTTTGCTTTCCAAGAGAGATATTCCCAATATCTTGCTCTTTTTTCTTAGGGAGAGCACTACCGTATTTTTTAGTACCGCTCGCTGATCCAGTGTCTTTTACCAAACGTCCTTCTCGGACGGCTTCCTCAAGACGTACACCCATGCCAACCATTTCGGTGAAATCACTGGGTGCACTGGCAACCATTCGGTCATAGTAAAATGAGCTTAAGGTCTTTAAGAAGATTTTTGTCATCTCTTTTTCCTCAAGAGGTGGACAAATTTGAGCGGCAATTTCACGCCACCTCTGAGCATACTCCTTAAAGGTTTCTTTGTCCTTTTGCGACATTGATCTGAGTTGATCTCTGTCGGGTGCCATGTCCAAATTGTACTTGTATTGTTGGACGAAGGCAGTACCAAGATCTCTAAAAGTGCTTATTATAGCACGGTTTAAACCCATGTACCATTTGAGTGCGGAACCGGTTAATCTATCCTGGAAGTAGTGAATCAGCAGGTCCTGATTCTCCGTCTGAGCTGACATCCGCCGAGCGTACATCACCAGATGGCTTTGAGGGCAAGAGTTACCCTTGTACTTTTCAAAGTCGGGCACTTGGAACTTGTGCGGGACTTTCACATTGGGGACTAAGCAGAGATCCGCGGCGTCCTTTCCAAATAGATCCTGACCGCGAATGGCTTGCAGTTCCTTCTTCATCTCCAGGAACTGTTCCTGGAATTCATCCATTCTATCGAACATAGTTTCCTTCTTACTAGAAGGTGTTGGCGGAATCTGTCCTTCCGGGACAGTGTGCACCACAGGGGGTGGTACCGTGACTACGGCAGCAAATCTTGGCGTTTCCCGAAGTTTGTAACCTTTAGGAGTCTTCAGTATGCCCCGGGCATCTTCGCTTTCCCGAAGTTTGTAACCTTCAGGCCCATCGGCTTCTTTTGCGATTCCCTGATCTTCAGTGATCGGCGAAACATATCCTTCCGGGATATAGTTAACAGGCATGCCCCACGGACGATCTTTCGGCATCTGATACCTAGGATCATACTTTTCTATGATGGGCGTTGAGGTGATCTCTAAGATCACAGTTCTTTGTAGCTGAGCTTCTGCCATGGCTTGCATGTCGTTACGAAGCTTTCTCATATCCTCTCTCAGAGCGTCGATCTCTTCTTTCAACTCTCTATTTTCTTCCTCAAGATTATCCATCTTTTTCTGACGATTGGCTTGAGTATTATACGAATGAGACAGTTTGACTCTAGAATCGAGACACAAACGTGAGATTCGTAGGTAAGAAGAATACGCGATGTGAGAATGATGAATGCAATGATTATATTAATTGTTCTTTTTGGTTTAATCAAAATAAACTTCGACAATTAGATTGTAAATATCAAACAGTGGGGAAACCCCTTTTTATTGAATTCCAAAGGATTACAGAAATGGAAATACAGTAGATTACAAAGTGCAGAAACAGGAACCTAAACTAATGGGTTCCGAGTCCTCTTCTTTGACCGGGGCGCTTAGGCCGTTGTCGGGTTGCCATTCCTTTGCCAGGTGAAAGGAGCGAGCAAATTCCTTTGGTCATCTTGATTCTCTACAACATGCTGCTCCAAAATTTCAATCAGAGCATCTTTCTCTTTTAGTAGTTACTGTATTTGGATACACTCTACGTCGAGGGTGCGGTACTTGTTCTTCCAAGATCTTCTTTCCTTTTGAACTTTGTTGAGAGTAACCTGAAGCCTTTCAGTTTCCGTCATGAAGTACATGACAGTTTCCCTCGGTGGAAGAATTTCGTAACGAGGATAAGGCATCTTTAGCTTGAGAGCTCTAGTTTGTACCCAATGGAGATAAGGCTCCACCGAGACACAGTCTGGTTTTCCCAGAGACTCTCGTCCTTTCTTATGAACATGTTTCCAAGCTTGCACTATTTCCATCTTTAGTGCTCTGTCACTTTCTCCTTTTTTGAAGAAAAGACCTTCCAGATGAACACCTAGTGGGATGTGTCTCATCGGGTATCCAAATTGACGAAGAACCAATGTCGGATGATAGTTGATTCCTCCTTTAGTTCCTATGAGGGGTACGTTGGGGAAGTTTCCACAACGGTCAATGATTCTAATTCCCTCATAAATCCTATTACACCAATCTATATCAGAATTGGTGAGAAACATGATCTTCTGCGACCAACGTAAGACACTCTTGCAATCCCAAAAAGCAGCAGACTTAGGCAAGTGAGAGATAAACCATTTGTAGAGCAAAGGTACACAGCATGTGACCACCCCTCCACTGTACAAATTTCCCAAGTGTACAGAATGATACATATCTGCGAGCAAAGTCGGCACAGGGTTTCCAATGAGAAAAACCTTAATAGCATTGATATCGACGAAATTATTGATGTTGGGAAACAAAAATAACCCGTAGGTGAGCAAGACAAAGATGCTTTCAAAAGCAGTCGTGTTCCCTATACTAGCAAAGTACAGGGCTTTCTTTGTCAAGAACTGGGCTGGCAAACCTTGGATGCCACCCTTAGTGGTCATGTGAGTCCTGACCTCAGACTCGTCCAAATAAATTGCTATTGCAATAGTCTGATTCTTTGGAATTTCTTCCAGTCCAAAAAATGGAGCTCGATTAGTGATATGTAAATCAGTCAGATGAGAATACTCCTCCAGCGTTGGTGCAAGCTGGTAATCCGGGAATGTGAAACAGTGATAAACCGGATCGTAGAACTGAATGAGTGCGTCCATGATCCCCTTAATCACATGGACTCTTAACAGTGGTAGCAAACCACCGTGCTTGGCTCTGAAAGCCTCTGGGTTAACGATCATCCTCACTAACTTTCTCAAATCCTCTAGCTTTGGAACCTTGAAGGTATACTGGTGAGTTCTCCTTCTACCGAAATCCATTAATGCACTCTTTTTCTATGATATTTGCAATCACAGTCTTAGTTTAATTTGAAAAACAGAGAGACTAGAAGAGAAGTTTTTTGAATGTTTTAATGTTTTATTAAATGGATGCATGAATGCAGCACACAAAAACATAGAAAAAACATGGGGTCAAAGGGTCGTTGTCATGAAGTCAATGCTCTACCCATCCCCAAAGGTTTATACTAGGGTGATTTTTGTACCTGTACTCATTATCATCAGCTCCTCCCAGGAAAGCAAAACAACAAGCGGATCGCCAGCGAGTAGTAGAAAAATCTTAGAGTAAGTGCCATTCACCGAGAATAGATCACCAGCCTCAAATGAGGGTAGTATCGCGTAACAACTATTTTCGATAGTTTCTCCACTACGAAAGGGTTTGGCTCCTCAGCTTCTCAGACTTAACAACCGGCCCATTGGCTAGAAGAGTGAATGGGTTGCGTTGGTCAGCCTCCACTGAGGTTGATGGTTGACCCCGTCGCCATCACTTATCTTAAGTGTATACTCATTCTCACCACATGCGGCATCACACGCATTCCCAGTAGCAGAAAAATAAACACATATAGCAATTAGGAAAAGCAGTATATATATTTGTCCTAAACATCCTAGACCTTTAAAGCTAAGGATCCTGAGTTCCTGACAGGAATGGGTTCCCCGGCGGAAGCCCCAATCTGTGGTATTCACACAAGAAATGAAAAGAAGAAAAAGTTTGACAAAGACCCGCCCCACGGTGGGCGCCATTTTTCTGTGAAAAATGGGGACGACCGTGCCTAGATCTAACCTTAAAAGGCCCCACAGTGGGCGCCATTTTTCTGTAGCGAGCGATTTTGGACGCGGTTCTTAAGCGCTGGTCGCTCTCTGTGGTTTGAGCTTAAACTACAGGTCGATTCATTTTTTATCCTATTGTGAGCTGAATAGGGAAGGGAAATAGATGTCTCCAATTAACCCTGCTTGCATACTGAGTTTAAATAGCGGTCTGTTAAGTTACGGATGCTATCAATGTGGGGGGGCCTTTGTACTGGTTATTTGTATTTTCACCAATATTGTTTCTTTCTTTTTACCTGGGCAGAGGGTTTCTGACGGGGAATAAGGATTAGGATGTTAGGACTGATGCTTTTGAATTACTGCTTTTTGATTGATGGAGATATGGGATTTGGGTTTTTTGTTGATTGCGCTCGCTAAGATCTTTTCTTTCGATCTTATGCCTACGTATTCCCGTTTACCGAAACAGGGAAATCAGAGCGTTCGTAGTTCCTCCTAGTCTATGGGAGGAAATGGGCGTTTTTGGTGTCTTGTTCAAAGCCCAAGACGTGAAGCGAAAGGTGGTTTGTATCTTGTTCAAAGCCCAAGATGTGAAGCTAAAAGGTCTATTTGTGTCTTGTTTAAAGCCCAAGACGTGAAGCTGAAAGACCTCGGTTTTAGAGAGAATTTGTCATCTCTAAAGAGGGGAAAAGGAGAATTACTTTAACTGGGATACGCGGATCCGAGCAATGCCATAATTTCTGAAGAAAAGGGTTTTAACCTGAAGGAGAAGACTTTAACTCAGTGTAGAGCAATGCCATCTTTCCTTAGGAATTTCTCATGCTAAAAGAGGGACAGTGGCGTGGATGTAGATGATCCAGAGGTTTTCCGCTTACAGCGATTAGATGAAGGGAAAGGAGTTGTTGATGTTTGTGTACTGTGAACGAGGCACAACTTTGATGCTAAAAGGTTGATTGGATCAACCAGTGGTTTTCTTATATAAAGCCTAAGAGGGGGCTATTATGTGTCTCGTACAAAGCCCGAGAGAGAGGCTAAAAAGGTTTTGACTCAACGGTGGAATCTTTTGGTATCCCGTATAAAGCCCGAGATGGAGGTTATTTGACTCAACAAGGGAGTTTTTGTATCTCGTACGAAGCCCGAGATGGAGGCTGTTATTTATTTGGCTCAGTGAGAACCTTTTTGTATCTCGTATAAAGCCCGAGATGGAGGCGAAAAGGGGGATTGACTCAACGAGGGAGTCTCTTTATGTGTCTTGTACAAAGCCCGAGAGAGAGGCTAAACGTTGTTTGACTCCGCTGGGGAGAATCATTTGTACAAAGCCCAAGAGGAGGCTAGGGTGTCTGTTTCAGTTGAGTGACAGGTCCAGTATACTGATTTTGAAAGAGAAAATCAGTTCTTATATGAGCAATACCGTACTCATGGATTAGATCTGAGGATCGGGGTGGTTTCCTTTCCTTCGAGGAAACGGGAAATCCAAAGGGTATTGAGACTGTCCGAGTCTACGGGTTTCCTTCCTATTTAACGAAGGGGTGCTTGAGAATGTCTTTGAGACTCAAGGAAGTTAGACTGTCCGTGTCTAGAGTTTTATCTTTTGTACCATGTTGTGAGAAACAGTAGTAGACTCTATGAAAGGACTGTTCTATGCATATGACTAAGTTCTGTTCCTATACCTCTAGGAGGTCGTCGGGACAATTTGTACGAAGCCCAAGAGGAGGCTGGAAACTTTTAAGAAGCCGACGTGTCCTTGTACTAAGCCCAAGAGGAGGCTATCATTCCCAGAGGAAGAGATCATTATACGAAGCCTAAGAGGAGGTTGTGAATACTTCTTAGAAGCCGTAGGGTCCTTGTACGAAGCCCAAGAGGAGGCGGGGTGGCTTTTAGGAAGCCTGTGGGTCCTTGTATAATGCCCAAGAGGAGGCCGATGCTATTAAGAAGCCTGCGGGTCTATCATCTCCTTTCCATTAGGAGAGATAACTCTTTTAAAGATAAAAACCACTGGTAAACGTGCGAGGTTTACTATCCAGCGACTTTTAGCTTTTAAAGAGGGTTCCTTAGTTAAGGTCCAAGATTATGACCGTAGTGGGTACCCAAACCCCGAGACATTCAAGGCAAGCTATTCACAAGGAATAGATCAAGTCAGGAAAGTTCGAGAATTTGGAAGAAACTCAAAGATGCCATTCACGGAGAATACATTCATCTTGGGGAGTAGAGCTTCTTGACGATTCCTAAGGAGGACAGCCGAAGAGAAGACTGTATCTGGTGCTCCTATTGGGGATCTAGGCGTCTATTTCTACGAATAAATGAAACGGCGTTACCTAGTTCTAGACGTAGTTGCCGGGGAAACTCGAAATATCTATACTATTATTACACAGTAAATATGAGTTTATGAAAGGAGACTTACAGTGAGCAGCCCCACAATACAGTTTGTAATATGAAAGCAGTAAACGAAAGCGATAACCACTTACTCGGTTGGAGTGCTTCCATGCTGTTTGGTTAGTTGTTCAACAAAGAAAGATTGAAAACAACAGCATATTCAAAATCAAAGGAGAAAGTGCTTTGAAAAAGAAAGATTTTGGGCTTACAGCTCGAGGAGAGGCCCAGGGTTTTATCAGTGAGCGCACTGTTTGAATTTTGTACAGAGGGACTTATACAAGTGACTGGGGCCCAAAATGGTTTTCTGTACAAAGGGATGGGTCTTACACTCTCTCAAGAGGCCCAAAAAGGTTTAAAGGAAAAAGAGTGGGGCTTATAACTCGAGGGTAGGCCCAAATGATTTTTCGTTTATAAATGGCGATCGCGCCGAGGTTTTCCTTTTAACGGAGGGACTTATACAATAAGTGAGACCCAAGATGTTTTGGTTAAAAGGGGGATTGGGTCTTACACTCTAATAGAGGCCCAAAGTGTTTTTAATGGGTCTTATAGCTCAAGGAGAGGCCCAAGTGTTATTTTGAAAAGGGCGATGATCGCGCCGTTTGTTTTTGACGGTATCGGGACTTATACAATATACTGAGGCCCAAAATGATTTGTTCAAAAAAAGGATTGGGTCTTACACTCTACTAGAGGCCCAAAAAGTTTTAAGAAAAAGAAATGGGTCTTACTACTCGAGGGTAGGCCCAAATTTATTTAAAAAAGGCGACGATCGCGCCGTTTACTTGTACAGAGGGACTTATACAATGAATGAGGCCCAAAAAGTTTTGTACAAGGGGGGATGGGTCTTACACTCTCTCAAGAGGCCCAAAGTGTTTTGAAAATGATTTATGAGGGTTGAATTAATCCAAAACCCTAATTTGTTTTCAAAATGTATTTAATTGAATAAAAATTCAATTAAAATGATCAAAAATTGTTTAACACATGGAAAACAAATTGTGATCTTGGATTAATGCTTCAAAAATTAAGTATTGACCTACAAAATAATTAGAAAGCATTAAAAGTTGCAAAATCAATGTAGAAAAAATATTTAAAATGCCAAAAACAATCAAAATATTAGTTCTTTGCAAAAATATCAATTATATGAAATAAATAATATTTTTTGGGATTTTTTGATAAAATAAAATATTTTAACATTTTTGTGAATTATTAAAAAAAGAATCAACTCAAAATCATTAAAACTCAGAGAGAAATTAATTTTTGAATCAATTAAACAAAATCACAAAATTCAAATATTTGAATTTCTAAAAATGGCGCCAAGAACAAGCTGAAGAACACGCGCGTGTTCTTGGTTTCTCAGATTTGCATTTTCTATCCAATCTCCATGAATACGTAATCATATCATGCAATCCATATATCATTATGCTCGTCTCAACCTCACGATCATGTCTATGTACTTTAATTTCATTTAAATTAAACATACAACAAGAAATCACGAAGAGACCTCAAGAACCCTAATTTCTGCATGAAGGCTAGGATTTTTTATACACGATTCAAACAATGCAATTAATTGAGGGAAAACATTCCATGCATGATTATGAACATATGGCCAAATTATTGTGCGAGGAAATATGCATAGATTGAGAGATGACCAAGCATGTGCTTACCTCTAGGTCGTGACAGCAAGTTCAAAGTGATTTTTGATTTGGAGGTGTTACAGATGAGTGGTGATGATCTGAACATCTTCCCTACACCCAATGGATTGTGTTTGGATGGTTGAACTTGATTGAAATTGGATGGATCATTTTGTGGTACCTCAGCTGCACTTTGGTTAAAACCTTGAGCAACCAGCTGGTGATTTTGTGAAATTGATGTTTCAGAAGTAATCTAAGTGTTTGATCAGCTCATATGTGATGTATGTGAGGTGTGTGAGTGATTGGTTTGATTGGAATTGCTCTCAAACTCAAAACCCGATAGTGACTTGCCTTAGAAGGCAAAATTGGAGTGAAAGAAGAGATTTTGAGGAAAGCATCTGTTAGTTGGCTTTGGTGTACTTAAACTGACCACAATTGAGCTCTATTTATAGTAGAGCAAGTTTGTTTTGCAAGGAATAGTGCATGGCAACTGCAGCAGGTGTTTCCTCAATGTTGGCCAATGGAAATGAAAGTCTCCTCTAGCCATTGACTAGAGGTTAGGGCACAGAGCTATGGTCCCCTTGGTCTTGGATAAGTCTTGACTGATTTCAGATGAGAATGGCTCAGTCCATGCCACCTTGATGGTTCCATTGAATGCCTCATTCCAAATTTGAAGTCTTGTCCCTATTTTGGCCATTCTAGGTTCAACATGCTATTTCTTGTTCCATGGACTTTGGAGGCTTGGCTCAGTGATTGTCCCCTTTAGATTCAATCCTCTGAGGTGTCCAAGTGGATAAGAGCAATTGAATTTGGCTGATTTTGGCAAATCGACCAAAGTTGCAAATTCTGCCTTGCTTTGACAGATTTCAGCAAGGCAACTTGCCAATGTTGTATCTCATGATGTAGGTTGAATTTGGCAATGTTCTTGGCCATTTTGGAAAGCTCTTACATGATACAACAACTGTTTGAACAAGTTTGGTTTTGATCTCTTTTGATTCCAAGTGAAAAATCCCCCTACATTTGGCAAAAAGTGAGGCAGAATCTGACTTAGTGAAAATTTCACTAAGTGTTGGAAAAAGTGACATTTTCACTTTTCAGCCACTTTGATCACTCCATAACTCAAAATCCTTAATGAATTGGAATGACTTGTATTTGAAGTTTTTGTAGGTGATAATGAGGGCTACAAATCCATCTTTGGATGAGAAAAAATGGCCTTGTGGTTTAGGAGTTATGGTCCTCCAAAGTTGGTACCCTTGCCATTTTGTTTTTAACTTAGAAAAATTTCTAAGTTTTATGGTTACCCCTTTTACAAGTTATCTCACTTTTCTTGATTTTTCTTGATGAATGATGATTCAAATCATACATTAACATCATTTTAGGGTTAAAAATCCATTTTGGTGAAGAATCTCAAAAAGTCAAAGTTGACTTTTGTGCACAGTTGACTTTTTATCAGATGAATTCCAAACTGTGCAATTCTTCAGGAAATCACGTCCTTGACCTAAATCAAACTTGATGGACATGTTCCATGGGTGTCATAGGGTATATTGAGGTATGTCCTAGGTTTTAGGAGCATGTCTAGGTCAAAAGTCAAAGTTACAGTTGACTTTTCCCTTAAAACCCTAATTGTGGTGCAGATGGAATTGAGACTTATTGCTCAAACTTCTTGGATTAATCCATTGTCCCAAATGGATCAATATGGTATATTAGAGACCCTCAAATCATCTCTTGAGGTCTTGGCTCATGATTTGTCCCAAAAGTCAACTTAGGGGTGAATTAGGTCAAGGAACCCTAATTCCTGATTTTTGATGTATGCATCTCTTGAGGCAAAATTGACTTGATGCATGGGTTCATGAGGTTCCATGAAGTATATTAGGTTATGTTTTGGATCAATGGCTTGTGCCCAGATGAAACTTTTCATCTGGAGGCCCTGGGTGATCAAAACTCTAATTTGGTGACACTGGCGATCTTGAGGCTTGATCCACCTAGAAGGGAGCAACCTTGTGCTTAATCCTTGAAGTGGGAGTCCTTTTGATCCTTTGAGGCTGTTTGAGAGATTAGACAAGTTGAAAATCAAGTCATTTCTTGATTGAGCCTTTGTCTAAAGCTCAGAGAGGGCTTGAAACCCTA
The DNA here is from genome assembly GCA_022829125.1 of Lathyrus tuberosus. NCBI lineage: Eukaryota > Viridiplantae > Streptophyta > Magnoliopsida > Fabales > Fabaceae > Lathyrus > Lathyrus tuberosus. The sequence goes on from JALAZF010000504.1 coordinate 591,535, forward strand.
ATTTTGATTATAGTGGATGCTCACCCATCTTTGAGGCATTTGGTGAGGCATGATGGTTCATCCATATTGTGATGATGATTTGCACAATGATGGGAAATCTTAGTGGTCAAAATTTGGGGTATGACAGATGCCCCTATTTAATCTTCTTGGACCCGAAGGTGTGAATGACGAAGGTGTTCGGGCATTCGGGGTGCAAGAGGATTAAATATCGGAATACCCGAAATTTTGATGCTGGTTATGAATGGTAGCTTACGTATTCATCTTCTTTAGCTAAGCGATGATGCTTAGAAAAGGTAAACTTCCCCTCGATCCTGGTCTCCTACCAAGGATCTGGTCTTAGTTTCTGATTGTCAACTTCCCCTCGTTCTTGGTTTCCTACCAAGGAACTGGTCTTAGTTTCTGATTTAAACTTCCCCTCGTTCTTGGTTTCCTACCAAGGAACTGGTCTTAGTTTCTTTTGTCAATAAACTTTACTGACAAGGGGCGCTATTCGTAGCGGCTTTCCTTCAAACTTCTCGCCGAATTTTCTTGGGGAGATGCCATTTGAGTGGAAAAAGTTTTGATGTCAGACTTGCTGGGGAACCCATTCGTCTGAATTGTAGAGGTACACAAACTTCTCTGTTTTGGAGACGCCATTTGTCGATTCTACTGGGGAAAGCGAGTCTCTTGAGAGACTATTTTCGTTTGGTGTTACATCATACTTTTCTCAGGATCTTCCCGGAGAAATGCCATATGATGGGATCCAATTTTGAGGTGCCAATGACCTTCTCATCAGTGATTTTTCGGAGCAAAACTGGCGTGCTGCCGAATCTCTGACCACGAGGCTTTCTCTGTGGATTTTCCTTAATCCGGGAAAGCAAGGATATCATCTTCAATGGCGAAGAGTGATGTTTATTGAAAGTTTTCTCTGGCTTTTCAGAGGTTCAAGTTATCAAAGTGGTCAAGGACCAACTTCTTTCAGAATTAAACTGGAAGCGAGGTTGTTTAGACCCAGTATTTCCTGACGAGGCAAGAACTGACAACTCGATTGAGAGGACTTCTACCACTAGGGGACAAGACTGACTAGAGTGATAGTGATGCAATATGAAATGTGAATGCAAATAAAAAATGCATGATGTATGTATGTATATGCTGACAAAACAGACGTGACATACAGACTAATGGATGAACACAATTGGATACTCGGCCATCGCGGGGCGAAGAAGTACCGTTGATTCAAAATAGCAATTCCACCTTGCTTAGGAGAGATAGTCCCGTTGGGAGCTATGTTGATCGGGCTTAGGAGATGAGAACTCGGTCGAGGATGTCAGACGAAACATGGTCTCTGACATTATTGATCCTTCATTCAGGAGTACTGGTCTAGAAGGAGTACCTTGATTCTGCACTTTGAAGTTCGCTTACTTCGGGAGAAGCGATCGATGTTCTTGTGATGTTCAACAGTCAAAAGAAATGCCATCTTTGATTTAAAAGCAGAAAAACTTTTAACAAGTAAATTCATTTTTGTTTTATTTCAAGAATCGTTGATTAAGTTTAAACAACGTCGTTCTGTAAAGCTAAAACAAGTAAAGAATTACAAACACAAGCACAAGGGCTCAAATTTTATTGACAAGGTGGAGATCAGCCAAACGCGTGATTCCAAAGAGTATATACAAAGTTAGAAAATGGTAATTTACAGGGAAAAGGGCTACGTTGAAACATAACGGCCACTATCCTTCTACCAACTTTGAGTTCGGGACATCCTGAGCTTCTGTCGAAGATGACCTTTGACGGGAGATTTCCTCCGATGGATGCTGTAACTGCTGCTGAGGGACTTGCCTCTGTTGAACATAGTTACTTGCCATTATCCCTAACTTTTTCCTGGATTGTACTATGAGATTCCCAATCCATCGGGATGATTTTTTTTCATGTCTCTAACTTTTGCCTGGACCGCCCTTTCGGGTTTTCAATCCACCGAGACGTTTTTTTTTTAGTTTTTAGGCGAAGTATTTCTTGACTACATCAACATTCGTGGGGTAGGCAAATTCTTCTCCGTCCATGGTTGCAAGTCTCAAGGCGCCGCCTGAGAAAGCTTTCGTGACCACATAGGGGCCATCATAATTTGGGGTCCATTTGCCCCGAGAATCAGTGAGAAATGATTGTATCTTCTTGAGCACGAGGTCTCCTTTTCTGAAAACACGAGGTCGGACCTTTTTGTCGAACGCCCTCTTCATTCTCTGTTGATACAACTGACCGTGGCATAGTGCCGTGATTCGCTTCTCTTCGATCAGGTTCATTTCATCGTGTCGACTTTGACACCATTCAGCTTCAGTGAGCTTAGCTTCCATCAATACCCGGATTGATGGGATCTCTACTTCTATGGGGAGAACTGCCTCCATGCCATATACTAGAGAGAAAGGGATTGCCCCTGTTGAAGTGCGGACAGATGTTTGATAACCGTGAAGAGCAAAGGGTAGCATCTCGTGCCAATCTTTGTAGGTTACAACCATCTTTTGAACGATCTTCTTGATGTTCTTGTTAGCCGCTTCTACCGCTCCGTTCATCTTGGGTCGGTAGGGAGATGAGTTATGGTGTTCGATCTTGAACTCAGCGCACAACTCCTTCATCATCTTATTGTTCAAGTTAGATCCATTATCAGTAATGATCTCGCTTGGAACACCATAACGGCAGATGATATTGTTTTTGATAAATCGGACCACCACTTGTCGGGTTACATTGGCGAATGACGCTGCTTCGACCCACTTGGTGAAATAGTCAATGGCTACAAGGATGAACCGATGTCTGTTTGAAGCCTTAGGTTCGATCAAGCCAATCATGTCGATCCCCCATATGGAAAAAGGCCACGGGGAAGAAAGAACTTTGAGATGTGATGGCGGTACTTGAATTTTGTCGGAGTATATCTGACACTTGTGACACCTCCTCATGTACTTGTAGCAATCAGATTCTATTGTCAACCAATAGTACCCTGCTCTGAGAATTTTTCTCGCCATTGTGTGTCCGTTGGCATGAGTGCCAAAGGATCCTTCATGAATTTATTTCATAAGCATGTCTGCTTCTGGTCTGTCTACGCATCGGAGCAAGACCATGTCGAAATTTCTCTTATAAAGAGTGTCACCGCTCAGAAAGAAGTTTCCAGCCAATCTTCTGAGGGTTTTCCTGTCTTTTCTGAGTGCCCCAGCTGGGTACTCTTGTTTCTGAAGGAAGCATTTGATATCGTGATACCAGGGTCTATCGTCTATGACTGCTTCAATCGCGAAGATGTAAGCGGGCCGTTCAAGGCGCATGATGTCGATCTTAGGTATGTCATTCCATGGACCTACACTAATCATGGAAGAGAGAGTGGCTAATGCATCAGCCATGTGATTCTCATCACGAGGGATGTGATGAAAGTCGACTCTGTTGAAGAAGGGTAACAACCTCCTTGCATAGTCTTTGTAAGGAATCAATCCTGATTGGTATGTGTTCCAACCTCCTGTGATCTGGTTAATAACCAAGGCTGAATCGCCGTATACGTCCAAGTTTTTGATCCTTAAATCAATCGCTTCTTCGAGACCCATAATACAAGCTTCGTATTCGGCCTCGTTGTTCGTACATTTGAACGTAAGTCTGGCAGTGAAAGGAATGTGGGAACCCTGAGGGGTAACAATGATTGCCCCAATTCCGTTTCCATAATGTTTGACTGCTCCGTCAAAGATAAGTCCCCACTGGGAACCTGGTCTGGCCCTTCACTGGGTAGCGGTTCATCGCAATCTTTCATTTTTAGATACATGACATCTTCATCTAGGAAGTCAAACCCGATTGATTCTTGATCATCAATCGGTTGATGAGCCAAATGATCGGCTAAAATACTTCCCTTAATGGCTTTCTGAGCGTGGTACTCTATGTCATATTCTGATAGTAACATCTGCCAACGAGCAATCCTTCCCGTAAGAGCAGGTTTTTCGAAGACGTACTTGATTGGATCCATTTCGGAGACCAACCAAGTAGTGTGACGAATCATGTATTGGCGAAGACGTTTGGCTGCCCAAGCCAAAGCGCAACAAGTTTTTTCAAGCATTGTGTACCGAGTCTCGCAGTCGGTGAATTTCTTGCTTAGATAGTAAATGGCAGACTCTTTCCGTTTAGTTTCGTCTTGTTGGCCAAGTACACATCCCATTGAGTTCTCTAGGACTGTGAGGTAAATGATCAGTGGTCTTCCTTCCACTGGAGGTGTTAGAATCGGAGGATTCAACAGATATTCCTTGATACTGTCGAAGGCGGTTTGGCAATCATCTGACCAAACGCAATCCTGATTCTTTTTGAGTAATTTGAAAATCGGCGCACACGTCGCGGTCATAAGGAATATGAATCTGGAGATGTAGTTCAAATGTCCCAGGAATCCTCTGACTTGTTTTTCAGTTTTCGGAGAAGGCATTTCTTGAATGGTCTTGACCTTGTCAAGATCAACCTCAATTCCTTTCTGGCTGACGATGAACCCTAGTAGTTTCCCTGAACGGCCACCGAAGGTGCACTTGTTGGGATTCAAGCGGAGCTTGAATTTTCTTAGACGTTCGAACAATTTGGACAGATGTTCAACATGCTCATCCTCTGTTCTTGATTTTGCAATCATATCATCGACATATACTTCGATTTCCTTGTGTATCATGTCATGAAACAGAGTAGTCATGGCCCTTTGATAGGTTGCCCCGACGTTCTTCAAACCGAACGACATTACCTTGTAACAAAAGGTACCCCATGGGGTAATGAACGAAGTTTTCTCCATGTCTTTCGGTGCTATTTTGATCTGATTATAGCCCGAGAATCCATCCATGAAGGAGAATACTTTGAATTTTGCTGTGCTGTCAACCAGCATGTCAATGTGTGGTAAAGGAAAGTCGTCCTTTGGACTTGCCTTGTTCAGATCCCTGTAATCAACACACATTCTGACCTTTCCGTCCTTTTTCGGAACGGGTACGATGTTGGCTAACCATTGAGGATATTCAGATGTGGCGAGGAAACCCGCGTCAATCTGTTTATGTACCTCCTCTTTGATTTTGATGGCCATGTCCGGGTGAGTGCGTCTCAACCTTTGCTTTACTGGCAGACATTCTGATCTTAACGGTAAGTGATGTTCCACGATGCTGGTATCCAACCCTGGCATATCCTGATAGGGCCAAGCGAACACATCGGGAAACTCTTTGAGAAGCTTTATCAAACCCTCTCTGGCATTTGGACTGAGCAGTGCCCCAATCCTGATTTCTTTTCTCTCTTTTTCCGAACCCAAGTTAATCGTTTCCAACGGCTCTTTGTGAGGTTCAATGGACCTTTCCTCTTGTCTGAGTAATCGGGAGATCTCTTCTGGAATTTCGTTGTCAACTTCTTCTTCAGCCCCAAATACCGGGAACTCAAAGTCGGGAGAAGGCATCGGATCGTATGTTTCAACGGGGTGTAAAACAAGCAATCTGCATGACGTGATGATTCGTGTTTAGAAGAGATAGAGAAAATGCAAGTGTGTGCAGTGTTTTGATTTTACTGCTTGTTTTTATTTGAATTGTTTTTTAGGATTACCATTTTCTGAAAAAGCAAAAAGAGAAAACAACAATTAATGCAGAAATTACAGAACGACGTTATTTTATTAATAAGCAAGTCGAATCTTGAAACTACAACCCTATAAAACAAAACTCTGTCGCTTTGGGCAGAGCGAAGAGGGAAATTTACAGAAAACGAGCCCTATCAAACATCCGTTTCACCTGGGCAGGGTGAAAGGGTAAAGATGGCAATTACTTTGACTGATGAACGACCTTCGAAACCTCGACGGCAACCCATTGGCGGCGAACTCCTCGGTGAATCACAAAGTCTGGCACCTTCCTTGATTTGTCTTTAGAAATGACGCTAATTTCTGGTGGAGCAGGATCATTGGAATCTGTCTCCCAGGCAGAATTGTCGTAGGAGGATTCCTCTGTTGCATTTTGCATAGCATTGGTGCTCTCAGCTGTATCTCCCCATCCAGTTGGCCGGATATCTTCGAGCTTGATACGAGAGCTTTCGGGAGCAGTGTACTTGACCATAAAGTCGTATTTTCCACTTGGTTGTCCCAGAGTGTCCCAAACTTCTTTGGAACTGGAGAAGTCATCCCTCTCGATGACGTTGACCTCGGGAAAAGCATAATTGATGAATTCTAGTCCTGCAAACGTTGCGAATTCATCGTCATGTTGAGTAATTTCCGAATGACCTGAGTGTTGATCCCATGACATGGTGGGGACACAGGTATTCTGTTCAGTGATGCTCAGCTGAGCTTCATTACTCGGCTGACTTTCTTGCCCTAAGTTTCTTGGGTAAGGCCGCCACATTGGCAGGCCATCCATCGGGCCATAGTAATTGTGGTCAAAGTTGTCTTTCATCAGAGTGTCCTCCTCTAATGAACTTGGCAGAGCACGACATCCTTCCGGATCACACTCTCCATAGATCATTTCGACATCTGATCTTGGTATAAATCTCGGACTTTCTGTAGGAAAGCAAAAAGGCACAGGCACCTCTTCCTGAGACATATACCCGTCCTTGTTAAGATAGGACTTCCATTTTTCATCCGTGTCAGAGGAATCTTCCTCATTGATAACATGAACTGTCTGAGACACCGGGTGAAGAAAACCTCCACTGTGGAAGAAGTTTTGAAGGGGATGAAGACTTTCATCATTGGCAACTGTCTGGGTACAGGTTGCAGAAAAACCAAGACCCTTCTTTGTTTTATTGTCAATAGGAACGACAAGCCGTCCCCATCCTGTCGTATTGGTACTCTCGACCGCTTTGATAGCATCTTTGTATGAAGAAATTGAAGTTCCTTCTTTGAACTGATTGTCCTTGCTCACCGATAGTGCTTGGAACTGAGTTCCAATAACCTCCTCGGGTTCTATACCAGCAGATGATGACAAGTTACTCACAAGCAAGGCTTGTTCCCCACAAACCGTGACAAGTTGATCGTTCTTGACGAACTTTAGCTTTTGGTGGAGGGTCGAAGTAACCGCTCCAGCCTGATGTATCCAAGGTCTTCCTAATAAATAACTGTATGTTGCCCGGATATCCATGACCTGGAAAGTGATTTGGAAAGTGTGAGGACCAATAGTTATGGGAAGATCAACTTCGCCGGTAACTGTTTTCCTGGATCCGTCGAATGCTTTGACGACGACCTCACTGACTCTCATCGGAGGGCCCTTGAATGATAATTGCATCAAAGTGGACTTCGGCATAACATTCAGGGCTGATCCTGTGTCTACCAGTACGTTGGCTAAAGCATCGCCCTGGCAGTTAACTGTAATGTTGAGCGCCATGTTATGACGGCGACCCTCTTCAGGTAATTCTTCATCACTAAATCCCAAATTATTGCAGGAAGTGATGTTAGAGACAATGCTATCGAATTGTCTGATTGTTACATCCTGTTCCACAAAGGCTTGCTCCAAGACTTTCTGTAGAGCCTCTATGTGTGCTTCTGAACTGAGTAACAGTGATAATACTGAGATCTTTGAAGGAGTCTGTAACAGTTGATCAACAATGTTATATTCACTCCTTTGGATGAGCTTTAGCATCTCATCCTTGTCTTTTGAAAAGTCGGGATTACTAGATTGACCGACTGGCGGATCAGGAATTTCTGCCTGAAGTTCCTTTTCTTTGTTGGATTCTCCAACCCCTCGGTTGAAGATTCGACCGCTCCGTGTTACACGACTGATGTCTGCAATATTCACGACGGAGGGTAATGGAATTTCCTTTCCATTCTCGATTATTGTTGCACCGTATTTGTAAGGGATTGCCTTAGCTGATTCATACGGTGGTGGCCCCGGTAGATAGATGACTATGGGAACCTTCTGATTTTTCTGACCATCGTAAGTGACCTCGATCCGTTCCTGGTTGGGAACTTCAGATTCGTCAAGTAGAGGGATGATGGCAAAAACATCCCTGGCCCTATGATGACCAGAGATTGTGACAACATCCTCGACTTAATCGACAAGGTAGTTCGGCGTCCAGTTGATGGGTCCAGAACCTGGATATGGACGAATTTCTCCATGATCGACTTAACCCTGAAGATCTGCTCTCACAAGGTAACACCCTTGGTTACTTTCCGAACAGACGCTACAACTGTCATAGTTGTGTGGAGGCACCTGGCCACGCCCACTTTGAATACAATGTAACCTCACTAAGTTACCTTCCATTGATCGGACATCCTGACTTTGACGACGAGTAGGATTCCTATTATTGATACTAATCCACTGAGTATCTTCATCCATGTAGATTGGCATCCAACAGTGATTTAACAAGTGCTGAAGCGCCTCCTGGACAAGGGTACAACCTCGATCATTTTCGCAACCTGCTTTACAGCTTTGATAGTCATGTGATATTGAGAATCCAAGTCGGACATGCTCAGCATGTAACTCTACCAGGTTGGTATTCATTACGCGGTTATCGAAGATCTGAACCATGTTGATTTGATAGGAGTTCCTATCATGGTAGTCTTGGATCCATCCAAGATCCATCTGACGCTGGAGGGCCTCTTGTATGAAAGAGCATCCCTATTTGTTTACCGAGCAAATCAGACAGGAACTATAATCGTGTCGTGGCAGATTATGATACTGGCTTTGCCTTGAGTGCATCGCCACCAAGTTGACATTCATTGCACGGATGTCGTGGTTCTGAATGACGTTGGAATTCGTGTAAACCATGTTAACTCCACGAACTCGGTGCTCTTGGATCCATCCAAGATCCATCTGTTCCTGTAGAGCTGATTGCACTACCGAACATCCTTGATTGTTTTTAGAGCAGATATCACACTGGTGATAGTTATGAGGTGGCACATGGCCATATCCACTCTGTCTACAATGCATCTTGACCAGATTGGTTTTCAACAAGAATACATCGTGAATTTGATAGACATTGTTAGTCTCTTTCTCAATCAGATTGACTTCAGCTTTCTCATGTTGAGGTAGCGGGTTTGTGAGAACACTAGGATTCGTATCTTTGAAAGACAAGAGCCCGCTCCTAACAAGCTTTTGCACGTCGGATTTGAAATTGAGACAAGTCTCAATGTTATGCCCTGAACCTCCTTGATGATAAGGGCATGTTTGATCCGCCTTAAACCAAAAAGGCGGATTTCCCAGAACTGTAAGAGGAGACTTAGTCTGAATGTGCCCCTTAGCCAGTAGCAACAGAAATAATTCTGCGTACAACATGGGTATAGGATCAAATCCTGGTGGCCGTGTTGTACGGTTGTTGTTATATGGAGGACGAGCCTGCTGAATAGGCTGTTGTGTCCTTTGCTGATCAGGTTGCCTCTGCGCAACCTGAGGTTGATACATAGGAACAGGCGCGGTGTTGATAGCAGGAGTCACAGCTGCTACTGGTTGATAACGTCGCCTTTGCTTTCCAAGAGAGATATTCCCAATATCTTGCTCTTTTTTCTTAGGGAGAGCACTACCGTATTTTTTAGTACCGCTCGTTGATCCAGTGTCTTTTACCAAACGTCCTTCTCGGACGGCTTCCTCAAGACGTACACCCATGCCGACCATTTCGGTGAAATCACTGGGCGCACTGGCAACCATTCGGTCATAGTAAAATGAGCTTAAGGTCTTTAAGAAGATTTTTGTCATCTCTTTTTCCTCAAGAGGTGGACAAATTTGAGCGGCAATTTCACGCCACCTCTGAGCATACTCCTTAAAGGTTTCTTTGTCCTTTTGCGACATTGATCTGAGTTGATCTCTGTCGGGTGCCATGTCCAAATTGTACTTGTATTATGGACGAAGGCAGTACCAAGATCTCTGAAAGTGCTGATTGTAGCACGGTTTAAACCCATGTACCATTTGAGTGCGGCACCGGTTAAACTATCCTGGAAGTAGTGAATCAGCAGGTCCTGATTCTCCGTCTGAGCTGACATCCGCCGAGCGTACATCACCAGATGGCTTTGAAGGCAAGAGTTACCCTTGTACTTTTCAAAGTCGGGCACTTGGAACTTGTGCGGGACTTTCACATTGGGGACTAAGCAGAGATCCGCGGCGTCCTTTCCAAATAGATCCTGACCACGAATGGCTTGCAGTTCCTTCTTCATCTCCAGGAACTGTTCCTGGAATTCATCCATTCTATCGAACATAGTTTCCTTCTTACCAGAAGGTGTTGGCGGAATCTGTCCTTCCGGGACAGTGTGCACCACAGGGGGTGGTACCGTGACTACGGCAGCAAATCTTGGCGTTTCCTGAAGTTTGTAACCTTCAGGAGTCTTCAGTATGCCCCGGGCATCTTCGCTTTCCCGAAGTTTGTAACCTTCAGGCCCAGCGGCTTCTTTTGCGATTCCCTGATCTTCAGTGATCGGCGGAACATATCCTTTCGGGATATAGTTAACAGGCATGCCCCACGGACGATCTTTCGGCATCTGATACCTAGGATCATACTTTTCTATGATGGGCATTGAGGTGATCTCTGAGATCACAGTTCTTTGTAGTTGAGCTTCTGCCATGGCTTGCATGTCGTTACGAAGCTTTCTCATATCCTCTCTCAGAGCGTCGATCTCTTCTTTCAACTCTCTGTTTTCTTCCTCAAGATCATCCATCTTTTTCTGACGATTGGCCCGAGTATTATACGAATGAGACAGTTTGACTCTAGAATCGAGACACAAACGTGAGATTCGTAGGTAAGAAGAATACGCGATGTGAGAATGATGAATTCAATGATTATATTAATTGTTCTTTTTGGTTTAATCAAAATAAACTTCGACAATTAGATTGCAAATATCAAACAGTGGGGAAACCCCTTTTTATTGAATTCCAAAGGATTACAGAAATGGAAATACAGTAGATTACAAAGTGCAGAAACAGGAACCTAAACTAATGGGTTCCGAGTCCTCTTCTTTGACCGGGGCGCTTGGGCTGTTGTCGGGTTGTCATTCCTTTGCCAGGTGAAAGGAGCGAGCAAATTCCTTTAGTCATCTTGATTCTCTACAGCATGCTGCTCCAAAATTTCAATCAGAGCATCTTTCTCTTTTAGTAGTTGTTGTATTTGGATACACTCTACGTCGAGGGTGCGGTACTTGTTCTTCCGAGATCTTCTTTCCTTTTGAACTTTGTTGAGAGTAACCTGAAGCCTTTCAGTTTCCGTCATGAAGTACATGACAGTTTCCCTCGGTGGAAGAATTCCGTAACGAGGATAAGGCATCTTTAGCTTGAGAGCTCTAGTTTGTACCCAATGGAGATAAGGCTCCACCGAGACACAGTCCGGTTTTCCCAGAGACTCTCGTCCTTTCTTATGAACATGTTTCCAAGCTTGCACTATTTCCATCTTTAGTGCTCTGTCACTTTCTCCTTCTTTGAAGAAAAGACCTTCCAGATGAACACCCAGTGGGATGTGTCTCATCGGGTATCCAAATTGACGAAGAACCAATGTCAGATGATAGTTGATTCCTCCTTTAGTTCCTATGAGGGGTACGCTGGGGAAGTTTCCACAACGGTCAATGATTCTGATTCCCTCATAAATCCTATTACACCAATCTATATCAGAATTGGTGAGAGACATGATCTTCTGCGACCAACGTAAGACACTCTTGCAATCCCAAAAAGCAGCAGACTTGGGCAAGTGAGAGATAAACCATTTTTACAGCAAAGGTACACAGCATGTGACCTCCCCTCCGCTGTACAAATTTCCCAAGTGTACAGAATGATACGTATCTGCGAGCAAAGTCGGCACAGGGTTTCCAATGAGAAAAACCTTAATAGCGTTGATATCGACGAAATTATTGATGTTAGGAAACAAAAATAACCCGTAGGTGAGCAAGACAAAGATGCTTTCAAAAGCAGTCGTGGTCCCTATACTAGCGAAGTACAGGGCTTTCTTTGTCAAGAACTGGGCTGGAAAACCTTGGATGCCACCCTTAGTGGTCATGTGAGTCCTGACCTCAGACTCGTCCAAATGAATTGCTATTGCAATAGTCTGATTCTTTGGAATTTCTTCCAGTCCAGAAAATGGAGCTCGATTAGTGATATGTAAATCAGTCAGATGAGAATACTCCTCCAGCGTTGGTGCAAGCTGGTAATCCGAGAATGTGAAATAGTGATAAACCGGATCGTAGAACTGAATGAGCGCGTCCATGATCCCCTTAATCACATGGACTCTTAACAGTGGTAGCAAACCACCGTGCTTGGCTCTGAAAGCCTCTGGGTTAACGATCATCCTCACTAACTTTCTCAAATCCTCTAGCTTTGGAACCTTGAAGGTATACTGGTGAGTTCTCCTTCTACCGAAATCCATTAATGCACTCTTTTTCTCTGATATTTGCAATCACAGTCTTAGTTTAATTTGAAAAACAGAGAGACTAGAAGAGAAGTTTTTTGAATGTTTTAATGTTTTATTAAATGGATGCATGAATGCTGCACACAAAAACATAGAAAAAACATGGGGTCAAAGGGTCGTTGTCATGAAGTCAAGGCTCTACCCATCCCCAAAGGTTTATACTAGGGTGATTTTTGTACCTGTACTCATTATCATCAGCTCCTCCCAGGAAAGAAAAACAACAAGCGGATCGCCAGCGAGTTGTAGAGCAATCTTAGAGTAAGTGCCATTCACCGAGAATAGATCACCAGCCTCAAATGAGGGTAGTATCGCGTAACAACTATTTTTGATAGTTTCTGCACTACGAAAGGGTTTGGCTCCTCAGCTTCTCAGACTTAACAACCGGCCCATTGGCAAGAAGAGTGAATGGGTTGCGTTGGTCAGCCTCCACTGAGGTTGATGGTCGACCCCGTCGCCATCACTTATCTTAAGTGTATACTCATTCTCACCACATGCGGCATCACACGCATTCCCAGTAGCAGAAAAATAAACACATATAGCAATTAGGAAAAGCAGTATATATATTTGTCCTAAACATCCTAGACCTTTAAACCTAAGGATCCTAAGTTCCTGATAGGAATGGGTTCCCCGACGGAAGCCCCAATCTGTGGTATTCACACAAGAAATGAAAGAAGAAAAAGTTTGACAAAGACCCGCCCCACGGTGGGCGCCATTTTTCTGTGAAAAATGGGGACGATCGTGCCTAGATCTAACCTTAAAAGGCCCCACAGTGGGCGCCATTTTTCTGTAGCGAGCAATTTTGGACGCGGTTCTTAAGCGCTGGTCGCTCTTTGCGGTTTGAGCTTAAACTACAGGTCGATTCATTTTTTATCCTATTGTGAGCTGAATAAGGAAGGGAAATAGATGTCTCCAATTAACCCTGCTTGCATACTGAGTTTAAACAGCGGTCTGTTAAGTTACGGATGCTATCAATGTGGGGGGGCCTTTGTACTGGTTATTTGTATTTTCGCCAATACTGTTTCTTTCTTTTTACCTGGGTAGAGGGTTTCTGACGGGGAATAAGGATTAGGATGTTAGGACTGATGCTTTTGAATTACTGCTTTTTGATTGATGGAGATATGGGATTTGGGTTTTTTGTTGATTGCGTTCACTAAGATCTTTTCTTTCGTTCTTATGCCTACGTATTCCCGTTTACCGAAACAGGGAAATCAGAGCGTTTGTAGTTCCTCCTAGTCTATGGGAGGAAATGGGCGTTTTTGGTGTCTTGTTCAAAGCCCAAGACGTGAAGCGAAAGGTGGTTTGTATCTTGTTCAAAGCCCAAGATGTGAAGCTAAAAGGTCTATTTGTGTCTTGTTTAAAGCCCAAGACGTGAAGCTGAAAGACCTCAGTTTTAGAGAGAATTTGTCATCTCTAAAGAGGGGAAAAGGAGAATTACTTTAACTGGGATACGCGGATCCGAGCAATGCCATAATTTCCGAAGAAAAGGGTTTTAACCTTAAGGAGAAGACTTTAACTCAGTGTAGAGCAATGCCATCTTTCCTTAGGAATTTCTCATGCTAAAAGAGGGACAGTGGCGTGGATGTAGATGATCCAGAGTCTTGCCGCTTACAGCGATTAGATGAAGGGAAAGGAGTTGTTGATGTTTGTGTACTGTGAACGAGACACAGCTTTGATGCTAAAAGGTTGATTGGATCAACCAGTGGTTTTCTTATATAAAGCCTAAGAGGAGGCTATTATGTGTCTCGTACAAAGCCCGAGAGAGAGGCTAAAAAGGTTTTGACTCAACGGTGGAATCTTTTGGTATCCCGTATAAAGCCCGAGATGGAGGCTATTTGACTCAACAAGGGAGTTTTTGTATCTCGTACGATGCCCGAGATGGAGGCTTTGTTTATTTGGCTCAGTGAGAACCTTTTTGTATCTCGTATAAAGCCCGAGATGGAGGCGAAAAGGGGGATTGACTCAACGAGGGAGTCTCTTTATGTGTCTCGTACAAAGCCCGAGAGAGAGGCTAAACGTTGTTTGACTCCGCTGGGGAGAATCATTTGTACAAAGCCCAAGAAGAGGATAGGGTGACTGTTTCAGTTGAGTGACAGGTCCAGTATACTGATTTTGAAAGAGAAAATCAGTTCTTATATGAGCAATACCGTACTCATGGATTAGATCTGAGGATCGGGGTGGTTTCCTTTCCTTCGAGGAAACGGGAAATCCAAAGGGTATTGAGACTGTCCGAGTCTGCGGGTTTCCTTCCTATTTAACGAAGGGGTGCTTGAGAATGTCTTTGAGACTCAAGGAAGTTAGACTGTCCATGTCTAGAGTTTTATCTTTTGTACCATGTTGTGAGAAACAGTAGTAGACTCTATGAAAGGACTGTTCTATGCAGATGACTAAGTTCTGTTCCTATACCTCTAGGAGGTCGTCGGGACAATTTGTACGAAGCCCAAGAGGAGGCTGGAAACTTTTAAGAAGCCGACGTGTCCTTGTACTAAGCCCAAGAGGAGGTTATCATTCCCGGAGGAAGAGATCATTATACGAAGCCTAAGAGGAGGCTGTGAATACTTCTAAGAAGTTGTAGGGTCCTTGTACGAAGCCCAAGAGGAGGCGGGGTGGCTTTTAGGAAGCCTGTGGGTCCTTGTATAATGCCCAAGAGGAGGCCGATGCTTTTAAGAAGCCCGCGGGTCTATCATCTCCTTTCCATTAGGAGAGATAACTCTTTTAAAGATAAAAACCACTGGTAAACGTGCGAGGTTTACTATCCAGCGACTTTTAGCTTTTAAAGAGGGTTCCTTAGTTAAGGTCCAAGATTATGACCGTAGTAGGTACCCAAACCCCGAGACATTCAAGGCAAGCTATTCACAAGGAATAGATCAAGTCAGGAAAGTTCGAGAATTTGGAAGAAACTCAAAGATGCCATTCACGGAGAATACATTCATCTTGGGGAGTAGAGCTTCTTGACGATTCCTAAGGAGGACAGCCGAAGAGAAGACTGTATCTGGTGCTCCTATTGGGGATCTAGGCGTCTATTTCTACGAATAAATGAAACGGCGTCACCTAGTTCTAGACGTAGTTGCCGGGGAAACTCGAAATATCTATACTATTATTACACAGTAAATATGAGTTTATGAAAGGAGACTTACAGTGAGCAGCCCCACAATACAGTTTATAATATGAAAGCAGTAAACGAAAGCGATAACCACTTACTCGGTTGGAGTGCTTCCATGCTGTTTGGTTAGTTGTTCAACAAAGAAAGATTGAAAACAACAGTATATTCAAAATCAAAGGAGAAAGTGTTTTGAAAAAGAAAGATTTGGGGCTTACAGCTCGAGGAGAGGCCCAGGGTTTTATCAGTGAGCGCACTGTTTGAATTTTGTACAGAGGGACTTATACAAGTGACTGGGGCCCAAAATGGTTTTCTGTACAAAGGGATGGGTCTTACACTCTCTCAAGAGGCCCAAAAAGGTTTAAAGGAAAAAGAGTGGGGCTTATAACTCGAGGGTAGGCCCAAATGATTTTTCGTTTAAAAATGGCGATCGCGCCGAGGTTTTCCTTTTAACGGAGGGACTTATACAATAAGTGAGGCCCAAGATGTTTTGGTTAAAAGGGGGATTGGGTCTTACACTCTAATAGAGGCCCAAAGTGTTTTTAATGGGTCTTATAACTCAAGGAGAGGCCCAAGGGTTATTTTGAAAAGGGCGATGATCGCGCTATTTGTTTTTGACGGTATCGGGACTTATACAATATACTGAGGCCCAAAATGATTTGGTCAAAAAAAGGATTGGGTCTTACACTCTACTAGAGGCCCAAAAAGTTTTAAGAAAAAGAAATGGGTCTTACTACTCGAGGGTAGGCCCAAATTTATTTAAAAAAGGCGACGATCGCGCCGTTTACTTGTACAGAGGGACTTATACAATGAATGAGGCCCAAAAAGTTTTTGTACAAGGGGGGATGGGTCTTACACTCTCTCAAGAGGCCCAAAGTGTTTTGAAAATGATTTATGAGGGTTGAATTAATCCAAAACCCTAATTTGTTTTCAAAATGTATTTAATTGAATAAAAATTCAATTAAAATGATCAAAAATTGTTTAACACATGGAAAACAAATTGTGATCTTGGAATAATGCTTCAAAAATTAAGTATTGACCTACAAAATAATTAGAAAGCATTAAAAGTTGCAAAATCAATGTAGAAAAAATATTTAAAATGCCAAAAACAATCAAAATATTAATTCTTTGCAAAAATATCAATTATATGAAATAAATAATATTTTTTGGGATTTTTTGATAAAATAAAATATTTTAACATTTTTGTGAATTATTAAAAAAAGAATCAACTCAAAATCATTAAAACTCAGAGAGAAATTAATTTTTGAATCAATTAAACAAAATCACAAAATTCAAATATTTGAATTTCTAAAAATGGCGCCAAGAACAAGCTGAAGAACACGCGCGTGTTCTTGGTTTCTCAGATTTGCATTTTCTATCCAATCTTCATGAATACGTAATCATATCATGCAATCCATATATCATTATGCTCGTCTCAACCTCACGATCATGTCTATGTACTTTAATTTCATTTAAATTAAACATACAACAAGAAATCACGAAGAGACCTCAAGAACCCTAATTTCTGCATGAAGGCTAGGATTTTTGATACACGATTCAAACAATGCAATTAATTGAGGGAAAACATTCCATGCATGATTATGAACATATGGCCAAATTATTGTGCGAGGAAATATGCATAGATTGAGAGATGACCAAGCATGTGCTTACCTCTAGGCCGTGACAGCAAGTTCAAAGTGATTTTTGATTTGGAGGTGTTACAGATGAGTGGTGATGATCTGAACAGCTTCCCTACACCTTATGGATTGTGTTTGGATGGTTGGACTTGATTGAAATTGGCTGGATCATTTTGTGGTACCTCAGCTGCACTTTGGTTAAAACCTTGAGCAACCAGCTGGTGATTTTGTGAAATTGATGTTTCAGAAGTAATCTAAGTGTTTGATTAGCTCATATGTGATGTATGTGAGGTGTGTGAGTGATTGGTTTGATTGGAATTGCTCTCAAACTTAAAACCCGATAGTGACTTTCCTTAGAAGGCAAAATTGGAGTGAAAGAAGAGATTTTGAGGAAAGCATCTGTTAGATGGCTTTGGTGTACTTAAACTGACCACAATTGAGCTCTATTTATAGTAGAGCAAGTTTTTTTCGCAAGGAATAATGCATGGCAGCTGCAGCAGGTGTTTCCTCAATGTTGGCCAATGGAAATGAAAGTCTCCTCTAGCCATTGACTAGAGGTTAGGGCACAGAGCTATGGTCCCCTTGGTCTTGGATAAGTCTTGACTGATTTCAGATGAGAATGGCTCAGTCCATGCCACCTTGATGGTTCCATTGAATGCCTCATTCCAAATTTGAAGTCTTGTCCCTATTTTGGCCATTCTAGGTTCAACATACTATTTCTTGTTCCATGGACTTTGGAGGCTTGGCTCAGTGATTGTCCCCTTTAGATTCAATCCTCTGAGGTGTCCAAGTGGATAGGAGCAATTGAATTTGGCTTATTTTGGCAAATCGACCAAAGTTGCAAATTCTGCCTTGCTTTGACAGATTTCAGCGAGGCAACTTGCCAATGTTGTATCTCATGATGTAGGTTGAATTTGGCAATGTTCTTGGCCATTTTGGAAAGCTCTTACATGATACAACAACTGTTTGAACAAGTTTAGTTTTGATCTCTTTTGATTCCAAGTGAAAAATCCCCCTACATTTGGCAAAAAGTGAGGCAGAATCTGACTTAGTGAAAATTTCACTAAGTGTTGGAAAAAGTGACATTTTCACTTTTCAGCCACTTTGATCACTCCATAACTCAAAATCCTTAATAAATTGGAATGACTTGTAGTTGAAGTTTTTGTAGGTGATAATGAGGGCTACAAATCCATCTTTGGATGAGAAAAAATGGCCTTGTGGTTTAGGAGTTATGGTCCTCCAAAGTTGGTACCCTTGCCACTTTGTTTTTAACTTAGAAAAATTTCTAAGTTTTATGGTTACCCCTTTTACAAGTTATCTCACTTTTCTTGATTTTTCTTGATGAATGATGATTCAAATCATACATTAACATCATTTTAGGGTTAAAAATCCATTTTGGTGAAAAATCTCAAAAAGTCAAAGTTGACTTTTGTGCACAGTTGACTTTTTATCAGATGAATTCCAAACTGTGCAATTCTTCAGGAAATCATGTCCTTGACCTAAATCAAACTTGATGGACATGTTCCATGGGTGTCATAGGGTATATTGAGGTATGTCCTAGGGTTTAGGAGCATGTCTAGGTCAAAAGTCAAAGCTACAGTTGACTTTTCCCTTGAAACCCTAATTGTGGTGCAGATGGAATTGAGACTTATTGCTCAAACTTCTTGGATTAATCCATTGTCCCAAATGGATCAATATGGTATATTAGAGACCCTCAAATCATCTCTTGAGGTCTTAGCTCATGATTTGTCCCAAAAGTCAACTTAGGGGTGAATTAGGTCAAGGAACCCTAATTCCTGATTTTTGATGTATGCATCCCTTGAGGAAAAATTGACTTGATGCGTGGGTTCATGAGGTTCCATGAAGTATATTAGGTTATGTTTTGGATCAATGGCTTGTGCCCAGATGAAACTTTTCATCTGGAGGCCCTGGGTGATCAAAACCCTAATTTGGTGACACTGGCGATCTTGAGGCTTGATCCACCTAGAAGGGAGCAACCTTGTGCTTAATCCTTGAAGTGGGAGTCCTTTTGATCCTTTGAGGATGTTTGAGAGATTAGAAAATTTGAAAATCAAGTCATTTCTTGATTGAGCCTTTGTCTAAAGCTCAGAGAGGGCTTGAAACCCTAATTTTGATTATAGTGGATGCTCACCCATCTTTGAGGCATTTGGTGAGGCATGATGGTTCATCCATATTATGATGATGATTTGCACAATGATGGGAAATCTTAGTGGTCAAAATTTGGGGTATGACAGACCGCCTCGTGTTCTTGGAATTCTTCTCATATATATAGCCTCAGCTATGGCAGTGGTTGGAGAAAATGTAGGGACATCACTTTAACAGTTAATTGGTTTGGAACCTAGAAATCCTCTGAGAAAGTGGAAACGTGCAGTAACTGAATTTTGAAGCCTCGTGACCATGTCTGCGTTTAATGTATTAATTCTGTTTCTGATTCCACGACGATCGTGAGGGGGCTGTGACGGTCGTGATGCATTTGAAGTCCATGAAGATCGTGAGGGGGCTGTGATGGTCGTCACACCAGCAAAATATGCTTTGTACATTTTTCTGCTCTTTTCTTGCTTGTTTCTTGCTTGTTCTGCTTCTTTTCTACACTTTGCATACTTTTAACTTGGAAATTGAAATACCTGCGAAAACACTTAAATATTCTCGGAATAATCGGAGATTAGACGAAAATGAAATAAGATTTTAACATAAATCAAAGTAAAACTACAATATGTTTTCGTGTTATCAAACTCTCCCACACTTGAATCTTTGCTTGTCCTCAAGCAATCAATAAGTTAAAATCGGACAAACTTCATCAAATGCACATACATGGTACACCAATGGATTTGAAAATATTGGAGGAATTTACGTTAGTAAGTCGCGTACTTGTATGAACACTAAAAATACATTAATGACACAAAGCGACAAGCTATGTCATAGACCTCTCTTTTGTGCAATCCAGTTCTAATCATTCTATTATGGTTCAACCTGAAGTTTTCGTGCCTGTTTCACCCGGTTTCATTCTAACGCAATCACATTAAGCCATTTGCCTTATTCACGCACGTAGTGGAGTAGCCGGTTAGTGACTTTGATCCCTTTTTCTCACGGGACCTGATACACAAGTGTGGTAACCCTTTATGCATCCCATTCGTAGATTGCGGGGGATCGAACCGTAGTTCGCCCTACCAAGTCCAGAATCAGGTACCTCTGAACCAATCGACAACGGATTTCTTTCTTTTCTTGTAAGTTTTCACAACTGTAAGAATTGTTGCATATTCTATATTTCTCGGCAGACAAATAAGAAAGAATCTTCTTTTCATGATTGGGCATCAAACACTTATATTCATCGGCTCCCCACGTGGTTTTGTGATTTAGACGGTGATGACTGCTAATATAAACTATTAGGGGTTACTTTAGGACTGAACTCAA
This sequence comes from Lathyrus tuberosus, assembly GCA_022829125.1. Lineage (NCBI taxonomy): Eukaryota > Viridiplantae > Streptophyta > Magnoliopsida > Fabales > Fabaceae > Lathyrus > Lathyrus tuberosus. The sequence goes on from JALAZF010000504.1 coordinate 611,995, forward strand.
GGTATTTGTATAATAGGTATTGAAACTGATATCGCATACGCAAGAGGTCTAAGGTGTCAAGACGGTATCGATCTTGTTCGCATTTTCCCCAACTTCCTAACATAACTTAAAGCTTGGTATGTCATGATGTGCATTAATCGTAAAAATTTTTTTTTCGTTATGGCAGAATAAAATGGGGAAATCTGATACTGAACGAAAATTCTCATATATTGACTTTGATAAGGGAAAAAGGACAATACAAAAAGGGAAATAAAATGAAAATAGACTAACTCTCCCACACTATATCGGACATTGTCCTCAATGTTACGATATAAAGGGGATTAACAAGAAAAACTAGAAAGAAAACAAACAAAATAATCAAGGAGCCCCACGTCCTCTGCCTCTCGGGTGCCCTCGTCCATGCTGCGCCACATGATCTGGAATTCCCACATGATGGATGTAATCATGTAAGTCCTGCACTCGCAGTGTCAATGCACCCATCTCGTCGATGACGTCGTCAAGCCTCTGACCTTGGTCAACTTGCCCTTGCTGGATTTGACGCATGAGAGTCATCATTTCATTGTGTTGCGTCGGTTGTTGTGCTTCTCTCTGGGCAGCCAGTTGGTATTGTTGCCATATAACCCTCAAGATTTCTTCATTAGTAACGGGGTCTTGGTCGGGGGGGGCGTCGACGTCTGGAGGTCGAAGGAGCATCATTTGTAGGCGGTGGTTGGTTTTCTGGGGCGTTATCCATCTCTTGCTCCATCTCATCAATAGGGTCCTGATTTTGATCATCATGGGCAACCGCATTTTGCTCAGGAGCATTCAAATCAAAGAGCCAATTGGCCATATTCTGAGGGTTAATGCGGTTCCTGCAAGGCATAATGATACTTCGAACTGTTCTTGCACGGACCATTGGGTGGTATTTACCATCTCTTCTCAGTTTGATGAGGTGTGAGCTGCAGCAATAGTCGATGTCGAGCAACACTGGAGGCACGGAAGGTAATCTATTAAGTGTGTCCCCCCAAGTCCAAACTTAGAGCAATAGAAGTGACAATCCCTCCAAAATAGAAGGGTTTGGAACCTCTAGCACAATTAGCTTGGATGTGTGCTAACAGAAAGGGTGCGGCGTTGATAGGCTCGGGGTGAAACATACAATGGAGGAAGAAGAGTTCCTTTGAGTTCACCTTGTGGTTGTTGTCCCTTGCAAAAATAGTGCTTCCTAATGTGCGGTGAACATATCTGATGGCTGGGTTGTGGATATGTGTTGCGTTTAGGCTTTCCCAGCTATCGACCGTTGTTCCGGTCAATCTATTCCATAAATCAAATGCTGCTTGAAAGAAGGCTTCCTGTGGCACCCGACAATGAACATTCTCGCCATGGTGGAAACCAAGCATCTCGGCAAGTTGATTTTGACCGATTTTATACTCAGTACCAAACATGCAGAACGTGGCTACACCGGTGAGTTAGTTCGTTTCGCCAGATGGTGTTACGTATGTGAACGAACTCAGAAACTCGAGCGTCAGGGCTTCATAAGTAGGCCGGCTCTGAGTACAGAGCTGCCATAGACCAGCATTTTGTAGCATCCATTTAACTCCATCAAGCATTCCTAATTCTTCGAGACATGCAATGTCGACATAACGAGTTGGTTGCATGGAACGTTGGTAGAAGTTGATGTAATTAGCCCTTTGGCGTTCTCCGGCTGCTCCTTCTCTGAAATTCACGGTGGAAAGGTCTGGAGTTTGTCTTGCCATGGTGGGTTCGCAAAGAAACAAGGTATGGAAGAAATTAGGTTTTCGGGAAAAGAAGGTTTGTGAGAAAGATGGTGTACGAGTGTGGTTAAATAATGAGTGGGAAGACGAATGGTAATGGAAATTATGAAATTTGGTCAAATGTGTAGTGGTATGACGGTTTTGGAATTTTGGAGGTAGTGGGACGGTGGTATTTGAATTGGAAGAGAGAAGAAGAAGATAAGGGGAACGTTTCTGTTTTAACACAGAACGCGTCCCAAACCCGCATGACGGTCGTCATGGGGTTGTCACGGTCGTGACACCAGCAAAGTCTGGGGGTTGACAGCAGTTTTTGACAGCAGCCATTCAATCCTTTTCTTTTTCGTAACGGGCAATTATTAGCACATATGGTAACACTATAATGCATACATAAGCATAAATAAAATGACAAAACAAAATAGAATATGACAGGAGCAAATTTAATTCCATCAAGATCAATATTAAGCAATAAATTGGATAATTCATTAAAACCAGCAGTGTATTCAATCATAGATAAAAACTGAATGTAAATTAATTTGTTCCCAACATAAAAAAGGAAAAGGAAAAACTGAAAATAAATTGTTTCCAAATTAAAAGCGGTAAAACATGAAAAAGCAGTGCTTCAAAAATCTAGCCAAGGCGTTTCTTCAAAGATGCAATGGCTTGGTTCAAATGATCAAATTGCTCAACTGTCAGATCCATGAGGCCGACAATGTCTTGTCGCATGGTGTTCAGTTCACCCTTTACTGAGGTGATCTCTTTATGATAGTCATCCATAGTTTTAAGGATGGTAGTTAGATTTGCAGCATAATTTGTGGCATCAGCCTTAGGAGTAGCAGTGTCATCTTGGAATTCCATAAAGTCAAAATCATGGTAATGAGGGGGTGTCTTAGGATCAATTTCAGGCTCAGGAAAGGTTACTTCAGGTTCAGGCTGTGGTTCATCTAGGTCGTATAGCCAGTTGTGTTCGTTGTGCACACTTGTGCGTTCATGATTTGGTAGGGTAAAATGTGGCACAACTACATTATTGATCAGGAGCTGGAAATGGTGTGGACCTTGGTTCCTAATCATGGCCCTATTGAAACAGAAGGTGATATTCATAGGCCTAAAGTCTCCAAAAGGGTTGATTTTAGAAAGTCGGGTCCTAAATCCCATAGCATCGGCTATTTTGGTAACTAGGCCACCTATCAGAATTGGGCTGTTTTCATTTCTAATGATTTTGCAGAAGTTATTAAACATGAAAGTCAGTCCGTTAACCTCTCGAAACTAAAATGCACAAAAGATAATAAAGAGCTCATCCCTTGAAAAAGTACTGTCATTCTCAGGCTTTCCAAACAGGGTGTAGGCTAGGATCATATGAAAGTATCGGATGGCTGGGTTATGAATTTCGGTTGACAGCATATGGTTCAAATCAAAATCAGGTCTCCCTGAAATTCTACCCCAGAAGGCATTCAGCTCACCTACTAACATCAAATCATCTTGTACCACGGAGAAAATGGTGGGTCCTTCAGGGAAACCTAAAAGATCCGACAGTTCCTTAATGGTAAACTGGAAGTGGTATCCAAACAACCTAAAAGTGATTCGGCCCCTATTAATGCCTTTTCCACAGTAAGGATTATAGCTTAATGAACTCAGGAATTCTAAGGTCAGTCTACAGTAAGTCTTGTGTTTCTTATTAGCAAAACCCTCCCAACCTAGTTAGTTAAACAGAAAATCAATGCTCTCACCTAGGCCTAATGAGGTCATGGTGGGTCTGTGGGAAAATTTTGTCAAGGCAAATGGTCTAAGAGACAAAGCCTCATAGCGATGCCACTGAGCTGCATCTCTGAACTCTACCAACATGTTATCTTCGTTCTCCATTTTTTAGTGATTTAGCAAAAATGAAATCAGATGAGGAGAACAGAAAATGCAGAAAGACTTTATAATCCTGTATTTTATAATTTTATGATTAGCACATCATTTTCCAAAAAATAAATTTAAGATAAGATGATATAAATGAAACTAAAAATTTTCAAACAAAATTGAATATAGAAAATGTAAAGAAATAACAATTATAAAGAAAGAAAAACAATCACAATGGGTTGCCTCCCATTGAGCGCTGTTTTTAACGTCGTAAGCCTGACGGAATCAATCGAATATTTTAGTTAGGGGGATCAGCGGGAAACTCTAAAAGTCTGAGGCTATTCAAGTAGTCCCTATTTTCAATGCTATGATAGTGCTTAAACGTTGCCTATTTACTATGAATGGTTCGCTATTCCTACCCTTAATTTCTATTGCTCCACTCTGTAATACCTTGGTAATTTCAAAAGGACCGGACCATCTAGATCTTAGTTTCCCAGGAAAGAGTTTTACTCTTGAATTAAATAGGAGCACAACGTCTCCCACACTAAATTATTTTCTAGATAGACGCTTATCATGCCATTTCTTAGTTCGTTCTTTATATATTTTTGAGTTCTCATAAGCGTCTAGTCTTAACTTTTCTAGTTCGTGCAGATCTAGGATTCGCTTTTCACCTGCAGAATCATACCTTAAGTTTAGTGTTTTAATAGCCCAATAGGCTTTGTGTTCTAATTCTACTGGTAAGTGGCAGGATTTACCATAGACCAGCTTGAAAGGTGTAGTTCCGATCGGTGTTTTGTAGGTCGTCCTATATGCCCATAAAGTTTCATTAAGTTTAGAAGACCAATCTTTCCTAGAGGTGGCTACGGTCTTTTCTAAGATTTGTTTTATTTCTCTATTCGAGACCTCAACATGTCCACTAGTTTGTGGATGATATGGTGTTGCTACGCGGTGTCTTACTCCATACTTTGATAGAAGTTTGTAAAATATGTTTGATATGAAATAAGAGCTACCGTCACTTATGACAAGTCTCGGAACACCAAGTTTGGGAAAAATTGTGTTTTTGAAAAGCTTTATGACTACTCGCGCGTCATTGGTAGGAGAAGCTATAGCCTCAATCCATTTTGAAACATAGTCGACAGCTACGAGTATATATTTATTTCCAAAGGATGATGGGAAAGGTCCCATGAAATCAATCCCCCATACATCAAAGATTTCTACTTCCAATATGCCTTTTTGGGGCGTCTCATCGCGTCTTGATATATTACTAGTGCGTTGGCACCGATCGCAGTTTAGTATTGCAATGTGGACATCCTTCCAGAGGTTAGGCCAAAATAGGCCGGATTGCAGAATCTTAGCGCATGTCTTTGAAGTACTTGAATGTCCTCCATAAGGAGCAGAGTGACATTGCGAGATGATGTCTTCTATTTCAGTTTCAGGGATGCAACGACGGAAAATACCGTCGGCTCCTCTCTTAAAGAGCAGAGGTTCATCCCAATAATAATGTTTTAGATCATGAAAGAATTTTTTCTTTTGTTGATAAGATAAGTCTGGTGGAAGTACTCCAGCTGCTAAGTAGTTGACTATGTCAGCATACCACGACAACATTGTGTGTGAGTTAATTTCTTCCACGGCTTCTTTTATTTTTTGTTCATTTAAATGTAGTTTAGACATATCACCTTCAAGTTGGGCTATGAGTCGTTCATAAGGGAAATCGTCATTAATAGGGACTGGCTCTGGTTTGATGCCATCTAATCGGGATAAGTGGTCTGCTACTACATTTTCAGTTCCTTTCTTATCTTTGATCTCTAAATCAAATTCTTGTAAAAGCAGGATCCACCTTAGCAATCTAGGTTTTGCATCCTTTTTGTTTAATAAATACCTAATAGCCGCGTGGTCTGTATAAATGACGATCTTCGCTCCCACTAGGTAAGAACGGAATTTGTCAAGGGCGAAAACCACGGCTAGAAGTTCTTTTTTTGTGGTGGCGTAGTTCATTTGAGCAGGGTCTAAGGTTCTACTTGCATATTAAATGGCATGGAGTTTTCTATCCCTCCTTTGTCCTAGAATTGCACCTACGACATAATCACTCGCATCACACATGATTTCAAATGGTAGTCTCCAATCTAGTGGTTGCATGATAGGTGCGGTGATGAGAGCCATTTTTAATTGTTCAAACGCTTTTTGACATTTCTCATCAAAGATAAATTCAGTATCTTTCATTAATAGACCGGTAAGAGGTTTAGTAATTTTCGAGAAATCTTTTATGAATCGTCGGTAGAAACCGGCGTGTCCTAAGAAACTTCGTATTTCTCGTACGGTTTTCGGAGGTTGAAGATTTTCTATAATCTCTATCTTAGCTTTATCAACTTCAATCCCTCTGTCGGATACAACGTGTCCAAGTACAATTCCTTGATTTACCATGAAATGGCATTTCTCCCAATTTAATACGAGATTGACTTTTACACATCTTTCAAGTACCATTTCTAGGTTCGATAGACATCCTTTAAAACTCTGCCCACAAACAAAAAAGTCATCCATAAACACTTCCATAATGTCATCTATAAAATCAGCAAAGATTGACATCATGCATCTTTGGAATGTTGCAGGAGCGTTACATAGTCCAAAGGGCATTCGTCGATAAGCAAATGTACCATAGGGACATGTGAAGGTTGTCTTTTCTTAGTCATCAGGATGTATCGGGATTTGAAAGAATCCTGAGTAACCGTCTAAATAGCAGAAGTAAGAATGTTTTGCCAACCGTTCCAACATTTGGTCAATGAATGGTAATGGGAAATGATCTTTACGAGTAGCTTTGTTCAACTTTCTATAATCGATGCACATTCTACTTCCAGTTACAACTCTTTGTGTTATACACTCACCTTTTGTGTTCTTAACAACTGTAACACCTCCCTTCTTTGGTACGACATGTACTGGGCTAACCCATTTACTGTCTGATATCGAGTATATAATTCCTGCTTCTAAAAGCTTTTTCACTTCATCCTTGACTACAGTGCTTAAGATCGGATTAATCCTTCTCTGATGTTCTCTAGAGGATTTACAGTCTTCCTCTAGCATAATGCGATGCATACAAATAGAAGGACTTATTCCTTTAAGGTCAACTATGTTATAGCCTAACGCAGTTGGGTATTTTCTTAAGACATCTAAGAGTTTTTTAGTTTCGGTCTGTCCTAAGTCTGTATTGACTATCACAGGTCGTTCGAGTTCTGTGTCCAGGAATTCATACCTTAAATTATTGGGTAGTGTTTTTAGTTCTAGAGTTGGTTTCTTCGGGCAAGGCAGATGATCTGGTGTAAGTGCTAAACATTCGCTTAGGCTATCGTCTTGATAAGGTTCACGCCAATTATCATCTTCAAAAATCGGAGGTATTGGAATTTTTAGAATATCTGAGTATGTGGTTGGTTCCATCTCTATTTCTCTTACGCACTAATCTATGATATATAGTAGATAACATGTGTCGTCTATAGCTGGAGCTTGTAAGAATTGCATCAAAATAAACTCAACCTTCTCTTCTCCAACTTCAAAAGTTAGCCTACCCTCTTTACGTCTATAATGGCTTCAGCGGTAGCTAAGAATGGTCTTCCTAGTATGATAGAAGTAGTGGAGTCTTCTTTAATATCCATGATTATGAAATCGGTGGGGATATAGAATTGTCCTATGCGAACTGGAACATTCTCTAGTATACCAACTGGGTATTTAATAGAGCGGTCAGCTAATTGAACAGACATCTTAGTTGGTCTTAAGTCTCCCATATCAAGCTTCTTGCATTTGGATAAGGGCATTACACTAATACTGGCTCCTAAGTCGCATAGATGCTTTATCTATGACGAACTTTCCAATTACACAGGGTATGGAGAAACTACCTGGGTCTTTCAGCTTAGGAGGCATATTGTTTTGAATTATCGCGCTACACTCAGCAGTAAGTGTAACTGTTTCGTTATCCTCAATCTTTTTCTTATTGGATAGGATTTCTTTAAGGAACTTAGCATATGAGGGCATCTGAGTGATAGCTTATGTAAAGGGTATCGTGATGTTTAATTGTTTCAGAAGTTCAACAAATTTCTTAAATTGTCCCGCAGTTTTCGAATTTGCAAATCTTTGAGGATACGGAATAGGTGGTTTATAAGGTGGTGGAGGCACATATGGTTTTTCTTTGTTTACGGCCTCTTGGTCATTTACTTCCTTTTCCTTGGGTTCATTCTCCTTTTCAGTTGTTGGGCTATCTGGGTTTTGGTACATGGCTGGATTCTGAAGTCTTGGATCAATGGGTCTGTCTAGTTCTTTACCACTTCTCAATATAACGGCATTTGCATGTCCTTTCGGATTAGGTTGTGGTTGTCCAGGAAATGTTCCAGCAGGAGCAGTATTAGGTGCTTGTTGTTGTGCCACTTGTGAAATTTGGGTTTCAAGCATTTTGTTGTGGGTGGCTAAAGCATCTACTTTGTTTGCTAATTGCTTAATCTGCTCACTAGTGTGTACGTTTTGATTCAGGAACTCTTTGTTTATTTGAGCCTGGGTAGCTATAAAGTTTTCCATCATTAGTTCAAGGTTGGACTTCCTAGGGACATTAGGGGCAGTTACGGCAACCTTTTGGTAGCCTGGTGGTGTAGCACGTGCTTGACCAGGTGCATACAATGCATTGTTGTTTTTGTAGGAGAAGTTTGGATGATTCTTCCAGCCCGGATTGTAGGTATTTGCATATGGGTTCCCTTGAGCATAATTCACTTGGTCACAGGAGACTCCTGCCAAAATTTGACATTTAGTGGCGGCATGTCTAGGTGTTCCACATAACTCGCAATTCTGAGCTACAGCAGCCACAGTGGCTGCAGGCGTTATGGTCAAGTTATCAATCTTTTGGGCAAGGGCATCTACCTTAGCATTGACACGATCAAGGCTACTAACCTCGTACATTCCACCTTTTGTTTGGGATTTTTCCACTGCAGTTCTTTCTCCTCCCCATTGGTAGTGGTTTTGAGCCATGCTTTCGATCAATTGATAAGCTTCTTCATAAGGTTTATCCATAAGTTTACCACCAGCGGCGGCATCTATCGTCAATCTTGTATTGTACAAGAGACCATTGTAAAATATGTGGATGACTAGCCAATCTTCAAGACCGTGATGCGGACACATCCTCATCATGCATTGTTATTATGTGGTTCTTGCTCAGATGGGGTAGCATAATACTTAAGAGGACGGTTATGTGGTCCTTCGGCCATGTTTCGTTCTTTGACTGATTCAGGAGTATGAGCAAGGAGATCGGGAATATTATACTTGCGTTGATACTCAAGTATTCTGCGTCTTAAATGTAAGAAACACTCTAATTCGGCGATTGGTAGTTGCAAGTCTTCGCTTTGTGAGCGAGTACTTGGCATACAATCGAGAAAAAGGGAAAATTTTGGTTTTTTGCCTTAGTCTATACGGCGCAACAAAGGAGTTACGATATCGACTTAATTAGTCCCCGGCAACGGCGCCAAAAACTTGATCGCTATTTAGTGTGCCTAAATGATTCTGACTGCAAGTATACAGTCGTACCGCGTAGTTTTAAAAGATTGTCGATCCCACAGAGACTAAAAATCGAACGTACCGTTATCTAATGTTACTATGTAAATCTAAGGCTAATCTGATATGGTTTTTAGGTTCAAAAGGGAAATTAAGGGGAAATTAAAATTTAGGAATAAACTAGTTATGATTAGGATATCGGTATATAATTCAGTATACCATCGTGGATTTCATTAAACCTAAGCGTATAAAAATTTATCACAATATATTTCTGTAGAAAATACCAGTTTAAAAGGCCTCACCTCACACTCTAGTGGTTATTGCTTCGGACTATACCTTTAAGTCAATATGTCTGCTCTCGCTAGCCCATATGAGTTTAAAAATAATTTTTGAAAACTAATAAGTCCTAATTAACTTTAAAGCGCTCTCGCTGTTTTTAAAACTAATGCTCGATTTCAGCTATCCGGGTAAAATCTCACACTCTCGTGGTCTTGACCTTAACCTTTGTTACCTTTTTACTCTCGTAATAAAAGTTGGTTTTAAATTAAGAAATCGAAGCCAGAAAATAATTTGATTTATGATTTTAGCTTAGAAACATTTAATCCATTCCGGCTACTCAATTACATACCGATAAAATCGGTTTAGCTCGACATATTAATTAAAGTAGACATGAATGCGAATAAACAATTAAACCTAAACTCAGACATAATAAAGGAAAAACAATTGCTATAAATTAAAATGAATAAAACCTGGTAAATGCGGTCTAAGCAATTCCTCCACAGATCGGCAGGTTTTTGCTTGAATAAATTGAAACAACAAAATGATGAAGGCAGGAAACAAAAACTTAAACTAAGGTGCAATAGTTCCTCAATGTGATAAACTATTACTTTGTTCGTTGGTAATAGGGGACAAGGAAAACGGTAAAGGAAACTAAGCAAAACACAAATGAAATTCTGGAAATAATTCTGCAGCAATACGGCACTTTGGAAAGGAAAAATGGACCACCCCCTGTTCTTGGAATTCTTCTCATATATATAGCCTCAGCTATGGCAGTGGTTGGAGAAAATGTAGGGACATCACTTTAACAGTTACTTGGTTTGGAACCTAGAAATCCTCGGAGAAAGTGGAAACGTACAGTAACTGAATTTTAAAGCCTCGTGACCACGTTTGCGTTTAATGTATTAATTCTGTTTCTGATTCCATGACGATCGTGAGGGGGCTGTGACGGTCGTGATGCATTTGAAGTCCATGACGATCGTGAGGGGGCTGTGACGGTCGTCACACCAGCAAAATATGGTTTCTGCACTTTTCTGCTCTTTTCTTGCTTGTTCTGCTTCTTTTCTACACTTTGCATACTTTTAACTTGGAAATTGAAATACCTGCGAAAACACTTAAATATTCTCGGAATAATCGGAGATTAGACGGAAATGAAATAAGATTTTAACATAAATCAAAGTAAAACTATGATATGTTTTCGTGTTATCAGCTAGTGTTGTTGTATCGTGCAGCTTGTTTTGGTGGTCCTGTTTTGCTCTCGTGGCATCTGCAGCGACAAAAGCCAATCGTTTTTTTGCTTCAATGGCTTTCTGAGTGTTGGGCGGTGGAGGGTTGCATCTACGTTGCTAGATCTGTTTATGGTTTGGTTGTCTCTATTTGTGCATATCTTATGTAGGATTGAGACTCACAATTTACAAAATGTTTGCAGGTACTTGCATGGAAATAAGCTGACTGGTTTCATTTTTCCGGAGCTTGAAAATATGTCAAAGCTTAATTATCTGTAAGATGCTTAAGCTAGAAGTTACTTGAAATTCTCTAATAGTTAACAAACATTTCATAATAAATTTCTCTACTTCTATATCTAACTCATCAAAATAAATTTCTCTGTTAAAAAGTTGTTAATATTCAAAAAAGCAAAAGCTAAATTTCTCTACTTTTATAATTTATTTATAATTCATAAATATCAACATATGCAATCTTTTGTAGGAAATTGAATGAAAACAATCTAAGTGGAGATATTCCACCGATGCTTGGAAACCTTACTGATCTATTTGACTTGTAAACATTATTTCGGTGAATTTAAAATTTTATCGGTAAATAATTGTAGTAAAATGATGGTTCTAGTGTCATATTATTTCTTTCCATATTTTTGCAGAGACTTGCAAATAAAATATGGGGTTTTTAATCTTTGGACTTTGTTTGTATAATAAGTTTTCTCAGTAGTTGAGAAGTATGTGATTTCTTATTTTGTTGATATCCTGAATTTATTTAGCTTTGTTCTGGTGTCCTACTATTTCTTTTCATATGCTTGGTTTTTTATATCTTGAATTTCTTTTGTGAAGGTTTTTGAAGGGAGCTTCCAACATTGATTAAGCATGGGGAAGCCACAATTACTCAGAGAGTGATGATTCTGTGATGTTAATGTAGTTCAGTTTTCATGAGTATGTTGAGGATATGTTAGCTTAAAATGAATTTGTAATATAATGGATTAGTTCATTACTTGAACTATGGTGGAATTGTAGTATAATGTTATATTTTATCACTTGGATGATAATAGAAATGTAATATAATGAAAATAGTTTATGGTCCCTTAATTATTTTAATTATATTTGTTTTGGACTGGGCAGGCGCTTGGCCCACAGTAGGGCAAGGCCCAATCCAGTCCAGCTCTTGGCTAGACCCAATAGTCAGAAACTAGCCGTTGGCAGAAACTAGTCGTTGGGCAGAATATGACCGTTGGGCATGTCCCCCTCACTCGCTTGGCAATTCACGCGACCAACTGCTTCCCCGGATCTCACAAAAACAGTTGGACCAGGTCAAAGGGTCACGCTCCTGACCCTCCACTTGGCAGTCTCCCATTGGTCGACCATAAATTTCGGCCACATGGGAGACCTTGGCCCTGCGTTGCAGGTTACTTCTATAAATACCCTCTCACATGAGAGGGGCAGGTTTGATCACTATTCAATACTTGAAATCACACTTTAGTACTTGCTTTCTCTCTCATGCCAAATTACTTACTTTGGCATCGGAGTACCTTGCAGGTACAACCCCATTTCCTCTCCTACGAGCATCATCACCTGCCCTACATGAAGGCCACGACGATCCAGTTTGATCACTCCTGATCAGTGGCGCCGTCTATAGGAACCTGCTTCCCCGTCTTTTTTATTCAAGATTCCTCATCTTTTTCACCCAAAAGACCAAAGCTCTCTCCAAACTTCATTTGATCCTCATGGCCTCCAACAGGAACGATGATCCCCGTCAAGAGCATGTCGTCGCCGTTATCGCTGATAACGTTGATCACCTATTCCCCGGAGCTACCTTCCTGGAGACAGATCATCGAGATAGAAGATCGCCTCTCCTACCCCCGATGATGTGAAGCCGCACGCCTAAGCTGCTGGTCCCGTTTTTCAGCCTATACATGTCCCTAAAAAACACAGACCCAAGCACTGCTGCCCTAATCGCCTCCCTCAACAGGTCCAACTTTTTGATCTTCCAATAGGGAAAAAATATCAGCATGCTCGAACACGCCTTCTAGGAGCAGCGTCCCTCGCAGAAGCCCAACAGTCCTTCTCCGCGGCCACAGTCTCCTCCTCCTCAGAAGCATAGGCGAGACATGTCCAGGAGTCTTTCTCTCGCCCGGAGACGCTCAAGATCAGAGGAACTTGATTCAGAAGTCGCCAGACGATGACACCGATCTCCTCTGCGATGATCCGGGCGCTCTCCCACTCCGAAGAGGACCAGACCTTCGAGGAACCATCACGAGCACCACAGGTCACGCATACATTCTCCCCGACGCAGCAGGAGCCGCGGGTGTAGCAACTCCCCCTGTCGGTCATCCAGCGCAAGCAGTGACGACGATGTCCATCAGCCCCTATCTCAGGAGATCATGGACTTGCGCATCCCTCGCGGATTAGAGAAGCCACCTCCCCTGGCAACTTACGACGGGAGCACCGACCCAGGCGAGCATATAGAAAACATCGAAGCCATGCTCCACTATCATAACATAAGTGGGGCTATTAAATGCAGGTTGTTCCCCATCACTCTCAGGAAGGGGGCCATGGCCTGGTTCAAGCGGCTTCCCCGGGGTTCGGTCACATCCTGGAATGATCTAAAGAGCTAGTTTGCCCTCCATTTTACCGCCACCCAGTGACACCCCAAGTCGGAGGCCACACTGGAAGCCATTATGCAGGGCAAGGATGAGCCCTTGCGTGCATAGATCGAGTGTTTCAACAAGGAGGTTGTTTAGGTTCGCACGACGGACTATATGAAGAAGTATCTCCTCAAAAAAGGATTGAGACCGAAGAGCGAATTCCGCAAGGCTGTGGGCATAGAGCCTCCTCGCACCCTGGCCAAATTACTCCTTAAAACTCAATCATATATACAATATGAGTAGAAAGAGGCGGCATATAAAGCCCGGGACTCTAGGGATCAAGGGAGTTCCCAGGCAACAAAAAAAGACAAATCAGAGGCCCATAGAGGCGATAGAGAGAGACGACGAGACCATCGTCCTCATGAAGGCATGGGACCCGCTGGTCATTTTATAGAATATACCCTGCTGACAGCTCCCCGCGAGCGCATTCTCTCCGAATGCATCAACGCGGAGTTCAAGCAGGGAGGTATCTGGTTCCCCAAACCAACGTCGTCTAAGGGAAACACAGATAAGAGTAAATATTGTTGCTTCCACCGCAGACACGGCCACATAACCGAGGACTGCGTGCACTTGAAAGACGCCATCGAAATTCTCATCAAGGAGGGTCACCTAATGAAATATACGTAGAAGGGTGAATCCTCTCGACGAGAGACTTCAGAAGCCAAGAATGAAGCGGAGTCGACGCCGCCCAGTCCTTCTCCTAAGGTCGCTATGTCCATCACACGGCCAGAGGACTTTGTCATCCCCAACCATATTGAGGATCCTCCTTAGATATCCGTGCACAGTACCTGGGAGACCGTTCTGACGGCCATGGTTATCTTGTGTGGGGGATATAGCGAGCTCACTGTGGGGTCGGTCAAGAGAAATTCGACCAGCTCATCGACTGCAGTCCCGACCAACTGTCCACGCTCGAGAAAGTTCGGGGGCGTTCCTAGCCAATTACGTTCTACCATGAGGAGCTGCCAACGAGCTCCCTAAACTTACACATTCCACTGCTCTTCAGAGCAAGACTGGCCAACACCGATGTCCGATGGATCCTGGTCGACCAGGGTAGCTCTGTGGACATCATGTACATCGCCGTACGTAGGGTCCGACCTGCAAGGATTCAACGGGGCGACTGCCATCCCGGCGAGGAAAGCCAGCCTGATAAGAAGCCGGCTGTCCCTGTGCACATTATCGACCTCGACAGCCGGATTTTTAAAGAGGGTGGGGACTGTGGTGAAGGCACATCAACGGGGACAGATAATTCCTCTGCAACGACCCTAATGCGCCCTATCCCAGATGGGGAGTTTAAAGTCATCACCTTCGGAGTCAACCCGAGCAGAGGAGTGAAGATAGGCGCAGGGATGCCCGACGAGGTAAAGCAGCAGTTGAAGACATGTCTGGAGGACAACGCTGATTTGTTTGCATAGAGTGCTGTGGAAATGCCCGGCCTGGACCTTGAGACCGCATGCCATCAACTGACCATTCACCCAGTTGCTCGAGTCGTCGCACAACGCAGGCGCAAGCAATCCGAGATAAGCTCGTCATAGATAAGCTCGTTGATAATTCTACAGGTTTCAAGCTAATGTCCTTCATGGACGCCTATTCGGGATACAACCATATCCCTATGGCCGAAAAGGAAAATAAGTATACCGCGTTCATAACTTCATCGGGGAACTATTAATACAATGTAATGCCCTTCGCTCTGAAAAACGCTGGGGCCACGTACTATCGTATGATGAACAAGGTCTTCCGATCAGAAATCAGAGACATGTTCAAAGTATACATGGACGATATGATTGTGAAGTCCCGAGAGGAATCCGATCACACAGTCCACTTGCAAAAGGTCTTCGACCAAGCAAGGAAATGAAAAATGCACTTTAACCTAGAAAAATGCACTTTCGGCTTGCGGGTGGGGAAGTTCCTTGGATTCTACCTTACCGAGAGAGGAATAGAGGACAATCCTGAAAAATGTCAGGCATTCGCTGAATTTCGCACACCCAGGTCGAAGAAGTCCATACACTCCCTCAACGAGATGCTCGCTTCACTTTCTCGCTTCGTGGCCAAGTCTTCCTAGCATGCTCTGCCCTTCGTTAAACTCCTCAGAAAGGAGGTCACATTCGAGTGGACTAAAGAATGCGATCAGGCTCTAAACCACCCTAAGCGAGCCTTGTCCGAACCCCCCGTGCTTTCACGACCAGTGTGCGGGGAGACATTGTACATGTACCTCTCCGTCACCATTGAAGCCATCAGTGTTGCACTCATTCGTGAGACAACGGACGAGTAAAAATCCATTTACTTCACGAGAAAGGCCTTACAAGGGCCAGAACTCAGATAAGCACAAATTGAGAAGGTCTCCCTCGCCCTCGTCAACGCCGCGAGAAGGCTCGGGCATTACTTCGTGGCCCACACCACATTGAGGTTGATGAAGTTGGGAGAGCAAAAATCACCCCCAAACATCATAACCTAACAAAAATGAAGTAAAATGAAATATATACAAAATTGCTGTCTCAGACGCACCGCCCGGCGGCAGAATGCATCGCCCGACGGAGCTCTTTATTCCACTCACACCAACTGCGTACTTGAACAGCCTGGCAACAAATATCTAGTTTCTCCTGGCGGCAAAAGCATCGCCCGACGAAAGCTCAAAAACATGGAATGCTACTAGAAGTTCCTTATTTTCTCACGCCGCTGCTTCGCCCAGCGAAAGGCAGCTTCGCCCGGCGGAATAAAGCTTCGCCCGGCGGAGCATGACAGTCAGCAAATCTTCTAGTGTAACTCACCCGACGAAAGGCAGTATCGCCCAGCGACACTAGCCTCGCCCAGCGAAATCAGGCTGACTGCACTTCTTTATTTTGGCTTCCAGCATCTATACAATGGCTTTCTTTCTTTGCCTTCTTCCTTTTATTGATCCAAATGGTACATCCTGGAGCTTTTATTACTCATTGCTCCAACAATGCTTAATTACCTACAAAATGAATGGAAAACTATTAATCGTTACATAAATGAATCAAAAACACAAGTATACACTAAAATGTAAAGTAAACGTATTTATAAACAAATCGGGGTTTATTCGAACGATATTAACCAAAAAGTATCGATAAGTGCAACAAAACTTATATACAAAAATAGTTACATTTTGCACTTATCAACTAATAAAATCATTTCCATTAATTTTCACTCCACAAAACAAGCCTAAACTACAGGCCCTTTTCACCATACAGGCCAAACCTTTAGCTACAATAAAAAATAGGATCAGCGATAATGGGTCTCCTTGTCTTAACCCCATAGACCCCTTAAAACCCTTGGTGGTTCCTCCATTTACCAATTCCGACATATAATTATTTAATACTCCACCTTAATCCATCGCATCCATTTCTCCCTAAAATTCATAGCTAACATAACCTTCTCCAAAAACTCCCACTCCACGCAATCATATGCATGCACAAAACCCACCTTGAACATTAAACAACTACACGTCCTTCTCTTATCCAAGTCAATAACTTCATTTGTCACCAACACTCAGTCTAGAATTTGTCTACCCAGAATAAAAGTTCTTTGATTCTTTGAAATTAGCTTGCCAATAACCTTTCCTAATCTACACGCCAAAATCTTCACAATTACCTTATAAATGCAACCCATGAGACTAATAGGTCGATATTCCTCAAAACCTTGAGGATTGAGGTTCTTAGGAATTAGAGCAATAAATGCCGATAGTAACGCCTTTGGAAGGGATTCTTAATGATGGAATTCTTGAATGCAGCTTATCACCTCAGCTCCCACAACACTCCAATAATTTTAAAAAAATTCAGGTTAAACCTATCAGGGTCTGGAGCCTTGTTTTTGTCGCAGACACATATATTCATAAATCTCTTCTGCAAAAAAAGCTTGATGAAGCATCTCTTTATCCTCCCAAGTAAGCCTTGGACAGTACAGTAAGTCTAGCATTGGTCTAATTCCTCTTACCTTCTAAAATCTGGATTTAAATACTTCTTTAATTGTATGCTTCACAGAGGGTACATCTTCCACAGTGCTAGCTCCCAACTTCTCTGACGAGGTAAAAAAATTTCTTGCTCTAGAATTCATACAAACATGGAATACCTTGAATTAACATCCCCCTCCTTAAACCATTTCATCCTTGACTTCTGACATATCATGCTCTCTTTAATCCTCAGGTTCTTCAAAATTGAATCTATATCTTCACTTGTCAAGGCCAATTGATCCTCCTTTGTATCACCACCATGAGCAACCATTGTCATCTCAATACTATTTAGAATATCAACTCCTGCTTGTAACTTTAAATCCACCCAGCCAAAAATGTTTCTATTCCACCACCTTAACTTCTCTCTAAGAATCTTGAATTTACACGCGAGTCTTTGTCCGCAACTTCCAGAAACCTTAATCGAATTCCACGTAGAATGAATAAACTATGAAAATTCTGGATGATCAAACCAACACGTAAAAACCTTAATTGGTTTCGGGCCCCAATTCAAATTGTTAACCTTCAACCAAATTGGTATGTGATCAGATACATCACGATTACCAACGTGTTGAGCCACAACGTGCCAATTTCTTATCAGACCTTCTATCACCAAAATTCTATCCAACCTGCTTCTACACCCACCATTTGAGTTGAACCACATATATTTGTTTCCCACTGTCGGTATATCAATGAGCTCCATTGCCTCTATGAAACTTAAGAACTCATTCATCTCCCCCACTTCCATCCTACCAATCCATTTCATTTCTTCCTCTAACTTAATTGAATTAAAATCTTCCCCCACAAGTCATTCACCACAAGGCAGTTTGTACTTTAATTTTTTCAGCTTCGTCCACAATTTTCTCTTCTCCGCAATTTGACCTGAAGAGTACAAATTTATGAGATAGCAATTAATACCTTTACAAATGCAGTTCACCCCTAAAAACCCCTCACATACCAACCACATTGTTAAAATACCCCCCGAAAGGCCAATTGAATTAATAGCATACCAACCACAGTTACCCTTTCCCCAAATGTTCCTAACAACATAATCATTAATTACCTGGATTTTGGATTCCTGAATGAAACAGATGTCTACACTCCATTCCACTATCTTTTGGCGAACTTTCCTCTTCTTAATTAAAGAGCCACTCTTATGTTAAATGATAACACATTCATGGCACCCTAACTTCAATCCCCTTTTTATCTTCATATAATCTTTTGTCTCTTGTTTCAAGTTCTCTCACTATACATTCAAAATATTCATCTCAACTCTCAAAACCACCATTTAATGTTTTTGTGCAAACCCCAATCCAAAGAACAACATAAAAAAATTACAAATAAAATTAATTACAACATGACAGTTTAGAACACTCTTTTTAGTAAATTATAATAATTTACTACATTTTTCCATAAACCAAAAAGAGGCCTTATGTTGCGGTGAAAATCGGATAACAAGCTATTAATTAACTTGCATCATATTTCTTTTACAACCGACTTTGATTTATCCAAAGGAAAGGTTCAAGATCGAAGAAAACCTAAAAGGGGGAGATCTAAGGTTCGGGGGTTGGTTATACAAAGGGAAGGTATTAGCACCCTAAGTATCTGTAGTACTCTATAGGAACCTCTTGTTTAAGTTTGTGTTATATTATGTTTGCTTGCTAATGTATCTGCTAAAGGTAAAGACCTAAGGATATGTACACTAAGTTTGCTCGCCAAGACGTCGCATCTTGTGCCTACGTATCTGACTAAAGAATCAGAGCAACCGTATTTCACCTAACTAAGGGTGAAAGAGGAACCATTGACTATGGTCAAAGTTCCAAAGGGAAATGAGTACGAGCTCATTTAGAGTTCACGATAACTCTCTAAGTCTAAGTTGAAATGAGAAAGTGAGCACTCATGATGATGAGAGTCACATAGAGTTCACGATAACTCTATAAGTCTAAGTAAAGGGTAAGTGAGTTCTCAAGATGATGAGAATCACATAGAGTTCACGATAACTCTATCCTATTACTAAACTAAGAGGAAAATGGCTCTAGGAGGCCAAGGTGAAATGGGAATGGGTTGTGACTTAGGAGTCAAGGTGAAAAAACTTTCCTTTGGAATGAGGGTCAAATGAGTCAAGTATGAATATACAGTGAACAATATGAATATGAACAAGTATAATATGAACAAGAATATTAATCAGGATAATATTTGACAGAATATAAAATCAAGATAATATTGACAGAAAGTAAAGTCAGTGATTAATGATTAACTTATTGGATCGGTGAATCGGGTCCAATGTAGTGCTAAACCGTCGTAGCACAGTCTATGAGGAAGACCACACTATAGGAGGAAGCACAATTCAATCTTTGTGTTAAGACACGATGGAGAAATGATATTGATGATCATTCTCCGATACAATCGTGCCACACGAAAAGAAAAGGTAAAGACCTCGTCTTAATTCACAAACTCTCGTTAATTTATCGAAGGTAACCTATCACGATCCCAAAGTATAGAAAGAGATCTTGATGATCACTCACTACAGATTTGGAACAATGAAGGTTAATCCCCTTGACAAATAACGTTTGTGAACAGAAAGGCTTCATTGATCGAAACATGAAAATGAATATAAATGCGATAGGAAGTGGAAATAAAGTCGGTCTCGTTTTAATCATGATTTAATCGAGAAATCGATAATCGATGATGTTGAACTTTCATTGACCGGTATAAAAAAATAAAAGAGGTGGCCTCATATACATCACGACTTTAGTGATTTTGAATAGATCGACAAGTCGTGATTTTTTGTGATATCATTGGCCCAAATAATAAAGGAAAGTGGACTCGAAGTGAAAAATAAAGTTGGTCTCGTATTTAATCGAGATTTAAATCGATAAATCGATAATCTCGATATTTAACTTTCATCGACCAATAAAAATAAATAAAAGGTGGCCTCATACTAATCAAGAGATTTATTGATTTTGATAAATCAACAAAACATGATTTTTGTGAGATCATTGGCCGAAAAATAAAGAAAAATGGGCTCGGAGTGGAAATAAAGTCATTCTCATCTAAATAAGGATTTAGATTGATAAATCGAAAACCTCTTGATTAGATTTTCATTGACCAACAAAAATAAAACATGGGCCTCATACAAATCAAGATTTTGTGTAGTGACTTGAGTAAATCAATAAATCAAGATGGTTGTAATATCATAGGCCCATAGTAAAAAATGAGATGAATAAAATAAATGGATAAAATTAGTGAAAAGCATAGAAGATTAAAAGCTAAAACTCTTATTTAAGAAAATTTAAAAAAGAAAAAATTAACAAGAAACAATAATTTAAAAAGAAAGGAGGGGTGCGCAGGAATAACGCGTGTGAAATCACATGGGTATAAACCCATCATCCATTAAGACATGGCAGGCCCCAAAAGAACAAAGGATGCTGAAGAAATTAGCATGGGATCACACGGGCCTAAGCCCATCACCCAAAAAAAATCCATCAGTATTTCTTAATAACCTGAAAAGATTAGACGACTAAAAAAAATAGAAGGAATGACTCATCATTCACCTTCTAAAAACAAGACGGCACGGTCGGGAAAAAAAACAAATAAACCGTTCATAAAATACATGGCTCTCATTAAAAAACTAGAAAGAGTTTTAGGTCAAACATCAGCAATGAAAACGGCATCGCAAGATAAGTTCACCGCGTCCAACCTTCTTCACTCTCTCCAACCCAAAAGGTGTTCGATTCAAACCCCAGGTTCAGGCTTTCCCACTTTTCCTCTTCTTCTACTTCTGAATCGATTCGGTGTGAATATGGGTTTCGAGATGGATTCAGAAACAAATTTCTCTCTTCATCTGTTTCTAAGTTCTGAACAATTTGAGATTTGGGTTGTTTTTGGAGAGTGGTTGAGGGAGCAAGATTGGGTGATTGTTTTATGGTTGGAGAATGGCTTTGGGCGAAGGGTGTGTTGTGATTTGCAGTAAGGTTGGAGGAAGGTTGTAGCGCTTGAAGTTCGAATATTTTCGTTGGATGGGGTTGTTTGGTTGATTCGGTTAAGAGAGAAGAAGGAGGTTGTGATGGTTTGTTATGCGTTCTGCAGATTTAAGGATGGTAGGTGTTGTTGATGAAGGTTTGATTATGGAGAGTGAAAGATGATTTGAGAAGTGGTGTTTTTGGTCGTTGTTGATGTTTTTTGAATCAATAAAAAACTGATGTTTTCAAGACGGAAGATTGAAAGGTAACGGAAGGTGAGTAGCGCAAAGATTTTTTGAAGATCGAAAAGGGTCCTCTCCTGAGAGTGTATTTAAAGGAGGCTTTATGGCAAAAGTGTGTTTGGTTCGTGTACTTGCATAGCAATCTCTTGTTGCTGTTTTTTTTTTTATTGGGAGCTCGAAAAAAGGATAGTGGCGTGTTGGCATTGCTGTGTAGATGTGCAGGATAGCAGAAGTTTGGCGGAAGTCTTGGATTTTTGAGGGCTAGGATGTACGGTTTGGAGGGTGGTAGCAGTTTTGGTTTGTAGGCGGGGCCGTTTTGGCTTGTGGCAGCAGAGGTCCTTGTTGCTTGTTGGGATGTCGTGAAATTAGTAGCAGAGGTAAAGTACTGTGGGAATTATGGATAGTTGTTTGTACGATTTTCCTGCTGATGCGTAAGGGTCTAGCTTGTGCGAAATGCCCTCTTTTCTCAGCAAGTTTTGCGGTTGAGACAGGCTGGAAAGCAACAAAGGTTTTGAGGTCATGAGAACAGGGTGTATTTTGGTGTATGGAGTGTAACAGGGAAGTGACTTGTTCACTTTGTGAAATACTTTTCCATTGCTTTTGTCCTTTGCAGCAGGTTTTGGATTTTTTTTGTGAATTATGAAAATTGAGTTAAATTAAAATGAAGTAGACTAAAAAAACAAAAAAACTATAATTATGATTAAAATAACAATGAAAATAAAATTACACAAAATTAACTTAAGTTAACTAACTAAAAACTAAATTAAAATTAAAATTAAATTAAGTTTAAAATTAAACTAACTTAAATATATAATATAAAAAATGATAGGCTAAAGTGGATTTAAATAAATTCTAAATAAACCTAAATCAAATATTTAACTAAACAAAAAAGTAATGATAGTAATTGAAATCAAGAAATGACAAAATTGACAAAAATGTCTGATTAATGATTAATGGACCAAATGACTGCAAACGGGCAAAAAATGATGTGAGAAAATGATCAAATTTTCAGGAATCGACTCCCTCAAAGCCTCCTTGAATATACCATCGTCCTATCATAAGTGTACGCTCAAGTCCGGGTTAGGACTTATCCTCACCACTCAAAGTAGCAACCCTGCATACAGAAAAACCCAAACAAAACAGGTATACAGATATATACAGATATATGTAAAAGTATAGCAAGCAATCATAAATAACATAAACGAAACAAGGTGGGCTTAACCCTCAAAAGAATTATTCATCCCCAGTGAAGTCGCCATTTCTGTTGCGGTGAAAATCGGATAACAAGCTATTAATTAACTTGCATCATATTTCTTTTACAACCGACTTTGATTTATCCAAAGGAAAGGTTCAAGATCAAAGAAAACCTAAAAGGGGGAGATCTAAGGTTTGGGGGTTGGGTATACAAAGGGAAGGTATTAGCACCCGAAGTATCTGTAGTACTCTACAGGAACCTCTTGTTTAAGTTTGTGTTATATTATGTTTGCTTGCTAAGGTATCTGCTAAAGGTAAAGACCTAAGGATATGTACACTAAGTTTGCTCGCCAAGACGTCGCATCTTGTGCCTACGTTTCTGACTAAAGAATCAGAGCAACCGTAGTTCACCAAACTAAGGGTGAAAGAGGAACCATTGACTATGGTCAAAGTTCCAAAGGGAAATGAGTACGAGCTCATTTAGAGTTCACGATAACTCTCTAAGTCTAAGTTGAAATGAGAAAGTGAGCACTCATGATGATGAGAGTCACATAGAGTTCACGATAACTCTATAAGTCTAAGTAAAGGGAAAGTGAGTTCTCATGGTGATGAGAATCACATAGAGTTCACGATAACTCTATCCTATTACTAAACTAAGAGGAAAATGGCTCTAGGAGGCCATGGTGAAATGGGAATGGGTTGTGACTTAGGAGTCAAGGTGAAAAAATTTTCCTTTGGAAGGAGGGTCAAATGAGTCAAGTATGAATATACAGTGAACAATATGAATATGAACAAGTATAATTTGAACAAGAATAATAATCGGGATAATATTTGACAGAAAATAAAATCAAGATAATATTGACAGAAAGTAAAGTCAGTGATTAATGATTAACTTATTGGATAGGTGAATCGGGTCCAATGTAGTGCTAAACCGTCGTAGCACGGTCTATTAGGAAGACCACACTATAGGAGGAAGCACAATTCAATCTTTGTGTTAAGACACGATGGAGAAATGATATTGATGATCCTTTTCCGATACAATCGTGCCACACGAAAAGAAAAGGTAAAGACCTCGTCTTAAATCACAAACCCTCATTAATTTATCGAAGGTAACCTATCACGATACCAAAGTATAGAAAGAGATCTTGATGATCACTCACTACAGATTTGGAACAATGAAGGTTAATCGCCTTGACAAATAACGTTTGTGAACAGAAAGACTTCATTCATCGAAACATGAAAATGAATATAAATGCGATAGGAAGTGGAAATAAAGTCGGTCTCGTTTTAATCATGATTTAATCGAGAAATTGATAATCGATGATGTTGAACTTTCATTGACCGATATAAAAAAATAAAAGAGGTGGCCTCATATACATCACGACGTTAGTGATTTTGAATAGATCGACAAGTTGTGATTTTTGTGATATCATCGGCCCAAATAATAAAGGAAAATGGACTCGAAGTGAAAAATAAAGTTGGTCTCGTATTTAATCAAGATTTATATCGATAAATCGATAATCTCGATATTTAACTTTCTTCAACCAATAAAAATAAATAAAAGGTGGCCTCATACTAATCAAGAGATTTATTGATTTTGATAAATCAACAAAACATGATTTTTGTGAGATCATTGGCCGAAAAATAAAGAAAAATGGGCTCGGAGTGGGAATAAAGTCATTCTCATCTAAATAAGGATTTAGATTGATAAATCGAAAACCTCTTGATTAGATTTTCATTGACCAACAAAAATAAAACATGGGCCTCATACAAATCAAGATTTTGTGTAGTGACTTGAGTAAATCAATAAATCAAGATGGTTGTAATATCATAGGCCCATAGTAAAAAATGAGATGAATAAAATAAATGGATAAAATTAGTGAAAAGCATAGAAGATTAAAAGCTAAAACTCTTATTTAAGAAAATTTAAATAAGAAAAAATTAACAAGAAACAATAATTTAAAAAGAAAGGAGGGGTGCGCAGGAATAACGCGTGTGAAATCACATGGGTATAAACCCATCATCCATTAAGACATGGCAGGCCCCAAAAGAACAAAGGATGCTGAAGAAATTAGCATGGGATCACACGGGCCTAAGCCCATCACCCAAAAAAAATCCATCAGTATTTCTTAATAACCTGAAAAGATTAGACGACTAAAAAAAATAGAAGGAATGACTCATCATTCACCTTCTAAAAACAAGACGGCACGGTCGGGAAAAAAAACAAATAAACCGTTCATAAAATACATGGCTCTCATTAAAAAACTAGAAAGAGTTTTAGGTCAAACATCAGCAATGAAAACGGCATCGCAAGATAAGTTCACCGCGTCCAACCTTCTTCACTCTCTCCAACCCAAAAGGTGTTCGATTCAAACCCCAGGTTCAGGCTTTCCCACTTTTCCTCTTCTTCTACTTCTGAATCGATTCGGTGTGAATATGGGTTTCGAGATGGATTCAGAAACAAATTTCTCTCTTCATCTGTTTCTAAGTTCTGAACAATTTGAGATTTGGGTTGTTTTTGGAGAGTGGTTGAGGGAGCAAGATTGGGTGATTGTTTTATGGTTGGAGAATGGCTTTGGGCGAAGGGTGTGTTGTGATTTGCAGTAAGGTTGGAGGAAGGTTGTAGCGCTTGAAGTTCGAATATTTTCGTTGGATGGGGTTGTTTGGTTGATTCGGTTAAGAGAGAAGAAGGAGGTTGTGATGGTTTGTTATGCGTTCTGCAGATTTAAGGATGGTAGGTGTTGTTGATGAAGGTTTGATTATGGAGAGTGAAAGATGATTTGAGAAGTGGTGTTTTTGGTCGTTGTTGATGTTTTTTGAATCAATAAAAAACTGATGTTTTCAAGACGGAAGATTGAAAGGTAACGGAAGGTGAGTAGCGCAAAGATTTTTTGAAGATCGAAAAGGGTCCTCTCCTGAGAGTGTATTTAAAGGAGGCTTTATGGCAAAAGTGTGTTTGGTTCGTGTACTTGCATAGCAATCTCTTGTTGCTGTTTTTTTTTTTATTGGGAGCTCGAAAAAAGGATAGTGGCGTGTTGGCATTGCTGTGTAGATGTGCAGGATAGCAGAAGTTTGGCGGAAGTCTTGGATTTTTGAGGGCTAGGATGTACGGTTTGGAGGGTGGTAGCAGTTTTGGTTTGTAGGCGGGGTCGTTTTGGCTTGTGGCAGCAGAGGTCCTTGTTGCTTGTTGGGATGTCGTGAAATTAGTAGCAGAGGTAAAGTACTGTGGGAATTATGGATAGTTGTTTGTACGATTTTCCTGCTGATGCGTAAGGGTCTAGCTTGTGCGAAATGCCCTCTTTTCTCAGCAAGTTTTGCGGTTGAGACAGGCTGGAAAGCAACAAAGGTTTTGAGGTCATGAGAACAGGGTGTATTTTGGTGTATGGAGTGTAACAGGGAAGTGACTTGTTCACTTTGTGAAATACTTTTCCATTGCTTTTGTCCTTTGCAGCAGGTTTTGGATTTTTTTTGTGAATTATGAAAATTGAGTTAAATTAAAATGAAGTAGACTAAAAAAACAAAAAAACTATAATTATGATTAAAATAACAATGAAAATAAAATTACACAAAATTAACTTAAGTTAACTAACTAAAAACTAAATTAAAATTAAAATTAAATTAAGTTTAAAATTAAACTAACTTAAATATATAATATAAAAAATGATAGGCTAAAGTGGATTTAAATAAATTCTAAATAAACCTAAATCAAATATTTAACTAAACAAAAAAGTAATGATAGTAATTGAAATCAAGAAATGACAAAATTGACAAAAATGTCTGATTAATGATTAATGGACCAAATGACTGCAAACGGGCAAAAAATGATGTGAGAAAATGATCAAATTTTCAGGAATCGACTCCCTCAAAGCCTCCTTGAATATACCATCGTCCTATCATAAGTGTACGCTCAAGTCCGGGTTAGGACTTATCCTCACCACTCAAAGTAGCAACCCTGCATACAGAAAAACCCAAACAAAACAGGTATACAGATATATACAGATATATGTACAAGTATAGCAAGCAATCATAAATAACATAAACGAAACAAGGTGGGCTTAACCCTCAAAAGAATTATTCATCCCCAGTGAAGTCGCCATTTCTGTTGCGGTGAAAATCGGATAACAAGCTATTAATTAACTTGCATCATATTTCTTTTACAACCGACTTTGATTTATCCAAAGGAAAGGTTCAAGATCAAAGAAAACCTAAAAGGGGGAGATCTAAGGTTTGGGGGTTGGGTATACAAAGGGAAGGTATTAGCACCCGAAGTATCTGTAGTACTCTACAGGAACCTCTTGTTTAAGTTTGTGTTATATTATGTTTGCTTGCTAAGGTATCTGCTAAAGGTAAAGACCTAATGATATGTACACTAAGTTTGCTCGCCAAGACGTCGCATTTTGTGCCTACGTATTTGAATAAAGAATCAGAGCAACCGTAGTTCACCTAACTAAGGGTGAAAGAGGAACCATTGACTATGGTCAAAGTTCCAAAGGGAAATGAGTACGAGCTCATTTAGAGTTCACGATAACTCTCTAAGTCTAAGTTGAAATGAGAAAGTGAGCACTCATGATGATGAGAGTCACATAGAGTTAACGATAACTCTATAAGTCTAAGTAAAGGGAATGTGAGTTCTCATGGTGATGAGAATCACATAGAGTTCACGATAACTCTATCCTATTACTAAACTAAGAGGAAAATGGCTCTAGGAGGCCATGGTGAAATGGGAATGGGTTGTGACTTAGGAGTCAAGGTGAAAAAAATTTCCTTTGGAAGGAGGGTCAAATGAGTCAAGTATGAATATACAGTGAACAATATGAATATGAACAAGTATAATTTGAACAAGAATAATAATCGGGATAATATTTGACAGAAAATAAAATCAAGATAATATTGACAGAAAGTAAAGTCAGTGATTAATGATTAACTTATTGGATAGGTGAATCGGGTCCAATGTAGTGCTAAACCGTCGTAGCACGGTCTATTAGGAAGACCACACTATAGGAGAAAGCACAATTCAATCTTTGTGTTAAGACACGATGGAGAAATGATATTGATGATCATTCTCCGATACAATCATGCCACATGAAAAGAAAAGGTAAATACCTCGTCTTAAATCACAAACTCTCGTTAATTTATCGAAGGTAACCTATCACGATCCCAAAGTATAGAAAGAGATCTTGATGATCACTCACTACAGATTTAGAACAATGAAGGTTAATCGCCTTGACAAATAACGTTTGTGAACAGAAAGACTTCATTGATCGAAACATGAAAATGAATATAAATGCGATAGGAAGTGGAAATAAAGTCGGTCTCGTTTTAATCATGATTTAATCGAGAAATCGATAATCGATGATGTTGAACTTTCATTGTCCGGTATAAAAAAATAAATGAGGTGGCCTCATATACATCACGACTTTAGTTATTTTGAATAGATCGACAAGTCGTGATTTTTGTGATATCATCGGCCCAAATAATAAAGGAAAATGAACTCGAAGTGAAAAATAAAGTTGGTCTCGTATTTAATCAAGATTTATATCGATAAATCGATAATCTCGATATTTAACTTTCATCGACCAATAAAATTAAATAAAAGGTGGCCTCATACTAATCAAGAGATTTATTGATTTTGATAAATCAACAAAACATGATTTTTGTGAGATCATTGGCCGAAAAATAAAGAAAAATGGGCTCGGAGTGGAAATAAAGTCGGTCTCATCTAAATAAGGATTTAGATTGATAAATCGAAAACCTCTTGATTAGATTTTCATTGACCAACAAAAATAAAACATGGGCCTCATACAAATCAAGATTTTTTATAGTGACTTGAGTAAATCAATAAATCAAGATGGTTGTAATATCATAGGCCCATAGTAAAAAATGAGATGAATAAAATAAATGGATAAAATTAGTGAAAAGCATAGAAGATTAAAAGCTAAAACTCTTATTTAAGAAAATTCAAAAAAGAAAATATTAAGAAGAAACAATAATTTAAAAAGAAATGAGGGGTGCGCAGGAATAACGCGTGTGGAATCACATGGGTATAAACCCATCATCCATTAAGACATGGCAGGCCCCAAAAGAACAAAGGATGCTGAAGAAATTAGCCTGGGATCACACGGGCCTAAGCCCATCACCCAAAAAAAATCCATCAGTATTTCTTAATAACCTGAAAAGATTAGACGACTAAAAAAAATAGAAGGAATGACTCATCATTCACCTTCTAAAAATAAGACGGCACGGTCGGGAAAAAAAACAAATAAACCGTTCATAAAATACATGGCTCTCATTCAAAAACTAGAAAGAGTTTTAGGTCAAACATCAGCAATGAAAACGGCATCGCAAGATAAGTTCACCGCGTCCAACCTTCTTCACTCTCTCCAACCCAAAAGGTGTTTGATTCAAACCCCAGGTTCAGGCTTTCACACTTTTCCTCTTCTTCTACTTCTGAATCGATTCGGTGTGAATATGGGTTTCGAGATGGATTCAGAAACAAATTTCTCCCTTCATCTCTTTCTAAGTTCTGAACAATTTGAGATTTGGGTTGCTTTTGGAGAGTGGTTGAGGGAGCAAGATTGGGTGATTGTTTTATGGTTGGAGAATGGTTTTGGGCGAAGGGTGTGTTGTGATTTACAGTAAGGTTGAAGGAAGGTTGTAGCGCTTGAAGTTCGAAGATTTTCGTTGGATGGGGTTGTTTGGTTGATTCGGTTAAGAGAGAAGAAGGAGGTTGTGATGGTTTGTTATGCGTTCTGCAGATTTATGGATGGTGGGTGTTGTTGATGAAGGTTTGATTATGGAGAGTGAAAGATGATTTGAGAAGTGGTTTTTTTGGTCGTTGTTGATGTTTTTTGAATCAATAAAAACTGATGTTTTCAAGACGGAAGATTGAAAGGTAACAGAAGGTGAGTAGCGCAAAGAATTTTTGAAGATCGAAAAGGGTCCTCTCCTGAGAGTGTATTTGAAGGAGGCTTTATGGCAAAAGTGTGTTTGGTTCGTGTACTTGCATAGCAATCTCTTGTTGCTGTTTTTTTTTATTGGGAGCTCAAAAAAAGGAGAGTGGCGTGTTGGCATTGCTGTGTAGATGTGCAGGATAGCAGAATTTTGGCGGAAGTCTTGGCTTTTTGAGGGCTAGGATGTACGGTTTGGAGGGTGGTAGCAGTTTTGGTTTGTAGGCGGGGCCGTTTTGGCTTGTGGCAGCAGAGGTCCTTGTTGCTTGTTGGGATGTCGTGAAATTAGTAGCAGAGGTAAAGTACTGTGGGAATTATGGATAGTTGTTTGTACGATTTTCCTGCTGATGCGTAAGGGTCTAGCATGTGCGAAATGCCCTCTTTTCTCAGCAAGTTTTGCGGTTGAGACAGGCTGGAAAGCAACAAAGGTTTTGAGGTCATGAGAACAGGGTGTATTTTGGTGTATGGAGTGTAACAGGGAAGTGACTTGTTCACTTTGTGAAATACTTTTCCATTGCTTTTGTCCTTTGCAGCAGGTTTTGGATTTTTTTTGTGAATTATGAAAATTAAGTTAAATTAAAAAGAAGTAGACTAAAAAAACAAAAAAAAACTATAATTATGATTAAAATAACAATGAAAATAAAATTACACAAAATTAACTTAAGTTAACTAACTAAAAACTAAATTAAAATTAAAATTAAATTAAGTTTAAAATTAAACTAACTTAAATATATAATATAAAAAATGATAGGCTAAAGTGGATTTAAATAAATTCTAAATAAACCTAAATCAAATATTTAACTAAACAAAAAAGTAATGATAGTAATTGAAATCAAGAAATGACAAAATTGACAAAAATGTCTGATTAATGATTAATGGACCAAATGACTGCAAACGGGCAAAAAATGATGTGAGAAAATGATCAAATTTTCAGGAATCGACTCCCTCAAAGCCTCCTTGAATATACCATCGTCCTATCATAAGTGTACGCTCAAGTCCGGGTTAGGACTTATCCTCACCACTCAAAGTAGCAACCCTGCATACAGAAAAACCCAAACAAAACAGGTATACAGATATATACAGATATATGTACAAGTATAGCAAGCAATCATAAATAACATAAACGAAACAAGGTGGGCTTAACCCTCAAAAGAATTATTCATCCCCAGTGAAGTCGCCATTTCTGTTGCGGTGAAAATCGGATAACAAGCTATTAATTAACTTGCATCATATTTCTTTTACAACCGACTTTGATTTATCCAAAGGAAAGGTTCAAGATCAAAGAAAACCTAAAAGGGGGAGATCTAAGGTTTGGGGGTTGGGTATACAAAGGGAAGGTATTAGCACCCGAAGTATCTGTAGTACTCTACAGGAACCTCTTGTTTAAGTTTGTGTTATATTATGTTTGCTTGCTAAGGTATCTGCTAAAGGTAAAGACCTAATGATATGTACACTAAGTTTGCTCGCCAAGACGTCGCATTTTGTGCCTACGTATTTGAATAAAGAATCAGAGCAACCGTAGTTCACCTAACTAAGGGTGAAAGAGGAACCATTGACTATGGTCAAAGTTCCAAAGGGAAATGAGTACGAGCTCATTTAGAGTTCACGATAACTCTCTAAGTCTAAGTTGAAATGAGAAAGTGAGCACTCATGATGATGAGAGTCACATAGAGTTAACGATAACTCTATAAGTCTAAGTAAAGGGAATGTGAGTTCTCATGGTGATGAGAATCACATAGAGTTCACGATAACTCTATCCTATTACTAAACTAAGAGGAAAATGGCTCTAGGAGGCCATGGTGAAATGGGAATGGGTTGTGACTTAGGAGTCAAGGTGAAAAAAATTTCCTTTGGAAGGAGGGTCAAATGAGTCAAGTATGAATATACAGTGAACAATATGAATATGAACAAGTATAATTTGAACAAGAATAATAATCGGGATAATATTTGACAGAAAATAAAATCAAGATAATATTGACAGAAAGTAAAGTCAGTGATTAATGATTAACTTATTGGATAGGTGAATCGGGTCCAATGTAGTGCTAAACCGTCGTAGCACGGTCTATTAGGAAGACCACACTATAGGAGAAAGCACAATTCAATCTTTGTGTTAAGACACGATGGAGAAATGATATTGATGATCATTCTCCGATACAATCATGCCACATGAAAAGAAAAGGTAAATACCTCGTCTTAAATCACAAACTCTCGTTAATTTATCGAAGGTAACCTATCACGATCCCAAAGTATAGAAAGAGATCTTGATGATCACTCACTACAGATTTAGAACAATGAAGGTTAATCGCCTTGACAAATAACGTTTGTGAACAGAAAGACTTCATTGATCGAAACATGAAAATGAATATAAATGCGATAGGAAGTGGAAATAAAGTCGGTCTCGTTTTAATCATGATTTAATCGAGAAATCGATAATCGATGATGTTGAACTTTCATTGTCCGGTATAAAAAAATAAATGAGGTGGCCTCATATACATCACGACTTTAGTTATTTTGAATAGATCGACAAGTCGTGATTTTTGTGATATCATCGGCCCAAATAATAAAGGAAAATGAACTCGAAGTGAAAAATAAAGTTGGTCTCGTATTTAATCAAGATTTATATCGATAAATCGATAATCTCGATATTTAACTTTCATCGACCAATAAAATTAAATAAAAGGTGGCCTCATACTAATCAAGAGATTTATTGATTTTGATAAATCAACAAAACATGATTTTTGTGAGATCATTGGCCGAAAAATAAAGAAAAATGGGCTCGGAGTGGAAATAAAGTCGGTCTCATCTAAATAAGGATTTAGATTGATAAATCGAAAACCTCTTGATTAGATTTTCATTGACCAACAAAAATAAAACATGGGCCTCATACAAATCAAGATTTTTTATAGTGACTTGAGTAAATCAATAAATCAAGATGGTTGTAATATCATAGGCCCATAGTAAAAAATGAGATGAATAAAATAAATGGATAAAATTAGTGAAAAGCATAGAAGATTAAAAGCTAAAACTCTTATTTAAGAAAATTCAAAAAAGAAAATATTAAGAAGAAACAATAATTTAAAAAGAAATGAGGGGTGCGCAGGAATAACGCGTGTGGAATCACATGGGTATAAACCCATCATCCATTAAGACATGGCAGGCCCCAAAAGAACAAAGGATGCTGAAGAAATTAGCCTGGGATCACACGGGCCTAAGCCCATCACCCAAAAAAAATCCATCAGTATTTCTTAATAACCTGAAAAGATTAGACGACTAAAAAAAATAGAAGGAATGACTCATCATTCACCTTCTAAAAATAAGACGGCACGGTCGGGAAAAAAAACAAATAAACCGTTCATAAAATACATGGCTCTCATTCAAAAACTAGAAAGAGTTTTAGGTCAAACATCAGCAATGAAAACGGCATCGCAAGATAAGTTCACCGCGTCCAACCTTCTTCACTCTCTCCAACCCAAAAGGTGTTTGATTCAAACCCCAGGTTCAGGCTTTCACACTTTTCCTCTTCTTCTACTTCTGAATCGATTCGGTGTGAATATGGGTTTCGAGATGGATTCAGAAACAAATTTCTCCCTTCATCT
This sequence comes from Lathyrus tuberosus, assembly GCA_022829125.1. Lineage (NCBI taxonomy): Eukaryota > Viridiplantae > Streptophyta > Magnoliopsida > Fabales > Fabaceae > Lathyrus > Lathyrus tuberosus. The sequence continues at coordinate 645,151 of JALAZF010000504.1, forward strand.
CTTTCTAAGTTCTGAACAATTTGAGATTTGGGTTGCTTTTGGAGAGTGGTTGAGGGAGCAAGATTGGGTGATTGTTTTATGGTTGGAGAATGGTTTTGGGCGAAGGGTGTGTTGTGATTTACAGTAAGGTTGAAGGAAGGTTGTAGCGCTTGAAGTTCGAAGATTTTCGTTGGATGGGGTTGTTTGGTTGATTCGGTTAAGAGAGAAGAAGGAGGTTGTGATGGTTTGTTATGCGTTCTGCAGATTTATGGATGGTGGGTGTTGTTGATGAAGGTTTGATTATGGAGAGTGAAAGATGATTTGAGAAGTGGTTTTTTTGGTCGTTGTTGATGTTTTTTGAATCAATAAAAACTGATGTTTTCAAGACGGAAGATTGAAAGGTAACAGAAGGTGAGTAGCGCAAAGAATTTTTGAAGATCGAAAAGGGTCCTCTCCTGAGAGTGTATTTGAAGGAGGCTTTATGGCAAAAGTGTGTTTGGTTCGTGTACTTGCATAGCAATCTCTTGTTGCTGTTTTTTTTTATTGGGAGCTCAAAAAAAGGAGAGTGGCGTGTTGGCATTGCTGTGTAGATGTGCAGGATAGCAGAATTTTGGCGGAAGTCTTGGCTTTTTGAGGGCTAGGATGTACGGTTTGGAGGGTGGTAGCAGTTTTGGTTTGTAGGCGGGGCCGTTTTGGCTTGTGGCAGCAGAGGTCCTTGTTGCTTGTTGGGATGTCGTGAAATTAGTAGCAGAGGTAAAGTACTGTGGGAATTATGGATAGTTGTTTGTACGATTTTCCTGCTGATGCGTAAGGGTCTAGCATGTGTGAAATGCCCTCTTTTCTCAGCAAGTTTTGCGGTTGAGACAGGCTGGAAAGCAACAAAGGTTTTGAGGTCATGAGAACAGGGTGTATTTTGGTGTATGGAGTGTAACAGGGAAGCGACTTGTTCACTTTGTGAAATACTTTTCCATTGCTTTTGTCCTTTGCAGCAGGTTTTGGATTTTTTTTGTGAATTATGAAAATTAAGTTAAATTAAAAAGAAGTAGACTAAAAAAACAAAAAAAAACTATAATTATGATTAAAATAACAATGAAAATAAAATTACACTAAATTAACTTAAGTTAACTAACTAAAAACTAAATTAAAATTAAAATTAAATTAAGTTTAAAATTAAACTAACTTAAATATATAATATAAAAAATGATAGGCTAAAGTGGATTTAAATAAATTCTAAATAAACCTAAATCAAATATTTAACTAAACAAAAAAGTAATGATAGTAATTGAAATCAAGAAATTACAAAATTGACAAAAATGTCTGATTAATGATTAATGTACCAAATGACCGCAAACGGGCTAAAAATGATGTGAGAAAATGATCAAATTTTCAGGAATCGACTCCCTCAAAGCCTCCTTGAATATACCATCGTCCTATCATAAGTGTACGCTCAAGTCCGGGTTAGGACTTATCCTCACCACTCAAAGTAGCAACCCTGCATACAGAAAAACCCAAACAAAACAGGTATACAGATATATACAGATATATGTACAAGTATAGCAAGCAATCATAAATAACATAAACGAAACAAGGTGGGCTTAACCCTCAAAAGAATTATTCATCCCCAGTGAAGTCGCCATTTTTGTTGCGGTGAAAATCGGATAACAAGCTATTAATTAACTTGCATCATATTTCTTTTACAACCGACTTTGATTTATCCAAAGGAAAGGTTCAAGATCGAAGAAAACCTAAAAGGGGGAGATCTAAGGTTCGGGGGTTGGTTATACAAAGGGAAGGTATTAGCACCCTAAGTATCTGTAGTACTCTACAGGAACCTCTTGTTTAAGTTTGTGTTATATTATGTTTGCTTGCTAAGGTATCTGCTAAAGGTAAAGACCTAAGGATATGTACACTAAGTTTGCTCGCCAAGACGTCGCATCTTGTGCCTACGTTTCTGACTAAAGAATCAGAGCAACCGTAGTTCACCAAACTAAGGGTGAAAGAGGAACCATTGACTATGGTCAAAGTTCCAAAGGGAAATGAGTACGAGCTCATTTAGAGTTCACGATAACTCTTTAAGTCTAAGTTGAAATGAGAAAGTGAGCACTCATGATGATGAGAGTCACATAGAGTTCACGATAACTCTATAAGTCTAAGTAAAGGGAAAGTGAGTTCTCATGGTGATGAGAATCACATAGAGTTCACGATAACTCTATCCTATTACTAAACTAAGAGGAAAATGGCTCTAGGAGGCCATGGTGAAATGGGAATGGGTTGTGACTTAGGAGTCAAGGTGAAAAAATTTTCCTTTGGAAGGAGGGTCAAATGAGTCAAGTATGAATATACAGTGAACAATATGAATATGAACAAGTATAATTTGAACAAGAATAATAATCGGGATAATATTTGACAGAAAATAAAATCAAGATAATATTGACAGAAGGTAAAGTCAGTGATTAATGATTAACTTATTGGATAGGTGAATCGGGTCCAATGTAGTGCTAAACCGTCGTAGCACGGTCTATTAGGAAGACCACACTATAAGAGGAAGCATAATTCAATCTTTGTGTTAAGAGACGATGGAGAAATGATATTGATGATCCTTTTCCGATACAATCGTGCCACACGAAAAGAAAAGGTAAAGACCTCGTCTTAAATCACAAACCCTCATTAATTTATCGAAGGTAACCTATCACGATACCAAAGTATAGAAAGAGATCTTGATGATCACTCACTACAGATTTGGAACAATGAAGGTTAATCGCCTTGACAAATAACGTTTGTGAACAGAAAGACTTCATTCATAGAAACATGAAAATGAATATAAATGCGATAGGAAGTGGAAATAAAGTCGGTCTCGTTTTAATCATGATTTAATCGAGAAATTGATAATCGATGATGTTGAACTTTCATTGACCGATATAAAAAAATAAAAGAGGTTCCCTCATATACATCACGACGTTAGTGATTTTGAATAGATCGACAAGTTGTGATTTTTGTGATATCATCGGCCCAAATAATAAAGGAAAATGGACTCGAAGTGAAAAATAAAGTTGGTCTCGTATTTAATCAAGATTTATATCGATAAATCGATAATCTCGATATTTAACTTTCTTCAACCAATAAAAATAAATAAAAGGTGGCCTCATACTAATCAAGAGATTTATTGATTTTGATAAATCAACAAAACATGATTTTTGTGAGATCATTGGCCGAAAAATAAAGAAAAATGGGCTCGGAGTGGAAATAAAGTCGGTCTCATATAAATAAGGATTTAGATTGATAAATCGAAAACCTCTTGATTAGATTTTCATTGAACAACAAAAATAAAACATGGGCCTCATACAAATCAAGATTTTTTGTAGTGACTTGAGTAAATCAGTAAATCAAGATGGTTGTAATATCATATGCCCATAGTAAAAAATGAGATGAATAAAATAAATGGATAAAATTAGTGAAAAACATAGAAGATTAAAAGCTAAAACTCTTATTTAAGAAAATTCAAAAAAGAAAAAATTAAGAAGAAACAATAATTTAAAAAGAAATGAGGGTGCGCAGGAATAACGCGTGTGGAATCACATGGGTATAAAACCATCATCCATTAAGACATGGCAGGCCCCAAAAGAACAAAGGATGCTGAAGAAATTAGCATGGGATCACACGGGCCTAAGCCCATCACCCAAAAAAAATCCATCAGTATTTCTTAATAACCTAGAAAGATAAGACGACTAAAAAAAATAGAAGGAATGACTCATCATTCACCTTCTAAAAACAAGACGGCACGGTAGGAAAAAAATACAAATAAAACGTTCATAAAATACATGGCTCTCATTCAAAAACTAGAAAGAGTTTTAGGTCAAACATCAGCAATGAAAACGGCATCGCAAGATAAGTTCACCGCGTCCAACCTTCTTCACTCTCTCCAACCCAAAAGATGTTCGATATAAACCCCAGGTTCAGGCTTTCACACTTTTCCTCTTCTTCTACTTCTGAATCGATTCGGTGTGAATATGGGTTTCGAGATGGATTCAGAAACAAATTTCTCTCTTCATCTCTTTCTAAGTTCTGAACAATTTGAGATTTGGGTTATTTTTGGAGAGTGGTTGAGGGAGCAAGATTGGGTGATTGTTTTATGGTTGGAGAATGGTTTTGGGCAAAGGGTGTGTTGTGATTTGCAGTAAGGTTGAAGGAAGGTTGTAGCGCTTGAAGTTCGAAGATTTTCGTTGGATGGGGTTGTTTGGTTGATTCGGTTAAGAGAGAAGAAGGAGGCTGTGATGGTTTGTTATGCGTTCTGCAGATTTAAGGATGGTAGGTGTTGTTGATGAAGGTTGGATTATGGAGAGTGAAAGATGATTTGAGAAGTTGTGTTTTTCGTCGTTGTTGATGTTTTTTGAATCAATAAAAAACTGATGTTTTCAAGACGGAAGATTGAAAGGTAACAGAAGGTGAGTAGTGCAAAGATTTTTTGAAGATCGAAAAGGGTTCTCTCCTGAGAGTGTATTTGAAGGAGGCTTTATGGCAAAAGTGTGTTTGGTTCGTGTACTTGCATAGCAATCTCTTGTTGCTGTTTTTTTATTTATTGGGAGCTCGAAAAAAGGAGAGTGGCGTGTTGGCATTGCTGTGTAGATGTGCAGGATAGTAGAAGTTTGGCGGAAGTCTTGGCTTTTTTAGGGCTAGGATGTACGGTTTGGAGGGTGGTAGCAGTTTTGGTTTGTAGGCGGGGCCGTTTTGGCTTGTGGCAGCAGAGGTCCTTGTTGCTTGTTGGGATGTCGTGAAATTAGTAGCAGAGGTAAAGTACTGTGGGAATTATGGATAGTTGTTTGTACGATTTTCCTGCTGATGCGTAAGGGTCTAGCTTGTGTGAAATGCCCTCTTTTCTCAGCAAGTTTTGCGGTTGAGACAGGCTGGAAAGCAACAAAGGTTTTGAGGTCATGAGAACAGGGTGTATTTTGGTGTATGGAGTGTAACAGGGAAGCGACTTATTCACTTTGTGAAATACTTTTCCATTGCTTTTGTCCTTTGCAGCAGGTTTTGGATTTTTTTTGTGAATTATGAAAATTAAGTTAAATTAAAAAGAAGTAGACTAAAAAAACAAAAAAAACTATAATTATGATTAAAATAACAATGAAAATAAAATTACACTAAATTAACTTAAGTTAACTAACTAAAAACTAAATTAAAATTAAAATTAAATTAAGTTTAAAATTAAACTAACTTAAATATATAATATAAAAAATGATAGGCTAAAGTGGATTTAAATAAATTCTAAATAAACCTAAATCAAATATTTAACTAAACAAAAAAGTAATGATAGTAATTGAAATCAAGAAATTACAAAATTGACAAAAATGTCTAATTAGTGATTAATGGACCAAATGACCGCAAACGGGCTAAAAATGATGTGAGAAAATGATCAAATTTTCAGGAATCGACTCCCTCAAAGCCTCCTTGAATATACCATCATCCTATCATAAGTGTACGCTCAAGTCCGGGTTAGGACTTATCCTCACCACTCAAAGTAGCAACCCTGCATACAGAAAAACCCAAACAAAACAGGTATACAGATATATACAGATATATGTACAAGTATAGAAAGCAATCATAAATAACATAAACGAAACAAGGTGGGCTTAACCCTCAAAAGAATTATTCATCCCCAGTGAAGTCGCCATTTTTGTTGCGGTGAAAATCGGATAACAAGCTATTAATTAACTTGCATCATATTTCTTTTACAACCGACTTTGATTTATCCAAAGGAAAGGTTCAAGATCGAAGAAAACCTAAAAGGGGGAGATCTAAGGTTCGGGGGTTGGTTATACAAAAGGAAGGTATTAGCACCCTAAGTATCTGTAGTACTCTACAGGAACCTCTTGTTTAAGTTTGTGTTATATTATGTTTGCTTGCTAAGGTATCTGCTAAAGGTAAAGACCTAAGGATATGTACACTAAGTTTGCTCGCCAAGACGTCGCATCTTGTGCCTACGTTTCTGACTAAAGAATCAGAGCAACCGTAGTTCACCAAACTAAGGGTGAAAGAGGAACCATTGACTATGGTCAAAGTTCCAAAGGGAAATGAGTACGAGCTCATTTAGAGTTCACGATAACTCTCTAAGTCTAAGTTGAAATGAGAAAGTGAGCACTCATGATGATGAGAGTCACATAGAGTTCACGATAACTCTATAAGTCTAAGTAAAGGGAAAGTGAGTTCTCATGGTGATGAGAATCACATAGAGTTCACGATAACTCTATCCTATTACTAAACTAAGAGGAAAATGGCTCTAGGAGGCCATGGTGAAATGGGAATGGGTTGTGACTTAGGAGTCAAGGTGAAAAAATTTTCCTTTGGAAGGAGGGTCAAATGAGTCAAGTATGAATATACAGTGAACAATATGAATATGAACAAGTATAATTTGAACAAGAATAATAATCGGGATAATATTTGACAGAAAATAAAATCAAGATAATATTGACAGAAAGTAAAGTCAGTGATTAATGATTAACTTATTGGATAGGTGAATCGGGTCCAATGTAGTGCTAAACCGTCGTAGCACGGTCTATTACGAAGACCACACTATAGGAGGAAGCACAATTCAATCTTTGTGTTAAGACACGATGGAGAAATGATATTGATGATCCTTTTCCGATACAATCGTGCCACACGAAAAGAAAAGGTAAAGACCTCGTCTTAAATCACAAACCCTCATTAATTTATCGAAGGTAACCTATCACGATACCAAAGTATAGAAAGAGATCTTGATGATCACTCACTACAGATTTGGAACAATGAAGGTTAATCGCCTTGACAAATAACGTTTGTGAACAGAAAGACTTCATTCATCGAAACATGAAAATGAATATAAATGCGATAGGAAGTGGAAATAAAGTCGGTCTCGTTTTAATCATGATTTAATCGAGAAATTGATAATCGATGATGTTGAACTTTCATTGACCGATATAAAAAAATAAAAGAGGTGGCCTCATATACATCACGACGTTAGTGATTTTGAATAGATCGACAAGTTGTGATTTTTGTGATATCATCGGCCCAAATAATAAAGGAAAATGGACTCGAAGTGAAAAATAAAGTTGGTCTCGTATTTAATCAAGATTTATATCGATAAATCGATAATCTCGATATTTAACTTTCTTCACCAATAAAAATAAATAAAAGGTGGCCTCATACTAATCAAGAGATTTATTGATTTTGATAAATCAACAAAACATGATTTTTGTGAGATCATTGGCCGAAAAATAAAGAAAAATGGGCTCGGAGTGGAAATAAAGTCGGTCTCATCTAAATAAGGATTTAGATTGATAAATCGAAAACCTCTTGATTAGATTTTCATTGAACAACAAAAATAAAACATGGGCCTCATACAAATCAAGATTTTTTGTAGTGACTTGAGTAAATCAGTAAATCAAGATGGTTGTAATATCATAGGCCCATAGTAAAAAATGAGATGAATAAAATAAATGGATAAAATTAGTGAAAAATATAGAAGATTAAAAGCTAAAACTCTTATTTAAGAAAATTCAAAAAAGAAAAAATTAAGAAGAAACAATAATTTAAAAAGAAATGAGGGGTGCGCAGGAATAACGCGTGTGGAATCACATGGGTATAAACCCATCATCCATTAAGACATGGCAGGCCCCAAAAGAACAAAGGATGCTGAAGAAATTAGCATGGGAACACACGGGCCTAAGCCCATCACCCAAAAAAAATCCATCAGTATTTCTTAATAACCTGGAAAGATTAGACGATTAAAAAAAATAGAAGGAATGACTCATCATTCACCTTCTAAAAACAAGACGGCACGGTAGGAAAAAAAAACAAATAAAGCGTTCATAAAATACATGGCTCTCATTCAAAAACTAGAAAGAGTTTTAGGTCAAACATCAGCAATGAAAACGGCATCGCAAGATAAGTTCACCGCGTCCAACCTTCTTCACTCTCTCCAACCCAAAAGATGTTCGATATAAACCCCAGGTTCAGGCTTTCACACTTTTCCTCTTCTTCTACTTCTGAATCGATTCGGTGTGAATATGGGTTTCGAGATGGATTCAGAAACAAATTTCTCTCTTCATCTCTTTCTAAGTTCTGAACAATTTGAGATTTGGGTTATTTTTGGAGAGTGGTTGAGGGAGCAAGATTGGGTGATTGTTTTATGGTTGGAGAATGGTTTTGGGCAAAGGGTGTGTTGTGATTTGCAGTAAGGTTGAAGGAAGGTTGTAGCGCTTGAAGTTCGAAGATTTTCGTTGGATGGGGTTGTTTGGTTGATTCGGTTAAGAGAGAAGAAGGAGGCTGTGATGGTTTGTTATGCGTTCTGCAGATTTAAGGATGGTAGGTGTTGTTGATGAAGGTTGGATTATGGAGAGTGAAAGATGATTTGAGAAGTTGTGTTTTTCGTCGTTGTTGATGTTTTTTGAATCAATAAAAAACTGATGTTTTTAAGACGGAAGATTGAAAGGTAACGGAAGGTGAGTAGTGCAAAGATTTTTTGAAGATCGAAAAGGGTTCTCTCCTGAGAGTGTATTTGAAGGAGGCTTTATGGCAAAAGTGTGTTTGGTTCGTGTACTTGCATAGCAATCTCTTGTTGCTGTTTTTTTATTTATTGGGAGCTCGAAAAAAGGAGAGTGGCGTGTTGGCATTGCTGTGTAGATGTGCAGGATAGTAGAAGTTTGGCGGAAGTCTTGGCTTTTTTAGGGCTAGGATGTACGGTTTGGAGGGTGGTAGCAGTTTTGGTTTGTAGGCGGGGCCGTTTTGGCTTGTGGCAGCAGAGGTCCTTGTTGCTTGTTGGGATGTCGTGAAATTAGTAGCAGAGGTAAAGTACTGTGGGAATTATGGATAGTTGTTTGTACGATTTTCCTGCTGATGCGTAAGGGTCTAGCTTGTGTGAAATGCCCTCTTTTCTCAGCAAGTTTTGCGGTTGAGACAGGCTGGAAAGCAACAAAGGTTTTGAGGTCATGAGAACGGGGTGTATTTTGGTGTATGGAGTGTAACAGGGAAGTGACTTGTTCACTTTGTGAAATACTTTTCCATTGCTGTCCTTTACAGCAGGTTTTGGATTTTTTTTGTGAATTATGAAAATTAAGTTAAATTAAAATGAAGTAGACTAAAAAAAAAAAAAAAAACTAAAATTATGATTAAAATAACAATGAAAATAAAATTACACTAAATTAACTTAAGTTAACTAACTAAAAACTAAATTAAAATTAAAATTAAATTAACTTTAAAATGAAACTAACTTAAATATATAATATAAAAAATGATAGGCTAAAGTGGATTTAAATAAATTCTAAATAAACCTAAATTAAATATTTAACTAAACAAAAAAGTAATGATAGTAATTGAAATCAAGAAATGACAAAATTGACAAAAATGTCTGATTAATGATTAATGGACCAATGGACCGCAAATGGGCTAAAAATGATGTGAGAAAATGATCAAAGGATCTGAGGGTAAAATTTGGGGTACAACAGTTGCCCCTATTTAAATAGATTTACCGGATGGCACGAGGGATGGAAATCCTCGGGACATCGAGGTGAAAGATATTTAAATATAGCAAACCGAAAATTTTGCCCTCAGATGGAATGCCGATGCTAAGGACAAGCAACAAACATGCAAATGCTGACATGCCATGAGTTTCTAGCATGATGATATGATGCCATGATAATGCAAAAATGCAGGCAAACAGGACACTAAAGGATAAAGAGCAAACAACCACTGATGAGCAACACCGGGGAAGGATGAAGGTTAGTATCCACAAGGAAGACTCACTGGGGATACAGGCTGACCAACAAAGGATACTCACTGGGGAGACTTTGAGGAAACACTGGGGATGGAAGAATAAAACTGAGGGGAAACCCTACAGGTCCTTACTGGAAATAGGAGCCAGAGAGGTGTTCTCCACTGGGGAAAGAAAGACACATTCTTACTGGGCATGAAACCAGAAAGAAAACATGATCTCCACTGGGGATCAGTTTGAAATAAAGGATAAACATCCTTGAAAAGATTTTCTGGGGATTTCTTGTATTGAAAGTTCAAACGGGATCTTCAAGAAAAGCCAGAAAAGACAGAGACAAACTCTGCGTGCGCCAAATGATGATCAATCACATGGACTTTCAGAGAGGTAATGATAACGACTGAACTTCTGCTGGGGACCAGATTAAAGTTCCAACAAGGATTGGACTCAGAAGTGATACGTCAGTATACACTAATTTGGGTTGAATAAGATACCAATTTAAGTTGGTGAAGGTACCAGTATGGGCTGGATTTGAAAAAGGATTCAACAACGGGTTTACTATAACCTGAAGTTTAGACAATGTTTGACTCGATTCAAACAAAGAATGGTCCATAATAACTGGAAAGTTAGGTTCAGGTTTGACTCGATTCAAACAAGAACGTTTTAAAGCAACAGACCAAAATTAAGGCAATGTTTGACTCGATTCAAACAAAGATGGTGCCAACGATAATTGGACTTTAGGTTCAAGCTTGACTCGATTCAAGCAGGAACAAACTGAAATAAAGGCAATGTTTGACTCGATTCAAACAAAGACGGTGCCAACGATAATTGGACTTTAGGTTCAAACTTGACTCGATTCAAGCAGGAACAAACTGAAATAAAGGCAATGTTTGACTCGATTCAAACAAAGACGGTGCCAACGATAATTGGACTTTAGGTTCAAACTTGACTCGATTCAAGCAGGAAAAAACTGAAATAAAAGCAATGTTTGATTCGATTCAAACAAGGACTATGCCAACGATAATTGGACTTTAGGTTCAAGCTTGACTCGATTCAAGCAGGAACAAACTGAAATAATAGCAATGTTTGACTCGATTCAAACAAAGACGGTGCCAACGATAATTGGACTTTAGGTTCAAACTTGACTCGATTCAAGCAGGAACAAACTGAAATAAAAGCAATGTTTGACTCGATTCAAACAAGGACTGCGCCAACGATAATTGGACTTTAGGTTCAAACTTGACTCGATTCAAGCAGGAACAAACTCAAATAAAGGCAATGTTTGACTCGATTCAAACAAAGACGGTGCCAACGATAATTGGACTTTAGGTTCAAACTTGACTCGATTCAAACAAGGACAAACTGAAATAAAAGCAATGTTTGACTCGATTCAATCAAGGACTCGGTTTAGGTTCGACTCGATTCGAACAAGAAAGGTTTAAAACAAAATACTCAAAGATGGTCAGTGTTTGACTCGATTCAAACAAAGACTCGGTTAAGGCTCGACTCGATTCGAACAAGAACGGTTTAAACAAAAGACTCTGAGATGGTCAGTGTTTGACTCGATTCAAACAAAGACTCGGTTCAGGTTTGACTCGATTCAAACAAGAACGGTTTAAAACAAAAGACTCACAGACGGTCAGTGTTTGACTCGATTCAAACAAAGACTCGGTTCAGGTTTGACTCGATTCAAACAAGAACGGTTTAAAACAAAAGACTCACAGATGGTCAGTGTTTGACTCGATTCAAACAAAGACTCGGTTCAGGTTCGGCACGATTCGAACAAGAACGGTTTAAACAAAAGACTTAGTCAATGTTTGACTCAATTCAAACAAGGACTCGGTTCAGGTTTGACTCGATTCAAACAAGAACGGTTTAAACAAAAGACTCAAAGATGGTCAGTGTTTGACTCGATTCAAACAAAGACTCGGTTCAGGTTCGACTCGATTCGAACAATAACGGTTTAAACAAAAGACTCTGAGATGGTCAGTGTTTGACTCGATTCAAACAAAGACTCGGTTCAGGTTTGACTCGATTCAAACAAGAACGCTTTAAAACAAAAGACTCACAGATGGTCAGTGTTTGACTCGATTCAAACAAAGACTCGGTTCAGGTTCGACTCGATTCGAACAAGAACGGTTTAAACAAAAGACTCAGTCAATGTTTAACTCGATTCAAACAAGGACTCGGTTCAGGTTTGACTCGATTCAAAGAAGAACGGTTTAAACAAAAGACTCAGTCAATGTTTGACTCGATTCAAACAAGGACTCGGTTCAGGTTTGACTCAATTCAAACAAGAACGTTCAAAAGTTAACAATGTCAGTAGTTACTGAACTTTTAGGTATCCAAATGAGATGATTAAGTACCATATAAGTCAGTACCAGGGTTGCAGGTTAGACTTCCTGGGGAATACTGCACCAAGAGTCAAAATCTGACACATGAGGGTGATGACCGGACATAAGCCTAACTGAGACAAAGATTTTTATAGATAAGTCGGGGATGTCTTTTACTTTACTGGGGTAATAAAGACACGTTCTTACTGAGTATGCAACCAAGAAGAAGACATGATCTCCACTTGGGGATCAGTGTGAAACAAAAGGATAAGCATCCAACAACGGATTTCCTGGAAATTTCTTATAATGAAGAGTTTAAACAGGATCTTCAAGAAAAACCAGAAAAGACAGAGACAAACTCTGTGTATCAGTATGAGTTGGATTTTTGAATGCCAGTACAAGCTGGACTTGGAACACCTCATCAAACAGATTGACTGGAAGAAATACCTTAAATAGGGATCACATCAGACTGACTGAAGGTAAAATCAAAGACGGATAAACTTCTCGTAAGAGATGACCACTTATCGTCGTAGAGGTAATGATAGCAAAGCAAGTTTCTCAAGGAGATTATCACTTGTTGTTGGGTATAAATTCCATTACAACACTGCTGGAGAAATAATTTTGTCTTTAATGGGGATTTGAAAAAGAATCTTCCCGCGAGACAACGATGCAAAATAAATGCACTTGAAAGTGGGTTCAGAAACCACATCTGTCAGGGACCAAGGTTCAGGCTAGGAACAAGCTAGAAAGAAACGGTCAAACAAGACTCCAATTAAGGAATGAACTCGACTGGGGATTTATCTTATCCAAATGTGGAAAAGATAACTGAAACAACCATCATCCACGAGGATAAAGCTCTGTGGGGATTTCAAGAATGGATGGGCACTTTATGCCTAGGGATGACAACTCTATTGGAGAGAATAGACAAACCCAGTCACTTGGGGAGATAAACGCCAAAGTGAACGACACAGGTAAACACCAAAAAGGTAGCAGAAATGCTAAGATGCTATGCATATGTATGCTTATGCCATGCTTATGCTTATGCTTATGCTGACAAAACAGACACGAAGCGAAACTGGAGATGAAATAAACATCTCGACCAGGATACCCAGCCAAACTCAACAAGTTGGGCCATCACTGGGGATGAATTTGCAAGGGAAGCAGCTCTACTTCAAGGTTATGACCTTCTCTGGGGAAAGAGTACTCCACTTGGTATATCATCATGACTTCACTAGGATTGTCATCATCAGCTTGATTTCTTCACTGGAGATAAGAGATCCATTGGGAAGTGTAAAGATTAGCTGAAGTAACTGCTTACTGGGAAAGCTGGCAGAGATGCCACAAAAGCTGAGTAGTTCTGCAGAACTCATCTGCCCCAGGGTACATGGTTTGTCAGGAGACGATAACAAGAGGATTTTACAGAAGAATCGGCATATGAAATGCATCAATATCTTCAAACTCTTAGATTCATGAATCTTGGCGTAATTGCCCCAGATTAATTGCATTTGCACAATAAAGTCTTTGGACTTACTCTTCAGACTGGTTCATCTGTGAAAGAGATGCCCCATTCTACTCATGGTATATCTAAGAAAATCCCAACTAACCTTATCGTAGGCTTTCTCGAAATCCACCTTGAAAAGGGTACACTCCTTCTTTTCCTTACTCGCAAAATCCATCACTTCATTCGCAATCAAAACTCCGTCAAATAATTGTCTTCCCGAAACGAAAGCACTTTGGCAAGGAGAAATAAGAGAATGCAAAACCACCTTAAGTCTAGCCCCCAAAAGCTTGGATAAGACTTTGTACACACACCCAACAAGGCAAATAGGACGATAATCATCTAATCCCAAAGGACTCTCGCACTTAGGAATCAAAGTTAAAAAAGAGGAAACAATGGCTTTTGACACCACCGCCCCCTTATGGAAGTCCTTGAAAAACCGAAAGAAATCATCCTTAAGAAAATACCAACACTTTTTAAGGAAGACAAAAGAAAAACCATCCGGGCCCGGACTTTTAAAACAATCACAACTCCACACCGCCTCTTTAATCTCCTCTTCCGAGAAAGGACTTTCAAGAAAATTCCTCTCCGCATGATTAAGAGAGCTAAAAGAAATTCCCTCCAAAATAGGTCTTTCCCTCTCGGGTTCAACAAATTTGGATGCAAAATGATTCCTAACTTCCTCTTTAACCTCTTCAACCGACACCAACACCCCCATATCCGAGTTAATAGAACCAATGTGATTACGCCTTCTTCTCTCCTTCATAACACAATGGAAAAACTTACTATTGTTATCTCCATCGTTGAGCCACTTAAGTTTGGATTTCTTAATTAACATATTCTCTTTAATCCTCAAGTTCATCCAAAACCTATTATTATCCTTCTTACGAGATTCAATAAGATCCTCCGTCAAAAATCCGTCGGCCAACTCCGCCTCCTCGTCACCTTCATTAATATCCCTAACACACTTTTCAACCTCCAAATCAATTCTCCCAAAGACCTCTTCATTCCATCTCTTAAGGCTACATTTAAGGAGTCTTAATTTTTCTTTAAGGACAAAGTCGCTTCTACCTTCCACTTGCAAGCCCTTCCACTCCTTTTCAATGAAAGGCAAAAACTCCTTATTAGAGAACCATTCGTTGTTGAACATGAACGGTTTAGGTCCCCAATTCGAATAATCCACCACAAGCCAAATAGGATAATGGTCCGAAACATCTCTTGCACCAATAAATTGACCAACGACTCCCTACCTACTAATCGCACCTTCGGATAACAAGAACCGATCAATCCTACTCATCGAAGAGCCATCCCCACTAAACCAAGAAAACCTCTTACCTTTACATGGCACATCGATTAAATCGCTTTCCGATATAAAATCCGCGAACTCTTCCATTTCACCATTACGGCCACGTAGTCCTCTACTTATCCGCTCCCAAGAAAACATGGTCGCATTGAAATCTCCACCTATACACCGTTCTCCATTCGAATAATTCGTTTTTAAATCTAGAAGTATCCTCCAAAGAATTCTCTTTTTGCACAATTCACAAGATGGATAAACGTTAACCACGTAGAAGAACTCACCCCTCCATTTCAACTTAATCCCAATAAATCCATCCCCTTTGAAGCTATACAACACGTCCACCGTGGCCTCCTTCCATAAAATAACAAGGCCTCCCGACATACTGGAAGAACTAGAAAAAGACCAACCAAATTCTTCTTTATACCAAAAACTTTTAGCAACCTCTACCAACACCGATTCCATTTTAGATTCTTGGATAAGGAACACATCCACATTCCCTTTTTTTATAATTTGGCTAATTCTTTTCCTTTTAGTCAAACTACCACCCCCTCTAATATTAAGAGATCCGATAATCATTTCCATAAACATAGATTCGCCTCCCCCCCCCCTTTTTCTATTTCGATCGTCTTTCTCCAAAACATCAATCCTGGCTTTGTAATCTTTTTTCTTATTAACTGCCACAACCCCCAAAGCACCAATAGCCTCCCATAATTTTCCCCCCACATCCGATTCCAAATAATCCACATTCTACCATTGCTTCTGATAATATCAGAATCAGCCGAATTATCACAATAAAAAGCGGCCACTGAGGAAGACATACCATGAACATTACACTCAGAATTGGAATGAACGTCCCTGCCACAGTTGATCGTGTTAACCTCGTGATCTATAGACTTTGAACCACCACCACGTGTAATATAAAGTTTCGATCCCCTATCCTTTTTTTTTGCTCTTGACGTACTTACCCCTCCTGGTATTTAATACTTTAGGCATGCTAAGATTAGTATATTTAATTCTTTTTAATTTCTTCTTTATGTTACCATGGGACCCACCACGCTCAACGTTACTAGAATCAAAAGAACAAGGCACCCGAGAATTCTGAGAATGACAAGAAACCTCAGAAAGTACATTGACTTTTCCATTACTATTCGCGTGCAAACAATTAATACCTTTCAGCTTTCCAATAGCCTCATCGAAACCACCATCTATATTTAGGATATCATTACCTGTCTTGATCGCAGAAAAACCACTGTTCGACTGCCCCACCTCTGTATCGTTATCCACCCTTTTACCAACAGCCTTATTATCCAAAGGACCATCAGCTTCATCACCAGTGTCACCACCTCCTTCATCCATACTTTTAACACGTTCCTCTTCAAGAAAATCGCGGCAGTTCAAATCTTCATCCCTCATCTGTATATCCTCCCGAATCCAATCCTTCTCAGAATCCGACGAGGCCGAGGTGTGACTCTTGCTCTTTTGAAGTTGCGATTCAAATCTAGCCGGACCAAAAGAATCCTCGCGAAGAAAAATAGTGAATAATTTCCCATCATTATCGACCTCCACTTTATCTTTAAGGATAAAATCAGAGGAAACTCTCACCAAAAATCTAGCTATATCCATACTCACCCCTTTCAAGGTATTTTCATCAGAACAAATGTAGACCCCGAAAGAATTAGCGATCATTTCGAACAACTCCAAACACCACGCATTGCAAGGAATTCCGAAAGTTCGACACCACACGAACCTCTCAGCGTCCACATCTTCTACCCTCCACTTCCTCACACTACTGAACCATTGGTTCAGCCAATTACCTCCTTCTTCGATTAAGTCGTCAATGAATCCACCCTCTAAATCTTCCAATAAACATAAATTCGAACCCAAAGGAGTAGCCTTAATGTATTTTTATATATGTCTACTTTAAGGTGTTCAAATAACACCATTTTTTTCATATCGTAAGAGATGGAGAAATTGAGAGGTCATCGACAAAGTTTATTTTTTATAATATTTTCTGATCTGTTTCATGCAACTAACAACTCGTTTTTATGATCTAAATGATCTTAGATTTTTTTTCTTTTACACGGAGAAATGGATTAGTTTGAAGAAGCAAGTTGGATGAAGACTAATTTAATGTGGTATTGTCTAGAGAAAACACATGAGCATTTTTAATCTGACGATTTTAAATTATAGTCCACGGATGAAGGATTTTAAATCATGCTTCTTTTAAATATTGGTCCATTAACAAGTAAAATAATTAAAAGATTGATTGTGAAAGAAGATGAAAAGGAATGCCCCGAAATCATAGGGATTGATAAATCAATAGAAATATGCATAATGGTAAGGAAATCAGGATAAGATTCAGTTAGTGTTATAACACTATGCCCAAAAGTGTTTTAATAGCATTTTTTTTCATGCTTTGATAGCGCTTTATTCAATAAATCTCCCTCTGTTTTAAATAATAATTTTTAGAGTTTAATTAATATGTACTGATAGTGTAAAAATATTTTACATTGTCATTCAATAAAAATATAATATTTTGTCATGGCATAAAATTTTTTTTAAATTACAGTCTGACTTGATGAAATTCATGATCGTAATTGGTTGATAATGTAAAATTTTTTTACACTGTCAGTGCATCACCCATTTTCTCTATTTTTTATAGCATTTTTCTAAAAGTGCTAACATTACATATTTTAGTATTTGATTTTTGAATTTATGTCAATATTTAATAGCACTCTTTCAAAAAGCGCTATGTTAGACCAATTTTATTAATAGCAGTTTTTCAAAAAAGCTATTATAGACAATTATATTTAATATCGTTTTTCTAAAAAACGCTATTATAAGTATTTTTGTTTTACGTATTTAATATTTATAAGTGATTCAATATAATTAAAACAAATAAAATTATTATTCTTCTAAAAATGCATATATATATATATATATATATATATATATATATATATATATATATATATATATTCGGGAGGATCCAACCGATTTCGCTAACAATATTATTAAATTTGTCTCGTAAACTTCTGGTTTAGGATTATGCTTGTATTTTAATTTTTCTAACCAATTTCTATTTATAGAGAAGATATAATTGGAATTTTGTTGTTATTAAAATAAAAATAGATATTTTAAATAAATGATTAGTTTTATTTGATTTAAATAAATGATTAATTTTAAATAGAAATTCAAAATGTTACATTTAAAATATATATATATATTATTATGGAATTTGAAGCACGCATAGCTATTAAGCTTTATAGAAAATGAATGTAAGAAAAATGTTCCGATTTCATTTTTTTTTTTTTAATAAGCTAAACTTTCATATAAACAGGGGTACAAAGGGGTACCCTAACCCGTATACATCTAAAGCCTGATAAAAAATTACCGGCTACAAAAATCACTAGGAGAGTTAACCCAAGTGAAATAATTACAAAAATAAGGACTATTATAACACTTTCCTAACGACCACCAAGTGTAAAGTAAAATTCGATTTAAAATCGTATCTAAATCCCAAAATTCATCCCTAAATACGATATTGTTACGGGATGACCAACTAATCCAACAAATCGATAACCATAGTCCAACTGCTATTCTAACAACCAACCCCCTATCAACACAACCCTGCACCCAACATGTTAAATGAGTTAGCATATTCCCCACCAATATACAAGGAATCCCCAACCATTTACAAGCATAATTCCAAACCAAAATCGTCTTACTACAATATAATAAAACGTGCTCAACCGACTCCGTTTCAAGGAAGCAAAAAGGACAAGTCATCTCGTGCCTATTAGAGATAATACCTCTACGAATCAAGTTATCCCTCGTTGGAATTCTCTTGTGAAGCACCCTCCATCCAAAAACTTTCACCTTAAAAGGAACTTGAGCTAACCAAATTAATTTGAACGCCGCTTTCGTTTCAATCCCAAACTGAACGTCGTTCTCGCCAAGTTTCTCCTGCAAAAAAACATACATAGAAGAGACAGAAAAAACATGATTTTCCTCAAGCAACCACTTGACCGAAACAATGGCATTCTTGTCTATGGAAATGTCAGCCAGTAACAAATAAAGTTCTTCCAGCTGTAACTGAGCCTGCTCTGGCAAATCAGTGACCTGCACTTTAATGGCCCAAATCCAATTCTCTCCTTCCCAAAATCCATTATCAATGACTGTGTTTGAGGTTGTATCCGCAAAACCAAACAGAACAGGAAACCGCCTACTTAAGGTTTCATTCAATGCCCATTTAGCCCTCCAAAAGTCCACCCTACTACCATCTCCAATGTCGTATACAATTAGATCAGCCAACATACCCTCTCCAGCAACTTTCGTGGCATGGATCAGATCTAGAAACCAAGTAGAAGGAGATACCTGCAGGTTTGAAAACTCTCCACTAAAAAAATCAGAGCAACTAAAAGGATATCTATAGTTGATGAAATCCTTCCAAATTGAAGTCTTATTCTCTAAAATCTTCCAAGACCATTTAAGGAACAATGCCAAATTGAATACTTTAAGATCTTTCACCCCTAAACCGCCCAAATCTCTATTTCTGCATACCATATTCCAGCTTATCCACGCAATCCCTCTTTTGTTCTCCAATCCATTCCACAAAAACGATTTTTGAATCGACATGAGAATTCTAACCACCTTGGCCGGCATTTTATAGAAAGCCATATAGTGGATTGGCAAATTATTCAGGACAGAATTGATTAAAGTAACTCTACCTCCCATTGATAAGAAACGACTTCTCCAAGTATTCAATCTAGCGCGCATCTTATCTATCACCGGCTTCCAAAATAAGATTAACCTGTGGTTACCTCCAATTAAGATCCCAAGAAACGAAAACTGAGGGGGAGAGATTTTACAGGATAGATACAACTCTGCAGCTCTAATCTTGTTCTCTTCCAATCCTACACAAATCAAAGAACTCTTGCTGAAATTAATATCCAACCTTGAAGAGAGATGAAAACCTTTCAAAATGGAATTAATAGCAATAATATTTTTCCAAGAACCATCACCAATTAGGACAGAATCATCAACATATTGCAGGAGATGAAAATCAATATCTGAGTTGACTTTAAACTCTGAAAATATACCAGCAGCTATAGCACGTTTCATGATAACTGCCAGACCCTCTGCAGCCAAACATGAAAGGAAAGGAGCAAGGGGATCTCCTTGCTTGAGACCCCTAGACACTCTGAAATCTTGAGATGGACTGCCATTAACTAAAACAGATGAGAAACTGTTAAAAACTCCAAGGTCCATCCATCTCAACCATTTTGAACCAAATCCCATATGTTTCATGACTTCACGTAGATAATTCCAATCAACACAGTCATATGCTTTAGCAAAATCCACTTTTATAATCATAAGTTCCTTCTTAGATCTCTTGGCAAAGTCCAGAATTTTGTTTAAAACAAACACCCCATCTAATAGATTTCTTCCTTCCAAAAAAGCAGTTTGAGTATTTGAGATAATTCCTCCAATTTTCTTCTTGAGCCTGTTGGAAAGGATTTTAGATATTACCTTATAAACTGAACTAACAAGAGAGATAGGCCTATATCCATCAAAATCTTCAGGATTATCAACCTTCGGAATCAAGACCACAAAAGAAGACGCAAAGCTTTTATGTAGTTGATCTCCTTCAAAAAACTCCAACACACAATTTGAAAACTCTGCACCTACAATATCCTAGCATTTCTTCAAGAATTCGAAACTAAAGCCATCAGGCCCAGGACTACGATCCCCTGAGAAACCAAACACCACTTCCTTGATTTCCTGCAAGTTAACATCAACCTCTAGGTCTTGACTATCTGCAAGTGAAAGAGATTTAAAACCAGAGCCACCAATACGAGGGAAAGGTCTATCCACCCTACTAAATCTACTAGCAAAATGAGAACTGGCCAATTGTTTCACAATCTGCACATCCTCCTCCAATTTACTATTAATTGTGACTCCATTAATGGTGTTCAAATTTATCCTCTGTCTCAACGCATTATGAAAGAACTTAGTATTGATATCGCCATCAGCTATCCACTTGGATCTCGATTTTTGTTTCAGAATGCTCTCTTTAACTCTAATAGATTTCCAGAAATTGTCTTCTGCTACATTTCTGCATAACAGATCCTCACCAGTGATAGCTCCATTTTTCTGAACAATCAAGTCTTCCATTTCATTAACAGCCTCAACTTCCTTTTGTATACTAAGGTCGACCCACCCATATATATTGGTATTCCACCATCGAATTCTATCTCTAAGATGTTTCATTTTCTTTGCCAGGATATAAGAGACCTTTCCTGTTATCTTAAAGTCTTCCCGCTCCTTCTTAATGAAAGGAATGAAGTCACAATGGTCGAACCAGCAAGACAAAACCTTAAACGGCTTGGGACCCCAGTTAGTGTTTTTAGCAGCAATCCAAACCGGCCTGTGATCTGATATATCCCTCTCTCCTATTCGTTGCGTCACCATGTTCCAATCATTAAAGACCGAGGGAGAGACAAGAAACCTGTCAAGACGACTACAAACTGTACCTTTTGACTTAAACCAAGAGAATTTGAGTCCGCTTAAAGGAATATCTACCACGCCTAGAGAATTAATGAACTCAGAAAACTCTAACATGTGCCTTCTGTTAGGTCGAGTATACCCAATCTGCTCCTCCATACTCTTAATTGAATTGAAGTCCCCCCATACTATCCACTCTCCAGGACTCAAACTATTTTTAAGATTTATTAAGTCCCTCCATAAAACCCTCATCTCTGCAATGTTACAAGGAGAGTAAATGTTAAACAGATAACACCTTCTACCCTTCCATATCGCTTGCATCCCAAGATATCCTTTACCCCTATAACTACAAATAGGTGTCAAAACATCAGTCTTCCAAATGATGATCAAACCACCAGATAACCCAATAACATTAGATGCAGACCATTGGCAATTCCTATCTCTCCATACGATGTACACTAATTCTTCTGTTATACTAATACACTTCGTTTCCTGTAGAAAACATATCTTTGCCCCAACTTTATTCAGAGTTTCTCTAATCTTCTTTCTTTTTAAAACCCCTCCACACCCTCGAATATTGTAGGAGACAATATTCATTTAAACTTAGTAGCTTCCACCTTCTTTCCTTTTATTGATTTTCTATCCACCTCTTCTAAGTTCCTCAATATATTCTCAAACACTTCATCATCTTCCTCAGCTTCAATACCTAACTGTTGAATAGAATCCCACACCCTAGTAGGAATATTCTCCAGTTTCTTCTTTATCCTTAAATTACTCTGCACAAAACCAGAGTCAGTAATAGATTTGTCATTTGAGACGGATGTCTTGTTCTCATGGATTGAAAGGGGATACTTCCTATTATCCGTCCCCTGCAGTTCCGGCTTCTTATGAGACATCAGAAAAGAACTCTCCGCTTGAAGAAGAGTGGCATAATACGAAGGATTTAAAGGAATCTTCAGCCTTCACTACGCCAAAAATAGGAATAGACAGCACCAAAAAGACAGCGCTTTTATAAAAAAGCGCTGCTAAAAAGAATAAAAAAATTTCGCTAAAAAAAAGCGCCGTAAAAGACAGACTTTAGAAAGCGCTTTTAAAAAAGCGCTGTTAAATGCCATAAATGGATGCCACCTTAGAAAGCGCTTTTTGGAAAGCGCTGCTATAGGTATTACTTTAGACAGCGCTTTTAAAAAGCGCTGTCTAAAGGTAACCTTAGAAAGCGCTTTCAGAAAAGCGCTCTTATAGGTCTTAAATTCTTTTCACTTTAGAAAGCGCTTTCTAAGCAAAGCGCTCTTATAGGTAGCACATAAGAAAGCGCTTTCTGAAAAGCGCCCTCTAAGGTCAAACACAAATTTTTTTTTTAAAACTAATTTTTTTACATAAATTTGAAATAATATTTAATTTTATATACTAAATTGATTATTTAAAAATTTATTGTAAGTTTAAAATAAATATGAGGCGTATTTGTTTCAATGTTTGAAATTAATTCAGAATAATATTCCTAAATTTATTATTTTTCTAAATAATAATTTTACTTTTGTGTTTTTGTAAGAATTTAAAATTTTCAAAAATATTTGTAAAATTTATATATTTTAAAACAACAAAATAATTAAAAATAGATATATGTGGGACTAGTGTCAGTTGAGATTTTTTCTCATAAGAATATTAAAATTTAGTTTCAAAATAATAAAATTAATTAAAATAAAAATGAATGTTACAGGTATCAAAACAATGACCGAAGAAGGTTACAATCTTTTTAATAATTAACATTACTTCATCAAAAGTGGTTTAGAAATATAATTAAGGCCAAAGTTTTCAGAACGCTCCAACTTCTCTCCACATCGTTTTAACTCGGTCACAAATTTTCTTTCTTCCCTCTTGAATTTCACTGAAAAATTCTAAAATTTGAGAACATCCAACTTTTCCCTCCATCATGTTTCAACAAAAGCCCCATTTTTCAATCACACCCTTTCTAATTTCACCAAACAAAAACCCTAATCTCTCAAAATCCCTTTGAATCGATACCCTTCATTCATCTCTCAGCCCATCTCTTCGAATCCCTTAATCCCCATATCCCTTCTTCTCTCGAAATCTCTCAATCACTCAAAACCCCTTCATCTCATTTTGGTTCTGGTTCTCTGCTTCTCCCAAATATGTGTTTCTGTGATATTGTTCTGAACCAGTTTTGACGGTCTCAGATTTGTTTTGGAATCTAATTCCTACAGCTTCATCTCAGTTCCTTATGGGGTATCAATTCTTTCCTCTCAGATCTCAATTTGTTCTTCTCCATTTCTGATTGTGCTTCCTTAAATGCAGGTTAAAAGGGAGACAAATGAAGAACCGAAACAATTTTCTACATGCAGTGGCATATACAATTGTAAAATGTGCTAAGACAATAATAATCCACTAAAGGTATTTTACCATTGATTATGCACACCTTAGAAATTTTGCATATGTTGTACCTATTTCCTTTTAAGTTATAATATCTTTTCTTGTTGCTATTTGTGGTGCCTCATGTGGTAAAGCAGATTCACTGTGAACAATGTTTTGAAGTTGAACTTGAAAAGAAGTTGTGCAGATGCATTTTAATGTTTATTTGGGTTTGCTTGTATCCTAGAACTGCTATTAGTATTTGACTATATTTCACTTTTATCTTTGAGTGTACTAGTATCTTATAGGGATAATTTGAAATATGTTGAGTAGATGTACCAGTACATCTATGACACTTATATTGTAACTAATGTTTTTTACTGGTGCAAAATCACCATTATATGGCATTCAATATTTGTTTTTAGTATATGACTAATTATTTATGTTTATTTATTTTCTTGCAACAATTTATGTAGGAAATGGTTAGTGGATGCAGAATGAGTGATGCTGATGGTCAAACAGAAACAAGATTGAATTGTCTCAGACTTTGCCAATATTCTTAAAGAAAGGCTAGCATATTTGAGAGGGGTTGTAGAGATTACATATATGTGAATGAAAAATGATACCAGAATTGTTAAGGCCATATATTGCTTAGATGTGTCTAAGGTACACATATGTCGGTATTCTCTTTTTGGTAATTGAATTTGTATTGATTTTCTAATTAAACATTTTATCAAATTTTCTAGTTTATGGCTGAATTCATTTTTTATTTTGATAGGTTGATATTGAGCTTGGTTAGTGCATGATATGATATTTTGGGGAGGGATGTATTCTTTACAGTGATTGACCACACATATGAAGAATTTCTTTTGCTTTAAAGACCTGGAATTTATTAGTAAGCTACCTTCACTTTATTATATTCTTATTAGCAAATTGGCTTTACTTTATGAATAAAACATACATGTTTAGATTTAAGGAAGTAATGCAATATAGTATTTTGATAACTCAAAGGTCTATCTTTATTGCCTCTAAAACATGCTAATACTAATTAATAGGAGTAAACATCACAATTAGTCTCCGTGAAAATAATGGGAAAAAAACGAGAGACCTAGGCTACATGGTCCTTGAAAAATGAAAAATATCAATTTAGTCTTTAAAAAAATCTTGAAAAATCAAGTATGTGTAATAATTACTGTGGTTACTTAGAATTCATGTAAGGTTTAGTGTGAAAAATCAAGTCTGTGTAATAATTACTGTGGTTACATAGAATTCATGTAATAATTACTGTGTAATAATTACTGTGGTTTACTAAATAATGCGTATTTTGTTTTGTTATGTAGTATTTATCGGATATGTCATATAATTTATTATTTTTAACTAAATAATGCGTATTTTGTTTTGTTATGTAGTATTTCGATGATATGGCGTGTCCTTATTACACGAGGAAACAATTGCAAGATACTAAGGAGGAATTGTGCGAATTTTTTATTGCAAGAAGAATTCTTTCTTGAATGTATAGTTTTGTGAATGTAAATTCTAGTTTATTGAAATGTAAATTCTATACAGGTTTGAAACCATACAATAGAATTTGTGCGAATTCTGCATGTAAATTCTAGTTTATTGAAATGTACAAATTCTATACAGGTTTGAAACCATACAATATAAGGAATTGTGCGAATTCTGCATTAATGTAAATTCTAGTTTTGAAATAGAATTTGTTGATGGAAATGCGTATCCATACTGGTTTATTGAAATGTGAATTATACAGGTTTATGGAAATGTGAATTATACAGGTTTCTGCATAAAAAAATGGTTAAAATGGGATTTTTTAAAAAAAATCTTCAAAATTATACGTAGACAAAAGACAACGCTTTTGAGAAAAAAGCGCTGTCTAAAGTTATACATTAGACAGCGCTTTTAAAAGCGCTGTCTAAAGTCCCCCTTTAGAAAGCGCTTTTAAGGAAAAAGCGCTCTCTAAAGGTATATAAAAAAATCATTATACGTATACATTAGACAGCGCTTTCAAAAACGCTGTCTAAAGTCCCCCTTTATAGAGCGCTTTTGAAGAAAAAAGTGCTCTCTAAAGTATATAAAAAAATTCTTTAAAATTTTAAACGTATACATTAGACAGCGCTTTTAAAAGCGCTGTCTAAAGTCCCCTTTTAGAGAGCGCTTTTTCATAAATAAAAAAACGCTGTCTTTACCTACGACAGCGCTGGCTTAGACAGCGCTTTTAAGCGCTGTCATAGGCCAAAAAAAGCGCCCTCTTTTCCCTTGTTTGGCGTAGTGCTTTGATAAATGTCACCAATGATTTGCTTCTTACTCTTCTTTTTATTAACATGAACTCCTTCGTTATCCTGAGTAATCAGTCTACCAGCATTTAAATCACATAAGTGATCAGACTGAGAAGGTGGACATCTATCCAAAGGAGACCTTTCATTATGAATATGATTCGTATAAATGGCACTCACTAAGCCAGCTTCATCTCTTATTGCATGATCAATGTAATAAAACATTTTATTATTTTATTTAATGGATTTGATAACAATAACATTTTAATTTTAATGTATAAAAAATAACAGATAAATACATAATTATACAACATATTTATTTACTCTCTTTTAATAAAATCATTAAAGAGAAAAAGAAGTATACACTGACAGTGTAAAATATTTTTACACTGTCAATCAATGACAGGCGTTTATCCCGCCATATCACGCTTTTATTTTTAAAATACTGTTATGATTGGGCACTTTAAAATAATCTGATTGGATGTCTGTGTAATATTTTTTTACACTGACAGTGCCCTACCTTTAAACCCATCATTAAATAGTATTCAATTTGATTTTATTAAAATCTATTGTGTTTAAAAATATACACCATTATAAGGCCAAATTGCTACATTATAACTTATACCAGTAAAAATCATAACCTTAGCACCAAAAGGAAAAAGTAAAATTTATAACCACAAAAAAATTTGTTATTATTTTTTTATTAATGAATTCAAACCAAAAAGAAAATCATAAATAGTTTGTTCACTTATAAGAATATAATATAATTCAATATGTGACCTTTAACATTTTTTATGAACAATAAAAATATGAATCACATTTATGCGTAATCTTTCAAGATATTCCGTGTTTATGCGCTCCAGAGAGAGAGCAAATTCATGGAATGTGAGAAGTTTTTTTTTTTTTGATAAGAAAATTCAATAATATGAGAAGTTATGTGTTTATGTGTTATTTAGAGTATGTTATGATGTTCCTCATCAATCCTAGGATTGGGGTATTTATAAAGGTTTTTGGGCATTTAATTTAAAAAAACCATCAAGAAGTAATATGCACTCCTTCTTGATTAGGAAAAACTTTTGACTACCTATTTCTTTTGGAGGTCATTGCATAACTCTACATATGTAGTTAGGGATTAGATAAACGGTATTATCCACATCTCCCCTTAGGACGAGCGCTACATAAAGGTAGTACCTAATGAGGCGGACGCCCAACGAATGACACATGTCATCAATTTAGGAACCTTTACAAATATATTAATAAAAAATGTAATTGTGATTTTTCTAAATCAATTTTTATATTTTATTATATTAATATAATCTGGAAATAATTATTTGCAAAATGAAAAAATTAATATTTATAATTTGAATTTAATTTTTTTATGAGTTTAAGTGATATATTTTGGGTTTAGCAACGGGTTATGGGTACAATTATGAGTTTTCATCTTTTGTGAAGTTTCACTCACAAATTTTGAGTTTTATTGACATATTTTTATTTTTGTCATGAATCTTCATTTTTACAATTATTTTAGTGACGAATTTTAGGTTTTAGTGACAAATTTTGGATTGCTACCATGAATTGTTATCTTTTTCTTTTGCGATGTACTTAGTAGGGGTGGACAAGAAACACCCATCCGAAAATAACGACTTAACCAGTTTGAGGTTTCTATTTCGGGTCGGTTTTATTCGGTTTCATGGGTTAAGGCGGTTGGTGCAAACGGGTTCAAGGGGGTTTGTGTGGTCAGGGTTGGTTGAGATTTTTGGGTTCAGTGAAATCCGAGCCCGACTGGTTTGATAGTATGCTAACTTATGCCCATGCCAATTATATGAAACCCAGCATGTCCAGCCCAACATCCAACTACCCAGACTACAACCAAACCTAACACTAACACAAAATTAAGATTAGATTCACTTTTCCCCTAACCCTAAAGCTTCAGCGTCATCACGCTTCTTCATCCCCAAAAGCAAAACGAAGGTCATTTGTTTTTTCGCTGTTTTTCATTTTTTCTAAGTTCTTTGTCATTATTTTTAGTTATTTAAGATTAGATTCATTAAGTTCTTCGTTGTTTTTTATTTTTTCTAATTTATTTTCTTATTTTGAATGGAATTTGAACATTCAGGCTATAGAATTTCAAGAGTTCTTTGAGTAAATTAAAGGTTAGAGTTTTGTTTATGTTTTACTAGTTTTAATCCTTTATACTCTGTTTTAATAACTCCATTTGTGTTCTTTTTTTGAGATATGCAAGGAATTGGAGAAGTTGAAAACTTGCAAGGAGCTGGAAACATTCAAGGAGCTGAAAATTTGCATAGTACCAGTAAGTTTAAGTTTAGTTTATGTATGCTTATATGAGTTTAAGCTAATTTTATGTTTTTGTTTCTGTTATTGTATGCATGAGTTTATGTTTATTTTCTGGTGTTGTTTGGTTGCAAAATAAGAGTGTATATTTCTGATTATGTTTATTACTATATGTAGAATTTGATATGAAGAAGTAGATTTGGGTGTTTATTACTATAATGAAATAATTTGAATATGTGAATTTGTTTAGATCAAATAGATACTCTATTTGGTTAGAAACTGAAATTATGTATGTTTATGTGAATATGTGAATATGTGAATATGTGAATATGTTAATAACAGCTTTGCTTAGAAATTGGATTTGGATTTTATGTATGCTTAGAAACAGAAAATTTTACCCCAAACCCCATCATTTATTCCCCTACCCCTACATTATATTTTTTTTACCAAAGTATCCTCATATAAATAAGTGCAAAATTTTCCTAATTTAATTATTTGATCCACAATTTAATAAATAAATCTATCTGTAAAAGCTGTTTTATTAATATTCTCAGCAAATATGGCAAGTATTATCTATACTATTATATAATCTTATAATGTCTCCATCAAATATTTTCTGCTAAATTTTTTTCCTTTAATTAATTAATTAAATATAAATATATTTATTATTAACTACATTTAAAACTTTCGACTAACTCATTCTTATATTTTAAATAATTATTAATTAACCAATGCAATAAGACACCTTCTAAATTTTTTTTTAAATGCAGCCACCTACCAAAAATTAATTAAATATAAATATATTATTATTAACTCCATCATTTAAAAATTCTAACTAAGTCACATTCTTATATTTTAAATAATTATTAATTAACAAATGTAATAAGACACTCCAGAATTTTTTTTAAAATGCAGCCACCTACCAATAATATGTTAACATAGTAACTACCCAGCATAACTTTTTTCTTCATTTTATTAATTAATCTTTTATTATTAATAATTAAATGTTATTATTAATAATTAAATAATAATTAAATTAAAATATTTAACATGCTTATTTCTCAAATTTCTCTCCGCTTAACACTCTCTTTTTATATCATATAAAGAATTAATTTTTCTCCACTCATAACATCTCTCTAACCCCACATTAATAGGACACATAGTAATATTAAATTAAAAAATAATAAAAGTAAATAAATTAGACATATAATGCAAACCTTAAAATTACTTAATACAAAAATAAATTAATAAATATAAGTCATGAAACGGTTAAAGTTTTTTATAGCCCCACTAATTTTATTACTTTATTTTATTTTTTCCACAAAATTATCTTCCCACTAATCAAATTTATATCTCATCAATTAACCCCATTACTTTATTCCATTTTTTTCATAAAATTATCTTCCCACTAATCAAATTTATATCTCATCAATTTATACATTTATTTTACTATTTACTAGCTTTAAAATAAAATTAGTGGGGGCTATAAAAAACTTTAACCGTTTTATGAATTATATTTATTAATTTATTTTTGTATGAAGTAAATTTAAGGTTTGTATTATATGTCTAATTTATTTTTTATTTACTTTTTAATTTAATATTACTATGTGTCCTATTAATGTGGGGTTAAAGAGATGTTATGAGTTGAGAGGTGTTAATTGTTTGTATGATATAAATAAAGAGTGTTGAGTGGAGAGAAATTTGAGAAATAAACATGTTAAATATTTTAATTTAATTATTATTTAGTTAATAATAATAATATTTAATTATTAATAATAAAATATTAATTAATAAAATGAAGAGAAAAGTTATGCTAGGTAGTTACTATGTTAACATATTATTGGTAAGTGACTGCATTTTTAAAAAAAAATAGGAGTGTCTTATTGCATTTGTTAATTAATTATTATTTAAAATATAAGAATGTGACTTAGTTAGAAGTTTTAAATGATGGAGTTAATAATAAATATATTTATATTTAATTAATTTTTGGTTGGTGGCTGCATTTTAAAAAAAATTTAAGACATGTCTTATTGTATTTGTTAATTAATATTTATTTAAAATATAAGAATGAGTTAGTCGGAAGTTTTAAATTGAGTTAATAATAAATATATTTATATTTAATTAATTAATTAAAGGAGAAAGTTTTAGTGAAAAATCTTTGATAGAGACATTATAAGATTATATAATAGTATAGATAATATTTGTCATATTTGCTGAGAATATTAATAAAGCAGCTTTTAAAGATAGATTTATTTATTAAATTGTGGATCAAATAATTAAAATAAGAAAATTATGCACTTATTTATATGAGGATATTTTAGTAAAAAAATATAATGTAGGGGTAGGGGAATAAATGATGGGGTATGGGGTAAAATTTTCTTAGAAACAATTTGGATTTAGAAATTTAAAAGGTTTGGAATTAGAAACTAAAGTAGAAACAAAATTATTGCATTAAGAGTGTACTTAGAACTGCAGAATGCAATAAGTTATTGATTTTGTAAAAAATGTTTCTAAAGTAGACAAATTGTAAATAATAAGTTATTGATTCTGTAAACAAATGTTTCGAAAGTAGACAAACAAGTTATAATGTACCCAATCATTATACTAGAATGCATTAAGAGTGTAAACTAAAGTAGGCAAATTATTGCATTTTGTAAACAAATGTAGAAACTAAATATTTGTTTACACTCTGTAGTTTGAAACTAAATTATTGCATTCTGTAAACTAAAGTAGAAGATTAAATAGATTATTGGATTTAGCTACATGAAACAGTTATGGATGTAGAAACTAAAGTAGAAATTAACTAAGAACAATTATGAATTTAGAAACTTATGTTGAAATTAGCAAACCAGTTTGGATTTAGAAACAATTTTAAATTAAAACTTATCTCATAAGAGTGTAAAAGTTGAACATATCTCACATGAAAACTGCAGAACCTAGTAACATTTTTTGAAAATTGCAGAACCTATATAAAACTGCAGAACAACTATTTGAAATGGAAAAGTAATTTAAAAATTATCATTAAAACTGCAAAACCAAATATTTAGTAATTTAAAGATTATCATTAAAACTACAGAACCCAGTATAATTTTGAAATGGAAAAGTGTTGTGTCCATTAAGAGTGTAAACAAATATTTAGTAACATTTATTGAGAACTGCAGAACCTGGTATAATTTTTAATTTCTTTAGTTAAAGTACTTAGAACTAAACAAAAAAGGTTAAAACAAAATAAAATAACTAAATTTTCAATGTCATTAAAACTAAATAAAAAGGTTATGCAAATGAACGATGTAAATTTCCAATGTCAACCCACCAGGCCTAACACATGGAACTGGAGAAAAAGTGTAATATACTACCACAACCAAAACTTTTTTTCACTAAGCATCTAAACACTTAATGAGTTATAATGTTGGCTGTGTGTTGATTATAATCTTCATTAATTTTCAATAATGGAGAATGTTACTCAACATCAACCTTCTACATTAACATCTAGTGTTGTTGCAACTGATGTTGCTGCAACTGAAATTCATGTTGTTGGGCTTCCTCCACTTGGAAAGAAGAGAAAACAAAATGTTAATGGTCCTAGGAAATCCTCTCCTGCATGGGACCACTTTATTAAATTCCCTAATAAAACCGAACCAGTAGTTGCTTGTAAACACTGTCATAAAAAATATTTGTGTGATCCAAAATACCATGGGACATATAACATGTTTGCTCATACAAAAGTATGCACCAAGATGCCACAAAATGATCCTACTCAAACTGCCCTCTCCTTTGCTAGTGGAGAGGATGGTGACTTGGTTTCTGCAAGCCAACGATTTAATCTGGCAGCTTGTAGGAAGGCTATTGCTCTATTCGTGATCCCAGATAAACATTCTTTTAGGGTAGTTGAACGGGAAGGATTTAAGTTGCTATGCAAAATATTATAATCCCAATTAACTATTCCATCAAGGAGGACTGTGGCGAGGGACTGTTCAATTTTTTGTTGATGAAAAAGTAAGATTGAAAGGTTATTTCAAATCTGATTGCAATAGGGTAGCCTTAACCACTGATTGTTGGACATCCATTCAGAATCTTAGCTACATGACCCTAACTGCACACTTCATTAACAATGATTGGAAGTATGAAAATAGAATTCTATGTTTTTGTTTAGTTCCTAATCATAAGGGTGATACAATTGGTAGGCAAGTTGAAGAGATTTTAAGGGAGTGGGTGTAGCGGCAAAATCGTGAGTGTAAGCTATTGATTAACATAACTCGAAAAGCAAGAGTCGCCACCGCACAAAACCTACACAAGCTCTAAACAAGAACAAGTGAAGAGAGACTAGATAAGGGGGGTTGGTTACGCAATGGGAAGGTGTTAGCACCCAAAACGTCTATAGTACTCTATAGGAGCCCTTTGAAATATCTACCGCTTTTGGTCTGAAAAAAGTTTGCTTGAAAAGTGATTGAGGAGATGAGAAGAGAAATTTTTTTTAAGATTTTTGTGTTTGGAGAGACTTGTCGCCTCATGCCTACGTACCCACGGAGTGCAATGTAGGATCAAAACCCCGTAGTTCATGGTACAAAGAATGAAATTTGTTTGTTTGGTTGATTTTAAATGTAAAGACAGGTATTCATTTCCAAGCGAATAATTCCGCTTAAAAAAATGAATCATGTCTAAACTTATGAAAAAAAAAGTTAAAGGAAAAACTGCACGAGGGCACAAAAAGAGAGTGATGAGTTTGATGTTTTTTTAAGTCTTTTGAAAAAGGTGTCAATATGCTTATGTAGTTTAGCATTTGATTAAGAAATGAAAGGAAAAGAGTAAAATCACTTGACAAAGTCAAGGTTTGATTATGAAAGATGTGATAGTTTGAAATCAAGAATGTTTTGAAAAAGAGAGAGAGTTTTGAAAATTGAAAAATGGGGTGGAGAAGAAGTGACTATTCTAAAGCATAAAGTAAAAGTTAAGGATAAGAATAGCCTAACCACACAAGTAAGCTTCCAAGTCTTCGAACCACAATTCCAAAGCAAAGGGAGAAAGGTCCTAAATCTAAGTTCAAGGTTCCAAGAATTGCATTGCATGTCCAAGGTCTAAGTCCAAAACTCCATGTCCATTGCATAGGATAGTAACCATAGTCCAAGATTAGAAGCAAAAGTTTTTTTAGAGGTTTTGGCCTTTATTAATGTTTTTTGTCTAAGTGGACAAAGAGAAAAAGGCATAAGCATAAACATGTGTCCAACGGACAAAGGAAAAATTGCGGAAGTATAAACATATGTCCAACGGACAAAGGAAAAATTGCGGAAGCATAAACATGATATGAAATGATAAAAAATGAAGCATAAAAGTAAAAGAGATAAGGAGCGAGAAGGAATTGTAAAGGATTAGTACAATAGTAATGTTAGTAAGTTAATGATTAGTTGTTAGAGTTAGTGATCAATAATAATTGAATAATTGCACTTAGGCCAAGGTTAATGAAAACTCATTAGAGGATTGATAAGACCAAAGCCTCCTAACAATAAATTTCATAAGTTTTGAACCAAAAGACAAATAATCAATCATTTTTTATAGTTTTCCGATACGGGACAAATATTGCGCTATGTTAAGCAATCGCCGAGTAATTTACGGAGTAATTACCCTACAAATGAGGCCGGTCAATAGATCTATGTGCTAATGTATGCTAGATGAACGATATGCAAATCGTCATCCGAAAGCGATACCGCACGAAAAGAAAAATGGTAACGATCTAGTCTTGATCGAAATTCAACAAAGGAATTCCAACATCTCTTAGACTCTCATCGATCAAAAAGAAAAAAGATGAAGAAAAGTGGATCTAACATTTATGATCCACACAACTAACAACAAAGAGAAATAGAAAAAAGAAACTAAATGAAAAGAGAAAAGAATTAAAATATTTTTTGTAAGATTTTTTAAAAGTCATTTTTGAACTAAAATTCATAAAAAAAAAAAAAGAATAAAATCTTGTCTTTTAAAAAAAGGTTATTCTATAAAAAAAAGTAAAGAAAATTTGAAAAAAAGAATTATAAGAGAATTTAAAAAAAAAAAACAAAGAGCTGGGAGGTTTGAAT
Source organism: Lathyrus tuberosus (assembly GCA_022829125.1). Taxonomy (NCBI): domain Eukaryota; kingdom Viridiplantae; phylum Streptophyta; class Magnoliopsida; order Fabales; family Fabaceae; genus Lathyrus; species Lathyrus tuberosus. Next base: position 679,528 of record JALAZF010000504.1, read on the forward strand.
TGGAAATGGTGGTGGTGATAACAGCGGGCTTATTACACGGCCCAAACCCAATCTCAAATGTTAAAAAAAAAATAAAAAAATAAAAATTACAATAACAAAAGGCAAGAGGAAAAGAATAGCAGAACATCTTCTTCTCCCGGTGAAACATGCACTGTTCAAGGCGCACGGAAATCATCACTGCGGAGCTCACGGCGGACGACGGGATTCATCTTTCACGCGGTTACGATCGGAATCATGTGTAGTTCACAAATATGCTATCAATTTCAACCCAGATCCCTCCACAAGTTTGAATTTAAACCGCGAGATTCACGCCGTAAAACTCCGATTTACCTTCAAATTCAAATGAAACTGAACTCGTTGTTGTTGCGATTAGGATTCTGGAACGTCGTGGATTGAAATTCGTTGATTATTTTGTGGTAGTGAGTCTCTCCTCTTCTTGTGCGTCTGAATCGCGGTGTGTTGTTGTTGAAGATTGTTATGAATTATTGAATGAATTTGCAGGTATGTTGTAGCTTTAAAGATGAAAAAATTGGATTGAATTTGTGTTGCAGGTTAGAATTGATGAAGGTTAGTTTGAATTGAAATTGGAGATAGTTGAATTTGAAGGTTTTGGTAAAAATCCGGTAATTGAAACTTGGTTTATGAAGTTGTTGTTTGGTGAGATTTTTGCAGTATTTGCTTGGCTATTCAAGCTTGAGAAGATGTGAGGGATATGCTTGCTTTTATAGAAGAATTGAAGGTGATGTGAGCTGAAAATTTGATTGAAGCTCATTGCCGTTTTTTTTATTTTTGCGCGTTTTGTTCTGCTCATGTTGATTGTCGTTTTGGCTGCGATGCGTTTTGGCTTTTGAAGAGGTTTATGACGTAATGTCATTTTGTTTTGATGATTGATGACAAGCCGTTTTGTGACTGTTGTTTTGCTGCGTGGTGATGTGTTCGTGTGGCTGGGATTTGGAGCTTGGCACGGCTTGATCATTTGCAGTGGCGACGTGTGAGATCATGAAGCTTGGAAGGTCTCGTTGGCTCGTGTATTGGCAATGTGCGTGGCTTCAGGTATGGCTTATTTGAGAAGCTGCTTGGTGCTTGGGAATTGTGGTTTTCTTTTAGTGGCTGGCAAGTTGAACATAGCAGCTCTTGGAAATACTTTGGCATTTGAGTCATTTTCAGCATATAGCTGGCGCGGTGGGGTTAGGGCTGTTCATTTTGGGAGTATCAATTCTTGCATCATGCTTCAATTTCATTGCAAGGTTATTGTATAAATGGAGATGGGCTTTTTGATGAACCTAATTAAAATGGGCTCTTGCTAATTTGTTATTTGCACCCTTCATGGTTATTTTGCCAACTTGTAGATGAAAAGGGCTTAAATTGTGAATTGGTAATGGGCTATTGAATTGGATTTGGACTAAAAATGAATAATGGATAAAAGGTAATTGGATATGGATATCTAAAAAAAGTGGACATGAACAATTAGATAATTGGATGTGGATATTAAAAATTGGTTATTAAAAAAATGGATATGAAAAGTTTTAGGAAAGAAAATGGATTTAAAGTGGATATGGAATAAGTGTTAAAAAAAATGGATTTGGAAATGGAAATGGTTATTTGGATAATTGTTTTAAAAAACGGATATGGATAAAAATGGATTAAAAAAAATGGTTATTGAAAAATAAAAAAGAAGTGATATGGATAATTGTGGATAATTGGATATTGAGTTTTAGGAATTGGAAATGAAAAGTGGTTATTGGATATTTGAAAATGTGGGTATTGAAAGGTGACAAAAGGGATTAAAAGTGGATAAAATGGTTTAGAAATTGGATAGCCAAAAATGGGAATGGATATGGATCAGGGATGACCAATATTTATTTTTCTTTAGCCCAAAACCAAATCTCGATTTTTTTCAAGCCTCTGATAAATTGAACACAGCCGATGAAACTAAACCTGAACCACTGAATGCCTTGCAACTTAAACAACGGCCATTTGAATCTGTCATCCTCTGAATATTTAACAACTGAATCTTGAACCACTTTGAACAATTTCTGAGAAAATAAATCCACAGAGGAACACAGTCTGGAATGATGAACTTAGATGAACTGATGAATATCACCACACAACTTGACAGTCACTGCTTGAGAAATAGCCCACTGAAATGGATAACTTGCACTTGGAGCAAATGCTTGATAATTTGACGAAGATTAAGTAAAACATCCATCTGAACTGGATCATGAACGAGCAGACACATGTGACTTAAAATCACTTCATTGTCTTTGACCAACCTGCACAACACACAAAGAGAGGAACTGCAGCAAATTTTTGGTTAAAGGTTAGATGAACAAGTAATAAAGCAAGTAAGAAATATACAGATGCTCAGGAGAAACAAGGATTGTGATCTTGCTTGTGGTAATGATATGCAAATGAAATGTGCGAAATCTTAGGGGTAAAATTAAGGTCTTACAGTTGCCCCTATTTAAGTTTCTTCTATCAGGAGATATGAAGGTTGAAAATTTCGTCTCGACAAGATTGAAGATACTTAAATACAGAAAACCAAATTTTTAGCCATAAGATGTCACAAGATGATATGAATGCAAAGGATGAAACAGACTGCGGGGAAACTTGAAACAAGGGAGTTACGGTAAATTGAGAGAGATGACGCGAAAAGTCACGCCGGGGAACACAAGATATTTCTGGAGATCTGTCAATGTGTCAGGAAGTATCCATCAATAGTTGGAAAGAGAGGGACAAGACCCTAGAAAGACAAGTAGTGATATCCAAGAACAACATTGGATGGAAACTACAAACGAGACAGAAGGTATGTCAAAAGAAGTCCAAGAATGGTATTGGACAACAACAAGAAAGTTTCTGGTAAGACATCAGTATCATCCAAGAATAGCATTGGATAGAGGTGAAAAACACTCTATTGGGGATAAGATATCCAAGAATAGCATTGGATAAAAGGAACTACAACATTCAAGAATGACATTGAATGAGGCAACAAAAAACATCATAGTCATCCGAGAATAGCATTGGATATAAACAAAACTTCCATTTGAAAACTTCACTGGGGACATCCAAGAATGGCATTGGATGGCAAGGTTAAACATCAGAGATATCCAAGAATAGCATTGGACTTGGCTGGGGAAAAGGTGTCCAAGAATGGCATTGGACAAAAGGAATCTCAACATCCAAGAATAGCATTGGATGAAGTGAGAAAAGTTCTGGAAAATATATTAGAAGTATCCAAGAATGGCATTGGATAAAAAAGAGTTCACAATATCCAAGACTGGCATTGAATAAAGTGAGCAGGGACTTTCAGGAATGACACTGAAAGGTAAAGATAAATCACTACATTCAGGAATGGCACTGAATGGTAATGAGAAAGACATCCAGGAATAACACTGGATGCAAAGGAGAAAACTCATTCAGGAATGACACTGAATGAATAGATAAGACTTTCAGGAATGGCACTGAAAGTAAAGGTAAAAAAACTCATCCAGGAATGACACTGAAAGTAAAGGTAAATTCTCATTCAGGAATGACACTGAATGAACAGGTAAAAGCGTTCAGGAATGGCACTGAAAGATATCCAAGCAAATTTGATGGGGATTACAGAAGAGAGTTAAAACATCCAGGAATAGCACTGGGAGAAACAAGAGGAACAAGATATCCAGGAATGGCACTGGAGATCAAAAGAAGCAGACATCCAGGAATGGCACTGGAGTGAAAGAAAAACAAAGATCAAGGAATAGCAATAGATGCACAGAGAAATGACAATATCCAGGAATGGCACTGGAAAGAAAGAAGACAGGTAAATGACAACATTTAGGAATGACACTGAATGAGAAGGCAGGTGAATGTTTTGGTAGGTTCCAAGTAAGTTGGACTTTGATCACAAGGTAAGATGTTGATAACAACGACCTCGGGAAATGCATATGAGCGCGAAGCACACTTCGAGCTATGAAAATCTTTCTATGTATGATATATGAATGATTTATGTATGCAATGCAAATGATAGGGACAACTGAGATAGACTCCTTTGTGAGGGAAGAATGGAACTCTGATTCCTCAACACAGGGAACACTACCCACTCTGCTTGGAGAGAAGATGTCGAACACATCTCTGTCACACTTATGAATGGTATCAGGCTGATGGTCTTTTGAGGAAAGACATCTTGAGGATTCTTGAAGAAGACTGCCCCAGATTGATTAACTGATGAAAATAAACTGATCATAGCTTCAGTTTGACTGTTGCAGGGGAAGAATGAACTGATCATGGCTTCAATTCTTGAAATGAATGTTAAGGATAAACTGATCATGGCTTCAGCTACTGAGGTTGGACTGATCATGGCTTCAGTTCTTGAAATGATTGTTGAGAAGGCTAAACTCAGTATGGGTCTTGAAAGAGATCTTCTGATTAACCAATTCTGAGGATAATTTGTACTGAGCAACAAATCTGATTCACAACAGGATCTAGAAGTAATGTGCCCCTGATAGGATCACTGACCAAGTTTCTCAACTGTTTGAAATTTCTTGATGAGAAAAGTTTGCCTGCAAATAGGATTATTCAAACAAACATGGTAATTTTAATGCAAAGCTAAATGTAATTTTGAAATCAAAAATCATTTTTGGAATGATATTATTGATGTAAAGAAAATGAATCAGTTGTCAAAACACGGCGGTTTAGACATTCAAAATGAAAGAGAAAGCAAAGGTAAGACATCAAAGCAAATGATTGGCAACAAACATATGAGTCAGTTTACGCAACCTTGTTGTAGTATGCTTTCAAAAGAAACCTGGCTTCAATTAGGTCTTTTGAAGGTTGTAACATGTCTGGTTCACGGTTTTTGAAATAAAGGATATAGGCTCAAAGTTTATTTGTACCCAACCCATTCTTCGTGATGACCTTCAGTCCTATGCTCAGTTAATTCAAACTATGCATTCAGGTTCCAGGAGATTTTGGAATTGCAACACTGTTATGATGATGGTTCAAGAGCCAAAGGATTTTTGAGATGGCAATCACTCTTTCTTACAACATTTTGCTGTTTTTTGATGAGGACCTCAGTCAACTTGTTTTGTCTTTGAGGATTTTGGTAACCTCTTGGTTTTTCTTTTGTTATCCCTAAATTTTGCCTGAACTGTGTCATTTGAGCTTACAGTCAGCGGGATGCCCCAATTTTTGCCTAAGTCTCCTTCATAAGTTTTGACTTAGCGGGCTTTTCTTTTGATTTTTCATTCTTTTTTTTTTGAAAGGCAGTGACTTCCTGGATTAATGATTACGGTGAACCATCATTGGCTTTTGATTTTAAAGACATCTTCGACACTTCTTTGATGGGTGCGAAGGAAAGCTTGTGATTGCAATGATTCGCTTGTGTTTAAATGCAGAGTCAAATTAACTGAGAACTACCCATCCCCAGGTTAAGATTGCGGGTCTTTTCCGTATAGAAAGAAACTCCAACTTCTAGGCTCGAAGGGGTTGAAAAGGGATTAACTTCCTTATTTCTCCAGTGTTTGGGAGTTGAAACAATGCCTGTATATCATCAGCCAAGTTTTAATTGAAAGCATACAGTTCAGCAATTTTAGGTATTTCGTTTTCATCATCCTCCCTCCAATCTTTGCATAAACAAAAGCGTGATAAAGAAAGTGAACAGGAGATATATTTTTGTTTTGTGAAAAAGAAAGCATAAAGATGCACACAGTGGATATAAATGAATTGAATAAAACATTACAACGCTCATTTCATTGAAATTACCATGAAAGTACAAATAAAGTTCGAAAGCAAACAAACAATACAATCAAAGAATAATGCAAACAGAAAGAAACAAGGCCTAGTGACTAATCAGCAACAAGGATGAGCTGTCTTGTCTGAAACACTGGCTTTAGGAGATGATCTGTCTGAACTGACTCAAACTTCACTTGGCATGCTCTGGCAAAGGGTTGTTGACAACATTGGGATTATCATCAAGAAAAGTCAGAATCTTTGAGTTCACCAATTCTTGTACTCTAGATTTCAATGCATAACAACCTTCCAAGTTATGGCCTGCCCCACCTCGATGGAACTCACAGCGAAGATCAGCCCTATAGCCGGCTGGAAGAGGATTTGGAGGAGGAGGTAGATCCCTCATTGTAATCAAACCTTTATGAACAAGACATGGATACAACTCAGTGTAGGACATCGGGATAGGATCAAAGTTAACCCTATTGCGATTCTGATTCTGTCTAATAGTCTGATGAGGAGCTTGAACTGGTTGAGCATTGACAACAGGAGTAACTGCAGCTACATATTGTTGATGCCTGCGACGAGGTTTCCCTTCAACTGAAACAGCATGGGTAACACCATCCTTTTTCTTTTGAAAATTCCCAGCATACTTTTTAGCACCACTAAAGGCTTCAGCATTGGCAATCTTTCCTTTCTTTATACCTTCTTCTAGTCTTTTTCCAATAGTGACTAGGTCAGCAAAACCAGATGATACACTGCCTATCATCTTTTCCCAAAAGAGTGGCTGAAGAGTATCCATGAACAATCCCGTCAATTCTTTTTCGGCCAAGGGTGACTCCACTTGAGCAGCTAGTTCTCTCCAGCAATGAGCGTACTCCTTAAAGGATTCCCTTTCTTTCTGAGACATGTTCTGCAATTGAGGGCGATCAGGTGTGATCGGTAAATAGCAAGTGTACTATTTAACGATGTAGTAATAATTGGGGTTATCCCCAGAGTCGGTCTCTCGAGGACTACCCGTCAATGTAAGTGCAGAGGCTAATTAATTTAAACAAAAGTTTTCTTTGGGGTTTGTTTGGTTGAGAGAATTATAATAACAAAATAAAATAAGCAGAATAATAAAAAGTGCTTTTGACAAATATGATGAAATATGCTAGGGAAGGTGTATAAATTGCTAGTAAGAACCCGAAATTATCGTCAGAGATATACGTCTCAAAACCTTAATTTTACTAACCCTCAAATATTTTTCTTAAATTCCTTTAAATGAAAAACCTTTGCTATTCTCCCTTTACCCTAATTCCTTAGCAATCAAGAAAGAATATCAAGCAATAGTTCTGACAAAGTTGTTTTTAGTCACTACGGGATATCCCCATTCCTAGGCAATATCTACCGTAATGTTATTATGCAAAATCAACGGATTGGTTTTTCAGGCCAAATCCCTAATCGTAAATCGTTCCCAATTTAACCGATCGAAAAATATAAAATAATTTACACAACAAAAGATTAAGGTAAGAAAACATAAATTCATCAAATAATTCAACAAAGGTTCATTACATCACAATTTAGGGACACCCCTAGCATTGGGAGGTTTAGCCTCTCATAATATTCGAAACAAAAACAATAATAGGATTAAAGAAAGACATTACAAATTGATCGGAGTAATTTGATCATTCAATCGCTTCCGCTCATGAACAATCTCCTTCTCCAAATCTCCTTGATCGCATCCACTATCGTAAAATTGTTCGAAAGTCAAAAGTATATATTCTTCCTCCAAAAACTAGTCTAAAAAGTCACAATTCACCCAGATCGATTGGAAATACCCAAAGTGCCCCCACAACTTAATATGGGGAGAAAATATGGAAAAATTCAGAAAATCAGCGTCAAAGCTGACACGGGCCGTGTCAGCCAACACTGTCGGCCGTGTCAGCTTGCTGGATTTTATAACCGAAATTGTTTCGATCATAACTTTTGATTCGTAAGTCTGTTTTGGTCCCCGTTCGAAGCGCCGGAAAGCTAATGAAGAGAACTACAACATAGTACAGACAAGGAACTTGGTTGCCAAATATTTTTACATGTTTGTTGAATTTTAGGTCCAGGCATCCTCTGCTTCATTCCAAAAACTCTTCTAAATCCCCGGAACTTCCATTTTCTTCGCACGAGTCCTTTGGGCTTTTACACTCAGACCTGAAACCATTGAAAATTACCAAACCAAAACATAAAATGCAACATAATTGAAATAAAACAAAAAATCATAAAATGCGAGAATAAAATTCAACAAGTAAAATTGAATTAAAAAACAAAGAAAAGACAAACAAAGTGCTACCGATTTTATGGATTGATGCCAAATAAGTGACGGAAACATAGTAGAAATGGTGACCGATCACAACTCCAAACTTATCTCATTGCTTGTCCTCAAGTAATGCTCGAGACAGCAGAAAGGTCACCCCCGAATTAATCAAAATTATCTTACCACAACACCGCTGAGATCTTTCGTAACTATCTTTCCACTTTTCTTTCAACATTTCCTTCTTACCTAAATTTTGACAGTCCGCTACACTTCCACATCAAAGTACCTCTTTACCTGTCAGCTTTTCACACTCTCACTAAATCTCTCGGGTTACAGTGTTTACACTCAATAATCATAGCATGCAAAGTCAACTCATAAGCTTGAACAACATCTATTTTCATCTCAAACGCACACAACACACACTTTTTGAGGGCTTTTATGGTTGTAACGGGGCTTAGGGACAAGGAGGGATAAACAAACAAAACGGAAAAATGATTGGTTTTTAGCTCAGACTCAGTGTTGTCATTCTAATCATTATGGTATTTGTTCTGTTTCACAATCAAGGGTATCGGACACCACTTTACTAGGATTCTTTAGTTTACACTCAATTGTTTCTTTGAGCTTACTTTTTTACTTCTTCAAACTAAATCCTCCTCTAGGTAAGTGCTTTATTATACTTCTCTTTTTTTTTCTTTCTTTCTTTTCTCTTTTTTTTTTCCTGAATTTTCTTTCTTTTTTTTTTCTTTTTGCACTTACCTAGTTCTTAAAGGTATCTCAACCCCAAACTTAGAATTTTTTACAGATCAAAAATCAACAACACTTATCTGAGCAGGGTGAGGGAGTGTTTGGGCTCATGGTTTAATTATGTGGTTAATAAACAAACAAAAGGAAGAAGGCTCGAGGGGGTTAACGAAGGATAACTTAAAAGGGTAGGCTGGAAAGGCTCAGGGTTAAAAACAAACAAGTGCCTCAGTGTGTATATGTGTGCATTGAAACTCCAACAGACGAGTATGCGAACTAAGAATGACAGAGACATACCTGACGAACTCTCATGATGATAAGGTGTTTGGCTTTTTATGATCCTCACCATGTTTGGCATACTGACAAATTCCAAGGTACCTCTAGTGTAATGTCGCTTCATTTTCGTCTCAGGTGCACAGTATTCCCGTATCAGTCCAGTGTTGGAAAGTCGCGTCCAATCACCCACCTCAGCAGCACCAACTTTCGGGGGTTTCCTGGAGAGCAAGTATGGGTTGTGCCTTTTCATCCACTAACTATAAGTCTCCTCATTCATCCGACACGAATACCTTAAATCTGTAACACACGAAATACAAAACACACCAGTCAACGGTACGAAGATGAAATAACATAAATAAAAATACTGAAAGCAATAAACCCCCCCCCCCCCCCCCACACTTGAACTAAACATTGGCCTCAATGTTTTAGAACAAGCTAGAGAGGGGAACTCACAGAGCCTCAATGCGGAGGGACAAAGAAAGAATTTTTTTATTTTATTTTTTTTTTCGCTACAGTAGGGATGACACGGGCCGTGTCAGCCTACTGTAAAAATTGTTTTTTTTTAATTTTTTAATTTTTTTTTCGCTACAGTAGGGCTGACACGGGGGGCCGTGTCAGCCTACTGTAAATTTTTTTTTTCAGTAGAAGACTGTGAGTGTACCTAATTAAATTTGAAACACAACAGAAACTCTAAGAAATAAAACCCGTGGGTTGCCTCCCACGAAGCGCTTCGTTTAACGTCGCATGGCTCGACGGGTCACTCCCTATTACTATGGAGGGTACTTTAGCTTACACGTTTTATTGCTTTTGTTACCTGACCTTTTCGCAACAGAGCACCGGTCAGATTCAGGACTAAGAACAACATTGTGATTCAACTCACAGCCAATTTCCACATTCATCCTTTGATGTTTTTTTCTCTTTTTTCTTTGATGCTTCTTCCTCTTATTAACTTCTTGACTGGATGTTGGAGTCTTGCTAGGCGCAAAAGATGACTCAGATGCTGCAACCTGATGGATTATTCCAGAGACTTTTTCAAGAAGTGGTTTTGAGCTTTTGCTTTTTTCCACTGTTCGGATCATTCCAACTGAGGGGTGATTGTTATCCTCTTGACCTTGCTTCTCGAGTTCCAACACTTTCAAGGTTCTTTCCTCCTCAAAATAATTCAAGGTTAGAGTACCATCTTCTATATCCACACTGCACCGACTAGTCATCAAGAAGGGTCGACCCATTATGATGGTCGACTCCTCATCCTCAGGTAAATCATTGATCTCAAAGTCTATTGGATAGGTGAAGTTATCAATGGTCACAAGCACATCTTCTGCTAGCCTGTATGACCGCTTGGTTGTGAGGTCGGCAAACTTCAGATTTGTCCCCGTTTCATTTATTTTCTTTATACCCAGCTTTTTGAAAATCGAGAGGGGCATGGGACTCACGCTAGCACCCGAATCAATCAAGACTCTCTTAAAAGTTCTGTCCTTTATGGTACAGGGAATTGATACAGAACCAGGATCTTTCCGTTTGATTGGAATTCTCCTACCTTGTGATTCCCCACTACTATCTTCAATTAGACTCTTTACCTCCTCTTCACTGGGTTTCTTTTTTCCAATGACCTCCTTCATGAATTTCTTGTAGAGGCATTTGTTCAAGTGCTTCAAAGAAGGGCATATTAATCTCTAACTTTTTTAACAATGAGCTAAATTTCTCAAAGTCTTTTTCTTGTGTCTCCTTCTTTGTCGCTCTTGAGGGGTACGGTAACTTGATCTTAGGTTTGACCGCTTCTTTTCTTTTCTCTCCGTAATTCTCACTTGACTCACCACTTCCAGTCATGATGGCATTCACATTCTGGTTATCTCTTGGGTTTGTCACTGTTGCACTCGGTAAGGCACCTGGTGTTTGGGAATGTGCTAGTTGTTGAGCTATCTGGCTCATCTGAACTTCAAGATTTTTTATGGAGGTTGTGGTATTCCTATAGCTATTCCGGGTCTCTTCTTAAAATTGCAGGTTATGAGCTGCCATCTTCTCAATAACAATCTCCCATTGTGCTTTTTGGGGAGCTTGTTGCTGCTGTGGGTATTGTTGTTGATTCTGATCTTTCCAGGAGAAGTTAGGATGATTCTTCCACCCTAGATTATAAGTTTGAGCGTAGGGATTATTCTTCTTCAGGAATTTTATCTCTTCAATTTGTTGCGGAGTCGCAACACAATGTGCAGTATAATGAGGTCAACTACAAATCTCACAACTCACGGGTTGACCAGTTTGAACTTGTGCCATACTTTGAGTACCCACTTTCATAGCCTTTAACCTTCTTTCAACTTCCGCAGCAATCTGATCTTCTACCTTCACAACCTGATTATTCAACTTCAAATTAATCACACCCTCATATTTACTGACACTTCGATCATATAACTCTAAATGTTCGTTGGCTGTAATCGCTTCAATAATTTTCTTGATACCAGTTGCGGTGGTGAAGTTGGATGATCCACCAGCTACTGTATCAATAAGTTGCTTAGTTTTCATTCGTAGGCCATTGACGAACACCTGCATCTGCTCAGTTTGATCCATGTTGTGAGTCAGACAGGCTACCAAAACCTTCTTGAACCTCTTGTATGTGTCTCCGAGAGATTCTCCGTCCTTCTGTTTAAAGTTTACAATATCATATCTTTTTCGGATATAAACAGATGCCGGAAAATACTCATTCAGAAACGCCTTCTCCATCTCTTCCCAAGTGGTAATACTCCCAGCAGGTAACGAGTAGAACCACTCTTCAGCCTCTTCTGCCAGAGTGAAAGGAAACATTCTTAACTTTTTTGCTTCCTCGGTGTGCCCCTCAATCTTGAGAGTGGTGCTCATAATCAGAAATCTCTGCAGATGTTTGTTGGAATCTTCATTAACCTTTCCGGTAAAAGGTCTCCTCTCAAGTTGAGTGATGGTGCTAGGATGCAGCTGGAAATTCGGCATATTCACCGGTTGGTTCACAATTGTTAACCTACCAGCCGGTGTATTTGCCCCACCGTAATCGCCCAAAAGTCTTTCTGCTGGTGGATTGTTAGCCATAATAACTGTTTCCGACTCTGAGTCTGTACCTGTTTCTGAACCTGAATCTGATTGCTCTGAATGAACTGAAATTCTTTCTTCTTTTTCTTGATCTAAAATTACCGTTCCTGAAACTGACTCTGCCAGTCTTTCTTGCTTGGCTTGACGGCGTCTAGCATGCAATGATCTTTCGGGTTATGCGTCAAAAGAAAATTCTGCTAAGGGATTGCCTCGCATATACAGGTTAGACAGATAATAGTAATAATAAAAATAACAGAAAAATAAAATTAAAAATTTTAGTCACAGAGTGACAAAATTCTAATTGAATTAAAATCAACACTTATACTTTGGTAGTCCCCGGCAACGGCGCCAAAAACTTGATCGGTAAATAGCAAGTGTACTATTTAACGATGTAGTAATAATTGGGGTTATCCCCAGAGTCGGTCTCTCGAGGACTGCGCGTCAATGTAAGTGCAGATGCTAATTCAATTAAACAAAAGTTTTCTTTGGGGTTTGTTTGGTTGAGAGAATTATAATAACAAAATAAAATAAGCAGAATAATAAAAAGTGCTTTTGACAAATATGATGAAATATGCTAGGGAAGGTGTATAAATTGCTAGTAAGAACCCGAAATTATCGTCAGAGATATACGTCTCAAAACCTTAATTTTACTAACCCTCAAATATTTTTCTTAAATTCCTTTAAACGAAAAACCTTTGATATTCTCCCTTTACCCTAATTCCTTAGCAATCAAGAAAGAACATCAAGCAATAGTTCTGACAAAGTTGCTTTTAGTCACTACGGGATATCCCCATTCCTAGGCAATATCTACCGTAATGTTATTATGCAAAATCAACGGATTGGTTTTTCAGGCCAAATCCCTAATCGTAAATCGCTCCCAATTTAACCGATCGAAAAATATAAAATAATTTGCACAACAAAAGATTAAGGTAAGAAAACATAAATTCAACAAATAATTCAACACAAGTTCATTACATCACAATTTAGGGACACCCCCCTAGCATTGGGGGGTTTAGCCTCTCATAATATTCGAAACAAAAACAATAATAGGATTAAAGAAAGACATTACAAATTGATCGGAGTAATTTGATCCTTCAATCGCTTCCTCTCATGAACAATCTCCTTCTCCAAATCTCCTTGATCGCATCCATTATCGTAAAATTGTTCATAAAGTCAAAAGTATATATTCTTCCTCCAAAAACTAGTCTAAAAAGTCACAATTCACCCAGATCGATTGGAAATACCCAAAGTGCCCCCACAACTTAATATGGGGAGAAAATATGGAAAAATTCAGAAAATCAGCGTCAAAGCTGACACGGGCCGTGTCAGCCAACACTGCCAGCCGTGTCAGCTTGCTGGATTTTATAACCGAAATTGTTCCGATCATAACTTTTGATCCGTAAGTCTGTTTTGATCCCCGTTCGAAGCGCCAGAAAGCTAATGAATAGTACTACAACATAGTACAGACAAGGAACTTGTTTGCCCAATATTTTTCCATGTTTTTTGAATTTTAGGTCCAGGCATCCTCTGCTTCATTCCAAAAACTCTTCTAAATACTCGAAACTTCCATTTTCTTCGCACGAGTCCTTTGGGCTTTTCCACTCAGACCTGAAACCATTGAAAACTACCAAACCAAAACATAAAATGCAACATAATTGAAATAAAACAAAAAATCATAAAATGCGAGAATAAAATACGATAAGTAAAATTGAATTAAAAAAACAAAGAAAAGACAAACAAAGTGCTATCGATTTTATGGATTGATGCCGAATAAGTGACGGAAACATAGTAGAAATGGTGACCGATCAAGGTTCCATGTCCAAATTGTACTTATATTTCTTTAAGAAAGCATCAGACAAGTCCATCCAGCTTTGGATATGGTTCTTCTCAAGTCCCATATACCATTTCATTGAAGCCCCACTCAAGCTGTCTTGGAAATAGTGAATGAGCAGCTTGTCGTTTTTGGCATGAGCAGCCATCTTGCGGCAGTACATCACCAAGTGGGTTCTTGTAACGCCCATATATAAATACATACTTCAAAGCATATATCATACATGAATAATACGTTTGGTACTGAAATATACAAGTTTCTAGTAAGACAGTATACATATAAATGCCCAAAAACCTAATACAACAACTAAGGCATGTTATATATACAAGATGTTCAAAAGATAAAACTAAGAACTAGATCAACTAATGATCTCAAAATCTCCACAACGGAAGCCTTGCCACACAAAAGATACGATCCGTAAGGAAAGTCAAACCACTTTGTCCTTACCGTTCGCCGAACCTGTAGTACCTGTGATGTAAACAACAACGTGGGGTGAGATACATCAAATCTCAGTGAGTTATCTATCTTATATGTCCTCTCGGCTTTACAAGGTTCTAACAAGCCTAACTCAAGTCAAAAGGGAAGGGAAGTGACTTTGAGTACACACCCACACTATATGGAAACATGTCATGAGTTTATCAACTCATAATACCACTAATTGATAACCACACCAAGGCATCCCCTGTTCCCTTCCGCTTCTACGTCTAGAATTCGACCCGAGTCATGGATCCTGGTAACCTACTTAACATACGAATGGATTCGGGTTCTACGGGCCATTAACCGTTATGAACCGTCGCTTCACACGGGCCATTAACCGTCACAAGCATACGCTCCCAGAGCGCCATTCGTACTGCACGCGGGAATCATACCTGCCAAGTAGTCGTGCACATGTTTCAGAGGAGCTCGAGACCCACGAAACACACTCACAAGATAACCGGTTACGATTACGTGATCTCACACACAAACGTGATTGTATCCGACAATCACAAGGCCAGAACGCCTTATCACAACCAAACGGTTAACACACATGTTCCATACTAGTGTTTATTCATTCTACATTATTTCGACATTGTTTACGGTAATATTCCTCACTCTACCTATTTTATGTTTTAATCATACATACATATTCAAACATGTTTCATAATAAAAGCATAGGCAAATAATCATCAATCGTACAATGAGAACACATAATTCAACATACCACATCTTACACTAATTCACGGTTCCCTCCGATTTAATTAATTGGGAAATAAACTGATATTTCTCACTTCCACTAGCTAGAATATGTTCCTAGCTTCACAACGATACCAAGAATACTCACAACGGATAAACGAGTCAAAAGTTATGAAAGAAACAAGTTGGAGGATCTGTCATGTTCGCAATGCGAAGAAGCCAGCGAATGCTCGCTACTTCATTCGCAGTGCGAAGCTCTCAGCGAACGTCTAGCCAACACTTGTTCGCTGGCCCCTTCGCAGTGCGAAGTCTAGCGAACCAAGTCAGAACCAAAACAGAGCCAAAACAAGGTAAAGTTCACAGTGCGAACCTCTGGCGAATGTTCGCCTTCACACTCGCCGTGCGAATGTCCAGCGAACGCTCGCTTTCCCCTTTGCTAGGGGACTCGTAGTGCGAACCTGCGAATTCTGGGTTTCTCAGCAATGTGAAAACAGAGCTTTGGGGCCAAAATCCCACCCAAAACTCCACCCAACAGATAAACCTACATTGACACATGATCATACACTGCTACTGATTATTCTACACAGTTTATACCGCATTTCAACCGTTAACGTCCAGATTATTCATTTTCTCACAATCCTAACCTAGAGGTTAAACCTCAATAAAATCTAAAACAAAAGTTTCTATCTATAACCCACCTCAAGATTAGATGATGATGAAGATTGGAAGATGATTTGGTGAAGAGTGAGTGATGGTTAATGAACTTGTGCTCTTGAGCTTTTCTCCTCTTTTTCCTTTCCTTTCTCTCCAAATTCTTTCTATCTTTTCCTTTCTTTGCTTCTAAGAGGAAAATGAGTGGAAAAGGAAATGATATAGTAAAACATCATCACTTAGTAACACTACTAATTGTCCAAATAGTCTCTAAAGCTCCAACACTTAAAACCTCAGAGTCAGATAATATTAATTGGGTCTGCTCTGAGCTCATCACTTTACTCTAATTATTTTATCAAACAAATTCTCAGAGTAACCCGGAGCCCAGTTGATCATACCAATATTATCCAGAGTAAAATAATTTATGGGGTATTACATCCTCCCCCCCTTAAATAGAAATTCGCCCACGAATTTAAAACAATTACCTGAAAAGATGGGGATAAGCGTCTCGCATCTCTGATTCTAGTTCCCACGTCGCATCTCCCGGATGCGTCTCATCCCACTGAACTTTTACCAGAGGAATCTCCTTATTCCTTAACACCTTAGTTTCTTTTCTCGTGATACGACTCGGCTGAGGCTCAAATGTTAAATCCGCTTCTATCTCAATAGTATCGGGTAGAATTGGCTGAAGAGGGTCTGGAACAAACTTCCGAAGCTGAAATACATGAAAAACATCGTGCATCTCGGACATAGAAGGCGGTAAGGCTAATCTGTAAGCTACTTCACCAATTCTTTCTAAGATCTGATACGGTCCCACGTATCTTGGACTTAACTTCCGCGATTTAAATGGTCCTTTCAATCTCAATCTCGGAGTAACCTTCAAAAATACATGATCACCCTCATCAAATTCCAAAGGTCTCCTACGGTTGTCCGCATAGCTTTTCTGACGATCTTGGGCTTGTTTAACTTTTTCACGAATCATTCTAATATCTTCTTCTCCCGGTGAAACACGCAGTGTTCAAGGCGGACGGAAATCATCACTACGGAGCTCAGGGCTGTTCATTTTGGGAGTATCAATTCTTTCATCATGCTCCAATTTCATTGCAAGGTTATTGTATAAATGGAGATGGGCTTTTTGATGAACCTAATTAAAATGGGCTCTTGCTAATTTGTTATTTGCACCCTTCATGGTTATTTTGCCAACTTGTAGATGAAAAGGGCTTCAATTGTGAATTGGTAATGGGCTATTGAATTGGATTTGGACTAAAAATGAATAATGGATAAAAGGTAATTGGATATGGATATCTAAAAAAAAGTGGACATGAACAATTGGATAATTGGATATGGATATTAAAAATTGGTTATTAAAAAAATAGATATGAAAAGTTTTAGGAAAGAAAATGGATTTAAAGTGGATATGGAATAGGTGTTAAAAAAAATGGATTTGGAGATGGAAATGGTTATTTGGATAATTGTTTTAAAAAATGGATATGGATAAAAATGGATTAAAAAAAATGGTTATTGAAAAATAAAAAAAAAAAGTGATATGGATAATTGTGAATAATTGGATATTGAGTTTTAGGAATTGGAAATGAAAAGTGGTTATTGGATATTTGAAAATGTGGGTATTGAAAGGTGACAAAAGGGATTAAAAGGGGATAAAATGGTTTAGAAATTGGATAGCCAAAAATGGGAATGGATATGGATCAGGGATGACCAATCTTTATTTTTCTTTAGCCCAAAACCAAATCTCGATTTTTTTCAAGCCTCTGATAAATTGAACACAGCCGATGAAACTAAACCTGAACCACTAAATGCCTTGCAACTTAAACAACGACCATTTGAATCTGTCATCCTCTGAATATCTAATCAACTGAATCTTGAACCACTTTGAACAATTTCTGAGAAAATAAATCCACAGAGGAACACAGTCTGGACTGATGAACTTAGATGAACTGATGAATATCACCACACAACTTGACAGTCACTGCTTGAGAAATAGCCCACTGAAATAGATAACTTGCACTTGGAGCAAATGCTTGATAATTTGACCAAGATTAAGTCAAACATCCACCTGAACTGGATCATGAACGAGCAGCCACATGTGACTTGAAATCACTTCATTGTCTTTGACCAACCTGCACAACACACAAAGAGAGGAACTGCAGCAAATTTTTGGTATTTTTGGTTAAAGGTTAGATGAACAAATAATAAAGCAAGTAAGAAATATATAGATGCTCAGGAGAAACAAGGATTGCGATCTTGCTTGTGGTAATGATATGCAAATGAAATGTGCGAAATCTTAGCAGTAAAAATTAGGGTCTTACAGTGGGGAATAAGGAATGTGTCCACAATCACTATGGATAATGAAACATCTAATGATGTAGTTGTTGCTTATTTGACGAAAAGGATTAATAATATGGGTGGTTTAATGAGTGATGGATCTTTCTTTCATCTTCACTGTTGTGCACACATTCTAAATCTGGTGGTTTGTGATGGTTTAAAACAAAATGAATTTTCTATTTGTGCCATTAGAAATGATATTAGCTTTGTGAGGTCATCAACATGGTACTAGTCCTATTGAGGGTAGTTCGCCTGGTGATGGTGTTGTTCCTGCTGCTAAAATTCCATGTCATAATGCAAGGGTTGAAGCTTTTAAGGAGCACCTAAAACAAAAAGATTCAATAGATAAAAAAAATGATCTTGAGAGGTACCTAGATGATAATTGTGCTTATGATGTTAACTTTGACATCCTTATGTGGTGAAAACAAAACTCTTTTAGATACCCTGTTTTAGCAAAAATGGTGAAAGATGTTTTAGCTAGTCCTGTGTCAACTGTCGCTTCTGAAAGCACATTTAGTACCGGGGGAAAATTTCTAGACACATATAGAAGCTTGTTAAGCCCTGAAATGGTAGAGGCTTTGATTTATGCACAAAACTGGTTGAAACCTACACTTAGTCAATTCAAGGACCTGAATATAAATGAAGATTTTGAGGTGTCTTTCACTACCGTATCAGGTATATAAAATTGTGTATTTAGTCTACTAATATATTGGATTTGATTTTGATTTAATTTTTTGGTTTTTATTTACTGTTTTGCAGAATTTGGTGGTCCATCTGTTAGTGGATCAACATCTGGTTATGATTCTAATGTTGTTGGAAGAGGAAAAGAACCAGTTGCTGGTTCAGCTCAATCACATACTTGATGCTGGTAGTGGTTTGTGCATTTTTCATTTGATTTACTTCTTTACTTATATCCATGTTTATTAAATGTATTAATATATATAATTTTGTTTCGTTTCAGTTCGTTTTTTTGGAGTCATTTGTGAAAATGAGCTTATTTTAAGCTACTGATTATTATGGATAATCAACTTATATATATCAGCTAATATCCTCAACAATTCATTTTTTTTGTGATAATAGTTCAGCCAGTATCCTCACATGATAGGTATTTGTTCCACTAAAAATATATTGCATTCTGTAAACTTCTATTTGACACATTGAAAATCATATTATGTTTAATATTAAATGACGCTTTTCAAATGATTCTTTGCTTCTGCAATGCTTTGGCTTTTATTCCTTAATTCTTGCAGGCGTCTAGCAGGTGCTGTTGTATCGTGCAGCTTGTTTTGGTGGTCCTATTTCGCTCTCATGGCATCTGCAGCGACACAAGCCAATCGTTTTTTTTTGCTTCAATGGATTTCTGAGTGTTGGGCGGTGGAGGGCTGCATCTGCGTTGCTAGATCTGTTTATGGTTTGGTTGTCTCTATCTGTGCATATCTTATGTAGGATTGAGACTCACAATTTACAAAATATTTGCAGGTACTTGCATGGAAATAAGCTGTCTGGTTTCATTTTTCCGGAGCTTGAAAATATGGCAAAGCTTAATTATTTGTAAGATGCTTAAGCTAGAAGTTACTTGAAATTCTCAAATAGTTAACAAACATTTCATAATAAATTTCTCTACTTCTATATCTAACTCATCAAAATAAATTTCTCTGTTAAAAAGTTGTTAATATTCAAAAAACCAAAAGCTAAATTTCTCTACTTTTATAATTTATTTATAATTCATAAATATCAACATATGCAATCTTTTATAGGAAATTGAATGAAAACAATCTAAGTGGAGATATTCCGCCGATGCTTCGGTGAATTTAAAATTTTATTGGTAAATAATTGTAGTAAAATGATGGTTCTAGTGTCATAATATTTCTTTCCGTATTTTTGCAGAGACTTGTAAATAAAATATGGGGTTTTAATCTTTGGACTTTGTTTGTATAATAAGTTTTCTCAGTAGTTGAGAAGTATGTGATTTCTTATTTTGTTGATATCCTGAATTTGTTTAGCTTTGTTCTGGTGTCCTACTATTTCTTTTCATATGCTTGGTTTTTTATATCTTGAATTTCTTTTGTGAAGGTTTTTGAAGGGAGCTTCCAACATTGATTAAGCATGGGGAAGCCACAATTACTCAGAGAGTGATGATTCTGTGATGCTGATGTAGTTCAGTTTTCATGAGTATGTTGAGGATATGTTAGCTTAAAATGAATTTGTAATATAATGTATTAGTTTATTACTTGAACTATGGTGGAATTGTAGTATAATGTTATATTTTATCACTTGGATGATAATAGAAATGTAATATAATGAACATAGTTTATGGTCCCTTAATTATTTTAATTATATTTGTTTTGGACTGGGCAGGCGCTTGGCCCACAGTAGGGCAAGGTCCAATCCAGTCCAGCTCTTGGCTAGACCCAATAGTCAGAAACTAGCCGTTGGCAGAAACTAGTCGTTGGGCAGAAACTAGGTGTTGGGCAGAATATGACCGTTGGGCATGTCCCCCTCACTCGCTTGGCAATTCACGCGACCAACTGCTTCCCCGGATCTCACAGAAACAGTTGGACCAGGTCAAAGGGTCACGCGCCTAACCCTTCACCTGACAGTCTCTCATTGGTCGACCAGATATTTCGGCCACATGGGAGACCTTGGCCCCGCATTGCGGGTTACTTCTATAAATACCCTCTCACATGAGAGGGGCAAGTTTGATCACTATTCAATACTTGAAATCACACTTTAGTACTTGCTTTCTCTCTCATGCCCAATTACTTGCTCTGGCATCGGAGTACCTTGCAGGTACAACCCCATTTCCTCTCATACGAGCATCATCACCTGCCCTACACGAAGGCCACGACGATCCAGTCTGATCACTCCCGATCAGTGGCGCCGTCGTTGGGAACCTGCTTCCCCGTCTTTCTGATTCAAGATTCCTCATCTTTTTCACCCAAAAGACCAAAGCTCTCTCCAAACTTCATTTGATTCTCATGGCCTCCAACAGGAACGATGATCCCCGTCAAGAGCCTGCCGTCGCCGTTATCGCTGTTAACGTCGATCACCTATTCCCCGGAGCTACCTTCCTGGAGACAGATCATCGAGATGGAAGACCACCTCTCCTACCCCCGATGATGTGAAGTTGCACACCCAAGCTGCTGGTCCCGTTTTTCAGCCTGTACCTGTCCCTCAAAACACGGACCCAAGAACTGCTGCCCTAATTGCCTCCCTCAATAGGTCCAACTTTCTGATCTTCCAATAGGGCAAAAAGATCGGCATGCTCGAACACGCCCTCTAGGAGCAGCGTCCCTTGCAGAAGTCCAACAGTCCTTCTCCGTGGCCACAGTCTCCTCCTCCTCAGAAGCATAGGCGAGACATGTCCAGGAGTCTTTCTCTCACCCAGAGACGCTCAAGATCAGAGGAACCTGATTCAGAAGTCACCAGACAATGACACCGATCTCCTCTGCGGAGATCCAGGCGCTCTCCCACTCCGAAGAGGACCAGACCTTTGAGGAACCATCACGAGCACCACAGGTCACGCATACATTCTCCCCGGCGCAGCAGGAGCCGCGGGTGTAGCAACTCCCCCTGTCGGTCATCCAGTGCAAGCAGTGACGATGATGTCTATGGGCCCCTATCTCAGGAGATCTTGGACTTGCGCATCCCTCGCGGATTAGAGAAGCTACCTCCTCTGGCAACTTACAAAGGGACCACCGACCCAGGCGAGCATATAGAAAACATCGAAGCCATGCTCCACTATCATAACGTAAGTGGGGCTATTAAATGCAGGTTGTTCCCTATCACTCTCAGGAAGGGGGCCATGGCCTGGTTCAAGCGTTTTCCCCGGGGTTCGGTCACATCCTGGAACAATCTAAAGATCCAGTTTGCCCTCCATTTTACCGCCTCCCAGTGACACCCCAAGTCGGAAGCCACACTGGAAGCCATTATGCAAGGCAAGGATGAGCCCTTGCGTGCATAGATCGAGCGTTTCAACAAGGAGGTTGTTTAGGTTCGCACGACGGACTATATGAAGAAGTATCTCCTCGAAAAAGGGTTGAGACCGAAGAGCGAATTCCGCAAGGCTGTGGGCATAGAGCCTCCTCGCACCCTGGCCGAATTACTCCTTAAAGCTCAATCGTATATACAATATGAGTAGAAAGAGGCGGCATACAAAGCCCGGGACTCTAGGGATCAAGAGAGTTCCCAGGCAACAAAAAATGACGAATCAGAGGCCCCTAGATGCGATAGAGAGAGACGACGAGACCATCGTCCTTGTGAAGGCATGGGACCTGCTGGTCATTTTACAGAATATACCTTTCTGAAAGATCCCCACGAGCGCATTCTCTCTGAATGCATCAACTCGGAGTTCAAGAAGGGAGGTATCTGGTTCCCCAAACCAACGTCGTCTAAGGGAAACACAGACAAGAGTAAATACTGCTGCTTCCACCGCAGCCACGACCACATAACCGAGGACTGCTTGCACTTGAAAGATGCCATCGAAATTCTCATCAAGGAGGGTCACCTAAAGCAATATACGTAGAAGGGTGAATCCTCTCGACGAGAGACTTCAGAAGCCAAGAATGAAGCAGAGTCGACGCCGCCCAGTCCTTCTCCTAAGGTCGCTATGTCCATCACACGGCCAGAGGACTTTGTCATCCCCGACCATATTGAGGATCCTCCTTAGATATCCGTGCACAGTACCTGGGAGACCTTTTCGACGACCATGGTTATCTCGTGTGGGTGATACAGCGAGCTCACAGTGGGGCCGGTCAAGAGAAAATTCGACCAGCTCATCGACTGCTGTCCCGACCAGCTGTCCACGCTCGAGAAAGTTCGGGCGCATTCCCAGCCAATTACGTTCTACCATGAGGAGCTTCCTACGGGCTCCCTAAACTCACATATTCCACTGCTTATCAGAGTGAGACTGGCCAACACCGATGTCCGATGGATCCTGGTCGACCAAGGTAGCTCTGTGGACATCATGTACATCGTCGTACGTAGGGTCCGACCTGCAAGGATTCAACGGGGCGACTGCCAGACCTTGGGGGTACGTGGAGCTTCCGCTCACTTTTGGGGAAGAGGGGGCGTCGAAGTCGATCAAGACTCAGTTTCTGGTAATTGATTGCCCTTCACTGTACCAATGCATCCTTGGGAGACCAACCTTAGCGGAGCTGATCGCTGTTCCTTCGACCGTTCATCTCAAGATTAAATACTATATGGAGAAGGGCTACGTCGCAACATTGCACGGGGATATAGAAGCCGCGAGGAGGTGCTTTAAAGCAGCTACCTGAGGACAAAGCTCGATCAGTGCAGCACCTAAGGCCGCCAAGCGGAAAGGGAGGAAGACCATCCCGGCGAGGAAAGCCAGCCTGACAAGAAACCGACTCTCCCTGTGCACATTATCGACCTCGACAGCCGGATTTCTGAAGAGGGTGAGGACTATGGTGAAGGCACATCAACGGGGACAGACAGTTCCTCTGCAACGACCCTAATGCGCCCTGTCCCAGATGGGGAGTTTAAGGTCATCACCTTCGGACCCAACTCGAGAAGAGGAGTGAGATAGGAGCAGGGCTGCCCGACGAGGTAAAGCAGCAGTTGAAGACATGTCTGGAGGACAACGCTGATTTATTTGCATGGAGTGTTGCGGATATGCCCGGCCTGGACCCTGAGACCGCATGCCATAAACTGACCATTCACCCAGCTGCTCGAGCCGTCGCACAATGCAGACGCAAGCAATCCGATGAGAAGGCACAGGCTGCCAAAAAACTTGTACAAGACCTCAGGCTGCCAAAATTTATACTGATCTCAACCGGGCTTGCCCGAAGAATGCCTATCCCCTGCCCAGCATAGATAAGCTCGTTGATAATTATACAGGTTTCAAGCTATTGTCCTTCATGGACGCCTATTCGGGATACAACCATATCCCTATGGCCGAAAAGGACAAGAAGTATACCGCGTTCATGACTTCATCGGGGAACTATTAATACAACGTAATGCCCTTCGGTCTGAAAAACGCTGGGGCCACGTACCATCGTATGATGAACAAGGTCTTCCGATCAGAAATCGGAGACATGTTCGAAGTATACATGGACGATATGATCGTGAAGTCCCGAGAGGAATCCGATCACACAGTCCACTTGCAAAAGGTCTTCGACCAAGCAAGGAAATGCAAAATGCACTTTAACCTAGAAAAATGCACTTTCGGCGTGCGGGTGGGGAAATTCCTTGGATTCTACCTTACCGAGAGAGGAATAGAGGATAATCCTGACAAATGTCAGACATTCGCTGAATTTCCCACACCCAGGTCGAAAAAGTCCATACACTCCCTCAATGAGATGCTCGCTTCACTTTCTCGCTTCGTGGCCAAGTCTGCCCAGCATGCTCTGCCCTTCGTTAAACTCCTCAGAAAGGAGGCCATATTCGAGTGGACCAAAGAATGCGAGCAGGATCTGACCCACCCTAAGCGAGCCTTGTCCGAACCCCCCGTGCTTTCACGACCAGAGTGCGGGGAGACATTGTACCTGTACCTCTCCGTCACCATTGAAGCCATTAGTGTTGCACTCATTCGTGAGACTACTGACGGGCAAAAACCCATTTACCTCACGAGAAAGGCCTTACAAGGGCCAGAACTCAGATAAGCGCAAATTGAGAAGGTCGCCCTCTCCCTCGTCAACGCCGCGAGAAGGCTCAAGCATTACTTCATGGCCTACACCATATTAGTGCGTACGGACCAGCCTATAAAATAGCTGCTTTGTCGACCAGACATAGCTGGCAGAATGCTCAAATGGTCCTTGGAGCTATCAGAATTTGACATCCACTACGAGGGCAGGAAGGCCCTCAAGGCACAAGTCCAGGCCGAATTCGTGGCGGAGATGACACCGCCATCATCCCCACCAAGCAGAACGAATACATGGACCATCTATGTGGACGGGGCATCCAGTTCCACAGGTAATGGTGCATGCATCATCCTCGAGAATGAGGAGGGAATCCTAATTGAAGTATCATTAGTCTTATCTTTCCCTACGTCCAACAACCAAGCCGAGTACGAAGCCTTCCTCGCAGGATTACGGCTGGCCGAAGACTTGGGCGCTAAGGAGGTAAAGATCTTCACTGATTCCCAGCTCGTAGCGTCTCAAGTATGAGGAGAATATCAGGCCAAAAATGATCAGCTGGTCGAGTCTCTGACGCTGGTGATGCAAAGAATTACTAAGTTTGACGTGTGGGAAGTCCAACACATCCCTCGCGAACGAAACACGCAGGTAGATGTCTTGTCGAAACTGGCTAGCACCAGAAAGAAAGGTGGTAACAAATCCATCGTACAAGAGATACTCGCTCGCCCAAGTATCGAGAAGTCGTCAGGGCTGCTCGACGTTAACACCATTGGGGACAGCAGTTGCTAGATGACCCCGTTGTACAATTACCTTACCACGGGGGAATTGTCTGAGGACAGCAAAGAGGCCAGCATCACTAAACGAAGAGCCTGCTCGTACGTCCTAGTCGAAGACAAACTCTATCGACGAGGATTCTCCATCCCTCTCCTGAAATGTATTGAAGAGGACAAGGTCTCCGAAATTCTCCAAGAAATTCATGAGGGCATCAACGCGCAACACTTGGGAGGGAAGTCATTGGCGCGAAAGGCCCTGCGGGTAGGATACTACTGGTCGACCATGCAGCGCGATGCTAAGGAGCATGTCCAAAAATGTGACCGATGCCAGCGCCACGAGGACATGCACTTGGCACCTCCTAACGAGTTGAAGACTCTATCCTCGCCTTGGCCCTTCGCCTGGTGGTAGATGGATATACTCGGCCCCTTCACAATGGGGTCTTATCAAAACAAATTTCTAATTGTGACCGTCGATTACTTTACAAAATGGATCGAAGCCGAAGCTCTCGCCAAGATCACAGACTTCAACATACTCCGCTTCTACAAAAGGAACGTCCTCGCGCGATTTCGGAGTACCCCAAGCCCTTGTGACCGGCAATGGAACCCAGTTCACGGACAAGAAGTTCCAAGACTTCGTCGCCAAACTAGGCACGAAGCAACACTTCACTTTCGTCGAGCACCCCCAGACTAACGGGCAAGCAGAGGCTGCGAACAGGGTAATCCTTCGGGGTCTAAAACGAAGGCTAGGAGAAGCCAAGATGAGGTGGATCGAGGAGTTACGCAGCGTGATCTGGGTCTACAGGACAACCCCACACTCCAGCACCGGGGAAACCCCTTTCCGACTAGCTTACGGAACCGAGGCGGTGATACCATTGGAGATCAGAGACCCTTCCAAGCGAACAGAAGCGCCTCTCAACGAGGAGATGAACGACGAGGCATTAAGAGAAGAGCTTGACTGGGTCAAAGAAATACGGTCAGGAGCAGCTCTCCGCGAGGCTTCGTTCAAACAAAAAATAACCTTGCGCCACGACGCCAAGGTCATAAAACGCGACTTCCCTGTTGGCAGCTTGGTCTAATGAAGAAACCGAAAGGATTCGCGCGAAGGCAAGCTGGCCGCGAACTGGGAAGGACCCTACAGGGTCAAGTCAAAAACAGGCACTGGAGCCTACTACTTAGGAACTCTAGACGGAGAACCATTTGCTCGACCATGGAATGCCGAAAAGCTCAAACAATATTACAGTTAGGACCAACCACGGGGTCGGGCTAACTGCCGACGAGTTCACCCCCAATGGGGAGACGGCTCGGCCACGAGACCGTGCACCGTTGCAAGCACGACCCCTCACCTTACAACGTTGGCCAGTTTCTACTCATGGGACGAGCAGACTCTGCGTACAACGGGGATACCTCAATTGAGCTCCGCCGTTGCCGCACCATTATGGCAGGACACCTAGCTCGTGATGGGAACAGTCCAAGCCTATGGGATTAGTATCTCGACCGAGATCCTAGTCCCATCACCGGCGAAACTACTTCGCCTCCTCGACGAGTCTCCCAAACTGTTGAGCACAACATGAACAAATCGAGCAAAGCGTCCATACTTAACATTTAAACAATAAAAGCATACACAAATAAAGGCAACAAAGACAATGCCAAATGAAAAATATTTATATAATTTCGGCCACAAGGCCAGAATAAGTCATCAGTACAAGAAAAGGGATGTGCCTGACAAAATGTTACATATCAGAAGGCACGCAGTCCCACAAAAATACAAGTACAACTACAAAACAAAAACTAAACTGCTTCGCTAGGAACCTCCAGGGGAACCACCTCGCCGTTGATAACCACGTTGAGAACGCTCATCCCATCGGTCAGCAGCTGGACGTCAGAATTGAGGGCTTTTAACTGCTCCAAGGCAGCGTTGAAACCAAACTCAACTGCCCCCAGATTATCCTGCTCAAGAAGACGGATCCTCTCGACCAGGTCCTTCCGCGTCCTTAGAGCCTTTTTGTCGTCGGTCTCATCTTGACCAACCGCCGACGATCCCTCCAGCTCAGTTATCCTCGCCTTCAGGCGGGCATTCTCCTCGTTGACTTTGGTCACCTCCCCCTTCATCTGAGTTACTTCCTCCTGGAGCTCTATCTTGGCCTCCAGATTGCCTTGAAGCTTCTTCAGGTCGTTGTAAATTTCTGTGTTCTCCAGCTCCATGTTGGTGATCTTAGTCTTCACCCTCTTAAAGTCAGTAAGCGGAACCATCTCCGCGTCCCCAAGGGCTAACGCCGCATCCAGCACCCTGATCATGGCCGCCACATCCTAATAGAGGAGCTTCCTCCGCACCTGAGGGTCCGCGAACAGGATGGCCAAAGCGTCAAGTTCAAGAACAGTGACAAAGCTCTCCCCGTCAAAAAGTTTTCTTTGAAGATAGCACGGAGGAAGAACGAATATCCCCTCGACAAAACCACCCGGGCAACCAGACGGCGAAGAGCCGACATCGTCCTGTTTCCTCTTATGGGTCGTGTCCGGAGTTGGGGGAGTTGAAGTGGTCCCCGGAGTAGAGCCAGTGCCGCTCCAATGTTACGTGCTGCTTCGCAGCACCAGTCTTCGGCATTAGGGGCACCTTCTTCAGGTTTTTGGCCGTCGCGGACCTCACCAAACGCTCCCTCATGTCCTCCATTTTCCTTGCAAACATAAAAGAGGAAGATTAGTACGTCGGGCAAAAATTTGAAAACACAGGCAAAGGAGCAAGTAATACCGAGGAGCTAGAATGCAACATCGTCAGTTTTGCACTCAAGAAGGGCCCTAGTGTTAATATAACGAGCCGTCCGAACAGGTTCCCCGTCCTCCCCGAACAACTCTTTTTGCCATCCCTGTCCACCACAAAGGCATTGCTAAAGGTCTCCACGTATGAATGCAAACCTCGATAGGACTCGTTGTCCCCGTCACAAAGCTACTCGTGCTTGACGAGGAATTGATCCGTCCTATATCTGAAATGGACATACACCCACTCCAAAGGGAATTAGACACAACCTTCTCAACTTGCTGACCGTCAACCTCCACGGTCTCAAGCGTAGAAATTGATCTCCTAGCCACTTCAGAGACAGATTTCACGACCAAGAACCTGTCCTTGATATTTCGGACAGATTCTGAGTACGGCCTGAAAAGCCTGCTCTGCTGCTTGAAAGACACCCAGCTTTGCTTCGGGCCCGCTGTGCTCTGCTGGATCTGGAAGATGCAGAAGAAGAGATCCACGGTCGTCCCGATCCTCAAGTATCGGCAAACCAGCTCAAAAGCGCGAATAAACGCCAGGGCGTTCGGATGGAGTTGGGCCGGGCATAGCTCTAAGTGGCAGAAGATGGCCTCCTGAAAGTCGGTGAAGGGCAAGCGGTACTTTTCCTCCACAAAGGCGAACTCGTACATGGGGAACCGCATCCCCGGATATACCGAACAGATTCGATCGTTCTCTGTCATGCAGATAGCTCTCCAATGCACTGGCGCACCCTCAGCCCGATCTTTTAGATAGGGAAACTCCCGAACTTCCTCTTCGGTAAACGTCGACCTTGTCGATAGGGGTTCATGGGTGATCCATTTGAGGTCCCCTTTAGCTACGTGGACGTTGGCATAATCTACGGACTGCTCCGCCTCCTCGTGCGCAGCCCCAACGTCAGGTACGATCCCTTTGCGCTGATAAGTTATTTCACCTGAAAATCAGAGGAAGAAAAAGTGAATTCGACGACAAAGATCAAATCCACCCTTCCACCACTAATCAAGTGAAAGGGCAAGGAATAAGTCGAGGATAACCTCGAGCCCTAGTCGACCACGACAGAATACCGCAACCTCACGTTCCCCGACAACGGAGATGAGTCTCTGCGACTTTACGAAAACCCTGTGAGGAGGAGCTTACCCGACATGATAAGCTCGTCACGCGAATGCCAAATTCTCACGTCGAACAGGCCTAATGCCCGACTACAAACCTAAAACTAATCCTAACCAGAATTTAGGAAGATCTACATAATCATACGCCATGTTCAGGGACATTCATCCTATGTTCTTCATGTTCTTCATATTCTTCATGATCTTCATGAGTTTTCCAGAAAATTCATGTGTTCATCGAAGAACACATGAACATTTATCAGAAAGTTCATAACTCACCGGAAAACTCATGAGAATTTCCAGAAATGAAGAACGCCACAAAAAATCCTAAAGGGATAAAGAACATACTTGGAAAGTACGGAGGTAGAAGATGAAGATCAGCAGTGGCGCTATAACTCCGGCGAGAGCGCAACTTGCAGAACAAAGAAGTTTGGGGAGAAGAATTATAGTGAAGTGTTCAAACGAATCCTCTCTTCCCCCTTTTTATAAGCACTTCCTCGCTTGGGAAGCGCAAAGGCCATCATAGCCTAAGCGTCTCTAGGTCTGACAAGAATTGAATGCTCAACCATGTGTCAGAAAAGGAATATTCGTTTGGCATTCCCAAAGCTAGACGTTGCACTCACCAAGTCTGCTGCTACCCCCGCGAGCACACCGTCCACGACAATACACGCAAGTCATATCCTCGTCAGGGCTCATCGACCTAAAAAAAACACAGGTTTCGCAGGCACGTTTCCTAAACTTGGCCGACAGGAAACGCCGTTTTTGCGAGGACATTTCCAAATCTGGTCGACATAAACACGCTACTTTCGCGGGCACGCCCCCACATACGAAAGACTGTCGGGCTGTTAAACAACCAACGTCGATCACATTAACCACTAAACAGGTGAGGGAATGTCCCCGAACATTGTCACCCAAAGGTAGCAGTCCACGAGGCTATCTCAAGTCATCACTCTGCCTCAGAGCAAAGACTTAGGGGGCTCCTGTTCTGGACTGGGCAAGCGCTTGACCCACAGTAGGGTAAAGCCCAATCCAGTCCAGCTCTTGGTCATGCCCAATAGACAGAAACTAGCCGTTGGGCAAAAACTAGCCGTTGGGCAGAATATGATCGTTGGGCATGTCCCCCTCACTCGCTTGGCAGTTCACGCGACCAACTGCTTCCCCGGATCTCACGGAAACAGTTGGATCAATTCAAAGGGTCACGCGCCTGACCCTCCACCTGGCAGTCTCCCATTGATCGACCAGACATTTCTGCCACATGGAAGACCTTGGCCCCGCGCTGGGGGTTACTTCTATAAATACCCTCTCACATGAGAGGGGCAGGTTTGATCACTATTCAATGCTTGAAATCACACTTTAGTACTTGCTTTCTCTCTCTTGCCCAATTACTTACTTTGGCATCGGAGTACCTTGCAGGTACAACCCCCTTTTCTCTCCTAAAAGCATCATCACCTGACCTACACGAAGGCCACGACAATCCGTCAGATCACTCCTGATCAATATTGAATCAAATTTAATTAGTATTAATGTGATGAGTGTTGTAGAAATGATAGAATTTATGTTAGAATTTATTGGTCCAAACCAATTCAACCCAACCGAATGAACCGTTTAAACCGATAACCCGTCAACCAATAAAACCGAACTTAGTCTTTGGATGTAATTGAATTCAACTTTTTCAACCATGGATTAGTTCGGATTAGTTACTTAGAGTGCAATCAGCTAGTCTTTATTCAATTTAATAATATAAAATTAAATCAAATCGTCTATTTTTAATTTGAAAATATAAAATAGAAACACTCATGTATCACGTCATGTCATGTGACTGTCTTTGTCACGTTGCAATGTCATGTGACATGTTCTGTCACCTTTCATCAACGAGAGATCTTAGTGTGAATAAAAAAACTTTAAAGAGACACTTGTTTGAAAAAAAATATTTTAAAAAATTAAAAATAAAAATTAACATATTCAAAGAGACTAAATAGATATTTAACCTACATTACTTATCATAAAAATATATTCTACACAAATATTAATTTTTCTAATGTTTTCGAAAAACACTAATAACCTCTCTAGCTAACGTCTATTGAAGAAGGATATTGTGGCACAATGCATGGAATGTGACACAGGACAATTTTTTACTCTTTTGTATTAATAACTAGTATGATACCCGTGCGAACGTTCGCACGGGTGCACGTCGGTGATGCGCATTTGTTCTCAGAATGTATTTATTTTCATAATGTATTTTTTTTGTCAGAATGTATTTGTTCTTAGAATGTATTTGTTCTTAGAATGTATTTATTTATATTTAAAATTTGAAAAAAATAACAAAATATAATAAGAATTAGTAAATTTCTTATTTACTCAAAATTAATATAATACCCATGCGTTCACACGGGTACTCGTCGGCGACGCGCATTTGTTTTCATTTAAAATGTTGGAAAAAAATACAATTAATAAAAATCAGCAAAATAAAAGAAATATAGTTTATATTAAAAAAAAATAGAATCAACACACAGACATCGGTTGGTATATTTTATAAAAATATTTGCGCAATGAATTAGTTTTATAAATATCAAATAATAACATAGTATTTGTAAATACTATTTTAATTTTATAAATAAATATTATCAATATAAATAAATATAGTTTATGTAAGTATTATTACAAATATTTATTTCGTGCGATACCCATATCAGTACCCATGTGATCGCCCGAGTACTGGTGTGTTATGTTGATTTATTTTTATTTTTTAAAATTAGAATTAATAAAAATTAATAAATACAAAAAATATAATTTATATTTTAAAAAAATCAATACCCGCATGCATCGTTTGATATTTTTTATAAAAATATTTATGCAATAATTTAGTTTTATAAATATCATATAATATCATAGTAATTGTAAATATTTTTTTCATTTAATAAATAAATATCATCAACATAAATAAATACATTTTATGTAAATATTATTACAAATATCTATTTTGTGGGATCCTCATATCAGTACCCGTGTTTTTGCCCGGGTACTGATTAACCTACAATATCTATTTTGTTGGATTTCTCCTTTAAATGCGGCGGGGGTGACAGTAAAGAATGCAACTGGTTTGTGCCTTATAGTTTGTTGGTATGTGTGGAAAATTATAAATGATATTTTATTTGATGATGCTTTTTGGATAGAAGAGGATATTGTGCATAAGATCATGATCTTAGCTTAGAGGTGGATATGTAGAAAATACAATTTTACTTGTAACTATTACGATTGGTTTAAATCGCCTATAAATTTTTTGTAAAGGCGGTTGTTCGGTCGGTTTTTGTAATTGGGCCAGGATACCCCTATTGTATCCTCTTTTGAATATAGTTGTTTATTAAAAAAAACACTACCGTCCTAATTTATTAAAAAAAAAAACATTTTTTCTGTCAAAGTTTAAGACAAAATAATAAATTTAATTTTAGTTATTTATTACTTAAAAAAAATAAAAATTATTTATAACTCTTTTGTTATAAATTTATAAAAAAATTAAAATTGAGTGACTTGAATAATTATTGTAAACCACTTTAACATAATAAAAACTGCATATTTTTTCAAAATAATATTTTGTAAAAATATGTTTTTATTTTTCTTATAAATAAAATCAGAGATAGTACTATTTTTTTCAATTATATTTTTAATTATTATTACTATGTACACTATTCCTAATATATTAATAAAATTATAATATCTTGCAAATATTATTACATATTTTTTAATCTGTAAAAAAATATTAAAAGATAGTAGTATCTATCAAAGTAAAAACGTTAACTAATTTCTACAACCTTGCTAGAGAATTATAGTACCAATAGAAAATATATGATGTAATTTATGACGGATCCTGCGAATAAATTAATAGGTTGTTTAGTATTTTAATAGATAAATTTGATGTGCACAATACAATAGCATGCACATGGTCAATAACTAATAAATGTCATAATATTTTGAAAGTTGGACAATATAATTGAATTTTATTATAATTTACTCATACTAATAAATAAGTTGCAATATAACTTTTGAGTATGACTATTGAAATGACGGTGTGAAATAAAAGATTAGAGGGTGATGTTCGACACATAGAGATAATGATGACTAAATATATAATAATGTTAAAAATTTCATGGAAATCCTGTATGTCCAATAACACAATTGAGATAATGTTGTATCGCAAAAAAGATTATATTTTATATAACAATTAAGTTACATTTTTTAATACCATTAAAAAAATAAATCAATTTAAATGCATATTTATGAAACTAAATAATATATAATTATAAAAGATGACAATATTTAAGGTAATAATGGTAAAAAAGTAATGGATATAAATTAAGAAATTTGATAAATTAAATAAAAAAAATCATGAAACATTGTTTACAATTAGTGTAATATTAGGAAAAAATTGAAACATTGTTGATAAATTTACATTTTTTGATAAATTTCTCGTATTTTGATAAGTAATATATTTTTTCCCGTATACAAATATTATTTTTGTTTAGACATATTTATACAAATATTTTTATTCTATTTATTTTAATTTATAAGATATTTTATTAATCGAATGTATTATCTTATAAATACGATTAAATATCTAAAAAAACATAACTTTTCCGTAATGTTTTTTGTATTTAAATCACTTAAACTATTATACCACCGAAGTTAATTTTTAAAAAATATTAAAGAGAATGTTAAATGCAATTAACCATCATTTATAGTGACCGAAATAAAATTTTACTTTTTATTAAACATTAAATGTTATAATGATAATAAATAAATAAATTAATTAATTTCAAAACCTATAAATAAGATAATATATTGATTTAAATTATTATAAATAAATTGTAACAACAAAAGTTACTATATAAAAATTGTGTGGAAGAAAAAAACCAAAAATTTAAAAAAAATTAATAATTTAAAATACAAGTAAGTGTGAAACATTGAACCATATTAAAATAAAAATATATTTGTATTCATATTTGGAGTATAAATATAGTTTTTTCATATATACAAATATTTGGATCAACCGTATATTATCTCGTATGTAAATATTAGTTTTGTTTTGACATTACTTATAAAATTATTTTGATAAATAAAAATCTTGCTCCCATTATTAAAAGTATTTGGATCATCAATACACTTTTCTCATTTATAAAAATAATGTTCAATATAAATTATTTAAATTTTCCCATGTCTAAAAATATTTGTCTCATATACTTTATTATATTATCAATGACTTTATAAGAAAAGGGTAATAAATTTTATTTTTAAAGAAAAAAAGAAAATTAAAATAAAAAAGTTATAATTTTATTTAAAAAAAGTAATTGAAATCAATTATAGAATATTTTGTAGAATGATTCACTAAAATAAAATAAATTGTAGACCGATTTAGGCAAAAAAAATAAATTGTAGAATATATTTTACTAATTTATAAGTGACATATATTTATCTCATATTTTAATTAAAAATATAATTGGCTTTATATAAAATATTTATCCAATCATAACTTACTTATATAAAACATTTTTTGTATTTGCATCAATTATACACATTTATTAAATTATTATTTTAATGATATAAATGACTAATATTTATATCAATAACATATAATCAATTATTCTCGTATTTATATCGATGACTAATATTTATACTATATTTTGCTATTTTTTCGATAATATAACCTAAAACTTTTTTAGGCAATATAGATTAAATATTTAAAAATCATAGTAACTTATATTTAAAATTTAATATTATTGATATTGATTTTGGTTTTTATAAATTGTAATAAAATTTATTAATCATGTTATGATTTAAAATTTTAATATTATTGATAATGAAACAAAGTAATGGCAATTTAAATTTAATATTTTAAAAATTTTCTCCT
The DNA here is from genome assembly GCA_022829125.1 of Lathyrus tuberosus. Lineage (NCBI taxonomy): Eukaryota > Viridiplantae > Streptophyta > Magnoliopsida > Fabales > Fabaceae > Lathyrus > Lathyrus tuberosus. The sequence goes on from JALAZF010000504.1 coordinate 714,725, forward strand.
TTCATTTAATATTTAATTATTTTTTTATAAAAAAATATTTTTCAATTTTTTCAAAAATATAAAATTTAATAGTAACTTATGTTTAAAATTTAATATTATTGATTATAATTTTATTTCTCATTAAAGGTAAGGAAATATTCTGCCTCAAATTTTAAGAGGGAGAAAAAAAATTAAAAATAACTTAAAATCAAAATAAATATTAACATAAACAAATATAAAAAAATTGATGTAGAGATTTTATTTCAAAATTTAACTTTTAAATTCTAATTTTTTTTTTCTTTTCGGCAGAATAAGTGAACACTAAATTTGTTGCAAATTATTTTTCATTAATATATTAAAGTTTTAAGATGTATAAAAATATTATAATTTTCAACCCTTTAAATAGTCTATATTTGGGGTAAAGGATATCCTTTTTTTTAATTGTTTCTATAATAAATACTAATTAATTATTAAACAAAAAACTTCAATCTCATTCATTTGTCTTTGATTTACTAAATCTTTTTGCCAGTGAGATATCATCTCAGATATTTGCAAACTAATTCTTTCTTAATCTTCAATTAATTTTGTCATTAAACATTCATTAATTAACATCAAAAGCTTTGTAATCGTTGCTTTTTAAGAGAACCTATCATGACCATTCCATACCGATTCTTTTTAAATTATTAAATTATAGTATTTTATTTTTGTAATTGTGTTTATAATTGTGTGTCATTGTATCTAAAATGAATTACCAAAATAGATCATGAACATTAATAGAGCAAGAAATTTAAAATTATTTAAATAAAAAAAAAATCAGCATAAAAGTGAGTTTCTAATATAACAGCTTTTTTTAACATTGGCGTGCTAATAACACATTTAAAATTTATGGATTACAATTTGTTTCCAACAAATGGTCATTTGTTGCTATTTTTCATCAATCGAATGAAATTTCTACATATGTAAACTCCCGTAATATATAAGCAACTTACACTATAATTCCAGCCTCTAATTCTCAAGTATTTGTATTAATCATTAATTTATGCTCATTTCGCACTACAATATCTGCATTTGCATACGAAGCAATCTCATCCCCGTGACGATTTCCCTAAGAATGTGACACGCAAAAATCAAACCTCAATCAAATTACATCAACAATCATAACACAACACAACAGTCACAACAACTATAATACACAACTCAGAAAATAAAACACTTACTTTAAGGGCCAAAACCGAATCGTCATAGTAACAACTTTGTTAGTAAAGTTGTTTAGGACCATTAAGGATGTTGTTTTCCACAGGCTCTTTCACACAATACTTCTGTAATTCTTGAACAAATTTTTATGTTCTTCCTTTTCCAGTAAAACCCTCCATATGTTTGCACCACCTGGTTAAAAGTTAAATTTTAATTCTCATTATGGAAATAAAGATTATAAAGTACAGTATAATATAATGAAATAGAATAAATTAATAAGTATTTTAAATTTTAATTCATAACTATTTTAGAGTTTTAGTGTTGAAAAATGAGAATAACAATCACAGTTCATAAGCCTTATATAAAATCTATTATACTAAACAAAAAGCTCATGTGTAAACATTATAATTTGTAACTAATGTCTCATTGGTATGATTTTCATATCTTTATATGAAAAATCATAACTCTATTTACAGTCCATTCTTCTGCTCTGGTTCAAAAAAAATTAGCAGCATTGATTATGAGATTCATTTTAAAAATGTAAAATAATCTACAATTGCATCTTAGAAATTCCAATTTATTACATCATCCCCATTTCATTCTTAAGCAACCCGGAACTAAACAATAAGGCACATACCTACTATTTTTCTTTTAACCATAGATTCATTCTTAAGCAACCCAGAACTAAACAATTAGATGCCAGATTCAGCTGCACAGAAAATTGCTCAAAATCTCATACACAGCAGCTCATCTTGCATGTAGAAGAATGTCACTTTTGTTGGATGACTGAAAACATCCAAAACTCATCAAGGCAGCAACATCATGATCAATTTATGGTTCTTCTGCTGCCTCCATCTTCTGAATACAAAATTGAAAATTAGTTAGTTCCTGCTTTGTGAAAAAAGGAATCTTCAAGCGACTTAATACGACGGAATCAAGTGGGTTGTCAGGAGCTACAACATCAACTTGAACCCAATGATGACCTGCAAGAAATTAAACATATATAACTTATAAGCATGAAAAAACTAACTTCCTCCAACTAAGATGTTAAGACTATTCAAGCATATTAGTCTTAATGATGTTAAAACTAAAGCTTTTTTCATGTGTTAAAATTGTAAGAAAGTCAAGCAATACAAAGGCATGATGTTGGATGCATTTAAATCTCTAAGATATAAAGGATAATCTCTTCATCAAAGCAGAAAATTATGTGAAAAATAAATAACCTTGATTTATCCTAAACCCTATTATAACCAACAAAATCAACTACTACTGCAGCTGATGATGAATGGGTTGATGAATCTGATTAATTCTGATGTCCAAATCCCTAGCTTCAGATTAATCTCACCACCACCCAACCAAAATAAATCTGGAGTTTGTTTAACAAAATCACCTGAAATAAACCCATAACATTCAACCAATAAATGAAAAAGTTGCAGCAAAGTGAAAGTGTGAATGATGAGTTGTTTCATTATCATCGTCAGGATGCAAAATTTTATACGTTATACCATTATAAGAATTTAGATTCCAATAATAATCACATGACAGATCCAGCATTTACCGAAATGTCTGTTTACATGCTAATACAAGTCACTGCATTGTGTCCATGTCTGATTAACTTCAATGATATTTCTTCAGGGGCTAGCTTGACTGTATAATAAGTAACAACATGATTACTTTCTATGAAATAAGAGGATAGAGAAATTTAATAAAAAAATTTCAATCTTCAAAACCAAAGGGAAGAATTGTCTATCAACCTATAATAAAAATGAATAAATGATAACAGATTAACATGGTGAGCCATCATGCCCATATGGACACAATTCTTCTCCGCCTGCATAAAATAAATAAAAAAATCAACCAAAAGATATATGGTTACAAGTGTTTATGATTATACGGTAAAACAGAGAAAAAATATATTCCTAATAACATGCCTGAACTTTTATGTCATATTTCCAAACAAAATGCTCTTTCTTCATTTGTTTTCTTCTTCCCAAGTCCCTTCACTCGAATCTTGTTTTCCTTCAAAGATGTTGTATCATGTCTCAGATTCAATTGCATAACTATATAATAATAATTTTTGTAACCAAAACCATAAAGTATAATAACTATTACTTACATAAGGTGTGGTGTGTTTTTCAACTCAATAATCTGATTTCTTAGTGAAACAATGGCCAAAACCGAGAATTCTTCTGATTTATCTACACAGTAAAACCATATTTTGCAGCCTCTGCTGCAACATCTGAACAAATTAAAACATCATTAATACTCTATCAATTTCTATTTCATTACGTAACACTAAGAATGTGGACAATTCATAATATGAGTGAAAAGATGTACCATACTATGTGCCATTAGCAGAATTGAAAATAGAGAAAAATCATTAGTATTTGTAAGGAGTTTACTTACACTTTTAGATTTCATTGATGTTTCCATTGATCCTTTATGTATCTGAAACAAAAGAAATAATCACAACCAGCGAAATAAGCTCAGTTAAAACTCAACTAATGACCTAATCAATATTATTATGTTGAATTACTGATCATACCTTATTTGGAGCAACATCCCTAATCCAATGAAACCTTGAATCTAGTATAGAAGCATTTAAAGTATATTCTTCCACCTGTAATATAAGGTTCACTTAGCCGTATGAAAAAACTATGAATACATAACTAATTAGGATTTAAAGCAGACTCTGCCACCTGCGATAAACAAATATTAAAAGTTTGTAAAATACTATATTCTAACCATAACAGAAGGGAAAAAATGAGACACCAGCTGAATAAACTCACAGTTAACATAGATTTAGGAGTTTCATTTTTCCAAATGAAGCAATAGTAGTGGATCCATGGTAGATGTCCTTTCCGTGTATACAAAGATTTCTTGCAGCATAGTCGCTGACGTTGCAAATGTTAGTATATATTCAAACTTATTGTAAAATAAAACATGTTGTTGTAAGTTTAAGTAACAGAAGTCAGTTTTAGAGTTCATCAATACCTCCAGTATAAATTATAGTAGTTTCACCTTCAATAGTTACAATGTAAATTTCACCTTTAAAAAAAATCTGAAAAATTAATAGAAACGTCAAAATAAAATATTCCAAATAACATGCCTGAACTTGTATGTTATATTTCCAAACAAAATGCTCTTTCTTCATCTGTTTTCTTCTTCCCAAGTGCCTTCACTGCAATCTTGTTTTCCTTAAAAGATATTGTATCCTGTCTCAGATTCAATTTCATAACTATATCAATAATAATTTATGTAACGAAAACCATAAAGGATAATAACTATTGCTTACATAAGGTGTAACTCAATAATCTCATTTCTCAGGGAAACAATGGCCAAAATCGAGAATCCTTCTGATCTATCTACACACTAAAACCATATTTTGCAACCCTGATGCAACATTTGAACAAATTAAAACATCATTAATACTCTATCAATTTCTATCTCATTATGTAACAGCAACCCTTAATGTGGAGAATTCATAATATGAGTGAAAAGATGTACCATAATATGTGCCATTAGCAGAATTGAAAATAGAGAAAATTTATTAGTATTTGTAAGGAGCTTATTTACACTTTTAGATTTCCTTTATGTTTCCTTGATCCTTTATGTATCTAAAACAAAAGAAATAATCACAGCCATCGATATAAGCTCAGTTAAAACTCAGCTAATAAGCTAATCAATATTATTATGTTAAATTACTAATCATACCTTGTTTGGAGCAACATCCCTAATCCAATGAAACCTTGAATCTAGTATAGAAGCATTTAAAGTAGATTTTGCCACCTGCAATATAAAGTCCACTTAACTGTCTGAAAAAACTATGAAGACATAACTGATTAGTATTTAAAGCAGACTCTGCCACCTGCGATAAACGAAAACCAAAAGTTTGTAAAATACTATATTCTAACCATAACACAAGGTAAAAATACAACTCTGAACAGTGAAAACACAAGTCTCAAATTAGTATTGAGAAAGAGTGGATAGTAGAGATCTTACTTTTTCGGTTAGATCAACCGCTAAAATTGAGTCCCAAAGTATGAAACCCTAAAATCTCCACATATAAAAAATGTCGATAAACAATCTGCACATATAAACAACATTAGACATTAACAACAACAACTTTTTCACGAAATACCAAACAACATTCATGATGGAAAGTCTCTAAATCCACAAAATACAAAACATATTAACAGAGTAAATCGAAAAAAATATAAGGTTGAAATCAATCTTGTTTTAGAATACTCACCGGCGGCCGCCGTGAACCAAAACCAAAGAAGAATCCATCACCGAAAAACACAAGGATCGTCGTTTGTGTTTTAGCTCCAACCACCATCTCCCCACGAAAACGCGAATCTGCCACCGAAATGCAAAATGATAATAGATTTAGAGACAAAATGATGAAGAAAGTTTAAATAATGTAAATGAAATGCAGTTTAGGGTTTTGAGCAAATAGAGAAGAAGATGAAGAAAGTTGAGAGTGTTATCGACTTCGGTTAGGGTTTCGTTAGCGAGATGTTAATGAGTAAGGATCTAAATTTTTTATTGGAAGAACTTTGACGGCATCATAAAGAAGACGAAGGAGGAAGAAAAAGACGGAGAAATAAGAAGAAAAGGAAGACGGAAGAAGAAGATAAAGAGAGAGAGAGAGAGAGAGAGAGAGAGAATGGGCAAAAGGAAGATTTTCCAAAACACAATCACGTGAAGCAACAATAAACCAACCATGTGGAGGGCTGTGGAATCGGAGGATCTGTTCTCTCGGACGCGGATAGTTGGTTGATGAGGTGTAGGCTACATTGCATTGGAAATCTACAAAATTTAAATAATTAAATAAATAATTAAGTATAATAAAATGATATGGCCTTAGTGGATTGGTTGAAGGTAGACTACCCAATTTTTTGTGATGGGTAACGAAGTTGTCCCCGATTGGTGAATTCTTATCTACCCACTTCAAAAATTTGGGTAGAATTACCCATAGAGTAAATTAAGCTACATTGCATTGGAAATCTACAAAATTTAAATCATTAAATAAATAATTAAGTATAATAAAATGATATGATCTTAGTGGATTGGTTGAAGGTAGACTACCCAACTTTTTGTGATGGGTAACGAAGTTGTCCCCTTGTCTGAAACATGTCTTGGGGCAAATTAAAACATTCCTTTTTGGTTTGGATATGTTTTGGAAATTGTCTGGTTTATGTTTGGAAACTTGCTTGATTTGGTTCACATTTCTGATTCTCTATATGATTCATCAGGTTCAAGCTTAACGAGGTTGGACTGTCAAGATCTCGCCATGCCATGCTTGCGAAATAAAGTCGCTCACCAATCATCAATATTCATGTGCGTCCTATATTTGTTGAAGATTCTTGTAACCGGAATTGCAAATCTTCTCTACGCATTCTAGAATCTCCTTGAATATCTTGAAATGTTTTTCCATCTTGTAACTACTCGTGTATGCTATTCCATGCTTCATTGCATTTACCGATTCTGATGTCTGTGATACGTGATCGAAACTTTCATTCCGTTTTAAAATTTGTTCACTTTTGACTTTGTGGTACAGGAAGCAGCAGGATCTTCAGTATGTCGACTGATGGAGGCTTCGCCGTGTCGAGCCAGAAAAGCACCAGGAGAGTAAGTTGTTTTAACTCTTTCAATGGGTGTTGTAGGATATGCCTACAAAATCAGTAGCTCTTGGTGCATTTACCGTCAATGCTTGCATGTATGTAATTTGGAGTGCTACTCCAAATTATCACAAGGAAACCTACTGCTATAGGCTGCGGCTGATTTTGAAGAAAAAGCTTGGTAGTAGTATAACAAGAATTAGGCCGTAGCGTATCATCAATTTCTTTTTTTGAGACTATTACTCTTCACTTGTGTAGAAATGGTTATGATAATAACCTCTTATACATGTAACCGTAATGAACATAGAGTTTCTTTTTCTGATGCCATTTGGTACAATTGTTTTGGAAATGCTTACTGAGTTGAAAGATTTTTTCTTTAAGCCTGATGTAACATTAGCTAGCGCCTTCCAATGGGTTAAAGCCACCCTCAAGTGCTTATGTGATAACAAAAAATCGTGATATTTTCAACAGGAATGAAAACTTTTAACCATTTTGCAACAACATCTACGATTGCCTTCTTCTCAGCCTTGTTGTAAAGAGCTATATTCTTTTATTCTTCACAATTTAACGTCTAACTCTTTCAACTAGCCAAAACAACATGACGCAACCAAAGATTTGTTTTTGTGTACGTTTAATTTTGTAACTCCAATAAAAAGGCTAAACTTGCACTTAGAAATTTGATCCTTGATTTCCTTTACAAATCAACTCTTGTAATCATTCACATCTTGAAAGTTAGAATGAGCTTGATTAGTAAGGAAATCTTGAACACTATGAATCTTATTATGTGAAGATAGCAACAACGATGAGTTCTCGTTGTAACACTTAGAATATCCAACGCTATCAACATTTACACATGGCCATTGTTGTTAAAACTCAAAGATCATCATTCAACACAACAACAATGAATTGGTACAGAAGCTGTTGATGAAGAAGACAACATTGTAAATCAGTCAAGTCATCAACCACCTTCTCGTCAGCGCTACATTGAAGATCTGAAGCAAGGAGTTATTGCTCATAGCTTGCTCACCCAAGAAGACGAAGAAGAAGAAGATCTACAAGATGTCAACCACTGTCATATAATTATACATCTCTGTAGTTTCTTAGGATAAAGCAAGGAGTTGTTGCTCACATCTTGCTCGAACACTTGTGTGTTTTTTTGTAATTAAACTTAGGAGTAATCAGCTTGTTAAGAAGCATATTTGTAATCTCCTGTAAAACTAATTCTTGGTGAATTAGGATTCCTTGAGTGGTCAGTGTGACCGGAGACTCGAGAAGACAATGGCAAGATGTCATTGTGGGAAAAGCCTGAAATAGGGTCAGTAGCGTTATATTCATTGCGATGAATCCCTGAACGTCTAGCTGTGAAAGCCTAGCAGTAGATCTTGCGAGATTGGAACCAGCAGGTCAATGTTCGTTATATTCATTAAGTTGAATCCCTGAACGGTTCATTGCATGTTAGTCACAGTGCGGCTGTGCAAGTTGTTAGTCACCGGCTATTGCCCGTGCATCTGTAATCGAGATTGATTATAGTGGATTAAGACCTTGTGTTCAAGGCGAAATCACCTGAGGAGGGTGGACTGGATTAGCCTTTGTGGTGAACCAGGATATATCGTGTGTTCTTTACTCTTATGCTTAATGTCTTGTTTATATTTCTATATTGAGTATCAGAACCTTACACAAGCAAGTCAGAACCTTGCAACTCTGATAAGCTTCCGCTCTGCTAGTTCTGAATGTTACTCATAGTGTTCAGACTCTTATAGGTTCTCATGTTTCATGCATTGCAAGTCTGAATGTAACTTTATTAGTCAGAGTCTCTCAACGAACTCTGATGTTATCCTAAGTACTTTAACGACAAGATGCGAAAAGTTGTTAAAAGAGTAAATACACAATTCAAACCCCCATTTCTTGTGTCTTTCTCGCACCTTCACAGACGACAGTGAAAACAAACACAGAGTGAAAGACGAACATAATGAGTAACAAACACACTGGGGACGACCAAACACACTGGGGAAAAGAAACAACACCGGGGAAACCAAAGCGATGCCCCAACAGGTTCAAGCGTGACCAGTTGTCGTCCAAGCAATAAAGCAGGATCCACACAGTGGTAGGATAAAAAAGATGAGCTCCAAAGGCTATGAAGAAAGATTGTTCCTTAAGTTCAAGGGTGACTAGATGAGGTTTCAGTTGGAGAGAATCCTCAATGAAGAATGATCCAGAAAGACTGTTTCCACTAGGGAAAGAAAAGCCTCACAAACAAGTGGCTTCATCAAATAACTGACTGCAAGATATACCATTCACTGAAGAGTGACGTTGTCAAAGAGTCTGATGGAGAGACACGCTTTACTGAAGAGTAATTCGTCGAAGATTCTGGAGAGATACACTTCACTAGAGAGCAATACCGTCGAAGAGTCTGGAGAGATACACTTCACTGGAGAGCAATACCGTTGGAGATTCTAGAGAGACCCACATCGCTGAAGAACAATACCGTTGGAGATTCTGGAGAGATCTACATCACTGAAGAGCGATACTGTTGAAGATTCTTGAGTGATACACCTCACTAGAGAGCAATACCGTTGGATATTCTGGAGAGATCCATATCGCTGAAGAGCGATACTGTTGAGGATTCTGGAGAGATCCACATTATTGAAGATCGATACCGTTGAAGAGTCTGGAGAGATACACTTCACTGGAGAGCAATACCGTTGAAGATTCTGGAGAGATTCACATCGCTGAAGAGCGATATTGTTGAGGATTCTGGAGAGATCCACATTATTGAAGATCGATATTGTCGAAGATTCAGGTGGAGATGACTAACTGAGAGTAGCAATAAGTTGTATTTGTAAGATGGTTGAATAATATTCCGGAGGTAGACTGCCACTTGTTGTTTGGCTTTAAATTCCAAGGAGACGTCGTTCCATCAACACTGTTGGAGAACAGGCTCTTCAAAGAGGATCCATAAAGGACTTCCTACAAGATGCAGTGCAAAATAAATGCACGCTCAAAATAGGTTCGGAGACCTAAAAGTTTAAAGGTGGTACCCCCAAGGACCAAAGTTCGATCTAGGATCAAGCTAGAAAGAAACGGTCAAACAAGGCCCACCATTTGAGAAATTAATTTGAACGGCGATTTATCTTATCCAATCATGGAAGTAGATAACTGAAATAACCATCATCCACGAGGGTTGAACTCTGTGGGGAAACTTAGAAGAGAATAGCATTTTCTGCCTAAGGTTGACGATTCTACTTGGGGAGATCAGACAAACCCAAGAAACTCGGTGTAAACACAATAAAGATACAGCAACCGAAGACAAACAGAGCAAACACGCACGGATACGATGCATATGATGTCATGCCATGCTTATGCTCATGCTAACAAAACAGACGAAAGAAAACCGGAGCTGAAATAAACATGTCGAGCCAGAAAAGTGCCAGGAGAAGAAGTTGTTTTAACTCTTTCAATGGGCGTTGTAGGATATGCCTACAAAATCAGTAGCTCTTGGTGCATTTACCGTCAATGCCTGCATGTATGTACTTTGGAGTGCTACTTCAAATTATCACAAGGAAACCTATTGCTATAGGCTGCGGCTGATTTTGAAGAAAAATCTTGGTAGTAGTATAGCAAGAATTAGCCGTAGCGTATCATCAATTTCTTTTTTTGAGACTATTACTCTTCACTTGTGTAGAAATGGTTATGATAATAACCTCTTATACATGTAACCGTAATGAACATAGAGTTTCTTTTTCTGATGCCATTTGATACAATTGTTTTGGAAATGCTTACTGAGTTGAAAGATTTTTTCTTTAAGCCAGATGTAACATTAGCTAGCGCCTTCCAATGGGTTAAAGCCACCCTCAAGTGCTTATGTGATAATAAAAAATAGTGATACTTCCAATAGGAATGAAAACTTTTAACCATTTTGCAACAACATCTATGATTGCCTTCTTCTCAGCCTTGTTGGAAAGAGCTATATTCTATTATTCTTCACAACTTAACGTCTAACTCTTTCAACTAGCCAAAACAACATGACGCAACCAAAGATTTATTTTTGTGTACGTTTGATTTCATAACTCCAATAAAAAGACTAAACTTGCACTTAGAAATCTGATCCTTGATTTTCTTTAGAAATCAACTCTTGTAATCATTCACATCTTGAAAGTTAGAATGAGCTTGATTTATAAGGAAATCTTGGACACTATGAATCTTGAGTTGAAACTTAAATTTGAAAATTAATCCTATAACTCTTTTCAAAACTTGAACCTTTTCAAGGGCTTAAATTCGATACTTTGGAATTTGTCGAACTCGTAATCTTGAACTTATGAATCCTATTATGATTGAGTCTTGATTTCACTTGGATTTAACATATCATCTTTGAGTTCATTTGTTCATTTTGAATTCTTGAAGTCAAATTTAGTCCTGTACCCTTCTTATTCACAATGGATTATGAGTCAGTGGATTTTCTATTTGAATCGATCCTCGCAAACAACTCATGAATTTAAAAAAAAAAAGGGAAGCATTCCATGTAGCTTGATTAGGACTTTGTAACAAACAAAGAATCAATTCGAGTTTGTCAATTCAAATCTTTATTTAAACTTTTTCATTTCAAAGTGCATGGCTCACGAATTTTCAAAAGTCTTAACTCTTCCACTTGATAGCTAATGACCCAATTTCGAAAATAAAATCAAACTATGCCTTGCTAAATCCTTTGAAAGTGAGGACCTCTCCTGTCAGACAACTCATCATGAGATTCCAACTTGTAGTGGCTAAAGGATCATGAGAAAAGGGTACACTCCCACAGGAACCCACACATATCTTGCGTGAACCAGAGGGACTCCACAAACATACACACACAACCTCCAATGATTTTGGGATTTCTGCAGCAGTACCAAATTTCACGAATGAAACAAACAAAGACTAAATAAAGTGGTTAGTTATGCAAGGATGATTGACCTAGGCTGATATGCAGACGGATCAATGAATCTAAGGGAAAAATTTGGGGTACAACACCATAAAACTATTAAATTTGACGAGTTCTGGAGATATGTCTCTGGAAATTACCAAAGTATATGAAACGCTGAACTATTCCGGAGATGTATCTCCGAAATGTTTTGCAACTCATAGGTCGGAGCAATGGCGTAATGTGGCTCATGCAAGTTAAGAAAAACATGATCTGATAACTATTTTGAGCCAAAAAAAAGTCATACACTAAGTCTAAACTATGTTACATGTGATTCCTAAACATTTCTAATCCTAATCATTTATTCATTTACACTAAAACTCAAAATTTATCTGAAAAATCGAAAACTAAAACTTGAAATTTATGGTTTTGATGATGTTGAATGATGTTATTGATGATGTTTGATGTTCCGTTGAGCCTTGTTCGATGAAATTTGATGTTGTGAAGTTGAAGTGTATTGAGGTGAGTTTGAGGTTGTGTGTGAACAAACTGTCAAATGAGGGAGAAGAAGAGTCTGACACGACTTATGCTCCAAATTATTCCAGAGATATATCTCTAAAATATTTCAATGTTCACTGAACTTTGGGTACGTTCAGAGATGTATCTCTGGAATTAGGGGGCATATGTGGAATTTCACATGGTACAGTAGAAATACATAGGGTGTTATAAGAATTTCTCAAACAGAATAGATTAATCCAGCAATATTTGGCTGGAGCCTCCACGGAACCTCAGACAAAAAAAACTCATAAAATGGGGAGAAATAAAATCAAGCTTGTCTAAGGGTTAGAAACAACGTACTTACAGAACCGCATCAACACCGCACCAACAGAGTCAATCCCACTACTACAAATAATTGACATTATTTCAGTTGGTAAAAGAATTTTACCTCGGATTTGTGGGTGATGTAAAGAAGCGTGTCATGAAAAGTGTCTTTTTTTTTTCTCTGGTGCTTTTATAATATTTTATAGCAATTAATTACTATAATCTGTTTAAAATGTATACTACATGATGAATGGTTAATTTAAAAATCATTATCATAAATAAAAATATTACTACTCCTCTTATATAATATGAAAATTGATTATAATGATTTAAAATTTTAATTTTATTAAAACATTATTATTAAAAAGATTGTATTTTAAATTTTGCCTCATGCCTCAAGATGGGTTAGGTCGGCCCTGAGCGCGCCTCACATTTTCCCTCGATTTTATGTTAGAACAAAGATAATATATTTAGTCTTTTTATGTTGGTTTTAGGAAACAATCGGGGTTAAAACCCTTGTTTAATAATTTTTTAAAACATTTACAAAATTTTCATTTGAACATGTATTTTTTTAAACAAAACTGAACTTGAATTATTTTGAAATTGAATAGAATCAATTTTTTGAAAAACAAAAAAAAATTAACTTGTTAAAGCATAACATAACTTAAATGTAATACCCCATATTATCTAAATGCTCAATTGGATATCAGATGAGATCAGACGAGTATCTATGTGTTCTATCTTTGATAAATTGGATTAATGGAATCCTCTAAGTGCTCTAAGTATTCTCAATTGGGATCAATAGAGCAACTAGTGAACTCTGAAGAGATCAATTAATTATTAAAGGGAAAGCTCAATATTGATTAGTTCAAGAGAGTGTTTTAAGGTAACTCTAATAATTGATCAATTGGTGTCAGCCGATAAAATATCAATTGGAGATATTTTACTCTATTGGATTATATTATATAATAATAGTATGATATATATATATATATATATATATATATATATATATATATATATATATATATATATATATATATATTGAAAAGAGAAAGAAAAAGAAAAGATAGTAAAGAAGAAGAAAAGAGAAAGAAGAGAAAGGAAGAAGAAAAAGAGAGAAAGTGGAGAAAGAGGGAGAAGAGAGAAAAGCTTGGATTCATCATCTTCTTCAAACTCCTCTTAGATTACCAGGTGGGTTCTAGTTAGACACTCTAAGTTCTAGAAATATAAGTTTAGAACTTAGGTTAGATTTGAGAGAAAATGATTAAACGGATAAATCAATGAAATCTAACGGATGAAATTCAATATAAATTGCGTAGTGTAGTCCTAATATGCATGTGATCATTTGGTGATACTTGTTTTGTGGTGGGTAAACGATCTGGTGTGGAAAGGGTGGGATTTGAGGCCCTTGGAACCCTAAAAACGCAGCTGAGAAATGCTGTTTCTGATACGCACCGTCGGGCGGCGCTTTGAGCGCCGGGCGACACAAGCCTTGCGCCGCCGCTCCGCCGGGCGAAAGGCAAGAGGCGCAACATGTTTTGATTCTGTAACTTTTGGGTTTTGGCATGGGATTTACGTTACTGCTTCGCGTGGCGAAGTATAGGCGAAGGGGGCATCGCCGGGCGATATTTGTACCACTGGGCTCTCCTGGGAGTTTTCAAATAATTCTCTTTTCTTCAAAAATCTGTAACTCGGATTTAAGCGTTCTTGGTACCGATGGAAAGCTATGAGAATATTCTACCCAATAAAAGTGAAAATTATGAGTATGATGTCTGATTAATTATTTAGTGGAAAATGAATGAAAATAATGTTTATATGACATGTTGAAAATCCATATCTTTTGGATTATAAATCCGATCGAAGCATGGTTATAGCCGATGCAAAGCTGTGAAAATATCCTACGGGATAAGAGTGAGAAATGTTGATTCGATACCCGATTAAATGATCAGAGGGAAACCAAGAGTTATGTGACTTATGATTGAATTAATTATATGTGTTTCTATTATGAAAATTGTGTTATGCTATGTGTATTTAATTGTTGTTAAACATGATCGAGAGAATATGTATGCTTAAAATGAATTAGGAAGAGTGAGAAAACTTACCCTAAACCTAATGATATGATCCTAGGTTGTGAATAGAATTGTGATAGAAAACCTAGATGGCAAGGCTCGGGCACTTGATGTAGAAAGGTGCATCCGTGACGAGATGGGTCTAGGAGAGAGTGAAACACTAGTATGGAACATGTGTGAACTATTGTGATTATGAGAAAAGGCGAATGTGGCCTTAAGGCATTGTGACCTGGTGATTGTCGAATACAATCACGTTTATGTGTGTGATCACGTAATCGTAACCGTTTCATTTGAGTGCGTTTCATGGGTCTCAAGCTCCTCTAAACATGTGCACAATTACTTGGCAGGTTTGATTCCCGCGTGTGAGTACGAATGGAGCCTATATGGTAAAGAGACTTGCGATGGTTAACATGCCATGAGAAGTGACGGTTCACGGTTAACAGACCGATGTTCCCGAATTCATTTTGTATGTCAAGTAACTACAAGGATCCATGACTCGGGTCGACTTCTAGACGTAGAAGAGGACGGGAAAAGGGGATGCCTTGGTACAGGTTATCGATTAGTGATATTTTGAGTTGGTGAACTCATGAATATGTTTCCATATAGTGTGAGATTTGTGAACTCAAGGTCATTTCCCTTGCCCTGAGTTAGGATTGGTAGAATCATGTAAAGCCGAGAGAATCCATAAGATAGAGAACTCACTGAGATTTAATATCTCACCCCATGTTGTTGATTATTTTTCAGGTTTTGAGTACAGGTTTGTTTTACAAGTTGAGCTATGCTTGGATGTTTCAAGAGAAGCTTAGTTGAGCTTATTTCGCTATGTATTTGTTGTATACAATTGAGGATATTGTATATTGATCTTAGATTTTTGTTTTGGCTAGTTTCCGTATCTTGTACCATAGATTGCATTATGTTTTAGAATGGTCAAGTGAGTGAATTACGCCATTAGGCACTTATGATGGTGTCAGTACCACAATAAATGCTTGTATTGTATTATTCTAGATAAATATTATACAGGGCATTACATTAAACATAATCTTAATAGAATAAACTAAAATGACATACTGCACATTCTATTTTTACAACAAAACTAAAACATATATAAATGATTAACTAATAAAGACAAAAATCAAAGTGGAAATTCTTGAACAGACGTCCTAAAGTCTTCATCAGTGAATGATATTTGGTCGTTAAACACCTATAATTTGAATGACATATGAAAACAATTAGGATATCACAACAATAACAACAACAACAACAATATTAAACCTTTAATAACAACAACATTAATCATTCAATCTTTAAAAACATTTATTACTAAGTCATATCAAATACTTACTTGTTAGTTTTCCCATATCACTTATTAATGATCATAACGAATAGCATACACAGCATTGGAATCATTTTCTTCAAATGAGGTACATACGTCTCTAGAGAAAGAAGATGCATGTTAAAGAAGGGGTCTCAAAAATAGCAAGAGTGAAATCTTAATTTTCATCGCTAGCGGGAATGTGTTTTCCTTGGAAAAAAAATTGGCCATATAATTTTGGAAGGATCAGTAACATAAAATACTTGTTTTTTCTTCGAATGCCATGATGAAAGGTTTGTTCATATAAGTTGTCTTGTGAAGTTCAACTTATATGAATCTGAAGATGTCTGGTTTATACCTGAGTGAATCGCACACTCAAAGATAACACAGAGTCGTCACCGAACTTTATTTAGTCCCAAAGGACAGGGAAAATATCGATAAAACCCAAGGGGAAGAGAAACGGGAATGGGGGTCGGTTATGCGAAAGGAAGGTACTAGCACCCAACGCATCTGTCGTACTCAACGGGAACCATTTTGCTTGCTTCTAGGTTTGGATGGGTTATCTATCTAAAGGATTCTGGCTAAAAGAGAGGAAAGAGAGAAGCGAGAAAAGAAAAGAAAGAAGGTAAGAAAGAAAGTGCTCGCGGAGGATTAGGGCCCTCGTGCCTACGTACCCTCATAGTGCAATGAGGAAATTAGAGCGTCGTAGTTCAAAGGAACCAGGGAAAAGAAAGAGGAAGGAAGAAGGTGGAAGGGTGCTCGCCAAGATCATCGCGGTCTCGTGCCTACGTATCATACATTCGAATGAATACAGAATCAGAGCTTCCGTAGTTCGGGGAACTAAGACGGAAAAAGAAAAGGAAAGTGGTGTCAAAACCAAGGGAAAAAGAAGAAAGGAAACTCCACTGGGGATCCCTAAGAAAATGGTGTCAAATCCAAGAAATCAGTGCAAAGGACAAGATAGTAACTGAGCTGAGGATAAAGTGCAAGAGTGGTGTCGAAACCAAGAAGATAAAGGAGCAAAAGGAAAAGTAATGTCTCCACAGGGGAGTAAGAGAACAAAGTGACCATGCTAGGGATCAGAGGGTAATCGACCTTACTAGGAAACAAATAAAGGGATAGTGTCAACAGATGAGCTATGATGAACCCAAAGAAAAGAGTATTGAACCAAGAGAAGGTGTTTGACTCTGAGGGGATTTCAATATATTTACTGATAAACAGTGGTTAACCGAAGAAAGCAAAGATTGCAACTCCGGAGGGATAAAGGTTTTAACAGATAGACTGTGATCAGCCAAAAGAACGGGCGTAGAACCAAGCGAAGGTTGTGACCCAAAGGACAGGTGTAGGACCAAGCAAAGGTCGTGACACAAAGAACGGGTGTAGGACCAAGCGAGGGTCGTGACCCAAAGGACGGGTGCGGGACAAAGCGAAGGTTGTGACCCAAAGGACGGGTGTGGGACCAAACGAAGGTTGTGACCCAAAGGACGGGTGTGGGACCAAGCGAAGGTCGTGACCTAAAGGACGGGTGTGGGACCAAGCGAAGGTCGTGACCCAAAGGACGGATGTGGGACCAAGCGAAGGTCGTGACCCAAAGGAGTTCGGTACCCTGACTAAACAAACAGTCCCTGACCGAAGAAAGGGTATTTGAACAAAAAGAAGGTTACTAACCCAAGGGTGCAAGTATTCGAACCAAGAGAAGGTTACTAACTGTTGAGGATTGGGTGTGAACATAACACTATGATTAACTGGAAGGAACCGAGTGATTAATCAAGAGAAGGTGATTAACTTGAAGGGCTCAGTATTTTAACAGGAAGGCTGTGGTTAACTGAAAAATGGGTGATTAACCAAGAGAAGGTGATTAACCCAAGATGAAACTCAGTATGTTAACAGATAGACTGTGATTAACTGAGAAGGCGTGCAAATTGGTGTTTTAACTGACAAGCTGTGGTTAACCAAACAAAAGGAGAAGAACCAAGAGAAGGTTGTGAACTCCGCAAGAGCTTCAGTGTTTAACAGGAAGACTGTGTTTAACCGAAGTAAAAGGAATAAGACTCTTCAGGGAATCAATAAGCAATGATTGGCCACAAGTAAAGGACAATGAGGCAAGAGATGGGTGTTAACCCAAGACTATGATCTTTAACCAAAAGGACTGGTGATTGACCGAAAGGAGAGATTGAAAGAGGTAAGAGTGATCAGGGATCTACTCAACTGAGGAAGGAGATACGCTACTTCCTGGAGATAGAGGTGACTTAGCTTGGCACAGGGTCATTCGTCCCCTACCTGAAGTGGTCAAAATGAGAGTAGGAATTCTCCATTCTCATTCATTCTCTAACACACAGTGTGTAGCGCAGAAATTGAAACGGACAGCGTAACAGCTCTAAGTTGTACAGTGCTCCAGTGCGCCGTGCGTCGTGCGGATCTCCGACTCAACAAGGGAGAAAGAGAAAGAAAGTATAAAGAAAGCCTAAAGAGAAGTGCAAAGGAATGATCAACTAATCGAAACAAAGTTTCAATTAATTAATCAAAGGGAATTGATATGCTAACAATTTCCCAAAGAGAATGAAAAATCATTAAAGCAAAAGGTGTGTTATTGATTATACAAGATTAAGCTCATTCCTTGAGGAACAAACTTAATGCAAAATAATGAATGAAAGTGCAAAACAATACCAAATGACATTTAGTATGCATCACAAATCATGTATCATGTGATCAAAGAAAGTACAAGAATGATCATGTTCATACAATGCCAAGAATGTGAACAAATGCATAATTGAAATCGTGCATCGAAAGTTCATGAGCATGCTTCAAACAGAAGTTAAATGACACTTAAAACATCCATAAAAATCAAGCATATCAATCCATGGATGTTAGAGGTAGAAAGCATGGCAAACACACTTGAAAAAGCATGAAAATGGCATTCTGGTTAAAGTGTTAATCGATTAAGTATTTACAGTACAAAATTGGTTAATCTATTAACAGCACAAAAATCAGCAAAATTATACTGGTTAATCGATTAACACTTTTTGCACTGAAAAGTGTTAATCTATTAACACTTGAAAAACAGCATAATTACACTGCGCTGAAAAGTGTTAATCGATTAACACTGAAGCAGGGCAAAAAAATAGTTTTCAAAAGAGCTTCCAACCACTTAATCACTTATCCAATCATTCTCATGTTATGGCTTACATTTATGCACTAAAATTACATCATGTATGAGCAATTAAACACACATTGAAAGCATTAACATGAAGATCAAAGATCAAGCAAACCACATGATTAAACGAACTGAAAAACGATCGAAACTACATCGAAAATGTGCGAAAATGATCGAAATAGTGAGTAGAGTAAGAGCTACCAACCTACAAACCGGAGAATTGGCTTGGTGATTGTTGCAAAGGATTTTTGATGAAGATAATCAAAGAAAACCAGAGGAATATTCAATCGTAGGCGAATCATACCGAAACCGAGCAAATTACGACGAAACTGCAAAATACGAATTCGAACCGTATGATCTTGAAGAAAATACTTGAGATGAATCCAAAAGCTAATAAAACTCCAGAAACTCAAGTATAATTGCAAGGTGATGAAGGTTAAGCTCAAGAAATAATCATTTCCAATGTAGAAGTGATTAATCTTCAATGGTGAAGAGCTAAAGTGAGGTTTTGGAAGAAAATGGAGATGAAGATGAAGAAGTTACAGAAAAATTCAGAGAGAATTGTAGCACCCCAAAATTTGCCCTCCTTACTTTTACTAACTGGCTTATGTTTCATTTCATTTTTTACATTATCATGTATGCATATCATTAGCATAAGGTCAAGGTGCTTGAAACAGTTCAAGAAGGTCTTATCTGGTCTACTACATCATCATGGGTTCACAGGTGGCAAGGGATTTCAAGTGGATTACTCCCTCCTAACCAGTGCATGAATTAGGGTTTTGAGATTCTTGGGTTTATTGCTCCAATGGGCAAGCTCTGTGGGTTTTTATCATCAACAAATGACATATCTTATCTTTGTTGGAGAGGATACACATCATGTTCAGAGGAATTTGGATTTGGAGACTGTGTTATTTCCTCCTAGACTGAGGATGCCACAAACTAGGGTTTGCTATAAAGTCAGTTTATTTCTGATTTTTTGGGCAAGACTTGATTCCATGGTATTCCTGGGGTCCCTAAGTATCTAGGAGTGGAAGATTGTCCATCGGTTTGGTTCAGGAGAAGTTCAACTGGCCAATGGATTGAAAATCAGTTAACTTGGTCAAAAAGTCAACTGTGGTCAACACAAAGTCAAACCTCAAGATTTTTGGTCAACATCAAGATTATGGGGTGAAATTCATCATTTGATCAAGGGTTGATCACAATTCATCAAGGAAACCTCAGAATCATCAAGAATCAGGAGTTACTAAATTAGGGTTTTTGTAGGAAAAGTCAACTATACTTTGACCAGGCCTAACTTCCACATACTTCATCAAAAACTCCTCAACCAAATCCCATATTGAAGGAAATTTAATTCCCTACAACTTTGTGTCTCACAAGCCAAGTCCATAAATGCTTCATTTGGGAGATATGAGCCAAGACATTATAGGTCATTTTGAAAATCAACAAAAGTCAACCTTTTTCAAAAGCTCATAACTTGAACATGGAAGATCAAATTGACATGGGACCAAAAGGGTTGGTTAGAGGACATCTTGAGGTTTCTAAAAAGTATTAGTTTGCATTAAGTAGCTAAAAATTGAAGGAGTTATGCTTAGTCAAAGTTGGGAAATTTTGAAGAGGTGCACAAAGCAAACTATGCCTAAAATCCAAATTTCGACAAATGGGCCATAAGTTTCTTAAAACAAACTCAAACATAAAGACATGCATGACCCAAAGAGCATATATTTGATTTTTCTTCATTTTATTTTATTTTTATTGGATTTAATTAGTTAAAATTCAATATTAAATGAAATAATAAAAAATAATTAAACAATGGATTATCCAGGCCCAACTCATCATCAGAAGAATAACCCTAAGTATTTAAAACCCATTCATGCATTGGTTAGGGTTCATGCACGTGAAGTTGGAGGAGTTCTCAAGAAAACCCTAAAAGAGGATTTTGTATTCAAACTCACGATCCACAAGGTCTTTGCCCAAAGTTCTTCCACAAACTTCTTCCTGGTGATCCATAGAGTAGAAATCAACCATCATTCGCAGTCGAAGGCAAGGATTCAGATCATACCATCTCAGGTTGGTGGTTTTTTTCGTGATCATGAAACTCTCCTTTTTTACGTGTATATTGTTGTGTGATTGCCACTGATGAATCTGATATATTTTGTTTCGTGTTTGGACGTGTATACTGGTTGCTTGGTGAGTTTTAAAATTTTGAACCTTACTTGTTTTCGTTCGATCCTCATTGTGTGTTTGTGGTTTGATGAAATGAGCATGATATTTGAGTTCCTGGTGTTTCTCCGGTCAAGATGATATACGCATGTGGTATTTCTGGGAATTTTTATGGTGTCGCTCATCGGAAGAGACGACCGGAGCCCTAGCTCCGGCGTCTGGTTTCTTTTCCGTCCGGCCAAGGGTTGAACGAGGAAGATGAAGCCTCAACCGTCCATCCCGTTGATCCAAGGGTTATTATAGCGCCACCTCTTTGATTTATTTTATTCTGATTGGTTTTCATTTTTAACATATGTGTGTGCATACCCATGTTTCTTATCATGTGCTTGCAATCATGAGTGTACACCATGCTTACTTTCTATTGCGTTTGACTGATCTTATGCGTCTGATGCATCATGTGGACGAGCTTGTGACAACGCATAAAAATGGGAGGGTGCACCTCACGTGAGTTTGTATGGCGTTCTGACTGTTGTAGTGTGTGCGTGCTTACTCGGATTACAGTGTGCCTCCAATCTGGTCCTTTGATCTGGCTTACTTTTTTGATTTGTTGACCTAGTGTGTAACGTAGGATTGATCTTATGGTTGGTATTAAGTCTGAATGTTGACTGGATGCATGTACTCCCCATTGACTTGCGCTGACTTTTTTTGATTGGGCTGGACTTGCTATTGGCACACCCCCTTTAGCCCATTTCAATTATTCCTCTTCATTTTCTTACTAAATGCACCCCAGGCCTCTTATTTCATTGTTATGTTTATTTTGATTATTACAATCTTCATATTTAATCTTTTAAAATAGTAAATAGCATTTAAAAATCCTAAAAAATTTCATACATCATTTTTGTTATCTTATAAAAATTTTACAAATTTTATTTTTTATTTTTATTTTATTCTTATCATTTAAATTAATTGTTTAATTCGACCTCTTTTTAGTTACACATCTCATGCATACTTGAATTTATTTATTTTAATTCTCCGCAATCATAAAATATTTTTCATTCGTTCTTTTTGAATTCATTCATTAACATATTAAATTGCATAAAAATATTTTTATTTCATTTTTAAATATTTTTCACATTGCATTTAGGTCCTTCTCTTTGGCACATTGAACCTTATCCCTTATTTGACCTTCGTATGATTATTTGAATGGCTAACACTTTGAATTTTTGCAGGGACTTTTTATATGTTGTTTACCTCTGGTTGAGGATCCCTTAGGATTAATTTGAGAATTTTAAGAATCATTTTTCTAATTATTGAGTTCGTTTTCACTTGAGATTTTCTTGCAGGCACATCTTTGATCTTATATGATTACCTTGTTTGAAAGGCATTCATGCCATTTGCTTTGAGAGTGTCCCTTTGATTTCTAAATTCATGATTGGATTATGCTTATTATTGTTTGCCCTTATTTATATCTGTTTCTCACTAACCTTTTATGCAGGATCAAGGTAAGTTCCTTAAGGGTATGGATAAGTATCCATGGTCACCCTTACCTTTTCCTCTTTCATCTTTATTCTTTAGGGTTTAGGTCGTCTTCAAGCCTCACTAACCGTAGGTCACCCATGCATGATAACTTTAGGACCCATAGTCTCCCCTTAGAGTTACCCTTGTGTCTTCTCTCTTCTCATCTCCAAATGTCTTTAAAACACTTAATAAGAATAAGGTGTATTGCGCACGAGCCTTAAGTATGGGGAATGAGAAATGAGGGGCTTCCTCTCATCTTTCTAGAGTGCTTAGCGAGCGTCCTGTCTTGGGACGATGCGTTAAGTATTCGCCCCTGTGCCCTAGACTTTGGTGCAATGCAGCTTAGGAACTAACTTAAGCCACTTCTGTCCTAAAAAGCACAAACCAACTTCAAACTTTTCTATCCTTCGGGACCTTCAACCTAAAGGATATTTTCAAAAAGGGCACGTTACCTTCCGTCTGAGTCGCAAACAGGCATCGACCCTAACTGCCGGACGCGAACTTAACGTCGCTCATAAAAAACACAAAAATAACTTGGTCCGAACTACGTTGACTCTGAATTCCCCATTGCACAAAGGGGGTACGTAGGCCTAGGACGTCGACGTCCTACCGAGTCTGTCTTTGTCTTCCCCTCTCCGTTTAGTACAGCCCTAGATGATAGTGTAACTCGCCCTTAGAATAAACAACAAGCGTGGATCCCATCGAGTACGATGGACGCGTGGGGTGCTAACACCTTCCCCTCGCGTAACCGACTCCCGAACCCAGGCTATGGTTGCGATGACCATTCCTTTCCTTCTTCCTCAGGTTTATACGGTGTTCCCTTTCCCTCTCTTGGGATAAATTTACAAGGCTGGCGACTCTGTTTTTCCGCGCCACTCTCGCGTTTGTACCTGGATGAAAATCCCGGGAGCGACAGCTGGCGACTCTGCTGGGGAATCTGGTTGACCTATGCTGGTCCATCCCTAAGCGAGTCAATACTAGCGCTTGCTTGTCTTTGTTCTCTTTGGGGTGCTTTGTTTTTGTTTTGCTTTATGTGTTGTATTTTATTTTTATTTTTACCGCATTTTCTGCATTTCATTTTCTATTACTGTCATACTGCTGTGCTGTGCTGGCTGTCTTTGTTTTGCAGGTTGGGTGGGTTTGAGAGCTAAGCCCAATACCAAGGCTTGAGAATACCCTAGGACTAGAGTGGAAAGTAGTGGGACCTACGTGCCCGCTTGGTACGTTTGTGTGTTCACGAAATTCACAACCAGACGAGGCTATCTTGGGACGCATTCTAACGTGTGTGTCTTGCGCATGTTGGGGTGTTGATCTAGAGAGCTGTCGACTCTGGTGACCGATCATTGAGGACCTTAGTGGAAACATCCCTCTTTAGTGGTGACAGTGGCAGACCACATCCTGTGGCAAACCCATTCGCACCCGAGGGCCCGCTTTGGAACTCGCATAGGACGGCCCCTACGTTTTGAAGAGAATCAGCGGAGGCACTCCTCGATTGACTTTAGTACTGTACCCCGAGGAATGAATGCCCCTCGAACGTAAGGATACTTTAGCAAAAGACGCTTACGAATAATATCATCACAGTCCCTTCGATATAAAGATCATAGTCCCTCGATGACCCTTCAAGTTGCCTATAAAAAATGATCTTGTCCCTCGATGACCCTACGGAAAAGTGATGGTAGTCCCTACGAATTGCTAAGGTATCCTTACATGAGTCATTCCTCCACCGTACTATTGTTTCTCGACCTCAGTGCCAAAGCTGATGACCTTCTGCCTTGGAGAATCAGTTGAGGCCTCCTCGATTGATGATGATGCCAAACCAGAAATGGTGAACGTATCATCATTTCTCGACCTGAGAGCCCGGGATACTGAACATCCTAGTACCTACACATGAGAGGGGATGGGTGTTTGCAGGTTTGCAGGTAACCGAGACCTTCAACATACCCTTATTCTGGATTTCTCATCAATGTCTGATTATGGGGGTTCCTCAGTGGTTCAGAGTTCTGGTTTTCTGGTTTCTCGTTCAGCTAACAACACAGCACATCCAGCAGTGTGCCTTGACCCCATGTTTGCATGAGCATATCATTTCTTTTTACATTCTGACATGTTTGACATTTTTCAGGGCCTGCATCTTACTCTTGATTTCGGTTTTCTGAGGCTACTTCATTATGGATGTTCAAAGAAAGAAGACTGTTGCTTATTCGTTCCCAGAGCCGACTTTGACACTGATTCACAAACTGATTAATATGGCTAGTTCCGGAGTTCGTACAGAGTTCAGTGGAAGGTATGGAAGACTTCTGAAATTTGTCTATAATATCTCCCAGTATGAGAAGGATGCCATTCACATGCTTCTTCAGTTCTACGATCCGTCTCTGCGTTGCTTCACTTTCCCGGACTACATCCTGGCCCCAACATTGGAGGAGTTCTCATTTATTTTGGGAATTCCTATCAGTCATGATATAGTTTTCTTTTCTGAAAAACACCCCGGGGTGAAAGATATGGCTGTTGCTCTTCATATTGATGAATCCGTTCTTAACAGTAATATTGCAGAAAAACAAGGAGTTAAGGGTTTCTTGTTGAAGTTCTTGTTTGAGCAGGCTTGCATACATGTCACAGAGAAGAACTGGACTGCCTTCCAAGCTATTCTGGCCATGTGTATCTACGGGATTGTTTTGTTTCTGAATATTCCTGATCTGGTGGATGTGCATGTCGTCAGAATCTTTATTTCGAAGAACCCTATACCTACCTTGCTAGGTGATGTGTGCCATTCAGTTCACTATAAGAATGAGAATAGGCGCGGGAAGACTGTGAGTTGTTGTGCACCGCTCTTAGCTACTTGGTTTTTGAGTCGTCTCCCTGAATCTGGCGCTTTCGTTGATACGAAAGATTCTCTGAAGTGGTCTAAGAGGGTTATGGGCTTGACTGCCAATAACATCGTTTGGATTAATCTGACTTGCTAGGAATGGAGATTATTTGCAAATGCGGAGAATTTCCTAATGTTCCCTTGATAGGGAGGAAAGGTGGAATTAACTATAATCCCTCCCTAGCTATCAGACAGTTTGGCTATCCTTTGAAGAATCCACCCGAAGAGCGAGATGTCCGAGAATCCTTATTCTTCAATGGTATTGAGGATCAAGGGTTGATAAGGAAAGTTGTGAATGCTTGGAAACAGGTGACTAAGAAGGGTAAGATTTCATTTGGGAAAAGTAACAATCAGGCTTTCCATCCATATAAAGAGTGGATTAAGAAGAGAGCAGAAGAGGAGCTCCTCCCATTCCCGGTGGAACCACCTCTGTATCCTTTGGTGATCGAGCCTCCTACCACCATTGAGTTGGAGAAGTATAACACATTATGGGCTGAAAAAGAAAGGTTGCGGGAAGAGAATAGTGAGCTAAAGAGAGAGATTTATCAGTGGAAGCATGAGTGGGGTGAAGCTGTTCATACCGCCAAGTTAAAGACAGAGCTCCTTGCTAAAGCAGAAAAAGAGCTTGCTGACATGGTTGCGTCCAGGGAAAGAATGAAACAAGCTTTGGATGATATCAGTAGCGTTCTCAGGTCCAAGGAGGAGGAATTAGGCAAGGCTTTGTTGAAGATTCACAGGTTCAATGATCACCAAGAAACTGCCATGGCTGAGAATAAAAGAAAGGAAGACGCTTACCTAGCTAAGATTGATCAGTTGAAGTCTACGCTCAAGAAGAAAGACGCCGAGATTCTATCAGGGATATTCAAGAGACAAGCTGTCCAAGATCAACTCGACAAAGCTATAGCCTCCATAGAGGAATTGAAAGTCCAAGCTGAAGTGAAGAAACCTAGACATGAGGGTCCTAGCATAGATGGTGCTACTAAAGAAGATGCTTGGGAGTTACATTGCCGATACTTGGATGGGATCATACACAGGAGAGACCTTCTTATCCAAGGACTGATTCAGAGACCGAAGCATCCCGACACCAGAAAGCTGTTCGAGGAAGTTCAAAACTGGTGCAGAAAGCATAGTGGATGGGGAGGATTGACACTTGTGGACTTTGATGATATGCCATAGTTTTTTGTTTTCTTTCATTGTATATGGATCACCACCAGGCTTGTTGGTTGGGACCTATGGTTTTTATATTCAGACTTGTTATCTCGGATTTGTGATTGTTGACATTTGGCTTTTCTCTGGTTTTCTTAATATATGAGCAGAAGTTCCATTGTATCTTGTTATTAAACCGGAATCAAGGGGTGGATCGCCCTGCTAATATTCAAACATGTTCATTTGCATTTGCATATTCATAATCATTGTGCATAATCATTTTGCATGACAGGTGTTTATCTCCGGGATTCAGATCATACCATCTCAGAATTGCAGACTTAACTCCTCAGGCCGTTTAGGGTTGATCATGGAGCAAGTTTAAGCTGAGTTGAGGGACATGCGAAGCCAGATGGGGCAATTTGGGGAAGACATGTACCAGGAGCAGAGGATGCTAAGGGAAGAGATCAATCAGATGAAGACTCAGATGGGTTTGATCATGGAAATTTTGAATAGGGTGTTGAAAAAGGAAGACAGTCTTGTGCCCGCTTCCACAGCAGAGGATCTCACTCCTCCCATCTCTTTGGGGTCTCCTCTAGACCATGAACTGCCTCGTGGATCCTCCCCACAGTCAGAGCCTTTTCATCAACAACCATTTCTTGAGGGTCTTAATCCAGAAAAGCTTGAAAAGAAGTTTGATCAGATTCCGATGCCATACGCTCAGTTGCTTTAGCACTTGCTCAAGTTTCAGCTGATTGAATTGATTGCTGCGGGACCTCCACACACCAAATTTCGTATGGGTTCCAACATCCATGATAGGTGTGAATTCCATTCAGGGGCACCTGGTCATAATGTTGAAGACTGTAAGATGCTCAAGTATAAAGTCCAAGAGCTCATTGACTCAGGGGCAATCAAGTTTACATCAGTTGGCACTGGTAAACAAAGTGATGTTACTCCCAGTGTTACAAAGGGACTGATGACTCCCTCTTTTGCCAAAGGACCCACCTCGCGTCAGGGATCTCTTCCACAACCCTTGTTTGTGCCTTAGCCGAGTGCAGAAAGGAAAGTGAAGGGCCAGACTGGGCGCCCAAATCAACACCGACAGCAGAATTACCAGCAACAGGGGCAATCGAGACCAAGAAGGCCCAAAAGGATAATTGATCCTGTTCCTATCCCTTATAGTCAGCTGTTTACGCGCCTGCTCAAGAAGTCTCTGATTCAAACAAGGGGTACCGCGCCAGTACTGTACCCTATTCCTCCCGATTATGACATGACTGCTAGGTGCGAGTTCCACTCGGGAACGTTCGGGCACACGATTGATGAGTGTAATGTATTCAGGCATAAGGTGCAAGACCTGGTAGACTCAGAGATCATTGTATTCACTGAAGATGATATGTACATCAATGGAAGCCTCCTTTCTCAAATGAACACCCAGTCTGCAAGTACGTCCAGGCAGAATTAAGCTTCCTCAGCAATAGCAATCTTCAGCTTCTTTACTGCATTTTCATTTGTAGTTTTTCATTTCTTGTTAAAGCATCGTATGTATGCAAGACTTGTTTGTTTTTAGGACGATATTAATGCAATGAGTATTTTTTCCTTGAAGTAATCCATTCGTATTCACTCTTAAATGTTTTTATGCACTGCAATACCAATTTTCTTTGTTTAGAACTCTTGAGGGAGGATGACGAAATAAGAACGCAGATTTCTAATGGTACGCTTTTGGATAGAACCCTGTTGAGGATGTACAGGCATTGTTTCAAACCCCTAAATACTGGAGAGATAAGGGAGATAGACCCTCGTTAACCCCTTCGAGCCTTGAAGTAGAAGCTTTTTTCGTACGAAAACCCTCATACTTAACCCAGGGGCAGGGTAGGCGTCAGTTAGTTTGACCAAGCGTTCAAATTTCAAAGAGAGTGTGCATCCGAGGAACCATTACCTTCTATCCCACCATCAAGAGGTCAAGAGATGTGAATCCACGATGGTTGTCCATCAACAACCAAGGAGTGAGGCAGTCGCAACTCTTTCAGGCAAGTAAGACAACTAGTGTCACACACTTTGTTCAAAAGGGGAATAAAAAAAGAGAAAAGCCCGCTAAGTCGAGACTTGTAAACAAGCGACTTAGGCAAAATTTAGGGCATCCCGCTGGACTTAAAAATCGAAAAGCTCAAAAGAGTCAGTCCAGGCAAAAATCAGGGATCAAAAAAGCAGAAGAAAGAGAAGTGTAAAACATTCCAAAAGAAAATCCCCGATAAGAACAAATTCGTGTGATTACAGACACAAAAGATAAAAGGTATGACTGTCACTCCAAAACCTCCTTAGGGGTCAAACCATTAGTGGCATAGGTTCCTTGAAGATCATAAATCTTTCGAGAAATGAGCGTTTGGGTCAGATTAACTGAACATAGGACTGGAGAACATCACGAAGAGTGGGTGGGCACCGATAAACTTTGAGCCATAAATCCTTTTTTCTGAAACCGTGAACCAGACCACGTTACAACCCTCTAAAGTCCTAATTGAAACAGGGTTTATTCCGAAGTCGTACTTCAACAGGACAACGTTCCTGACTCCTATAAGTTGTGTTAATAAGATTTGTTGGTATTGCATGTGCGCATTGTTTTGCCATTCAAAAAATCAAGGTCGCGTCCCAGCTAGCGTTTCGTTCACAAGGTTGGGCGACACATTTTCAATAAAAACTTCAAGGTTAACATGAGTGTTGCATTAGAATTCTCATAGATAACTTGTTCTGTTTGCATACATGTGCCTAAGCATCAATGTAGCTTACACAGTGAAAGTCAGTCAAGAAGCTTGATCCTTCCAAGTTGGGTTGCTTGAAAATTCCGAAGGACAATCATATCAAGAGGCATGCTGCCAAGAGACTCAGTGTAGAGTGGGCTCTCCCAGTAAGTCGTGTTAAGATGGAGCCAATCTGTGGCAGTCACGTCGAGAAGTCCCTCTGAAATTCAGTTATTTTGGGGCATTCATTCTAAGATCAGGGGCAAAGTCACTTCAAAGCTCATATTGGGGTAGGCCACCTCCAGAGCGTGGGAGATTATTCACTCCTGAAAATGGTTAATTGAAAGCACCTCTTCAAGGCAGAATATTTCAGGTCATTGCAAATCCCTTTCAAAGTAGTGTACTTCATGGATTATGAAGACTGGGGCAGTTATGTCGAGATATGATAAATCTCTCCAAGAGTTTGAAGACCCTGGGGCAGTGCGAACGCCCGGTCTTCTGTAAAATCCTCTTGAGGTGACTTCTTCCATTAGACCTGGTGGTCTGGGGCAAGTGGAAAGTTCAAAGGGCCGTCTATGACCTTAGAAACAAGTCAGGATTGAAGGGCAACAGGATCGTACTTCCCCAGCAGCTTACTCTCCCCAGCATTGAGGTTGTACTTTCCTCAGCAGAGCAGACCTTCCCCAGCAGGAGACTTGAGAAGTATTTTCTCCGGATTAAGACATATTTCCCCACAGAGTCTGAACGCTTCAGGAAATGTTTTTCTCAGCAGCAACGGTGCAATCTAATCCTCAACAGATAAGTAAGCTTGATGTTATCCGCTAGCAGGGTGGATGTCAGCACTTACCGTTCCCCCAAGCAGAGTTTGGTAGTGATCCTCGCAACAGTTTGTCCAACAGGGGTTGACATCCCTAGCAGGTTTTAAATCCAAGTGATATCTGGCACTCTTCTGATTCAGGTCGTGGCCTCCCCTTTCAAAGAGTTACATATAATCCCCAGTAAAGCAGATGTTCTTTTGGAATTTCATCCCCAGCAGAAGTTGTTGATCCAAAGATTCGGTCGGAGTGATCCTTCTTAGCAGAGTTCGTGGATTCAGAGGACAATTTATTTTTGTCATCAGCTGAATTGGTATTTCCTCTCCGGCATTTATTTTGCTGGAGGGACCCCTTTGCATATCATAAGCATTTGCATCGCATCCTAAAAAACATGGCATTTTCATTTGCATTCGAAGCATAAGCCAGGTTTGATACTTTCTTTGCCAGCAGGAGGTGGCATCACTCAGGAGATTTTGGAGGGACGCGTTCCTCATACTTGTACTCCCCGGCAGAGTCTTTTATTTGGACTTCTTCTTCCCCAACGGAGTCATCTTACCAGTAGGTTCTGAAACGAGGTGGTTTAAAACAAAAGTTTTGTTTTCACGTTATCCCCAGTAAAGTCCACTTTAGGTTGGTTATCCTTTGCGGGTATAACTGAGGTTGTATTCGTTTTGTGGGTGCGATAGAGGTCGTATTCGTATTTTATTTGTGGGAGTGATTGAGGTCAGTCTTCCTTTGCGGGTATAATTGAAGTTGTATTCGTTTTGTGGGTGCGATTGAGGTCGTATTCGTATTTTATTCGTGGGAGTGATTGAGGTCAGTCTTCCTTTGCGGGTATAATTGAGGTTGTATTCGTTTTGTGGGTGCGATTGAGGTCTTATTCGTATTTTATTTGTGGGAGTGATTGAGGTCAGTCTTCCTTTGCGGGTATAATTGAAGTTGTATTCGTTTTGTGGGTGCGATTGAGGTCGTATTCGTATTTTATTCGTGGGAGTGATTGAGGTCAGTCTTCCTTTGCGGGTGCAATTGAGGTTGTGTTCGTTTTGTGGGTGCGATTGAGGTCGTATTCGTATTTTATTCGTGGGAGTGATTGAGGCCAGTCTTCCTTTGCGGGTATAATTGAAGTTGTATTCGTTTTGTGGGTACGATTGAGGTCGTATTCGTATTTTATTTGTGGAAGTGATTGAGGTCAGTCTTCCTTTGCGGGTATAATTGAAGTTGTATTCGTTTTGTGGGTGCGATTGAGGTCGTATCCGTATTTTATTCGTGGGAGTGATTGAGGTCAGTCTTCCTTTGCGGGTATAATTGAAGTTGTATTCGTTTTGTGGGTGCGATTGAGGTCGTATTCGTATTTTATTCGTGGGAGTGATTGAGGTCAGTCTTCCTTTGCGGGTGCAATTGAGGTAATGTTCGTTTTGTGGGTGCGATTGAGGTCGTATTCGTATTTTATTCGTGGGAGTGATTGAGGTCAGTCTTCCTTGGCGGGTATAATTGAGGTTGTATTTGTTTTGTGGGTGCGATTGAGGTCGTATTCGTATTTTATTTGTGGGAGTGATTGAGGTCAGTCTTCCTTGGCGGGTATAATTGAGGTTGTATTCGTTTTGTGGGTGCGATTGAAGTCGTATTCGTATTTTATTTGTAGGAGTGATTGAGGTCAGTCTTCCTTTGCGGGTATAATTGAGGTTGTATTCATTTTGTGGGTGCGATTAAGGTCGTGTTCGTATTTTATTTATGGGAGTGATTGAGGTCAGTTTTCCTTTGCGGGCGGTTGAGGTCGTATTCGTTTTCTTGTGGACATGATTGAGGTCGTATTCCCTTTTTCCAGCACGCTCCGTCTCGTTGTTCTCATCACTAGCAAATTTCTGGGGTTCTTTCAGTATTCAATCCCCGTGTATCCCGGAATGTCTGAGAGCCGTTGCTATCATACCACTCAGGACCAAGTTGATTGAATAGGGGCAGCTGTAGCACCCCAAAATTTGCCCTCCTTACTTTTACTAACTGGCTTATGTTTCATTTCATTTTTTACATTATCATGTATGCATATCATTAGCATAGGGTCAAGGTGCTTGAAACAGTTCAAGAAGGTCTTATCTGGTCTACTACATCATCATGGGTTCACAGGTGGCAAGGGATTTCAAGTGGATTACTCCCTCCTAACCAGTGCATGAATTAGGGTTTTGAGATTCTTGGGTTTATTGCTCCAATGGGCAAGCTCTGTGGGTTTTTATCATCAACAAATGGCATATCTTATCTTTGTTGGAGAGGATACACATCATGTTCAGAGGAATTTGGATTTGGAGACTGTGTTATTTCCTCCTAGACTGAGGATGCCACAAACTAGGGTTTGCTATAAAGTCATTTTATTTCTGATTTTTTGGGCAAGACTTGATTCCATGGTATTCCTGGGGTCCCTAAGTATCTAGGAGTGGAAGATTGTCCATCGGTTTGGTTCAGGAGAAGTTCAACTGGCCAATGGATTGAAAATCAGTTAACTTGGTCAAAAAGTCAACTGTGGTCAACACAAAGTCAAACCTCAAGATTTTTGGTCAACATCAAGATTATGGGGTGAAATTCATCATTTTATCAAGGGTTGATCACAATTCATCAAGGAAACCTCAGAATCATCAAGAATCAGAGTTACTAAATTAGGGTTTTTGTAGGAAAAGTCAACTGTACTTTGACCAGGCCTAACTTCCACATACTTCATGAAAATTCCTCAACCAAAGCCCATCTTGAAGGAAATTTAATTCCCTACAACTTTGTGTCTCACAAGCCAAGTCCATAAATGCTTCATTTGGGAGATATGAGCCAAGACATTATAGGTCATTTTGAAAGTCAACAAAAGTCAACCTTTTTCAAAAGCTCATAACTTGAACATGGAAGATCAAATTGACATGGGACCAAAAGTGTTGGTTAGAGGACATCTTGAGGTTTCTAAAAAGTATTAGTTTGCATTAAGGAGCTAAAAATTGAAGGAGTTATGCTTAGTCAAAGTTGGGCAATTTTGAGGAGGCGCACAAAGCAAACTATGCCTAAAATCCAAATTTCGACAAATGGGCCATAAGTTTCTTAAACCAAACTCAAACATAAAGCCATGCACGACCCAAAGAGCATATATTTGATTTTTCCTAATTTTATTTTATTTTTATTGGATTTAATTAGTTAAAATTCAATATTAAATGAAATAATCAAAAATAATTAAACAATGGATTATCCAGGCCCAACTCATCATCAGAAGAATAACCCTAAGTATTTAAAACCCATTCATGCATTGGTTAGGGTTCATGCACGTGAAGTTGGAGGAGTTCTCAAGAAAACCCTAAAAGAGGATTTTGTATTCAAACTCACGATCCACAAGGTCTTTGCCCAAAGTTCTTCCACAAACTTCTTCCTGGTGATCCATAGAGTAGAAATCAACCATCATTCGCAGTCGAAGGCAAGGATTCAGATCATACCATCTCAGGTTGGTGGTTTTTTTCGTGATCATGAAACTCTCCTTTTTTACGTGTATATTGTTGTGTGATTGCCACTGATGAATCTGATATATTTTGTTTCGTGTTTGGACGTGTATACTGGTTGCTTGGTGAGTTTTAAAATTTTGAACCTTACTTGTTTTCGTTCGATCCTCATTGTGTGTTTGTGGTTTGATGAAATGAGCATGATATTTGAGTTCCTGGTGTTTCTCCGGTCAAGATGATATACGCATGTGGTATTTCTGGGAATTTTTATGGTGTCGCTCATCGGAAGAGACGACCGGAGCCCTAGCTTCGGCGTCTGGTTTCTTTTCCGTCCGGCCAAGGGTTGAACGAGGAAGATGAAGCCTCAACCGTCCATCCCGTTGATCCAAGGGTTATTATGGCGCCACCTCTTTGATTTATTTTATTCTGATTGGTTTTCATTTTTAACATATGTGTGTGCATACCCATGTTTCTTATCATGTTCTTGCAATCATGAGTGTACATCATGCTTACTTTCTATTGCGTTTGACTGATCTTATGCGTCTGATGCATCATGTGGACGAGCTTGTGACAACGCATAAAAATGGGAGGATGCACCTCACGTGAGTTTGTATGGCGTTCTGACTGTTGTAGTGTGTGCGTGCTTACTCGGATTACAGTGTGCCTCCAATCTGGTCCTTTGACCTGGCTTACTTTTTTGATTTATTGACCTAGTGTGTAACGTAGGATTGATCTTATGGTTGGTATTAAGTCTGAATGTTGACTGGATGCATGTACTCCTCATTGACTTGCGCTGACTTTTTTTGATTGGGCTGGACTTGCTATTGGCACACCCCCTTTAGCCCATTTCAATTATTCCTCTTCATTTTCTTACTAAATGCACCCCAGCCCTCTTATTTCATTGTTATGTTTATTTTGATTATTACAATCTTCATATTTAATCTTTTAAAATAGTAAATAGCATTTAAAAATCCTAAAAAATTTCATACATCATTTTTGTTATCTTATAAAAATTTTACAAATTTTATTTTTTATTTTTATTTTATTCTTATCATTTAAATTAATTGTTTAATTCGACCTCTTTTTAGTTACACATCTCATGCATACTTGAATTTATTTATTTTAATTCTCCGCAATCATAAAATATTTTTCATTCGTTCTTTTTGCATTCATTCATTAACATATTAAATTGCATAAAAATATTTTTCTTTCATTTTTAAATATTTTTCACATTGCATTTAGGTCCTTCTCTTTGGCACATTGAACCTTATCCCTTATTTGACCTTCGTATGATTATTTGAATGGCTAACACTTTGAATTTTTGCAGGGACTTTTTATATGTTGTTTGTCTCTGGTTGAGGATCCCTTAGGATTAATTTGAGAATTTTAGGAATAATTTTTCTAATTATTGAGTTCGTTTTCACTTGAGATTTTCTTGCAGGCACATCTTTGATCTTATATGATTACCTTGTTTGAAAGGCATTCATGCCATTTGCTTTGAGAGTGTCCCTTTGATTTCTAAATTCATGATTGGATTATGCTTATTATTGTTTGCCCTTATTTATATCTGTTTCTCACTAACCTTTTATGCAGGATCGAGGTAAGTTCCTTAAGGGTATGGATAAGTATCCATGGTCACCCTTACCTTTTCCTCTTTCATCTTTATTCTTTAGGGTTTAGGTCGTCTTCAAGCCTCACTAACCGTAGGTCACCCATGCATGATAACTTTAGGACCCATAGTCTCCCCTTAGAGTTACCCTTGTGTCTTCTCTCTTCTCATCTCAAAATGTCTTTAAAACACTTAATAAGAATAAGGTGTATTGCGCACGAGCCTTAAGTATGGGGAATGAGAAATGAGGGGCTTCCTCTCATCTTTCTAGAGTGCTTAGCGAGCGTCCTGTCTTGGGACGATGCGTTAAGTATTCGCCCCTGTGCCCTAGACTTTGGTGCAATGCAGCTTAGGAACTAACTTAAGCCACTTCTGTCCTAAAAAGCACAAACCAACTTCAAACTTTTCTATCCTTCGGGACCTTCAACCTAAAGGATATTTTCAAAAAGGGCACGTTACCTTCCGTCTGAGTCGCAAACAGGCATCGACCCTAACTGCCGGACGCGAACTTAACGTCGCTCATAAAAAACACAAAAAGAACTTGGTCCGAACTACGTTGACTCTGAATTCCCCATTGCACAAAGGGGGTACGTAGGCCTAGGACGTCGACGTCCTACCGAGTCTGTCTTTGTCTTCCCCTCTCCGTTTAGTACAGCCCTAGATGATAGTATAACTCGCCCTTAGAATAGAAACAAGCGTGGATCCCATCGAGTACGATGGACGCGTGGGGTGCTAACACCTTCCCCTCGCGTAACCGACTCCCGAACCCAGGCTATGGTTGCGATGACCATTCCTTTCCCTCTTCCTCAGGTTTATGCGGTGTTCCCTTTCCCTCTCTTGGGATAAATTTACACGGCTGGCGACTCTGTTTTTCCGCGCCACTCTCCCGTTTGTACCTGGATGAAAATCCCGGGAGCGACAAGAATGTGAGAGAATTGAGAGTGAAGTGTGAGAAATTTGTGTGAAAATGGTTGAGGGTTTGTGAAAATAGTGAAGCTTTGTCTATATAGATTTTTGGTTTGGAGTGTGAGAGGTTTGGAATTAGGCTAGGAGCTAGCTTTGGGTGGTTTGGAATTAGGCAAGGAGTTAGTTACACTTGACTCACTGAGTCAAGTGGTTAACTCGGTTAGTTAGGAAGTTAAATCGGTAGCAATCCCAATGTAAGCTTCAAATCAAAGGTTGACATGCTTAGAAATCAAGGAACATGGTTCACTTGATTCAAAGTGATGCATTGGAGTAAATGTAAGTGGAGTATCTTGAATGGTCTTGGAATATCTAGAAATATCAAGAATGTTCCACACAATGCTAGCACCAAGTATACCCCCAAAAATGTAGAGGAAAAGCAGATGTCATGAAAAGTAGTAAAATTTTCCAAATTTATAAGGGTTAATCTATTAACACTTTTTGCACTGTAAAGTGTTAATAGATTAACCATGCCAAAAAGTGCCCAATTTGCTTGAAAAAGGTGCTTTGGCTACGGTTCCGATTTTAAACCTCTTGCTTTGATGAATAGGCATAGAAACCCTTGTTTTGTGCTTGTGTTGATGATGTGATGACTTTGTGAGGAGGCGATTAATCGGGTTCAGAAAACCTTCCTGCAACAAAATCAAAGAGAAAAAAGTGCGAGTGCGTATGCTAGAGATGGGAATGCACATGCTTATGCAAAAAAGAAAAAAATGCGGTCAAATTTCGGGTTACGACAGCTGCCCCTATTTAATCCACTTGGACCTGAATGTTCGAATTGCGTCAGCTTTCCGGTGATTCGAGGTAGAAGGGGATTAAATAAAAGAGTGGCTCGAAAATTTGGCCGACGGTGACAAAAGAAGAGTTTAATGTTTTAAGGGTTGATAAGTGCGAAGCTTGGCTGAATATCTGTCGGGGAGATGAATCAGTCCAAAAGAAAAGGAGCATGCTTGATGCATATGCTATGTATGTGTGTTCTACACGATGCTTGGTATAATGGTATGCAGCGGTGCAGATGTAGTGTCGCAAGTTGCAGGTTCTGGACCGACCAGAGAGTGAGGAAAGGAATTTGGATGGACCAAAGAATTGAAAAGGTTCTGGAAAAGTTTGCTAGACAAGAACTGGAAAAGTTTGAATAAATCAGACGAGAACTGACTGGATTTTGTAAAGATTGGTAAGACGCGAACTGACTGGATTTTGTAAAGATTGGTCAGACGAGAATTGACTACCAGACAAGAACTGGGATTTAAAGGGATAGATCAGATGGGAACTGATTACCAAATGAGAACTGGATTTTTGGAAAAGTTGGCCAGACGAGAACTGGAAAAGTTTGAATAAATCAGACGAGAACTGACCATCAGCCGAGAACTTAGAATTTGATAAGGACACATGTTTGAACCTGTATGGCGTAATGCTCCATCTTGATGAATATGCTATGCGTTTGAGGATGCAATTCTATGCAATGATGATTATTATATGTAGAATGTCAGTGATTAGGTTTTTAAAGAGGTGTTAAGTATGATCGGGCTTATGTCAAGGCTTCATGCTATGCCAGATGAATGATATGCATGAGTGAAGCGACATGATTAATGCATGAGAAAGGGCTATGCAATGGTTCAAGTGCTTTTGTTGTGGGAGGTGAAAGGGTTGAGGTTAGGGTGCAGCCATAAAGATGTGATTCCCCGACACCTACTTCAGGATCAGCAGTTGTTGATGCACCATTGCTCTGTCTCAAAATAGGGAGAGAATTTGTACTTTGGTAGCATATATCTGCCCCAGTCTGTTGGGTATCTGCATGGATTGCCCCAATCACATGGTAAGAAATAGTTATGTTACAGGATGATCTTGATCCAACTTGCCCCAGTGTATCGAAATAGTATGCCCTTGATTAATCGTTTCTTGGAGAGGTTGACTTCTTGTGCTCTTGAGGTGGCCTGCCCCAATGTGAGCTCTGGAGTGATTTTTCCCATGTCTGATCGATCTTTGGAGGAATGCCCCTGACCAACTGATCTTTGAGAGATTTGTCAAATCTCGACGTGATTGGCTCAGATTGAATGAATATTAAAGTTAGTTGCCCTTTTGCTCAATGAAGTTTTCAGGCGTTTTGCTCTTTAAGGTGATCACACTTTCCATTGTGGAAACTTTATTGATGTCAAGTGCTTGTTCGCAAGTAAAAAGTGTTGGCTTTGAAAATGATAATGTTAATGCTATGCATATGTCAGTTTTGAAATCCAAGTATGTTCACTAAGATTATGACATATAGTGAATGGATCACCATTTAGAATGCCATGTCAGTATCGGCACAAAAGATAAGCAAATCTTTAGGAGTCAGCTTTGACGCAATTTTACCGTAGTATGCTTTCAAAATAAACCCTGCTTCAGTTAGGTCTTTTGAGGGTTGTAACGTGGCCTGGTTCACGGTTTAAGAAGGAAAGGATATAAGGCTCAAAATTTATTTTAACCCACCCATTCTCCTTGGTGTTCTCCACTCTTACGTTCAGCTAGTTTGACACAAGCGTTCACCTTTCAAAGAGGGTTTTGAATGATGGAAGTGACGGTAAAAGGACCGACGAGAGTTTTGGAGCGGCAGTCACTCACCTTTTGTTGTTGTCACATGTGATGACATGAACTTGTTCTTATTGAGGATTTTTCTCTTGATTCTATGTTTTGTTCTTTTTGTTTTCCCTAATTTTTTAGTAGACTGATTATTTTGACTTTGTAGTCTACCGGGATGCCCTAATTTTTATCTAAGTCATTTGTTTTTTTGACTTAGCGGGCTTTTTTCTTTTTTGTTTTTGTTTTCTTGTTTTTTTTTGAACAAAATTGTGCGACATGTGTTTGTTTGATTTGTAAGGGTGAATTGTGAATGCCTCATTCCTTTGGTCGGTGAGGGATAACCATTGTGGATTTGTGATTCTTCTGACCTCTTGCGAGGGATAGGATGTGATTGATCCGCAGATGAGGTAATCCTCTTTTGAAATTTGAATGCATGGTCAAACTAGTTGAAGACTACCCTGCCCCTGGTTAAGATTGAGGGTTTGTGTATACAGAAAGAAACTCATACTTCAAGGGCCAAAGGGGTTGAATAAGGATTATCTTCCTTATACCTCCAGTGTTTGGGGATTTGAACAAATGCCTTACATCGTCAGCAAGTTTTTATTCAAAAGCATACAGACAGTGATCTCACGTCTTTTTTATTTCATCATTCTTTTTTTGATTTTGCCTGATCAAATATGTGATACAGATAAAAAGTATGAGTGAACACGAATGAATTTATTCAAAACATGCATATTCATTTCATTGTTATTACCATCTGAAAACAAACAAGTTTTACAAGTGAACAATGCTAGACAAAAAAAAAGATTACAAATGGGAAAGATGGAATGACATGATGGTTCCCGATGTTGAAGAAGTGCTCACAGGCTTAATTAATTATTCCAAGGGACGCTTTTGCAATTTTGGCATCTACACGAACAAGGAATTTCCGTTCACCCACAGTTTCTCACCTTGAACGGTTAAGTGCTTCTTGTTAATCAACTGTTGGACTTTAGCTTTAAAAGCGTTGCAATCCTCAATCGAATGTCCAGCTGACCCAGCATGATATCCGTATTGCACATTGGGATCATAACCAGGTGGGAATGGTTCTGGAGGAGGCTTTAGAGCTTTAAGAACCACCTGCGGGTTCTGAACCAGATATGGGAGAAGTTGACTGTATGTTACAGGAATCGGATCTAGAGGAGCATTCCTTCGTTCTAGATTGTTTTGGGGTTTGTGCTGGTTCTGACGCTTTCGGCCTTGGGCTTGCTGATTATGAGCCTGAGGAGGCTGTTGATATTGGGTTGCAGCAACATGCGAGAATGAATAGTATGACATAGGAGCCCGAGGTGCTTGAGGATGAATCTGCCGAGTAGCATATTGCAGGAACACTTAAGCAGGGTGCATCAAACTAGGATTAACTATCCGATTAACAGTCTGACCAGATGGGATCCCATACGGTGCGTAGGGTTCCTCAAGATAAACAACTGGAGGTGCAACAACATAGGGTGCCCCAGGATAGGCAAAAGGCATTCCAGAGTTAGCAGACTGAAAACCTTGGTAGGGGTATTGCCCAATAGGTTGAACAACTGGAGGAATCTGAATATGAGTAGAAGGACCTCTATTCTTAGCTTCGGCAGATGTTTCAGCAATCACAGGTGCAAACTTCTGGCAAGTCTTCTCTGTAAAGCAAATCAAGTTCTGATCGAGGAGCTCTTGGACTTTGTTCTTAAAGATGACACAGGCTTCTGTAGAATGCCTCACATATCCAGCATGGTATCCACATGTGGCATTAGGATCATGTTTAGGGTGATAAGGAAACTTGGCTGGCGCGATCTCTTTAGGAACTATTGCCCCAGCATGAATCAAAACAGGCAGTAGATGCGTCTAAGTCACGGGAATTAGATCAAGACGAGGACGTCTCCTTCCTTGATTGTTGTTCCCTTTGCTGATTTGCCTACGCTTTTGTTTCTGATTTCCTTGAGTGGTCTTCTGATTAGACAAGGGGTGAACTGGCAGATTTCTTGCATCCACATTAATGATCTTATCCACCTTTGGTCTATTCTGGGCTTGCTCATCAATCACAACCTGATCAGAGGAGTTCATTGTCATACTGTCCAGAAGTAGTTCCACAACCATGTCAACCTTACCTTCCTTGCGCATTGTGCTCTCATACCCAACATGTTAAATGATTCTTTGGCTTTCGGCGTCGGAGAATCGTTTTCTTTGGGATGATGAAGGGAAGAAAGTGAGCTTTTTTAGGTTTGTAAGTAGGCAATGCAAATGTATGTATGCACATGTTGTTCATGCAGGCGGAATGCAAATGAGATATGCAACACCAATGATGCAAAGGTTAGATGATGCAAAAGTTCAGCATACATATGATGATGCAATAACTCATGTTCAAAAGTTAAGCATACATGATGATGCAATAACATTATGTAAAAAAGGTAA
This sequence comes from Lathyrus tuberosus, assembly GCA_022829125.1. Taxonomy (NCBI): domain Eukaryota; kingdom Viridiplantae; phylum Streptophyta; class Magnoliopsida; order Fabales; family Fabaceae; genus Lathyrus; species Lathyrus tuberosus. The sequence goes on from JALAZF010000504.1 coordinate 756,023, forward strand.
GTTAGAGATGCAACATCTTCTGCATAATCTGCCATGTAACTCTGCGTGGGTGCAAAGATCTGACGTGCGTGAGAGAACAAAGGTATGAAGAGGCTTATTTTCCTGCAAAAACCCATATCCCCCTCACATGTGTGATCTAGACGCAACAAAGTGGTTGTAGCACCCCAAAATTTGCCCTCCTTACTTTAGTTCTAACTGGCTTATGTTTCATTTCATTTTTGCATTATCATGTGTGCATATCATTGGTTCTTAGCATGGGGTCAAGGTGCTTGAGGCAGTTCAAAAGGAGAAGGTGTTCTTCAAAGGGTCAAGCAAAAGTCCATATAGTGTCCAAGGGATCCTATTTGGTCTATCACATCATCAGGAGTTCACAATTGGCAAGAGATCTCAAGTGAACCACTCTCTCCTAACCAGTGCAGGAATTAGGGTTTTGAGATTCTTAGGTTTATTGCTCCAACGGGCAAGCTTCTTGGGTTTTTATCATCACCAAATGGCACATCTTATCTTTGTTGGAGAGGATACACATCATATTCAGAGGAATTTGGATTTGGAGACTGTGCTATTTCCTCTTAGACTAAGGGTACCAAAATTAGGGTTTGCTATAAAGTCAGTTTATTTCTGATTTTTTGGGCAAGACTTGATTCCATGGTATTCCTTGGGTCCCTAAGTATCTAGGAATGGAAAATTGTCCATCAGTTTGGTTCAGGAGAGGTTCAATTGGTCAATTGATTGGGAATCAGGAGAATTGGGGAAAAGTCAACAGTGAGAGGGGAAGTCAACTGTGAAATTTTGAGGTTCTCTTCAAGCTGGTCTTCAAGGGTCAGGTTTCATACCATTTATCAAGAATCAAGGGTTGGTACAAAAGTTACTAAATATGGAAATGACCTATAATTTGAAAGTTTCCATTTTTGGCAAGTTTCTACACTTTATTCAACTTAACTTTTCATTATCAAGGAAGCTTCAAATGAATTTTTCTTAAACATGAAAGTTGAAGATCTTTTTCTCCCCTTTCCAACAAGTACTAGATGGTCTCCATATCATTTATGAAACTCAAGTTATGATCAAAAGAAGGCAAGGTGGTTTTTAGGGTTTCCTTATGGTTCCATTTTCACAACTTTTGCATTTTGGGACATAGTGGCCTATAATTGATTCCTTTGTTTCAAGCCACATTCTAGCATCAAAGTACAATCCATAAGAATCATTTTTGGCCTTTGAATCAAGTGGATCCATGGTTTATTCGTCACTTATTTTCCATTATGCAAAATTGCAAGATCATTGAAAACTCATGAACCAAGACATCTCAAGGCCCAAATCCAATTCAGGTGTGATTAGCAATTGTTAAATAAGTGATCCATCATCAAGGGTTTGGATATACATGCATGGAGGAGGGTGTATTTCACATTATGCAAATTTCCAAAATCACCCAAAACTCATTAAGTGAGGAATTAACAAGGCCCAAGTGATGATCAGTGGATTAAACCTAGGTATTTAAGCTAACTCATGCACTGGTTTGGAGGGAGAACACGTGATTTTGAGGAGAACAAAGTTTGAACCCTAAAAGTTTCTCTCCTTCGAATCTCACAATTCCTTAGAGCTTTTCCAAAACTTCTTTCACCATCAGAACCCTTGGGATCCATAGAGCACAAACCATCCATCGTTTGAAGCTAATAGCAAGGGAATAGGCTGCGTGATCTCAGGTCAGTGATATTTTTCATGATCCTAAAACTCATCTTTTAAACGTGCATGATGATCTGTGGTGTGTACCGTTGATTCTGATGTGTTTTTCTTTGAGTTTAGACGCATGGCATGGTTGTATCGTGAGTTTCAAAGTTTTGGACCTAACCTTTTTTCATTCGTGTTGCCTTATGTGTTGTTTATTTGCAAATTTTAATCAAATTCTGGTCAAGAAGGTGTGCTTTTTTACATTTTCTGGGTTCTTTTGAGTTGCAGGTGGCCGGAACCCTAGCTCCGGCGACTGGTGAGGGTTCCGGCGAGGTTAGGGTTTGGAGGTAGGTGACGCAATCGTGGCCGTCCATTATCGTGATCCAAGGGCCCTCGTTATGCCACGTTTTTTATTTTTGAGTTTTTTTTCTGATGATTGTGTGTTTATTACCCCATGGTTGTTATCGTGTGCACCCAATCATGTTCTCTCATTTTATTTACTTTTTTATTTTGTTGACTTGTTTACGTGCGTCCGATGAATCATGTGATGGAGAGAGTGACAACACATTAAAAGAATCATGTGCCGTGCACGTGGGATTCCATGGTATGCTGAGTGACTTTATGTGCGTGTGTGTACGTTAATTATGGTGTCTCTTGTGATCTTGAACACTCATCACGATTACCTTTTATTTGGTTGACTTAATGGGGAACGTGAGATTAATCCAATGGTGTGTATTGAGTCTGCATGTTGACTATTTCCATGTGTTCCTCTTTTTTATTCGCTGATTTTTTTTATTGGAGTGGGCTTGCTCTTCGCACCCCACTTTTGGGCCCAGGTTCATTTTCAACGTATTTGGATTACTGTTTACACCCCCCTTGCTTATTTCTTTATTTTTATTTTTATTTAATTATTGCGTTTCATTTTAATTTTTTTAAAAATAGTTTCTTGCATTAAAAAATTCCCAAAAAATTCATGAGTCACATTTAGCATTTTATAAAATTTTCTCAAATTTTATTTTTTCATTTTATTTTATTTTTAGCATCTGAATTAATTATTTGAATAATTTCCTTTTGAATTTAATCCATGCATGCATATTCTAACTTGTGGAATTTATTTCTCATCATCCATGAAACATTTTGAGTCCATTCTTTTTGAATTGTTTCACCAACACATTGAATTGCATTAAAACATTTTTCTCACATTTTTAAAACTTTTTCATATTGCACTTTGGTCCCTCTCTTTTGCATATTGAATCATGTTTCCTGTGTGGTCTTTGCCTATTTGTTTGAGGTACTTAACTTGTGAATTTTTGTGAGATATTTTGGCATGTGATGAGTTTCTGACTTAGGTCATTTGTGTTCTGATTTCCCAATTTTAGAATGTTATTTGGTATTTGTTTGATTATTTGTGCTTAAGTGACTTATGCATGATTATGTCTTGACACCTCCTCGCACAAGTTGACTTGCTACGTCCGTTTGCTTGAGTTTCTTGTTGGTTCTTTGTATGTGCATTTGATATGATGTGCTTGCTGCTATTTTATTTCATCTCTTCTTTTCCTTCTCATTCTTTTTCTTCTCTTTCACTCTCTTCCTCCCATGGATCTCAAGACTTGTTTAAGTCTTGGATTCTCTCCCTTAGAGCTACCCAGCCCAACTTAATTTTTGATTAAGTTTGGAGTAGGATTATCATTAGGTTCTAGGTAGTTGTTTCCTTAAACCTCACTAACCATAGGTCATCCATGCATGATAACATTAGGACTCTTAGTCTCCCTTTAGAGTTTCCTTTGTGTCTTCTCTCTTCTCATCTCAAAACTTCTTGAAAACACTTAATAAAGATAAAGTGTATTGCGCACGAGCCTTAAGCGTGGGGAATGAGACATGAGGGGCTTCCTCTCATCTTTCTAGAGTGGTTAGCGAGCGTCCTGTCTTGGGACGATTCGTTAAGTAGTCGTCCCTGTGCCCTAGACTTTGGTGCAATGCAAGTTATGAACTAACTCAAGTCACTTCTGTCTTAAAAAGTACAAACAAACTTTAAACCTTTTTGTCCTTCGGGATTGTCAAACTAAAGGCTATTTTCAAAAAGGGCACATTACTTTCCGTCTGAGTCGCAAACAGGCATCGACCCTAACTACCGGACGCGAACTTAACATCGCTCATAAAAAACACCAAAAGAACTTGGTCCGAACTACGTTGACTCTGAATTTCCCATTGCACAAAGGGAGTACGTAGGCCTAGGACGTCGACGTCCTACCGAGTCTGTCTTTGTTTTCCCCTTCCTCGTGTCAGTACAACCATAGATTTTAGGATAACTCACCCTTAGAATAGACAACAAGCGTGGATCCCATCGAGTACGATGGACGCGTGGGGTGCTAGCACCTTCCCCTCACGTAACCGACTCCCAAACCCAGGCTATGGTTGCGATGACAATTCCTTTCCCTCTTCCTCAGGTTTATGCGGTGTTCCCTTTCCCTCTCTTGGGATAAATTTACACGGCTGGCGACTCTGTTTTCTGCGCCACTTTCGCGTTTGTACGTGGATGAAAATCCTGGGAGCGTCAGCTGGCGACTCTGCTGGGGACTCTGGTTGACCTATGTTGGTCCATCCCCTTTAGCGAGTCAATCCTAGCGCTTGTTTGTTTTTTTGTTGGGTGTTTATTTGTTGTGCTTTATTATGTTGTATATTACCGTTTTACAGCTTTTACTGCATTGCATTTCATTTTTATTACTGTCATACTGGATATTGCTGTGTTGTGCTGGCTGTTTCTGTTTGGTAGGTTGGGTTGTTCTGAGAGATAAGCCCAATACCCAGGCTTGAGTACACCCTAGGACTAGAGTGGAGAGTAGTGGGACCTACGTGCCCGCTTGGTACATTTGTGTGTTCACGAAATTCACAACCAGACGAGGCTATCTTGGGACGCATTCTAACGTGTGTGTCTTGTGCATGTTAGGGTGTTGATCTAGAGAGCTGTCGACTCTAGTGACCGATCATCGAGGACCTTAGTGGAAACATCCCTCTTTAGCGGTGACAGTGGCAGACCACATTCTGTGGCAAACCCATTCGCACCCAAGGGCCCACTTTGGAACTCGCATAGGATGGCCCCTATCTTTCGAAGAGAATCAGTGGAGGCACTCCTCGATTGACGATAGTACTGTACCCCGAGGGATGAATGTACTATTGTTTCTCGACCTCAGTGCCAGAAGCTGAGGACCTTCCGTTTTGGAGAATCAGTTGAGGCCTCCTCGATTGATGATGATGCCAAACCAGAAATGGTGAACGTATCATCATTTCTCAAACTGAGAGCCCGGGATACTGAACATCCTAGTACCTACACGTGAGAGGGGATGGGTGTTTGCAGGTTTGCAGGAAACCGAAACCTTCAACCTACCCGGTTTTCTGGATTTCTCATCAGTGTTTGATTATCTGGGTTCCTGGTTATCTCAGTGGTTCAGTATTTTGGAATTCCGGTTTTCTGGGTTGTGGTTCTCATTCAGTTACCAGCACGGCACGTCCAGCAGTGTTGCCTTGATCCCATGTTTGCATGAGCATATCATTTTTCTTGCATTCTGACATGTTTGACATTTTTCAGGGCTTGCATCTTACTCTTGATTTCGGTTTTCTGAGGTTGCCTTAACATAGACGTCTAGAGAAAGAAGACTATTGCTTATTCGTTCCCAGACCCGACCTTAACGTTGATTCACAAGCTGATTAGTATGGCTGGTCCCGGAGTTCGTACAGAGTTCAGTGGAGGGTATGGGAGACTTCTGAAGCTTGTCTACAATATCTCCAAGTATGAGAAGGATGCCATTCATATACTTCTTCAGTTTTACGATCCGTCTTTGCGTTGCTTTACTTTCCCAGACTACATCTTGGCCCCAACGTTGGAGGAGTTCTCATTTATTTTGGGAATCCCCATCAGGCATGACATAGTATTCTTTTCTGAAGAACACCCCGGGATAAAAGAAATGGCTATTGCTCTTCATATTAGTGAATCCGTTCCGAGCAGTAATATTGAGGAGAAACAATGAGCTAAGGGTTTCTTATTGAAGTTCTTGTTTGATCAAGCTTGCATACATGTTAAAGAGAAGAATTGGACTGCTTTCCAAGCTATTCTGGCTATGTGCATCTATGGGATTGTCCTGTTTCCCAATGTTCCTGATCTGGTGGATATGCATGCTGTCAGAATCTTTATTTCAAAGAATCCTATACCTACCTTGCTAGGTGATGTGTATCACTCAGTCCACTACAAGAATGAAAATAGGCATGGAAAAACCGTGAGTTGTTGTCCACCGCTCTTATCTACTTGGTTTCTGAGTCATCTCCCCAAAGCTGGCGCCTTCGTTGATACGAAAGATTCTCAGAAGTGGTCAAAGAGGATGATGGGCTTGATTGCCGACAACATTGTCTGGTTCAACCATGACTTGCTAGGAATGGAGATTATTTGCAAGTGCGGAGAATTCCCTAATGTACCCTTGATAGGGAAAAGAGGTGGAATTAACTATAATCCTTCCCTTGTTATCAAGCAGTTTGGTTATCCATTGAGAGGTCCACCTGAAGAGCGAGATGTCAGAGAGTCCTTATTCTTCAATGGTAGTGGGGATCAAGAGATGATAAGGAAGATTGTGAATGCTTGGAAGCAGGTGACCAAGAGGGGAAAAACTTCATTCGGGAAATGTAACAACCGGGCTTTTCCTTCCTATGAAGAGTGGATTAAGAAGAGAGCTGAAGAGGAGCTTCTTCCCTTCCCGGTAGAACCACCATCTTACCCCTTGCTGATTGAGCCTCCAACCACAGTTGAGATAAAGAAGTTTAACAAGTTGTGGGCTGAAAAGGAAAAGCTGCGAGAAGAAAATAGTGAGCTACAAAGAGAGATTTATCAGTTGAAACATGAGCGGGGTGAAGCTGTTCATATCGTCGAGTTGAAGACAGAGCTTCTCGCTAAGGTAGAAAAGGAGCTAGCTGACAAGGTCGCAGCCAGACAAAGGATGAAGCAAGCTCTAGAGGGTATCAGTAAGGTTCTCAAGTCTAAGAATGAGGAATTGGCCGAGGCTTTATTAAAAATTCACAAGTTCAATGCTCACCGAGACACTGCAATAGCTGAGAATAAGTGAAAGAAAGATGATTATCTAGCTCAGATTGATCAGTTGAAGTTGAAGCTCAAGAAAAAAGACGATGAGATCCTATCAGGGGTATTCCAGAGGCAAGCAGTCGAGGGTCAACTCAATGAAGCCATAGCCTCCATAGAGGAACTGAAGATCCAAGCTGAAGTGAAGAGACCTAGAAACGAGGGTCTTAACATGGATGGTGTTTCTGGAGAAGACGCATGGGAGTTGCATTGCCGATACTTGGAAGGGATCATGCATAGGAGAGATGTTCTCATTCAAGAGATAATTCAGAGACCGAAGCATCCTGACACTAAAAAGTTGTTCAAGGAAATTCAAGACTGGAGCAAAGAGCATAATGGATGGGGGGATTGACGCTTGTGGACTTTGATGACATGCCATAGTTTTCTATTTTCTTTCATTATTTGGACCACCGCCAGGCTTGTTGGTTGGGATCTATGATTATTGTGTTCAGACTTGTTATCTCAGATTTGTGATTGTTGACATTTGGTTTTCCTCTGGTTTTCTTAATATATGAGCAGAAGTCCCGTTATATCTTATTGTTAAACTGGAATCAAGGGGTGGATCGTCCTGCGAATTTCTCAACATGTTCATTTGCATTTGCATATTCATAATCATTTTGCATAATCATTTTGCATAACAGGTGTTTATCTCTGGTGTTCTTACTTTGTTCTCCTCCACAGTTCAGGATTGATCAGCCAGTTCATCGGTATTCTACTCAGTCTGTGATAACCAGAGGATGGCCATGGAACAACTCCATGCAGAGATGCTTGAAATGAAGGTTCAGATGAGGCAATTTAGGGAAGACATGCTGGTCCTGTCCCAGGAGCAGAAGATGCTGAAGGAGGAGGTCAATCAGATGAAGACTCAGATGGGTTTGATCATGGAAATTTTGAATATAGTGTTAAAGAAGGAAAACAGTCCTGTGCTCGCTTCCGCAACAGAAGTCCTTAATCCTCCCATTTCTGTGGGATGTGCTCTAGATCATGGATTTCCTCGTGAATCCCCTCCACAACCTTTTGCTGCAGAAGCTCCACGTCAGCAACCTTTGTTTGTGCCTTAGCCAAATGCGAAAAGGAAAGTGCAAGCGCAGGTGAGGCGTCCAAATCAGCATTGACAGCAGAATTATCAGCAGCAGGGGGAACCGAGACCAAGAAGGCCCAAGAGGATATTTGATCCACTCCCTGTTCCTCACAGCCATGTTCTTGCCCGTCTACTTGAAAGTTCTCTGGTTCAACTAAGGGATGCCAAGCCTGTTCCCGACCCTATTCCTCCTGATTATGATCTGGATGCCTGATGTGAATATCACTCAGACACACTGGGTCATTCAATTGAAAATTGCAACGTGTTCAAGCACAAGGTGCAAGACCTGGTAGACTCAAAGATCATTGCATTCACTGAAGATGATGTGTATATTAATTAAAGCCTCCTTGCTCAAGCGAGCACTCAGTCTGCAAGTACGTCCAGACAGAATCAAGCTTCCTCGGCAATGGCAATCTTCAGCTTCTTTACTGTATTTTCATTTGTGGTTTTTTCATTTCTTGTTAAAGCATTGTATGCATGTAGGACTTGTTTGTTTTTAATGACAATCATAATACAATGAGCATGTTTTTTTTGAAGTAATCCATTCGTGTTCACTCTTAAATGTTTATACGCACTGCAATACCAATTTTCTTGTCTAGAACTCTCGAGGGAGGATGACGAAATAAGAGCGCAGATTTCTAATGGTGCGCTTTTGGATAAAACCCTGTTAAGGATGTACAGGCATTGTTTCCAATTCACAAACACTGGAGATATAAGGGAGATAGACCCTCGTTAACCCCTTTGAGCCTTGAAGTAGGAGCTGCTTTCGTACGAAAAAACCCTCATACTTAACCCAGGGGCAGGGTAAGCGTCAGTTAGTTTGACCGAGCGTTCAAATTCCAAGGAGAGTGTGCATCCGAGGAACCATTACCTTCTATCCCACCGTCAAGAGGTCAAGAGATGTGAAACCACAATGGTTATCCATCAACAATCAAGGAGTGAGGCAGTCACAACTCTTACAAGCAAGTAAGACAACTAGTGTCACACGCTTTGTTCAGAAAAGGGGAATAAAAAAAAAGAGGAAAGCCCGCTGAGTCGAAACTTGAAAACAAGCGACTTAGGCAAAAGTTAGGGCGTCCCGCTGGACTTCAAAATCAAAAAAATCAAAAGAGTCAGTCCAGGAAAAAATTAGGGATCAAAAAAGCAAAAGAAAGAAAAAGCGAAAAGCGAAAAGGATTACAAAAGAAAATCCTCGATAAGAACAAATTCGTGTGATTACAGACACAAAAGATAAAAAGGGGTGACTGTCACTCCAAAACATCCTTAGGTGTCAAACCATTAGTGGCATGGGTTCCTTAAGGATCGTAAACCTTTTGAGAGATGAGCGTTTGTGTCAGATTAACTGAACATAGGACTGGAGAACATCACGAAGAGTGGGTGGGCACCGATAAATTTTGAGCCATAAATCCTTTTTCTGAAACCGTGAACCAGACCACATTACAACCCTTAAAAGTCCTAATTGAAACAGGGTTTATTCTGAAAGCGTACTTCAACAGGATAGCGTTCCTGACTCCTATGAGTTGTGCTAATAAGATTCGTTGGTATTGCATGTGCGCATTGTTTTTCCATTCAAAAATCAAGGTCGCATCCCAGCTAGTGATTCGTTCATAAGGCTTGGCGACACCTTTTCAATAAAGCTTCAAGGTTAACATGAGTGTTGCATTAGAATTGTCATTTTCATGATAAACATTTTCTGCTTGTATGTGTTTGATATCCAAGAAGCTTACACGATGAACGACAGTCGAGAAGCTCGATCATGCCAAGATGGGATGGTGAAAACTCCGAAGGACAATCATGTCAAGGGGTATGTGGCCAAGAGACTGCGCGCAGCCTGGGGGGTTCCCGATAAATGGTGATAAGATGCAGCCAATCTGGAGCAGTCACGCTGAAAACTCTCCCTAAAGCAGCCAAACAGGGGCAATCAGGTCGATTTGACAAATCTCTGTAAGATTAGTCAGGGGAAAAGTTCCTTCAAGACTTGGGGCAGGCCACCTCTAGAGCGTGAGAAATTGTCCACTCCTGGAAATGGTTAATTGAAAACACCTCTTCAAAGTTCAGAATACTGGGACAGAGTATTTTCAAGTCATTACAAATCCTTTCGAGGTAATGTACTTCATGGATTATGAAGTCTGGGGCAGTTATATCAAGATTTGATAAATCTCTCCAAGAGTTTGAAGACCCTGGGGAAGTGCGAACGCCAGGTCTTCTATAAAATCCTCTTGAGATGATTTCTTCCATTAGACATGGTGGTCTGGGGCAAGTGGAAAGTTCAAAGGGCCGTTTATGACCTTAGAGACAAGTCAGGTTGAAGGGCAACAACATTGTACTCCCCCAGTAGGGTTGCTCTCCCCAGGATTAAGATTGCACCTTTCCTCAGCAGAGCAGACCTTCTCCAGCAGGAGACTTGGGAAGTATTTTCTCTGGATCAAGACGTTATCTCCCCACAGAATCAGGGTGTTCACTTTCCCCATCCAGTCAGGAAGCGTGCTTTCACCGACAATGTCATATTCTAACCCCCAACAAGGTGGGAGTAAAGTCATTCCCCCCATCAGCAGGCTAGGTTCAGTAGTATCCCCAAGCAGGATGGTATTATGGACTGTTTTCCCTAAGCAGGATGGTATTATGGGTTGGCATTCCCCAGCAGGTCTTAAGCCCATCTGTTATTGGCAATCCTCAGTAACAGACTTCCGGTTCTGTTATTGGCATTCATTCTCAACTCCCCCAGCAGAGGAGGAATCTCACGTTCGATGTCACCTTCAGTAAAGGACATGTGTAATCCCTGGTAGAGTGTATATGCTTTTGGATTTCATCCCCGGCAGAAGTTGTGGATCCAAAGAGTCGGTCAGTGTGATCCTTCTCAGCAGAGTTCCTGGATTCAGAGGACAATTTATTTTTGTCATCCCCAGTTGAATTGGTCTTTTCTCTCCAGCATTTATTTTGCTGGATGGACCCTTTTTTGCATATCATAAGCATTTTGCATTGCATCCTTAAATGCGTAGCATTTTCACTTCGTGTGGAGCATTACGGCAAAATTCAAACATAGGCATCCAAAGCATAAGCCAGGTTTGAGTTTTCCTTCGTCAGGAAAAAGCAGATTTCGGAGAATATCATTCGACTTTACTCCACAAAGTGTTGGGTTTAGTCATTCAAAGCAACATTTGACATTCCCTTGCAGAGTTGTTTGCCAGGAGCATTAATCTATGATTTCATTTTTACCCCTTCGTCCAGGTGGTCCTTTGGTTTGTTCCCTCAGCACCCGTCCGTGTTCGAACCTTTTAAGCCAATGCCCGTCCGTATTGACTTTTGACGCCCGTCCGTGTCCTTTCAGCACCCGTCAGTGTTTGAACCTTTTAAGCCAATGCCCGTCTGCATTGACATTTGACGCCCGTCCGTGTCCTTTTAGCACCCGTCCGTGTTTGAACCTTTTAAGCCAATGCCCGTCTGCATTGACATTTGACGCCCGTCCGTGTCCTTTCAGCACCCGTCCGTGTTTGAACCTTTAAAGCCAATGCCCGTCCGTATTGACTTTTGACGCCCGTCTGTGTCCTTTCAGCATCCTTCCGTGTTTGAACCTTTTAAGCCAATGCCCGTCTACATTGACATTTGACGCCCGTCTGTGTCCTTTCAGGACCCGTCCGTGTTTGAACCTTTTAAGCCAATGCCCGTCCGTATTGACTTTTGACGCTCGTCCGTGTCCTTTCAGCACCCGTCCGTGTTTAAACCTTTTAAGCCAATGCCCGTCCGTATTGACTTTTGACGCCCGTCCGTGTCCTTTCAGCACCCGTCCGTGTTTGAACCTTTTAAGCTAATGCCCGTCTGCATTGACTTTTGACGCCCGTCCGTGTCCTTTCAGCACCCGTCCATGTTTGAATCTTTGTTTCAATGCCTGTTCACATTGACGCCCGTCCGTGTCCTTTCAGCACCCGTCAGTGTTTGAATCTTTGTTTCAATGCCCGTCCGCATTGACTTTTGACGCCCGTCCGTGTCCTTTTAGCACCCGTCTGTGTTTGAAATTTTGTTTCAATACCTGTCCGTATTGACCTTTTAATGACACCCGTCCGTGTTGCCTTCCATTCCCCAGCGAGATTAATCCCCAATAAATTTACCTTTTACACCCGTCCGTGTACCTTTTCGATACCCCTCCGTATTGAATCCTTTTACACCCGTCCGTGTACCTTTTCGATACCCGTCCGTATTGAACCTTTTACACCCGTCCGTGTACCTTTTAGATACCCGTCCGTATTGAACCTTTTACACCCGTCCGTGTACCTTTTCGATACCCGTCCGTATTGAATCCTTTTACACCTGTCCGTGTACCTTTTCGATACTCGTCCGTATTGAACCTTTCACACCCGTCCGTGTACCTTTTCGATACCCGTCCGTATTGAAACCTTTTACACCCGTCTGTATTAACCTTCTACACCCGTCCGTGTACCTTTTCGATACCCGTCCGTATTGATCCCTTTAAACCCGTTCGTGTATCTTCTCAGTACCCATCCGTATCTGGTATCTTTGACTCCTTGACACCTGTCCGTGTTTATCCCCAGCATAGTTAACACTCGTTTGTGTTTATTTCATGACATTTCAATACATCGTTCATAGTGGTTTCCAACACTCGTACGTGTTGTGACAAGTGCAACAGTTATTGCTTGTTCCCCAGTGGAGTCGTCCCTCCTTTGAAGATTGCAAATTTCAGGTTTCTTTTGGTATTCAATCCCCGTGAATCCTTTGAACGCATGACAACCGTTGCTATCATATCTGCAGGACCAAGTTGATTGAATAGGGGCAGTTGTAGCACCCCAAAATTTTCCCTCCTTACTTTAGTACTAACTGGCTTATGTTTCATTTCATTTTTGCATTATCATGTGTGCATATCATTGGTTCTTAGCATGGGGTCAAGGTGCTTGAGGCAGTTCAAAAGGAGAAGGTGTTCTTCAAAGGGTCAAGCAAAAGTCCATATAGTGTCCAAGGGATCCTATTTGGTCTATCACATCATCAGGAGTTCACAATTGGCAAGAGATCTCAAGTGAACCACTCTCTCCTAACCAGTGCAGGAATTAGGGTTTTGAGATTCTTGGGTTTATTGCTCCAATGGGCAAGCTTATTGGGTTTTTATCATTACCAAATGGTACATCTTATCTTTGTTGGAGAGGATACACATCATATTCAGAGGAATTTGGATTTGGAGACTGTGTTATTTCCTCCTAGACTGAGGGTACCAAAATCAGGGTTTGCTATAAAGTCAGTTTATTTCTAATTTTTTGGGCAAGACTTGATTCCATGGTATTCCTTGGGTCCCTAAGTATCTAGGAATGGAAAATTATCCATCAGTTTGGTTCAGGAGAGGTTCAATTGGTCAATTGATTGGGAATAAGGAGAATTGGGGAAAAGTCAACAGTGAGAGCGGAAGTCAACTGTGAAATTTTGAGGTTCTCTTCAAGGTTTTCAAGGTCCCACATCCTCATATGGTCTTCAAGGGTCAGGTTTTATACCATTTATCAAGAATCAAGGGTTGGTACAAAAGTTACTAAATATGGAAATGACCTATAATTTGAAAGTTTCCATTTTTGGCAAGTTTTTACACTTCATTCAACTTGACTTTTCATTATCAAGGAAGCTTCAAATGAATTTTTCTTAAACATGAAAGTTGAAGATATTTTTCTCCCCTTTCCATCAAGTACTAGATGATCTCCATATCATTTATGAAACTCAAGTTATGATCAAAAGAAGGCAAGGTGCTTTTTAGGGTTTCCTTATGGTTCCATTTTCACAACTTTTGCATTTTGGGACATAGTGACCTATAATTGATTCCTTTGTTTCAAGCCACATTCTAGCATCAAAGTACAATCCATAAGAATCATTTTTGGCCTTTGAATCAAGTGGATCCATGGTTTATTCATCACTTATTTTCCATTATGCAAAATTGCAAGATCATTGAAAACTCATGAACCAAGACATCTCAAGGCCCAAATCCAATTCAGGTGTGATTAGCAATTGTTAAATAAGTGATCCATCATCAAGGGTTTGGATATACATGCATGGAGGAGAGTGTATTTCACATTATGCAAATTTCCAAAATCACCCAAAACTCATTAAGTGAGGAATTAACAAGGCCCAAGTGATGATCAGTGGATTAAACCTAGGTATTTAAGCTAACTCATGCACTGGTTGGGAGGGAGAACACGTGATTTTGAGGAGAACAAAGTTTGAACCCTAAAAGCTTTTCTCCTTCGAATCTCACAATTCCTTAGAGCTTTTCCAAAACTTCTTTCACCATCAGAACCCTTGGGATCCATAGAGCACAAACCATCCATCGTTTGAAGCTAATAGCAAGCGAATAGGCTGCGTGATCTCAGGTCAGTGATATTTTTCATGATCCTAAAACTCTTCTTTTAAACGTGCATGATGATCTGTGGTGTGTACTGATGATTCTGATGTGTTTTTCTTTGAGTTTGAATGCATGGCATGGTTGTATCGTGAGTTTCAAAGTTTTGGACCTAACCTTTTTTCATTCGTGTTGCCTTATGTGTTGTTTATTTGCAAATTTTAATGTGATATTTGGAATCCTCATCAAATTCTGGTCAAGAAGGTGTGCTTGTTTGCATTTTCTGGGTTCTTTTGAGTTGCAGGTGGCCGAAAGTGGTGGCCGGAACCCTAGCTCCGGCGACTGGTGAGGGTTCCGGCGAGGTTAGGGTTTGGAGGTAGGTGACGCAATCGTGGCCGTCCATTATCGTGATCCAAGGGCCCTCGTTGTGCCACGTTTTTTATTTTTGAGTTTTTATTCTGATGATTGCGTGTTTATTACCCCATGGTTGTTATCGTGTTCACCCAATCATGTTCTCTCATTTTATTTACTTTTTTATTTTGTTGACTTGTTTACGTGCGTCCGATGAATCATGTGATGGAGAGAGTGACAACACATTAAAAGAATCATGTGCCGTGCACGTGGGATTCCATGGTATGCTGAGTGACTTTATGCGCGTGTGTGTACGTTAATTATGGTGTCTCTTGTGATCTTGAACACTCATCATGATTACCTTTTATTTGGTTGACTTAATGGGGAACGTGAGATTAATCCAATGGTGTGTATTGAGTCTGCATGTTGACTATTTCCATGTGTTCCTCTTTTTTATTCGCTGATTTTTTTTATTGGAGTGGGCTTGCTCTTCGCACCCCGCTTTTGGGCCCAGGTTCATTTTCAACGTATTTGGATTACTGTTTACACCCCCTCATGCTTATTTCTTTATTTTTATTTTTATTTAATTATTGCGTTTCATTTTAATTTTTTTTAAAATAGTTTCTTGCATTAAAAAATTCCCAAAAAATTCATGAGTCACATTTAGCATTTTATAAAATTTTCTCAAATTTTATTTTATCATTTTATTTTATTTTTAGCATCTGAATTAATTATTTGAATAATTTCCTTTTGAATTTATTCCATGCATGCATATTCTAACTTGTGGAATTTATTTCTCATCATCCATGAAACATTTTGAGTCCATTCTTTTTGAATTGTTTCACCAATACATTGAGTTGCATTAAAACATTTTTCTCACATTTTTAAAACTTTTTCATATTGCACTTTGGTCCCTCTCTTTTGCATATTGAATCATGTTTCCTGTGTGATTTTTGCCTATTTGTTTGAGGTACTTAACTTGTGAATTTTTGTGAGATCTTTTGGCATGTGATGAGTGTCTGACTTAGGTCATTTGTGTTCTGATTTCCCAATTTTAGAATGTTATTAGGTATATGTTTGATTATTTGTGCTTAAGTAACTTATGCATGATTATGTCTTGACACCTCCTCGCACAAGTTGACTTGCTACGTCCGTTTTCTTGAGTTTCTTGTTGGTTCTTTGTACGTGCATTTGATATGATGTACTTGCTGCCATTTTATTGCATCTCTTCTTTTTCTTCTCATTCTTTTTCTTCTCTTTCACTCTCTTCCTCCCATGGATCTCAAGACTTGTTTAAGTCTTGGATTCTCTCCCTTAGAGCTACCCAGTCCAACTTAATTTTTGATTAAGTTTGGAGTAGGATTAACATTAGGTTCTAGGTAGTTGTTTCCTTAAACCTCACTAACCATAGGTCATCCATGCATGATAACATTAGGACTCTTAGTCTCCCTTTAGAGTTTCCTTTGTGTCTTCTCTCTTCTCATCTCAAAACTTCTTGAAAACACTTAATAAAGATAAAATGTATTGCGCACGAGCCTTAAGCGTGGGGAATGAGACATGAGGGGCTTCCTCTCATCTTTCTAGAGTGCTTAGCGAGCATCCTGTCTTGGGACGATTCGCTAAGTAGTCGTCCCTGTGCCCTAGACTTTGGTGCAATGCAAGTTATAAACTAACTTAAGTCACTTCTGTCTTAAAAAGTACAAACAAACTTCAAACCTTTTTGTCCTTCGGAATTGTCAAACTAAAGGCTATTTTCAAAATGGGCACATTACTTTCCATCTGAGTCACAAACAGGCATCGACCCTAACTGCCGGACGCGAACTTAACATCGCTCATAAAAAACACCAAAAGAACTTGGTCCGAACTACGTTGACTCTGAATTTCCCATTGCACAAAGGGAGTACGTAGGCCTACCGAGTCTGTCTTTGTTTTCCTCTTCCTCGTGTCAGTACAGCCATAGATTTTAGGATAACTCACCCTTAAAATAGACAACAAGCGTGGATCCCATCGAGTACGATGGATGCGTAGGGTGCTAGCACCTTCCCCTCGCGTAACCGACTCCCGAACCCAGGCTATGGTTGTGATGACCATTCCTTTCCCTCTTCCTCAGGTTTATGCGGTGTTCCCTTTCCCTCTCTTGGGATAAATTTACATGGCTGGCGACTCTGTTTTCCGCGCCACTTTCGCGTTTGTACCTGGATGAAAGTCCTGGGAGCGTCAGTGGTCCCTAGAAAGGTCGCCCAAACCATAGGGCTCATAATGAAAACCCCCCGCCGCAGCGAATGCTCGCAGGACGGAAGTATTCTCAAGCAAATCACGATCTGGGATGTGGCTCTCGTGGTAACCCAATGCGCAAAACGCAGGCCTCACGACTATCCACGTTCTAGCCTATGTGTATGTTAAGCCCGGTGTTAGGACTTTCCTCTCCAATAATATCTACCCATCCCAACAACAGCAGAATATATGGCAGATATCCAGAATATACAACATATGAATATTCAAAGCAGTAAAGAAATGCAGTAAATAAACATAAACCTAAAGAATAATGATAAAGCAAGTAAAGCGCGAAAGATAAACACCCAAGCAAGCAAGAAAGCAAACAAAACTAGGCGAGACCCCAACTTGCAAGCGCAAGGACTCCCCAGCAGAGTCGCCAGCTGAAGATGGCTGGTTTATACCTGAGTGAATCGCACACTCAAAGATAACACAAAGTCACCACTGAACTTTATTTAATCCCAAAGGATAGGGAAAATATCGATAAAACCCAAGAGGAAGAGAAACGGGAACGGGGGTCGGTTATGCGAAAGGAAGGTACTAGCACCTAACACATCCGTCGTACTCGACGGGAACCATTTCGCTTGCTTCTAGGCCTGGATGGGTTATCTATCTAAAGGCTTATAGCTAAAAAAGAGGAAAGAGAGAAGAGAGAAAAGAAAAGAAAGAAGGTAAGAAAGAAAGTGCTCGCGGAGGATTAGGGCCCTCGTGCCTACGTACCCTCATAGTGCAATGAGGAAATCAGAGCGTTGTAGTTCAAAGGAACCAGGGAAAAGAAAGAGGATGGAAGAAGGTGGAAGGGTGCTCGCCAAGATCATCGCGATCTCGTGCCTACGTATCATACATTCGAATGAATGCAGAATTAGAGCTTCCGTAGTTCGTGGAACTAAGACAGAAAAAGAAAAGGAAAGTGGTGTCAAAACCAAGGGAAAAAAAGAAAGGAAACTCCACTGGGGATCCCCAAGAAAATGGTGTCAAATCCAAGAAAGGAGTGCAAGGGACAAGATAGTAACTGAGCTGAGGATAAAGTGCAAGAGTGTTGTCGAAACCAAGAAGATAAAGGAGCAAAAGGTAAAGTAATGACTCCACAGGGGAGTAAGAGAACAAAGTGACAGTGCTAGGGATCAGAGGGTAATCGACCTTACTGGGAAACAAATAAAGGAATAGTGTCAACAGATGAGCTGTGATGAACCCAAAGAAAAAATTACTAAACCAAGACACGGTGTTTGACTCTGAGGAATTTCGGTATATTAACTGATAAACAGTGGTTAACCGAAGAAAGCAAAGATTGCAACTCTGGGGGGATAAAGGTTTTAACAGATAGACTGTGATCAGCCAAAAGAACGGGTGTAGAACCAAGCGAAGGTTGTGACCCAAAGGACGGGTGTAGGACTAAGCGAGGGTCGTGACCCAAAGGACGGGTGTGGGATCAAGCGAAGGTGTCATACCCCAAATTTTGACCACTAATATTTCCCATCTTTGTGCAAATCATCAGCACAATATGGATGTACCTTTTTACCTCATCAGTCTCCCCAAAGATGGGTGAGCATTCACTACAATCAAAACTAGGGTTTCAAGCCCTCGCAGAGCTCTTAGACAAAGGATCAATCAAGGAATGACATGATCTTCAACTTGTCTAGCCTCTCAAATATCCACAATGGATCAAGAGGACTCCCACTTCAAGGATTAAGCACAAGGCTGCTCCCTTTTAGGTGGATCAAGCCTCAGGATCGCCAGTGTCACCAAATTAGGGTTTGGTCGACTAGGGCCTCCAGACGGAAATTTTCCTCTGGGCATGAGCCAATGCTTCAAAGCATAACCTAAAATACTCCATGGAACATCATAAACCCCATCATCAAGTCAATTTAGCCTCAGGTGATGGATACATCAAAAATCAGGAATTAGGGTTTCTTGACCTAATTCACCCCTAAGTTGACTTTTGGGACAAATCACGAGCCAAGACCTCAAGAGAGGATTTGAGGATCCCTAACATACCACGTTGATCCATTTGCAACAATGGATTGACCCAAGAAGCTTGAGCAACAAGTTTCAATTTCATCTGAACCACAGTTAGGGTTTCGCGAGAAAAGTCAACTGTAGCTTTGACTTTTGACCAGGACATGCTCCCAAGTCGTGGGAAACGATTAAATACACCCTATAACACCCATGGAACATGTCCATCAATTTTGATTTAGGTCAAGGACATGATTTCCTAAAGGATCGCACAGTTTGAAATTCATCTGATAAAAAGTCAACTGTGCACAAAAGTCAAACTTTGACTTTTTGAGATTTTTCATAAAAATGGTTTTTTAACCCTAAAATGATGTTAATGTGTGATTGGAATCATCATTCATCAAGAAAAATCAAAGAAAGTGGGATAACTTGTAAAAGGGGTAACCATAAAAACTTAGAATTTTTTCTAAGTTATGGAATAAAGTGGCAAGGGTACCAACTTTGGAGGATCATAACTCCTAAACCCCAAAGCCATTTTTTCCCATCTAAAGATGGATTTGTAGCCCTCATGGCCCTCTACAAAAGTGTCAACTACACTTCATCCCAATTCATCATGGATTTTGAGTTATGGTTGGATCAAAATGGCTAAAAACCTAAAATTGACATTTTTCAGCACTTAGCAAAAATCTGCCTTGTAATTTCAGCACAATGTCCCAACTTCAAGGCTGTTTTTCTCCATGATCCAAGTTGAACCAGGTCTACTGTCAAACATCAAAGTTGAAGTACGTCATCTAAGCTTTTCGGAAAGTCCTAGAACGTCCATGTAGCATACTCGAGCAGGGAGTTATGGAACTTACAAAAAGGCTTGCTGATGCTGAATTTTTCAGGGCAGATTTGCACATTTTTTGTGCCACACGAATTTTCAAGCCTTGTCATCATTTTGGACACATCTAAGGATCAAATCAAAGTGGGATGATCTGATCCATGAACCTCCCAAGTCCAAGGAACAAAAAAAAAGCATGCCAAAACCTAGAAATCCCTAAAAGAGGGACAAAACTCCAATTTTGGTTTGGAGCATTTAATGGATGCTTAGAGGTGGCATGAACTGAGCTTCCTCCAATTGAATTCAGTCAAGATTCCTCCAACAACTAGGGAACCAGCAGCCTGTGCTCTAACCTCTAGTCAATGGCTAGAGGAGACTTGGATTTCCATTGGACAACATTGGCCAAACCTCTGCTGCAGTTGCCATTCACTGTGGATCCCAAAACAAACTTGCTCTACTATAAATAGAGCTCATTTGTTCTCATTTTGAGTACACCAAAGCCATCAAACAGATGCTTTCCTCAAATTCTCTCTTTCACTCCAAAATGCCTTCTTTAGTAAGGAAATTATGAGTTTTTGAGTTAGAGAGCATTTCCATCACAGCTCATGATCCTAACACCTCATAAACATCATATGTAGGTGATCCAAACTCTCACAAGTGACCTATAACACCAACATCACAAAGCCACCTCTCAAAACCTCAAAATGGCACTTTTTTGCATTTTTTAAGCCATGTATTGATTCAGTCATTTTCCAAACCAGATAAAACCTCAAACACACTCTAAATATCATCCTTGAACTGTCCCAAATGGTGCCACACATCTGGAACACCATTTGAGAGAGTTGGCATTTTGGCCACTTTTGACCATTTTGCGAGAAAGTGCTCAAACTTGCTCCAGAGGTTTCCAGCTGATTCCGACCATCCTAAAAGCTTCTAAGAGGTCATTTGAGGTTGTCCAAAGCATCAAATCATTTCTGGAACAAAGCACTTGGTAGGTTGCCCACAATCTCCAAAAAAGAGGTAAAATTCACAACTTGAATTCTTTGAATCATGCTTTCATTTGTTGTCCACATACATGCATCATATTGAACAATTCTTGAGGCAAAAATGTAGTCCTTAATGTGTATGTTTTGATCCTCCCACTGTTTGCATTTTAACATGTTTATGTGTGGAATTTTGGTTGTTTTAAAATCATGTCCAGTTCTGGTTTTTTTTATTGATGTGTTCTGTACATTAAGTTTTAGTGTGCATGAGTAACACCATTGGATTCCTTGTGAAAAATCGGTCAAAATAGGTTTTTACGGATTTCAATTCTGATGAAAATTGAGAGAGTTACGCGCGTTGGAAATTTGACGCGAAACGACGTCGAATTAACGATAGCAGGTCTGGTTTTTTAATTTCTGCGTTTTGTGTGTTGATTTTCCGTGTGCGTGAGTAATACCATTGGATTCCTTGCGAAAAATCGATCAAGATAGGTACTTCCGGATTTTGATTCCGATAAAAATTGAGAGAGTTATGAGTGTTTGAAATTTGATAAAAAACGTGTTGAAAATTAAAGTTTCGGTACTAGTTTTTACCCCGTAAGAGATGTCGGAGATGATGTTGTGACATCTTTCCTCTTTTTCTTATTTTTATTTTCAAAACTCAACCAATTTCTTTACTTAGCAAAAAATCATCATTTTCCAATTCATACCCCATAATAATTTAATCCACAAAAAAATCACAAAAAAAGTATTATTTTTAGATTATTTTTAATATATTTAAAAATAGTGTTTTAAATTGTTTTAAATGCTTTTAAAATGATTTCTTTTTTCTTGATTTTTAAAACTAAAATGATTTTAAATATTTATGTGGATAAAATATTTTTTTCATAAACCTTAATCATTATTTAATGATTTTTATTTGATATTTTTATCATTTTTTACTTAATTTTTCTTGGAAAAATGCCTTAAAAAATGAAATTGGGGTTTCTTTGATTTTCACCCTAACAAATCTATTTCAAACACTTGGGTCTCTATTAGAGTGTAAGACCCAATCCCCTTTTAACCAAAACAATTTTGGGCCTCACTTATTGTATAAGTCCTTCTGCGTTAAAAGAAAACATCGGCGCGATCGCCATTTTCAAACGAAAATCAACCGGGCTTCTCTTTGAGCTGTAAGTCCTATTTCTTTTCATTTTTAAAACACTTGGGCCTCTATTAGAGTGTAAGACCCAACCCTTTTTTAACGAAACAATTTTGGGCCTCAGTTATTGTATAAGTCCCGATACGTTAAAAATCTCGACGCGATCGCCATTTTCAAATTGAAAATATTTTGGGCCTCTCCCTGAGTTGTAAGCCCCATCTTTTGTACAAAAATACACTTTGGGCCTCTAATAGAGTGCAAGACCCAAAACCCTTTTTTTTTACCTCTTTTTCATATTTTCTCATTTTTCATATTATTTTTTAATGATTTGGAAAATTAATAACTCCCTCAATTTTGATTATTTTTTATTGGTTCTTTTTCTGAAAAATTACAAAAATAGTAAAATATTTTATTCTACAAAAAATCAAATTTATATTATTTATTTAATATAGTTGGTATTTTTGTGAATAAATTCATTTTTAATTGTTTTTAAACATTTTAAAAGTGAATATTCTTCTTGAAAATCAAAACTAAATAAGTTTTAAATCATCTTGTGATTAAAACCTCATTTTCAAACCTTAACCAAAAATCGCAAGTGGTTTATTTAAACTTATTTTGTTTTTTTTGTCATTTTTTATTAATTTTCTTTGAAAAATTACTTTTAAAAAGTGAAAATTGGGGTTTCTTTGATTTTTAATCATACTCAAATGTTTCAAGACTCTTTGGGCCTCTAATAGAGTGTAAGACCCAATCCCTTTGTAAATACCAAAATTTTGGGCCTCAGTCACTTGTATAAGTCCCACGGTGTTTCCAAAACCTCGGCGCGATCGTCGCCCTTTTCAAAATTAACCATTGGGCCTACCCTCGAGTAGTAAGACCCATTTCTTTTCTTAAAACTCACTTGGGCCTCTTGAGAGAGTGTAAGATCCATCCCTTTGTACATAAAACCTTTTTGGGCCTCAGTCACTTGTATAAGTCCCTCTGTACAAATTCAATAGTGCGCTCACTGATAAAACCCTGGGCCTCTCCTTGAGCTGTAAGCCCCAACCATTTTTATTTCAAAGCACTTTCTCCTTTGATTTTGAATATACTGTTGTTTTCAATCTTTCTTTGTTGAACAACTAACCAAACAGCATGGAAGCTCTACAACCGAGTAAGTGTTTACCCGCTTTCATTTACCGCTTTCACATGTATATAACTGTATTGTGGGGCTATTTCACTGTAAGTCTCCTTTCATAAACTCATATATATATAACTGTATTGTGGGGCTGTTTCGCTGTAAGTCTTCTTTCATAAACTCATATCAACTGTGTAATAATAGTATATATATTTAGAGTTTCCCCGGCAACTACGTCTAGCACCAGGTAAAGCCGTTTCAATCACTCTTAGAAATAGTCTAAACTAGATCCCCATAGGATTACCAGACACAGTCTTCCCTCCTCTTGGGGTTAAACAATATGGAGACATGAAAGGCAGCATTCTCAGTGAACCCTTTCATAGACTGTCACTTGTAGAAGTTGTCAAAGAAACTCTATTCCCCAGAGATGATCTCTTCTCCGTGAATTGCATCTCTTGAGTTTCTTCCAAATTCTCGAACTTTCCTGACTTTGATCTATTCTCGGTGAATAGCATTACCTTGAATTTCTCGGGGTTTGGGGACCCACGGGCTTCTTAAAAGCGCTTGTCAAGAGACTCTACTCCCCAGAGATGATCTTCTCTCCGTGAATGGCATCTCTTGAGTTTCTTCCAAATTCTCGAACTTTCCTGACTTGATCTATTCCTTGTGAATAGCTTGCCTTGAATTTCTTAGGGTTTGGGGACCCATCGGCTTCTTAAAAGGAATCGGCCTTCTCTTGGGCATCGTACAAGGACCCACAGGCTTCCTAAAAGCAACCCCGCCTCCTCTTGGGCTTAGTACAAGGACCCTACGGCTTCTTAGAAGTATTCACAGCCTCCTCTTAGGCTTCGTATAATGATCTCTTCCTCCGGGAATGATCGCCTCCTCTTGGGCTTAGTACAAGGACCCGTCGGCTTCTTAAAAGTTTCCAGCCTCCTCTTGGGCTTCGTACAAATTATCCCAACGACCTCCTAGAGGTATAGGAACAGAACCTAGTCATCTTCATAGAACAGTCCTTTCATAGAGTCTACTACTATTTCTCAAAGCATGGTACAAAAGATAAAACTCTAGACACGGACAGTCTAATTTCCTTGAGTCTCAAAGACATTCTCAAGTGACCCCTTCGTTAAATAGCAAGAAAACCCGTAGACTCGGACAGTCTCAATACCCTTCGAATTTCCCGCTTCCTTAAAGAACAGGAATAACCCGGATCCTCGAATCAAATCCTTGAGTACACTGTTACCCATATAAGAACTGATTTTCTCTTTGAAATCAGTATATTGGATCTGTCACTCAACTGAAACAGTAATCATAGCCTCTCTCTTGGGCTTTGCACAATGATTCTTCCCAGCGAAGCAAACGTTTAGCCTCTATCCCGGGCTTCGTACAAGATACCAAAATCCTCCCCAGTGGAGTCAAACAACGTTTAGCCTCTCTCTCGGGCTTTGTACGAGACACATAAGAGACTCCCTCGTTGAGTCAATCACCCCTTTAGCCTCCATCTCGGGCTTCGTACGAGATACAGAGACTCTCTTATTGAGTCAAACTTTTAGCCTCCATCTCGGGCTTCGTACGAGATACAAAGACTCTCTTGTTGAGTCAAACTTTTAGCCTCCATCTCGGGCTTCGTACGAGATACAAAAAACACTCTCTTGTTGAGTATAAAAGACTCTCTTGTTGAGTCAAACCCTTTCAGCCTCCATCTCGGGCTTTGTACGAGATACAAAAACACTCTCTTGTTGAGTATAAAAGATCCTCTTGTAGGATCAACCCCTTTTAGCCTCTCTCTCGGGCTTTGTACGAGACACATATTAGCCTCCTCTTAGGCTTTATATAAGAAAACCACTGGTTAATCCAATCAACCTTTTAGCATCAAAGTTGTGCCTCGTTCACAGTATGCAAACATCAACAACTCATTTCCCCTTCATCTAATCGCTGTAAGCGGCAACCCTCTGGATCATCTACATCCATGCCATTGTCCCTCTTTTAGCATGAGAAATTCCTAAGGAAAGATAGCATTGCTCTACACCGAGTTAAAGTCTTCTCCTTCAGGTTGGAACTCCCCTATAAAGGAAATTATGGCATTGCCGGATTCACATATCCCGGTTAAAGTAATTCTCCTTTATAAACAGTTGTGACAAAAACCCCCTCTTTAGAGATGACAAATTCTCTCTAAAGTCAACACCCTTTTAGCTTCACATCTTGGGCTTTGAACAAGATACAAATAGACCCTTCAGTTTCACATCTTGGGCTTTGAACAAGATACAAACCACCTTCAGCTTCACATCTTGGGCTTTGAATAAGATATAGATCACCTTTCGCTTCACGTCTTGGGTTTTGAACAAGACACCAAAAAATAATTTCCTCCCATAGAATAGGAGGAACTACGAACGCTCTGATTTCCCTGCTTCGGTAAATAGGAATACGTAGGCATAAGATCGAAAGAAAAGATCTTAGCGAGCACAATCAACAAAAAACCCAAATCCCATATCAAAAGCAGTAATTCAAAAACATCAGTCCTAACATCCTAATCCTTGTTCCCCGCCAGAAACCTTCCGTCTAGATAAAAAGAAAGAAACTGTATTGGCGAAAATACAAATAACCAGTACAAAGGCCCCCCCACATTGATAGCATCCGTAACCTAACAGACCGCTGTTTAAACTCAGTATGCAAAGCAGGGTTAATTGGAGACATCTATTTCCCTTCCTTCATCAGCTTTAATAGGATAAAAAATGAATTGACCTGTAGTTTAAGTTCAACCGCAGAGAGCGACCAGCGCTTAAGAACCGCGTCCAAAATCGCTCGCTACAGAAAAATGGCGCCCACCGTGGGGCCGTTCAAAGTTAGATCTAGGCACGGTCTTCCTTTTCACCTCTTGTGTGAATACCACAGATAGGGGCTTCCGCCGGGGAACCCATTTCGGTCAGGGACTTAGGATTCATAGCTTTAAAGGTCTAGGATGTTTAGGACAAATATATATACTGCTTTTCCTAATTGCTATACGTGTTTATTTTTCTGCTAATGGGAATGCGGGTGATGCCGTATGTGGAAAGATTGAGTATACACTTAAGATAAGTGATGGCGACGAGGTCGACCATCAACCTCAGTGGAGGCTGACTAATGTAACCATTCACTCACCTAGACAATGGGCCGATTGTTAAGTCTGAGAAGCTGAGGAGCCAAACCCTTTCGTAGTGCGGAAACTATCGGGAATAGTTGTTATGCGATACTACCCTCATTTGAGGCTGGTGATCTATTCTCGGTGAATGGTACTTACTCTAAGATTGCTCTACAACTCGCTGGCGATCCGCTTGTTGTTTTACTTTCCTGGGAGGAGCTGATGATAATGAGTACAGGTACAAAAATCACCTTAGTATAAACCTTTGGGGATGGGTAGAGCCTTGACTTCATGACAACGACCCTTTGACCCCATGTTTTTTTCTATGTTTTTGTGTGTTGCATTCATGCATTCATTTAAAATAAAACATTCAAAAAACTTCTCTTCTAGTCTCTCTGTTTTTTCAAATTAAACTAAGACTGTGATTGCAAATATCAGAGAAGAGGATTACGCTAATGGATTTCGGTAGAAGGAGAACTCATACGTACACCTTCAAGGTTCCAAAGCTAGAGGATTTGAGAAGGTTAGCAAGGATGATCACTAACCAAGAGGCTTTCAGAGCCAAGCACGGAGTTCTGCTACCACTGTTAAGAGTCCATGTGATTGAGGGAATCATGGATGCGCTCATTCAATTCTACGATCCAGTTTATCACTGTTTCACATTCCTGGATTACCAGCTATCACCAACGCTGAAGGAGTATTCTTACCTGATTGATCTACATATCACAGATCGAGCTCCATTTTCTGGACTGGAAGAAATTCCAAAGAATCAGACCATTGCAAGAGCAATTCATTTGGACGAGTCTGAGGTCAGGACTCACATGACTACTAAGGGTGGCATCCAAGGTTTGCCAGCCCAGTTCTTGACAAAGAAGGCCCTGTATTTTGCCAGTATAGGAAACGTGACTGCTTTTGAATGCATCTTTGTCTTGCTCACCTACGGGTTATTTTTGTTTCCCAACATCAATAACTTCGTCAATATTAACTCCATTAAGGTTTTTCTCATTGGAAACCCTGTGCCGACTTTGCTCGCAGATGCGTATCATTCTGTACACTTAGGAAATTTGTACAGCGGAGGGGAGATCACATGTTGTGTACCTCTACTTTACAAATGGTTTATCTCTCACTTGCCCAAGTCTGCTGCTTTTTGGGATTGCAAGAGTGCCTTACGTTGGTCGCAGAAGATCATGTCTCTTACCAACTCTGATATAGATTGGTGCAATAGGATTTATGAGGGAATCAGAATCATTGACCGTTGTGGAAACTTCCCCAACGTACCCCTCATAGGAACTAAGGAAGGAATCAACTACCATCCGATATTGGTTCTTCGTCAATTTGGATACCCGATGAGACACATCCCACTGGGTGTTCATCTGGAAGGTCTTTTCTTCAAGGAAGGAGAAAATGACAGAGCACTAAAGATGGAAATAGTGCACGCTTGGAAACATGTTCATAAGAAAGGACGAGAGTCTCTGGGAAAATCGGACTGTGTCTCAGTGGAGCCTTATCTCCATTGGGTACAAACTAGGGCTCTCAAGCTAAAAATGCCTTATCCTCGTTACAGAATTCTTCCGCCAAGGGGATCTGCCATGTACTTCATGACGGAAACTGAAAAGCTTCAGGTTACTCTCAACAAAGTTCAACGGGAGAGGAGGTCTTGGAAGAACGGGTACCGCACCCTCGACGTAGAGTGCATCAAAATACAGCAATTACTGAAAGAGAAAGATGCTCTGATTGAAATTTTGGAGCAACATGCTGTAGAGAATCAAGATGACCAAAAGAATTTGCTCGCTCCTTTCACCTGGCAAAGGAATGACAACCCGACAACGGCCCAAGAGCCCCGGTCAAAGAAGAGGAAGATACCAGAGTCAGCACCCGATTTTTCTTCAGAGAGGACTCGGGACCCATTAGCTTAGGTTTCTGTTTCTGCACTTTGTAATCTACTGTATTTCCATTTCTGTAATCCTTTGAATTTCAATAAAAAGGGGTTTCCCCACTGTTTGATATTTGCAATCTAATTGTCGAAGTTTATTTTGATTAAACCAAAAAACAATTAATATAATCATTGCATTTATCATTCTCACGTAACGCATTCTTCTTCTCTACGAATCTCACGTTTGTGTCTCGGTTCTAGAGTCAAACTGTCTCATTTGTACAATACTCTGGCCAATCGTCAAAAAAAGATGGATGATCTTGAGGAAGAAAACAGAGAGTTGAAAGAAGAGATCGACGCTCTGAGAGAAGATATGAGAAAGCTTCGTAACGACATGCAAGCCATGGCAGAAGCTCAGCTACAAAGGACTGCAATCTCAGAGATCACCTCAATGCCCATAGTGGAGAAGTATGATCCTAGGTATCAGATACCGAAAGATCGTCCTTGGGGCATGCCTATTAACTATATCCCGGAAGGATATGTTCCGCCGATCGCTGAAGATCAGGGAATCACAACAGAAGCCGCTGGGCCTGAAGGTTACAAACTTCGGGAAAGCGAAGATTCCAGGGGAATACTGAAGACTCCTGAAGGTTACAAACTTCGGGAGATGCCAAGATTCGCTGTCGTAGTCACGGTACCACCCCATGTGGTGCACACTGTCCCAGAAGGACAGATTCCACAGACACCTTCTGGTAAAAAGGAAACTATGTTTGACCGAATGGATGAATTCCAGGAACAGTTCTTGGAAATGCAGAAGGAACTGCAAGCCATTCGCGGTCAGGATCTATTTGGAAAGGATGCCGCAGACCTCTGCTTGGTGCCCAATGTGAAAGTCCCGCACAAATTCCAAGTGCCCGACTTTGAAAAATACAAGGGTAACTCTTGCCCTCAGAGCCATCTGGTGATGTACGCTCCGGGAATGTCAGCTCAGATGGAGAACCAGGACCTACTGATTCACTACTTCCAGGATAGTTTAACCGGTGCCGCACTAAAATGGTACATGGGTTTAAACCGTACTACGATCAGTACATTCAGAGATCTTGGCACTGCCTTCATCCAACAATACAAATACAATTTGGACATGGCACCCGACAGAGATCAACTCAGATCGATGTCGCAAAAGGACAAGGAAACCTTTAAGGAGTACGCTCAAAGGTGGCGTGAAATTGCCGCTCAAATTTGTCCACCTCTTGAGGAAAAAGAGATGACAAATATCTTCTTAAAGACCTTAAGCTCATTTTACTATGACCGAATGGTTGCCAGTGCGCCCAGTGATTTCACCGAGATGGTCGGCATGGGCGTACGTCTTGAGGAAGCCGTCCGAGAAGGACGTTTGGTAAAAGACACTAGATCGACGAGCGGTACTAAAAAATATGGTAGTGCTCTCCCTAAGAAAAAAGAGCAAGATATTGGGAATATCTCTCTCAGAAAGCAAAGGCGTCGATATCAGCCGGTAGCAGCTGTAACTCCTGCTATCAGCCCTGCGCCTGTTCCTACTTATCAACCTCAGGTTGCGCAAAGCCAACCTGATCAGCAAAGGACACAACAACCTCTTCAGCAGGCTCGTCCCCAATATAATAACAACCGTACAACACGACCATCAGGATTTTATCCTATACCCCTGACGTATGCAGAGCTGTTTCCATTACTGCTAGCCAAGGGGCACATTCAGACTAAGTCTCTCCTCTTGCAGTACTGGAAAATCCACCTTTTTGGTTTAAGGTGGATCAAACTCGCCCTTATCATCAAAGAGGTTCAGGGCATAACATAGAGACTTGTCTCAATTTCAAGTCCGACGTGCAAAAACTTTTTAGGAGCGGGGTCTTATCCTTCAAGGATACGAATCCCAATGTTCTCACAAACCCGCTGCCTCAACACGAGAAGGCTACAGTCAGTTTGATAGAAGGAGAGACTAACGACGTCTATCAAATTCATGATGTACTCTTGTTGAAAACCAATCTGGTCAAGATGCATTGTAGACAGAGTGGATATGGCCATGTGCCACCTCATAATTATCATCAGTGTGATATCTGCTCTAAAGACAACCAAGGATGTTCTGTGGTGCAAGCAGCTCTACAGGAACAGATGGATCTCGGATGGATCCAAGAGCACCGAGTTCGTGGAGTTAATATGGTCTACACGAATTCTAACGTCATTCAGAACCACGACATCCGTGCAATGAATGTCAACTTGGTGGCGATGCACTCAAGGCAAAGCCAGTATCATAATCTGCCGCGGCACGATTACAGTTCTTGTCTGAATTGCTCGGTAAACAAACAGGGATGCTCTTTCATACAAGAGGCCCTCCAGCGTCAGATGGATCTTGGATGGATCCAAGACTACCATGATAGGAATTCCTATCAGATCAACATGGTTCAGATCTTTGACATTCGCGTGATGAACACCAGCCTGGTAGAGTTACATGCTGAGCAGGTCCGACTCAGATTCTTAATATCACATGACTATCAAAGCTGTAAAGTGGGTTGCGAAAACGATCGAGGTTGTACCCTTGTCCAGGAGGCACTTCAGCAGTTGTTAAATCACTGGTGGACGCCAATTTATATGGATGAAGATACTCAGCAAATTAGTATCAGTAACAGGAATCCTACTCGGCGTCAGAGTCAGGATGTCCGATCAGTGGAAGCTAACCTAGTAAGGTTACATTGTATTCAAGGTGGGCGTGGCCAGGTGCCACCACACAATTATGACCGTTGTAGCGTCTGTTCGGAAAGTAACCAAAGGTTCTACCTTGTGCGAGCAGCTTTCCAGGGGCAGGTGGACAGTGGAGAAATTCGTCCATATCCGGGTTCTGGACCCATCAACTGGACGCCGAACTACCTTGCCGATCAAATTGAAGATGTTGTCACAATCTCTGGTCATCACCATACCAGGATTATTTTTGCCATCATCCCTCTACTTGATGAATCTAAAGTTCCCAACCGGGAACGGATCGAGATTACTTACGATGGTCAGAAAAATCAGAAAGTTCCCATAGTCATCTATCTACCGGGACCACTACCATATGAATCAGCTAAGGCTATCCCTTAAAAATACGGTGCAACGATAATTGAGAATGGAAAGGAAATTCCATTACCCTCCGTTGTGACCATTGCAGACATCAGTCGAGTAACACGGAGTGGTAGAATCTTCAACCGAGGGGTTAGGGAAGTTAACAAAGAAAAGGAACTTCAGACAGAAGCTCCCGATCCACCAATCGGTCAATCCAGTAATCCCGACCTTTCAAAAAATAATGATGAGATGCTGAAGCTCATCCAAAGGAGTGAATACAACATTGTCGATCAACTGTTACAGACTCCTTCAATGATCTCGGTATTATCACTATTACTCAGTTCAGAAGCCCACAGGGAGGCTCTACAGAAAGTCTTAGAGCAAGCCTTTGTGGAACAGGATGTAACAATCAGACAGTTCGATAGTATTGTCTCTAACATCACATCCTGCAATAATTTGGGATTTAGTGATGAGGAATTACCCGAAGAGGGTCGTCGTCATAACATGGCGCTCAATATCACAGTTAACTGCCAGGACGATGCTTTAGCCAGCGTACTGGTAGACACAGGGTCAGCCCTGAATGTTATGCCGAAGTCCACTTTGATGCAATTATCATTCAAAGGACCTCCGATGAGAATCAGCGAGGTTGTCGTCAAAGCATTCGACTGATCCAGAAAAACGGTTATCGGCGAAGTTGATCTTCCCATAACTATCGGTCCTCACACTTTCCAAGTGACTTTCCAGGTCATGGACATCCGGGCAACATACAGTTGTTTATTAGGAAGACCTTGGATACATCAGGCTGGAGCGGTTACTTTAACCCTCCACCAAAAGCTAAAGTTCGTCAAGAACGATCAACTTGTCACAGTTTGTGGGGAACAAGCCTTGCTTGTAAGCAACTTGTCATCATCTACTGGTATAGAACCCGAGGAGGTTATTGGAACTAAGCTCCAAGCACTGTCGGTGAGCAAGGACAATCATTTCAAAGGAGGAACCTCGATTTCCTCATACAACAATGCTATTAAAGCGGTCGAGAGTACCGATACGACAGGATGGGGACAGCTTGTCATTCCCACTGACAATAAAACAAAGAAGGGTCTTGGTTTTTCTGCAACCTGTACCCAGACAGCTTCCAACGACGAAAGTCTTCATCCCCTTCAAAACTTCTTCCACAGTGGAGGTTTTCTTCACCCAGTGTCTCAGACAGTTCATGCTATCAATGAGGAAGATCCCTCTGACACAAATGAAGAATGGAAGTCCTACCTTAACTAGGACGGTTATATGTCTCAGGAAGAGGTGCCTATGCCTTTTTGCTATCCCGCACAGAGTCTGAGATTTATACCAAGGTCAGACGTCGAAATGATATATGGAGATTGTGATCCGGAAGGATGTCGTGCTCCGCCAAATTCATTAGAGGAGGACACTCTGATGAAAGACAACTTTGACCACAATTACTATGGCCCAATGGATGGTCTGCCAATGTGGCAACCTTATCCAGGAGACTTGGGGCAAGAGAGTCAGCCAAACAATGAAAATTAGCTGACCGTCGTTGAACAGAATACCTGTGTCCCCACCATGTCATGGGATCAACACTCAGGTCATTCGGAAACTACTCAACATGAAGATGAATTCGCAACGTTCGCAGGACTTGAATTTATCAACCATGCTTTTCCTGAGGTCAACGTCATCGAGAGAGATGACTCCTCCAGTTCCAAAGAAGTATGGGACACTCTGGGAGAACCAAGTGGAAAATACGACTATATGGTCAAGTACACCGCTCCCGAAAGCTCTCGTATCAGGCTTGAAGATATCCATCCAACTGGATGGGGAGATACAGCTGAGAGCACAAATGCTATGCAAAATACAACAGAGGAATTCTCCTACGACAACTCTGCCTGGGAGACAGATTCCAATGATCCTGCTCCACCAGAAATCAGCGTCATTTCTGAGGACAAATCAAGGAAGGTACCAGACTTTGTGATTCACCGAGGAGTTCGCCGTCAATGGGTTGTCGTCGAGGTTCCGAAGGTCGTCCGTGAGTCAAAGTAATTGCCATCTTTAACCTTTCACCCTGCCCAGGTGAAACGGATGTTTTAATAGGGCTCACTTTCTGTAAATTTTCCCTCTTCGCTTTGCCCAAAGCGACAGAGTCTTGTTTTATAGGGCTGTAGTTTCAAGAGTCGACTTGTTCATTAATAAAATAACGTCGTTCTGTAATTTCTGCATTAATTGTTGTTTTCTTTTTTCGCTTTTTTCAGAAAATGGTAATCCTAAAAAACATGTAAAAATAAAAACAAGCAGTAATAAAAATAAAACACTGCACACACTTTTTCATTTTCCTCTATCTTTTCTAAACACGAATCATCACGTCATGCAGATTGCTTGTTTTAAACCCCGTTGAAACATACGATCCGATGCCTTCTCCCAACTTTGAGTTCCCGGTATTCGAGGCTGAAGAAGAAAATGACAACAAAATTCCAGAAGAGATCTCCCGATTACTCAGACAAGAGGAAAGGTCCATTGAACCTCACAAAGAACCGTTGGAAACGGTAAACTTGGGTTCAAAGCAAGAGAGAAAAGAAATCAGGATTGGGGCACTGCTCAGTCCAACTGCCAGAGAGGGTTTGATAAAGCTTCTCAAAGAATTCCCCGATGTATTCGCTTGGTCCTACCAGGACATGCCCGGGTTGGATACCAGCATCGTGGCACATCGTTTACCGTTAAGGTCAGAATGTCCGCCAGTAAAGCAGAGGTTGAGACGAACTCACCCGGACATGGCCATCAAAATCAAGGAGGAAGTACAAAAATAGATTGACGCAGGTTTCCTCGCTACATCTGAATATCCTCAATGGTTAGCCAACATCGTACCCGTTCCCAAAAAGGACGAAAAGGTCAGAATGTGTGCTGATTACAGGGATCTGAACAAGGCTAGTCCAAAGGATGACTTTCCTTTACCACACATTGACATGCTGGTAGACAGTACAACGAAGTTCAAAGTTTTCTCCTTCATGGATGGATTCTCGGGCTATAACCAAATCAAAATGGCGCCGAAAGACATGGAGAAAACTTCGTTCATCACCCCATGGGGTACCTTTTGTTACAAGGTAATGCCGTTCGGTTTGAAGAACGCCGGGGCAACCTATCAAAGGGCCATGACTACTCTGTTTCATGACATGATACACAAAGAAATCGAGGTATATGTCGATGATATGATTGCTAAATCTAGAACAGAAGAGGAGCATGTGACCCACCGGTCAAAACTATTCGAGCGGTTGAGAAAGTTCAAGCTCCGCTTGAATCCCAACAAATGCACGTTCGGTGTCCGTTCGGCGAAACTACTAGGGTTCATCGTCAGACACAAAGGGATTGAGGTTGATCCTGACAAGGTCAAGGCCATTCAAGAAATGCCTTCTCCGAAAACTGAAAAACAAGTCAGGGGATTCCTGGGACGTTTGAACTACATCTCCAGATTCATATTCCTCATGACCGCCACGTGTGCGCCGATTTTCAAATTACTCAAAAAGAACCAGGATTGCATTTGGATAGATGACTGCCAAACTGCCTTCGACAGTATCAAGGAATACCTATTGAATCCGCCGATTCTATCACCTCCAGTGGAAGGAATGCCACTGATCATTTACCTCACAGTCCTAGAGGACTCAATGGGATGTGTACTTGGCCAACAAGACAAAACCAAAAGGAAAGAGTCTGTCATTTACTATCTAAGCAAGAAATTCACCGACTGCGAGACTCGGTACACGATGCTTGAGAAAACTTGTTGCGCTTTGGCTTGGGCAGCCAAACGTCTTCGCCAGTACATGATTCGTCATACTACTTGGTTGGTCTCCGAAATGGATCCAATCAAGTACGTTTTTCGAGAAACCTGCTCTCACGGGAAGAATTGCCCGTTGGCAGATGTTGTTATCAGAGTACGACATCGAGTACCACGCTCAGAAAGCCGTTAAAGGAAGTATTTTACTCGATCATTTGGCTCATCAACCGATTGACAATCAAGAATCAATCGGGTTTGACTTCCCAGACGAAGATGTCATGTATCTAAAGATGAAAGACTGTGATGAACCGATACCCAGTGAAGGGCCAGAACCAGGTTCCCAATGGGGACTTATCTTTGACGGAGCAGTTAATCATTATGGAAACGGAATTGGGGCAATCATTGTTACCCCTCAGGGTACCCACATTCCTTTCACCGCTCGACTTACGTTCAAATGTACGAACAACGAGGCCGAATACGAAGCTTGTATTATGGGTCTCGAGGAAGCAATTGATTTAAGGGTCAAAAATTTAGACGTATACGGCGACTCAGCTCTGGTTATCAATCAGATCACAGGAGATTGGAACACATACCAATCAGGATTGATTCCTTACAAGGATTATGCAAGAAGGTTGTTACCCTTCTTCAACAGAATCGAGTTTTATCACATCCCTCGTGAGGAGAATCGCATGGCTGATGCATTAGCCACTCTCTCTTCCATGATTAGTGTAGTTCAATGGAATGACATACCTAAGATCGACATCATGCGCCTTGAACGACCCGCTTACATCTTCACGATTAAAGCAGTCATAGACGACAAACCTTGGTATCACGATATCAAATGCTTCCTTCAGAAACATGAGTACCCATCTGGGGCACTCAGAAAAGACAGAAAAACCCTCAGAAGATTGGCTGGAAACTTCTTCTTGAGCGGTGACACTCTTTATAAGAGGAATTTTGACATGGTCTTGCTCTGATGCGTAGACAGACCAGAAGCAGACATGCTTATGAAAGAAATTCATGAAGGATCCTTTGGCACTCATGCCAACGGACACACAATGGCAGGAAAAATTATGAGAGCAGGGTACTATTGGTTAACCATGGAATCCGACTGCTACAAGTACATTAGGAGGTGTCACAAATGTCAGATATACTCCGACAAAATTCATGTACCGCCATCACATCTCAAAGTTCTTTCTTCCCCGTGGCCTTTCTCGATATGGGGAATCGACATGATTGGCATGATTGAGCCCAAGGCTTCAAACGGACATCGGTTCATCCTAGTAGCCATTGACTACTTCACCAAGTGGGTCGAAGCAGCGTCGTATGCTAATGTAACCCGACAAGTGGTGGTCTGATTTATCAAAAACAATATCATCTGCCGTTATGGTGTTCCAAACGAGATCATTACTGATAATGGGTCTAACTTGAACAATAGGATGATGAAAGAGTTGTGCGTTGAGTTCAAGATCGAACACCATAACTCATCTCCTTACCGACCCAAGATGAACGGAGCGGTAGAAGCGGCTAATAAGAACATCAAGAAGATCGTTCAAAAGATGGTTGTAACCTACAAAGATTGGCACGAGATGCTACCATTTTCTCTTCACAGTTATCGCACATTTGTCCGCACTTCAACAAGGGAAACCCCTTTCTCTCTAGTATATGGCATGGAGGCAGTTCTCCCCATAGAAGTAGAGATCCCATCAATCCGGGTATTGATGGAAGCGAAGCTCACCGAAGCTGAATGGTGTCAAAACCGACACGACGAACTGAATCTGATCGAAGAAAAGCGAATCACGGCACTATGCCACGGTCTGTTGTATCAACAGAGAATGAAGAGGGAGTTCGACAAAAAGGTCCGACCTCGTGTCTTCAAAAAAGGAGACCTCGTGCTCAAGAAGATACAATCATTTCTCACTGATTCGCGAGGCAAGTGGACTCCGAATTATGATGGCCCATATGTGGTCACGAAAGCTTTCTCAGGCGGTGCCTTGAGACTTGCAACCATGGACGGAGAGGAATTTGCCTACCCCATGAATGTTGACGTAGTCAAGAAATACTTCGCCTAAAAAAAAAAAAAAGAAAAAAGAAAAAAAAAAACAACGTCTCGGTGGATTGAAAACCCGAAAGGGCGGTCCAGGCAAAAGTTAGAGACATATAAAAAATCATCCCGATGGATTGGAAATCTCATAGTACAATCCAGGCAAAAATTAGGGATAATGGCAAGTAACTATGTTCAACAGAGGCAAGTCCCTCAGTAGCAGCAGCAGCAGTTACATCGTCCATCGGAGGAAAACTCCAGTCAAGGTCATCTTCGACAGAAGCTCAGGATGTCCCGAATTCAAAGTTGGTAGAAGGATAGTGGTCGTTATGTTTCAACGTAGCTCTTTTCCCTATAAATTACCATTTTCAAACTTTGTATATACTCTTTGGAATCACGCGTTTGGCTGATTTCCATCTTATCAAAAAAATTTGAGCCCTTGTGCTTTTGTTTGTAATTCTTATTTGTTTTAGCTTTACAGAACGACATTGTTAACATGATTAACGATTCTTGAAATAAAACAAAAATGAATTTACTTGTTAAAACTTTTTCTGCTTTTAAAATAAAGTTGGCAATTTCTTTTGACTGTTGAACATCAAAAGAGCATCAACCGCTTCTCCAGAAGTAAGTGAACTTCAAAGTGCAGGATCAAAGTACTCCTTCTAGACCAGTACGCCTGAATGAAGGATCAACAATGTCAGAGACCATGTTTCGTCAGACATCCTCGGCCGAGTTCTCATCTCCTAAGCCCGACCAGCGTCACCCCCAACAGGGACCATTTCTCCTAAGCAAGGCAGAATTGCTATCTTGAACCAGCGATATTTCTACATGTCCCACTGGGGCCGAGTATCCAGTCGTGTTCATCCTTTAGTCTGTATGTTGCGTCAGTTTTGTCCGCATATACATACATACATCATGCATTATTGATTTGCATTCACATTCATGTTGCATCACTATCACTCTAGTCGGTCTTATCCCCTAGTGATAAAAGTCCTCTCAATCGAGTTGTCAGACCTTTCCTCATTAGGAAGTGAATCATCTAAGCAATCTCTCTCCCGTTTATCTCTGGATTAGAGACGGTCCTTGACCACTTTGATAACTTGAACCTCTGAGAAACAAGAAAAATTTCAACAAATATCACTCTTCGCCATTGAAGATGATATCCTTGCTTTCCCGGATTAAGGAAAATCCCCAGAGAAAGCCTCTTAATCAGAGATTCGGCGTACGACAGTTTTTCTCCGAAAAAACCACTGATGAAAAGGTCATCGGCACCTCAAAATTGGATCCCATCATATGGCATTTCTCCGGAAAGATCCCGATAAAAGTATGATGTAAGCCCCCAAACGAAAACAGTCTCTCAAGAGACTTGCTTTCCCCAGTAGAATCGACAAATGGCGTCTCCAAAATAGAGAAGTTTGTGTACCTCCACAATTCAGACGAATGGGTTCCCCAGCAAGTCTGGCATCAAAACTTTTTCCACTCAAATGGCATCTCTCCAGGAAAATTGGGCGAGAAGTTTTAAGGAAAACCGCTACAAACAGCGTTCCTTGTCAATAAAGTTTATTGACAAAAGAAACTAAGACCAGTTCCTTGGTAGGAAACCAGGATCGAGGGGAAGTTTATTTCAGAAACCGAGACCAGTTCCTTGGTAGGAAACCAAGATTGAGGGGAAGTTTATTTCAGCAACTAAGACCAGGTCCTTGGTATGAAACCAGGATCGAGGGGAAGTTTATATCAGAAACCGAGACCAGATCCTTGGTAGGAAACCAGGATCGAGGGGAAGTTTACTTCGGAAACTGAGACCAGTTCCTTGGTAGGAAACCAGGATCGAGGGGAAGTTGACAAAAGAAACTAAGACCAGTTCCTTGGTAGGAAACCAGGATCGAGGGGAAGTTTATTTCAAAAGAAAACTGAGACCAGCTCCTTGGCTGAAGACCAGGATCGAGGGGAAGTTTACCTTTTCTAAGCATCTTCGCTTAGCTAAAGAAGATGAATGCGTAAGCTACCATTCATAACCACCATCAAAATTTCGGGTATTCCGATATTTAATCCTCTTGCACCACGAATGCCCGAATACCTTCGTCATTCACACCTTCGGGTCCAAGAAGATTAAATAGGGGCATCTGTCATACCCCAAATTTTGACCACTAAGATTTCCCATCATTGTACAAATCATCAGCACAATATGGATGTACCTTTGTACCTCATCAGTCTCCCCAAAGATGGGTGAGCATTCACTACAATCAAAACTAGGGTTTCAAGCCCTCGCAGAGCTCTTAGACAAAGGATCAATCAAGGAATGACATGATCTTCAACTTGTCTAGCCTCTCAAATATCCACAATGGATCAAGAGGACTCTCACTTCAAGGATTAAGTACAAGGTTGCTCCCTTCTAGGTGGATCAAGCCTCAGGATCGCTAGTGTCACCAAATTAGGGTTTGGTCGACTAGGGCCTCCAGATGGAAATTTTCCTCTGGGCATGAGCCAATGCTTCAAAGCATAACCTAAAATGCTCCATGGAACATCATAAACCCCATCATCAAGTCAATTTAGGCTCAGGGGATGCATACATCAAAAATCAAGAATTAGGGTTTCTTGACCTAATTCACCCCTAAGTTGACTTTTGGGACAAATCACGAGCCAAGACCTTAAGAGAGGATTTGAGGATCCCTAACATACCACGTTTATCCATTTGCAACAATGGATTGACCCAAGAAGCTTGAGCAACAAGTTTCAATTTCATCTGAACCATAGTTAGGGTTTCGCGAGAAAAGTCAACTGTAGCGTTGACTTTTGACCAGGACATGCTCCCAAGCCGTGGGAAACGATTAAATACACCCTATAACACCCATGGAACATGTCCATCAATTTTGATTTAGGTCAAGGACATGATTTCCTAAAGGATCACACAGTTTGGAATTCATCTGATAAAAAGTCAACTGTGCACAAAAGTCAAACTTTGACTTTTTGAGATTTTTCATAAAAATGGTTTTTTAACCCTAAAATGATGTTAATGTGTGATTGGAATCATCATTCATCAAGAAAAATCAAAGAAAGTGGGATAACTTGTAAAAGGGGTAACCATAAAAACTTAGAATTTTTTCTTAGTTATGGAATAAAGTGGCAAGGGTACCAACTTTGGAGGATCATAACTCCTAAACCACAAAGCCATTTTTCCCCACCCAAAGATGGATTTGTAGCCCTCATGTCCCTCTACAAAAGTGTCAACTACACTTCATCCCAATTCATCATGGATTTTGAGTTATGGTTGGATCAAAATGGCTAAAAACCTAAAATTGACATTTTTCAGCACTTAGCAAAAATCTGCCTTGTAATTTCAGCACAATGTCCCAACTTCAAGGTTGTTTTTCTCCATGATCCAAGTTGAACCAGGTCTACTGTCAAACATCAAAGTTGAAGTACGTCATCTAAGCTTTTCGGAAAGTCCTAGAACTCCCATGTAGCATACTCGAGCAGGGAGTTATGGATCTTACAAAAAGGCTTGCTGAAGCTGAATTTTTCAGGGCAGATTTGCACATTTTTTGTGCCACACGAATTTTCAAGCCTTGTCATCATTTTGGACACATCTAAGGATCAAATCCAAGTGGGATGATCTGGTCCATGAACCTCCCAAGTCCAAGGAACCAAAAAAAAGCATGTCAAAACCTAGAAATCCCTAAAAGAGGGACAAAACTCCAATTTTGGTTTGGAGCATTTAATGGATGCTTAGAGGTGGCATGAACTGAGCTTCCTCCAACTAAATTCTGTCAAGATTCCTCCAACAACTAGGGAACTAGCAGCCTGTGCTCTAACCTCTAGTCAATGGCTAGAGGAGACTTGGATTTCCATTGGACAACATTGGCCAAACCTCTGCTGCAGTTGTCATTCACTTTGGATCCCAAAACAAACTTGCTCTACTATAAATAGAGCTCATTTCTGCTCAGTTTGAGTACACCAAAGCCATCAAACAGATGCTTTCCTCAAATTCTCTCTTTCACTCCAAAATGCCTTCTTTAGTAAGGAAATTCTGAGTTTTTGAGTTAGAGAGCATTTCCATCACAGCTCATGATCCTAACACCTCATAAACATCATATGTAGCTGATCCAAACTCTCACAAGTGACCTATAACACCAACATCACAAAGTCACCTCTCAAAACCTCAAAATGGCACTTTTTTGCATTTTTTAAGCCATGTCTTGATTCAGTCACTTTCCAAACCAGATAAAACCTCAAACACACTCTAAATATCATCCTTGAACTGTCCCAAATGGTGCCACACATCTGGAACACCATTTGAGAGAGTTGGCATTTTGGCCACTTTTGACCATTTTGCGAGAAAGTGCTCAAACTTGCTCCAGAGGTTTCCAGCTGATTCCAACCATCCTAAAAGCCTCTAAGAGGTCATTTGAGGTTGTCCAAAGCATCAAATCATTTCTGGAGCAAAGCACTTGGTAGGTTGCCCAAAATCTCCAAAAAAGAGGTAAAATTCACAACTTGAATTCTTTGAATCATGCTTTCCTTTGTTGTCCACATACATGCATCATATTGAACAATTCTTGAGGCAAAAATGTAGTCCTTAATGTGTATGTTGTGATCCTCCCACTGTTTGCATTTTAACATGTTTATGTGTGGAATTTTGGTTGTTTTAAAATCATGTCCAATTCTGGTTTTTTTGATTGATGTGTTCTGTACATTAAGTTTTAGTGTGCATGAGTAACACCATTGGATTACTTGCGAAAAATCGGTCAAGATAAGTTTTTACGGATTTCAATTCCGATGAAAATTGAGAGAGTTACGCGCGTTGGAAATTTGACGCGAAACGACGTCGAATTAACGATAGCAGTTCTGGTTTTTTAATTGCTACGTTTTGTGTGTTGATTTTCCATGTGCGTGAGTAATACCATTGGATTCCTTGCGAAAAATCGGTCAGGATAGGTTTTTACGGATTTCAATTCAGATAAAAATCGGGAGAGTTACGCGTGTTGGAAATTCGACGCGGAACGATGTTTTCAATCGATAACAGTTCTGGTTTTTTAATTTCTGCATTTTGTGTGTTGATTTTCCGTGTGCGTGAGTAATACCATTGGATTCCTTGCGAAAAATCGGTCAAGATAGGTACTTCCGGATTTTGATTCCGATAAAAATTGAGAGAGTTATGAGTGTTTGAAATTTGATAAAATACGTGTTGAAAATTAAAGTTTCGGTACTAGTTTTTACCCCATAAGAGATGTCGGAGATGATGTTGTGACATCTTTCCTCTTTATGTTATTTTTATTTTCAAAACTCAACAAATTTTTTTACATAGCAAAAAATCATCATTTTCCAATTCATACCCCATAATAATTTAATCCACAAAAAAATCACAAAAAAATATTACTTTTAGATTATTTTTAATATATTTAAAAATAGTGTTTTAAATTGTTTTAAATGCTTTTAAAATGATTTCTTTTTTCTTGATTTTTAAAACCAAAATGATTTTAAAAATTTATGTGGATAAAATATTTTTTTCATAAACCTTAATCATTATTTAATGATTTTTATTTGATATTTTTATCATTTTTTACTTAATTTTTCTTGGAAAAATGCCTTAAAAAATGAAATTGGGGTTTCTTTGATTTTCACCCTAACAAATCTTTTTCAAACACTTAGGCCTCTATTAGAGTGTAAGACCCAATCCCCTTTTAACCAAAACAATTTTGGGCCTCACTTATTGTATAAGTCCCTCTGCGTTAAAAGAAAACATCGGCGCGATCGCCATTTTCAAACGAAAATCAATTGGGCTTCTCTTTGAGCTGTAAGTCCCATTTCTTTTAATTTTTAAAACACTTGGGCCTCTATTAGAGTGTAAGACCCAACCCTTTTTTAACGAACCAATTTTGGGCCTCAGTTATTGTATAAGTCCCGATACGTTAAAAATCTCGGCGCGGTCGCCATTTTAAAACTGAAAATATTTTGGGCCTCTCCCTGAGTTGTAAGCCCCATCTTTTGTACAAAAATACACTTTGGGCCTCTAATAGAATGTAAGACCCAAAACCCTTTTTTTTTACCTCTTTTTCATATTTTCTCATTTTTCATATTATTTTTTAATGATTTGGAAAATTAATAACTCCCTCAATTTTGATTATTTTTTATTGGTTCTTTTTCTGAAAAATAACAAAAATAGTAAAATATTTTGTTCTACAAAAAAATCAAATTTATATTATTTATTTAATATAGTTGGTATTTTTGTGAATAAATTCATTTTTAATTGTTTTTAAACATTTTAAAAGTGAATATTCGTCTTGAAAATCAAAATTAAATAAGTTTTAAATCATCTTGTGATTAAAACCTCATTTTTCAAACCTTAACCAAAAATCGCAAGTGGTTTATTTAAACTTATTTGATTTTTTTTGTCATTTTTTTATTAATTTTCTTTGAAAAATTACTTTTAAAAAGTGAAAATTGGGGTTTCTTTGATTTTTAATCATAATCAAATGTTTCAAGACTCTTTGGGCCTCTAATAGAGTGTAAGACCCAATCCCTTTGTAAATACCAAAATTTTGGGCCTCAGTCACTTGTATAAGTCCCACGGTGTTTCCAAAACCTCGGCGCGATCGTCGCCCTTTTCAAAATTAACCATTGGGCCTACCCTCGAGTAGTAAGAGCCATTTCTTTTCTTAAAACTCACTTGGGCCTCTTGAGAGATTGTAAGACCCATCCCTTTGTACAGAAAACCTTTTTGGGCCTCAGTCACTTGTATAAGTCCCTCTGTACAAATTCAACAGTGCGCTCACTGATAAAACCCTGGGCCTCTCCTTGAGCTGTAAGCCCCAACCATTTTTATTTCAAAGCACTTTCTCCTTTGATTTTGAATATACTATTGTTTTCAATCTTTCTTTGTTGAACAACTAACCAAACAGCATGGAAGCTCTACAACCGAGTAAGTGTTTACCCGCTTTCATTTACCGCTTTCACATGTATATAACTGTATTATGGGGCTGTTTCACTGTAAGTCTCCTTTCATAAACTCATATATATATATATATATATATAACTGTATTGTGGGGCTGTTTCGCTGTAAGTCTTCTTTCATAAACTCATATCAACTGTGTAATAATAGTATAGATATTTAGAGTTTCCCCGGCAACTACGTCTAGCACTAGGTAAAGCCGTTTCAATCACTCTTAGAAATAGTCTAAACTAGATCCCCATAGGATTACCAGACACAGTCTTCCCTCCTCTTGGGGTTAAACAATATGGAGACATGAAAGGCAACATTCTCAGTGAACCCTTTCATAGACTGTCACTTGTAGAAGTTCTCAAA
The DNA here is from genome assembly GCA_022829125.1 of Lathyrus tuberosus. Lineage (NCBI taxonomy): Eukaryota > Viridiplantae > Streptophyta > Magnoliopsida > Fabales > Fabaceae > Lathyrus > Lathyrus tuberosus. The sequence continues at coordinate 800,034 of JALAZF010000504.1, forward strand.
GAAACTCTATTCCCCAGAGATGATCTCTTCTCCGTGAATTGCATCTCTTGAGTTTCTTCCAAATTCTCGAACTTTCCTGACTTTGATCTATTCTCGGTGAATAGCATTGCCTTGAATTTCTCGGGGTTTGGGGACCCACGGGCTTCTTAAAAGCGCTTGTCAAGAGACTCTACTCCCCAGAGATGATCTTTTCTCCGTGAATGGAATCTCTTGAGTTTCTTCCAAATACTCGAACTTTCCTGACTTGATCTATTCCCTGTGAATAGCTTGCCTTGAATTTCTCGGGGTTTGGGGACCCATCGGCTTTTTAAAAGCAATCGGCCTCCTCTTGGGCATCGTACAAGGACCCACAGGCTTCCTAAAAGCAACCCCGCCTCCTCTTGGGCTTAGTACAAGGACCCTACGGCTTCTTAGAAGTATTCACATCCTCCTCTTAGGCTTCGTATAATGATCTATTCCTCCGGGAATGATCGCCTCCTCTTGGGCTTAGTACAAGGACCCGTCGGCTTCTTAAAAGTTTCCAGCCTCCTCTTGGGCTTCGTACAAATTGTCCCGACGACCTCCTAGAGGTATAGGAGCAGAACATAGTCATCTTCATAGAACAATCCTTTCATAGAGTCTACTACTATTTCTCAAAGCATGGTACAAAAGATAAAACTCTAGACACGGACAGTCTAATTTCCTTGAGTCTCAAAGACATTCTCAAGTGACCCCTTCGTTAAATAAGAAGAAAACCCGTAGACTCGGACAGTCTCAATACCCTTCGGATTTCCCGCTTCCTTAAAGAACAGGAATAACCCGGATCCTCAAATCAAATCCTTGAGTAAAGTGTTACCCATATAAGAACTGATTTTCTCTTTGAAATCAGTATATTGGATCTGTCACTCAACTGAAACAGTAATCATAGCCTCTCTCTTGGGCTTTGCACAATGATTCTTCCCAGCGAAGCAAACGTTTAGCCTCCATCTCGGGCTTCGTACAAGATACCAAAATCCTCTCCAGTGGAGTCAAACAACGTTTAGCCTCTCTCTCGGGCTTTGTACGAGACACATAAGAGACTCCCTCGTTGAGTCAATCACCCCTTTAGCCTCCATCTCGGGCTTCGTAAGAGATACAAAAAACACTCTCTTGTTGAGTATAAAAGACTCTCTTGTTGAGTCAAACCCTTTCAGCCTCCATCTCGGGCTTTGTACGAGATACAAAAACACTCTCTTGTTGAGTATAAAAGATCCTCTTGTAGGATCAACCCCTTTTAGCCTCTCTCTCGGGCTTTGTACGAGACATATATTAGCCTCCTCTTAGGCTTTATATAAGAAAACCACCGGTTGATCCAATCAACCTATTAGCATCAAAGCTGTGCCTCGTTCACAGTACACAAATATCAACAACTCCTTTCCCCTTCATCTAATCGCTGTAAGCGGCAAGCCTCTAGATCATCTACATCCATGCCACTGTCCCTCTTTTAGCATGAGAAATTCCTAAGGAAAGATAGCATTGCTCTACACTGAGTTAAAGTCTTCTCCTTCAGGTTGGAACTCCCCTATAAAGGAAATTATGGCATTGCCGGATTCACATATCCCGGTTAAAGTAATTCTCCTTTATAAACAGTTGTGACAAAAACCCCCTCTTTAGAGATGACAAATTCTCTCTAAAGTCAACACCCTTTTAGCTTCACATCTTGGGCTTTGAACAAGATACAAATAGACCCTTCAGCTTCACATCTTGGGCTTTGAACAAGATACAAACCACCTTCAGCTTCACATCTTGGGCTTTGAACAAGATATAGATCACCTTTCGCTCACGTCTTGGGCTTTGAACAAGACACCAAAAAACAATTTCCTCCCATAGAATAGGAGGAACTACGAACGCTCTGATTTCCCTGTTTCGGTAAACGGGAATACGTAGGCATAAGATCGAAAGAAAAGATCTTAGCGAGCACAATCAACAAAAAACCCAAATCCCATATCAAAAGCAGTAATTCAAAAACATCAGTCCTAACATCCTAATCCTTGTTCCCCTCCAGAAACCTTCTGTCTAGATAAAAAGAAAGAAACTGTATTGGCGAAAATACAAATAACCAGTACAAAGGCCCCCCCACATTGATAGCATCCGTAACCTAACAGGCCGCTGTTTAAACTCAGTATACAAAGCAGGGTTAATTGGAGACATCTATTTCCCTTCCTTCATCAGCTTTAATAGGATAAAAAATGAATCGACCTGTAGTTTACGCTCAACCGCAAAGAGCGACCAGCGCTTAAGAACCGCGTCCAAAATCGCTCGCTATAGAAGGTCGTGACCCAAAGGATGGGTGTGGGACCAAGCAAAGGTCGTGACCTAAAGGACGAGTGTGGGACCAAGCGAAGGTCGTGAACCAAAGGACGGGTGTGGGACCAAGCGAAGGTCATGACCCAAAGGACGGGTGTGAGACCAAGCGAAGGTCGTGACCCAAAAGAGTTCGGTACCCTGACTGAACAAATAGTACCTGACCGAAGAAAGGGTATTTGAACCAAAAGAAGGCCACTAACCCAAGGGTGCAAGTATTCGAACCAAGATAAGGTTGCTAACTACTGAGGATACGGTGTGAACAGAACATTGTGATTAACCGAAAGGAAACGAGTGATTAACCAAGAGAAGGTGATTAACTCGAAGGGCTCAGTATTTTAACAGGCAGACTATGGTTAACTGAAAAATGGGTGACTAACCAAGAGAAGGTGATTAACCCAAGAGGAAACTCAGTATGTTAAAAGATAGACTGTGATTAACTGAGGAGACGTGCAAATTGGTGTTTTAACTGACAAGCAGTGGTTAACCAAACAAAAGGAGAAGAACTAAGAGAAGGTTGTGAACTCCGCAAGAGCTTCAGTGTTTAACAGGAAGACTATGTTTAACTGAAGGAAAAGGAATGAGACTCTTCAGAGGAATCAATAAGAAATGATTGGCCACAAGAAAAAGACAATGAGGCAAGAGATGGGTGTTAACCCAAGACTATGATCTTTAACCAAAAGGAATGGTGATTGATCGAAAGGAGAGATTGAAAGAGGTAAGAGTGATCAGAGATCGACTCAACTGGAGAAGGAGATACGCTACTGCCTGGAGATAGAGGTGACTAAGCCAGGCACATGGTCATTCGTCCCCTACCTGAAGTGGTCAGAATGAGAGTAGGAATTCTCCATTCTCACTCATTCTCTAACACACAGTGTGTAGCACATAAATTGAAATGAACAGCGTAATAGGTCCAAGTTGTACAGTGCTCAAGTGCATCGTGTGACGTGCGTCGTGCGGATCTCCGACTCAGCAAGGGAGAAAGAGAAAGAAAGCTCTAAAGAAAGCCTAAAGAGAAGCACAAAGGAAGGATCAACTAATCAAAACGAAGTTTCGATTAATTAATCAAAAGGAATTGATATGCTAACAATTTTCCAAAGAGAATAAAAAATCATTAAAGCAAAAGGTGTGTTATTGATTATACAAGATTAAGCTCATTCCTTGAGGAACAAACTTAATGCAAAACAATGAATGCAAGTGAAAAACAGTACCAAATGACATTTAGTATACATCATAAATCATGTATCATGTGATCAAAGAAAGTGCAAGAACGATCATGTTCATACAATGCCAAGAATGTGAACAAATGCATAATCGAAATCGTGCATCGAAAGTTCATGAGCATGCTTCAAACAGAAGTTAAATGACACTTAAAACATCCATAAAAATCAAGCATATCAATCCATGGAAGTTAGAGGAAGAAAGCATGGAAAACACACTTGAAAAAGCATGAAAATGGCATTCTGGTTAAAGTGTTAATCTAATAACTATTTACAGTGCAAAATTGGTTAATCTATTAACAGCACAAAAATCAGCAAAATTACACTGGTTAATCGATTAACACTTTTTGCACTGAAAAGCGTTAATCGATTAACACTTGAAAAACAAAATAATTACTCTAGTTAATCTATTAACACTTTTTACACTGAAAAGTGTTAATCGATTAACACTGTAGTAGTGGCAAAAAAACAGATTTCAAAAGTGCTTCCAACCACTTAATCACTTATCCAAGCATTCTCATGTTATGGCTTACATTTATGCACGAAAATTACACCATGTATGAGCAATTAAACACACATTGAAAGCATTAACATGAAGACCAAAGATCAAGCAAATCACATGGTTAAACAAACCGAAAAACGATCGAAACTACATCGAAAACGCGCGAAAATGATCGAAATAGTTAGTAGAGTTAGAGCTACCAACCTACAAGCTGGAGAATTGGCTTGGTGATTGTTGCAAAGGATTTTTGATGAAGATAATCAAAGAAAACCAGAGGAATCTTCAATCGTAGCCGAATCGTACCGAAACCGAGCAAATTACGACGAAACTCCAAAATACGAATTCGAACCGTATGATCATGAAGCAAATACTTGAGATGAATCCAAAAGCTAATAAAACTCCAGAAACTCAAGTATAATTGCAAGGTGATGAAGGTTAAGCTCAAGAAATAATCACTTCCAATGTATAAGTGATTAATCTTCAATGGTGAAGAGCTATAGTGAGATTTTGGAAGAAAATGGAGATGAAGATGAAGAAGTTGCAGAAAAATTCAAAGAGAATTTGAGAAATTGAGAGTGTAGTGTGAGAAATTTGTGTGAAAATGGTTGAGGGTTTTTGAAAATGGTGAAGCTTTGTCTATATAGATTTTTGGTTTGGAGTGTGAGAGGTTTGGAATTAGGCTAGGAGCTAGCTTTGGGTGGTTTGGAATTAGGCTAGGAGTTAGTTACACTTGACTCACAGAGTCAAGCGGTTAACTCGGTTAGTTAGGAAGTTAACTCGGTAGCAATCCCAATGTAAGCTTCAAATTAAAGGTTGACACGCTTAGAAATCAAGGAACATGGTTCACTTGATTCAAAGTGATGCATTGGAGTAAATGTAAGTGGAGTGTCTTGAATGGTCTTGAAATATCTAGAAATGTCTAGAATGTTCCACACAATGCTAGCACCAAATTTACCCCAAAAAATGTAGAGGAAAAGTGGATGTCATGAAAAGTAGCAAAATTTGCCAAATTTACAAGGGCTGATCTATTAACACTTTTTGCACTGTAAAGTGTTAATAGATTAACCATGCCAAAAAGTGCCCAATTTTCTTGAAAAAGGTGCTTTGGCTACGGTTCTGATTTTAAACCTCTTGCTTTGATGAATTGGCATAGTGTTGATGATGTGATGACTTTGTGATGATGCGATTAATCGGGTTCAGAAAACCTGAATATTCCTGCAACAAAATCAATGATAAAAAAGTGTGAGTGCGTATGCCGGCGATGCGAATGCACATGCTTATGCAAAAAAGTAAAAAAAAGGTGGTCAAATTTCGGATTACGACAGAATCCTAATTCATCGGTTTGTACGCATGTGTTACTATCAATCAACTTGTATTTAAATAAATGCCTTTTAAATATATCATAATAATTCTCCCAAATCACTTCAATGACCACAGAGTATGATATAGATATCATTACAACATTCTTACCTTTGAAAATAGAGAAGTACCTGGACTAAACCTCAACTATAACCCCAGTATTTTGCATGGTACTATGATCATCCTTTGATTTTATATAAAATGATATTTTACTAATTTCGTATACACTTCAAGTTTTTAAATTAAATTTAAGCATATACGACATACATTCAATTGTCTCAAATGCACTCCATCATTATAAATCCTTTCATTTAACCAATCTATGGAGTTCTTGTTATACTCTGTCAACAACTACTTTTCGTTCAGTTTGGAGAATTTTTTTTATAAGTATTTTTTGAGCGAATAAGTAAGGTTGAACTTCATCAACGTTATTCAATATATACAAATGATCTTGAAGAACTATAACTCAAGTCTTTGTCTTAACGTTTAAACCTTACTACCTCTACTTTCAGATCTTCCGTTATGATAAGACTTGGAAATTTTTATAGAATCTGCTTCTGATAAATAGTTTGAACAAAATTCAATAGCTTCTTATGTGATGTGCCTTTCAATAATCAAAGCTTTCAAATGGTGATGGTTCTTTGAATTCCCTTTAAATATCTTCATGTATCACTTTAATGGATACATCCACCTTAAATAAACTGGACCACAAAGCCTAATCTCTTTGACTAGATGGACAATAAAGTGAACCATAATGTTAGAAAATAATGGAGGGAAATACAATCTAGTTATAGATTTCCTTATAGTTTTTGGAAAGATGCAATGAACAACCACTAGTAGAAGTTGTTGCATCAAGACATGATAATCATGGGATTTTATGCTAATTTATTTGAGATATTTCATTAATACAAGTTTCTTGACATTTGATGAGTATCATTGGGGAACTTTGATATCTTGCGAACACTCGTAAATACTTTATTCTTTCTTTACTAGAAAGAGTGTGACATGCTAGGGGCAAATATGCTCTTTTACCTATTTCTTCTAGGGCTAACTCTTGTCGTATACCCATCTCCACAATATCTAGACAAGCATTGTTGCCTTGAATGTTGAGAGTGTTTTAATTACAGTATTACACACATTTTTCTCCACATGCATCTCATCAAGACAATATCTTACATCAAGGCTAGACGAATATGGAAGATCAAAGAGCATCGACCTCTTTTTCCATATATTTTTATCCACGAATAAAAATCGCTCCGAAGAGCATTGACCTCTTTGGAGTGATATTAAACTCCTAATCTCCATTAAAATCCTTTCGATGAACAAGGTAAATAGTCTTTTTTTCTCTATTCTTTATTTGGCGATGACATGTATCAGCTTCACATATAAGACACACTTTATGTCCTTTAATGGTGTATACAAACAAATAACTGTATACATGAAACTTGTTGATTATGGAAAACAACGTGGTATACATCTTAAAAATATTCACCCAAATACACATCATCAACATCAACGCTTTCCTTTCAAAAACTCTTAAATCTTCAATCAATAGACTTATTTAAACATCGATGTCATTTCCTGGATGTCTTTGGCCTATTACTATTATATATATTGAAATTCTGGTATCAAATATGTGATGTTAAGTGTGATGTCACAACAACACAATCTGCTATATGAAACAAGGCAATAACAGTAAATCAACACAGAGAATTGATCACCCAGATCGGTCTAACTACCTACGTCTGGGGGCTACCAAGCCAGGGAGGAAATTCACTATTAGTAGTATTAAATTACAGACTCAACAATCTCAGTTGACAATCCACTAACTTAATCACTACCCAATGACACTTCTACCTAAGATACACTTAGATATGAGAAACCACTCACTCCCCTTAAATCACCACAGTGATACAATTCAAAGATTACAAAGTACAGAAGTCACACTTCCAAAACACAACTTGATCTTGCTTAAAAGCTTTGATCAAGAACAATTAACAACTCAAAACAATCACACCAATTCAAGCATGAATGGCTTACAAAACACAGACGAAAACTCTAACAACTGATACTCAGTATACACTCTCTAGTCTCCGTCCCTTCCAAGTAGGGTTGTGGCTGCTTTAAATAAAAACTCAGACTTGGGCTTGGACTCCTCAAAAGATCTGATTTGATTTGAATTTAAAAACATATTTTATCTTCAAATCTTTTCATATCTTTCATCCCTAAAAACAGCAACAAGATCTGCTCCATATCTGATTGCAACTGAATATATCTTTACCAAGATATTCTCCTGCAATCTCTCCACCAAATCTCTCAAAACAACTGATACACGCAACCCTAACAAAACACAACAGACTGATGTTCTGATGTTCTGTCAACTGATGTAAAGACATCATGTTTAACATCAGACCACAAAACTGCAACCCTAAATAACTTAACATAAACTGAATGTTAAGAACTCATGTTAAGACAACAGACAAATGACATCTTCAACAACAACATTGTTTTACCCAAATTCTAGCCAATAACAAGAACTAACGTATATCATCATATACTTCTGCTTCATGCACAACCACGAAGATAGATTTTAAATTATGAGAAGAACAATCCGTGAAGTATAGTCACTACTCAGATTACCAGGTTCATTCAATCAGTAGCAAGTCCAAGCCTAAGGTTTCTCGACTCATGGCCAAAATACGAAAACAACTAATCAATTTCCTTCCATCGCATTTTCTTTCATCTATGCATGTCATCTAATATTCTTTGTGTCATTTCCATTAGCAAACAATCTCTTAAACCTTGGGATTATCGGTAGGTACCATATTACCCAGGCAGGAGGAGCCTTCTTGCTTACATTAGCATCATCATTAGCATTTACTAATTTATTTTTTCATACTCATTTATGTATAATATGCAATCATTACGACATGCATGTATTTTGATATAGTCGAAACCTACGTAACTAAGAGTGGAAAAATGGGTTCGTCCCGTCAGGAATGTCATCTTCAACAACAACATTGTTTTACCAAAATTCTAGCCAATAACAAGAACTAACAATCTCCCCCTTTGGATAATTTTGGCTAAAACAATCTCAGCCTACACCAGAGATACCAGCAGCGGAAAAAAACAATACAAAAACAAACAGCAGCAACAACTTCCAAAGCTGCACAACACAAAACTCCCCCTCAAACCTAGAACCACAACAAAAAGCTAGGCAACAGCAAACAACAACACTAGGCTAACTCTCCCCCTTTTTAGCCATAAATTGACAACCTTGAACCTATCAAAGCAGCAAACACAAAGTCCTGACATTTACTATGACAAGGTCAAATAACAAGCTTCCCAAAAAGAACAAGTTCCAAAACTTTGACTGGTCAGGCGATACAAACAATGCCCTCTCTATGCATTATAAAAACCAAGCCTTCTTGCTTCTAAAAACAGAACTAGGAAATAACCATGAGTCAGTCTAACAGAGATGCAGGAAAGAAACACATGCAAGAGGTCAAGAAACCAGATCCATAGAAGATGAAGAAAAAAACACTGTCTACAGCTGGGGCAACTCCAGGAGCAACAAGAACAAGAAAAACATCAGAGACAAGGATGAAAACCATAAAAAAACCTCCAGTGCAACTTCATGCTTCTGATGATGAATGGGATGAAGATTGGAAAACTTTTCTTGATTCAAGGGGTTGGGATAATCTTTAGACCCTTTGTTTGTTGCTTTTGATGTACTAAAATCTAATATTGTATGCTTTCAGCAGTTGTATAAAATTATGTTTCCTTTAAACTAAACATATGCAATAAAGTTCACAACTGCACAAGACACCTCCCAGCACACCTAATCCTCATATATGCAAATTCCTAATTTGCTTCTTAGTTTTTCAAATTGATTTGCATCTAAGGCCTTTGTAAAAATACCAGCTAATTGTTGTTCAGTAGCAACATGTTCCAAAGCAACTACTTTGTCTTCAACCAAATCTCTTATAAAGTGATGACGTATATCAATATGCTTAGTCCTGCTATGTTGAATTGGGTTTTTAGAGATATTGATAGCACTCAGATTATCACATTACAATGTCATGACATCTTGCTTCACATTGTATTCTGTTAACATTTACTTCATCCAAACAAGTTGAGAACAACTACTCCCTGCTGCTATGTACTCAGCTTCAGCAGTAGAAAGAGACACACAGTTCTGCTTTTTACTAAACCAAGAGATCAGATTATTCCCTAAGAAGAAACAACCTCCTGAAGTACTTTTTCTATCATCAGCACTTCCTGCTCAATCAGCATCACAATGACCACATAACTCAGTGCCTGATCCATGACTGTAAAGCATGCCATAGTCACTAGTCCCATTTACATACTTCAGAATCCTCTTTACTTGATTCAAGTGACTAACCTTAGGCTCAGATTGATATCTGGCACAAACTCCAACAGCAAAAGAAATATCAGGTCTGCTAGCAGTGAGATACAATAGACTACCAATCATGTTTCTGTATAGACTTTGATCCACACTCACACCATGTTCATCCTTGGACAACTTTAAGTGAGTAGGAGTAGGTGTCCTCTTGTGATTAGCATTTTCCAAACCAAACTTCTTAACAATGTTCTTAGCATACTTGCTCTGAGAGATGAATATGGAGTCTTCCATTTGTCTAACTTGTAGACCTAGAAAGTAGTTGAGCACTCCAACAAGACTCATTTCAAACTCAGACTGCATTTGTTTCACAAAATGTTTAACCATTGCATCTGACATCCCACCAAATACTATGTCATCAACATATATTTGAGCTATCATCAGTTTTCCTCCTTCATCTTTGACAAACAAAGTCTTGTCAATCCCTCCTTTTCTATAACCATTCACAACCAAAAATTCAGTAAGCCTGTCATACCAAGCTCTTGGTGCTTGCTTCAACCCACAGAGAGTTTTCCTAAGTTTGTAAACATGATTAGGAAATGTTGGATCAATAAATCCTTTTGGTTTATCTACATAAACCTCTTCATTTAAGTACCCATTCAAAAAGGCACTCTTAACATCCATCTGAAAAAGCTTGAATTTGAGATTACAAGCCACACCTAAGAGTAATCTAATAGATTCCAGTCTTGCCACAGGAGCAAAGGTTTCATCAAAATCAATTCCTTCAACCTGAGTGTATCCCTGAGCAACCAATATGGCCTTGTTTCTGGTGACCACTCCTTGTTCATCAGATTTATTCTTGTAAATCCACTTGGTGCCTATCACATTAACTCTATCAGGCCTTGGTACAAGGTCCCACACTTCATTCCTCTTGAATTGTTCCAGCTCTTCATGCATGGAATTAATCCAGAATTCATCAGTCAGTGCTTCTTTGACATTCTTGGGCTCAATTTTGGACACAAAACAAGAATTCGACACAACCTCTCTTGATCTAGTGCTAACCCCTGATTTTGGATCACCTATGATAAGCTCTTTTGGATGGTCCTTTTATACTCTAATAGATGGTTCTTTATTAGGTTGTTCAGGTTCAGCCTCAGCATCAACAGGACTGGGAGCAACACTTCTATCTTCAGTTTCTGATGTAACATCTTCAAACGATGTTCCAACATCATCCAGGACATTAGCATCTTCCTTCATGTCACTGTCATCAATTACCACATTTATAGACTCTATCATAACCTTGGTTCTGGAGTTGAAAATCCTATAAGCTATGCTATTTGTAGAGTATCCCAGAAAGATTCCCTCATCACTTTTAGGATCCAATTTTCTCCTTTGTTCACGATCTGACAAAATATAACATTTACTTCCAAAAGCATGAAAGTACTTCACAGTTGGTTTTCTCCCTTTCCACAGTTCATACAATGTAGCTGAAGTGCCTCTTCTTAAAGTAACTCTGTTGTGAATATAGCAAGCAGTATTCATGGCTTCAGCCCAGAAATGGTAAGGAAGCTTTTTGGCATGAATCATTGCCATAGCAGATTCTTGGAGAGTTCTGTTCTTCCTTTCAACAACTCCATTTTGCTGTGGGGTAATAGGAGAGGAAAACTCATAACTGATGCCTTCAGCAGAGCAGTATTTAGCAAACTTGCTATTTTCAAATTCCCTCCCATGATCACTCCTTATTCTGATGACATTACTCTCTTTTTCTCTTTGGAGTCTTTGACATAAATCTTTAAACACATAAAACACCTCTGTTTTGTCTTTGATGAAGCTTACCCAGGTGTACCTAAAATAGTCATCTACAACAACATAAGCATACTTCTTCCCACCTAGACTTTCTACCTGCATAGGTCTCATCAAGTCCATATGAAGAAGTTCCAAAACTTTGGAGGTGGTGTTATGTTGAAGCTTCTGATGTGACATCTTGGTCTGCTTCCCTATTTGACAATCTCCACAGACTCTTCCTTCTTCAATTTTGAGTTTAGGAATTCCTCTGACAGCTTTTGAGGATATGATTCTCTTCATTCCCTTCAGATGAAGATGTCCCAACTTTTGATGCCAGACTTTGACTTCATCTTCTCTAGCAAAAACACATGTTGAGGGACTTGAGTCTTGTTGCACCCACAGATAATAGTTGTCCTTAGACCTAACACCCTTTATGATGACTTCTTCTTTCTCATTTGTGACAATGCACTCAGATTTTGTAAAGTCTACTTTGAATCCTTGATCACAAAGTTGGCTAATACTGATCAAATTTGCTGGCATCCCTTTGACAAGCAGAACATCATCCAGTCTAGGAGCACCAGCACAATTCAGCTTTCCCATACCCTTGATTTCTCCTTTGACACCATCACCAAAAGTTACATGACCAGAAGAATGGAGCTTAACATCCACCAATAAATTCTTCACTCGTGTCATGTGTCTTGAACACCCACTATCAAAGTACCAGTCTTCTTTGGTAGAAACCCTAAGAGAAGTGTGAGCTATTAAGCTGGTAACTTTACCTTTTGGAACCCATTGCTTCTTAGACTTGATGGCCTGATTACCTTTGTGAAAATTCTGTCTGGGAGTATACTGATGTGCCTTCTGAGGATACCCATGAAGCTTATAACAGTATTCCTTTATGTGTCCAAAATGCCCACAATGATGACATCTCCAGCGCCTGAATTTCTTCCTAGAGGAAGGCCTGTCAGGATGTTTAAACATCTGTTTTAACATCACTGGCTTGGAATTGGTAATAACATCATTTGAAGCTGAAACATTGTCGAATCCCAAACCACTTTTGTCTCCAGCAGTTTTTCCAATGCTAATAATGTTGTCTAGAGCATCAGTTCCATTATTCAACATTCTGACAGTTTTTGACATAAAATCCAGTTTAGAGTTCAGCATACTGACTTCATTTTCCAGCTCAATTTTTTCAGCCTTTAACTGCACAATGATTTTCTTTTGCTTTTCTCCTTCTAGACAGACTTGTTCACTTCTAATGCACAGTTTTCTATAAGAGGCAGCAAGCTCTTCATATGTAACCTCATCATCACTTGAATCATTTTCAGACTTACAAATCCCAATCATTGCTCTAACAAGCTTAGCTGATTCTTCTTCAGGTTCACTATCAGTCTCCTCATCAGACCAGGAAACAGATAACCCCTTTTTTTGCTTCTTGAGATATGTAGGACATTCTTTTCTGATACCATAACCTTCACACTCATAGCATTGAATTCCTTTGTCATCATTGAACTTTTCTTCATCTCTTGATTTCTTCCCCTGATCACTTGACCTGTTTGTGTCAGATGTGATGTTCTTGACATTAGGTTTGTAGCTCATGTCTATCCTTTTTAGAACCTTATTAAACTGTCTTCCCAGCAGAACAATGGCATTTGAAAGCTCCTCCTGAGTTTTAGGACCACAATCTTTCCTTTCATCTTTAGACACCAATGCTATGCTTTTGGTCTTCTTTTCAGATTCCTCATTCATCCCTAATTCAAATGTCTGAAGAGAATCAGTCAACTCATCTACCCTCATCTTGCTGATGTCTTGAGCTTCTTCTATAGTAGTCACCTTCATTTTATATCTCTTGGGAAGGGATCTAAGAATCTTCCTCACCAGCTTTTCTTCAGTCATCCTCTCTCCTAGGGCACTAGAAGCATTTGACAGCTCAAGAATGTTCATGTGGAAATCATGAATGGTCTCATCATCCTTCATCTTTTGATTTTCAAACTTTGTTGTCAGAAGTTGAAGTCTTGACATCTTAACCTTGGAGGTTCCTTCATGAGTAGTTTTCAAGATATCCCATGCTTCCTTAGCTACTTCACAAGTGATGACCAGCCTGAAGATGTTCTTGTCAATTCCATTGAATATGGCATTTAAGGCTTTAGAATTCCCAAGGGCAAGCTCATCTTCTTCCTTGGTCCATTCTTCTTCAGGTTTCAGCTTAGAGCTACCATCTTTTTCCACAATAATAGGATGTTTCCATTCTTTCAAAACTGCCTTCCAAGCCCTGCTGTCTAAGGACTTCAAGAATGTAACCATACAAGGTTTTTAATAGTCATAATTTGAGCCATCTAGAATAGGGGGTCTATTCACAAATCCACCACACTCCTTGTCCATTGTACCAGAAAGTAACAACCCTAGATCTCACCCAGATGCAGAGCAGGATGCCTGCTCTGATACCAATTGAAATTCTGGTATCAGATATGTGATGTTAAGTGTGATGTCACAACAACACAATCTGCTATATGAAACAAGGCAATAACAGTAAATCAACACAGAGAATATTCACCCAGTTCGGTCTAACTACCTACGTCTGGAGGCTACCAAGCCAGGGAGGAAATTCACTATTAATAGTATTAAATTACAGACTCAACAATCCCAGTTGACAATCCACTAACTTAATCACTACCCAGTGACACTTCTACCTAAGATACACTTAGATATGAGAAACCACTCACTCCCCCTAAATCACCACAGTGATACAATTCAAAGATTACAAAGTATAGAAGTCACATTTCCAAAACACAACTTGATCTTGCTTAAAAGCTTTGATCAAGAACAATTAACAACTCAAAACAATTACACCAATTCAAGCATGAATGGCTTACAAAACACAGACGAAAACTCTAACAACTGATACTCAGTATACACTCTCTAATCTCCGTCCCTTCCAAGTAGGGTTGTGGTTGCTTTAAATAGAAACTCAGACTTGGGCTTGGACTCCTCAAAAGATCTGATTTGATTTGAATTTAAAAACAGATTTTATCTTCAAATATTTTCATATCTTTCAGCCCTAAAAACAGCAACAAGATCTGCTCCATATCTGATTGCAACTGAATATATCTTTACCAAGATATTCGCCTGCAATCTCTCCACCAAATCTCTCAAAACAACTGATACACGCAGCCCTAACAAAACACAACATACTGATGTTCTGATGTTCTGTCAACTGATGTCAAGACATCATGTTTAACATCAGACCACAAAACTGCAACCCTAAATAACTTAACATAAACTGAATGTTAAGAACTCATGTTAAGACATCAGACAAATGACATCTTCAACAACAACATTGTTTTACCAAAATTCTAGCCAATAACAAGAACTAACATATATCATCATATACTTCTGCTTCATGCACAACCACGAAGATAGATTTTAAATTATGAGAAGAACAATCTGTGAAGTATAGTCACTACTCAGATTACCAGGTTCATTCCATCAGTAGCAAGTCCAAGCCTAAGGTTTCTCGACTCATGGCCAAAATACGAAAACAACTAATCAATTTTCTTCCATCGCATTTTCTTTCATCTATGCATGTCATCTAATATTCTTTGTGTCATTTCCATTAGCAAACAATCTCTTAAACCTTGAAATTATCGGTAGGCACCATATTACCCAGGCAGGAGGAGCCTTCTTGCTTACATTAGCATCATCATTAGCATTTACTAATTTATTTTTTCATACTCATTCATGTATAATATGCAATCATTACGACATGCATGTATTTTGATATAGTCGAAACCTACGTAACTAAGAGTGGAAAAATGGGTTCGTCCCGTCAGGAATGTCTGTTTTTCCATCATTTTTGTTTGGCAGATCAAGGTGTTAAGCACGCACCCGATAAAAAGTATGTTCCACCTGGTCCCATTTTTTGCAAGCACACGCATTAACATAATTTTTGCAATTTTTAGGCTTTAAAGGTGCAATGTATGTGGGTATTGTCCGCCCTTATATTTTTACAAGGCAATGGCCCACACGTTCAATTATGCATATCCCACTTTTTTTTGGAAGTTTTTTGCGGGGTTAGTCTAAACGGGACAGACATGCCTGTTTCCCACCCCTACATTTGACACGATATCGTCTTGGCATCATAGTTATTATTTAGCAACGAGTTAACTTCTGGAAGCATGTTTCTAAAAAAATTCAAGCAGTTCAGTGAAACTTTTATCCATACACCCATTGTTTGACTTCAGATTATGTAGTTTTAACACCGCTTACAATCATGTAAAACTTGTGCACCCAAATATAATGTATCTTCCTTATTACTGTGTAAAGTATAATACACATTGACTCTCTTAAAAGAATCTTTTACAATATCACAGATCATATCTTCTACTTGATCATCCATATCTACATCAACTTCATCTTATTGTGTCGTAGTTAGCGCTTTTATAACTTCACCACCCCACGTCCATGTCGTATAATGTTGATGTATTACATCATAACATAAATTATTTCCATGTTTTTTTACTATTCCCGCAAAAAACATATGGACGATAGAAAATTTCATTGTTGTCCAGAAGATTTCTTTCAGTAAATTGAAGAAATTCAACCACTTCATTCTCATACTCCACCTTGAACCTATTAGCTTTCATTCAACTACGATTCATAACTACTTTCCGACTATAAAATCAATAACTACATGTTTTTACATATACATTTTAGGGCCGTTATTAACTTATTTAACAAACTAATCTTATGCCAAAAGTATCACTAAATAGAGGATCTCGGGCAACAAACAATAACAAGAACAACTAAATATTTTTTTGGGACAAAATGCCTTTGCAGCAGATACCTTAAACCTCTTACTCTAAACAACAACAACATTAAAAATTTTACAATAACATATATTACTAACATAGTTAATGAAAATGCTAATCATGGGAGGCATAATTGATGATGTCAAGATAACTTTTGATAACGAGGTTAACACTTCAAGACTCAACATAATATGAAGATGAAAAAATATTAAAAGATGGACAGGGCAAGGATAACAACAAAATATATTATTAACATAGTTAAATCTTTAATCTTAAATCTCAACAACAACCACAACATTAAACATTTTACAACAACAATAACTAACATTTCTAAGTTACATGCATGAATAAAGTGATTTACGTAGCGTAAATATGATGGAAACACAAAGATTGTGGTGGAGGAAACTTTGTTTTTATTTTTTGTTTCCTTTCCTTTCTTCTTTTGAGTTCTATTGCCTTTTCTACGTTTTAAGTTTTGTTTTAGTGATCTTCAATATTGTTAATTGCGTTCGAGAGGAGAAGTTGATGTTTTGAATACCTTAATGGAGGAGATGAAATTTAAAATTTCATTATGGTAGAAGTAATATAAGGAGAAGATGAAGTTTCAAAACTCATTACAAATAAAATCTTTGTTATAAAATTTATTATTTGTTGCACTGAATGATTATCCTCGTGGGCAACCTCTGCCAAAAAAAAAAAAAAAAGTAGAGTTATAATACTACATGCATGAATAGTCGTGCTTTCACAAACAAAATTCGAAAAAAACACTAAGTGTTTTAAGATTTTAATCAAAGAAGTCAAGAATAATTAAAACTTATGACAATCATTTATAACTAAAATTAGTTACGTATGAGTTTTATTTTTTTAAGTGAAGAATAATTTTATTTTTTAAGTGACGGATAAGTAATTATTATTAATAATGGTAATATTATTGACTATTTTAGAAATATTTTAAAACAATTTTAAAAATGTCCCACAAGTAAAACTAAAAGTATAATGTTTAAAATTGTTATAAAAATTAATATTAAAAGTGGTGTATTCAATTCCTTTTTAGATTGGGATCTAATCGAATTAAAAATTAAAAATTAAAATTTTTAAACAGCATTTATTTTTGTGACTTAACAGAAGACCTAAGGGAAAATCTTAGTAAGATCCTGTATTATCTCATTGAACAGTAAAATGCTTGGGGTTTATCCATATCGAATATGGAAACGAATAATGTCCGTTACAGATTTCGATTTTTCATTAGTTCTTGAAAAGCATATATATTTTTTTAGAAAGGATTAGGGCAAAAAGCAAATATGCTCGATATATGTCAATATTTTAGGATATTTAGATTCTTTGTTAAATATTTTAGGATATTTAGATTTATTTTTAAATGCAATTTAAATTCAATTTGTTAGTTTGTATTTTATTTACTATTTGTATTTGAATTTAAGTTGAATTTGAGTTAATGTATATAAAATCAAAGTTTGTTATATTAAAAAAATTTGAGAATTTGAGATTTAGAAATTGAGTTAGTTACGTCTCTCTCTCTCTCTCTCTCTCTCTCTCTCTCTCTCTCTCTCTCTCTCTCTCCCTCTCTCTCTCTCTCTCTCTCTCTCTCTCTCTCTCTCTCTCTCTCTCTCTCTCTCTCTCTCTCTCTCTCTCTCTCTCTCTCTCTCTCTCTCTCTCTCTCTCTCTCTCTCTGCAATTCTTTCATCATCTTCTTTTTGTGCTGTAAAGCAAACTAGTTATTAACTACAACAATTGGTATCAGATCTCCGATTCTGATTCATAAGGAAACACAAGTCTGTCTGTTAAAACCAATCTTTCTTCCTTTGGTTTAATCACCTCTTGGTTCATCACCCGTTCTTTTGGTTGATCACAGTTCGTCTGTTACAACCAATTTCTATCTTGTTGGGTTAATCACCTCTTGGTTAAAACACTCATTCATGTGGTTGATCACCGTCCGTCTGTTAAAACCCCAATTTTCTTCTTCCCCAGCGAAGTCATATCTTTTCTTCCTTCGGTTAACCACAGTCTGTCTGTTAACATGCCGAATACCCTGCGGAGTTAACAACCTTCTCTTAGCTCTCACCTCTTTTTCGTTGGTTAACCACTGCCTTTCAGTTAAAAGACCAACTAATTGCCCCCTTTCTTCGGTTAATCACAGTCTATCTGTTAAAACACCGAATCTTTGTTGGGTCAATCACTTTTTTGGTTAAAGCATCATTTTCCTTTTTAGTTGATCATAGTCTGTCTGTTAAGACCAATTTCCTCATTCCCCATCAGAGTCGTAATCTTCTTTTTCTTCGGTTAACCACTACCCGCCAGTTAAAATATTGAATCCCTAGTGGATCAAACACCTTGTCTCGCTACTTCCTTACTTCTATATCTTGGTTTTGACACCACCTCTCTTTTTTCCCTTAGTTCCATGAACTACGGAGCTCTGATTTCCTTATTGCACTGTGAGGATAAGTAGGCACGAGATCGCGAGATCTTGGCAAGCATCCTTCCTCCATAATCTTCTTCCTGTTTTTACCTTTTCATCCTTAGTTTCATGAACTACAAAGCTCTGAATTCTTCATTGCACTATAAGGATACGTAGGCACAAGGGCCCCAATCCTCTGCGAGCATTTTCTTTTACCTTTTCCTTCCCTCTTTAGCGAGTAGCCTTTAGATAGATAACCCATCCGAGTCTAGAAGCAAGCAGAATGGTTTTCGTCGAGTACGACGGATGCGTGGGGTGCTAATACCTTCCTCTCACATAACCGACTCCCTTACTCGTTTCTCTTCCCTTGGGTTTTATCAATATTTTCCCTATACTTTGCGACTAAATAAAGTTCGTTGGCGACTCTGTTGTATCTTTGAGTGTGTTATGCACTCAGGTATAATCCTGCTAGCTTCAGCTGGCGACTCTGTTGGGGAGTCCTTGCTCTTGCAAGTTAGGGTCTTGCCTATTTCTGTTTGCTTTCTTGCTTGTTTGGGTGTTTATCTTTATGCTTTACTTGCTTTATCTTTTATGTTATTTATTGCATTCTTTACTGCTTTATATATTCATATGCTGCATACTCTAGATATCTGATATATTTCCTGCTGTTATTGGGATGGGCTGATGTTACTTGAGAGATAAGCTATAGACCCGGGCTTGAGCATACACACATGATAGAATCGTGGATAGTCATGTCGACAACTTTTCGCGCGTTGGGTTGTCACGAGAGCCACATCTAAACTAGTTTCACTTGAGGATACTTTTGTTCTGCGAGAACTCGCTACGGTATGGTAATTTTACTTGATTCCATGACTCTGGGATACCCTCTATGGACCACCTTTGGAAGACTATAACACACCTGTGAGGGGGGATATTGGGTTTTTCTGCAGGAAACCAAGACCCTACATACCGTTGTTCTCATGTACACATCAGACCTTTAAACCTGCATCGAGCAGTATATGCAGATTATCCATAAGATGTTGCATCTCTAACTTACATTATTGCATACTATTATTGCATCATCCTGTATGCCGAACTTGTGAACTTGAGTTATTGCATCATTGTATGTACCAAAATTTTGAAACCAAACTATTGCATCAACAAATCTTTGAATCAATGGATGTTGCATATCTTATTTGTATTTCCATTTGCATTGCATGCATACAAACCAGAAAAAACTCACCTTCTTCCCATCATCAGCCTAGAGACAGTGATTCTCTGATGCCGAAAACCAAAGAATCATGGAACGATTTGAGCATAAAAACGCAATGGTCGAGAAAGGTAAGGTTGACATGGTTGTGGAACTACTCATGGACATTATGACAATGAACTTCTCAGATCAGGTTATGATTGATGAACAAGCTAAGAATGGATGAAAGGAGGATGAAATCACGAATGCAATTGCAAGCAATCTGTCGGTTTACCCCCTATCTAATCAGAGGCTCACTCAAGGCAATGAGAAACAAAAGCAGAAGCAAATCAGCAAAAGGAACAACAATCAAGGAAGGAGACATCCTTGCTTTGACCCAATTCCAATGTCTTACACACAATTACTGCCTAATCTGATTTGTACTGGGATAATTTTTTCCAAAAAGATCGAGCCAGCCAAGCTTCCCTATCACCCTAAGCATGATCCTAATGCCACATGTGGGTACCATGCTGGATATATAGGGCATTCTACATAAGCTTTTATCATCTTCAAGAACAAAGTCCAAGAGCTCCTCGATCAAAATTTGTTATGCTTTACAGAGAGACCTTGCCAGAATTCTGCACCTGTGATTGCCAAAAGATCTGCTGAGGCAAAAAATAGAGGTCCTCCTACCCACATGTAAATTCCTCCAGCCATTCAACCTCTTGGAAAATACCCCTACCAAGGCTTTCAGTCTGCTAACTCTAGAATTCCTTATGCCTATCATGGGAAACCTCCTACTGCTGCCCCTCTACATGCTCTTCTTGGAGCACTCCGCACTCCATATAGGATCCAGTTTGGTCAAATTATTAATCAGATGGCTAATCCTAGCTTGGTGTGTCCTGCTCAAGAGTTCCCACAACGTGACACTCCTCAGATTCATCCTTAGTTCCATGCTCCTCCGGCTCCATCCCACAATATTCATTCTCGCATGTTGTTATAGCCCAATATCAATGGCCTCCTCAAGCTCTGAGTTTGCAACGTCAACAAACTGCCCAACAAAACAAAAATCAAAGAAAGAAATATAGGACACTGGTCTGTGGTGGATACAAAGGCTAATCAGGCTAATAACCACATTGCATTCTTCTCATTTGTAATATTTTATTGTGTGTCAAAGCATTGTTCAATTGAAACTTGTTTGTTTTCAAACGATAATAATAATGAAATGAATATGCATGTTTTGAATAAATCCATCGTGTTCACTCATACTTTTTTATCAGTATCACACATTTGATCAAGAAAATTCAAAAATAGAATGATGAAATCAAAAAGACATGATATCATTATTTGTATGCTTTGAATAAAACCTTGCTGACGATGTAAGGCATTATTTCAATCTTCAAACACTGGAGGTATAAGGAAGATAATCCCAAAGAATGGGTTCCATTGGGATAGAGAGATTGTTGGCCAAGACCTTGAATTTGAAGGGACGACATATATCCAGCCAACTGGTAGGGGAGATGAGTTTTAGGATCATGATTGAGTCCAAGACGTGGGAAAGGATTTCGGCTAACTTAGTCGAAAACAGATTAAAAGCGGCCTAAGAGGCCGAAGTTAAATACATGACTGTCAAAGCCATAGAAAATGATAAGCACCTTAAGGGGCCTGGTAGAGACTTTGAACTAGAGCCACCTGACGAGAATAAAAAAGAAGTTCAAAGGCAGAGGCTCGACACAATTTATGACGAAGAGCCTTTGAGATTCAAAAAGGACCCGCTGGCGCCCAATGTGAAGATGCTAGCGCAAGATCCTTGGGAAGAAATTGATCTAGGAGAAGGTAAAGAAAAAAAGGCCAACGTACATTAGTGCGAACCTTAGCCCAGAACTCAAGGTCGAAGTGATCTAACTATTGAAGGAGTTTAAAGACTGTTTTACTTGTGATTATGATGAAATGCCAGGATTGAGTAGGGAGTTAGTCGAACTTGAAATTCTGGTACAAGATATGTGATGTTAAGTGTGATGTCACAACATCAATATCTTCTGTATGAACAAGACAATAAAAGTACTGAAAAGCATAAACAACACACAAGGATTGTTCACCCAGTTCGGTCTAACAACCTACATCTGGGAGCATACCAAGCTAGGAAGGAAGTCCACTATTAGCAGTATCAAATTACAGACTCAACAATCCCAGTTGACAATCTCCTAATCTAATCACTACCCAATGACCCTTCTACCTAAGTCCACCTTAGATAAGAGACTCCATCTCACTTCCAATCATCGCAATGATGTCTAGCAGTCAACATCTCAGCCACTGCATCAACAGCTTGATTTCCAACAACTCTTCAATCACAGAAAAGTAGAAGACATACTTCCATGACAATACCTAAACATGACACACATGACTAAGAACAATACTTATAGTTGCTTAACAGCTTCCTCTAAGAACAATACATCTCTTACCTACAGGCTTTGAGATAAACACAATGACCATCCCACAAACCGGGTGGTTCATCAACCAACACAGCCCTTATAATCTACATGATGGCTGGCTTCCTAAAACTAGGTTACAATGCTTCTATTTATAACCTATTTCCCAACTGGATTTGGGCCTTCAAATCACAATAAATCAGCTGCTTCAAATCTGCAAAAGATTCTGCTACTAAATAGATCTTCAATCAAATCTTCAATTAAATCTTCATAATTATTCTCCATATCTTTTTGCATTAAATTAGAAACAAAATAATCTTCTCCATAAATGATTGCAACAGAATATATCTAACCCATGATATTCGCCTGCAATCTCTGATTCTCTTCAGCAGAATATCTCATTAAAAACATAAACATGCGCAGCCCTAATAAAACATCTCAGACTGATGTTTTAATGTTCTGGTATAGTGATGTCAAGACATTGCATGTGACATCACTCTTCTGAACTTTAACTCTTCAACACCTTAACATTCACTAATTTTATGACTCAATGTTAAGACATCAGACATGTGACATCAACATTGACACAACATTGTTTTACCAAAATTCCAGCCAACTACAAGAACTAACAGAACTAAAGCTACCTATCAAGACTGGAAGAAAACCACTCATACAAAATCCAAGGAGATTTGCATCTGAGATTTTGTAGAAGATCTAGCAAGAGGTCGAAAGGCTTCTCAAATGTAAGTTTATTCGTACAACTAGATATGTTGAATGGATTGCTAACATAGTCTCTGTTATTAAAAAGAATGGGACTTTTAGGGTTTGCATTGATTTCAGAGATCTGAATGTTGCGACCCCAAAGGATGAGTACCCAATGCTTGTGGAAAAAATGCCTGTCGACTCTGCTGCAGG
Source organism: Lathyrus tuberosus (assembly GCA_022829125.1). Classification (NCBI taxonomy): domain Eukaryota; kingdom Viridiplantae; phylum Streptophyta; class Magnoliopsida; order Fabales; family Fabaceae; genus Lathyrus; species Lathyrus tuberosus. The sequence continues at coordinate 823,339 of JALAZF010000504.1, forward strand.
CTTTGAGTGTCTTAGTATGCTCGATGGGTACTCTGGTTATAATCAAATTTTCATTGCTGACGAAGATGTGCCAAAAACGGCATTTTGATGTCTTGGAGCCTTAGGCACATATGAATGGGTGGTAATGCCTTTTGGCTTGAAAAATGCTTGGGCAACGTATCAAAGGGCAATGAATTCGATTTTTCATGATTTCATAGAAACCTTTGTGCAGATTTACATTAATGATATTGTTGTTAAGTCTCTTTCAGGAATCAATCACCTAGACCATCTTCGACAAGCATTCGAGTGTAGTTTTTGGTCTAAAGATGAACCCATTAAAGTGTAGTTTTTGTGTACAAGATGGAGATTTTCTAGGATTTATAAATGATAAAAAGGGGATCGAAATAAACCAGAATAAGACAAAGGTTATCTTGGAAGCGAAGGCGCCATCAACAAAGAAGGAATTGCAGTCGCTGCTTGGAAAGATTAATTTCTTAAGGAGACTTATTTTAAATTTGAGTGGCAATACTCAAGCCTTCTCTCCTCTACTTTGACTCAAGAATGGAATTTTGAATGGGGACGGATACAACAATAAGCTTTCGACAAAATCAAGGAATATCTTGTTCATCCCCTAATTCTGTCACAACCTTGTAAGAGTAGAAGTATGAAACTTTATATTTCTGCGTCTGATGTAACCATAGGGAGCATTTTGGCTCAAGAGGATCAAAATGAGTTCGAAAAGGCCATTTATACCTTAGTAAAGTCCTTAATGATGCAGAGACTAGGTATAGCCTTATTGAAAAGTTATATCTTTGTTTTTGTTTCTCATGTACAAAATCGAAATATTATATAAAGCCAGTTGATGTTTATGTTTCATCCCATTATAATGTTATTAAACATATGCTTTTTAAACCAATTCTTCATAGTTGAATTGGAAAATGGGCACTCGCTTTAACAAAGTACTCATTGACTTATGTGCTTCTAAAGGCCATGAAGGGCCAAGCGGTTGCAGACTTTATAGTCAACCATTCTGTGGTCGAAAGTCTCGAAAACTATCTTGAGCTAGAGCCTTGGAAATTGTATTTCGACGGTTCAAGTCACAGAGATGGATCAAGAATTGGGATATTAATTATCTCTCCTTAAAAAATCCCAACAAGATTCAAATACATAATTGAATGACATTGTTCGTATAATGAAGCTGAATATGAAGCTTTAATAGCCGGCCTTGAGATTTTGTTGGAGTTGGGGCCAAACAGAGTCCAAATTATTAATGACTCTTAGTTAGTGGTGAAATAGATAACAAGAGAGTATAAATGTGTTAAAGAAAATTTAATAATGTACTTTGTAAATGCCAATATACTTTTACGGAAGTTCATCTTGGTGAACGTTAGACATATTCCTCGAATGAAAAATTAGGAGGCCAATGACTTGGCTCAGATTGCTTCTGGCTATAAGGTTTCAAAAGATAAGTTAGAAGATGAAATTGAATTTTGGGGAAGAGTAATAGCAATGAGGTTTTCTCCAACAGACTTGGAAGTGACGAAATCGGGCTATGCAGATGATGAGAATTTTGAAATCTTGGCAATTGACAACTTAATAGACTCAGATTGGAGGAAGCCTATTATACATTACTTGAAAAATCCAACTGCACTTGTGGAACGAAGAGTCAAGTATAGGTCTTTGAGTTACACTCTAATGGGTAATGAACTTTTTAAGAAGACACCTGAAGGAATCCTACTTAAATGTCTTAGTGAGGCAGAAGCATATCTAGCTTTGTCGAATGTCCATAGTGGGACATGTGGTGCTCACCAAGTAAGCCATAAAATGAAATGGCTCTTATTTCAACGAGGAATGTACTGGCCTACGACGTTGAAGGATTCCATTGAGTTTGCCAAAGGATGCCAAGAATGTTAAAAACATGCTGGTATACAACATGTTCCTGCAAGTGAGTTACATTCTATTGTGAAGCCTTGGCCCTTTAGGGGGTGGGCATTGGATTTAGTTGGTGAGATTCAACCAGCATCTTCGAAGAGTCACAAATATATCCTTTTTTGGGATTCCAAAGACAATTATAGCTGACCAAGGATCATTGTTTACTGGTTTAAAGGTTCAAGAGTTTGCCAAAGAAATAAGGATCAAACTATTGACATCAACACCCTATTATGCTCAGGCTAATGGTCAGGTAGAAGCAGCTAATAAAGTGATTATTGGATTAATAAAGAAGCATGTGGGGAAGAAGCCAAGAAATTGGCATAAGAATCTAGACCAAGTTTTATGGGTTTATCAGACATTCTCTAAAGAAGCTACCAATGCTACACCTTTTAAACTCACTTACGAACATGATGCAGTGTTACTTGTTGAGATTTATCTTCAGTCAACTAGGATCTAAAGGCAAAGTGAACTCCCATCTGAGGTGTACTGGAGTATGATGTTAGACGAATTGGTCTACTTAGATGAGGAAAAGCTAAGTGCTTTGGAGTTGTTGAAGAGGCAGAAAAAGAAAGTAGGAAAGGCATACAACAAGAAAGTAAATGCTAAGTCCTTTTCGACTGGAGATTTAGTTTGGAAAGTGATTTTGCTGATGGATAAGAAAGATATAACGTTGGGTAAGTGGTCCCCAAAGTGGGAGGGCCCATTCCAATTTATGTAGTTATTTTCTAATAACGCATATGAAATCGAAGAATTAGCTGAAGATCGGAGACATCTAAGAGTAAATGGAAAATATCTGAAAAGATATAATCCTATGCTTCAGAAAGTTAGAATATTAGCAGAATAACTCATATGCAAATTTTTTTAGCCAAAATGGTAATTCAAATTAAAATGCCAAAATGGCTAAGTCATTACAAATTAAAAAAGTTTAACCTAAACAACATTGGACATATTACAGACAAAAGAAGCTAGATAATTAAAAAGGTAGAGAGGTCTTCAAGCGTTCATATTTCATTTTGGAGAGATGTAGATGACCATCAATCAAATATTTGTTCGAAGTAAGAGTGTCAATTTCTTCTCTCAAAGTATGAGCTCGTTCGACATAGTGTACTCCAACCTGAATCTCTTGGTCAATTTCTTGACGATCGAGCTTTTGAATCTCTTGTTGAGCTCTTTTTCCTTCTGAATTTTTTCCTGTAATTCTTTGATCTGTTTCTCCCAGGAAGCAATGTTGTTGGAGCAAGCTGTAAGTTTTTCTTGATTTTGATTGAAGTTGTGCTCCAACACAACAACTTTGTTGGTGGATTCAGTTGCGGCTTCCCACTCAGCTGTCTGGGTGGTCACTTTGTTTTGAAGTTTGTCAGTAACGTCTCTTCGACGACTTAGATCTGTAGTCACTTGATCAATTAATAACTTAAGACCTATGACGACATCAGCAATTTCAGGAGAAGTGGTCAAGACATTAACTTGCTTTAGAAGAGTTTTGATGTCGAAAGAAGCAGGGGGATTCACTTCCAATAGTTGAAGCAAGTCAACCTCAAAGACTTTTTATTTTATCTTTTGAAGCAGATGGTCGACGAATTGATTATTAGATTGGTCCCTAGAAGCTATCGAGGATCTGGAACCTTTCCCAATCGAACCTCCCCTTAACTGTTTCATTTAGCCATGACTCGTGCTCTGCATTTTCGTCTTGCTCTTTTTCTTCTTCTTCCTCCTCTTCGACTTCATCTTCTGGAGGATTGGCGTCATAGTCAAATATAGAATGACCTTCATCAGGTTCTTCTTCTTCTTCTTCTTCTTCATTTTCTCCTTCGTCTCCACCATGGTTAGAAACACGTAGCGAAGTGTCATCTGTTTCCTTTTCTGAGTCATCAACATCCATAGTATCTTGGAAGTCGATAGTCTCTTCTTCTTCATCTTCTTTATTATTGGGGTCAGCAGTTCGATTTAGTTGGGCAGTGCCATTTAGAGGATAGGTCTCCTGTTGTTCTTCGATTGTATTATTTGCCTTGACAGTCAGACCTTTATTTGGTTTCACGTTAGAAGTAGGCTGGGTCGAAGGGGCATTGGTACTCTCAGGAATTATGTGTTGGACACTCGATTGTGTTGCACCACCTGCGTCATCCTACAGAAAAGAATGAATTGTGATGATTTAAAGTGAAGAGAAAATAGGTTGTATTTGGAAGTTTGAAGGGAAGTTTCGTTACCTTAATACCTTCGACCCCTTGGTTGGAGTTACCCTCGTCCTGTTCAGGAATGGCTCTCGTGGCAGGACCAGAGATGGTATGGGTTATCTTGAGAGTAGTCGACGGTTTATTTTTAGTGATAGCAGATTTTGATTGGGAAGTGGCATCAGGAACTTTTACTTTTTTCTTTTGGAGAATCCTCAAAGTATCTGGTGAGTGGTCGTCATCCAATTTGATTGTTTGAACTTGATGTTTTTTAGCCTTGCGTTTCTTTGGAGTAGGGGGTGGTTTTCGACTAGGCTGGAAGGTAATGGAGATGTTAACATGTGAAGATGATATATATCAACTAAAAAAAGGAACACAAAATATACTTTTGCTGCAGTTTCCTTGACAGTGTTTTCATTATCACCTTCATCTTTGGCTAGACTAGCAACCTTCCTTATTAGGGCTTTGGATGGTTGTTTGCATTCGACAGCTAGAAATTATAGGTAAAAGAAAAATTGCCACAAAAGAAAAGTGTCAAGAAAACTATTAGAGAAAGAAGTAAATTAAAAGGAGTTTTTTCGACTCCACTCCTTCAAGTATGGGAGAGAGTATTTGAATATCCTCTATGCCAATATGAAGATGCCCTTTGAAACTGTCCAAAGTGTGCTTAGTCAGAACCACCTGTTTCACCCGCTTTAGAGACTCTTGTCTAAGGATCTTGACAAAGTCCCCATAGACGAACCAGTAAGGAAACGGGGGGCTAAAAGCCACACCGAAATCAGCTGTTGGCAGTTGAGGGAACTTTGGAGGATATAAGTTAAAAGCAAACCCATACCTTTGATCGGGTCTAACATAAGAAGGAATTTTCATATTTGGGAGTTTGTCCATAAACTTTTCTTTTAAAGTGATTGCTGCTTCACAGATGGTTCGACTAAGATCATCAGGTCGATATGCAGTTTCAAAGTACTTTTGGAATTTTTGAATCTCCTTGATATGAGCTGAAGTACCTTTCTTGGATTTATCCTGTATATGAGCAAAAGCAGAAGTTGGATATTGCTCGGAAGCCTTAACATCAAACATTTCAGTAAGATAATACTGCCTCTACCAAGTATCATATTCTTTAGAATAGAAATAAGATGGTGTAAAGGGAATAGGGGTAAGTTGAGTGAGGCTAGAGTAGCGAGTCATCTCTTCTATGTACTCAGCCTCTATGTGGTGCATATTTTAAAGAATGACTCTACTTTTCCTGGGAAAGAGAGGTTTGGGTAAAATCTGGCAAATGCCAAATTATCTAGAGACAAGATTTGGCTGATAGATAAGAAAGACTATCTGGTTCCTTGAGGGTCGAAGTCTGGTGGAAATCAATTTGGGTGTGAGGAATGCATCCCATATAGTGGTGGATTCTGTCTCCTGGTCTTTCAAATTAGGAGGGAATGGTCAAGTAAACCATTCTGGCCCACGGGTTCTCTTGGCGAAAGGAGCCATGTACGGAGTGAAGTTATGGCGCTTGGCATACATCATCAAATGTTCAGTATATGCCTTTTAAAGATTTGTGTTTTCATCAGTTGAAGTCACAAAGACAGGACGTGTCCCTTCGACCCGTCGATTCTTGATCTCCTCACTCTCTTTGTTAATAGTGTTGCGGGTCAACAGAGAGGGTTTGAAAGTTGCATTAAGCCACAATGGAGTAACCAAAAGGGACCAACTAGGTTTAAGTTTGAATTGGTTCCAGTCTGAATACTCTTGAGAAGTGCCACACTTTCTCCCAGAGATTCATACAGACAGCCAAGGATCATCTACCTAAGGCAGAGTTTTCGACCCGAGTGAAGTTGGTTTGCCATGGACAGAAATTTCTTCGCCACCTGTAGGGACTTAGAACAGAAGACGCAATGGGACAACCAAAGAGCTAGAAAAGCAATGTGCTCTTCGTCAGACACTTCTTCTGTGTCTTGTTGATGATGGTCAGCAATGTAGTTGGTAAAGGTGGCTCGATTCCTGTCAAAGCCAATATTGTCTTTCGTCATCAGGTTTGGATCGAAGGCTTCCCCTACAGGTCAAAGACCGGTGATAGCATCTATATCCAAAAGAGTTGGAGTGAGCATTCCACAAGGGAAGTGAAAGATATTGTGAGTGTTGTCCCAGAAGTATAGAGAGTTAGCATCATCGGTTGGCAGTATCCAGGGACGTACTTCGACAGTTGGATCATGTCGAAGATCTCCATTTCTTTCTAGAATTCAGCTTTCTTTTTCTCTATCTTGGCTAACCAATTCAGATAGTTCCCAGGGTCTTTCACAAAGGACAATAGCGGAATTCTCTAAGAGCAGTGCTCATGTAATATAATTTGATGGTGTTTTCTTCAGTCGGAGACATGGCTTGGGTTTCAGCTTCTTTTGGGTTTGAGGTTTTGGTTTCAATAGTAGATTGGGTTTTTCCTCTTCTTGCCTAGGGTCTGTATTTGTGATAAGTGGGGAAAAAGGCCCTAAGCTTCACGAGATCAGTATCAAGTTCTGGTAAAGGGCCGGGAAGAGCATTTACTCTTCCACCAATGGAAATAGGAATGAGTACCTGAGATTGGTAGATTTGTCTCTTTTCCTATTCTAGAGGAGGTTCTGGTACGTATTGTTGGTTACCCATTACGCTAGGGCCAAAGATCGTTGAACGGGGCAGAGAACTGGTTGTCTCTTCGCCTCCTAGGGAACAATAGTTGATTGCTTGTACGCCATTATTGGATAAAGCTTAAGAAGTTCTGGGTTTGTTGATGATCTGCCTAAGAGAAGATGAATAGTTGCTTTTGCGTTTGAAAGAGAGAGACAGAAAAATTCAGAAAAGGTGGAAAAGGAAATAAGGAGGAGTATTTATAGTGAAAAGAAAAATATTAAGAATGAAACGCTTCATTTCAGCCACTAGGGGTAATGTAGCGTGTGATTTTTGACGGTGACGCGACCACCTTACCGCAATAGTTGGAATTGGGTGCTACTTTCTGATTTCTTATTTATCTTATGAAGCTAGAAAGGAAAGGGAAGATATCTAAAACTAACCTTGCACGCAAGTGTTTTCTTTAACAAATGCTAAGAGATCGGGGACGGGGTCAGGTTATACAAAGGGAAGCTATTAACATCCAGTGTATATATGGTTATCCATAGGCCTTTTATTGCATGTTTCTCTGTTAATTTGAAATGTTCTCTTGTGTTTATCTGCTGTGGCTTGGGAAAGTTTCTCCTTTGGGAGTGTTGAGAGAATGTTTTTGTTGTTTTTGGGAAGGTACTGGACCTAAAGTTTTTTATTTTTGTACTCGCTAAGATTTCGAAATCTTATGCCTACGTATTCCCGTAAAGAGATCTAGGAAATCATAGCAATCGTAATTCCTCCTATTTCTATGGGAGGAAAGATATTTGGTGTCTTATTTAAAGCCTAACATTGAAGCTAGCTGAGTATTTGTCTCTTATTCAAAGCCTAAGATTGAAGCTAAAAGGGTGATTGAGAGAGAATTTGTCATCTCTAAAAGGAGATAACTCACCTATTCATCACAAATTGAGAAATTGGTCATAAGGGAAATTACTTTAACTGGGATATGTGAATCCAGCAATGCCATAATTTCCTTTATATGGGTGATGTCATGAAGGAAGAAAGCTTTAACTCAGTGTAGAGAAATGTCACTTTTTCCTTATGAATCTTTCATGCTAAGAGAAGGGCATTGGCTTGGATGTATGGAATCCAGAGGCTTGCAACTTACTGTCGCTCCCAGGATTTTTATCCAAGTACAAACGCGAGAGTGGCGCGGAAAACAGAGTCGTCAGCCGTGTAAATTTATCCCAAGAGAGGGAAAGGGAACACCGCATAAACCTGAGGAAGAGGGAAAGGAATGGTCATCGCAACCATAACCTGGGTTCGGGAGTCGGTTACGCGAGGGGAAGGTGCTAGCACCCCACGCGTCCATCATACTTGATGGGATCCACGCTTGTTGTTTATTCTAAGGGTGAGTTATCCTATCATCTATGGATGTGCTAAGATGGGGGGAAGGGGAAAACAAAGACAGACTCGGTAGGACGTCGACGTCCTAGGCCTACGTACTCCCTTTATGCAATGGGAAATTCAGAGTCAACGTAGTTCGGACCAAGTTCTTTTTGTGTTTTTTACGAGCGACGTTAAGTTCGCGTCCGGCAGTTAGGGTCGATGCCTGTTTGCGACTCAGACAGAAAATAATGTGCCCTTTTTGAAAATAGCCTTTAGTTTGACAATCCCGAAGGACAAAAAGGTTTGAAGTTTGTTTATATTTTTTAGGACAGAAGTGACTTAAGTTAGTTCATAAATTGCATTGCACCAAAGTCTAGGGCACAGGGGCGAATACTTAACGCATCGTCCCAAGACAGGACGCTCGCTAAGCACTCTAGAAAGATGAGAGAAAGCCCCTCATTTCTCATTCCCCACGCTTAAGGCTCGTGCGCAATATACTTTATACTTATTAAGTGTTTTCAAGAAGTTTTGAGATGAGAAGAGAGAAGACACAAAGGAAACTCTAAAGGGAAACTAAGAGTCCTAATGTTATCATGCATGGGTGACCTACGGTTAGTGAGGTTTTACGACATCCTAAGCCTAAAGAAGAGGAAAGATGAGAGAAGGAATGAGTAAGGGTGAATATGGATGATTATCCACACCTTCAAAGAACTTACCTCAGCCTCTGCATAAGAGGTTAGCATAAAACAGACACAAGTAATATTAAGGCAAATGAAAACCAAACAATGACATATAATAGTGATTAAATGACCTAAAACAATCCAAACATGAATTAAAAAGTCAAGGGAGCAGTCCCAAACAATGGCACAAGTGCCTTTTCAAACAAGGTAACCAGACGTGATCAGAAATATGCATACAAGAAGATTTCACATGAAGGGCAGTTAAACAATTAGCAAAACATGTTGTAAAATCACCAAATAAATTATCAACATTGCTCAACCAGAAAAAAACCAAATACCAAAAACTTCTGCAAAAATTCAAGATATTAGTCACTCAAACCATTGTGCCAAGTCAGATGAGAAACATAGTTCAATGTGCAAAAGAGGAGGACTAAAATGCAATATGAAATGATTTTAAAAATGAGGGAAAAATATTTTAATGCACTTCAGAGTGTTATCTAACAAATGCAAAAAGAATGGATTGAAAATGTTTTATGGATGCAGAGAAATAAAATAAACAAGTTTAGGTATGCATGATATGAATGATTCAAAAATAAAATAAACCAATATTAATTTCAGATGCTAAAAATAAAATAAAATAATAAAATAAAATTTGTGAAAATTTTATAAAATTATGAAAATGATGCATGAATTTTCTTGGGAATTTTTTAATGCAAAAACTATTTTTAATAATTAAAAATGAAAATGTAAGAAATTAAATAAAATAAAAATGAAGAAATACCATGGGGGTGCGAACAGCAGCTGGATCACGTTAAAAATGATAAGTGGGCTAAGGAGGGGGTGTAATTAGCGAGCCCAAACTTAAATCCAATCATAAAAAAATAAAATAAAAAAAATAGTCCACGTGTGGACCTCAGTCAACCCAGTTGACTGACTGCTTACCATTAGATTGATCAGACGTTCATCATTAAGTCAACACAAACATAAAGTATTTATGATTAACGGTTAGGATTAGCAAGCACACCACAACAAGCAAACACACGCGCGTACCAAATTGTTCAGCATACCATGCGCAACCATGTGCAATGCACATGTTCTCATTAATTTGTTGGCAGCTTAATAGCCGTCTGATCACATCAAGGCTTCACATTAAGTCAAACAATAGAAAATGATACATGATGAGAGGTCATGATTGAGTGGTACACGATACTTACCATAGGGTAATGAACACACAACTAAATAAAATAAAAATCAGAAAAATAAAATAAAATAAAACGTGGCAGAATGGGAGCCACACGATCAAGCGAACCAATGGCCTGGATTGTGTCTTCTACCTCCAGCCTCCCCCTTCGCCTGACCACCACACCAGTCGCCGGAGCCCTAGCTCCGGCCGCCACCCACGGTACCTGCAACTCAAAAAGCACCCAGAAAACGCAAACCCATATACTACCTTGACCATATTTTCATGAGGATTAATAATATGTCATCAAAAATTCCAAACAACCAACACACAATGAGATTCGCACGAAATAAGATTGGATTCAAAAACTTTAAGCTCAACATACAGCCAATACACACGTCCAAACACGAAACAAATTATATCAGGGTTATCAGTGAACATCACACACCATTATGCGCATCAAAAAGGAGAGTTCTATAATCATGAAAATCATCACTAACCTGAGATGGTACAACACGTATCTACATTGTTGGCTGCGAATGGGGGATGGTTTGCACTCTATTGATCACAAGGAAGAAGTTTGTGGAAGAAGTTCTTGAAAAACTCTTCTTGCTTGAGAGATATGAAGGAATGATCTTTTAGGGCTCACACTTGAATTCTCCACAAAGGCACGTGAATGAAACCCTAACCAGTGCATGAATGAGTTTAAATACCTAGGTTTAATCCATTGATCAACATTTGGGCCTTGGTAATTCCTTGTTTAATAAGTTTTGGGCAATTTTGGAAAATCACATAATGTGAGATACACCTCCTTCCATGCATGGATATCCAAATATTTCATGATGGATCACTTATGTTCGAATTGCTAACCACACCTGAATTTGATTTGGGCCTTGAGACATTTTGGTTCATGAGTTTTCAATGACTTGGCAATTTTGAATAATGGAGAATAAGTGAAGAATGTACCATGGATTCACTTGATTCAAAGGCCTATAATGACCCTTATGGATTGTCCTTTGATGTTAAAAAGTGCCTTGAAGCAACGGAATTAATTATAGGTCCATATGTCCCAAAATGTAAAATTTGTGAAAATGAAACCCTAAAAACCACTTTTCCTTCTTTTGATCATAACCTGAGTTTCACAAATGATATGGAGACCCACTAGTACTTGTTGGAAAGAGGAGAAAAATATCTTCAACTTTCATGTTGGAGAAAAATTCATTTGAAGCTTTATTGATGATGAAAAGTCAATTTGAATGTAGTGTAAGAACTTGCCCAAAAAGGAAACTTTCAAATTATAGGTCATTTCCATATTTAGCAACTTTTGTGCCAACCCTTAATTCTTGATAAATGGTATGAAACTTGACTTTTGAAAACCATATGAGGATGTGAGACCTTGAAAACCTTGGAGAGAATCTCAAAATTCCACAGTTGACTTCCCCTCTCACTATTGACTTTTACCCTATTCACCTGATTCCCAATCCATTGGCCAGTTGAACTTCTCCTGACCCAAACTGATGGACAATTTTCCATTCCTAGATACTGAGGGACCCAAGGAATACCATGGAATCAAGTCTTGCCCACAAAATCAGAAATAAACTGACTTTATAGCAAACCCTAATTCTGGTACCCTCAGTCTAGGAGGAAATAGCACAGTCTCCAAATCCAAATTCCTCTGAATATGATGTGTATCCTCTCCAACAAAGATAGGATATACCATTTGGTGATGATAAAAACTCAAGGAGCTTGCCCATTGGAGCAATAAACCCAAGAATCTCAAAACCCTAATCTCTGCACTGGTTAGGAGAGAGTGATCCACTTGAACTCTCTTGCTTGACCCTTTGAAGAACATCTTCTCCTCTTGAACTTGCCTCAGGCACCTTGACCCCATGTTAAGAACCAATGATATGCACACATGATAATGCAAAAAATGAAATGAAACATAAGCCAGTTAGTACTAAAGTAAGGAGGGCAAATTTTGGGGTGCAACACTTACAGCAGTTAGATGAAAGATAAATTTTAGCCAGGATAAGAGAAGGACTCCATCTTGGATTTTGAATCAACAAGTGTGTCACTTACAACAATCATCTGGACAAAAGGTTTTAATTGTTTGTTTTGATGTGTGATGTTTAGAGGAAATATCCTCCTGCAGAGTGGACTCATGGTCTCATTTGATGGGAGGTTGATTTTTGTGTGCCTTGATCAAAGCCCAAGGTTGAAGCTAAATGACTCCACTGGGGTGAGTTTTATCTGTCTTGTACAAAGCCCAAGATTGAGACTGACTAGGGAGATTCATTATACAAAGCCTAAGAGGTGGCTAACCGGGAAAAATTCTTATATGAAGCCTAAGTGAAGGCTATCTCTTGCTGAGGATTTATTGAAATCCAAGAGCGGGTCCATTTGTATTTGGGAATCCAAAAGGGTTTACCCTTGCTGGGAATCAGGGAAGAGCTGAGATATCAGATGCCATGAGGTTCTGATTCCACTGGGGATTTGTTGATGGTTGATTGACCCTAGCTGGGGAAAGTGAAAACCTAAGCCTTGTTAAGGGGTCAGAGGAGTTTAAAAGTTGAGTTTGAAAACCTATTGAGGTTTTAACTCTGCTGAAGATTAGTTTATTGATGGAGTGATCAGGGTTTTTCCCGTGCTTTTAGGAAACTTGAGGGTCTCTTGGTGAGATCCAAGAGGAGATAAGAGTTTCCAAGTCTACTTGTATAAAGCCCAAGAAGAGGCTGAGACTGTCCAAGTGTCTCAAGAAATGGTAGGCTCTAGTGTAGAGAGGGACCTTTGTATGATGCCCAAGAGGAGGCAGTTGGTTTTAAGGGATGAAAATCAACCCTATAATGGTTTGATGTTTTTGAATTTCTTGACTTTCCTGAGGATTAAACTAGTAGATATGACTAATTTCTGTCCTATGCCTTTAGGAGGCCTTTGGGTCCTTGTACTAAGCCCAAGAGGAGGGTGGGGATGCTTTTAGGAAGCCTGTGGGTCCTTTTACTAAGCCCAAGAGGAGGTTGGGGGTGCTTTTAGGAAGCCTGTGGGTCCTTGTACTAAGCCCAAGAGGAGGCTGAGGATGTTTTTAGAAAGCGTGTGGGTCGAAGCCTAAGAAAAGTTCAAGAAAAGTTTCACCATGAATTAATCCTTTCTCTGCTGAACAGTTCTAAGGTTTGAAGAAATTCAAAAGAGGTTTCACCAGGAATTAATCCTCTATGGGGAAATGAATTTTTTATACAAATATATTTCTAAGTTTGCCAGTTTTGAGAAAAGTTTCACCGGGTATAATGCCTTTCTCTGTTCCATATTGTATAAGCCCAAGAGGAGGCAAGACTGTATAGGGAATTTCCTATATGGAACTAGTTTTGACTATGTTGTAAGTAGCCTCTGGTTTGACCTAAACCTAGACCTAACTGATGGGGAAACTCTAAGCAAGATATGCACAAATATGTACAGACAATTATATTGATAGATATATAACAAATATGCATTAAAAAGATGTGGGGACTTACCTTCTGAGAAGAAGCCCTAGCATATTGTGATCTCTTGTATTTACTACAACTGTATTCCCTCTTTTAGGGTTTCAATAAATTTAAGAAAGTTTTGAGGAAACTTTGAATTTGAATTTGATTTAAAAAAAACAAGTTGTTTTTTAAAATAAAGGAAAGTTTTGGGGCTTATACAGTGACTGAGGCCCAGATGACTTATATGAAAACATTGATCGCACTGTGATACCGACAAACGTTGTGGGATTTATACTATAACAGAGGCCCAAAATTGTTTTTGTACAAAGAGAGGTTGGGTCTTACACTCTATTAGAGGCCCAAAAGTGTTTATGAAGAAAGAAAAATGGGGCTTATACTCAAGGAGAGGCCCAAATGATTTATTTGAAAAGGCGACGATCGCGCCGTGATTTTGAAAACCACTGAGGGACTTATACAATGTATGAAGCCCAAAAATTATTTATGTACATAAGGGATGAGTTTTAAACTCTATTAGAGGCCCAAAAGTTTATTTTTATACAAGAGATGAGGCTTACAACGCAAGGAGAGACCCAGATGAAAAACAGCGATCACACCGTTATTTTGAAAATCGTATCGGTACTTATACAATGACTGAGGCCCAAAATGGTTTATTTACAAAGGGGATGGGTCTTACACTCTATTAGAGGCAAAAAAGTGTTTCAAATGAAGTTTGAAAATTTTAAAATCAAGGGAAAAACCCTAATTTCAATTAAAATATAATTTTTCAAAGAAAATTAAATAATAAATGAAATAAAATATCAAAAATATTCAAAAACAAGATGTGAACTTTGAAAAATGTTTTAAAAATCATGTTTAATCACATGAAAGCTTGGAATCCAATTGAATTTGAAAATCAAGGTGGAAATCTCATTTTTAAAATGTTTGAAAACAAATAAAATGAAATAAATCACAAAATTATAAGCTATATTAAATAAATAATATAAATTGGATTTTTTGTAGAATAAAATATTTCAACATTTTTGTGAATTTTGAAAAAAAGAATCAATAAAAAATATTTATAATTGAAGGAGAAATTAATTTTGAGATTAATTAACAAAATCATGAAAAATGAAAAAAAAAATAACAAAAAAGAGAGGGAACCAAAAATGATCTGAGTGAGTGTTGAACCCACGCCCTCTAACCAAACAAACACACACTGCTACCACTGGGTGGTGATACATCCGTGTATGAAAACCACCCCATATGCATATAAGGATAGGCTTATTTCCAGGTCAGGCCAAGGCAAAATTCAGGTTTTTGGATATTTGCAAGAAGGTCATAACTTCTTCATTTCTCCATGAAAATGGATGAAATTTAGATGGATCCTACCTAGAATTTCATGAGGAATCCAATGGTGGTCTCAGAATTTTCTAAATATGCCTACATTTTAAAACCCGATAATGGTTTCAAAATAGGCCAAAATTTGCAAGTTCTATGCTACCTCTTCATACAAGCAATAATAGCATGGTATATTGGTTCAAACACAACACATATGATATGTATGACATGTTCATGATCAATGGACATCAAAGCAATGCATATTTTAAAGAGTTCAAGTTGCTATGCACTTACCTCTTGAAGCTCCTTGTGCTATCTTGCAAAATGCTTGTGCCAGAAGTAATTTAATGCCTTAGACACTCTTGATAGATCCCTTAGAAGGTTTTAGGATGATCAAAACCAGCTGGAAACTTCAGGAACAAGAACTGGCTATTTCTTGCAAAAGTGGCAAAAGTGACCAAAATAGTAACTCACTCAAATGGTGTTACAGTTGAGGGAAACTTGTTGGAATAGTTTAAGGATGATATTTGGAGAGTATTTGAAGGTTTGTTTGGTTTTGAAAGTGATTGGATCAAGACATGGCTTGAAAAATGCAGAAAAGTCAAAATTTGAGGTTTTGGAGGTTGACTTTCTGATTTTGGTGTTGTACAATGAGGATGAAGGTTTGAACACCTCCAATAGATGATTTATGATGTGTTTGGATAGTTATTTGAGTGGTTTTTGCTCTGGTTTCAAGAATCCCCTAATTGCTCTAATGTGACTTGAAATTGAAGTAAGAGAGTGAGAATGAGAAAACAAGGCTTTGGTATTGTTTTGGTGTGGTTTGAAACATCAGAAATGACCTCTATTTATTGTAGAGGAAGTTTATTATTGGAGGAATAGTGAATGGCAACTGGTTCACTTTATTATTAAATGGATATGCCCATGTATCACTTTCTTAAATGCCAAGGTACCAAGTCTTCTCTTAGCCATTGACTTGAGCTGGTCTTGGTAGCTTTAGGTCTTCTGAATTTTGAGTCAATCTTGACTCAATTGGACTGATATGGCTTGGTCCATGAAAGCTCTATGTTCCACATCAATTCCAAATGAAAAAACTTGATTTTTGGATTTGTAAACTTGAATAATCACATCCCAAAGGATAAAATCCTTGCCTTAGGGTCCAAGTTTGCAGGTTCTTCATGATTCACTGAGACTCTTGTTGAATTTGGATGAGGATCAGTCTTGCATAGTCACTAAAATTGGACTCAAAAATCATGTGTCACAAGTAATGCTCAAAATCTTTCTTGGAAATCAGTTTGAGCTAGGCATGTTTCAATGCTTGTAACTTCTTGCTCAAGTTGAATTAATGGGAGTTCTTGTACTCTTTGGAAAGCTTGTATATCCTACTTTAACTTTGATGTCCAACTTTGGAAAGCTTGTATATCATACTTTAACTTTGATGTCCAACTTTGGAAAGCTTGTATATCCTACTTTAACTTTGATGTCCATCTTGGATCATAATGAAAAATGGCCTCAAAGTTGGTTAAAAAGTGAAACAGATTCTGACTTGAAAATTTCACAAAGTGTTGGAAAAGTGGTCATTTTCATGTTTTTCTCATTTTGATCAATCCATAACTCTAAATCCATGAGGATTTGGAATCTGATGTAGTTGACAATCTTGAAGTATGTAATGAGAGCTTTCATTTGAGCTTTGTATAGAAGAAAAAGGTTGCTTGGATCACAAGTTATGGCCTTGCAAAGTTGGGTATAAATCACTTTTTTCCATAACTTAGTGAAATTTCAAGTTTCTTATGGTTGCCCCTTTTGCAAGTAACCCCACTTTTCTTGATTTTTCTTGATGGATGATGATCCAAACCATAAATTAACATTGTTTTTTACTCAAGGAAGCCTTGTTTGTCAAGAAATTCAAAAAGTCAAACTTGGTTTTTGGCACAGTTGACTTTTTGTCAAATGAATTTCAAACTTTGTGATCCTCTATGAAATCAAGTCCTTGATCTAATTCAAACCTAATGGATGGACTCCATAGGTGTTTTAGAGTGTCTTGAATCATGTCCCAAGGTTTGGGATCATGTCTTGGTCAAAAGTCAAAGGTGTAGTTGACTTTTCATCAAGAAATCCTAAATGGTCCAGATGAATTTGAATCTTTGTACTGCTTATGAACCAAGTTCTTTTAATCAATCCAATCTTGTAAATGGATCAATATGATGTATTGGAGATCTTCAAAACACTTCTTGAGGTTTTGGCTCATGTCATGCTCCAAAAGTCAACTTAGGGGTGAATTAGGTCAAGAAACCCTAATTCTTGATTTTTGATGAATACATCCCCTGAGGCTATTTTGAACTTGTGATTAGATCCATGAGGTCTGTTTAAGCTTATTGGATCATGTTTGAAGTATTGGCTCATTCCCAGATGAAAATATTTCTCTGGAGGCCTTGGTCAACCAAAACCCTAATTTGGTGACACTGATGATCTTGAGGCTTGATCCACTTGAAATGTTGCACTCTTGTGCTTGATTCTTGATGTGGGAGACCTCTTGATCCTTCATGGATATGTGAGAGACTTGAAAAGTTTAGGATCATGTCCATTCTTGATTGATCCTTTGTCTGAGTACTCTGAGAGGGCTCAAAACCCTAATTCTTGATTGAGGTGAATGCTCAACAATATTTGAGAGGATTGATGAGGAATGAAGGTATATCCATATTGTGATGATGATTCGCACAATGATGGGAAATCTCGTGGTCAAAATTTGGGGTATGACAGGTAGTGGTTAAGGTAGTGGGGCACGTGTCAGTTTATTGCAGCGAGATGAGACGGTTGCAGGTGGTAGCCCACTAATCCCTAGTTATAGGGTGTAATGATTATTTTATTGAGTTCTGCACGTCTTCTGCACGTCTTGATGAGACTATTTAAATGGCGTGGTCATGATGACCATGACGTCACAGCAGTAACTGTACAATAGCGTCGAAAAGCTTCAAAAAATGTCTTTCTCTCTTTGCAATCGAAAATGACATTTTTGGGGGGCAATCTGTTGGCCGTAATTTCGACACCCATTAATGATGGAGGTGAGTTGAGAAGTTGGAGGGTATATTTTGAGGAAAGGTTTGATGAATTTGACAATAGAGGGTATTTCGACGGCAGAGAAAGATAGAAGGGGACTGTTAAAATTTGAAGATTCATGTGTGAGATGAAGCAATGTATGGTTCGACCAGAGAAAATCCATTCGACAGGTTCCATCAAGGGAAGCGTTCGACATAGGAAATACAAATAAGGCTAGTAACCACCTTTTGATTTTATCCGTTACGTGGGACACGTGGAAGGCTTTTAGGTGACGAAATGCATGTAGTGGAAACGTTGCATGTTCTGGAAAAATAACCATAAGGGGCAGTTATTTCTAATTTAGTATAAATAGAACATTTTAGCATCTAGAATGGGGTGTTCAACCATTGTACAAACTCTACATTTTACTCCCAGTATCTGTGTGTGTGAGAAAAGAGTACCTTTAAGAGAATGTACGTTTGAATATTTTCTTTTACAATCAAAGTCATTTAAATTCAAGCTATTTATCTTTATTTGCAATTTATTTTCTTGTTATTTATCTTCAAGCCATTTATCTTTCAATTTATCTTTATGCAATCTTCCAACCTTCCTTTACTTTAAACCAATCATCACGTTTTCTCAATAACCTTGGATAATACTTGAAGAAAGTTGAGTAAATGTCCGTGATAATTAAGACAAAGAACTGAATTAACAACACATGTCCTAGGATCAATATATTCGATCCTGCGAGTTACAAAAGGTTTTAGTAACTTTGGAGGACTAGCGGTTGTTTGCCATTTTCACCGATAAACATTGTGCAGTCAAAATATCAAACACTTGGTGTGAAATACACCAAGCTTAATTTTATTTATGTTGAACGTGTAACAAATCAATTGCAAATGTTTAGATTGAAATGTTTTCACAAAACATTTTAAGACACTTTAACATTACAAGAAATTTTAGCAATTCAAATAACATACTGTCGCTCCCGGGATTTTCATCCAGGTACAAACGCGAAAGTGGCACAAAACAGAGTCGCCAGCAATGTGTATTTATCCCAAGAGAGGGAAATGAAACACTGCATAAACCTGGGGGAAGGATACAGCATGGTCTTACGACCAAGAGAACTGGGTTCGGGAGTCGGTTACGCGAGAGGAAGGTATTAGCACCCCTCGCGTCCATCGTACCTGATGGGATCCATGCTTGCTTGTCTCGATCAAAGGGTGTCGTCATCTGGAGCTCCGCTGCTGGCTGGAAACTGGAAACAAAAGGCGAGATGGAGGAACGGGAAAAAAGAGAAAAAAAAAGGACACACAGGACTCGCAAGGATCGTCGCAATCCTATGCCTACGTATCTTCATTAACCAATGAAGAATCAGAGTCAACGTAGTTCGGACTACGGATAAGGGAAGGGTGAAAGGATTATGCTCGGAGAGATCTCGCACGATCTCCTGCCTACGTATCTCGCTCGCACGTGAGAATCAGAGCGACGTAGTTCCCCTCACTAGGGATGGATTGTTTGTGTTTTTTAGGGAACAGCTAATGTTCTAGCTCAGGTGTTGCAGCTCGTTGTATGGAGACTCAGGCGTTACCGTCTTGCAAGAGAACGAGGAGAAGCACATTCGTACGTCGAGAAAGAGTGAGATGAGAAGAGAATTCCCGAAGGGAAGACGTTATTGTTTGTTTTTGTCTTTTAAGAAAGAAATGTTTTGATTGTTTGTGTGTTTAACATTTATTGTATTAAAGTCTTTCACGTAGGATCGAATGCCTCGCATATCGACCCAAGATGGGACGTATGCTAAACATTCTAAGAAAGTGAGAGAAGACCCCTCACAATCTTATTCCCACATGAAAGGCTCTAATACAATATGTGTTATGCCTTTATTAAGTGTTTTTGACTTTTTGTTATAAGATGAGAAAAAGAGAGACTCAAAGGGGTAAAAGAAAGAACTAAGAGGGACTAGACCTGACTCCTAATGTTAGCATGCAAAGATTGATCCTATAGTTGAAGTAAGAAAGGGAAGTCTACCTAATGTTAGCATACATAGATTGCTATCCTAATGTCTCTCCTACCTCCGACTTAATCAAAAATTAAGTGCAGCTAGGAATCCTACGGGATCATGCCATCAGACAAGTAAACACAGGAAAAATCAATCACAAAATGAACTAAAAGCAATGAAAGAGTAAACAGTGTCAATAAGCAGTCATTTCAAACAATCAAAGTAGAAAAAAGGGGAAGCTTTAGCCAAGGGGTCATATCAACCGAGGCAAACAAGCTAGCTGTGGGAAATAGGGGTACTCACCCAATGGTATCAAGAATCATAGAGAGTAGAGTAAGAAAGGGGAAGATGTGAATCAGATCACATAAGCATCAGCATTGGTCAATGCGAGCTAAAGACAAAGCGTGGGGGTTGGTTACGAACCCTGTCTTCCACTTGACCGACTCGATAACAGAAGCAGGTAATGTTCAAAGCTTCAATCATGTAATGAGAGCTAAGAATGACTCGACTAGAATAACGGGGGTCGATTGCGAACCCTAACTTCCGTCAATTGCCTTCTTGGAGGTCTTGCCAGGGGGGAATGGGAATGGGATGCCTCATAGAGGTCTTCAGGCACAATATTAAACAATCACAAACAGAGCCTCCTTTGAGGACTTCCATCATTGCCGGCCAAGTGGCACAGACTCCCAATCCTACTTCTCATGGTATAAAAAGGAAAAATGCAGGATTAGTAAAAGAGAAGAGAAGTGATACCGAGCGGATATCAATCCCTAGCAACGCAAGCAAAGTATAAGCAAACCGACCAACTTCTAGTGATCTAGCATAAATGAGCAAAAGTGTTAGAAAGTGGAATGGATCCGTGAAAGGCATGGAACCAAATGCTCTTCAAAAACAATAAAGCAAGGCAATAAGCCATAAACAGCAGCAACAACAGCGCTCCAGCACCTGCATAGCTGTAAAAACTAGCAACAAGTAAAAACAGTCTATAACAGCTACTATTTCCAGAACAGAATGGGTGTATATGCTGCCAGCCAGGATAACAACATTCTACAGCACTCTTAGTTCACAGCAGCTATGTATACAGCAGCTTCTACATTTAGCTAATCAAGTGTAAAACACTACAAAACAAACTCAAAGGTTAGTCAAAATTCAAATGGAAATAACCAAAGTGAGCAACTAAGATCAAAAGGAAATGTCAATAAGAAGTAATTGAAATCAATACTAAAGTGTAAGCAACTCTTAGTCAAAAACTATGTAAAGCATATTAAAGGCTATTAACAAAGTTATCAAATGAAACTATTAAGAAGATATTAACACTAAAACCAATGTTTAGTCAATGTTAGAACTAAGTTAAATCAAAATACGTCAATGTCAAATAGTTCAATATCAATTCTAATGAACAATCAATAGACGATTAAGTCAAAAACAATTAATGCGATTAAACTAAAAATGATTAGTGAACTAGTGAACAAAACAATTATTCAAAAAGCATTAGCAAAATATAAACCTAATTAGTCACAATGACAACCAATAAACCAAGTAAAAAGTCAATTAGAAACATGGTTAATATCAACGAGTCAAAGTCTAAATCATATCGAAATTAGCTCTAAACAAAAGTTAATAGAAGTTAATCTATGATTAGTCAACAACTAACAAATGTTAAGAATCTAGGTTAATTTCTAATTCAAAACAAATTCTAAAGTTATGAATTGGACTTGAAAAATATAATTCTAAAACTAATGTTAATATTCCAAAGAAAATATAATGCTAAGAACCTAATTCTAATTCCTAATTCACTTCAAAAATCTAAACTAATTCTAACAACTAGTTCTAAAATCTAATTAACAAATCCAATTAACCTCTAATCAACATTAATTCTAACATATCACCTAATTAAACAAGAAAATCAAAGGAGGATGCAGAGTTACTTGTGGGAGTGTGGATCCAACTTGCAGGGCTTATGGGCCCCATCCAAACTCGGCTCAGGAGGTGTACATTGTTGAAACGGGGGTGCGGATAGGAAACTCAGGTGGTGTGAATAGAATTTTGATGGAGGAAAGGCCCAATTTATCATCCAAGAAATCCGTTTCAAATCTATTCTCAGCATTGAGAAGAAAAGCTTAAAACCCTAGAGGATCTTAACAAATTCAATCTCTTCTTCCTACCCGTCGCCGTTACAATATTTTTGGTTTACCATCGCTGTAACTCGTACTTCACCACTATCATCTATAATCTCCGTCTTCTTTCTCCTTCTACCTCCCTCCGTTTCAACCTCTCAATCGCTCCATCTCCTTCTCGGAATCGTTCATTTCTTCTCAACCTACTTTCATGGCCAGTTTCTTCGTCTCAGAAATCACACGACACGTATCCTATCCAAAAACGCTTCACGCTTCCGACTCCATCAATAATTTCATATAATTTCTGCTCAACGCTCAAATCGAAAAACACTACGAAACGAAGATGCGATCAAAATCGGTAGAGAAATGAGGTTTTACCTGTAACGACGGAGAGATCAAGTACGAATCGGTTGTTTCTACGTTGAATATCGTTGTCTTGCAACGTTCGTGATGAAGATTGGTTGAAAAATCTTGAACTCAACAAAATAGCAAATCTCGAATCTTGAAGATGGATTTACGAGCCTCTGTTGCGCGCTTACAACAATGGATACGGATAGCTGAATATGCACAGGTACGCAATCTTGTTACGCTTTCCCCTCGATCTTTTCGTATACGGTTGCGACCTCGAACTCCCTTTCTCCTCTCCTTATATAAGAGTTTCAGCATCGTAATTTCACTTCTGAACTGTTATTACAGGTGGTTGAATTAAAGGTGATGAAAAGGGATCGTTACAGAGCTACTGCAGGTTCTTTTTTGGAAGAATCAATGTGAGGTGATACTTCCATGGAAGAATGAAGATGATGATTCCTGAAGACTTATCGCGGTTTTTGAATAATCGATTTGCAGATGTGAAATTTTGTTGACGCAATTGGTGATGAAGGTTCTACAATTTTGGAAATTGAAGATAACTAGAAAGATGAAGAATGGTGATTGTGGATGAAGCTTGAAGGTTCGAGATGATGATTGAAGAGGTTTTTTTTTTTAGAGATTCGGTTAGGATACAGTTAGAGAGGTTAGAGATTGGTTAGTTGATTCTGTTAGAGAGAATGTTAGAAGGCATTTCTGGTTTTTGTTATGAACCTTGTTGTAATTTTGCTGTTAATGAATTTCCCCTCAATTTCGTTTCTGTTAATGTAATTTATTCCCAACTGATATGAAATTTCATTAAAACTAACTGTTATGAGCTTTTGTGTTGCATTGAGTTTTATTGAAGAACTGTTATGGATTGAACATGGTAGCAATTGGGTATAGACCAAACGGGTCATGGAATTGAAAAGGATATTAGAAGTCGGTTTATGGTTTTAAAACAAAAAATGGAATTAAATCTAAAACTTGGCAATTGGTTTGGTAGTGGGTACATACAAAAGCCTATGGATACTTTGAATATATTTAGAAAAATGAGATAGAAATTGGCTAAAAATGGTTTTAAATTTTGAAAATGAATCTAAGTGGATATAGACAAAAATGAGTTTAGAATGGATGGAGATTTGGAACTAAAATGGATGATGGTTTTGGCATTTGGATATTTGGAATGACTATGGATTTCAAAAATGGTTTAGGGTATATAAGTTGGATATTGAAATGGATAAAAATGGATAGTAGAAACGATAAAAATGGATAGTAGAAACGATAAAAATGGAAATCTAGAAAGTAGATAATTGCAATATAATGGGTATTTAGTGATATTTTTTGAATAAGGTGGATAATGAGCACGAATTCCAAGAAATCCGCATAACCGATTACGCTTCCAATTCAAACCAAACTTGTATTCTCAATGAATTCCCACAATTCAACCAACAAGCTCAATTAACCACGACCCAATGTCCTTTAAATCAAATCACCCCTACTTTGTCTTCATGATCTTGAATTGGCGAATATCAACTGATTTGCACTGAAGATAAGAAACTGTGATCCCACGCCTCAGGAGCCCAATGCAAATGTATGATGAGTCATGACCTAATGGAAAATGCAGAATGAAGGCAAAGCAAAAGCCAGAAAAAGGTAGGGCAAATTTTGGGGTGCTACATATACTAAGTGTTACCAGTATATATATATATATATATATATATATATATATATATATATATATATATGCTTAATACCCTTTTTAGTCCCGTATCATAACCTCGGGGTTCATTTTGTTCCCTTAACTTTAAAAAGGTTCATATTGACCCCTTAACTCTTCAAAACTTACCATAATAGTTCTTTTTGTCTAATTAGAAACGAAATTAGTGACTGATTTTTAAATTTTTCCGTTGCTAATAGGACAAAGGACTAATATGGACGTTTTGAAGAGTTAAGGGACCAATATGAACCTTTTTAAAGTTAAGGGACCAAAATAAACCCCGAGGTTAAGATACGGGACCAACAACGATATTAAGCCTATATATATATATATATATATATATATATATATATATATATATATATAGAGAGAGAGAGAGAGGGAACACCAAGATTTGTTTAGGCAATTCCCCAATTGTCCTCACTATGGGTACGTCTGGCCTCAATTCAAAATCGAATTGAGATATTGTAATTAACCTTTGCAATATCAGTTTACAAGAGAATCATTAGAAATTCAACCCCGTAAACCCTATATTTGATGTTGATCCTAGATTCTTCTCTTCCCTAGATCTTAGATAGATCAATTCACAAAGATCTCCAATTTGATCTTCTGGTTACCGCTACTCTTTTGACCGAACCATTGTTCTTCAAAGCATTCACTCGGTTGAATCCAAATTGCGAAATATTTCCCCAAGCCTTTCAAATGATTCTCTGGTTATCGCTACTCCTTTACAAGAACCCCCGTTCTTCAAAGCTTTCACTCGGCTGAATCCAAAATCCAGAGACTTATGCACCCCCCCCCCCCAATCAACCCTTGATTTTGGAGGAAAAACCCTAAAAGTTTTATCAATGAAACCCCCAAAGAAAAACTCAACCTAATTTGATTACACCAACCTAAATTGGACCTTATCAATCTTATCTTGATGACAAACAACAATAATGATTATGTGTAGTTGTTGAATGCATGTAAAGAAAGCTTGAAGATGATGAGAAATCTTCGTATCTTTTAGCTTTCAATGTTATGGAATGAGTCGACTCATTCACAACTCGTATTGACTCAAGAAGTCCTTGTATCGGCACATACAAGACATAGTCATTTCATTTTAAAACACATTCAGTATGTATTGATACATAACCATTTGTATCAACTCATTGACTCATTTTTCATGAAAAATCATAATTTTAACTTGTAATGGCCTTTCTAATTTAATTTTAAATGTCTTATTATGATAATGCACATATAGACAAAGACGGTAAGGTTCGATATACACAAAGTATTAAGCTACCTAATTTTGACATCATCCAAAACATACATCTAAGAGTATATTGCATCACAAGATTTTGCTGTGAGATATACGATGGTACTGTCAAGAAGAGAGAGATAATTCGCTTATATATGGGTAAACAATTTCACCATGGTCGTATTAAAAAACCTTGATGAAATGTAAGGCCTTTCACAACGATTGACATTAACAACCGTGGTGATACGTATTTTAATATATATATATATATATATATATATATATATATTAAGGAACACACTCAATGTAACGAAAAAATAGAAAATTGGTAGAGTGGGATTCGAACATTGTCACTCCATGAATGTATAATCACGGTTAAATGGTTTGACCGTAATGCAAAGTCTTTTCATAAACATAAAAAAATCAAAACACGTCCAAAAAAGAGACATTACCACGATTAAATATTAGATTGTTGTAATTTAGTGTTACTAAAGGTATATTTTATAGTAGTATCATTTGTGAAAAATAGCTTGAAATATGAATTTCCTTAAAATTGATGTTTTTGGTGTTCTCGATATTCATTAGTGTTCATGAACATTCAAGACCACAAACCCGAAAAATTCAAAAATCAACCATTTTAAGAAAAATAAAAATGCAAAGTGATTCAAAGCATCATTATAAGCATGATTCTATGACTATTTTTTTTTATCTAAAACATCAAGTTATGGCCGAATTGAGCTACTCAAAGTCGAATCCGGGTTCACTTTAAATCCTAATTTTTTTTCTTCCATTTTTTGTTGTTAATTGATGCATTTTGATCAAGGATTCATGTTTGTGATGATTCGTAGATGAATTTTCATTATTGATTTGTGTAATTCCGAGAAAATTTGAGATAGTTACATGTTATCCAAAGTGACCATTAATGTATTTTCTTCATGTTGTTATTTCCATTATCTGTTGCTTCTAATGCATTTCAATGAGGAAGAAGGTGACCCGGTGGTGCCCATGTGGGCCAACCCCTTTTTTATTTTTTTATTTGTTTTATTTTTTTGTTATTGAGCCTTGAGCCCATTTCAATTATTTTTTTTCTTATTTACAACCTTATGCATGCTTGCACTCCCTCCATTTATTGTTTTTATTTTATTTTTATTCTTTTTTATTATTTTATTTTATTTTATTACTTGATTATTCAAATAAAATTTAATTGAATAAATAAAATTAGCCTTCATCTAAGATAAAAAAATTAAATACTTGATCAACATCACATGGTTTTTTCAACATAACTTACTACCTCACCATCAAATAGAAACTAATCTAATCAATTTTAAACCTACGTGAATCAAACACTTGATCAACATCAAGTTACTTTTTCGCTTACTCGAAGCACATTGAAAATATTTTCTCAAATAAAATCGGACGAAAAAGGAAATTGGGGTACACACTCCTTTAAACCCCGAATAATCGGCCCCGAGGAACACGTCTTGGACTTATCAAATATTCGTATTCCATCATAAAATACTTAACCAAATTAGGATGAAAAAGAACATTGATATACACACTCCTTGAAAACTCGAATAATCGGCCCCGAGGCACACGTCTTGGACGTACCGAGCATTTTTCATCCACCTAAAATAGACCCAACCAATCAAACCACTTTTTCGCCATAGCGCGATGTTAAAACCTTTTCATAAATGATAGATGCTTCGTTCATTCTGAGACGATGCACACAAATATTTGTTCCTTCCATGTGCGAGAAGTAATAACGTTTGTCGCTAGAATGCGATAAAAACATAACTCTATGAGATTCCAAGTTTTGTTCTCCATTATGATGCAACTCACAGCATTCCCTACTTCCATGACTTGGCAGCAAGCAATGTTTTCCTCTTGAGTGAAAACTAAGCATCCTTCGCTAAAATCGGCTAACATACAAACATTTGTTACCGAGAACTACGTAGCTTTGAATTCCTCGTCGCACCAGAGGATACGTAGGAACGAGATTCAATGTCTTGTCAAACTCCTAATAAAAAACCTTTGTAGTCATTATCTCTTTTCTCTCAAACGTTTAATAACTAGAAGAAAGAAAACATACGAAAGCTAACATTCCATTCGCTAATCTAAATAAATGGTTCTCGTTCAGTACAACCGATGTGTGAGATGCTAATACCTTCCCCTTGCATAACCGTCTCTTGAACCCAAATTTGATTGCGATGACCATTTTCTTTTATTTAAGGTTTTATCGATAGTTTCCCTTTTCTTTTGGTATAAATAAGCTTCGGTGGTGACTCTCTTATTATTTCGATTGTACAGACGCCCGTGGTCATTTTTCACGCCGCGATAGTAAGGACTTTGTACATGATCCCCTTTTCAAATATTCACAGCAAACAAATCACATGAGGACACATGTGTAATTAAAATTTAAAATAAAACAAAAGCTGTCATCAGATAGATCTAATGGCTATAATTTAAAATGATGAGAGGAGCCAAAAATCCTTCTTCATTGTTCTCAACTATCTCATGAAGCCAAGAATCAACATGAACAAATGATGAAATCAAGCAAAACCATCAACGCCTAAGAATGACGAGTGCAACAAAATAAATAAAGCATCACAACTAAGCTCAAACATGAAGAATAAAAGAGATCAAGGTACATGAGGAACTGAGCTCGATTAAGTCTTAACTCAACCAACCACAAGATATCGAGTTCTGAAACAAGATCAAGACAACCATACGAAGCTAATTAAGTACTTAAAACATGAAATCAAGTGCAGGTTGCAAATCTGGAAAACGAGAAAGAATGTCTTAACCTAATCTTCAAATTAAATGGTTATGCAAGCAAATTGGATCAATTCACTATGATGAAAACACTCAGAATACTCAGGGCTACATGATGGTATCAAGTTTTTGCGTAAAAGTTATAGATTATATCTAACCGGAGTTTAGAATTTCTGTCGACTTTGGTGTTTTCGACGAGTGATTTCCATATTCCAACGAGGACCAACTCTTCAGGTATTGCTTCTTCCTTGTTTCTTTCTGCATGCTTTCTCCTTCTACTTCTCCTATCTCTCTTTTCCTTCCAATATTATTTGAGTTAAACTTGGAATTGGTTGAAATTGACAGCTCAAATTTTGGCGAGTTTGTGATTTTTCGTTTTCTTACCCACTGAATGAAATTTGTGACTTTTGCTTGTGATCCAAGTACAAACAACTCGTGTGCTTTATGGATGTATGTGGATGATGTTGTTATTTGAATGGAAAGTGGAGTTTAGTTTTGTGTTGAATTTATGGATGATGATGATGATGAATTATTTACCATGGCTTATGTTGGTTTAGATGGTAGTGATGATATTGTATGAAAACTTGAAATTGATTTTGTTAGCCATGGATGATGACGTTGAATGTGTTATGTAAATTGACTTTGAATGATAATGAGATGATAATGGTGATAATGCAGTAATTTTTAAATAGAAAGTTGAATGTGAATAATAGTGATAATATTGCAGTGTTTGAGACATGGACAATTGGATATGGTTTATGATGTATTTAGATGATGGTCATGTGGTTATAGGAGTGTAGCATGGTTATGGAAGTTTTGAATTACACGTGCTTTTAGTTGAATGAAGATGATGTAAAGCAATGTAAAACTATACATGAACACTCAACATGGTTTATGTGAGTTTGGTTTAGTTTATGTGATGATAATGGTGATGGAAATTGAACATGGACATGGTTATGTAAACTTACATTTTGATGTGTTTTTATGTGATGAAGATGAGGTAAAATATGGGATGTCATAGTCATGAAATGGTTTATAATGATTAAATTAACATGCTAATTTTTTATCTCTCTTTCATGATGCACAAAAATGATACAAATAATGGTGTTAAAAAATGATGAATAAAATAGGACTTTTTAAATGTTCTTTTTCTTTTAAACTTAAAATGATGCCAGTAGGGTAACATGTATAAAATGGGAGGATTGAAAATGATCAATTAGTAATGCATAATTATTTACCCATGCATTAAGATGAATGTACAAAAATGATTTAAGGAATTGGATTGTTAGCTTCTGGACCTCTAGCTCCTGAAGTGTTTTCAGACACACAAATTTCTTAAAAGCTTTGAAAAAACTCTGATATTATACTATCAGGCTCTTTGTCATCAAATTTTATGTGTATTGACTCTTCAATCATTTTTGTTTCAAAGTTATACACATTGTATGCCTTTGAGCGTCCCGAATATCCTAAAAAGATTCCCTTTTGAGTTTTGGCATCAAATTTTTTACGATAGACTTTATTGTTTAAGATGTAACATGTATATCCAAACTGATGAAAATAAGAGATGCTTTGCTTTCTTCCTTTGAATAGCTCATACAAAGTCTTGTTCATAATATGTCTAATATACATTCTATTCTGAACATAACATGTTGTGTTTACGACTTCTGCCCACAAGTATTTAGGTAAGTTGTATTCATAGACCATAGTTCTGACCATTTCTTGTAAAGATTTGTTCTTTTTCTCACTACAACAAAAGTAAGTTATAACATCGCACCTTAGACAGCGCTTTAATACAAAAGCGCTGCTATAAGTTAAAAACAAGGAAACTAGCCATTTAAAAAAGTAAAAGCGCAAAAAAATATAAGACCTTAGATAGCGCTTTGGTCAAAAGCGCTTTATAAGGTCTTATAAATTTTTAAAAAAAAATTAATGGAAAATATTAGACAGCGCTTTAGTTAAAAGCGCTTTCTAAGGTCTTAAAAATTAAAAAAAATAAAATCAAAAGCGTTGTCTAAGGCCAACCTTTGAAAGCGCTTTTAAAAGCGCTGTCTAAGGTCCAGCTTAGAAAGCGCTTTTATTAAAAGCGCTGTCTAAGGTCTAATAAAATTAAAATATATGAATAGTCAGTATTCATTTTCATATTTCCGCTCTTTCTTCTCCCCTGCATGCGAACAGAGCTCAAAACCCTTCACCGAAAAACCTTCACCGTCAACCGTAAACCTTCACCGAAAAACCTTGTCGTCCGTCCGTTTCTGCACATTTCCGTCGTCGTTCGTTTCTGCTCATTGCCGTCGTCCGTCCGTTTCTGCTCTTTGATACATTTCTTTCTTGCATTGCCGTTGTTACCGTCGTTAAAGGTACGTCGTTGTTGTGTTTTGTTAAGTTTTGTTAATGAAGTTAATGAAAATGAGTTTTGTTAATGAAGTTAATGAAAATGAGTTTTCGTTCTTTCTGCTCTTTGATGAGTTTTGTTAATGAAGTTATGTTGGACTGTTTTATAAATAAAGTTTTGTAGTGAATGAGTATGTTTGAAGTTTTGTTAATGAAGTTTTGTAGTGAATGAGTATATTTGATGAGTTTGTTAATGAGTTTTGTTAATGAAGATTTGTTAATGAAGTTTTGTAGTGAATGTGTATGTTTGATGAGTATGTTTGATGAGTTTTGTTAATGAAGTTATTGTTTAGGTCGAAATTAGTTGGACTGTTGTTGGAATTTGAATTGTTAACATGCTAGTTTAGGTTAGTTTTAGTGAGCTAACTCCAAGTATTTTTGTTTAAAACATATTTTATTATATTTGTTAAATCGTTTAGTTTAGTTTAGTTTAGTTTAGTTTAGTTTAGTTTAGTTTAATGAAGTTTTGTTTAAAACATCTTCTAAATAGTTTAGTTTAATGAAGTTTAGTTTAATGAAGTTTTGTTTAATGAAGTTTTGTTTAAAACATCTTCTAAATAGTTTAGTTTAGTTTTATTAAATCTTCTAAAAAACTTTTATTTTAAAACATATCCAACTCTTTAGCCATTATAGCTAAAGAGGTAAAATTTGTTATATACTTGATTTATTTCTTATATTTGTTATATATTATGTCATATTTGTTATATTTGATATCCTTGATTTCTTTATTATATTTGTTATATATTATATTTGATATCCTTGATTTATTTATTACAGGTTAGATGGCTACTAACAATGATCACCCACATGATGATGATCACCCACATGATGATGATCACGATATTCAGGTTGGAAGTAACAGATCTATGGAAGCAGAGATTAGAAGAGGAATAACCATTATGAAGAGAGTGATCCGTGCTAGAGATCAAGGCATCACTTATAATGTGCATTGGAGCGCCCAGAATACACTTATTGAGCCTAACGGTCATACTTTGACAAGTTTCATTGGTGCACTTGTAAGGAATGCGGTTCCTATTACTTGTGATGATTGGAGATCCAAACTGTTGAAGGAAACCAAAGAAAAAATTTGGAATGAGATAAAGGTACCATAATTATGTCTTTAATTATGCCAACTAATTATGTCCTTCAAATTATTTGTACTAACCAATGTGTATGGTTTTTTTAGAGGTGCTTCAACGTCGAGGAAGAAAGAAAAGCTTTTTTGATGAGATTGGTAGGGAAGCTCCTAAGAGGGTTTAGGACATATTTAAACCGCACCTATCTTAGGGATGCTGACAATAACTTTGTTGATGGAGAGTATCCATCTAAATATGCAAGTTTGATTTCACCACAAGAATGGGTAACGTTTAAATCCAAACGACAAACCCCAGAATTTACGCGATTAAGTGCAATTAATCGGGAAAGAGCATCAGCTCCCAAGTATAAATACAGGAAAGGACGTGTTGGATATGGACGTTTGGAGCAATCTTTGGTAAGTATCAATATATTGCAATGCTATAATAATTGTTCATCATGAGTTATAGTTGATCATATTATTTGGCTTTATATGTAGTTACAACAGGCGAATAGCTCTGAAACATCTCTTCCTGCACATGTCTTGTGGAAGGAAGCCTGTGTGGGCAAGTCTGGAGTTGTTGCAGTAGAGGTTCTACAAGTATTTGAGAAATGTGTAAGTATAACAATATTTCTTTAATTAAATCAAAACTTTATTAACAAATATTTGACAAATATTCGATATTCATCAGATTTTCAGGAGGCGTTATCTCAGTCTGTATCTCCAGACGATACCAGGAGCATACTTAGTCGGGCATTAGATGTCCCTGAGTATTCTGGTCGGGTGAGGGGTAAGGCATTTGGGATCACCCCGACCTCCTTGAATATTAAAAAGGGAAAGGTTGCTAGTAATGCAGAACTTCAAGCTAAATTGGAAGCACTAGAAGCTGAGGTTCGGGAATTACGAAAGGAAAAAGAAAGAGATAACGCTTCATGTGTTAGAGATGGATCGGAGAAAGATAGTATCAACTGCAGCTTTCATCCGATTATTCCAGAGGTATTTATATATATATTTATGAAATTAAATTAGTAGCTTAAATTATTTAAATGACATATATACACATTAACAATGGCATATTTATTTTTGGTTTTAGGGCGTTTCCCAATGTCAGCTCTTCTTATCTTCACCAACTTATCGGAATGTTGCAAAGGGAAAAGTGTATAACAATGGGGTACAATTACTTCACAATAAATCCCTCCCTACTGGAAGTTTGAAAGTATCAGTTGATATTGCTATAGAGGAGGAAGCACCATTACCCTATCCTGACGATGATTCGGATGTAACATTGGTGCGAGATGCTATAGGGTCGTATGTTGCATGGCCGTCAAACCTCATACTCGTAGGATATGAGGTATGCTTAAAACCGTTATAAACCTTTGTTAACCTTAATGTGTAGATTCAAAGATTTTACGAGCATTTTATTTTCATTTTTTACATGGTAATGTTATTTAGACTCCAACAAAATCCAAAACAAAGGATAAGCGGATTCCGGAGCATACCGAGTCCGTTGTTTCAAAAAAACAGGTACATCACAATTATATGATATTTATGCATAGAAAATGTTAAATTGGATATCTTATACTTCATCTAACAAATTATATGATATATAGCTGCCTGGTAAACAGATTAGCAACATTTCAATGCAAAAAAATGTTGGTGCTAAGAAGAGCAGGGGTAGAAAACAACCTATCTCCAAGTTTAGGTCGTGCCTCCAGACGTATCTACAAGTGACAGATATTATCACCGGAGGTGTTTGTCTTATACATATGGAGAAAGGTATCTATGGCTTTGAACATGACCAAATTATTAGTAATGAAGACTTCGAGCAAGTTTTCAATCATAAAGAATTGGGCGGCACTGTTGTCAATACATACGTGAGGTATATATCCGATCTACTTTGGTATATTAATTGAACAACTTATTTACTTTATGTTTCAAATGAATAGTCTAATGTTAATGATGTTTTTATTTAAGGTTTCTGTATGACAGAGTTATGCGCCCACACGGATTGCAGCAAAGATTTGCATTCCTATGCCCGGCGTCTGTCAACTTAACCTTAATAATCAATAAACTAGATGAGGTCCTGGCGTATATACGCGACGTCTTTATGGACAACCAAGAAACGGAAAAGTTGTTCTTTTTACCGTTTAATACTGGGTTAGATTTTCATTCTAAATTCATCTATTATAGTTTTTTTGTATTTTGACGTCGTGTAGAAAGTTTCCATCTAACACTTGTTTAATCTTACAGTGGACATTGGTTGTTGGTCGCAATTAATCCTAGCAGAGCAATGGTGTATTATCTGGATTCGTTAGGAAATGATTGGACAACATACCCGGATTTGAAGAAGTGTATTGACACGTAAGTGAGATTGTTCTAAATATGAATGTGTATATTTATTTGTTTGTTTATTTATTTATGTGATTTTTTCTAAATATTCACTTATATTTTATTAGCGCTATACAAGCTTTCCTAACACTACGAGCTAGCCATCTACCACAGCGGAGAGTCAACCGCATTATTACATGGAATACAGTGAAGGTATATTAATTATCACATGTGTTATTATATTAGTGATGCTACTTGATAAAACTTAGGATTTATCCATATTTTCTTTTCATTTGTAGTGTCCTCGGCAACGCAATCAAATAGATTGCGGCTATTTCATGTTGAGGTTTATGAGAGACACTCTTTTGTTGGATCGAATAGAGATTCCATCCGATGTATGTATTTCTAACTTATGAGTTATTTTAATATTAACACATATCTCTCATGTCTAATGAAATAGTTAAAACTAAATCAAACTATGTTATATTATTATGTAGTACTTTAAAGAATGCAAGTGTGCTCATTACTCAATTTCTCAATTGGATGAAATTAAAGAGGATTGGTGTCAATTCATTATGGAGCTCGGAATTTTACAAGGTATAATATTGTACTCTTACTTTAATTGATGAGAATTTAAATATGTGTAACTTTGTTTATGTATTCTTTTAATTGAATTACAATCTTTGTGTTTTCAGGACCTATAATGTAGATTTGAAGCATACCTTTGGTTGGATGCAAAAGTACTAGTATAAGTGATATGTGCATTTGTACTAGTATATAATTTTGGTTTGTAATTTTAAATATATATATTGGTTTGAATTGCCAATTGTTTTGGATATATAATTTTGGTGTAAATTGGTACATTTAAATAGGATAAATTGGATTGATTTGAATCTCCAAATTGTGGTATTTTTCTGAACAGGTCAAAAACAGGTTGAAAAAACAGGTCAAATTCTGGTTGAAAAAACCTGGTAAAAATTGAGGTTTTAAAAAATTTATATAAAATTTTTCGTATACCTTAGACATCGCTTTTACCAAAAGCGCTGTCTAAGGTATACCTTAGACAGCGCTTTGGGTGAAAGCGTTGTCTAAGGTATACCAAAAAAAGTCAAACAAGGTAGGGCTTAGACAGCGCTTTCACCAAAAGCGCTGTCTAAGGTATACGAAAAATTTTATATAAAGGTACCATAGACAACGCTTTTCATTAAATATACCCACCTTTAGACAGCGCTTTTGGTATTAACCAAAGCGCTGTCTAAACCTATAGCAGCGCAGGTTTATACAGCGCTTAAAAGCGCTGTCTAAGGGCAAAAAAAGCGCTGTCTAAGGTCTTATCTGTTGTAGTGTCTCTACAAATCCATTTTTCTATGGAGTTCTAGGAGAAGATAACTCATGAAGAATACCATGTTTTTAAAAAAAAAATTTAAATGGCTCATTTTCTAATTCTCCTCCAGGATCACTTCTTACCTTCAAAAGTTTTTATTCCTTTGTAGTCTGTACTTGTATGGAGAAGATGTTGAACACATCAATTGATTCACCCTTGGTTCTATGGAATTTAACCCAAGTCCATATGCTATAGTAATCAACAATGTCTAATCCATATTTCTTCTCATTGATTGATGCAGTACTAACAGGACCAAGCAAATTAACGTGAAACAATTCTAATGGTTTAGAGGTAGAGACAATGTTTTAAGATTTGAAAGAAGTTGTATTAATTTTCCCTACTTGCATGCTCCTCAAAGAGCATCTGAGTGATAATTGAGTTCCGGCAATCCTTTAACATGTTTCAACTTGCTAAGTTTAGAGATTAATCTCTAGTTAGCATGACCTAAACTTCTGTGCCAGAGCCACTTCTCATCACTCACTGATAAAAGACACAGTACCTTTTGATCAACCAATTCAAAAAAATTAATTTTATCAACATTGTCTTTCCTCCTACCTTTGAATAATACAGACTTATCATATTCATTCATGACTATACAGTTGTTCTTATTAAACATGATTTCATAACCCCTGTCACAAAATTGACTAATTCCCGGTAGGTTATGTTTAAGTCCAATCTATAAGCCAAACATTATTAATTAAGATAGAGGAGTTACCAATAATACCCACAACAATGATCTTTCCTTTCTGGTTTCCTCTAAATGCCATAGTTCCTCCCTCTTTCAGAGTTAGGGTTTGGAACATATTCTTTTCTCTTGTCATATGTCATGAGCAGCCATTGTCCAAGTACCATGATTGCTGCCTTACTTCTCCCTTGAAGCATATATGTAGCAAAAATAATTTGAGATTTAGGTAACCATAATCTTATGGGTCCTTTAGGGTTAGTTCTGACAGGTGTCTTCTTATTTTGTACCTTTTCTCTCATATGGTAAGTCTTAGGATCATTCACGACTTTCGATTTAAAAGTTTATTGTCTTGAATGAAACTTGGCCTTAGGTTCTGAACCTTTCAGAACCTTAGCTCCTGATGTCTTAGGTTCTGTTTTCTTCAGAACCTATGACTTTAGAGTCTTAGGTTCTGGTTTCTTCAGAACCCTTGACTTTAGGGTCTGAGGTTTTGGTTTCTTCAAAACCCTTAACTCAACAATTCTAGGTTCTGAGAAGAGCTTGAAGAAGAAGGATTTGTTGGTTTACTCAAGGATTCAAACCTTGGATTAAAAGATTTTTGGGAGTAACCAAGACCTTCTCCTTTGCTTCTACTTACACCATAAATAATGGATGAAATTTTAGTTCTATTAAAGCCAGTTATTATAAACTCATGATGTAACGCCCTGTAAAATATATATCTAGAATAATACAATACAAGCATTTTATTTGGTACTGACATCATCATAAGTGCCTAAATGGCGTAATTCACATACTTGACCATTATAAAAACATAGTACAAACTATGTTTCAAGTCATGGAAACTAGCAACAAAAACATAAAATCTAAGAACATTATACAATATTCCTCATTGTACAAGAACAATAAAATACACAGCGGAAAAAGCTTAACTAAGCTTCTCTTGAAACATCCAAGCATTGCTCCCCTTGTAGACCCATCCTGTAAACCACACCTGAAATATAACAACTATAGTGGGGTGAGATACATCAAATCTCAGTGAGTTCCCTATCCTATAGATCCCCTCGGCTTTACAGGGTTCTATCAATCCTAACTCAAGTCAAGGGGAAGGGAAAATGACCTTGAGTTCGCAATCTCACAATCTCACACTATATGGAAACATGTCATGAGTTCATCAACTCACAATATTATCACTAATCAGTAACACAAACCAATGCATCTTTCCCCGGCCAGCCTACACAAGAGGTTATGGACACGGGTCACGGATCCTTAAAAGCGTAGACATCCATTCCCGGCCAGTCCTTCCAAAGGATTATGGACACGGGTCCCGGAGCTAACATAGATAACTTTCCCTGGCCAGCCTACACAAGAGGTTATGGACACGGGTCACGGTTACCCACACATGGTACTTTCCCCGGCCAGCCTACACAAGAGGTTATGGACACGGGTCACTAATACCGCCACTAAGTAACTTTCCCCGGCCAGTCCTTCCAAAGGATTATGGACACAGGTCACGGTCACTTATTTAATAAACACTTTCCCCGGTCAGCCCTTCTCAAGAGTTATGGACATGGGTCACAGATATTTATTAAGGGATAAAAACGGTTCCGATTACGTGATCATATACACAACGTGATTGTATTCGACAATCACAAGGCCACGTTCGCCTTAAGGCCTCTTCCGCCTTTTCATAAAACCACAATGGTTAATACACATGTTCCATACTAGTGTTTCACTCTTTCTATATCATTCAGCAATGGACACACGCCTCGGCCTCTTGCACGAGCGTTGTCGTTAAGTTATTCATCAATTTCCTAGCTTATTACTAGGTTCCACTATCATGTTGTTATGGGGTAAAGTTTCCTCACTCTACCTAATTCATATTTTAAACACGCATACTCTCTCGATCATGTTTTACAACAATTTCAGGCAAAGCAAATTACAATTATATAATAAACACATATAGTGAATCAATCATAATTGCATTCAACATCTCTAGGCCTCTTTTGCCTTTCTCAAAAACATAATAAATACACGTTTTGGGTTTTCCTCCGATTAATTAATCGGGCATCAAAACCGATATTTTACACCTTCATTGTGTAGAATATCTCCGTAGCTTTCCATCGGTACCAAGAACTCCTCGATCGGAAACACGGTTCGAAAGTTATTAATTCCCACATATTGCACAAAATGTTTTATTACCATAACTTATAAATCTTTGACATATAAATATGTTTTACTTCACCATTAGTTAGAGCATTTA
Source organism: Lathyrus tuberosus (assembly GCA_022829125.1). Taxonomy (NCBI): domain Eukaryota; kingdom Viridiplantae; phylum Streptophyta; class Magnoliopsida; order Fabales; family Fabaceae; genus Lathyrus; species Lathyrus tuberosus. The sequence goes on from JALAZF010000504.1 coordinate 861,380, forward strand.
AATAGCTTCCCAATGCTTCGAACGGGGACCAAAACGGACTTACGGTTCAAAAGATACAGCCGTTTCAATTTTCATTTTTCTGCCAACAACAGTGGTAACCGGTTACTCACCACACGTTAACCGGTTACTTGGTCAAAAACAGCCCAGAAACGTCATTTTTCAAAGGGTAACCGGTTACCTACCATAGGGTAACCGGTTACTGCGTACCAGAACCCAAAAAAACACATTTTTCTTCATTCTAAACCATTCTAACTCATACCTAAACATGTTGGGACATCAAAACAATTATCAACAGATGATTCCACACATATATTGATCATACTACACAATTTATATCGCATTTCAACCGTTAGATTCTTTGATTTTACGAAAATACTCATTTTTCTCAAAATCCAACCTAACTCTAAAACCTCAAGAAATTCTACACTAAAGTCTCTATCTAGAACCCACCTGATAATCGAAGAGGAGTTTGAAGAAGATGGTGATGATGATAATCCATGGGTCTCTCTCTTCTCCCTTCTTCTTCTCTTCTTCACTTCCTTTCTTCTTCTTCTCCTTTTACTATCTTTTTTCCTCTTTTCTTTTCTCTTTCCAAATATATATATATATATATATATATATATATATATATATATATAAACCAATATTATATAATATAATCCAACAGAGTAAAATATCTCCACTTGATATTTTGTCATCTCAACCAATTGATCAATTACTAGAGTTATCATAAAAGTCTCTCTTGAACTAATAATAAATTGATCTCTTCAGAGTTCATTAGTTGCTCTATTGATCCCAATTGATAATACTTACAGTTTTTAGAGGATTCCAATAATCCAATTTACCAAGGATAGAGCACATAGATGCTCATCTGATATCCAATTGAGCATTTAGATAATATGGGGTATTACACTCTCCCCCCCCCCCCCTTAAATTGAAATTCCCCCCCGAATTTCCTCTATTCGGCAATAACCACCAATCGTACCCTGGTCTTAGATTCACACTTAACCTTTCTTCCGTTCAAATTTCTGACGTATTCCAATTCCAACTTAACTTCACAGACCAAAATCCACATTTTCACAATTTAACAAACTTCACGTCCTTAATTATACTCTTGTCCCAATATCGAGTCAACTTCTACCCTTGCTTCCTCCGGGATTCATCTGTTGTTTCTTACTAAAACACTTGGTCGCATTCTACCTTCGGTGAGAACGTACCATCTTATACTCCTCGACTGAGTCACAACAAAACCGTAATACCTTATCTCAAATTAGGACAACAACACTCAACACATCTTCACGATGTAATTCAGTGATTTCTTAACTTCCTGTAATCACCAACGACTTATCCTTTCATAAATCCCTCAACATCCAAAACTACTCCATAATTAGTCAAACGACTTCTTTACCAGTTCCATCTGGTCTGATACTAAACATTGCAACCCTTATATTCGATAATTCACTTCTTTCGTATCACACCAAAAAGGTAACACACTTAAAACAAGATCTTCATATGTCCAATCTTACAATCAATTTCTCCTCTGATTCTTATAAATCCGACTAAGCCCCTTTCATTTGTCACCTTCCACTGCGCAACTCAAATTCTAACAGTAGAACACCACGAATTCTCAAGCACTACTAAGTAGCTATAGTCCGCGGATAATTCACTTATCCATTGGGGTACTTACTAACCAACGGTACAAGAAACTTGCTGACGTCTTATGGTAGGACGCTTTCCTCGCTAACACACAATATTATAACATCGGTCCAAAACTCTCTAGACGATAAAGATGCAAGAGTTACGCTGCTATGCCCATAACATAAACAACTCCAAATTCATTCAAGACTCGAATAATTCATCCATAAGTAGTTTAACCACCTTCGGTTCTGGTTACCCCATTCCATAACAATTCTTCTTACGGGTTTGCCGACTCACTCAATGTTCTTTATTGGTTCGAGATCTCAACCCTAAATGACGTAACACCAACATAGAACTCCCATCATATGTGAGTCACCACTTATCAAAACTTAACCCTTCTAAGGCACAATTGTGAGTTTTCATACTACTCGCCACATCACAAACAACACTCCACATACACACACCCTTTCGAAGTACATGTCATGTTTCTCAATTGAATCCACTTTTCTTAATTGCTCTGTCCCATAAACGATCCAAGTTGTATGCTTAACTTCGGAACGTCCAATTCTTACTCGTACTTATATAGATAACTTCCACATTTCAATCTCTTGGTAAAACACAACTGCATACAACTGGTATCACTCTCACGGTCTAAATCCGATACCATGAACCCACGAAAGTTAAAATCGACAAGGTCAAGACATTCAGATGACACCCTCCGACCAAGTGACATGCAAAATTCCGAATTCTGACGCGGTCACACTACAAAACTTCGGCGGGGTAGCTCGCTTCCTACTCACACTACCATGCTAACGGAAAGCCAATAATGACGACATTCTAAGGTTTAAGCCACAACTCATACTTAATTCGTCCATAAGCAAAACCCAACACACCACTAATATACGGTACCACAAAACGATGGACATCTCATACCGAGCACACAACATTGTTCTCTCACTTGAACTCCTTGGTGAGAAATAAAACAACAACGTTCTTAGTCCAATAAAAGGTAGATTCCAAATATTCTGATTATTCACAAATACAGAAGTTTCTCTACACTTTAAAGTAAATCGGGGCAATGCATCCTCTTGAAGAACCTTTCCATCACTTCGTACACGCTAACCGGAATTTCTTACCTTCCACTATCCATTGCACACCATACTTAAACCTAATTACTTAATGGAAGATTCACAACCGACAATTCTCATCCGGTATAAATCGTTCCATGATTTACACTTAGTCCGTAATAAGTCCTGAATTGCTTTTCGTTGTTTTACCGCAATCTTATTTCCTCAAATGCAATACTCACTGTTCCACAAGGTACGTCCCCTCACACTTGTCTGAAGAATAAGAATCCATCACGTACACTTGTGACTTCGGTGCCACTACTACGCTTGTTCTCAATACCAAAGTGTAACTTCCTCATTCTATGTCATACTAACAGGGTCCTCGTGGATGAACCATCCTTGATTATACTTCCTTAACTATAGGTTCATTACCACCTTAAAACCTTATTGCACACTCGTCCAAAATACATTTCGTTGTCATTTCCTCATAATATATTGTCGATACCATTTCAACATTGCGTTTACTTTGCTCTCCATGGTAATCCTCTTAGATCCAAATATAAAGTCATCATACTAAAATCTCCTTAAATCCAAGATACTTACTCTGCTTCTTAATACAAATTACTCCGGTCCGTATCACTAAACTTTTTCTTACTAAACGAAACTCATTCTTTCTCCAACATAATACCTTATACTGTTCCTTGGGTAAATTAACAATTCCAAATTGGTCTCTTATTGAAAACAGGAATCCTGATGTAATATCTCAACTTAGTCTCTCTACATAACTGAATATACACAATTCATCTCTTACTCTTCGTTCGGCGCACACTTGTTTCACTGAAGTATGTAAACACATCTTTGTGTTCCTTCACACACTTCACCACCACTTAGGTTCCCATCAGGCCGAACATCCTTAATTCTCAACTTTTAACTAGTCAGAAGATACTGTTCCGAACACATTCCTCAAGGTACTCTCGTCTATTCAAGGTACCATAGCAACCTTAGAAACTAAAGCACCAAGAACTAACTCACTTCCGGACCTTATGTCACACGTTCCCCAAAACAACTTTTCTTTTCTACGGAATGAGATTACTTGAAATCCTTATCCATATCAGCGGTCAATCCAGCTCTACTAGCGACTTTACATATTCCTCAATACCCTAACCAATCGTCCGCTAGAGATTCTAAACTTTTAGACTCCAAAATTCCACAGGATTGCTAAAACAGCACTACACTCTTAAATTCCATGCTACACAAGCACAACTTCTACTAAGATCTCAACTGAGCTGATCAAAACTCCACACTACTAACTCTTGGCTTGAGCCTACTCTCACAGCACAAATTCCGACAACACTTCGGAGTCCTCGTGGTCGCTCAACCATGATTCTACCTATCACATACATAGTATTAGGTTGATCAGACCCAACACTACATAGTATGATATTAAGTTTCATGATGGCAAGACACACTTAAGAGGCAGGAATAGATTTACTTATGATGTTTCAAGGCTAGGTCGAGGACACGACCTGCTCTGATACCAACTGTAACGCACTGTAAAATATATATCTAGAATAATACAATACAAGCATTTTATTTAGTACTGACACCATCATAAGTGCCTAAATGGCGTAATTCACATACTTGACCATTATAAAAACATAGTGCAAACTATGTTTCAAGTCATGAAAACTAGCCAAAATAAATAAAATCTAAGAACATTATACAATATTCCTCATTGTACAAGAACAATAAAATACACAGCGGAAAAAGCTTAACTAAGCTTCTCTTGAAACATCCAAGCATCGCTCCCCTTGTAGACCCATCCTGCAAACGACACCTGAAATATAGCAACTATAGTGGGGTGAGATACATCAAATCTCAGTGAGTTCCCTATCCTATAGATCCTCTCGGCTTTACAGGGTTCTATCAATCCTAACTCAAGTCAAGGGGAAGGGAAAATGACCTTGAGTTCGCAATCTCACAATCTCACACTATATGGAAACATGTCATGAGTTCATCAACTCACAATATTATCACTAATCAGTAACACAAACCAAGGCATCTTTCCCCGGCCAGCCTACACAAGAGGTTATGGACACGGGTCACGGATCTTTAAAAGCGTAGACATCCATTCCCGGCCAGTCCTTCCAAAGGATTATGGACACGGGTCCCGGAGCTAACATAGATAATTTTCCCCGCCAGCCTACACAAGAGGTTATGGACACGGGTCACGGTTACCCAAACATGGTACTTTCCCCGGCCAGCCTACACAAGAGGTTATGGACACGGGTCACTAATACCGCCACTAAGTAACTTTCCCCGGCCAGTCCTTCCAAAGGATTATGGGCACGGGTCACGGTCACTTACTTAACAAACACTTTCCCCGGCCAGCCTTTCTCAAGAGTTATGGACACGGGTCACGGATATTTATTAAGGGATAAAAACGGTTCCGATTACGTGATCATATACACAACGTGATTGTATTCGACAATCACAAGGCCACATTCGCCTTAAGGCCTCTTCCGCCTTTTCATAAAACCACAATGGTTAATACACATGTTCCATACTAGTGTTTCACTTTTTCTATATCATTCCGCAATGGACACACGTCTCGGCCTCTTGCACGAGCGTTGTCGTTAAGTTATTCATCAATTTCCTAGCTTATTACTAGGTTCCACTATCATGTTGTTATGGGGTAAAGTTTCCTCACTCTACCTAATTCATATTTTAAACACGCATACTCTCTCGATCATGTTTTACAACAATTTCAGGCAAAGCAAATTACAATTATATAATAAACACATAGAGTGAATCAATCATAATTGCATTCAACATCTCTAGGCCTCTTTTGCCTTTCTCAAAAACATAATAAATACACGTTTTGGGTTTTCCTCCGATTAATTAATCGGGCATCAAAACCGATATTTTACACCTTCATTGTGTAGAATATCTCCGTAGTTTTCCATCGGTACCAAGAACTCCTCGATCGGAAACACGGTTCGAAAGTTATTAATTCCCACATATTGCACAAAATGTTTTATTACCATAACTTATAAATCTTTGAAATATAAATATGTTTTTACTTCACCATTAGTTAGAGCATTTAAATAGCTTCCCAATGCTTCGAACGGGGACCAAAACGGACTTACGGTTCAAAAGATACAGCCGTTTCAATTTTCATTTTTCTGCCAACAACAGTGGTAACTGGTTACTCACCACCCGTTAACCGGTTACTTGGTCAAAAACAGCCCAGAAACGTCATTTTTCAAAGGGTAACCGGTTACCTACCATAGGGTAACCGGTTACTGCGTACCAGAACCCAAAAAAACACATTTTTCTTCATTCTAAACCATTCTAACTCATACCTAAACATGTTGGGACATCAAAACAATTATCAACAGATGATTCCACACATATATTGATCATACTACACAATTTATATCGCATTTCAACCGTTAGATTCTTTGATTTTACGAAAATACTCATTTTTCTCAAAATCCAACCTAACTCTAAAACCTCAAGAAATTCTACACTAAAGTCTCTATCTAGAACCCACCTGATAATCGAAGAGGAGTTTGAAGAAGATGGTGATGATGATAATCCATGGGTCTCTCTCTTCTCCCTTCTTCTTCTCTTCTTCACTTCATTTCTTCTTCTTCTCCTTTTACTATCTTTTTTCCTCTTTTCTTTTCTCTTTCCAAATATATATATATAAACCAATATTATATAATATAATCCAACAGAGTAAAATATATCCACTTGATATTTTGTCATCTCAACCAATTGATCAATTACTAGAGTTATCATAAAAGTCTCTCTTGAACTAATAATAAATTGATCTCTTCAGAGTTCATTAGTTGCTCTATTGATCCCAATTGATAATACTTACAGTACTTAGAGGATTTCAATAATCCAATTTACCAAGGATAGAGGACATAGATGCTCATCTGATCTCATCTGATATCCAATTGAGCATTTAGATAATACAGGGTATTACACATGAAGAGCCATTTCATGCTCATCAAGGGGTTTATCAGACACTTCTTTTACTAGAGCAATATGTTCTTTCTCTAGAGCTTAATTTTTTCTTTGAAAAGATTTTAATGCATCCTTCATACAAGAAAGAGACTTTCAATTCTCAAACACAAAGTAAGAGACTTTCGATTCTCAAGCATACAAGCAAGAGACTTCTATACTCAAGCACACAAGCAAGAGACTTCAAATGCTCAAACACTAAGTAATATACTTCTAACAATCTATCTAACAGATAAAAGATTATTTGCGATAATACACTTGATATACAATCAAAGGTGTAGACAAAATACAACTCAAGAAGAACTCTTTAAGACTTAGGAATTTCTATAATATACAAAGGTAAGAAATCCTAAGTAAAACTTGTACTTATGTTTTTGTAGAGTAAATGCTCTTTGAATGTCAATGGTTTATTCATTATTTTTCTTCAAGTATTCAGCTCCTTAAATAGATAAGGATAAGAATCGTTGAAGATCCAAAACAAGATAGTTCTTAAGAAGCTTGAATAGAGACGCTGAGATGTTTATTCATATGGTTAATGTCGTTGAAAGCTTGTTTGAAATTCCTTTGCTGCAAGAGGAATTATCAGTTGTATCTCAGTTGACTCTATGAAGAAAAAGTTCTTAGGTATTAAGGTGATAAAGTAGGCCCATAGTTTGACACTGACCTATCATTGGCACCTTGGCTCTTGAGTTTTGACTAGTCTTCAGGTCCTGATCAGCAGAACCAGACTTCTTCAAAGTATGGTTTTCAGAGGCTGACTTTTTCAGACTTTGATCTTCAAACATTGACTTCTTCAGAAGTTGACTTCTACAGAGTTTAGTCTTTAGCTTCTGATCCATCAGATTCTAGTCTTTAAGCTTCTCTTAAGATGTTCATAGTCAGAACCAATACTTGAATTATTCATGAAATTTTAGTCTAAGGTCATGCACACTTGAACAAATATTTGTATACCCAATTGTTCTTTAAATACTTTGTTATCATCAAAACCTAAGGGATATGGGACAAACTAATTTTGTTCCAACATTTCTTTCACTTCTTCCTCTCCAAAAGGAATTTCCAAAGAAAACCTTTCCTCCATAGAAAGATGCTTGAAATCATGTCCATTTAAGGTTGGTATATATAACTTTGGCTCTTTAAAACTAACCTCAAAGTGATCTCTGATCTCCTTTTTGACCTCCTCTACATTCTCTGTCCAACCTGAAGATGTTGTAATATTCACCACCTTATTCTTCCTGAATCTTTGCTTCATGACTTGGTGAAAGAATTTTGAATTAGAGTCCCATTCTTTGATCCATTTGTGTCTCGATTTTTGTATTAAAATACTCTCTCTTGAGACCAAGGACTGCCACATCTTCAAATCAGTCCCAGAAAAAGACTTGGAATAATACTCAACATCTTTCACTTTGTAGTCGGCTTCTAACGTTTCTAACTCATTAACTTTTATGAGTGTTTTGTTAACCTCTAGATCAAGAATTCCGAAAATCTAATTATTCCACTTCCTCAAAGTCTCTTTCAAAACCTTCAACTTTTCTTTTAAAATGAAATCTTTCCTTCCTTTAATTGGTAAAGAATCTCAAACTTTAGACATAAAGGGGAGAAATGCCTTGTGCTCTAACCAAGCATTGAAAATTTTATAAGGTTTAGGGCCCTTACTAGAACGATTCTCTTTGATCTAGATTGGTTTGTGATCAGAAATTTCTCTTTTACCCACATATTGAGCTTCCACCTTCCATTCCAACAGAAGAGTCTCTGACACCAAGAAACGATCAAGTATACTCTTAGCTCCTCATTTTGGTTTAAGCCAGGTAAACTTGCTACCAACAACTGGGACGTCAATGAGATCCATCTTTCTTATAAAAGAGTTAAACTCGTTTGCTTCTCCCCCTGTTGAACTGACCACTCATCCCCTTCCCCTCCCTCTCTTTCTTAACGGCATTAAAATCCCCGACCTCACACCAATCTCTTTTTGAAAAAGTATAATAGTTAGGTTTTTTAACAAATTGTTTGGTTTGGAAAAAAACTATCTTTTAACAATTTGGTACGACTCGAAATTTTGAATCGATATATCAATTCAATAATTAATTCGGTTTAATTCGATTTTAGAAAAATTGAACTGATCGGTTCAGTTTGAATGACATTTTTATAATTGGATTCGGTTTATGAATTTAATTTTATGACTAAAGTGTACCGGAAACTTGTTAATTGCATCTCTAATAAACATTTATTTATTTATAGATAAAAATAATTAGAGTTAAACGAAATCAACCGACAAACAATTCTAGAGTTAGTCCAACTACCGTATCATAATTCTTACTTGATCTAATGGTTAATCGTAAACTAGTCTATTATCATATGATTGTTCATGTTAAAACCCACATGTCATAAATGATTCACCACCTTTTTAAAAAATTTCTTTTTCTTTTTCTTTTCTTTATAGTTGAAGGAAGATTGTCATAATTGATTTTCCACTTAAAAGAAAAACAAAAAAGAATTCCGTTTTATTTGTCCTTTCGTTATAGTTGAACTAAAATTTTCACAATTGATTCACCGTCCTTTTTTGGGATTTTGGGTCGTGAACGCATTGATTCACTTTGTAATACATCATATCATATAGTTGACATACGGTATGGTTAAAAATAAATTTAAAAAATGAAAAAAAAAAATGAAAGCACATTAATTTGTATGTATCTCACCAAATATATAATAAGGAGACATTAATAAACAAGAATTACAAATCAAATAAAAAACAAACGAACAATGAATTAAGTCGTTACTTTTATAGAGGACAAAATCAAATCTCTTAAATATGACCAAACTCTTTAATATGCCTTTCGCACTCTCAAATAAATTCTTACTAAAAAAATCAATTTCATAACATAAACAAAGATTCTTTTAACACTCTATTATTAAACATATAAAATCCTAATTATTAATACAAAATATATCACAATTTTCAAAAACTTGAAAAATTAAGTCTCAAACGTTCATGCCTATCTCGTAAAATAAGGAACAAGTGCGGTGTATAAGACTGATCTAAAACTTTAACTTATCATGCAAAAAATAAAACGGGATGGAGCAGATGCACAAATATTATTTTTTTTAATCTAAAAAATATTTTTTTTAAATAATGTTAATGACCAGTGTCTGAAAAATCCATAAAAAATGAAATGGATACAACAGACATATTAATGAGTGCATTTAAAAATAAATAAAAAAATCAACTAAAACAGATATACCTAAACATTCGTTTAGCCAACCCTTGCCCCACCCACCAAGCTAGTCTCATAGTCAAAGATAAAACGTGGGGACATGAATTGTGATACTCTACCATATTCTTATTTATGTACATTACTCGTGCCATATAAAATATATTCCATGAAACTATTTGGTGAATTATCATACATTGACGTGCAACCAATACATATATATTTTATATGATGTCAAAACGAATTTATGATTAAACATCATAAATTGGTGGAACTTCATAGTTCATAAACAAATAACCTTTCATCTTTATTTCCACGTAGGAAATTGACAGAACAACCAATTGGTTGGTGTTGGTGAGCCTCCATAACTACTCTCAACACATTTTTCTTTGTTTTATATATTTATTTGCCTCATTCCATCATTGCTATTGCTGTTTTACTAGTCTATCCCTCCACTATGGTATTGAAAAGATTAAGAGATTGTTTGAATAAATAATTTATATGATTTTTATAGTGCAAATAGTTATTATAATAAGTGTTTATGAGTAATTTATATAAAAATATTTGTAAAGTATAAAATAAAATTATTTTTATAAATATTAAAAGTTTTGTTATAAAGTATTTTGGAGAAGCTGTAAAAAAAATAAACTAAAATATTTTATGAAAAAGTATCATAAATTATTTTTATAAATTTTTTAAAGTTTTACAAAACTTATATCAACAAATAAACTAAACCAAATCAACTTAAGAGACAAATAAAATCATAAATGATATAATCCTTTTGTGCTTTATCTATGTTTTTTTGTGTGTATTTTTTAAATGTAATTAAAAAAATTAATAGTATAATTAATATGTAGTATTTTTTATATTTTTTTACCTAATGAACATTATTGTATATAAATATCACAATATATGTATATTTGAATAAAAAAAATTACTATATTAATAATGTATATTTGAATAAAATAAACATCACTATATTTGAATAAAATAAATATCACTATATATTTTTTATATTTGACTTTTCATTTTATAAAATAAATTACTAATATTAATAATGTATATTTGAAAAATAATAATAATAATAATAATGAATGTATTTAATAACTTATAATAGAGCTAATATTATATATAAGGACAATTTTAGGATTGTACCAAAAACAAAATATCTTATATTTGTTTTAGAGGCAAATTATATTTGATGACATATATTATTTCTATTTTGAATTTGGTCTAGAAGTTGTAGGTATAGATAACCTGAAATATAAGTAAAGCAATTCCATTTTTCTCCCATCTCAAAAATTGTCTAATCAACAAGAAAAGGACAAATGGAGCTACATAAATGGTTAGTCATGCTTTGAGGTTTACTCATAATTTTAATTTCCAACAACTACTTCTAATCCTTGCTACTTAAGCTAATCATTATTTTTAACTACTAATACATCCAAATTTATGAAAGAGAGATTCATTTACATATATAGTATAGTCCCCTACACTTTAGGGACTGTTATTTTTCTCCTATAACATTTCTCTTTAAAGATCATGGATGTTTCAACTCTTCATAAGTTGGTGAAGATAGCACCATCCAAAGCTTTGGTTGTTAGATTCAATTTGTTCTGTCTTTCCATCTTCTTGATTGTTTATGCAACTCTTCTTCTTCGGCCTTCGTCTTCGATCTATTTCGAAAATGCGGCTTCACTTGTTAGATGTTCATTGAGAGAATGTCATCATAAGGTAAGGTGCGCCTATTCTAATGGCATCCCTTTCTCTTCTTCTTCTTATAGTTTTTTGGTTTTGTCTTAGGTAATTTAACACTCTTTGTTTAAGTTTTGTTCTATTTTAATGTTACCAAATATGGAATATATCTTATGTATGTTTATTTAGTTCATTAAATGCAACCTTAACATATGAATAATTGTTGTTTATTTGTGTGATCTTCAAACCTGTAGGAAGAAAATAGCATAAAAATGAAGGCTATATTAGAAGAATTGCCAAAAGCAAAATCATTAAATACAAAGAAAAATGGGACTAAGATAGAAGTACCGATTTTTTTAGGAGAAAAAATCGGTAAGGGAATGAAAATCGGAATGGTGAACATGAATGAAGATGACGACTTAAGTGAATGGAGCATACATGGAGAAACAATACCAATAAACTTCGAGAAAGTATCTCAATTTTTCAATTGGACAGATTTATTTCCCGAATGGATCGACGAAGAAGAAGAAAGCGACGTTCCAACATGTCCCGAAATATCAATGCCGGAATTCGAAGCATATGATAAAATGGATTTAATAGTTGCAAAGTTACCATGCAAGTATCCATTAGAAGGGTGGGGGAGAGAAGTTTTGAGGTTGCAAGTTCATCTTATTGTGGCAAATATGATTGTGAAAAAGGGAAAGAAAGATTGGAAATTGAAGAGTAGGGTTTTGTTTTGGAGTAAATGTAGACCAATGTTGGAAATTTTTAGATGTGATGATTTGGTTAAACATGAAGATGATTGGTGGTTTTATGAAGTTGATGTAATGAAATTGGAGCAAAAAGTTAGTTTGCCTATTGGGTCATGTAATTTGGCTTTGCCTCTATGGGAACAAGGTATGTAATTTTTATTCTTATTTCTTACACAATATTTTATTTTTTATTTTTTGTTTTGAAACTTTTGCATAAATTTATGAAAGTTAATAGTGAGTAAACATTATTAATCATATTTTTTTTACGTATTATGATTAATATAATTTTTATCTTTTAATAATTTATTCTTTTTATTCTTTTTTATGGGAAAAAGAGAATATTTACTTTACGCTTCAAAAATGATGGACATGTTAACCACTACATTATTTTGCAAGACCCTAACCAACCACTATAAATTGACATGTTGATATTAGTTCAACATTCTTGTCTACTCAAAATATTGTTTTTTACGGAACCCTTTACTTACATTACAATCAAAGTTACTTTTTCAACTCTTTGATGTAATCTATTTAGATTAAAGAAGACACATTTTATTAAGTTTTCTTGACCATTGACAAATCCATGGTAAAATGTATCTTTCAAATTTTTTGCATAATAATAGTATCTAAAAATTTAAGATATGTTTGATATAAATTTTTAACCATATAGTACACGGTAACATTTTTGCATATGGTAAATAATAAAACGAAAATAGTGTTGATTTTGCAGGGATAGACAAAATCTACGACATATCCAAAATGGAACAAACCGTAAGAAGCAAAACAAGAGCAAAACATGAAGCTTATGCAACAGTTCTACACTCATCAGAAAGCTACGTCTGTGGTGCAATAACCCTAGCACAAAGCCTTCTAAAATCCGGAACCAAACGCGACCTTATACTCCTCATCGACGACTCCATCTCCGCCCGCAAACGCCACGCGCTGGCTACGGCCGGTTGGAAGATTCGAACCATCACCCGAATTCGAAACCCGAGAGCCGAGAACGGAACTTACAATGAGTATAATTATAGTAAGTTTCGGTTGTGGCAACTTACCGATTATGAGAAAATAATCTTCATAGATTCTGATATTGTCGTGCTTCGAAATCTTGATATTCTCTTCAACTTTCCTCAAATGACCGCCACCGGTAATGATCAATCGATTTTCAACTCCGGGATCATGGTTATCGAGCCCTCCAATTGCACGTTCAGGTAGATTTTACGATTTTACGTTACTTCGATAAACTTTTTAGACTAGTTATGCATAATTTATACGAAAATAGTTTGACTTTATTTTATATTTTGTTTTTGGTCTAGTGTGCTCATGAGTCGACGCTACGATATCGTTTCGTACAACGGAGGCGACCAAGGCTTCCTAAATGAGATATTTGTATGGTGGCATAGGCTTCCAAGGAGAGTAAACTATTTGAAGAATTTTTGGTCAAACACAACGGTTGAAGCAAGTGTGAAAAATGGTTTATTTGGTTCTGATCCTCCAAAACTATATGCAATTCACTACCTTGGTTTGAAGCCATGGAATTGTTATAGAGACTATGATTGTAATTGGGATGTGGAGGATCAAAGGGTTTATGCTAGTGATGTGGCACACCAACGTTGGTGGAAGTTTCATGATGGAATGGACAAGAAGTTAAAAGGTTTTTGTAGGTTGACAAGACAACGTAGGACTGAGTTGAATTGGGAAAGGAGGAGATCTATGAAGATGGGATCACTTGATTATCATTGGAAGATTAATGTTACAGATCCTAGAAAATCTGGATCTCTTTTGATGGATTAGATTGTTGTACACATTCATATTTTTTTTACTTTTTTTTTGCTTCATTTCTTTTCCTTACTTTTCATATATCATATGAGTTCATGTGAAGAGCTTTTTCATGTAGATTATTTATGTGTGAATAGATTAATTGTTAATTCATTAAAATCATGTTTTTCCATATAGAATGTGATGATAAATGATAAAGAATGGCATGATAATAATAATAATAATAATAATAATGTAAGTATTTAGAAATTAAATTATAATATACTAGAACCACTACTAACCAACTAATACGAAAGAGTAAACAAAAATAAAAATAAAAAACAATGAATATGATTTGTAATATCCTAAATAATATTCGTTTAGAATAATATTATTCAAAAGCGTTATGTATGACATTGAGTACAATCATAGTATCTCAGTGACATTCTAATAATGTACATCCAAAGTTACATAACATAGTAAATATACAAAGTGAATGTCTCAATTAAAGGTTAAACAGAGAATCACAACGAATCAGAATATATAGACAATAAATTCTCAAAGATCTTCAAGGCATCTTTCCTTTACCTTAATTTTTTTTTAAATTACCAAAATATAATATATATATATATATATATATATATATATATATATATATATATATATATATATATATATATATATATATATATATATATATAGTGAGATACTACATCTCAGAGGAATTCTAAACTGCACCATAAGTCCACTCGGTTCTAAGGGTTATTCGGAAATACTATGACATTATAGTCCTAGCTAGTTCTTAAGGGATAAAACAAACCAAGGATTTGAGGTCTCTTAACCTCCTACTATGTAAGCATGTTGACACAATTACCTTTATGGCCAATGCTCACTAACGAGAGATAATAGCTTACGAGAATATCTACCAACTAATGCTTACTACGTCAATCCTAGCTTAGGGATTAGACGACATCCAACCAATCTCTCTCTCTCTCTCTCTCTCTCTCTCTCTCTCGAGTTTACATTTACAAGCTAGGTATACCGTTAACCATTATGTACGCATGTAGCATAAATCATCTCAGTCACACCACGCCCCACCAAGGAGTGTGAATGAATGTACACAATTCCTCTCACTTGCATTACGCCCCATTTAGGAGTGCGAGCGGATGTACATGAATCATCTCACTGTGTACACCTCTTTTAAGAGTGTGAGTGGATGTACCAACAGATATGAATATACATATATATGATCAATGTACAACTAGGTACTTCTAAAAATCTCTTAGGGTTCCTCAATTGTCCAAGTATTTCCTTTTCAATTCGTTATATAAACAACATATACATTCATATGCAATAGCATACTATTATAACTCCAGAAATACATGGAGGTAGTATATAATAGAACAAAATATAATTCCTATCAAGAAATGTAATTTTTCCTACCTAAGCATGGCCCATGGCAGAAAGAATAACGGTATGTCATCATCAGATCGTCACCTAGCCAATTACCTCAAATCACAAACGTCATTTCGACCTAGGAATTAGGGGCATCTATCATTAGGGCTGACGCCCGTCATCTGGGCCTGGGGGCATGACGGGTTGCCCATCACGAAAGGTGATGGATGTCATCCTGTCCCAATTTTTCCTTTTTCCAGAATTTTCAATGATATTCAGCCCCAAAACTTATACCAATACATTAAACATAAGGTAGGTACTAATCAATACATCACAACTAACATGCAACTAGCTTACACAAAACAATCATAGTCGTGTAAGAAGGAAATTCACGAATGTCAACCAAGTCTATTACTTAGTTATAATCTTTAATTAACTAAAAACCATATTCTAACACACATTTGGGTTTAGGAACAAACCCTGCAACAAACATCACATCTCATTTCAAGTGAGTAAGTAACTTCTCATGGATTTAAAAGAACCAAGCAATGATTTAATGGAATTAAAACCCTCCCTTAACCTACATAGCCTAATTGGTATACCCAATTCAAGTCTAAGGTAAGATCACCACCTTTTGATTTAGAACCTGAATCTTCAGTGGATGAGGTAAGATGATCACTACTAGAAAAATCACTTTTTTATTACGATTTCACCTCATATATTGAAAAACCGAGGTGAATTTCCTGGAGACCCCCTGTTTTTTTTTTTTTAAATATACAATATATTAAGTCGGTTATTTTGAAAATCGAAGGGTAAACTTATTCAGTGTACATGCTCCGAATTCCAACAACTTCAGATTATGTTTTTATCACATTAAAAGTGACGCCTTCTTGAATATTTTATTTTTAATTTAAAAATATGCCACTTTTCACCTCGGTTTTCTTTTCAACCGAGGTGAATATATATATATATATATATATATATATATAGCTTTAGCTTGTAGCATTCATTTTCAATTGTCTAAACAACACAAACAAAACTCTAACGAAGAACCCTTAATAAAAGAGCCCTAAACAACGAGAGCCATAAGTACATATCATCTTGAATACGAAGATGTTATGTGTTACGGCCTCTGGTTTCTTCTTTAGAGATACAAATCATTTTCTTTTACTTCTTATTCAGAGATTCAGTACGTCAAACATCATTACTCATATTACTGTCATATTATTGTTGTTATCATTGTTGTTGTGTTATTGAGATTTGAAACTGTAGAGGTTTTCTCTTGTTGTTTCTGTTGTTTAAAAAAATTTTATGTTATAGGTTTATTGATGTTGTGTTTGTTGATGATGTTGTTCATGTTGTTAAGACCCTAAACCCTAGCAGTTGTTTATTGATGTTGTTGTTCATCTTGTTGATTTTTTTTTGGGTTGTTGTTTAATTTAAGTTGTTTTTTTTTAAGTTGAGTTTATTAAATCTATATGTTGTATTTTTGTATTTGTTATTGTGTTTGACTTTGAGATTGATATTGATATTGAGATTATGTGTTTTGTGATTCTTTGTGCAACTCTCATCTTGTTTCATCGAATTAAGTTAATTATATCTAATGTAGATTATTTGTTTCACTAACCTCTCTTTTAATATGTAACCTATTAAATTGATTGTGGAAAAAATCCTATGAAAAATTATGTTCTATTTTAAACTTATCTTACACTTATTAATGATTTTTTAGCATTATGTAACTCATCCTTTATCTTGTATTGTTTTATAGTTAAAATCTCTCAAATGCTTCTAGTTTTCATTCAACTTTCTTCCATATTTGTTCATTTTTTAAAACATAAAATTTTATGCTTTCACTAAACAAATTATTGTGTGCTCTCTCTCTCTCTCCCCTCTCTCTCTCTCTCTCTCTCTCTCTCTCTCTCTCTCTCTCTCTCTCTCTCTCTCTCTCTCTCTCTCTCTCTCTCTCTCTCTCCTCTCTCTCTCTCTCTCTCTCTCTCTCAAATTTCGGTTTCATACAAGAGCAAAATTATGAGGAAAAATGAGCACTCTTTCCAAATCTTTGGGTTATATAATAAAGAGTGGGAATGCTCTTGTTGACCTTATCATAATTATAAAACTTCTAATAAATTCAATTCTCCATTAATTAAAAGATTAGGATTTGTATTAGAGTTATAAAATTTCCCTTAGTTCCACTAAACACACTTAGATAAATTAGGGTTATTACATTTTCCCCCTCCTCTTAAATGGCCTCCTCCACGACCATCTTGTCTGCACCAAGCTGAGAAAGAAGAATGTGCATATAACTTAGGAGATATTCAATATGGATCAGTCGTACATAATGTTGAAAGTGAAGCTCAATACCCACTATGACAATCTGGCTTCGGTCGTTGACACAAGTTACAGCCGCCCATCGGGGAAGGAATTCCACTGGCAAAAATAAGTCGGCGATA
The DNA here is from genome assembly GCA_022829125.1 of Lathyrus tuberosus. NCBI lineage: Eukaryota > Viridiplantae > Streptophyta > Magnoliopsida > Fabales > Fabaceae > Lathyrus > Lathyrus tuberosus. Next base: position 879,376 of record JALAZF010000504.1, read on the forward strand.
AAAGAGGAATGTATAGTCGGAGCGACAAGTACACACTTTTGAATACCTACCAGGATAAGATTTATCAAGAGTGTGCTAATACTGATTTCTGGAAAGAAACAATACGACCTCATTTCCCTTTCTCGAGGTCGGCTCGGATAAATAAGTCAAAGAATTTCCACTTCCATGGAGGACACAACAATAACACGCAATATTGAATCAAACTTAAGGATGCATTTGGAACACTAATTAAGAAGGGTTGGCTGTCCAAATATGTCAAGGGTGGCAAGCAGGACCGAGAAGAGTCTCCAAAGACTAAGTCTTTTACAAAGGTTTCTGAGGCCGATATCAATGATGAAAAAGGAGAATCTGGAAAGGGAAAACACTTGCATATCGCTCATATTTCTGACGATGCACCCCGCAAAAATCTCCCTTCTAAAGAGACAGTCAAAAGGAAAATTGTTGAGATGATAACCATCTATAAAAACGGAGGTATTCATCATCTAATATGGAGGAGAGAAATAATGATAAGGAAAAGGCGGAGATCGCTTTTCAAGCTTGTTTCCACGAGAAGGACGAGAGATCGAAAGGAAAATGGCTCATAAAGAGTAAGGGGAATTTTCATAATTTGTGTGGAAGATAGTCTCGAAGTTACAAGAATTCGACTTGTCAAAGGGGTGCGGCAGATGCAACAAAAATTGTGGTCAAGGCAACTTTAGAGGTGAAAGGAAGAGTTTTGGCAAAAGCAAGACGCAATGCTTTAATTGTCAAAGGTTCAGTCATTTTACAAGAGAGTGCAATGCGAACAAGAAGGAACCTCAAAGAGATGAAGTCAAGGTTTCAAGACAAGAATTTGATAAGGAGAGTAAACTTTTGTTTATGATCACAGAAGGCGAACGCACTAGTAGCAATAGCAATAATTCTGGGAATGCTGCAAAAATAGGCTATAACTAGTTATGTGAAAGCTGTAACCGATTACATGCAGAGGAAAATGTTATGGTGACTGTGAGTGAATAAGTCCAGTGCAACAAAGAATGAAATTTGGACTCGGGATATTTTACTCATATGATGGGAAGAAAGGATTGGTTTGTTAAAATCAATAGTGCCATGAAGAACAAAGTGAAGTTCGCGGATGACACCACTCTAGCGGTCGATGGAATCGGCGATGTTTAGATCATGAGAATGGATAATGGACATTCCTTGATCAAAGATGTATTATACATTCCAGGAATAAAATGTAACTTTCTAAGTATTGGCCAATTTCTTGAGAAGAGTTACAAGATTCACATGGAAAACAAGCGGTTGCGTGTTATGGATGAAAACGAGGTTTTGGTCCTTAAAGCTCCTATGGTTGCCATAGTAGAAATCTATGGACAAACCTAATCAAGAGAAAGGATGTTTTATTTGAAGTGTTTAAGAAGTTTACGTCCATGGTTGAGAGGCAAAGCGATCACAAGCTCAAAGTGCTCAAAACACATGGTAGAGGCGAATATGGCTCAAACGACTTTGAGAGGTTTTGTGATCAAGAAGGGATTGGATTGTACATGAGGTTGTACCACCTTATACACCACAGAAAAATGGTGTTTCCAAAAGGTAGAATCGATCAATTATGGACATCGTAAGAAACATGTTAAAGGGGAAGAACTTACCGAAATATTTATGGGGAGAAGTGGTATCCACAGTTGCCTATTTGTTGAATATGTGTCTAACAAATAAGCTTGAGAAGGTAAAACCAAAGGAAGCATACTCAGGATTTAAACCAAATTTGAAAAATTAAAGAGTTTTTGATTTCGTAGCATATCGACATGTTCCTAGAGCTGTCAAAATGGGCTAGCCCAAATGGGCCGACCCGTCAGGCTCGAAAAATCATAGGGCTTTGGCCTTTAAATTAGAGCCCATATTTTTCAGGGCTTTTTTAGCCCAACCCTAAAAAGCCCTTTACCCATTAGGGCTAGCCCGTATGGGCCGTTGGTAGCTCGTTAGGCCCGTATAACTATAAATTTTTAAAATATATATATTAATACTTATATTGTCTTACTCCAAAATAACACATTGATTTTTCTCACCACACTAAATTTTATCTCTATTTTATTTTATATTTCTCTTTTAAATCTTATACATTAATATAATCAATATTTTTTTCCTCGTATCCTATTAGGCTCTCTTATGTTCAATATTCAAGTATTAGTTTATACAATTTAGACATGTATTGTATTTAAAAATACATTATAGTATTTATAAAAGATAATATAGTACTTAAAAATGTATTATGTTTAAAATTATATAATTTTTAATTTTATTTATAATAAATATTATGAGATTTTTATTTTTATTTTTTATTTTAAAAAACCCGTTTAGGGCCGGGTAGCCCAAAGCCCATCTATGACCGGGCTCGGGTAGTAATTTACGAGCCTAAATTACAACATGGCTTTTTTGGCCCAACCCTAAAAAGCCCGTCAGGCCGGTCCATTTAGGATCGCGTATCCCATTTTGACAATTGTACATGTTCCGGGAAAATTAAAAAGAAGTTGGATGATAAGGGAGAAATGATAATACTTGTAGGGTATCACTCTACTAGTGGTTACAAGTTGTTTAATACAGCAATCATGAGGGTTATGATTAGCCGAGATGTCGTTTTTGACGAGATGAAGCCACAGCAGTAGCCTGTAATCGGATATGTAGAAGCTGTAACCGATTACAACTTTGAAAATTCATATTCTACAGAATTGGAAAGTATAGAAACACCCTTTACTGAAGCCCGAATTGAAGAGAGTGTGAGAAGATCAACAAGGCAAAAAAATTTCCTCAAAGACTCTAAGGTTGTAAGCTGTTGCGAGATGACGAAGTCAATGATGATGATGATTTCATCCATTGTGCACTTATGGCAGAATGTGAACCCGTTAAAATATAAGAAGTTTTAATTGATCCAAAATGGATTTTTTCTATGAATGGGGAGTTGGAATCTATTGAGAATAACAATACTTCAGACTTGGTTAATCTACTAGACGATTTTGTTGGTTGCGGAATAGGGCAAGCAAGCAAAAAGATTTGGAAGTATTTTTCCAGGAATTTATCGTGTCCACAGAGATCGGTGCTACTGAACTGTCGTTCGACAATTTAAATGTTAATGAGTTTGGTTTTAAAATGGTTTAAAGCGTAAAATAGAAAAGTAAATAAAAACATAAAAACTAATTCATTCTTCAAACAGACAAACTTATCAGGCGTGTATATATTCGACTCATCACAGACTTAAACTTACCGACCAATTACACTCAACTTACAATACTCCTCAATATCACCCGGTATCGCTTACAACAGTGTCCATCTCTGGCACACTGAGTTGAGAAATCACCCGTATCACTCTCTTCGTCACTCTCGCGCACGAAGCCTCGAGACACGGACGTCATTAAGTTTCGAAACCCTTACGGATTGTTACCCCTACATCTATCTCTAGCATTCAGAAACTAACAGATAATCACCCCTAATCGAAGTTTGTGAAGTTTATCTCTAACACAAACCAAACCCCGTGCATAAAGCAAAAATCAGAGACAATCACCAATAGAGATTTGTAAAACAAGTTTCATATAACGCCATGGGAGAAAAATATACATAGGATCAAAGTAAGACATATACAAACCCAACATAGAAGAAAAACATGAAGAAAATCAGAAATGAACCAAACACTTCACGGTTTGTCGGCGCCGATCGATGAGAAATCCACATCGGATCATCCAAATGCAAGCTTCCATGATGTTTTCTAAGCTAATCTACAAGAAAAATGAAGTTTGATGGAGTTGGGAGCAAAAAATACCCAAAACCATCCCAAAAAATGTGTTTTTTCACTATATTTATTGCTGTCAAAGTCGCAGAGCGCGCTCAGCGCGCTATGGGCGCTCAGCGCGTTCTTTTTAAAGTTAAACCGACTTAAAAGCGTGCTCAGCGCGCAACTCTCTGTAAGTAGCTCATTCTGGGGGCTTGGAGTGCGCTCAGCGCGCTCCAAGCATACTTCCTGGGGCTTGGAGCGCGCTCAGCGCGCTTCAAGCATGCTTGAAAATCCAAACTTGTTTTCTTCATAACTTTTGAACCGTAATTCCGTTTTTCGCCCTGTTCGAAGCGTTGGAAAGCTTATTCAATGCTCTATGCAACAATGGTAAAATCCCACTGCTTGAATACCTAAAAAAATGAGATAAAATCAATTAAACTCAATGATATTTACACGAATCGCAATATATACACTAAAATGTAACTATACGCATTCATAAACAAAACAGGGTTTATTCATAAGATATTTAACAAAAAGCAACGATAAGTGCAACAAAACATATATACAAAAATAGCTACAATTTGCACTTATCAACGGGAAGAAGCCAATTGGTGTGAAATGGGTGTTCAAAGTGAAGGCAAATCCCAAGGGTGAAATGATCAATCATATGGTTCGATTAGTTGCAAAGGGATTATTGCAAAGAGAAGGCATAGACTTTAAAGAAGTATTTGCACCAGTTGCAAGGATTGAAACCATAAGGCTAGTTTTTGGTATTGCGAATAACAACAATAGGCCCAACTACTAAATGGAAGTCAAATCTGCGTTTTTGAACAGACCGCTTCAAGAAGAGGTGTATGTAGAACAGCCCCCTGGTTTTGTTATGAGACACCAAGAGCTAAAGTTCTACAAGTTTAAGAAAGCGTTGTATGGTTTGAAGGAAGCTCCAAGAGCTTGAAACAAGAGAATAGATGGTTTCCTAAAGAAGGTTGGCTTCAGGAAATGTGATTATCCTTTGTCAATATATAGACGACTTGTTGATAACGGAAAACAACGGAAAGTGCATTTAAAAGTTCAAGAAAGAACTTATGAAAGAATTTGAGATGACCGACCTTGGCCTCATGACATACATGACATTGAGTTCCACAAGTCCAAAAGGGGACTGCTTATGCACCAAAGAATGTATGCACTTGATATATTTAAGAAGTTTGAAATTGAGCATTGTAATGATGCCATTACTCCAACTGAACCAAGGCTATATTTATGGAAGAATGAGGATGAGCAACATGTTGATCCAACTCAGTATAGGAAGTTGATTGGATCCTTGCACTATTTGTGCAATACGCAATCGGACTTGGCGTTTAATGTCGGTATTGTGAGTAGATTCATGGAGAAACCAAATGTGTCTCACTTGACAGCAGTCATAGGATCCTAAGATACGTCAAAGGATCGATTGGTTGTGGACTTCTCTTTCCCGCAGCGGACACGGGCATAAAATGCAATTTACTCAATTTTACCGATTTCAATTGGTGCGGAGATAAAGATGATTGAAAGTCTACTGCTAGATACATGTTTATGTTTGGCGGAACACAAATCTCATGGTATTAAAAGAAGGAAACTGGTAGTTACACTCTCGTCTTGTGAGGAAAAGTACATTGTCGATTCGTTATATGCGTGCCAAGTCGTGTGGCTAATGAATCTATTGAAGGAGCTAGGAAACAATGAGAGTGAGACTGTTACACTCTTGGTTGATGACATTTCCGCGACTAATCTTGCTTAGAATCCAATTGCACATAGGAGGAGCAAGCACATTAAGATGAGGTTTCACTACTTGAGGGAACTTGTTAGTTAAGGAAACTTAAGATTATTGGGATATTGTAAAAGTGAATACCAAGTGGCTAAATTTTGACTAAAGGAGTCACAAATGATGTGTTCAAAAGGTTGAAGATGAGCATGAGCATGAAATACTTGGAACACTTAAGTTAAGGTGGTGTGTTAAGTGTAATTTGATAATTTAAGTGTCGTAATCGGTTAACACGGGGGAGTAACCGATTACAGCAGGGCATAAATCACTTATGCAGCTGAAAAGCAGAAAAAACATCGTGAGCGTAAACAGTTACGTTAACCGATTACCACTAAATGGAATTAATTTTGTAACAGTTTTAACCGGTTACAAGTTTAGTGTAACAAATTACAGGTCCGAGAAAATTATTTTTTCTGTTAATTGTTTATGTAGAATGTATTCCAAACATTTGTATATATGTCTTTTGAAGCAGCCTTAACATTTAGTTAATGATAATACTTTCTCACCCTTAATTATCTCTCTCTCAAATTCTCTCTCTCTCTCTCCACACTTTAATTTTCCTTATTATTCATCAATCTTGTAGTTCCAAGTTCTAACACTTGCCAAAAATCCAAATGATAAAAATAATGAAGATCAGTTGATATCAATATTATCCCGTGATGAAAGATATGCATCACTAGCTGAACTATTTGGTACTCAACCTATAAAAGTTTATGGTTACTCAACTCCAAACCTAAAGACAGCTCTACAAGTTTTCCTGCAAAAGTGTACCACCACTCCCAAAATAAATATACGAAACTGAACAATGTCGTTGTTTGTCTAACCATTAAAGATATTCAATGCAGCCATGATGATTATTATCATATTCAATGGGTCCAACAGGATACACCTTAGAGTTAACTAAACATGCACATAAACGCATAGTACGGGTAATAAAAATCAACGTACGACTATATACTCATACGTATGCATGAAAATCTGGTAAGTACACATTAGAATCACAACAGAAATATAGGTGCATCAGATATGCACGTACAAAAATTTAATATAAAACTAAATTGTTTAATTTACAATAAAATATCACAAAAAATTAAAATATTAAAAAATTATATTAATGTTGTTGGTATTTTAGAGATGATTGAAAAATACCTTTTTTTTACTTTTTATTTTTGTTTATTCACTATTACAAATAATACATTGCACGATGAAACTTTCATTTCAGCTATTGAAAATTCGAGGTAAAATGACCTCGAACGTGCCGTTTATTTTATTTTTTTCAAACTTAATATTTTACCTTGGTTTTTTCAAAAACTAACATAACACATTGCTCATGTTTTGAGTTTCGATTCTCAGCGCTTGCAATTTTATGTTTTATTTAGAACTAAAAAGGTGTCTTTATTTTTTATACTTTTTACGTCGAATATGTTCTCTAGATTTTTAAGAAAACCGAGATAAAAACTCTCTAAACAGTTTTTTATTCCTTCAGATTTAATGTGAAGTCTCATTCACTTTTTGATCATTGTGATTGGATTTTTATTCAAAATTTGGCATCAAGAGCCAGGTTGTTTGATCAAACATTTGGTGTGCGGAATTTTTTTCCGTTTCCAATGAACGTATCCTTGAAAGTATCCCAATTCTCGATGCGAAGAGCATGATAAGTGGTGAAAACACATTAAGGTGTTATTTGGTTATCAAGATGTTATGGAAGTGATCAAGAATGCTATTAATCCATCTGTAGAAGGTGCAACGATTACACAAAGGACTGCGCATAAGAAAGAGGAGACGAAAGAATTAAAAGCTTTATATCTCATTTATCAATGTGTTAATGATGATATCTTTGAGAATGTTGATGATTGCACATCCTAAAACAAAGCTTGAGAAATCCTGGAAAAAGTTATGCATGAGCTGATAAAGTAAAGGTGGTGAGGTTACAAACTCATAAGAGGTAGTTGGAATTAATTTAAATGGAAGAGAAGGAAATAATTAGTGAATATACTACAAGAATCACAAGATTGGTGAATCAAGTAAAAACATGTGGAGAGACAATCATTGAGCAATATGTGGTTGGTAAAATCTTGAGATCTTTAACATCAAGATTCGATAACTTAGTGGTTGCAATTGAATAGACCAAGGATCTTTCAACCAAGAGCAAGGATGAGTTGCAAAGTTCTCGTGAGGCTCATGAGCAGAGAATGGAGGAAAGGAATGTTGATAAAGCAAAGTTCAAAATTGCTTTGCATGGTCGTTTCATTGGAAAAGATAAGAAGGTGAAGGGAAAGTGGTTCATGAATAGAGGTAGAGAAAACTATCAAAACAATGGTGGAAGAGACTTCCAAAATTACGAAAATTCAATGTTCCAAAAGGGTAAAAGCAAATGCAACAAGAGTGGTGGATCAAACAATTACAAAGGTGACAACAATAGAGAAAGAAGGAAAGATGATAAGAGCAATGTCCAATGCTACAATTAACCTAAATACATGCTTCTACAATATTCTAGGTACATGTTTATATATAATACAAGCAATTATTGATAGACAATTACTCAATAGTTAAATTATCGTATCAAATAAAGCGAATATATATATATATATATATATATATATATATATATATATATATATATATATATATATATATATATATATATGAGAAAATCATAAATTTCACTTTAAATAAAATAATTATTAAAAAACATAAATATCACGAGTACGGTACGTATACCGGTGCAATATGTGTCAAAATTTTAAGAGATTGATTAACTAAATGAGAGGACGCATCTCTCACTCTCTCTCAAATAAAAAATAAAAAATACTCTTGATCTTTGTTAAGACAGTTTGACCAATAATATTTCTCTTGCAACTATAAAGGAGAAACAATTCCTTTATGTAGGGTTTATTTGGATTATACTATTACAAACAATATATATAATAATACTAGAGTTCATATTACAATCATATCACTAAAGTCCCCTCACCCCAATTACATATCCATAATAATCTCCATAATATGCACAATAATTTCTCCATAACCCAAATATTCTATAAAACATGGTTTCCTATGCCAAATTTCTCAACTTATGTGCTAACTGAGAAATAGTTTTTGTAGATGATCCATCTTCTTTTAGTGCAGAATTAGCAGCTTCTTTAAATTCATCAATCCTTTTGTGTAATTTCTTACCTTCTTCGCCTTCCATGAGACACTTGATCAACTGAGAAACTTCCACCCTTTCCACAATGCCATTTTCACGAACTTTTGGCCTTAGTCCCACTTTCAATCCCTCACTCAACAAAACTGCATTCATTTTCTGTTCAGCAAACAGTGGCCATGCAATTAGTGGTACACCATGCACCACACTCTCAAGAATTGAATTCCAACCACAGTGACTCAAGAACCCACCAACTGATCTATGACTAAGGATTTGAACCTGTGGTGCCCATGACGGAATAACCATACCTTGCTCCTTGGTTCTATCCAAGAACCCAGGCGGCAAAAACCGTGAAGGGTCGATATCGATATCATCCTGTGCCGAAAGATATGCATCACTAGCTGAACTACTTGGTGCTCTAAAAACCCATAAAAATTTATGACCACTCAATTCCAAACCCAAAGACAGCTCTACAATTTGTTCCTCCGAAAGTGTACCACCACTCCCAAAAGAAATATACAACACTGAACAAGGTGATTGTTTATCTAACCATGCAAGATATTTAATGCTGCCATGATGATTATTCTCCAATTCTGTTCTTGTTTGGATAATCGGTCCAACAGGATACACCTTAGAGTTCCAACTTCCCTCTTCTGTCAATGCTTCTATAGGACTTTTTTCAAGTTCTACGAAGGTATTGATAAGTATCCCATCAACAGAACAGAATTTTTTAACACGTTCGAGTAAGAATCTGTAGGATTCATTTGATCTATCTTGAGCTTGTTCAACCAGATCCCGACCATGAATTGGTACACAACCTGGTACTTGAATAGGCTCATGCAAATCTCTGTACTCACATGATGTTTCCTTATCCAATATGAGCAAATGGAAGTAGGTAGCTAGAGCGGTGGCTGATGGAGGGAAGTAAACATAGGACAGCATGTTGAACTCCTTAGCAAAATCTAGAGCTTCAGTACATATAGAATCAACCAAAAGTGCCACAGGGGGAGTCCTCAAAGAGTTCAAAGCCTGATGTAAAGATGGCAGAGAGAGTGTGACTGTGAGGTAAAGTTTGCTTTCTAAGGTAGACTCTTGTGGCAGGGCGTTGTGATTCACAGGTGGAAGGAAAGTGTAGTTGATGTTTGATGGAAGAGTTTGAAGGAATGATTTTGAGGCACATGAAGGTGAGCCAAGAGTGGGAATGATACATGTGACATGAAAATCTGGATGGAGTTGAACGAGTAGCTTGGAGAATTGAAGAATAGAAACCAAATGGCTGTACCAAGGACCTGGAACAACGACAATGGGAACGGTTTTCTCCATGAAAATTTGTGGATAACTTGAATGTGTACGAGGTAGATCGATGGCTGGTTTTGTTTTATATTAGTTGTGAAAAGGAAAACAACAAAATAAGATAACCTAAGTATGCACAAAATACATGCATAAAAATCAACCTACGGCTCGATCCTCATAGGTACACATGAAAATCATAATAAAAATACGTGCACGTTAGAAATTTTACTAATCTTTTGAAAATGATATTGATAACTAGATTAATCCCGGCATTGCGCGGTTAGAATCCTTAAAAATATGAGACCATCTGAGGTGCACGTACAAAGATTTAATAAAAAACTAAATTCTTTAATTTAAAAAAATATATATATCATAATAAAAATTTCAATAATAAAAAACTATGTTAAATTGTCTTATCAAATAAACCGAAAAATAAAATAAAGGTATGGCTCTATCCTTTATTAAATGTTTGTCTAATTATTGAAACGTTTCGTTGATCTTCTAAAGCGTGACTCTATGCGCTTAGACTAGTGAGTGACGCATGTTCCTAACTAGACGATTCTAGTGCACTTAAATGCATTTGTTTTCTCGAGGAGATATTTCGGGTTGTTGGATCATTATCCTGACGTCATCCCATGATTTTGTAACGCTTTTCCTTTCTTTATATAAACTTTCCTTTGAATTTCTTCATAACTTTTTGGTTTCCTTCTTCTTCTTTATGCCATTCATGCATTTTTCTTCTACATTATATCTGGGCAATTCTTGCTTCCAGTTACTACTTTCCTGCTTGAGCTTTTGTATTGTCTATTCTCCTTACTCAAACAGTTTACTTTGTTCAACTTCTTTTCCCCATGAACTCTTTCTTCTTTACCCTTCCTCTTTTTTCGCTATCTTTTTCCATTGATGACCTAGGTGTTGCGCCTTTGAATAAAAATGGAAATGGCGGGGGGTGATTCTCCCATATCAACTATTTATGGAAACCCGAATATTTTATATGAGAACCCATAAGAAGTTAATGGTCGCATTCCTAATTTGATCATTCTTAGGGCTAGTTCCGAAATTGGGGGAGGTTTCGTTGAAAGTGAAGGTGGCCCTCTCAGTCCTTCTGACAGAAATGAGGAGAGAAACTCACGCACTCCAGTTTGTCTAGAGGTTGTTGCACACCTAACTTCTCTTGTTCGTTATTATAAAGAAATGAAGATGACTATTATTTCCCAAAATGAGACAATGGTTAGTTACTTCTTTGAAACTTTTGTTGCCACTAGCGGCGGAGAACCCATTGAGGAGGAAATTATGGATCAGCTCCTCTTTAGGGAATCATTTATGTCCTTCAGTCGAATTGGATGTTCGGCGTATACATGGATAGTTGGAAGAACTTCAAGGACCATTATATTTTGGTAATTCCCCTGAGCCCGAGGGCTCATTCGGTATTTTGTAAGATTAGACAAGAGGCTCCAACTCCCCTTTCCTCTTCTTCTCGATGCTTAGAAAGAGTCAGGAAGTATTGATCTTGGGATCATTTTGAAGTAGAATCCCTTGAGTATTCTTTTAGTGATGACAAGATTACATTGGACGAGGAGTTCTTGAAGAAGGATTTGGTAAAATAACTAGGCTATGAAGAAAGAAAAAGCCCTAAAGAAGTATGGTATATGAAGCAGCAGAGGTTATTAATTCTCGAGCTATCCCAGATGCTTTTAGTGCTGAGGAGAGGAGAGGACTTTTTGGTGACGAGAGGTCTTTTTTTATGACTAACCATCTCTTATTGTTTGAAGGTTTAATACAGTCTCTCATGAGCCTTTATGAAAGGAGGAAGGATGTGGAAGCTATGAATGTTTCTAAGGTTCTTTCTTCCTCTGGTCCTTTTGATTTGACTTCTTAACAACCGGCCTAAGTTGCCGGTGAACAACTTCCTGGTATCGTTGTTTTGCACTCTGTCCTTCCTCCTATGGGTTCAGCCAACAAAGGTGAAAGGAGGAACAAGAGGTCTCATGATCGTACCCTTTCTTTAGTTCAAGGCTCTAGTATAAGAGGTCGAGAAAAAGGTCTTGTCGTCGAGAGTGTTGGAAAAAAGACGGATACTTTTGATTTTCAATCCGCTGGGATTTCCCTTGAGGGTCCAAGCATTGTTTTTGTCAATTGTTGTCTCCTCCCAGGTCCCTTAGACTTCTAAAGTGCAAAAGTCATTCTCAGAGTAGGATTCCGCCTATGTCCAAAAAAATTTGATACTTGAAAAATGGAATTGATGGCCAAGACGATATTTTTTTTCCATGGTCTTCCTTGTTGACCATGTGATAAGTGGTTTATATACTGTGATTTTTCAGTTAATTTTAATTCACTTTTATCAATTAAATCATCATTTTTCTATCTTTTTATGCTTGGTAGTTCATTTTTGCTGATTTTAGGATTAAACGGGTGTTTCGGGTAGAGGAGAAGCTAAGAGGATCAAAATACGTCGAAAGTGTGAAAAAAACTTTTCTCTCATACAAAATTCAAAGACCTACTTCGGGTGACCGCAGAAGCTGCTTCGGACCATTGTAGCCCCTGAGGCGCCCCTCACAGAAAGAACATAATCCTGCTACGGGTGGCTGTAGCAGCTACTACAGGCCTTAGACAAAATAATACAAAAATTTTGCTTTTTCTTGATTATCTCTCTTGACTTTTAGAATTTTCATAGGTTTTTCTTTAAGATAAATAGAAGTCCTTAGCTAAAAGGGCGCGAATTAATGTGATTTAATGAGTTTCTCTACCTATATTTACTTAGAAAATGGGAGAACAATGGAGATCTCTTAGACCTTGTTTTCTCTTTCACCTAAATATAATTTTAGTTGCAAGTTTTATGTTGTCAACGTACTGTACTCATCCCCAACGGAGCTTCTTTAATCAATTCTTCTTTGTTTTTTTATGCAAGCCGCAAGTGCATAGTAACGCGAATTAGTATAAAAGACGTTGAACCACGGGGAAATATATTTGATTACCGATTTTTACTCTATCGATGTGTGATTAAAGCGATTGAAATATTAGGAATTCAGTGCAATTAAATAAAATTAACAAAATAAAAATCAATACATGGGGTAGGTTATTATCTATCTCGAGATACCCAATTAATTCTCTGAAATCGATTATGTTTGATGGAAGAGTTTAAAGAAATGAATTTGAGGCACTTGAGGGTGATCCAAGTGTGGGAATGATGCATGTGACATGAAAGTCTAGATCAGGGTCGTCCTCGAGATTTTGAGTGCCCTGTCAAAATTATGAATTTGGTACCTTTTTTTTAATTCATAATTTTTTTACCAGATTTATAAGTCATATAATTATAAATATATAATTATAAAAGAGTGAAAATTACATTAATATTGAAATGCTTACACCAAATCAAAACTACAATAAAATTATTACAAAAGTAGTTATAATGTATCTATCAATCCGAACATGTATAATAGCATTCCAATTCCCACACTAGCTGCAACCTCCAACTATTAATCTTTGAATATCATCCTCCTAGCATTTTTTGTTATAATTGACACATCTCTTTTAGGACATGTTTTAGCAATTCATCCCTTAAATCACTTTTAAGGTTATTCCATATTCTTGGATCATAAATATCTAATAGAATAGGCTCATTAGGTTGTTCATTAGCAAAAACAAGGATATTCTCATTTTTATTATTATCTACATTCAAAATAATGTGTTCTTCATTATCTCTATTTGATTGTTCATTCTCAAAATTTTCAACCGTAGAGTCCAAGTTATCTGGGTTCACATCATTTTGAATAGAAGTTATAGAATGCTTGCTAAAAGATTTATCTAAAGCATCCTTTTGAGATTTTACAACAATTTTAATATATTTATTTATTTTCCGCTTTTGATGACCGAAAAGTTGTTTTCTAAGCAACATTTCAACAACTCAAAAAGCGCAAACAACAAGCCTATAAATATAATGAATAAATAATAGCAACAAGTTAGTAAAAAATAACACTTGATTTTTTATCGTTGGCTTGACTTTAAATCTCTACTAGATGCCCCAGCGTTAAAACAAACCCACGTCAGTATTGTAGACACAAAAAAGTATCAACATAATTATGGATTAATAAAAAAAACTAACTAACTAACTAAACTACAAAACATGTACAGTAGCATAATGTAACAAATTAATAAAACTACAACCAAGGAAATCGATAAAGAAAATATACTCACATAGCTGATAAGGGATCTCCTCAAATGTAGATAGAAAAAAGGGAATGGAAGAGGCCGGTAGTGCAAGATTTTTTCGGTAAGAATGTTAATAGTCTAAATCTAATTTTCACTAATTTTAGGTTTTTTTTATTTTTATAGTGAATCACATTTATGTAAAAATTGTTTTGACACAATTTATGGGAATATGTTTTTTTTTGTATAAAATGAGAATAATTTTAATATATTACTAATTATTTTTGTCTAATCTTTAAAATGTTTCGCTGACCACCTTACTTGTGGCTCTAGATGCTCATGCTAGGGAGTGACGCATCTGCTTAGACCATTTGTGCGCACTTAAGTGCATTTGTTTCTTCGATGAGGCATTTTAGCCTGTTGGATCATTATCCTAGTGATATCCCAAAGTTTTGTAACACTTTTCCTCTCTTTATATAAACTTGCCTTTGGGTTGCTTCAGAACTTTTCGGTTTCCTTCTTCTTTTTGAAATTCCTGCATTTTTTTCTATAATACCTTTGGGTGATTCTTGCTTCTAGTTACTCCTCTGTCTGCTTGAGCTTTTGCATTATCACTTCTCCTTACTCAAACAGTTTACTTTGTTCAATTTTTTTCTCTAAGTGCCCTTTCTTCTTTATCCTTCCACTTTTTTCGCTATTTTCTCCATCAATGACCTAGGGGTTGTGTAATACCCCGTATTTGCTCTAAAGTGCTCTAAATAATATTAGTTGAGATCATATGAGCTCCTAAGTGCTCTGAAAATTATCAGTTGGATGATTAGTGTAACTAGTGAGCTCAATTTGATTTAATTAACATTATTCGACTCTGACCTTTTATTAATTGGTCCAATTGAGACATTTGGATAACATTAATATTGGACATTTTACCAATTAATATTCTTTTCTACCACAATTGCCAAGTTAGTCTTACTAACTTTCTAATATTACCTCTATGTATCATTCCTTTGCCTTTCTTTCCAATATAATAAGAGACTTGAGAGAAAGAAAAAGATAGTAAGAGAAAAGAAAGAAGGAAAGAAATCCTAGAGGAAGAAGAGGGGAGGAAGTTCTTCATAACCCGTCATTCATCAACATCTCATCTTCATCATTTCAAATTCTTCATCTTCATTTTGAGGTGGCTTCTAGGTAGATACTCTAAGTTAGGTTTGTTAGATAGAAGTGGAAATATTGATGGTATTAGGTTTTATTCCATTTCCATGAAAAAGAATACCTTGATTCTTGTTGTGTTTATATTGTTCATGATGAACTGTTGATATATATGTTGGTTTTGAGTTAACATTGGATTGGTGTGAGAGTTGTGGTAAAAACCCATTTGGGTCACTACAGTTTTGTTTGGGATTATCCAGGATTTGACACGCTCACATTGTGAGCTGCCAACGACCTAAAGGCGGCTTGCAACTCTGCTACGGTTGCACTGCGAGCCTTCAGGGAACTGAAAGAGAGCTCCTCGCTTAGAGCTTGCACAACGACCATGGTAGTGTTTTGGTTCTGTCCAGGTCTCGCCCAGAGCTCGTACGGTGAACTCAAAGCGGCCAGCATCGCTTTTCCGTCGCACAGCGAGCCTGACAGAGTTTTGAGAGTTTGTTTCCTTACTTGCTTGGTTACTTCATATACATGTTTTAACTACATCATGGATTGTTTATGTTATTTATTAATTATTGATATGCATGTCTATTAGAGATTACTAAGTTGTTTATATGTGGTGTTAATATGATTAAAAAAGAGTAAGAATGGTGAGGAAACCTTAATGGAAGTTAATGACATGACTTAGTAAGATGACTAGGAATTAAATGGATGATTTAGATGACAATGTTTGTGCATTTGATGCCTAGGTCTGTATCTTTGACAAGTAGCTATCTAGTAGTGAGGTGATGCATTATATGGAACATGTATTGGTTTTGTGTTGTCTTGAGATTAATGTGAATGTTTTTGCCTTGTGATTGTCGAATACAATAACGGTTTGTGTATTTCATCACGTAGTCGGAAACAACCTTGAGATGTGTCGTCCCAAGAGTCGATGCATATATAGAGCTTCTTTCGAATGTACACACTATGACTTTGACAGCTTTGAGTCTCGTGTGTACGAATGGAGCCTACAGGTAAAAGGCTTGAGATGGGGTGGTCCCATGGGAAGCAACGATTCATGCGGGAGGTACCTTAAATCCAAATCCATTTCGTATGTCAAAGTAGCTACAAGGATCTGTGACCCGTGTCGATAACTCTAGATGTAGGGTTGGCCGGGGAAAGATGCCTTGGTATGGTTTCTGATTAGTGATAGTCTGAGTTGTTGAACTCAAGCGACATGTTGCCGTATAGTGCGATTTTTGTGAATTCAAGTCACCTACCTTTTTCCCCTTGGGACTTGAAGCATTAGATGTTTAGAACCATGTAGATCTAGGAGAACCCATAAGATAGACAACTCACTGGGCTTATTATCTCACCCCATGTTGTTGATTGTTTTTCAGGTAGTTTCGATTCAGCGAAGGGTAAGGACAAGATAGATTGATTGTTCTTACTTATCTCACCTTTTGGATGGTTTTTCCGTTGTGAAGACTCTTGTTTTGAGATCATTCTTTAATGATATAGTTCTTAGTTGTATTCTGAACATCTTGTATGTATATTATGCCACTTTTAGTTGTTTTGTTTTGGCATATACTATGTACAATGTGTTACTAGGAACTTGTATATTTCAATACCTAATTTGCAACCGTGTATAATATGAAAATTTTAGACATATAATATATATGGGTGTTACAGGTTATGCATTTGAATATAAATGGAAATGGTGGGGGTGATTTTCCCATATCTGTTGTTTATGGAAACCCCGGTATTCAAGATGATAACCCACTAGACGTTAATGGTCTCATTCCTAATTTGATCATTCTTAGTGATAGTTCTGGGACAGGTGGACATTTTGTTGAGAGCAGAGGTGGTCCTCTCAGTCCTTTCGACAAAAATGAGGAGGGAAACTCACGCACTCATGTTTATCTACACGAAGTTGTGTGTCTGACTTTTTCTTATCGTTATCATAAAGATGCTCACATAGTCATTCATAGGGACCGCCTCCACATATGGCCATTCATAGTTAAAGATGCTCGCATAGTGTTGGCCTTGTCTTCTAACTAGGTTGTTTCCCACATTGACGAGGGAATGAAAATTTCCAATCACTATGATGGGATTATTATCCCTTTATACGAGTTTCTTTTCACTTGACGAAAATTTAGGTTACCTCTCACTGCTTTTGATGAGGGTTTGCTAAATCACTAAGCTATATCTCCTTCTCAATTCCATCCTTCTGCGTGGGCCTTTGAAAAAGTGTTTCGATATTTCTGTGAGTATCGAGGGGTTGAACTATGGGTTCGGCTCTTCTTTAATTTGTTTCTCATATATTGGACTTCGAAGGATTGTGTTTGTGGTTAGGGCGTTATTTTTATCTATCAGGAGAACCAAATTTTTGGCGTATACATGGATAGTTTGAAGAACTTTAAGGACCATTATATTTTGGTAACTCCCTTGAGCCCAGAGAGTCATTTAATCTTATGTGAAGTTATCTAAGAGGCTTTAATTCCCCTTTCCTCTTTCACTTGATGCCAAGAAAGAGTCGAGAAGTATTGGTCTTGGGATCATTTTGAACGAGAATCCCTTAAATATTCTTTTGGTAATGACAAGTTTACCCCATACAAGAAGTTGTTGAATAAGAGTATGTTGTTCTTCTGGGAATAACTAGGCTATGAGAAGGGAAACAACCCTGAAGAAGTAAAGTCTATGGAGCAGTAGGGGTGAGTCATTAAATCCTAGGTTATCCTTGATGCTTCTATTATAGAGGAGAGAAGATGACTTTTTAGTGAGGAGAGATCTTTTTTTGTGACTAACCATCTCTCCTTGTTTTTAGATTCAATGGAGTCTCTCTTGAACCTTTATGAGAGGAGGAAGGTTATGGAATCTATGAGCGCTTCTAAGGTTTTTCTTCCTCTGGCCCTTTTGATTCAACTTCTAAATAACTAGCTTAGGCTATGACCGGTGAACAAACTTCTTGTGTAGTTGCTCCGCACTCTACCTTTCCTCATTCTGGTTCAGCCAACAAAGGTGAAAGAAGGAGCAAGAAGTCTCATGGCCATCCCCATTCTTCAGCGGAAGACTTTAGTAAAAGGGGTCGAGACAAAGATTATGTCGTCGAGAGTGCTGGAAAAAAGACGAAGACTTCGGTCCACTAGGATTTACCTCGAGGTTCCCGATGTTATGTTTTCCAAGCTTCCAATAGTTCTCTCTTCTTGGGTCCCTCAGACTTTGAAAGAAGTTCATAATTCCTTTTCGGAGGAGGATGTCTCCTATGTCTAAAATCTTTTTGATAATGAGAAGATGGAATTGATGGGCAATACGACATATCATTTGTTTCTTGGGACTTTCTAGTTGACCCTGGCTACTGTTGGACAAGGTGTCGTGCTCATTCCCAGTGGCATTTTTAAAAAAAAAGGAACATTGGAAAAGTGCGTGTGAAGTAACTACCTGTGGGAAGACTTCCCTTAAGGAGAAGGTGTCGAAACTTCTAACGAGGTTGAATTAAGCCAGGGAGGAAGCTGGTTCTAGAAGACCGAGGCTAGTAAGTTTTTGGATCTTCATAAGGAAGTGGAGACTCATAGTACTCCTTCCAACTTAGTGGCCAAGATTATTGACCTTCGAGGGGCTCTGGCTAGGAAATAGAAGGTGGTAGGAGAAGTTAAGGCTTCTGTTATGAAATCTTCATCCCAAGTAGTTGCTACTCAGAAAGCTTTAAAGGAGGAAAGACAATCTTGTCAATGATGTGTGAAGAAGACATCTTCTATTTGGTTTGGTTTAAATGAGGACAAGAATTATCAAAGAAGAAAAAGGATAAAAAGTTTCATGTGCATCAATGATGAATTTAATCAAGAAGGCTGAACATTGAAACTCATGTGAAGAACTGAGACAAGTGAACACGACTAAGGTACTTGTAGTACCCTAATTTTTATCTGAGTCATTAAAGATTTTCAATTTTAAATCTTATTTTATTATTGTTTGTTATCTTTTCTGTAATAATAATAATTTTCTTATTGTTTATGGTCAATTTTGAATCTGAATAGCAACACACAACATAAGCCCCTTTAGATTAGAATAAACAAATTTCAAGTAAAAAATGTTATATTATAATCTTAGCATTAAGAGTAAAATGTCCAAATAAAAAATGAAACAATTATTGTTTTTTTCACATTTTTATTCTTACACCAATTACACACAAAAAGACACAAAAAATAATACAAAGTGGTATATGAATAAGTTTCTTTTTTTTTTTCACTCACCTTTAGTACATCAACACGTAAACACATTTTTTCCACTAACATTGCACATTCATCCACTACATCCACACCTCTCCAATACATCACACAAAGGAAAAAAAATTGGAATCACTTTTCTTGAAGAAAAAACCATATACACTAGGGTATATATAGACACAAAAATTAAGAGAAAAGTGGGAGAGAGGCAAAAAAAGGAAATATGAAAGAACAATAAAAATCTTTTTCATTTCTTTAAACATATGATAACATCATAGTATACCATAACAAAATAAGAAAAAACAAGAGATCAAAAAATGTTTTTCATTCTTCCTTTATTCAAGATGCAATGAACAAAAACGCAAAAACCAAAAATATAGTAAATTGAGTTTCTTCATTCCTCTCTCATAAAAGCACTTTTCGTTTCCCTTTTGTTATTATATTTGCAAAAGGTCTCGCCTAGGGTGATGCCCCTGGACAGCCCTAGAGGAGGTGACAATAAAAGGTTGTCCTATAGGAGGTGTTATCTCACCCTATAGCCTTCCCTCGCCCCTACATGGGAAACGTGGGATAAGATGTTTATAGGAAAGAAAAAAGTGAAGGTCATTAAGTGAACCACGACTCCCTTGGAAATAGGGATTCAACTAACTATTATTTACTAAGTCCTTCATGGCACTTTTCGAGGAAACCCTAGGCTTAAAATCCTCTATAAATACTCCTCTCATAATAGGAGCTAGGGGTGTTCGCGAGCCGGTTTGGTTCGGTTTCAAGAGAATCCGATACCCGAACCAATGAAAAATAAATGGATTGGTTTGGATTGGATTTCTATATTTTTTCATTAAAGCCCAAACCAAACCGATCTGAAGAACAATGGATTGGTTTGGATTGGATTGATCGGATATATTAAAAATAAATATATAAAAATAATTTTTTTAATTATTTATTTACACACTAAAATATGAAAAATAAATATTAAACACATGACACGCATATTTTTAAACAAGTTATGACCACCATAATCATATAGTTGTTGTATTTCGCTTAAATATTCAATAACTTAAAATAATTTTATTGCATACTCATACTCTAGTCCATAGCATAAAATTGAAGTTTTGTAGTTTGCAGATACTTGTGATTTGAGGTTTTGCGATTTGGGGAGAAGGATGTGGCTTGTGGATACTTGTAGTTTGCAATTTGTGAGATTGATTTATAATGGTTGTGATGTTTGGTTTCTCTATATTCCATCATTGATTGATATGCTTGTGATAATTTGAAAGATGTCGTTCCGTTTTTCATTGAAAATGTCTATAGAATATGCCTCTTTGTTTCTTTCATTATGACTTGTACTTGGTCATTGTTATAACAATTATTCTCTTTATTCAAATAAATAAGTAATAACTCAATTAAAATTAATAATTTGTATGAATTAATTATGTTGATTATTATTGATTTGGTTCGGGTTTACGGGTAACAATTTAGAAATCCGTTGCCCGAACCAATTAACATTGGTTTTAATTGGTTCGGTTCGGTTTTTGCCCAAACTGGAAAAATGCCCAATCCAAACACATTGGTTTGGTTTGAATTTCGGTTTGGTTCGGGTTTGCCCGAACCAATGAACACCCCTAACTAAGGTGTATGTTGCTAATGCACACCTACATGGGTGTGCATTAGTATAACCCATATATATATATATATATATACCTTCTTAAAATGGATGAACTGAAGAGATAAACTAAAGAATATTGAGTGAATGGATGGAGAAATACAGAGCGAGGGGACATGAAAAAGGAGAGGCGTTGCGAATTTATGGTTGTTTTCTTTTTAATTTCTCAACTAAGAGAGGGGAGCGATGCAGATGACCTAATTAAATAGCCAATTTTCTAGCGTGGGAATCACGTCCCTAAGTATCAATCTATTATGTTACTAACATGAAAATTAATAGATGATGAATAATCAATAGAGTAGTTTGTTATGAGTAGTTTGTTATGAGTTAGTTAAGTTTGTTAGCTTACTTTTGTAACAAGTAACTACTTTTACCTTGTATATATAAACCTTTAAGTCATCATCAATAATCAAGATCATCAATAATCAAGATCATTACTCATTCTTTCTCAGTTTTTCTCCTTTACTTTGATCTTTTTCCATAATCATGGCTGTTATTCAATATTCATAATATGGTATCATCGTCTTCAATCCTTCCTTACACACTTCCGCATCTCTCTTAGTTCGATCTTTTCTGATACAATTCATCTCTTGTAACCAGTTTTCACTGTTTTCTTCCTCCCTCTCAGCTTATACTTTCTTTCTTCTTAATCATGCCTCCACGGATTGATCCCACTGCAAATCGCGTCACTAATGGCGATGTCGATTCCGTTTATTACGTGCATCCGAGTGAACGTCCTAATTCTGTCAGCATCACTCCTCAACTAAACGTTTCTAATTACATTTCTTGGTCACGATCCATGGAACGAGCTCTTGGGGACAAGAGCAAGATTGCATTCATCAATGGATCAATTGCGGTTCCAGCTGGTACTGATCTTAATCGTCCTGCATGGGAGCGGTGTAATTGTCTCGTTCACTCTTGGATTCTCAATTCTGTTAGCCCTGCCATTGCTCAAACCATCGTGTTCTTGGAGAATGCCCTTGATGCATGGAATGATCTCAAAGAACGTTTTGCCAAAGTTGATCGCATTCGAGTTTCCAATTTACGTGCTGATATCAATAATCTCAAACAAGGTAACAACTCTGTTCTTGATTACTTCACTGAGTTACGTGGATTATGGGAAGAGTTGAATTCCCATAGACCAATTCCAACTTGTACCTGTAATCATCAATGTCGCTGTGAAGCCATGCGAAGTGCAAGAGATTTTCGTCTTGAAGATCAAATTATCCAATTTCTAACAGGTTTGAATGACAAGTTTTCTGTTATAAAGACACGGGTTTTGTTAATGGATCATCTTCCCTCTATTAACAAATTTTACTCTGTGGTGATACAAGAAGAGAGTAACAATGTAGCTTTACTTTCCACAAATAATACACCTGCTGATACAGATGAGGCTAATGCTCTTGTCAATGCTTATGATTCAAGAAAATTTACTGATCGTGGTAAAAATTCTAACAGCTATGGTGGTGCATCCAACAATAAGAAAGATAGTCGATTATGCACTTTTTGTCACAGGACTGGTCATACCATTGATGTATGCTATCGTAAGCATGGCTTCCCTCCAAACTTCACAAAGAGACAGAGTTCAGCAAATGCATCCAATTCATCCTCTGCTGAATCACAGTCAGTGGTACATGCTGGTGAAGAAGTTTCTACAAGTAATCCAAGTACTAGTTTGTTACAACAGACAAATTTGCTGCCTCTTAATCCTAACTCAAAGACTAGTGCCAACCATATTTCCACCATAACTGAACATACACCATATGAATCCTCAGGTATAACTTTTGTCTCCACAGTTTCATGTTCTACCCTTACTACACCTGAATTTTGGATCCTCGATTCAGGAGCAAATGATCATGTTTGCTCATCTTTACATTGGTTAAATTCTTACTATAAAATTCAACCAATTAATGTGTGTTTTCCCAATGGATCTATTATAGTTGCTAAACATGCAGGAACAATCAGTTTTTCACCTCATCTTTACTTGTCCAATGTATTGTATACTCCTGAATTTTCCTTGAACCTTATTTCTATCTCAAAATTATGTCAATCTCTAAACTGTACTTTTCGATTTTCTGATAACAAATGTCTTATTCAGGAAGTGCACACCAAGAAGATGATTGGTTTGGCAAAACAAGTTGAAGGGCTGTACAGACTCATAACTGATCCTAGCTGCCTTACTGTAGAAGTCACACCACATTCTACCACTACATCTAGTATTTCCCTTAATAACTGTAAAGTGATCCCTCAACAAGCCATTTGGCATTTTAGATTGGGTCATTTATCTCATGATAGACTCTCCAAAATGTCCTTGATGTACCCTTCTATTTTCAATGACAATAAAGTTGTGTGTGATGTATGTCATTATGCTAGACACAAGAAATTGCCTTATACATTAAGCCATTCCAAAGCCTCCCAAAAATTTGAATTACTTCACTTTGATATTTGGGGTCCTATCTCTATTCAATCTGTTCATAATCACAAATATTTTCTAACAGTTGTTGATGATTTTAGTAGATTCACTTGAATCATTCTTCTTAAAACAAAAGCATTTGTTTCTGAACATGTTAAACAGCTCATTACTTTAATAGAAAACCAATACCACACATGTCCAAAATACATCAGATCAGATAATGGACCTGAGTTTTTAATTCCTCAGTTTTATGCATCAAAAGGTATTGTCCATCAAAGATCTTGTGTAGAGTCCCCTCAACAAAATGCTAGAGTTGAGAGAAAACATCAACACCTCCTCAATGTACGTGATAAGTGCACAATGTACATATTTTTGTATATAAGTTTTGTTGCACTTATCAGTACTTTTTGTCAATATCATTTGAATAAACCCCACTTTATGTGTAAATACGTTTACTTTACGTTTTCGTGTGTATATTGCGTTTTCTTGTAAATACCGTTGAGTTTAACTGATTTTGTATCATTTTTGTAGGTAACTAATAAAGGCTATCGTGCCATATTCTTGTAGAGCATTTAATAAGCTTTCCAGCGCTTCCGACCGTGCGTAAATCGGGGCTACGATGCAGAAGTTGTGGTCTAATAAGGGGTTGTTTTTCTGTCATGTTCGCCTAGCGAGTGTGACAGCGAACGTTCGCTTAGCGAAGGCTGGCGAAGGTCCCAGCGAGTAGAGGCAGAAAGTTGCAGAGGAGAAAAAGACCATTGTTCGCTTCGCGAACGTCTTAGCGAGCATTCGCTAGGCGAATAAATCGTTCGCTTAGCGAACCCGCGAAGGAAAGCAAGGGCGGTTTAACATTTCAGAGGCACTTATGTGCCATTTTTGGAGGCTCGCCTAGCGAGTAAAAGGTTCGCCTAGCGAACCTGCGAAATTCTGATTGTATATATTAGATTTTCAGTCATTTTGTTAAGGATGGTTTGGGGATTCTTGCTCCAACTCCATCAAACTTCATTTTTTCAGTAGAGTGGTTTAGAAAACATCATGGAAGCTTGTATGTGGATGATCCGAGGTGGATTGATCGTTGACCGGCGCCGACAAACCGCGAGATGTTTAGTTCATTTATGATTTTCTTCATGTCTTTCTTCTTTGTTGGGTTGTGTATATGTATTTGCTATGAACTCATGTATATTTGTCGCCCATGGCGTTGTATAAAACTTGCTTTACAAATCTTTATTGGTAATTGTCTCTGATTTTTACTTTATGCGCGGGATTTGAGTTGCGTTAGACATAACCTTCGCGAACTTCGATTAGGGATGATTGTCTGTTAGTTTCTGGATTCTAGAGATAGATTTAGGGCTAACAATCTTCAATAGGCGTCGAATCCTAATGCCTCCGTGCCTTGAGCTAGCCTACGAAAGTATCGGCAATGGTAACACGGTTGTTCTCTCAACTTTGCGTTAGACATAACCTGTGTTGTGAGCGATGCTGGGTGATATTGATGAGTATTGTAGGTGGAGTATAACTGGTCGGTAAGTTTAAGTTTATGAGGATTGATTTATATGCATTACCGGACGAGTTTTTCTCTCTAAAGAATGATTTCTTTTTATGTTTTAATATTTACTTTTCTGTTTTCTTGTTTGAAACCAATTTAATTCAAACTCATAAACGCGAGAGATTGTCGAACGGCATTCTTTCCCTCGAACCGATCTCTGTGGACACGACATAAATCCCGGAGGGAATTCTTTCCGAAAATAAATATTTTTGCTTGCTTGCCCTATTCTGCATTCAACAAAATGGCGTCGTTGCCGGGGATTGGTTTTGATATTGAATCGCATTGCGATAGTTTCTTTGTTTTTGAGTTTTGTAGATATCGTACATGTTGTATATTTTCACTTGTTTATATTGATACTTGTACATTTTTGACGTTTGTTCAAGTGTTTGGTTAGGACGCTTGCTTTTGGTTGCGCGGTGAGACATCACCATGGCATGAATGAAGGAAGTTTCTAATTAAGCACCGTAAAGGCGTCGAGCTTACGACGTAAAACAAGCATGTTTTTATTGTTTTTCATTTCTAAGGTTTTTGGTTGTTGTTTGCTCGCAAATTTTGATTGATTTATTTGAGGATGCTTTGGTGATTTTCCAAGTTGGTTCGTTTCAACTTGCGGATGTATGGTAATGATCTGGTTAAGTTTTGTACACGTCCGAGGTATGTATTTATCATTTTCTATACTTTAGCATATTCATGATACTTAGGCATTTTACAAACTTCCATGCCATCCATTCTTTTGTAGACTTGTTCTATTGTGAATCACTTTAGTTCCCAACCTTTTTATGAGGTGGCTTTTCATTGTTCATATATGCGCGGAGAACCAACATTCTTGTTATAACTGGATTTTATTATGTTGAATCTTGTATTTGTGTTGATTATATGAATGCATGAAAAGGATCAAGGAAATTGTTTCATTTTGAGCACAACTACCTTAGCCAAATAGTCAATTCACCTTGTGAGTGTGTGAGAATTCGTAACCCCTTTGAGCTTTTTGATCCATGTTTTTATTTGAACTTAATGTTTGTCTATGAGTATTTAGTTCACTTATTTTTTAATGGATTTTGTTTTTTCTTGGACCTCAACTATGTGTTGTTGTATGGATTTTTTCCTTGCCTTAGAAAGTAGGGAGTATTCACATGATGATGTGGTTGAATTCAAGTTGGGGAGAGAATGGTTGTTTACTCATTGGTTGGATTCTATGAGGATTGAAAAAGAAAAGAAAAAAAGAGAAAAATATGACAAAGAAAAGAAAAGAAAAAAGTGAAAAAGAAAGAAAAAAGAAAAATCCTTGAAAAAGGAAACAAAAAGAGTTGCAATAATTGTGCTAAATAAGTATTGTGTTGTGTGTAACACTTGGGATGAAAGAAGAAGTTTGATTGAAATTTTGTGTTTGAACTTTTGTGAGTTGATCACTCCCTTAGGTTTAGGCAAGTTTTTGTTTCGATTAGCTTTAGGAATTGCCCCTTGTTTGTTTACCCGACCACGCTACAACCTTGAAAGTCCTTGTGATTCTTGCCTTTGTATGTTCAATATGATTTTTGGATGTATGCATAATTTAGTCTTTTGTTTGCAAGATTGTTGTGTGAGTGAAAGAACCTCATTTTGTGTTTTTCATCTACCGATGATTGTTTTTGCTAGGTGTGATTCACATTTGAACTTGTGTTGTTTTAGAATTTTTGGCATGACTTTTGTACTTTGCTTTTGTTTCGTGACTATGTTATCGTTGCAGTTTAGTGGTAAGTATTTACTTTTTGTGTGTACCGTTTTCATTTGAACCATTCATTCGTTTCCGTTTTTCAAAACCTGTTGATTCGTCATTCTTTGGGTATTTCTTGCGCATTTTCAAGTTTGTTTGATTCTTGTTTGTGGACAAACAATTAGGTAAGTTGGGGAGAGTGATAAGCGCACAATGTACCTATTTTTGTATATAAGTTTTGTTGCACTTATCAGTACTTTTTGTCAATATCATTTGAATAAATCCCACTTTATGTGTAAATACGTTTACTTTACGTTTTCGTGTGTATATTGCGTTTTCTTGTAAATACCGTTGAGTTTAATTGATTTTGTCTCATTTTTGTAGGTAACTAATAAAGGCTATCGTGCCATATTCTTGTAGAGTATTTAATAAGATTTCTAGCGCTTCCGACCGTGCGTAAATCGGAGCTACGGTGCAGAAGTTGTGGTCTAATAAGGGGCTGTTTTTCTGTCATGTTCGCCTAGCGAGTGTGACAGCGAACGTTCGCTTAGCGAAGGCTGGCGAAGGTCCCAGCGAGTAGAGGCAGAAAGTTGCAGAGGAGAAAAAGACCATTGTTCGCTTCGCGAACGTCTTAGCGAGCATTCGCTAGGCGAATAAATCGTTCGCTTAGCGAACCCGCGAAGGAAAGCAAGGGCGGTTTAACATTTCAGAGGCACTTATGTGCCATTTTTGGAGGCTCGCCTAGCGAGTAAAAGGTTCGCCTAGCGAACCTGCGAAATTCTGATTGTATATATTAGATTTTCAGTCATTTTGTTAAGGATGGTTTTGGGGATTCTTGCTCCAACTCCATCAAACTTCATTTTTTCAGTAGAGTGGCTTAGAAAACATCATGGAAGCTTGCATGTGGAAGATCCGAGGTGGATTGATCGTCGACCGGCGCCGACAAACCGCGAGATGTTTGGTTCATTTATGATTTTCTTCATGTCTTTCTTCTTTGTTGGGTTGTGTATATGTATTTGCTATGAACTCATGTATATTTGTCGCCCATGGCGTTGTATAAAACTTGCTTTACAAATTTTTATTGGTAATTGTCTCTGATTTTTGCTTTATGCGCGGGATTTGAGTTGCGTTAGACATAACCTTCACGAACTTCGATTAGGGATGATTGTCTGTTAGTTTCTGGATTCTAGAGATAGATTTAGGGCTAACAATCTTCAATAGGCGTCGAATCCTAATGCCTCCGTGCCTTGAGCTAGCGTACGAAAGTATCGACAATGGTAACACGGTTGTTCTCTCAACTTTGCGTTAGACATAACCTGTGTTGTGAGCGATGCTGGGTGATATTGATGAGTATTGTAGGTGGAGTATAACTGGTCGGTAAGTTTAAGTTTGTGAGGAGTGATTTGTATGCATTGTCGGACGAGTTTTTCTCTCTGAAGAATGATTTCTTTTTATGTTTTAATATTTACTTTTCTGTTTTCTTGTTTGAAACCAATTTAATCCAAACTCATAAACGCGAGAGATTGTCGAACGGCATTCTTTCCCTCGAACCGATCTCTGTGGACACGACATAAATCCCGGAGGGAATTCTTTCCAAAAATAAATATTTTTGCTTGCTTGCCCTATTCTGCATTCAACAAAATGGCGTCGTTGCCAGGGATTGGTTTTGATATTGAATCGCATTGCGATAGTTTCTTTGTTTTTGAGTTTTGTAGATATCGTACATGTTGTATATTTTCACTTGTTTATATTGATACTTGTACATTTTTGACGTTTGTTCAAGTGTTTGGTTAGGACGCTTGCTTTTGGTTGCGCGGTGAGACATCACCATGGCATGAATGAAGGAAGTTTCTAATTAAGCACCGTAAAGGCGTCGAGCTTACGACGTAAAACAAGCATGTTTTTATTGTTTTTCATTTCTAAGGTTTTTGGTTGTTGTTTGCTCGCAAATTTTGATTGATTTATTTGAGGATGCTTTGGTGATTTTCCAAGTTAGTTCGTTTCAACTTGCGGATGTATGGTAATGATCTGGTTAAGTTTTGTACACGTCTGAGGTATGTATTTATCATTTTCTATACTTTAGCATATTCATGATACTTAGGCATTTTACAAACTTCCATGCCATCCATTCTTTTGTATACTTGTTCTATTGTGAATCACTTTAGTTCCCAACCTTTTTGTGAGGTGGCTTTTCATTGTTCATATATGCGTGGAGAACCAACATTCTTGTTATAACTGGATTTTATTATGTTGAATCTTGTATTTGTGTTGATTATATGAATGCATGAAAAGGATCAAGGCAATTGTTTCATTTTGAGCACAACTACCTTAGCCAAATAGTCAATTCACCTTGTGAGTGTGTGAGAATTCGTAACCCCTTTGAGCTTTTTGATCCATGTTTTTATTTGAACTTAATGCTTGTCTATGAGTATTTAGTTCACTTATTTTTTAATGGATTTTGTTTTTTCTTGGACCTCAACTATGTGTTGTTGTATGGATTTTTTCCTTGCCTTAGAAAGTAGGGAGTATTCACATGATGATGTGGTTGAATTCAAGTTGGGGAGAGAATGGTTGTTTACTCATTGGTTGGATTCTATGAGGATTGAAAAAGAAAAGAAAAAAAGAGAAAAATATGACAAAGAAAAGAAAAGAAAAAAGTGAAAAAGAAAGAAAAAAGAAAAATCCTTGAAAAAGGAAACAAAAAGAGTTGCAATAATTGTGCTAAATAAGTATTGTGTTGTGTGTAACACTTGGGATGAAAGAAGAAGTTTGATTGAAATTTTGTGTTTGAACTTTTGTGAGTTGATCACTCCCTTAGGTTTAGGCAAGTTTTTGTTTCGATTAGCTTTAGGAATTGCCCCTTGTTTGTTTACCCGACCACGCTACAACCTTGAAAGTCCTTGTGATTCTTGCCTTTGTATGTTCAATATGATTTTTGGATGTATGCATAATTTAGTCTTTTGTTTGCAAGATTGTTGTGTGAGTGAAAGAACCTCATTTTGTGTTTTTCATCTACCGATGATTGTTTTTGCTAGGTGTGATTCACATTTGAACTTGTGTTGTTTTAGAATTTTTGGCATGACTTTTGTACTTTGCTTTTGTTTCGTGACTATGTTATCGTTGCAGTTTAGTGGTAAGTATTTACTTTTTGTGTGTACCGTTTTCATTTGAACCATTCATTCGTTTCCGTTTTTCAAAACCTGTTGATTCGTCATTCTTTGGGTATTTCTTGCGCATTTTCAAGTTTGTTTGATTCTTGTTTGTGGACAAACAATTAGGTAAGTTGGGGAGAGTGATAAGCGCACAATGTACCTATTTTTGTATATAAGTTTTGTTGCACTTATCATTACTTTTTGTCAATATCATTTGAATAAATCCCACTTTATGTGTAAATACGTTTACTTTACGTTTTCGTGTGTATATTGCGTTTTCTTGTAAATACCGTTGAGTTTAATTGATTTTGTCTCATTTTTGTAGGTAACTAATAAAGGCTATCGTGCCATATTCTTGTAGAGCATTTAATAAGATTTCTAGCGCTTCCGACCGTGCGTAAATCGGAGCTACGGTGCAGAAGTTGTGGTCTAATAAGGGGCTGTTTTTCTGTCATGTTCGCCTAGCGAGTGTGACAGCGAACGTTCGCTTAGCGAAGGCTGGCGAAGGTCCCAGCGAGTAGAGGCAGAAAGTTGCAGAGGAGAAAAAGACCATTGTTCGCTTCGCGAACGTCTTAGCGAGCATTCGCTAGGCGAATAAATCGTTCGCTTAGCGAACCCGCGAAGGAAAGCAAGGGCGGTTTAACATTTCAGAGGCACTTATGTGCCATTTTTGGAGGCTCGCCTAGCGAGTAAAAGGTTCGCCTAGCGAACCTGCGAAATTCTGATTGTATATATTAGATTTTCAGTCATTTTGTTAAGGATGGTTTTGGGGATTCTTGCTCCAACTCCATCAAACTTCATTTTTTCAGTAGAGTGGCTTAGAAAACATCATGGAAGCTTGCATGTGGATGATCCGAGGTGGATTGATCGTCGACCGGCGCCGACAAACCGCGAGATGTTTGGTTCATTTATGATTTTCTTCATGTCTTTCTTCTTTGTTGGGTTGTGTATATGTATTTGCTATGAACTCATGTATATTTGTCGCCCATGGCGTTGTATAAAACTTGCTTTACAAATTTTTATTGGTAATTGTCTCTGATTTTTGCTTTATGCGCGGGACTTGAGTTGCGTTAGACATAACCTTCGCGAACTTCGATTAGGGATGATTGTCTGTTAGTTTCTGGATTCTAGAGATAGATTTAGGGCTAACAATCTTCAATAGGCGTCGAATCCTAATGCCTCCGTGCCTTGAGCTAGCGTACGAAAGTATCGACAATGGTAACACGGTTGTTCTCTCAACTTTGCGTTAGACATAACCTGTGTTGTGAGCGATGCTGGGTGATATTGATGAGTATTGTAGGTGGAGTATAACTGGTCGGTAAGTTTAAGTTTGTGAGGAGTGATTTGTATGCATTGTCGGACGAGTTTTTCTCTCTGAAGAATGATTTCTTTTTATGTTTTAATATTTACTTTTCTGTTTTCTTGTTTGAAACCAATTTAATCCAAACTCATAAACGCGAGAGATTGTCGAACGGCATTCTTTCCCTCGAACCGATCTCTGTGGACACGACATAAATCCCGGAGGGAATTCTTTCCAAAAATAAATATTTTTGCTTGCTTGCCCTATTCTGCATTCAACAAAATGGCGTCGTTGCCAGGGATTGGTTTTGATATTGAATCGCATTGCGATAGTTTCTTTGTTTTTGAGTTTTGTAGATATCGTACATGTTGTATATTTTCACTTGTTTATATTGATACTTGTACATTTTTGACGTTTGTTCAAGTGTTTGGTTAGGACGCTTGCTTTTGGTTGCGCGGTGAGACATCACCATGGCATGAATGAAGGAAGTTTCTAATTAAGCACCGTAAAGGCGTCGAGCTTACGACGTAAAACAAGCATGTTTTTATTGTTTTTCATTTCTAAGGTTTTTGGTTGTTGTTTGCTCGCAAATTTTGATTGATTTATTTGAGGATGCTTTGGTGATTTTCCAAGTTAGTTCGTTTCAACTTGCGGATGTATGGTAATGATCTGGTTAAGTTTTGTACACGTCTGAGGTATGTATTTATCATTTTCTATACTTTAGCATATTCATGATACTTAGGCATTTTACAAACTTCCATGCCATCCATTCTTTTGTATACTTGTTCTATTGTGAATCACTTTAGTTCCCAACCTTTTTGTGAGGTGGCTTTTCATTGTTCATATATGCGTGGAGAACCAACATTCTTGTTATAACTGGATTTTATTATGTTGAATCTTGTATTTGTGTTGATTATATGAATGCATGAAAAGGATCAAGGCAATTGTTTCATTTTGAGCACAACTACCTTAGCCAAATAGTCAATTCACCTTGTGAGTGTGTGAGAATTCGTAACCCCTTTGAGCTTTTTGATCCATGTTTTTATTTGAACTTAATGCTTGTCTATGAGTATTTAGTTCACTTATTTTTTAATGGATTTTGTTTTTTCTTGGACCTCAACTATGTGTTGTTGTATGGATTTTTTCCTTGCCTTAGAAAGTAGGGAGTATTCACATGATGATGTGGTTGAATTCAAGTTGGGGAGAGAATGGTTGTTTACTCATTGGTTGGATTCTATGAGGATTGAAAAAGAAAAGAAAAAAAGAGAAAAATATGACAAAGAAAAGAAAAGAAAAAAGTGAAAAAGAAAGAAAAAAGAAAAATCCTTGAAAAAGGAAACAAAAAGAGTTGCAATAATTGTGCTAAATAAGTATTGTGTTGTGTGTAACACTTGGGATGAAAGAAGAAGTTTGATTGAAATTTTGTGTTTGAACTTTTGTGAGTTGATCACTCCCTTAGGTTTAGGCAAGTTTTTGTTTCGATTAGCTTTAGGAATTGCCCCTTGTTTGTTTACCCGACCACGCTACAACCTTGAAAGTCCTTGTGATTCTTGCCTTTGTATGTTCAATATGATTTTTGGATGTATGCATAATTTAGTCTTTTGTTTGCAAGATTGTTGTGTGAGTGAGAGAACCTCATTTTGTGTTTTTCATCTACCGATGATTGTTTTTGCTAGGTGTGATTCACATTTGAACTTGTGTTGTTTTAGAATTTTTGGCATGACTTTTGTACTTTGCTTTTGTTTCGTGACTATGTTATCGTTGCAGTTTAGTGGTAAGTATTTACTTTTTGTGTGTACCGTTTTCATTTGAACCATTCATTCGTTTCCGTTTTTCAAAACCTGTTGATTCGTCATTCTTTGGGTATTTCTTGCGCATTTTCAAGTTTGTTTGATTCTTGTTTGTGGACAAACAATTAGGTAAGTTGGGGAGAGTGATAAGCGCACAATGTACCTATTTTTGTATATAAGTTTTGTTGCACTTATCATTACTTTTTGTCAATATCATTTGAATAAATCCCACTTTATGTGTAAATACGTTTACTTTACGTTTTCGTGTGTATATTGCGTTTTCTTGTAAATACCGTTGAGTTTAATTGATTTTGTCTCATTTTTGTAGGTAACTAATAAAGGCTATCGTGCCATATTCTTGTAGAGCATTTAATAAGATTTCTAGCGCTTCCGACCGTGCGTAAATCGGAGCTACGGTGCAGAAGTTGTGGTCTAATAAGGGGCTGTTTTTCTGTCATGTTCGCCTAGCGAGTGTGACAGCGAACGTTCGCTTAGCGAAGGCTGGCGAAGGTCCCAGCGAGTAGAGGCAGAAAGTTGCAGAGGAGAAAAAGACCATTGTTCGCTTCGCGAACGTCTTAGCGAGCATTCGCTAGGCGAATAAATCGTTCGCTTAGCGAACCCGCGAAGGAAAGCAAGGGCGGTTTAACATTTCAGAGGCACTTATGTGCCATTTTTGGAGGCTCGCCTAGCGAGTAAAAGGTTCGCCTAGCGAACCTGCGAAATTCTGATTGTATATATTAGATTTTCAGTCATTTTGTTAAGGATGGTTTTGGGGATTCTTGCTCCAACTCCATCAAACTTCATTTTTTCAGTAGAGTGGCTTAGAAAACATCATGGAAGCTTGCATGTGGATGATCCGAGGTGGATTGATCGTCGACCGGCGCCGACAAACCGCGAGATGTTTGGTTCATTTATGATTTTCTTCATGTCTTTCTTCTTTGTTGGGTTGTGTATATGTATTTGCTATGAACTCATGTATATTTGTCGCCCATGGCGTTGTATAAAACTTGCTTTACAAATTTTTATTGGTAATTGTCTCTGATTTTTGCTTTATGCGCGGGACTTGAGTTGCGTTAGACATAACCTTCGCGAACTTCGATTAGGGATGATTGTCTGTTAGTTTCTGGATTCTAGAGATAGATTTAGGGCTAACAATCTTCAATAGGCGTCGAATCCTAATGCCTCCGTGCCTTGAGCTAGCGTACGAAAGTATCGACAATGGTAACACGGTTGTTCTCTCAACTTTGCGTTAGACATAACCTGTGTTGTGAGCGATGCTGGGTGATATTGATGAGTATTGTAGGTGGAGTATAACTGGTCGGTAAGTTTAAGTTTGTGAGGAGTGATTTGTATGCATTGTCGGACGAGTTTTTCTCTCTGAAGAATGATTTCTTTTTATGTTTTAATATTTACTTTTCTGTTTTCTTGTTTGAAACCAATTTAATCCAAACTCATAAACGCGAGAGATTGTCGAACGGCATTCTTTCCCTCGAACCGATCTCTGTGGACACGACATAAATCCCGGAGGGAATTCTTTCCGAAAATAAATATTTTTGCTTGCTTGCTCTATTCTGCATTCAACAAAATGGCGTCGTTGCCAGGGATTGGTTTTGATATTGAATCGCATTGCGATAGTTTCTTTGTTTTTGAGTTTTGTAGATATCGTACATGTTGTATATTTTCACTTGTTTATATTGATACTTGTACATTTTTGACGTTTGTTCAAGTGTTTGGTTAGGACGCTTGCTTTTGGTTGCGCGGTGAGACATCACCATGGCATGAATGAAGGAAGTTTCTAATTAAGCACCGTAAAGGCGTCGAGCTTACGACGTAAAACAAGCATGTTTTTATTGTTTTTCATTTCTAAGGTTTTTGGTTGTTGTTTGCTCGCAAATTTTGATTGATTTATTTGAGGATGCTTTGGTGATTTTCCAAGTTGGTTCGTTTCAACTTGCGGATGTATGGTAATGATCTGGTTAAGTTTTGTACACGTCTGAGGTATGTATTTATCATTTTCTATACTTTAGCATATTCATGATACTTAGGCATTTTACAAACTTCCATGCCATCCATTCTTTTGTATACTTGTTCTATTGTGAATCACTTTAGTTCCCAACCTTTTTGTGAGGTGGCTTTTCATTGTTCATATATGCGTGGAGAACCAACATTCTTGTTATAACTGGATTTTATTATGTTGAATCTTGTATTTGTGTTGATTATATGAATGCATGAAAAGGATCAAGGCAATTGTTTCATTTTGAGCACAACTACCTTAGCCAAATAGTCAATTCACCTTGTGAGTGTGTGAGAATTCGTAACCCCTTTGAGCTTTTTGATCCATGTTTTTATTTGAACTTAATGCTTGTCTATGAGTATTTAGTTCACTTATTTTTTAATGGATTTTGTTTTTTCTTGGACCTCAACTATGTGTTGTTGTATGAATTTTTTCCTTGCCTTAGAAAGTAGGGAGTATTCACATGATGATGTGGTTGAATTCAAGTTGGGGAGAGAATGGTTGTTTACTCATTGGTTGGATTCTATGAGGATTGAAAAAGAAAAGAAAAAAAGAGAAAAATATGACAAAGAAAAGAAAAGAAAAAAGTGAAAAAGAAAGAAAAAAGAAAAATCCTTGAAAAAGGAAACAAAAAGAGTTGCAATAATTGTGCTAAATAAGTATTGTGTTGTGTGTAACACTTGGGATGAAAGAAGAAGTTTGATTGAAATTTTGTGTTTGAACTTTTGTGAGTTGATCACTCCCTTAGGTTTAGGCAAGTTTTTGTTTCGATTAGCTTTAGGAATTGCCCCTTGTTTGTTTACCCGACCACGCTACAACCTTGAAAGTCCTTGTGATTCTTGCCTTTGTATGTTCAATATGATTTTTGGATGTATGCATAATTTAGTCTTTTGTTTGCAAGATTGTTGTGTGAGTGAAAGAACCTCATTTTGTGTTTTTCATCTACCGATGATTGTTTTTGCTAGGTGTGATTCACATTTGAACTTGTGTTATTTTAGAATTTTTGGCATGACTTTTGTACTTTGCTTTTGTTTCGTGACTATGTTATCGTTGCAGTTTAGTGGTAAGTATTTACTTTTTGTGTGTACCGTTTTCATTTGAACCATTCATTCGTTTCCGTTTTTCAAAACCTGTTGATTCGTCATTCTTTGGGTATTTCTTGCGCATTTTCAAGTTTGTTTGATTCTTGTTTGTGGACAAACAATTAGGTAAGTTGGGGAGAGTGATAAGCGCACAATGTACCTATTTTTGTATATAAGTTTTGTTGCACTTATCAGTACTTTTTGTCAATATCATTTGAATAAATCCCACTTTATGTGTAAATACGTTTACTTTACGTTTTCGTGTGTATATTGCGTTTTCTTGTAAATACCGTTGAGTTTAATTGATTTTGTCTCATTTTTGTAGGTAACTAATAAAGGCTATCGTGCCATATTCTTGTAGAGCATTTAATAAGCTTTCTAGCGCTTCCGACCGTGCGTAAATCGGAGCTACGGTGCAGAAGTTGTGGTCTAATAAGGGGCTATTTTTCTGTCATGTTCGCCTAGCGAGTGTGACAGCGAACGTTCGCTTAGCGAAGGCTGGCGAAGGTCCCAGCGAGTAGAGGCAGAAAGTTGCACAGGAGAAAAAGACCATTGTTCGCTTCGCGAACGTCTTAGCGAGCATTCGCTAGGCGAATAAATCGTTCGCTTAGCGAACCCGCGAAGGAAAGCAAGGGCGGTTTAACATTTCAGAGGCACTTATGTGCCATTTTTGGAGGCTCGCCTAGCGAGTAAAAGGTTCGCCTAGCGAACCTGCGAAATTCTGATTGTATATATTAGATTTTCAGTCATTTTGTTAAGGATGGTTTTGGGGATTCTTGCTCCAACTCCATCAAACTTCATTTTTTCAGTAGAGTGGCTTAGAAAACATCATGGAAGCTTGCATGTGGATGATCCGAGGTGGATTGATCGTCGACCGGCGCCGACAAACCGCGAGATGTTTGGTTCATTTATGATTTTCTTCATGTCTTTCTTCTTTGTTGGGTTGTGTATATGTATTTGCTATGAACTCATGTATATTTGTCGCCCATGGCGTTGTATAAAACTTGCTTTACAAATTTTTATTGGTAATTGTCTCTGATTTTTGCTTTATGCGCGGGATTTGAGTTGCGTTAGACATAACCTTCGCGAACTTCGATTAGGGATGATTGTCTGTTAGTTTCTGGATTCTAGAGATAGATTTAGGGCTAAAAATCTTCAATAGGCGTCGAATCCTAATGCCTCCGTGCCTTGAGCTAGCGTACGAAAGTATCGACAATGGTAACACGGTTGTTCTCTCAACTTTGCGTTAGACATAACCTGTGTTGTGAGCGATGCTGGGTGATATTGATGAGTATTGTAGGTGGAGTATAACTGGTCGGTAAGTTTAAGTTTGTGAGGAGTGATTTGTATGCATTGTCGGACGAGTTTTTCTCTCTGAAGAATGATTTCTTTTTATGTTTTAATATTTACTTTTCTGTTTTCTTGTTTGAAACCAATTTAATCCAAACTCATAAACGCGAGAGATTGTCGAACGGCATTCTTTCCCTCGAACCGATCTCTGTGGACACGACATAAATCCCGGAGGGAATTCTTTCCAAAAATAAATATTTTTGCTTGCTTGCCCTATTCTGCATTCAACAAAATGGCGTCGTTGCCAGGGATTGGTTTTGATATTGAATCGCATTGCGATAGTTTCTTTGTTTTTGAGTTTTGTAGATATCGTACATGTTGTATATTTTCACTTGTTTATATTGATACTTGTACATTTTTTACGTTTGTTCAAGTGTTTGGTTAGGACGCTTGCTTTTGGTTGCGCGGTGAGACATCACCATGGCATGAATGAAGGAAGTTTCTAATTAAGCACCGTAAAGGCGTCGAGCTTACGACGTAAAACAAGCATGTTTTTATTGTTTTTCATTTCTAAGGTTTTTGGTTGTTGTTTGCTTGCAAATTTTGATTGATTTATTTGAGGATGCTTTGGTGATTTTCCAAGTTGGTTCGTTTCAACTTGCGGATGTATGGTAATGATCTGGTTAAGTTTTGTACACGTCTGAGGTATGTATTTATCATTTTCTATACTTTAGCATATTCATGATACTTAGGCATTTTACAAACTTCCATGCCATCCATTCTTTTGTATACTTGTTCTATTGTGAATCACTTTAGTTCCCAACCTTTTTGTGAGGTGGCTTTTCATTGTTCATATATGCGCGGAGAACCAACATTCTTGTTATAACTGGATTTTATTATGTTGAATCTTGTATTTGTGTTGATTATATGAATGCATGAAAAGGATCAAGGCAATTGTTTCATTTTGAGCACAACTACCTTAGCCAAATAGTCAATTCACCTTGTGAGTGTGTGAGAATTCGTAACCCCTTTGAGCTTTTTGATCCATGTTTTTATTTGAACTTAATGCTTGTCTATGAGTATTTAGTTCACTTATTTTTTAATGGATTTTGTTTTTTCTTGGACCTCAACTATGTGTTGTTGTATGGATTTTTTCCTTGCCTTAGAAAGTAGGGAGTATTCACATGATGATGCGGTTGAATTCAAGTTGGGGAGAGAATGGTTGTTTACTCATTGGTTGGATTCTATGAGGATTGAAAAAGAAAAGAAAAAAAGAGAAAAATATGACAAAGAAAAGAAAAGAAAAAAGTGAAAAAGAAAGAAAAAAGAAAAATCCTTGAAAAAGGAAACAAAAAGAGTTGCAATAATTGTGCTAAATAAGTATTGTGTTGTGTGTAACACTTGGGATGAAAGAAGAAGTTTGATTGAAATTTTGTGTTTGAACTTTTGTGAGTTGATCACTCCCTTAGGTTTAGGCAAGTTTTTGTTTCGATTAGCTTTAGGAATTTCCCCTTGTTTGTTTACCCGACCACGCTACAACCTTGAAAGTCCTTGTGATTCTTGCCTTTGTATGTTCAATATGATTTTTGGATGTATGCATAATTTAGTCTTTTGTTTGCAAGATTGTTGTGTGAGTGAAAGAACCTCATTTTGTGTTTTTCATCTACCGATGATTGTTTTTGCTAGGTGTGATTCACATTTGAACTTGTGTTGTTTTAGAATTTTTGGCATGACTTTTGTACTTTGCTTTTGTTTCGTGACTATGTTATCGTTGCAGTTTAGTGGTAAGTATTTACTTTTTGTGTGTACCATTTTCATTTGAACCATTCATTCGTTTCCGTTTTTCAAAACCTGTTGATTCGTCATTCTTTGGGTATTTCTTGCGCATTTTCAAGTTTGTTTGATTCTTGTTTGTGGACAAACAATTAGGTAAGTTGGGGAGAGTGATAAGCGCACAATGTACCTATTTTTGTATATAAGTTTTGTTGCACTTATCAGTACTTTTTGTCAATATCATTTGAATAAATCCCACTTTATGTGTAAATACGTTTACTTTACGTTTTCGTGTGTATATTGCATTTTCTTGTAAATACCGTTGAGTTTAATTGATTTTGTCTCATTTTTGTAGGTAACTAATAAAGGCTATCATGCCATATTCTTGTAGAGCATTTAATAAGCTTTCTAGCGCTTCCGACCGTGCGTAAATCGGAGCTACGGTGCAGAAGTTGTGGTCTAATAAGGGGCTGTTTTTCTGTCATGTTCGCCTAGCGAGTGTGACAGCGAACGTTCGCTTAGCGAAGGCTGGCGAAGGTCCCAGCGAGTAGAGGCAGAAAGTTGCAGAGGAGAAAAAGACCATTGTTCGCTTCGCGAACGTCTTAGCGAGCATTCGCTAGGCGAATAAATCGTTCGCTTAGCGAACCCGCGAAGGAAAGCAAGGGCGGTTTAACATTTCAGAGGCACTTATGTGCCATTTTTGGAGGCTCGCCTAGCGAGTAAAAGGTTCGCCTAGCGAACCTGCGAAATTCTGATTGTATATATTAGATTTTCAGTCATTTTGTTAAGGATGGTTTTGGGGATTCTTGCTCCAACTCCATCAAACTTCATTTTTTCAGTAGAGTGGCTTAGAAAACATCATGGAAGCTTGCATGTGG
Source organism: Lathyrus tuberosus (assembly GCA_022829125.1). Lineage (NCBI taxonomy): Eukaryota > Viridiplantae > Streptophyta > Magnoliopsida > Fabales > Fabaceae > Lathyrus > Lathyrus tuberosus. Next base: position 919,445 of record JALAZF010000504.1, read on the forward strand.
ATGATCCGAGGTGGATTGATCGTCGACCGGCGCCGACAAACCGCGAGATGTTTGGTTCATTTATGATTTTCTTCATGTCTTTCTTCTTTGTTGGGTTGTGTATATGTATTTGCTATGAACTCATGTATATTTGTCGCCCATGGCGTTGTATAAAACTTGCTTTACAAATTTTTATTGGTAATTGTCTCTGATTTTTGCTTTATGCGCGGGATTTGAGTTGCGTTAGACATAACCTTCGCGAACTTCGATTAGGGATGATTGTCTGTTAGTTTCTGGATTCTAGAGATAGATTTAGGGCTAACAATCTTCAATAGGCGTCGAATCCTAATGCCTCCGTGCCTTGAGCTAGCGTACAAAAGTATCGACAATGGTAACACGGTTGTTCTCTCAACTTTGCGTTAGACATAACCTGTGTTGTGAGCGATGCAGGGTGATATTGATGAGTATTGTAGGTGGAGTATAACTGGTCGGTAAGTTTAAGTTTGTGAGGAGTGATTTGTATGCATTGTCGGACGAGTTTTTCTCTCTGAAGAATGATTTCTTTTTATGTTTTAATATTTACTTTTCTGTTTTCTTGTTTGAAATCAATTTAATCCAAACTCATAAACGCGAGAGATTGTCGAACGGCATTCTTTCCCTCGAACCGATCTCTGTGGACACGACATAAATCCCGGAGGGAATTCTTTCCGAAAATAAATATTTTTGCTTGCTTGCCCTATTCTGCATTCAACAAAATGGCGTCGTTGCCGGGGATTGGTTTTGATATTGAATCGCATTGCGATAGTTTCTTTGTTTTTGAGTTTTGTAGATATCGTACATGTTGTATATTTTCACTTGTTTATATTGATACTTGTACATTTTTGACGTTTGTTCAAGTGTTTGGTTAGGACGCTTGCTTTTGGTTGCGCGGTGAGACATCACCATGGCATGAATGAAGGAAGTTTCTAATTAAGCACCGTAAAGGCGTCGAGCTTACGACGTAAAACAAGCATGTTTTTATTGTTTTTCATTTCTAAGGTTTTTGGTTGTTGTTTGCTCGCAAATTTTGATTGATTTATTTGAGGATGCTTTGGTGATTTTCCAAGTTGGTTCGTTTCAACTTGCGGATGTATGGTAATGATCTGGTTAAGTTTTGTACACGTCCGAGGTATGTATTTATCATTTTCTATACTTTAGCATATTCATGATACTTAGGCATTTTACAAACTTCCATGCCATCCATTCTTTTGTAGACTTGTTCTATTGTGAATCACTTTAGTTCCCAACCTTTTTATGAGGTGGCTTTTCATTGTTCATATATGCGCGGAGAACCAACATTCTTGTTATAACTGGATTTTATTATGTTGAATCTTGTATTTGTGTTGATTATATGAATGCATGAAAAGGATCAAGGAAATTGTTTCATTTTGAGCACAACTACCTTAGCCAAATAGTCAATTCACCTTGTGAGTGTGTGAGAATTCGTAACCCCTTTGAGCTTTTTGATCCATGTTTTTATTTGAACTTAATGCTTGTCTATGAGTATTTAGTTCACTTATTTTTGAATGGATTTTGTTTTTTCTTGGACCTCAACTATGTGTTGTTGCATGGATTTTTTCCTTGCCTTAGAAAGTAGGGAGTATTCACATGATGATGTGGTTGAATTCAAGTTGGGGAGAGAATGGTTGTTTACTCATTGGTTGGATTCTTTGAGGATTGAAAAAGAAAAGAAAAAAAGAGAAAAATATGACAAAGAAAAGAAAAGAAAAAAGTGAAAAAGAAAGAAAAAAGAAAAATCCTTGAAAAAGGAAACAAAAAGAGTTGCAATAATTGTGCTAAATAAGTATTGTGTTGTGTGTAACACTTAGGATGAAAGAAGAAGTTTGATTGAAATTTTGTGTTTGAACTTTTGTGAGTTGATCACTCCCTTAGGTTTAGGCAAGTTTTTGTTTTGATTAGCTTTAGGAATTGCCCCTTGTTTGTTTACCCGACCACGCTACAACCTTGAATGTCCTTGTGATTCTTGCCTTTGTATGTTCAATATGATTTTTGGATGTATGCATAATTTAGTCTTTTGTTTGCAAGATTGTTGTGTGAGTGAAAGAACCTCATTTTGTGTTTTTCATCTACCGATGATTGTTTTTACTAGGTGTGATTCACATTTGAACTTGTGTTGTTTTAGAATTTTTGGCATGACTTTTGTACTTTGCTTTTGTTTCGTGACTATGTTATCGTTGCAGTTTAGTGGTAAGTATTGACTTTTTGTGTGTATCGTTTTCACTTGAACCATTCATTTGTTTCCGTTTTTCAAAACCTGTTGATTCGTCATTCTTTGGGTATTTCTTGCGCATTTTCAAGTTTGTTTGATTCTTGTTTGTGGACAAACAATTAGGTAAGTTGGGGAGAGTGATAAGTGCACAATGTACCTATTTTTGTATATAAGTTTTGTTGCACTTATCAGTACTTTTTGTCAATATCATTTGAATAAATCCCACTTTATGTGTAAATACGTTTACTTTACGTTTTCGTGTGTATATTGCATTTTCTTGTAAATACCGTTGAGTTTAATTGATTTTGTCTCATTTTTGTAGGTAACTAATAAAGGCTATCATGCCATATTCTTGTAGAGCATTTAATAAGCTTTCTAGCGCTTCCGACCGTGCGTAAATCGGAGCTACGGTGCTGAAGTTGTGGTCTAATAAGGGGCTGTTTTTTTGTCATGTTCGCCTAGCGAGTGTGACAGCGAACGTTCGCTTAGCGAAGGCTGGCGAAGGTCCCAGCGAGTAGAGGCAGAAAGTTGCAGAGGAGAAAAAGACCATTGTTCGCTTCGCGAACGTCTTAGCGAGCATTCGCTAGGCGAATAAATCGTTCGCTTAGCGAACCCGCGAAGGAAAGCAAGGGAGATTTAACATTTCAGAAGCACTTATGTGCCATTTTTGGAGGCTCGCCTAGCGAGTAAAAGGTTCGCCTAGCGAACCTGCGAAATTTTGATTTTATATATTAGATTTTCAGTCATTTTGTTAAGGATGGTTTTGGGGATTCTTGCTCCAACTCCATCAAACTTCATTTTTTAGGTAGAGTGGTTTAGAAAACATCATGGAAGCTTGCATGTGGATGATCCGAGGTGGATTGATCGTCGACCGGCGCCGACAAACCGCGAGATGTTTGGTTCATTTATGATTTTGTTCATGTCTTTCTTCTTTGTTGGGTTGTGTATATGTATTTGCTATGAACTCATGTATATTTGTCGCCCATGGCGTTGTATAAAACTTGCTTTACAAATCTTTATTGGTAATTGTCTCTGATTTTTGCTTTATGCGCGGGATTTGAGTTGCGTTAGACATAACCTTCGCGAACTTCGATTATGGATGATTGTCTGTTAGTTTCTGGATTCTAGAGATAGATTTAGGGCTAACAATATTTAATAGGCGTCGAATCCTAATGCCTCCGTGCCTTGAGCTAGCGTACGAAAGTATCGGCAATGGTAACACGGTTGTTCTCTCAGCTTTGCGTTAGACATAACCTGTGTTGTGAGCGATGCTGGGTGATATTTATGAGTATTGTAGGTGGAGTATAACTGGTCGGTAAGTTTAAGTTTGTGAGGAGTGATTTATATGCATTACCGGACGAGTTTTTCTCTCTGAAGAATGATTTCTTTTTATGTTTTAATATTTACTTTTCTGTTTTCTTGTTTGAAACCAATTTAATCCAAACTCATAAACGCGAGAGATTGTCGAACGACATTCTTTCCCTCGAACCGATCTCTGTGGACACGACATAAATCCCTGAGGGAATTCTTTCCGAAAATAAATATTTTTGCTTGCTTGCCCTATTCTGCATTCAACAAAATGGCGTCGTTGCCGGGGATTGGTTTTGATATTGAATCGCATTGCGATAGTTTCTTTGTTTTTGAGTTTTGTAGATATCGTACATGTTGTATATTTTCACTTATTTATATTGATACTTGTACATTTTTTATGTTTGTTCAAGTGTTTGGTTAGGACGCTTGATTTTGGTTGCGCGGTGAGACATCACCATGGCATGAATGAAGGAAGTTTCTAATTAAGCACCGTAAAGGCGTCGAGCTTACGACGTAAAACAAGCATGTTTTTATTGTTTTTCATTTCTAAGGTTTTTGGTTGTTGTTTGCTCGCAAATTTTGATTGATTTATTTGAGGATGCTTTGGTGATTTTCCAAGTTGGTTCGTTTCAACTTGCGGATGTATGGTAATGATCTGGTTAAGTTTTGTACACGTCCGAGGTATGTATTTATCGTTTTCTATACTTTAGCATATTCATGATACTTAGGCATTTTACAAACTTCCATGCCATCCATTCTTTTGTATACTTGTTCTATTGTGAATCACTTTAGTTCCCAACCTTTTTGTGAGGTGGCTTTTCATTGTTCATATATGCGCGGAAAACCAACATTCTTTTTATAACTGGATTTTATTATGTTGAATCTTGTATTTGTGTTGATTTTATGAATGCATGAAAAGGATCAAGGCAATTGTTTCATTTTGAGCACAACTACCTTAGCCAAATAGTCAATTTACCTTGTGAGTGTGTGAGAATTCGTAACCCCTTTGAGCTTTTTGATCCATGTTTTTATTTGAACTTAATGCTTGTCTATGAGTATTTAGTTCACTTATTTTTGAATGGATTTTGTTTTTTCTTGGACCTCAACTATGTGTTGTTGTATGGATCTTTTCCTTGCCTTAGAAAGTAGGGAGTATTCACATGATGATGTGGTTGAATTCAAGTTGGGGAGAGAATGGTTGTTTACTCATTGGTTGGATTCTATGAGGATTGAAAAAGAAAAGAAAAAAAGAGAAAAATATGACAAAGAAAAGAAAAGAAAAAAGTGAAAAAGAAAGAAAAAAGAAAAATCCTTGAAAAAGGAAACAAAAAGAGTTGCAATAATTGTGCTAAATAAGTATTGTGTTGTGTGTAACACTTGGGATGAAAGAAGAAGTTTGATTGAAATTTTGTGTTTGAACTTTTGTGAGTTGATCACTCCCTTAGGTTTAGGCAAGTTTTTGTTTCGATTAGCTTTAGGAATTGCCCCTTGTTTGTTTACCCGACCACGCTACAACCTTGAAAGTCCTTGTGATTCTTGCCTTTGTATGTTCAATATGATTTTTGGATGTATGCATAATTTAGTCTTTTGTTTGCAAGATTGTTGTGTGAGTGAAAGAACCTCATTTTGTGTTTTTCATCTACCGATGATTGTTTTTGCTAGGTGTGATTCACATTTGAACTTGTGTTGTTTTAGAATTTTTGGCATAACTTTTGTACTTTGCTTTTGTTTCGTGACTATGTTATCGTTGCAGTTTAGTGGTAAGTATTTACTTTTTGTGTGTACCGTTTTCACTTGAACCATTCATTTGTTTCCATTTTTCAAAACCTGTTGATTCGTCATTCTTTGGGTATTTCTTGCGCATTTTCAAGTTTGTTTGATTCTTGTTTGTGGACAAACAATTAGGTAAGTTGGGGAGAGTGATAAGTGCACAATGTACCTATTTTTGTATATAAGTTTTGTTGCACTTATCAGTACTTTTTGTCAATATCATTTGAATAAACCCCACTTTATGTGTAAATACGTTTAGTTTACGTTTTCGTGTGTATATTGCATTTTCTTGTAAATACCGTTGAGTTTAATTGATTTTGTCTCATTTTTGTAGGTAACTAATAAAGGCTATCGTGCCATATTCTTGTAGAGCATTTAATAAGCTTTCCAGCGCTTCCGACCGTGCGTAAATCGGAGCTACGGTGCTGAAGTTGTGGTCTAATAAGGGGCTGTTTTTCTGTCATGTTCGCCTACCGAGTGTGACAGCGAACGTTCGCTTAGCGAAGGCTGGCGAAGGTCCCAGCGAGTAGAGGCAGAAAGTTGCAGAGGAGAAAAAGACCATTGTTCGCTTCGCGAACGTCTTAGCGAGCATTCGCTAGGCGAATAAATCGTTCGCTTAGCGAACCCGCGAAGGAAAGCAAGGGAGATTTAACATTTCAGAGGCACTTATGTGCCATTTTTGGAGGCTCGCCTAGCGAGTAAAAGGTTCGCCTAGCGAACCTGCGAAATTTTGATTGTATATATTAGATTTTCAGTCATTTTGTTAAGGATGGTTTTGGGGATTCTTGCTCCAACTCCATCAAACTTTATTTTTTCAGTAGAGTGGCTTAGAAAACATCATGGAAGCTTGCATGTGGATGATCCGAGGTGGATTGATCGTCGACCAGCGCCGACAAACCGCGAGATGTTTGGTTCATTTATGATTTTCTTCATGTCTTTCTTCTTTGTTGGGTTATGTATATGTATTTGCTATGAACTCGTGTATATTTGTCGCCCATGGCGTTGTATAAAACTTGCTTTACAAATCTTTATTGGTAATTGTCTCTGATTTTTGCTTTATGCGCGGGATTTGAGTTGCGTTAGACATAACCTTCGCGAACTTCGATTAGGGATGATTGTCTGTTAGTTTCTGGATTTTAGAGATAGATTTAGGGCTAACAATCTTCAATAGGCGTCGAATCCTAATGCCTCCGTGCCTTGAGCTAGCGTACGAAAGTATCGGCAATGGTAACACGGTTGTTCTCTCAACTTTGCGTTAGACATAACCTGTGTTGTGAGCGATGCTGGGGGATATTGATGAGTATTGTAGGTGGAGTATAACTGGTCGGTAAGTTTAAGTTTGTGAGGAGTGATTTATATGCATTGTCGGACGAGTTTTTCTCTCTGAAGAATGATTTCTTTTTATGTTTTAATATTTACTTTTCTGTTTTCTTGTTTGAAACCAATTTAATCCAAACTCATAAACGCGAGAGATTGTCGAACGGTATTCTTAACCTCGAACCGATCTCTGTGGACACGACATAAATCCCGGAGGGAATTCTTTCCGAAAATAAATATTTTTGCTTGCTTTCCCTATTCTGCATTCAACAAAATGGCGTTGTTGCCGGGGATTGGTTTTGATATTGAATAGCATTGTGATAGTTTCTTTGTTTTTGAGTTTTGTAGATATCGTACATGTTGTATATTTTCACTTGTTTATATTGATACTTGTACATTTTTGACGTTTGTCCAAGTGTTTGGTTAGGACGCTTGCTTTTGGTTGCGCGGTGAGACATCACCATGGCATGAATGAAGGAAGTTTCTAATTAAGCACCGTAAAGGCTTCGAGCTTACGCCGTAAAACAAGCATGTTTTTATTGTTTTTCATTTCTAAGGTTTTTGGTTGTTGTTTGCTCGCAAATTTTGATTGATTTATTTGAGGATGCTTTGGTGATTTTCCAAGTTGGTTCGTTTCAACTTGCGGATGTATGGTAATGATCTGGTTAAGTTTTGTACACGTCCGAGGTATGTATTTATCGTTTTCTATACTTTAACATATTCATGATACTTAGGCATTTTACAAACTTCCATGCCATTCATTCTTTTGTATACTTGTTCTATTGTGAATCACTTTAGTTTCCAACCTTTTTGTGAGGAGGCTTTTCATTGTTCATATATGCGCGGAGAACCAACATTCTTGTTATAACTGGATTTTATTATGTTGAATCTTGTATTTGTGTTGATTATATGAATGCATGAAAAGGATCAAGGCAATTGTTTCATTTTGAGCACAACTACCTTAGCCAAATAGTCAATTCACCTTGTGAGTGTGTGAGAATTCGTAACCCCTTTGAGCTTTTTGATCCATGTTTTTATTTGAACTTAATGCTTGTCTATGAGTATTTAGTTCACTTATTTTTTAATGGATTTTGTTTTTTCTTGGACCTCAACTATGTGTTGTTGTATGGATTTTTCCTTGCCTTAGTAAGTAGGGAGTATTCACATGATGATGTGGTTGAATTCAAGTTGGGGAGAGAATGGTCGTTTACTCATTGGTTGGATTCTATGAGGATTGAAAAAGAAAAGAAAAAAAGAGAAAAATATGACAAAGAAAAGAAAAGAAAAAAGTGAAAAAGAAAGAAAAAAGAAAAATCCTTGAAAAAGGAAACAAAAAGAGTTGCAATAATTGTGCTAAATAAGTATTGTGTTGTGTGTAACACTTGGGATGAAAGAAGAAGTTTGATTGAAATTTTGTGTTTGAACTTTTGTGAGTTGATCACTCCCTTAGGTTTAGGCAAGTTTTTGTTTCGATTAGCTTTAGGAATTGCCCCTTGTTTGTTTACCCGACCACGCTACAACCTTGAAAGTCCTTGTGATTCTTGCCTTTGTATGTTCAATATGATTTTTGGATGTATGCATAATTTAGTCTTTTGTTTGCAAGATTGTTGTGTGAGTGAAAGAACCTCATTTTGTGTTTTTCATCTACCGATGATTGTTTTTGCTAGGTGTGATTCACATTTGAACTTGTGTTGTTTTAGAATTTTTGGCATGACTTTTGTACTTTGCTTTTGTTTCGTGACTATGTTATCGTTGCAGTTTAGTGGTAAGTATTTACTTTTTGTGTGTACCGTTTTCATTTGAACCATTCATTCGTTTCCGTTTTTCAAAACCTGTTGATTCGTCATTCTTTGGGTATTTCTTGCGCATTTTCAAGTTTGTTTGATTCTTGTTTGTGGACAAACAATTAGGTAAGTTGGGGAGAGTGATAAGCGCACAATGTACCTATTTTTGTATATAAGTTTTGTTGCACTTATCAGTACTTTTTGTCAATATCATTTGAATAAACCCCACTTTATGTGTAAATACGTTTACTTTACGTTTTCGTGTGTATATTGCGTTTTCTTGTAAATACCGTTGAGTTTAATTGATTTTGTCTCATTTTTGTAGGTAACTAATAAAGGCTATCGTGCCATATTCTTGTAGAGCATTTAATAAGCTTTCCATCGCTTCCGACCGTGCGTAAATCGGAGCTACGGTGCAGAAGTTGTGGTCTAATAAGGGGCTGTTTTTCTGTCATGTCCGCCTAGCGAGTGTGACAGCGAACGTTTGCTTAGCGAAGGCTGGCGAAGGTCCCAGCGAGTAGAGGCAGAAAGTTGCAGAGGAGAAAAAGACCATTGTTCGCTTCGCGAACGTCTTAGCGAGCATTCGCTAGGCGAATAAATCGTTCGTTTAGCGAACCAGCGAAGGAAAGCAAGGGCGGTTTAACATTTCAGAGGCACTTATGTGCCATTTTTGGAGGCTCGCCTAGCGAGTAAAAGGTTCGCCTAGCGAACCTGCGAAATTCTGATTGTATATATTAGATTTTCAGTCATTTCGTTAAGGATGGTTTTGGGGATTCTTGCTCCAACTCCATCTAACTTCATTTTTTCAGTAGAGTGGCTTAGAAAACATCATGGAAGCTTGCATGTGGATGATCCGAGGTGGATTGATCATCGACCGACGCCGACAAACCGCGAGATGTTTGGTTCATTTATGATTTTCTTCATGTCATTCTTCTTTGTTGGGTTGTGTATATGTATTTGCTATGAACTCATGTATATTTGTCGCCCATGGCGTTGTATAAAACTTGCTTTACAAATCTTTATTGGTAATTGTCTCTGGTTTTTGCTTTATGCGCGGGATTTGAGTTGCGTTAGACATAACCTTCGCGAACTTTGATTAGGGATGATTGTCTGTTAGTTTCGGGATTCTAGAGATAGATTTAGGGCTAACAATCTTCAATAAGCGTCGAATCCTAATGCCTCCGTGCCTTGAGCTAGCGTACGAAAGTATAGACAATGGTAACACGGTTGTTCTCTCAACTTTGCGTTAGACATAACCTGTATTGTGAGCGATGCTAGGTGATATTGATGAGTATTGTAGGTGGAGTATAACTGGTCGGTAAGTTTAAGTTTGTGAGGAGTGATTTATATGCAATGTCGGACGAGTTTTTCTCTCTGAAGAATGATTTCTTTTTATGTTTTAATATTTACTTTTCTGTTTTCCTGTTTGAAACCAATTTAATCCAAACTCATAAACGCGAGAGATTGTCGAACGGCATTCTTTCCCTCGAACCGATCTCTGTGGACACGACATAAATCCCGGAGAGAATTTTTTCCGAAAATAAATATTTTTGCTTGCTTGCCCTATTCTGCATTCAACAAAATGGCGTCGTTGCCGGGGATTGGTTTTGATATTGAATCGCATTGCGATAGTTTCTTTGTTTTTGAGTTTTGTAGATATCGTACATGTTGTATATTTTCACTTGTTTATATTGATACTTGTACATTTTTGACGTTTGTTCAAGTGTTTGGTTAGGACGCTTGCTTTTGGTTGCGCGGTGAGACATCACCATGGCATGAATGAAGGAAGTTTCTAATTAAGCACCGTAAAGGCGTCGAGCTTACGACGTAAAACAAGCATGTTTTTATTGTTTTTCATTTCTAAGGTTTTTGGTTGTTGTTTCCTCTCAAATTTTGATTGATTTATTTGAGGATGCTTTGGTGATTTTCCAAGTTGGTTCGTTTCAACTTGCGGATGTATGGTAATGATCTGGTTAAGTTTTGTACACGTCCGAGGTATGTATTTATCGTTTTCTATACTTTAGCATATTCATGATACTTAGGCATTTTACAAACTTCCATGCCATCCATTCTTTTGTATACTTGTTCTATTGTGAATCACTTTAGTTCCCAACCTTTTTGTGAGGTGGCTTTTCATTGTTCATATATGCGCGGAGAACCAACATTCTTGTTATAACTGGATTTTATTATGTTGAATCTTGTATTTGTGTTGATTATATGAATGCATGAAAAGGATCAAGGCAATTGTTTCATTTTGAGCACAACTACCTTAGCCAAATAGTCAATTCACCTTGTGAGTGTGTGAGAATTCGTAACCCCTTTGAGCTTTTTGATCCATGTTTTTATTTGAACTTAATGCTTGTCTATGAGTATTTAGTTCACTTATTTTTTAATGGATTTTGTTTTTTCTTGGACCTCAACTATGTGTTGTTGTATGGATTTTTTCCTTGCCTTAGAAAGTAGGGAGTATTCACATGATGATGTGGTTGAATTCAAGTTGGGGAGAGAATGGTTGTTTACTCATTGGTTGGATTCTATGAGGATTGAAAAAGAAAAGAAAAAAAAGAGAAAAATATGACAAAGAAAAGAAAAGAAAAAAGTGAAAAAGAAAGAAAAAAGAAAAATCCTTGAAAAAGGAAACAAAAAGAGTTGCAATAATTGTGCTAAATAAGTATTGTGTTGTGTGTAACACTTGGGATGAAAGAAGAAGTTTGATTGAAATTTTGTGTTTGAACTTTTGTGAGTTGATCACTCCCTTAGGTTTAGGCAAGTTTTTGTTTCGATTAGCTTTAGGAATTGCCCCTTGTTTGTTTACCCGACCACGCTACAACCTTGAAAGTCCTTGTGATTCTTGCCTTTGTATGTTCAATATGATTTTTGGATGTATGTATAATTTAGTCTTTTGTTTGCAAGATTGTTGTGTGAGTGAAAGAACCTCATTTTGTGTTTTTCATCTACCGATGATTGTTTTTGCTAGGTGTGATTCACATTTGAACTTGTGTTGTTTTAGAATTTTTGGCATGACTTTTGTACTTTGCTTTTGTTTCGTGACTATGTTATCGTTGCAGTTTAGTGGTAAGTATTTACTTTTTGTGTGTACCGTTTTCATTTGAACCATTCATTTGTTTCCGTTTTTCAAAACCTGTTGATTTGTCATTCTTTGGGTATTTCTTGCGCATTTTCAAGTTTGTTTGATTCTTGTTTGTGGACAAACAATTAGGTAAGTTGGAGAGAGTGATAAGTGCACAATGTACCTATTTTTGTATATAAGTTTTGTTGCACTTATCAGTACTTTTTGTCAATATCATTTGAATAAACCCCACTTTATGTGTAAATACGTTTACTTTACGTTTTCGTGTGTATATTGCGTTTTCTTGTAAATACCGTTGAGTTTAATTGATTTTGTCTCATTTTTGTAGGTAACTAATAAAGGCTATCGTGCCATATTCTTGTAGAGCATTTAATAAGCTTTCCAGCGCTTCCGACCGTGCGTAAATCGGGGCTACGGTGCAGAAGTTGTGGTCTAATAAGGGGCTGTGTTTTCTGTCATGTTCGCCTAGCGAGTGTGACAGCGAACGTTTGCTTAGCAAAGGCTGGCGAAGGTCCCAGCGAGTAGAGGCAGAAAGTTGCAGAGGAGAAAAAGACCATAGTTCGCTTCGCGAACGTCTTAGCGAGCATTCGCTAGGCGAATAAATCGTTCGCTTAGCGAACCCGCGAAGGAAAGCAAGGGCGGTTTAACATTTCAGAGGCACTTATGTGCCATTTTTGGAGGCTCGCCTAGCGAGTAAAAGGTTCGCCTAGCGAACCTGCGAAATTCTGATTGTATATATTAGATTTTCAGTCATTTTGTTAAGGATGGTTTTGGGGATTCTTGCTCCAACTCCATCAAACTTCATTTTTTCAGTAGAGTGGCTTAGAAAACATCATGGAAGCTTGCATGTGGATGATCCGAGGTGGATTGATCGTCGATCGGCGCCGACAAACCGCGAGATGTTTGGTTCATTTATGATTTTCTTCGTGTCTTTCTTCTTTGTTGGGTTGTGTATATGTATTTGCTATGAACTCATGTATATTTGTCGCCCATGGCGTTGTATAAAACTTGCTTTACAAATCTTTATTGGTAATTGTCTCTGATTTTTGCTTTATGCGCGGGATTTGAGTTGCGTTAGACATAACCTTCGCGAACTTCGATTAGGGATGATTGTCTGTTAGTTTCTGGATTCTAGAGATAGATTTAGGGCTAACAATCTTCAATAGGCGTCGAATCCTAATGCCTCTGTGCCTTGAGCTAGCGTACGAAAGTATCGGCAATGGTAACACGGTTGTTCTCTCAACTTTGCGTTAGACATAACCTGTGTTGTGAGCGATGATGGGTGATATTGATGAGTATTGTAGGTGGAGTATAACTGGTCGGTAAGTTTAAGTTTGTGAGGAGTGATTTATATGCATTGTCGGACGAGTTTTTCTCTCTGAAAAATGATTTCTTTTTATGTTTTAATATTTACTTTTCTGTTTTCTTGTTTGAAACCAATTTAATCCAAACTCATAAACGCGAGAGATTGTCGAACGGAATTTTTTCCCTCGAACCGATCTCTGTGGACACGACATAAATCCCAGAGGGAATTCTTTCCGAAAATAAATATTTTTGCTTGCTTGCCCTATTCTGCATTCAACAAAATAGGTAAAGCTTTACTTTATCAATCTAATCTACCTAAATCCTATTGGTCTTATGCTGTCAGTTATGGAGCATTTATCATCAATACAGTCAATACACCTTTGCTTGATAATCACTCACCATACCACATGCTTCACAACACACCACCTGACATTAGTCAAATTAAGGTCTTTGGATATTTATGTTATGCATCAACCTTAACCAATCATAGAACCAAACTTGACACTAGAGGCAGAAAATCCTTTTTCCTTGGTTATGTTGTTGGTTATAAAGGTTTTATCTTACTTGACCTACACTCTTACACTATATTCATATCTAGAAATGTCACACACCATGAACATATTCTCCTTAACCATAACCAATCTCATTCTGTCACTCAAAATTGGCAATATTTAAGCACCTCAAAACCCAAATCACAATCCAATGCACCTCAACCTCATGATGATTCTTCATCCATTCCTACTGATAACCATCTTTCCTCTAATACTCCCAACTCTCCCAATTCTGATCAACCTATATACATTGATGATCATCCAACACAACCTACAACCACACCTCAACACACTGATAATCTTCCACCACAAACCATAAACACATCTCAACCTCACCCTCGTGTCTCTTCTAGAATCAGAAATCCACCATCTCATTTAAAGGACTATGTCTGTACAACCTTTAATGACACACTAACACAATCATCTTCAGGTACTCCTTATTCTATTTCAAATTTTCTGTCATATTCTAATCTTTCTCCTTCCCAATATCGTTTTAGTCTTTCAATTTCCACTAACCATGAACCTAAAACTTACAAAGAGGCTTGCAAATATGAATGTTGGAACCAAGCTATGAAAATTGAGCTTGATGCTCTTGAGCAAACTGGTACTTGGAAGATTGTAGATCTTCCACCCAATGTGAAACCTATTGGCTGTCGTTGGGTATACAAGGTTAAGCATAAATCTGATGGATGCATTGAGAGATTCAAATCATGCCTTGTAGCTAAAGGTTACAACCAGATAAAAGGCCTTGACTATTCAGATACTTTCTCCCCAGTTGCCAAACTCACCACAGTCAGACTTGTCCTTGCTTTGGCCTCAATTCAGAAGTGGCATCTTCATCAACTGGACGTTAACAATGCATTCTTGCATGGAGATTTGCATGAAGATGTATACATGGTAATTCCACCTGGTGTTCAAACATCTAAACCAAATCAGGTTTGCAAACTTATCAAATCATTATACGGCTTAAAGCAAGCCAGTAGACAATGGTTTGAAAAGTTAACTTCACTACTTATTCATCATGGATACAAACAAGCAGCATCTGATCATTCTTTGTTTGTCAAGAAAACACAATTTACATTCACAATCCTTCTTGTATATGTTGATGATGTTATCTTGGCAGGTGACTCCTTACAAGAATTCCAATTCATCAAAGATATACTGCATCAGAATTTCAGGATAAAAGACCTTGGAATCCTAAGGTATTTTTTAGGTTTGGAAGTTTCCCATTCCAAACAAGGCATTTTTATTTTCCAACGCAAGTATTGCCTTGATCTCCTTAATGATTCAGGTCTCTTAGGCTCCAAACCAACCTCTACACCATCTGACCCTTCTATCAAATTATGCCATGATAACAGCCCTGACTTTGCAGACATTCCTTCCTACAGAAAACTCATTGGCAGGCTCATTTACCTAAACACTACAAGACCTGATATCACTTTCATCACTCAACAACTCAGCCAATTCCTTTCTAAACCATCTACTCAACATTACAATGCTGCTTGTTGTGTGCTCAGATACTTGAAACAATGCCCAGGCCAAGGTTTATTCTTTCCTCGCAGTTCATCCCTACATGTCACAGGATTCTCTGATGCAGATTGGGTTGGATGTATGGATACTAGAAGATTTGTTTCTGGTTCATGTTTTTATCTAGGAAATTCATATATCTCATGGCGTACCAAAAAGCAAACAACAGTTTCACGATCCTCCTCTGAAGCAGAATATAGAGCATTGGCTGCAGCTACTTGTGAACTCCAATGGATACTATATTTGCTTCGCGACATGTTCATCACCTGCACACAAACTCCAGTCCTGTTTTGTGACAGCCAAAGTGCTCTCCATATAGCTGCTAATCCAGTATTCCATGAAAGAACGAAACACCTTGATATTGACTGTCATATTGTTCAAGAAAAGTACACAACTGGGGTGATGAAACTGCTTCCTGTAGCCTCACACAACCAGCTTGCAGATTTTTTCACCAAGCCTCTCCTCCCTAAACCTTTTCAATCTCTCAAGTCCAAGTTGAATTTGCTGAACATTTACCAAATTCCAACTTGTGGGGGCCTAATAGATGATGAATAATCAATAGAGTAGTTTGTTATGAGTAGTTTGTTATGAGTTAGTTAAGTTTGTTAGCATACTTTTGTAACAAGTAACTACTTTTACCTTGTATATATAAACCTTTAAGTCATCATCAATAATCAAGATCATTACTCATTCTTTCTCAGTTTTTCTCCTTTACTTTGATCTTCTTTCCATAATCATGGTTGTTATTCAATATTCATAATAAAAATCACTTCGCCAAACCTTCCATGTGAGTGAGTCATAGAACGGTAGGCTTTTAGCGACGTGAAGATCACCCTGCATCATAAATACTGTCAGTTAACCTGTTTTTCAATTTATTTCACCAGTCAACATTTTTCACCAATTTTTTTTTAATTTTAAATTTAAGTTAGCGACGTGTTTTGTATGTCACTATGCAGTTTCAAAAAATGTAAACTCTCCACACACACACGCACACACATACGCGAAAAATTGAATTTCATATTTTTTTATTATTTTAAAATGTTTGCGACATGATTTAAATCATGTGACAACGACGCTTTTAGCGACAAGATTTTCACGTGGCTATATCACGTAGCTGGAGCCTATTTTTTTTTAGTGCTAGATATTGTTCATTGTTAATAATATTAAATGTGAATCAATATTATTGTCAACATAACAAGAACCTATCAGGTCCTACGCATAGAGTATTCAACAAATGATTAAATTAAATAAGATTTAATTTAATTTATTAATTATACTATTTAATAAATTAACACAAATATAAGTTATTTGATTAAATATGATTTAATTAAATAAATGAGATTTAACAGTTAATTAAATTAAATATGATATTAATATTAGAATTTATTTTATTAAAAGAGTGTATTTAAATATAAATAATATTTTATTTAATTAAAATAGTTTAATTAAATATGATTTGCCTTATTTTAAAAATATTCAAGATAAAAGAATTAGGGTTTTAGTAATTTTCTTTAAAGAGATAAATTATTTCTCCAATCAATCTTAATTGTCCATTTTGTTATTTTTGAAAACGGCTAGCAATCCGTTCCATTTTGTGTTCGTGTAAATTACGTTAAGATGTTGGTATCTTTCATTGTTTGTGATCTACGTTGAATTACCTTTAAAGAGGTTTTCGATAATCCATTTAATATATTGTTTGTAATTAATAATTTAATCAAGAGTCATTCATGAGATTATTCGGCTAAGAAGATCAAAATTTAAAATGAAAAAAAACTTTTAAATCTCTTCAATAGTATCAGAGAGCTTTGATCAATCATTAATTCTATTAAAAAAAATTCATGATAATTATATGAAGATATGATTACAATAAATGATTTGATTTGATTAAACTGTGTTTGATTAGTATCTCTAATGGTGCTATTTATTTTTGAATTTTTTGTAAGAGCTATTAAATTCATCTAATTTTTATTTAAATGGTACAACTTTAAAACAAGTCATATTGGATTCCACAATTTTATCTTGTATATTAATATTTTATTTATATTAAATTTTATTTTAATATAAAATATTAATTTAAATAATATGAATTAAATTTAATATAAATTAAAATTAATAAATAAATTAAGGGTTTAATGGTAGTGTACTGTCGATGTAAGACAGTTTTATACATACAATCAATTAAAATTCTTATATTTGTCATGTCATTTCAGTATTTTAAAAATAAAATTGAGATTTATTTTGATGCATATCTCTCATTAGTTGACAGTGTAAAAAATTTTACACAGTCAGTACATTTCTTTTTTCGCATAAATTAAATGAAACTTAAGTATTTATAATAATAATTAAAATTAACATTCAGTTATTAAAATTAAAATAATAAAAAAGAAGAAATAAATAGATTAATTTATTTGACAATAATTGTTAAAAGGAAAAGAAAAAATACAGCAAATCATACCGTTGCCAAAACATGTCTTTAGCAACGATGAAGATAAACCGAAACACGCTCATATATCAACAGATAAATCACTATTAACCCTTAAATTTATTTAACCCTTAAATTTATTATTTAACAAGTGAATACTACGTTACAATGGAACGGATTTCCATGCTGATAAACTTCAATAGTTGTTACTTTTAAAACTCTCCTCTACAACCTGACAAACTAATGAAAAACTCCCATTGGAGTTACTCTAAGCGTTTGAATTCGATTCAATTTTAATATGTTTTGTGAGTAGCGATATATTATAGTTACTTAAACAGTACGCTTCAAGAGTAGTTTGAGGCCACTCGAAATAGTTGTTATTATCATTAAGTATAACTTTGTTTTGTTTTATTATTATATACAGTGCCGTATCCGTAAGCTTTAATTGTTGTATGTTTGCGGTATCATTGTTTGAAGCAGTAAAATATTATATATCTATAACTATATGAGAAAAAGGTTGATACATTGATAGTATAAAATAGTTTTACATTATCAATTAAGCACAATTATGTATTTAATTAAATCTCTCTTTTATTTTAAAAAAAATTTAATGACATGGCAGACTTGTGATTTTCTATTAGATGATAGTGTAAAACTATTTTACATTGTCAGTGCATGAAAATTATTCTCTAACTATATATAACGAGAATAGAAAAGTTTGGACTGACCTATTTTCTTCTCAAATTTACCCTTTAACTAATCCGATATTTACTAAAATATCACAAAAATAATTTTCCAACTTCTCAACTTTTCAAATAAAAAATAATTTTTCTATCAAAATTACTCTATAAATAAATAACTTCTCAACTTTTCAAATAAAAAATAACTGAAATAATTATAACTTCTTATCATAACTTCTCCAAATTATACAATGTTTTTCTTTCCTTATTTATAAAAATGATTCACAATTATCCACAAACAATCTCTCTTCATCTCTTAATTTATTCTACTTTTTAAAAGTTAGTTAATAAAATGTACAATCTTTCTCTTCTCTTTTAGAATCAACACTTTCAAGTAATCATAAAGAAAGTTGTGCATTGCATTTGATTGGAAAGTAAGCGCTAGAAGATCAACTTAATATATAGTTTCTGAAATAACTTTTTAAATAATGCTTGAATTGTAATGAGACACACACACACACACACATATATATATATATATATATATATATATATATAATCTCTTTCTTCTTTTAAAAATGGCAATGTGTATGAAATATATTTGAGTTGATTTGTTGTCAAAAAAATAAAAATTATGATTGAGTTGTGAGTCTTTCTTATAGTAATTTATGTGAGTTAATTTTATCTAATTTTTTTGTTAATCAAATTACCTTTTTCTTAAAAATCTGTTAAAAAATAAGTTGAATGACAAATTTTTGGTGATTTTACTGACCATAGATTTGTTTTTAATATATTATTCTCTTTTTAGTGTCTTAGTTTTATACTTTTGATTAATTCATTAATACTTAATATTTTTAAATTTTATCCAAATTGAATTTAGTTTTGTTAGCATTCATTTTTTCTATTGTTCTATGCCTCATTACTCCAAAAATATAAATTATTGAAAATTTTAAAAATTTGTACTTCTTTAATAGAAAATTTTACCCCATACCCCTACATTTATTCTCATACCTCTACAAATTTTTAAAAATTCCAATTGTGTCCTTTTATTTTTTATTTAATTTTTTTTTACTTTTTACCGTTTAGTCAAACGAGTCCAAAAGTATTTTTTGTCAGTATTCGACGAGAACCGGAGAACCCAGGGTAAAGATTTCCGGAATGGCTTTTTTACAAACCGGAAAACATGAAACAAAGAAATCTGGTTAACGTTTTTCATGAACCGGATAACACAACACTAAGTTATCCGGTTTGCTTTTTGGATGCCATGATTGTTAACCGGATAACTTGTCTCCATGATATCTGATTTGTATATTTTCAACACCGGATTTCTTGTTTTCAAGTTATCCGGTTTGGGTTATTTATCAACCGGATAACTTAGTCCATAGTTATCTGGTTCGTGTTTTTTATTTATTTATTTTTTTAATTTAAGTTTGTTTATGAGACATGGACATTCCTTTGATATGTGACAAAGACCAGACAGGTGTAGATACAACAGAAATATTTTCGACCACAGAAAAATTTCCTACAAGAGAAGAGGCGACTAGGTGGATTAAGGGGGTTGGACTGAGGAATAGAGTCACTGTTATAATAACCCGTTCGGACACCAATACTAGCAAGAGAGGAAGAAGTGACAAGGTTATATTTGGTTATGATAGAGGTGGAAAATACAAAGAAGGGGATAGCGAAACACAAAGTGCTACCAAAAAATGTAATTGTCCTTTCAAAGTAAGATCAACACCTTCAAAAGATGGTTCTGGTTGGAAAATTCACTACGCCAAAAATAGGAATAGACAGCACCAAAAAGACAGCGCTTTTATAAAAAAGCGCTGCTAAAAAGAATAAAAAAATTTCGCTAAAAAAAAGCGCCGTAAAAGACAGGCTTTAGAAAGCGCTTTCCAAAAAGCGCTGTAAAAGAATGTAAAAGAGTGCCACCTTAGACAGCGCTTTCCAAAAAGCGCTGCTATAGGTATCACTTTAGAGAGCGCTTTTAAAAAGCGCTGTCTAAAGGCCACCTTAGAAAGCGCTTTTACAAAGCGCTCTAATAGGGCTCAATTTCCTTTTATTTTAGAAAGCGCTTTCTAAGAAAAAGCGCCCTCTAAAGTCATTTACTAATTATACTTAAAAACATCAAGAATCACAAAAAATGGCAAAAGGGGGGGTCGAACCCACGCCCTTTAGGTAGGGAAAGGAATTTTAAATTATATTAATATATCAAATTATATTTAATATATTTAAATTATATATTTTAACTTATTTAAATTATATTTAATATATATAAATTATATTAATATATAATTTAAAATATATTAATTTAAAATATACTTTAAATTATATTAATATATCAAATTATATTTAATATATTTTAATTATATTTTAATTTATTTTAAATTATATTTTAAATTATTCAAATAATATATTTAAGTATATACGTTTTAAATACAAACATTTTAACTTATTTAAATTATATTTAATATATATAAATTATATTAATATATAATTTAAAATATACTTTAAATTATATTAATATATCAAATTATATTTAATATATTTAAATTATATTAAATTATATTTAAAATTATTCAAATAAAATATTTAAATATATTTGTTTTAAATACAAACATTTTAACTTATTTAAATTATATTAAATACATATAAATTATATTAATATATAATTTAAAATATACTTTAAATTATATTAATATATCAAATTATATTTAATATATTTAAAGTATATTAAATTATATTTTAATTTATTTTAAATTATATTTTAAATTATTCAAATAATATATTTAAATATATATGTTTTAAATACAAACATTTTAACTTATTGAAATTATATTTAATATATATAAATTATATTAATATATAATTTAAAATATACTTTAAATTATATTAATATATCAAATTATATTTAATATATTTAAATTATATTAAAATATATATTTATTGAGTGAGAAGAAACAATGGATGAGGGCGTAGTACCGCTGGTCAAGGAGGTTTGTTTATGTGTTTGCCATGCTTTGAGTCTGGGGTTCGAATCCCCCTCGCCCCAGACTCATTTTTAGATTTTTTGACATTTTCAAGTAAACCTTAGACAGCGCTTTCTAAATACAAAGCGCTGTTATAAGCCTTCTAAGAATAGCCTTTAGAAAGCGCTTTTCAAAAGCGTTGTCTAGTCACCTCACCTTAGAAAGCGCTTTAAGAAAAGCGCCCTCTAAGGTCTTTAAATCTCCTCACTTTAGAAAGCGCTTTTTAAGGAAAGCGCCCTCTAAGGTCTTTAAGTCTCCTGACTTTAGAAAGCGCTTTTTAAGGAAAGCGCCCTCTAAGGTCATTTATTAATTAAAATATAAAACACATTTCATTTCATTTTCTGAAACTGCGCGCTTCTAATCATTTTCTTCTCTCTTTCTTGTCTGAAACCCTTTCTCGTTCATTGTCGTGACCACTGCTGCCGTCGTTTTGCTGCCGTCGTGACGAAGAAGAGGTACATTGTTCTTACTTCTAACATTGTTCGTTGTTGCATGTTATTGTTGTTCGTTGTTGCTATTCGTTGTTCGTTGTTACTTCTACTGCAACTTCTTCTTTTTTTTTAACTATTTTTGTTGATGTTTAAACTATTATTGTTCGTTGTTCGTTGTTCTTGTTGTAAGTATTCATTAACAAGAATTAGGTAAAACTGATTGAAATGTAGGTTGGTTTGAAATGTAGGTTAAACTATTTTTGTTGATGTTTAAATGATTGTTGTAGTATTGAACTGGTATTGTGTGGATGGTGTGGATTGTTGTGGATTTTGTTGATGTTTAAATGTAGGTTCTTGTTGTAGGTTAAATTATTGTTGTAGTATTGAACTGGTATTGTGTGGAAATGATATTAGAATGATAATGTGGTGACTTAATTGAGCTATGGCATGCTTGTAATTTGAAACAGAACTGTTAGTGATTGAAATGGATTTGTTAGCATAATGGAAATGTGATTGATGTTATTGAATTGCAACTAAGCTAATGTTAGGAGTGGTTAATTATACTAAAAAGAATTAGGAACTGTTAATTATTTGAAAGATGGTGGCCTTGTGCTAGTTTGTCAACTTGAATTGCATATTAATCAAGATGTTGACATGTTGTGATGCATAATAATTTTGAATGCTATGTAAGATTGTTTTGGTGTGAAGTTTGGACTGTTTGGAAAATGAATTGTTGCAATGTGAAGAATTAAAAAAACTAGATTGTTGATGATAAAGTTAGTGAAGTAGGTTAAATTGATCCTAGAGAGTTAGTGAACTTATTCTTTTGTTGCTATTAAATGTTGGTATTTGACTGTTATTTCTTTCTTACAGGTAAAATGTCTAATAACCAGGAAGACACCCACGAGACACATGATTCAGAGGAAGCTCAGAATGAAGCTTCGAATGTAGAACATGAAATAAAAAGAGGAAAAACCATTATGAAGAGCATCATCCGTGCTAGAGATAAGGGGATGAGATTTGATGTACATTGGAGTCAACAGAACCAACTAGTTGAGCCTAACGGTTCAATGTTGGCTTCATACATTGGTTCACTCGTCCGTCAACATATTCCAATCACTTCTGATAATTGGAGGAGTAAAGCGTTGGATGCCGGTAAAGAAAAGATATGGACCGAGATAGAGGTACTTACCAAATATGAATGATGTTATTAGATTTTTGTTGACGATTAAGTCTTTAATTTACTTATACTAACACACTTTATATATGTTTATATGTGTATGTTTTTTTGTAGAGGTCCTTTAATATTGAAGAAACCCGGAAAAAGTATTGTCTTCAATTGGCCGGAAAGAGACACAGAGGGTTTAGAGCCTTGTTATCAAACAAGTATCTTAGGGATGAAGACAAAAATTTTGTTGAAGGAGAACTTCCACCGTTGTATGCGGATTTGATTACACCGAAAGAATGGAGCCTTTTTGTAGACAAACGGAAAACCGAAGAATTCAATGTAATGTTATCTTGTCATGTCTATTGATTGTGTTATATATTTGTTTCATTAGTTTGTTTTGATATGACTTAAACTTGTTTATCCAGAAATTGAGTGCCATTAACCGCGAAAGAGCATCAAAGCCCGCGTATCCATACAAAAAAGGGCGTTTGGGATATGCACGGTTACAACAAAAATTGGTAAGTATATATATTAATGCTATGATTTTATTCATTGTATTATTGTGTTATAATTGATGAAATTAGTACATATCTAAATGTGTAGTTAGAAGAGTCTAAAAGTGAAGAATCATCACTTCCGGACCATGTATTGTGGAAGGAAGCTCGCGTGGTTAAAGGTGGAGCTGTTACAGAAGATGTTCAACATGTTTATGAAGAATGTGTAAGTATAACATTATGTCTCAAAGTTAATTGAAATTTTATTAAATTATAATTAATTTTTAATCCCCACTAATTATTTTCGATATGTCAATGAATTTCAGGAGAATATATTTAAATCCATACCCGCAGATGAGGCTGATTGCAGGAGCATTCTTAGTCGAGTACTAAATGCTCCTGAGTATCCCGGTCGGGTGAGAGGTAAAGGATTTGGTGTGACTCCATCGTCCTTGTATAAGCAATCAAAGAAAAAAAATCCCACCAACCAAGAAATCATGCAAACTATGATGACACTACAAGCGAAAATCCAAGCATTGGAGCAGGATAAAGAGAGATATGAGGCGGAAAGGCGCGGTTCCGGTTTGAAAGATGCTAGTGACAAAGTTAGTATCAATTCTCCAATTAAAATTCCCGAGGTAATTAGTACATAATTAACACATTTATTTTATTTGACCTTTATACATATTAACAGTTACATATTTATTATTGCTTCAGGGCATTTCATCTTGCCAGCTGTATTTGTCGTTTCTGACTTATCACATGGTTGGCAAGGGAAAAGTGCATAACTTTGCGGGAGCGTTACTTCACCATCATCCGCTCCCACAAGGTTATCTGAAAGTGTCGGTTGATATCGCTTTAGATACGGATGCGTTACTACCGATACCAGACTCGGTTTCAGAGGTTACATTGTTGCGGGATGCAATAGGTTCGTTTGTTGCATGGCCGTTAGACCTCATTTTCATAGGTGATGAGGTATGTTGAAAACCATTACGAATCTCTTAGTATTCAAATGTCAATTCTGAATGATTATGAAAATCATTCTGAACCATTACTTACATTTTTTTTCATGGTAATGTTAGACTCCTACAAAACCCGCAGCAAAGAATAAAGGGGTTTTGCTGCAAAACGAGTCTGTTGAATCACACATAGAGGTAGCTTTTAAGTGTTATTCAATTATCCGAATTCATGATTTTCTACTTTACCTAACTTATATGATTGTTAGGTTACTGCTCAACCTTCCCAACAGACCGGCAAGAAAAAAGCTCCTACAAGGACCGTGAAGGAAAAAAGTAGACCTCACTTTCAGACGTGTCTAGGAACACTTTTGGAAATGTCAGATTTGATGCAAGGTGTTATTCGTCAAATCAACATGGACGAAGGTGTTTTTGGTTTTCCTCATTCCGAGATAATCGGAAAAGAGGACATGGAGCAGGTTCTGAATCATACTGAATTAGGCATCGGTGTTATGCATTCATACATCTGGTACTCCAATCAATCTATTATTTATTTAGTTGAACAATTTATTTACACATTTCAATGATAATAGTCTAATGTTTATTATGTTTTTATTTAAGGTGCACGTATGAAAAATTCTTGCGGGGGACGAATTTGGCAAACAAATTCCGTTTCATCTCTTGCAGCCTTGTGAATGCACCGAGAATTGGTACGAATGCAATTGACGTAAGAGACCACTTACTTGAGCGATTTACGGCCAGCACCACAGAATGTCTGTTTCTTTTACCGTATAATACTGGAAACGGGTAAGATTTTCATTATAATTTCATTCTAATCTTTAATTTGTATCTTTTGCGTACAAATTATCCATCTAAACTTTTGTTATACTTTATAGTGGACACTGGTTGTTGGTTGCAATTAATCCTATTACAGAAGTGGTCTATTATCTTAATTCATTGGATACTGATTGGTCCACATATCAGAATATGAAGGATGTGGTTCACACGTAAGTGAGACTGTTCGTAATATTCGTGTGTATTTGTATATCTAATTATTTCTGTGACATTGTTCTAAGTTTACGTTTTTCTTTTATAGAGCTATACTACTATACCGTGCACAAAGAGAGACTCGAGTAGCACGGGCTAGGTCAACCAATATTACATGGGTCAAAGTGGAGGTATATTAATTTTCACAATATTGCTTATTAGTGATGCTACTTAATAACACAAAACATCTATATATTATTTCTTATTTATTTGTCTATGTGTAGTGCCCTCGTCAGCGTAATGGCATAGACTGCGGGTACTTCGTTTTGAGGTTCATGAGAGAAATCATTCAAATGGACCAATTGGAGATTCCTAAAAGGGTATGCATGGTTTTATAACTTAGGATTTATTTTAATATTTATCGGATATGTCATATAATTTATTATTTTTAACTAAATAATGCGTATTTTGTTTTGTTATGTAGTATTTCGAAGATATGGCGTGTTCTTCTTACACAAGGAAACAATTGAATTCTATTACGGAAGAATTGTGCGAATTCTTTCTTCTAAACAAAATTTATTGAATGTATAGTTTTGGGAATGTAAATTTTAGTTTTGTGAATATAAGAAAATTCTGTTGTAAATTCAATTCTGTTGTAAATTCTAGTTATGTGAATAGAAGGAAATTCTGTGTTTATTGAAATGTATATGAATTCTGTTGTTCAAGAATTCTATTTATTGAAATGTAAAGAATTCTGTTGTTGCAAGAAATTCTATAAGAAATGCAGGTTTGAAACTAAGCAGGTATCTGCATAAAAAAAATGGTTAAAATGGGATTTTTAAAAATAATCTTTAAAATTATACGTAGACAAAAGAGAGCGCTTTTGAGGAAAAAGCGCTTTCTAAAGTTATAGAAAAAAAATCAATAAAATTATAGGTATACTTTAGAGAGCGCTTTTAAGAAAAAAGCGCACACTAAAATCCTATTTAGAGAGCGCTTTTAGGGAAAAAGCACTCTCTAAAGTTATATTAAAAAAATCATTTCCATATACATTAGACAGCGCTTTTAAAAAGCGCTGTCTAAAGCCCCATTTTAGAGAGCGCTTTTTCATAAATAAAAAAGCGTTGTCTTTACCTACGACAGCGCTGGCTTAGACAGCGCTTTTAAGCGCTGTCATAGGCCAAAAAAAGCGCCCTCTTTTCCCTTGTTTGGCGTAGTGATTGATGTAAAATGTGGAGTTCACAACCATGGTTTACCTGATAGATTTGAAGACCATGCGTTTGTAAGTCAACTCAATGATGATGACCAATAACATATAGCTGATTTGTCAAAACGTCATGTTCCTCCAAGACACATACTATTGTCATTGAAAGAACGAGATCCGGAGAGTATGACTCGAATCACCCAAATATATAAACATAAGAGTAAGATTCAAAAAAAACATCAGGGGCCCTAGAACGGAAATGCAACAGTTGTTTAAATTGATAGAGGAATCTGATTATGTTTATTGGAGTAGGAAAAAATATGAGTCAGAAGTTGTGAGAGATATCTTCTGGGCCCATCCAGACTCTATGAAGTTGTTGAATCTGTTTCCTATTGTGTTGATTATGGATAGTACTTACAAAACCAATAAGTATAGGCAACCTTTGTTTGAAATAGTTGGTGTGACATCAACTGAGTTAACATTTGTTGTTGCATTTGCCTATATGGAATCTGAGAAAACAAAGACTTTGTGCTGGGTACTAGATAAATTGAAACAGTTATTTACTAAACAAGGGTTATGTCCACAAGTAATTTTAACTGATAGAGATCTTGCTTTGATGAAAGCAATTGAAACAGTATCTCCTACGACAGTTAATTTGCTTTGCTGATTTCACATAAACAAGAATGTGAAAGCGAAATGCAAGGAGTATGTTGTGAATGACATGCGAAAATCAATAGAGGAGCTTTGGTACGAACTTGTGAAAGCTAGTGATGAGGTGGAATACCACCGAAAGTTGAAATTGCTTGAGCATGCCTGTTTGGAATATGGACCTTTTCTGGATTATGTGAAAGACACATGGTTGACACCTCATAGGCATAGATTTGTTGAAGCTTGGATCAATAAAGTGTTGTATTTAGACAACATCACTACTAAAAGGTAATGCATTTCTTTTATAGCCATAGTTTGTTTATGGTTATATTACTGATACTTATACTGAACTTCCTTTATTTTTGTTAGAGTCGAATCTGCGCATTGGAAGCTGAAGCAAATGTTGGAGAACAGTTTAGGTGATATGTGCAAGTGCTGGGAGGCTATGAATGGCAACATCAAGGTTCAAGTGGGTAATATTAGAGCTTCATTTCAGAAGAGTTTTTATGAGGTTGAGCATGCACACACTAGTCCATATTATTCGAATTTGCGTGGATCAGTATCTAGAGCTGCTTTGCGGCACATTGCTGAAGAGTGGCATAGGGTTTACATGGTGGGTACAAACACCCAGATGTGCAGGTGTTTTCATAGAACAGTATACGGGT
Source organism: Lathyrus tuberosus (assembly GCA_022829125.1). Lineage (NCBI taxonomy): Eukaryota > Viridiplantae > Streptophyta > Magnoliopsida > Fabales > Fabaceae > Lathyrus > Lathyrus tuberosus. Next base: position 947,033 of record JALAZF010000504.1, read on the forward strand.
TACCTTGTGCCTGTGAGTTAGGGAGATACACATTGAGTGGTGAACCAATACCAATTGATGCTATTCATATCCATTGGAGGAAACTGAGTATGGAAGGTGAACAAGAGGTAGATACAGAGGATGGAGCAGAGGTGGATATGACAAATGCGATTGAAGCACTGTGGAAGAGGTTTCATTCATTAGATCTTGCGGGAAAGAGAGCACTAAAAAGCAAGGTGTGCGAAATTGCTTACCAAGACATGTTAAATTATGATTGACGTTTAAATTCATATTATTTTTTCCATTATTATGAGTGACGTTTAACTTCATATTATTTTTTCCATTATTATGAGTGACGTTTAACTTTATATTTTTTATACATCATCAATCATAATATAAATATGAATATTATCACATAAATATAAATCATAAGTCTGAATAATACATAAGTCTAAATAATAATACATAAGTCTGACTAATACATCAAGCATCATCCTCACTACCATAATTAACCGGTCTACCCTGAGGTAACGGTCCACCCTGAGCTAGATGTAGTGCTCGAAAGATCTCAACATAATCATCATCATCCTCCTCGGCCTCGTGACGAGCGAGATAGCGACGCAGCTCATGTGAAATATGCCGTAACCTCGGATCTGTCGGTCCAGCATCAAACTCTGGAACTGGAACCTCACTGGCCTCCCCCTGAGGTGGTATCAAAAGAGGATGGGAAACTGTGTAGTACCACGGCATGTATCCAGCCACCGTATCATACGGAGTAGCTGCAAACTCGACATGATGTAGCACTTGCGAGACGCTCGCATGGTAGGAAACCCACTCAAAATCTATATCAAGTGTGTCCATATCAGGTGGATGAGATGGGATGAACTGCCTGTATCCAAACTGGCGTAAACATCTGTCAGATAAATAAAGAACAGATGTACCATACCACTTCAGGCCACCCCTGTACAAGCAAATATTAGTAAATGGTATGGTCTGTCTATGATCCTCAAACGGACGCCAAATGACATCAGTAGGTGTCAATCCATCAAGCACTGCCTTAATCTCATCAACCTTCTGCATCCCTTGCTTGTATTGCCACTTCATCGCCCTGGGAAGTGGACTACCAACACCAGCAATTTTCGAAAATCCTCTATTCCCAACAGTTGGGAAATACTCGTGAATCCAACACTGTGACACATCATGAATATCATCAATTAAAGGTATTATAAATAATATAATACAAGTCTAAATTAAATTAAAATTAAGCAATTGTACCTGTAGTAGAGAGGCATATCCACTAAGCTGTCTACAACTATAGAACGAAGCATCTCCGAGATATCTATACAGTGTGACAAGAGCAGCAGTCCCCCAAGAGTATCTACCACATCTTTCCAAGCCCTCAAAGAGTGGTAAATACTTTGCCTCTACAAGAGTAAAGGTCTTATCTGTACAAATAGTGCAGCCTAGTAGCAATAATATATACGCCCTAGCCGCACAATCAAATCTGATATCAGCTCGCATACAGACAAATAACTTCTTCAACCAATCAAGCTTATAGTAAGGACCTCTGTTTGTACGAATCTCCTCAGCTGCTTCCTCCAGTGTAGCACCCATTAGACTAATAGCCTGGGTAATAGCATCCGAGTCAGTAAACCCTTGTGCAAGGTTACATAACTCCCCTCTAATGGGTATATGAAGGAGGCACGAAACATCGTCCAATGTAATCGTCATCTCACCAAACGACATATGGAATGACGATGTCTCGGGATGCCACCTCTCCACAAATACGGATAACAGGTTCTGATCTATCCTCGATAAACTGGTATTCTGCATAGAGGATAGACCAGAACCAGATACCCACCGCTCAATCGCACGTGGGAGATGTGATGAAACCCATCCAATCAGCTTGCTGCCATGTGCAGCAACCTTCAATTCCTTCTTCGAAACTCTCTCCTAAAAAATAAATCGTAGAATATGTCATAATACATAAATAATTAAAATTACATTTTATTCACCATAAAAAGGTCATAGATTTACTTACTTGGCCATCCCACAAATAATGAGCCACATGGTTCTGACACCTCACCAAAAGTGATGTAGCAGTCGGTCCTCCAGGAAATGGTGGATGCGGTGGAATATGAGCCACTGTTGGTACAGGTGGAGGATCAGCTATCTGATCTTCATCTCGAATATCACGTGCTCGAACTACCGATCCATCAGCGTATCATCGATAGATAAATCCACCGTGTCCTCTAAAACGAGCCACTATAAAAAAAATTCAAAATCGAAATAAAACCGAAAAACCCATCATCTAGTTTTTCGATGAAGAACTTAACAAACCGGATAACCGAGCATCAAGTTATCCGGTGAAGGAAATACACAAACCGGATAACACGATGCCAAGTTATCCGGTGTGTGCCAACGAAAAATAAAGAACCGGAACTAACTTACTCGAGTTCGCCGGTTGGTATTTTTGTATACTCCGGAAGTAGCCCACATATGTTCTCCGGAAGTGTGATTTTTTGTGATCTGGAAGTAGCCTCAGTGTGTTCTCCGGAAGCGAAAGTTTGTGCATTTTTTACCGTTTGTAGAAAGACAAAATGAACAAAAAAAATGAAAATTTTGAAATAAAGACTATTTATATGGGGGTATTTTCGTCCAAAAGTTTGATGAGTAGGGGTATGGGAATAAATGTAGGGGTATTGGGTAAAATTTTCTATATAATATGGTATTCTAGGCCCAATCCAAAATGAAAAAAAAAATAAAAAATAAAAGTCATGCATGTGAAGGGAGAGTGAGTCTGTTTTTAGTGTCTTGGTTACAGTACTATTGATTTGTTTATTAGTACTGTATTTGAGAGGGAGAGAAAAAAAAAGTACATACTTATTTCATATTTTATATGATTATATATCAAAAAAATTTGTATATTTTAAATTAAATACAAAATTGAAAAAAATATGCGTTTATATTTTCACGCGTGTGTATATTTAAAAAGCGGACAAACGGGAACGGGAGTGCCCGTTTGGACGCTAGTAATAATAATAATAATAGTTTAGTTTATTATTATAAACAATAATAATATCATAAAGTATTTATTATTTAACATTAAATATTAACGTCATGATTTGTATTATTTAGATATTTGATGTTTACTATGTTTTGAAATTTGACATCTGTATAGTGAAACAGTGATACTTCGATCATCCATAAGTGATACAAATATAATTAATAAATTTATATATGATATAAATGTTACTGATGCAACGTAAGTGTATATGATATACTGTTTTGTTCGTCCATTCAATTCTAATGATTGTTATACATTTGAATAATCAATGTTCATTCTGCTTTGAAATCTGACATTTGTATGGTGAAGCAATGACATTTTGATCAATCATATTAGATAATCGATCATTATATTTTGATGGTATGAACGCGTTTGCATTAGAGCTTATCACGGCACGAGACTAGTATCGAATAACATAGGTTTCGCCCAACGCGATGTGCATTTTTTATATTAGTAAGGTGCAATGGGATAATGTAATATTCAATTGCTAAATTTATGGGTTTGACTTAACTAGACTAATTATAATATGATTATATATTTTTAAAAGCAAGAGTTGAAAAAATACATATGATGAATTAGAATAAGGAGTTATTCACTCAGCTGATGAAATTCAGAATTGTATTAGATACAACTGGAAAAAGTTCCTACCTAAATAACGGAGTATTGTGTAATCTGCCTACGTGGACTTAAAACAAAGTGAAATATGAATCTTTACTCACTAGAAAATCTTTCAATGGGATTTTCCGAATCAAATATTGAGGGTCATTTGGTTTGAGTAAAAATAGTGGAAGCATTTTAATAAAATATCTTATTAAAATGATTTGATTTGATACAATCTTTTTACACGTTTTGTAGGTAGAATTTCTTTTGCATTTCATTTTATATTTTACTGTGAAATGTCTTTAAGAAGGATGTAAGGATTAGAAAGGGGTTTATGAGTTAGTACAGAAATTGAGAATTATTCTCAAGCATGAGAAAATTTGTATGCTCTCAAGCAAACAATTCCTAACAATCGAATATAAATGTTCTGGACTGGGAAGGCGCTTGGCCCCCAGTAGGGCAAGGCCCAATCCAGTCCAGCTTTTGGCCAGGCCCAATAGCCAGAAACTAGCCGTTGGGCAGAAACTAGTTGTTGGACAGAAACTAGTCGTTGGGCGTGTCCCCTTACTCGCTTGGCAGTTCACGAGATCAACTGTCTCCTCGGATCTCACGAAAACAGTTGGACCAGGTCAAAGGGCCACGCGCCTGGCCCTCCACCTGGTAGCTTCCCATTGGTCGACCAGACATTTCGGCCACATGGGAGACCTTGGCCCCGCGCTGGGGGTTACTTCTGTAAATACCCTCTCATGTGAGAGAGGCAGGTTTGATCACTATTCAATACTTGAAATCTTACCTTTGTACTTGTTTTCTCTCTCTGTCCAAACACTTACTTTGGCATCGGAGTACCTTGCAGGTACAACCCCATTTTCTCTCCTACAAACATCCTCATCTGCCCTACATGAAGGCCACGACGATCCAGTCTGATCACCTCCGATCAGTGGCGCCGTCTGTGGGAACGCAGCTTCCCCGTCTTTTCGATTCAAGATCCCCTCTTTTTCACCTAAAAGACCAAAGCTCTCTCCAAACTCCATTTGATCATCATGGGCTCCAACAGGAATGATGATGCCCGTCAAGAGCCCGCCGTCGCCTTTGTCGCTGATATCGTTGACCACCTCGTCTCCGGAGCTGCCTTCCCGAAGACAGATCATCGAGATAGGAAAACCGCATCTCCTACCCCCGATGACGTAAAGCCGCGCGCGCAAGCTGCTGGTCCCATTTTTGAGCCTATACATGTCCCTCAAAACGTGGACCCAAGCACTGCCGCCCTAATTGCCTCCCTTAACAGGTCCAACTTCCTGATCTTCCTGCAGGGCGAGAAGATCGGCATGCTCAAACATGCCCTCCAGGAGCAGCGCCCCTCGCAAAAGTCTAGCAGTCCTTCTCCACGGCCACAGTCTCCTCCTTCTCTGAAGTGCAAGCGAGACAGGTCCAGAAGCCTCTCTCTTGAACGAAGACATTCCAGATCGGAGAAACCTGACTCAACACTCGCTAGACGACGACGACGATCTCCCCGGTGGAAATCCATACGCTCTCCTACTCCGAAGAGGAACAGACCTTCGAAGAGCCATCGCGAGCATCGCAGGTCACGCAGACACTCTCCCCACTGTAGCAGAAGCCACGGGCATAGCGACTCCCCCTGCCAGTCGTCTAGCACAAGGGATGGCGACGATATCCATGGACCCTTATCTCAGGAGATCATGGACATGCGCATTCCTCGTGGACTGGAGAAGCCACCTCCCCTGGCCACCTACGACGGGACCACCGACCCAGGAGAGCATATAGAGAACATCAAGGCCATGCTCCACTATCATAACGTAAGCGGGGCTATCAAATGCAGGTTGTTCCCTATCACTCTCAGGAAGGGGGCCATGGCCTGGTTCAAGCGGCTTCCTCGGAGTTCGGTCACGTTCTGGAAAGATTTAAAAAACCAGTTTGCCCGACATTTTACTGCCTCCCTGCGTCACCCCAAGTCGGAGGCCACATTAGAAGTCATCATGCAGGGCAGGGATGAGCCCCTGCGTGCATATATTGAACGGTTCAACAAGGAGGCTGTTGAGGTCCGTACGACGGACTATATGAAGAAACACCTCCTCGAAAAAAGATTGAGACCAAAGAGCGAATTCCGCAAGGCGGTGGGCATAGAACCTCCTCGCAACCTGGCCGTGTTACTCTGTAAAGCTCAATCGTATATACAAATTGAGGAGAAAGAGACAGCCTACAAAACCCGAGACTCTAGGGATCAAGAGAGCTCACGGGAAACAAAAAAAGAAAAAGACGAATCAGAGGCCCCCAGACGCGATAGAGAGAGGCGACGAGATGATCGTCCTTGTGAAGGCAAGGGACCTGCTGGTCGTTTCATGGAGTATACCCTGCTGACAGCTCCCCGCGAGCGCATTCTCTCTAAATACATCAACGCGGAGTTTAAGCAGGGAGATGTCTGGTTCCCCAAACCAACGTCGTCCAAGGGTAACATGGACAAGAGTAAATACTGTTGTTTCCACTGCAGCAATGGCCACGTGACCAAAGACTGCGTGCACCTGAAAGATGCCATCGAAATCCTCATCAAGGAGGGTCACCTAAAGCAATATACGAAATAAGGGTGAGTCCTCTCGACGAGAGACGTCGGAGACCAAGAAAGAAGCAGAGTCTTCACCGCCCAGTCCTCCTCCTCAGGTCGCTATGTACATCACACGGCCAGAGGACTTCATCATCCCCGGCCATGTTGAGGATCCTCCTCAGATATCTGTGCACAACACGTGGGAGACCTTCCCAGCGGCCATGGTTATCTCGTGTGGGGGATACAATGAACTCACGATGAGGTCGGTCAAGAGAAAGTTTGACCAGATCATCGACTGCAATCCTGACCAGCTGTCCACGCTCGAGAAGGTTCGGGGGCGGTCCTAGCCAGTCATTTTCTACCGGGAGGAGCTGCCTGGGGGCTCCCCAAACTCGCACATTCCTTTGTTCATCAGAGCGAGACTTGCCAACACCGATGTTCGACGGATCCTAGTCGACCAGGACAGCTCTGTGGACATCATGTACACTAGTTTTTCAGAGCCTTGAAGTTGGATCAGAAGAACCTGTCACCGTATGTAGGGTCTGACTTGCAAGGGTTCAACGGAGCGACAGCCAGACCCTAGGGATACGTGGAGCTCTCAGTCACCTTCGGGGAATAGGAGGCGTCGAAGTCGATCAAGACTCAGTTTCTAGTAATCGATTTCCCTTTGTTGTATCAATGCATTCTTGGCAGACCAACCTTGGCGGAGTTGATCGTTGTTCCTTTGACCGTTCATCTCAAGGTGAAATACTATACGGAGAAGGGCCACGTCGTAAGATTGCACAGGGATATAGTAGCTGCAAGGAGGTGCTTTGGAGTAGCTACTCGAGGCCAAAGCTCGATCGGTGCAGCACCCAGGGCCACCAAGCAGGCAAGAGAGGATGACCAGCCCAGCGAAGAGAGCCAGCCTGACAAGAAGCCGACTCTCCCCGTGCACATCATCGACCTCGACAGCCAGATTTCTGAGGAGGGCGAGGACTATGGTGAAGGCACGTCGGCAGGGACATATGTAGCGCGGTTTTTGTTGTTTTGAATCACTATCGCTTTGGGGTGCTACAGTTTGATTCATTTTTTATCCTGTGAAGCTGATTAAGGAAGGGAAATAGATGTCTCCAATTAACCCTGCTTGCATACTGATTTTAATCAGATGACTGTTGGTTTACAAATGCTATCAAAATAGTGGGTCTCTCTTGGGTTATTTGGCTTAAGAATAGAGTGTCTTGACTATTCATGAGGCCTTTGGGAAGATATTATATCTATTTTTTTTATTGATGTATGAAGGTACTGGACCTAGAGTTTTTTATTAATATGCTCGCTAAGATTTCGCAACCTTATGCCTACGTATTCCCGTTTAATGAAACAGGGAAATCAGAGCAATCGTAGTTCCTCCTATTCTAAGGGAGGAAAAAGATGTTTTGGTGTCTTGTTCAAAGCCCAAGATTGAAGCTAAAAGGTTTATTTGTGTCTTGTTCAAAGCCCAAGATTGAAGCTAAATGGTTTGACTGAGAGAGAACTTGTCATCTCTAAAGAGGGAACGTTGATTTTGTGTGCCTTGATCAAAGCCCAAGGTTGAAGCTAAGAGGTTGATTGACTCCACTAGGGGATTTCTTTATACAAAGCCTAAGAGGAGGCTAGATAAGACCGACTCAACAAGAGAGTGTTTTATCTGTCTTGTACAAAGCCCAAGATTGAGAGGAGGCTAACTCGTACTAGGGGAAATCTTTATACCAAGTTTGGACAAAGATCGACTCAACGAGAGAGTATTTTTATCTGTCTTGTACAAAGCCCAAGATTGAGGCTAAAAAAGGTTGACTCAACAAGAGAGTTCTAAAAGGTGATTGACTCAACAAGAGAGTCTAAGGGTTTGATTGACTCAACAAGAGAGTCTGAAAAGTGATTGACTCAACAAGAGATTCTGGAAAGTGATTGACTCAACAAGAGAGTCTGAAAAGTGATTGACTCAACAAGAGAGTCTGAAAGGGTTAGCTCCGCTGGGGAGAATCATTTGTACAAAGCCCAAGGGGAGGCTGGCTGTGTTGAGGAAAGATCATTATACAAAGCCTAAGATGAGGCTATCTTACTACTGAGGATTAGATCCATAGGCAGGCCCAAGGGTGGGGAACTCTCATGAGAGATACCAGGTTTCTGCTGGAGATTTATCCAGAGTGATCGGTGTTTTTTCCTATGTTTGAAAGGAACTTGAGAATGTCTTTGAGACTCAAAGGGGATTTATACTGTCCAAGTCTACTGGTGTTGGAGAGTTTTATCTTTTGTAGGATGCCCAAAAGAGGGCAAGGGCCTTAAGGGATGAGAATCAACCCTAAAGTGGCCTGAGGTTTGACACTGGAAAGACTACTCTAGCAAAGGATGACTAAGTTTTGTCTTATACCTTTAAGAGGTTGTTAGGGTCCTTGTATTAAGCCCAAGTTAAGGCATGAGAACTTCTAAGAAGCCGAAGGGTCCTTGTACAAAGCCCAAGAGGAGGCGGGGATGCTTTTAGGAAGCCTGTGGGTCCCCAAACCAAGAGAAGTTCAAGATATGCAATTCACAAAGAAGAGATCATTCCAGGAAAGTTCGAGAGTTTGGAAGAAACTCAAGAGATGCTATTCACAGAGAATAGATCAACTCTGGGGAGTAGAATTTCTTTGACAATTTCTAGGGGTGATAGTCTGAGAAAAGGTTCACCGAGAATACTGCCTTTCTCTTTGTTCCATATTGTTTAACCCCAAGAGAAGGGAAGACTGTATATGGAAATTGTATGGGGATCTAGTTTTATTTGTATTTAAAGAGTGACCAACAGGGCTTTACCTAGTTCTAGACGTAATTGCCGGGGAAAACTCTAAATAACTATACTAGTATATATACAGTTGATATATGACAAGTATTTTTTAAGGTATGAAAGAAGACTAACCATGCGCAGCTTCCCACAATACAGTTATGTATATGAAAGCATATAAAAGAAAGCGGATAAGCATTTACCCGTTGTAGAGCTTCCATGTTGTTTTGTTAGTTGTTCAACAAAGAAATTAAAGAAAGTTTTGATAGCAACTATACATTTGGATTCAAAATCAAAGGAGAAAGTATTTTGAACAGAGATCGGGGCTTACAACTCAAGGAGAGGCCCAAATTTTAACAGTGATTTCATTGTTGTTTTGACTTTGTACAGGGACTTATACAAGTGACTGAGGTCCAAAGAAAGGTTTTCTGTACGAAGGGATGGGTCTTACACTCTCTCAAGAGGCCCAAAAAGTTTTGAAGAAAATAAATGAGACTTACAACACGATGGTAGGCCCAAATAATTTTTGTTTAAAAACGGAGATCGCGCCAAAATTTCCGACTATATCGGGACTTATACAATACACTAAGGCCCAAAATTATTTATGTACAAAGAGGTGGGGCTTACACTCTATCAAGAGGCCCAAAAGATTTTGTTAAGAAAAGGAATGGGACTTATAGCTAGAGGAGAGGCCCAGATGATTATTTGTTTGAAAAATGGCGATCGCGCTGAGGTTTGAAAACACAGTGGGTCTTATACGATGACCGAGGCCCAAATTATTTTGGTTTTCAAAAGGGGTTGGATCTTACACTCTATTTGAGGCCCAAAAAGTTTTGAAAAATATTTGTTTAGGGTGATTAAGATCAAAATCCAAAATTAATTTCAAAATGTATTTTAATTAAATAAAAATTTGATTAAAATTATCAAACAAGTGTGAAGAATAAGTTGTGATCTTGGATTAATGTTTGAAAAATCATGTTTTTATCCACAAAATGATTGGAAACCATTTAAGTTTGGAAAATCAAGAAAGAAAAAATACTTTAAATGTCAAAAAATAAATAAAAATTAATTCTTTGCAAAAATATCAAGTATATGAAATAAATAATATTTTTGGGAAATTATTGTAAAATAAAATATTTTAACATTTTTGTGAATTATTAAAAAAAATCAACTCAAAATCATTAAAAACCAGAGAGAAATTAATTTTTGAATCAATTAAATAAAATCAAAAAAATTCAAATATTTAAAAATTCAAAAAAGGGCGCCAAGAACACCAAGTTCTTGCCCGCGCCCTCTGTTTCCTCAGATTTGCGTTTTCCCCTCAATCTCACTGAATACTTGATGAAATCACACAATCCACATATCAATATACTCGTTTTCACCTCACGATCATGTCTATGGTCTTTAATTTCATTTATTTTAAGTATGGAATAATAAATTGGAATAAGTCAGCAGTACATGAAGAGGGTTGTGCCCGACAAAATATTACATATCAAAAGGCACGCAGGCCCACAAAATACAAGTAAAAACGTCAAAAATCAAACTAAATTGCCTCATCGGGAACCTCCGGGGGAACCACCTCGCCATTGATGGCCACGTTGAGAACGCCCATCCCCTCGGTTAGCAACTGGACGTCAGAGTTAAGGGCCTTCAACTGCTCCAAAGTAGCGTTGAAACCAAATTCAGTTGTCACCAGATTATCTTCCCCAAGAAGACGGATCCTCTCGATCAGGTCCCTCCGCGTCTTCAGGGCCTTCTCGTCGTCGGTCTCATCCAGACCAACCGCTGACGATCCCTCAAGCTCAGCTATCCTCACCTTCAAACGGGCATTCTCCTCGTTGACCTGGGTCACCTCCCCCTGCATCCACTACGCCAAAAATATGTTTAGATAGCACCTAAAAGACAGCGCTTTTATACAAAAGCGCTGCTAAAAAGAATATCTTGGTAACTTCATTCTGAAGCTCTATCTTGGCCTCCAAATTGCCTTGCAACTTCTTCAGGTCGTTGTATATTTCTGTGTTCTCTAGCTCCAGGTCGTTGATCTTGATTTTCTCCTTCTTGAGGTCGACAAGTGGAACCATCTCTGCATCCCCAGGGCCAGTGCCGCCTCCAATACCCTGATCATAGCAGTCGCATCCTGGCAGAGAAGCTTTCTCTGCACTTGAGGATCGGCTGACAAAATAGCTGATGCGTCGAGCTCTGGGACGACGACGGAACTTTCCCCGTCAAACATTCTCCCCTGAAGATAACACGGGGGCAGCACAAACTTCCCCCCAACAAAACCACCTGAGCAGCCCGCAGGTGTGGAGCCAACATCATCCCGTTTCCTCTTATGGGATGTGTCCGGAGTAAGGGGCGTAGAGTTCATCCCCGGAGTGGCACCAGTGGCGGACACAAACTTTTCCAGCGTCGCTTGCTGCTTGGCCGCACCAGCTTTTTGCATTGGAGGCACCTTCTTCTGGTTTTTTTGCTGCTTGGGACCTCATCAGGCGCTCCCTCATATCTGTCATTTTCCCTGCGAACATAAAGAAAGAAAGGTAAGCACAATTAGACAAGAATTAAAAAAACATGGACACAAAAACAAGTTGTAGCGAGGAGCTGAAACGCAACATCGTCGTTTTCACACTCAAGAAGGGCCTTAGTGTTGATATAGCGAGCTGCCCGAGCAGGCTCTCCGTCCTCCCCGAGCAACTCCCTTCCGTCCCTGTCCACCACAAAGGCCAGACTGGAAGTTTCCATGTAGGCATGCAGAACCCGATAGGACTCCTTGTCCCCCTCACAGAGCTGCTCGTGCATGACAAGGAAATAATCGGTCCTATATCTGAAATGGGCGTACACCCACTCCAAAGGGAACTTGGACACAGGCTTCTCCACTTGCTGGCCATCAACATCCACGGTCTCAAGCGTAGAGATGGACCTCTTAGCCGCTTTAGAAACAGGCTTTACGACTAAGAACATGTCCTTTAAATGTTGGACAGATTCTGAATACGGCAAGAAGAGCCTGCTCTGCTACTTGAATGACACCCAGCTTTGCTTTGGGCCTGCCGTGCTCCGTTGGAGTTGTAAAATGTAGAAGAAAAGGTCCACGGTCACCCCTACATTTAAGTAACGGCATACCAGCTCAAAAGCGCAAATGAATGCCAGTGCGTTTGGATGGAGTTGGGCGGGGCACAGTTCCAAGTGGTGGAAAATGGCCTCCTGGAAGTCGGTGAAGGGCAGACGGAACTTAGCCTCCACTAAGGCAAACTCGTAAGGGAACCGCATCCCCAGATATATCGAGCAGATTCGGTCGTTCTCCGTTGGGCAGAAAGCCCTCCAATGCACCGGCGCACCCTCAGCCTGGTCCTCTAGATAGGGAAACTCCCGGGCTTCCTCTTTAGTAAACGTCGACCTCATCAACAGGGGTTCCTGGGCAATCCATTTCAGATCCCCCTCAGCTACGTGGACATTGGCATTATTCGCGGGCTGCTCCGCTTCCTCATGCGCAACCCCAACGTCAGGCACGACTCCTTCGCGTGTCAGCCATTTCACCTGAAAAGTAGAGGAAGAAAAAGTGAATTCGACGGATAAGATCAAATTCACCCTTCCACCACAAGTCAAGTGAAAGGGCGAGGAAGAAGTCGAGGATAACCTCGAGCCCATGTCGACCACGACAGAATACGAGGACTTCACTTCCCCCTGTGACGGGGACGAGTCCCCGCGACTTTACGAAGACTCAGGAGCTTACTCGACAGAATAAGCTCGCCGCGCGAAAGCCAAAGTTCCATGTCGAACAGGCCTAATACCCGACTACAAACTTAAAACTAATCCTAACCAGAACCTAAGAGGATCTACACAAGCCTACGCAATAATCATGAACATTCATCCTATATTCTTCCTGTTCTTCATGTTCGTCATGAATTTTCCAGAAATTCATGAGATCATCAAAGAACAGGAAGAACATTCAACCGGAAAACTCATGTGTCGCCAAAAAATTAATGCGATTTTCCCGAAAGGAGGAACACCTGGGAATTTACAGAAAGGGGTGAAGAACTTACTTGCTAAATTGAAGGTAGAAGATGAAGATCACGAACTGAATGTTGAACGTCGACGGCGGAGAAAATACTCCGGCGAGAGCACGAGTTGCAGAGCGTGCAGAATTGGGGATAAAAGTTTGAAGAAAGTGTCAAATGAATTATCTCTCCCCCCTTTTATAGGCACTTCCTCGCTTGGCAAGCTCAAAGGCCATTATAGCCTAGGCGTCTCTAGGCCTGACAAAACTTGAGTGCTTCACCACGTGTCAGAAAAAGGAATCTTCGTTTGGCATTCCCCATGCTAGATGTTGTATCCACCAAGTCCCAATGCTCCGCGAGCATATCTTCCTCGACCACGCGTGCAACTCACGTCCTCATCAAGGCTCGTCTGTCATACCCCAAATTTTGACCACTAAGATTCCCATCATTGTGCAAATCATCATCACAATATGGATGTACCTCTTTGCCTCATCAATCTCCTCAAGGAATTGTTGAGCATCCACTACAATCAAAATTAGGGTTTTAAGCCCTCTCAGAGCCTTTAGACAAATGATCAATTAAGGAATGACATGATCTTCAACTTGTCTAACCTCTTAAACATCCACAAAGGATCAAGAGGACTCCCACGTCAAGAATTAAGGACAAGAGTGCAACATTTCAAGTGGATCAAGCCTCAAGTTCATCTAATACAAAGTCAACTGATGCAAAAAGTCAAAGTTTGACTTTTGGTCAACTTTGAGCTTCACAAGCCATTACTCAAGAAAATATGATGGATGATTTAATTTGATCAAATTTAAATCAAGAAATCATGCAAAATTGCAAAATTGATCAAATTGAAAGAAACTTAGAAATTTTTTCTAAGTTAAAATCACGTTCAAGTGCACAACTTTTCAAGGTTGTTACTATTGATCCAAGCATCCATTGATTTTGAGTAAGAGCTACTTTTAAAGAGGGTATTTGATACTTCAACATTGTAGAAGGAATCAACTCAAAATATCATAAGGATTGAAAGATATAAGTGATCAAAGTTGGGAATTCTTAATGTCCAATGTTCTGACTTGCATAGGGACATCATTAATATTTTTTCAGCAAGAATGCCCCAACTTTAAGGACGTTTTTCTCCATGATCCAAGTTGAACCAGGTCTGGAGTCAAACATGAAAGTTGAAGTACGTTGTCTCAGCTTTCCAGAAAGTTATAGAACGTCCTTGTAGCATACTCGAGCAGGGAGATATGATTTTCGCAAGAAGCAGTGATAAAGCAGAATTTTCATGACAGCTTTTGGGACAGATTTGACTACACAAGTTCAAGACCATTTTTTATGACTTTGCAAGTTGAACCAAGACCAAAGTCAAACATCAAAGTTAAAGTATGTCATTAGGGCTTTCCAAAATGTATTAGAACTCCCATTAATTCAACTTGAGCAAGGAGTTATAAACCTCACAACAGGCCTTGCTCGAGCTGATTTTTTAGGACAGATTTTGTGCACTTTTCTTGTGCCACCCAATTTTCAAGCTTTGTCACCATGCAAGACAAGCATCAAAGATGCAATTCACTTCAATTCAAAATATCATAGTGGATTAAAATATACAAGTGATTAAAGTTTGGAATTATTAATGATCAAAGTTGTCAAATGTTTCAACATTTCATGGGACATCATTAATATTTTTCCAGCAAGAATGTCCCAACTTTAAGGATGTTTTTCTCCATGATCCAAGTTGATTCAAGCCAAACCTTGAACATCAAAGTTGAAGTACGTTGTCTCAGATTTCCAGAAAGGTGTAGAACGTCCTTGTAGCATACTCGAGCAGGGAGATATGATTTTCGCAAAAAGCATTGATAAAGCAGAATTTTCATGACAGCTTTTAGGACAGATTTGACTACACAAGTTCAAGACCATTTTTGATGACTTTGCAAGCTGAACCAAGACCAAAGTCCAACATCAAAGTTGAAGTACGTCATCTAAGCTTTCTAGAAAGTCCTAAAACACCATATAGCATACTCGAGCAGGGAGTTATGAATTTTACAAAACGGCTTGCTGCAGCTGAATTTTTCATGGGACAGATTTGCACATTTCTTGTGACACACGAATTTCCAAGCCTTGTCATCACTTTGGACACCTCTGAGAATCAAATCTAAAGGGGACAATCACTGAGCCAAGCCTCCAAAGTCCTTGGAACAAGAAGTAGCATGTTATTCCTAAAAATCCCTAAAAGAGGGACAAGACTCCAATTTTGGATTGGAGCATTTAATAGATGCTTAGAGGTGGCATGGACTGACACATTTGCAACTGAATTCAGTCAACATTCCTCCAACAAGTAGGGAACCAAAGCTCTGTGCTCTAACCTCTAGGCAATGTCTAGAGGAGACTTTGATTTTCATTGGACAACATTGGCCAAACCTCTGCTGCAGCCACCATTCACTGTTGCTGCGAAAACAAACTTGTTCTACTATAAATAGAGCTCATTTGTGTTCAGTTTGAGTACACCAAAGCCATCAAACAGATGCTTTCCTCAAAATCTCTTCTTTCACCTCAAATTTGCCTTCCAAAGCAAGTAATTCTGAGTTTTTGAGTTAGAGAGCAATTCCACTCAAACTAATCACACACACACCTCATATATATCATATGTAAGTTGTGCAAACTATCACAAGTGACCTGTAATCACAAAATCACAAAGTCACTTCTCAAAACCTCAAAATGGCACTTTTTTGCATTTTTCAAGCCATGTCTTGATTCAGTCACTTTCCAAACCAGATAAAACCTCAAACACACTCCAAATATCATCCTTGAACTGTCCCAAATGGTTCCCAACATCTGGAACACCATTTAAGAGAGTTGCTATTTTGGTCACTTTTAACCCTTTTTGCAAGAAAGGGACAGTTTGTGTTTTTGCAGGTACCAGTTGATTCCAATCATCCTAAAAGCTTCTAAGGGATCATTTGAGTGTGTCTAAAGCATCAAATCATTTCTGGAATAAGAGGCTTGACAGATTGCACAAAAACTCCAAAAAGCTCAAAAAGAGGTAAGCATCACAACTTGGAATCCTTGAAATCATGCATTGCTTTGAAGTCCACTGATCATACACATCTCATACATGTTGTATATGTTGTGTTTGGGCTAATTCACCATGTAATCCATGCCTGTATCAAAGTGTAGCACAGAAAATGCAATTATAGGTCCTTTTCAAAACCACTATCGGGTTTTGAGGAGGGAGTGTGATCTGAAAAAACTACCACCACCATTGGATTCCTTGTGAAATTCTGGGCCAGATGAATATAAATTTTGTCTCAAACCATTGAGATTTGAGAAAGTTATGGGTGTTGGAAGTTTGATAAAAAAGATGTTGAAAACTCATGAGTGATGTCTCATGAGTGATGTTGTGACATCACATTCCTCTTTTTCTTAGTTTATCTTCAAAACTCAACCAATTTTTTCACATAGCAAAAATTATCATTTTCCAAATCTGTTTTACACACTTGTTATTCATACTCCATAATATTTTAATCCACCAAAAAATCACAAAAAATATTATTATTTGATATATTTTTAATATATTCAAAAATATTGTTTTAAATTGTTTTAAATGCTTTTAAAATGATTTCTTTTTCTTGATTTTTAAAACCAAAATGATTTTAAATATTCATGTGGATAAAATACTTTCTCATAAACCTTAATCACAGTTTATAACATGATTAATGATTTTATTTGATATTTTTTATCATTTTTTACTTGATTTTTCTTTGAAAAATGCTCTTTAAAAAATGAAATTAGGGTTTTTGATTATTTCAACCCTCATCAAACTTTTTCAAACACTTTTGGGCCTCTAATAGAGTGTAAGACCCAACCCTTTGTAAATACAACCCACTTTGGGCCTCACTTATCTATAAGTCCCGTTGTATTTCAAAAAGTTCGACGCGATCATCATCCGTTGAAAAACAAACATGGGCCTCTCTTCGAGCTATAAGACCCATTCAAAACTTTTTGGGCCTCATTCGTTGTATAAGTCCCTCTGTACATTTTCAAATAAACGGCGCGATCGTCGCCCTTTTCAAAATTAACCATTGGGCCTACCCTCGAGTAGTAAGACCCATTTCTTTTCTTAAAACTCACTTGGGCCTCTAATAGAGTGTAAGACCCAATCCTTTTTTGACCAAATCATTTTTGGGCCTCAGTGTATTGTATAAGTCCCGATACCGTCAAAAATAAACGGCGCGATCGTCGCCTTCTGAAAAATAACCTTTTGGTCCTCTCCTCGAGCTATAAGACCCATTCAAAACTCTTGGGCCTCTATTAGAGTGTAAGACCCAACCCCCTTTTAACCAAAACATTTTGGGCCCCACTTATTGTATAAGTCCCTCCGCGTTAAAAGAAAACCTTGGCGTGATCGCCATTTTTAAACGAAAAATCAACTGGGCCTACCCTTGTGTTATAAGCCCCACTCTTTTTCTTTAAACCTCTTGGGCCTCTTGAGAGAGTGTAAGACCCATCCCTTTGTACAGAAATCCTTTTTTGGGCCACAGTCACTTGTATAAGTCCCTCTGTACAAATTCAACAGTGCGCTCACTGATAAAACCCTGGGCCTCTCCTTGAGCTGTAAGCCCCAAATCTTTTTATTTCAAAGCACTTTCTCCTTTGATTTTGAATATATTATTGTTTTCAATCTTTCTTTGTTGAACAACTAACCAAACAGCATGGAAGCTCTACAACCAAGTAAGTGTTTACCCGCTTTCATTTACCGCTTTCATATGTATATAACTATATTGTGGGGTTGTTTCACTGTAAGTCTCCTTTCATAGACTCATATATATATAACTGTATTGTGGGGTTGTTTCGCTGTAAGTCTCCTTTCATAAACTCATACTAATTGTGTAATAATAGTATAGATATTTAGAGTTTCCCCGGCAACTACGTCTAGCACTAGGTAAAGCCCTGTTGATCACTCTGAACTTACAGTCAAAACTAGATCCACATAGGATTACCAGACACAGTCTTCCCTCCTCTTGGGGTTAAACAATATGGAGATGTGAAAGGCAGATTCTTTTTGAACCCTTTCTCAGACTGTCACTCTTAGAAATAGACTGAACTAGATCCCCAATAGGATCACCAGATACAGTCTTCTCTTCAGCTGTCCTCATTAGGAATTGTAAAGAAACTCTACTCCCAGAGATGAATGTATTCTCCGTGAATGGCATCTTTGAGTTTCTTCCAAATTCTCGAACTTTCCTGACTTGATCTATTCCTTGTGAATAGCTTGCCTTGAATTTCTCGGGGTTTGGGGACCCACGGGCTTCTTAAAAGCATCGGCCTCCTCTTGGGCATCGTACAAGGACCCACAGGCTTCCTAAAAGCAACCCCGCCTCCTCTTGGGCTTCGTACAAGGACCCTACGGCTTCTTAGAAGTATTCACAGCCTCCTCTTAGGCTTCGTATAATGATCTCTTCCTTCGGAAATGATAGTCTCCTCTTGGGCTTAGTACAAGGACCCGTCGGCTTCTTAAAAGTTTCCAGCCTCCTCTTGGGCTTCGTACAAATTGTCCCGACGACCTCCTAGAGGTATAGGAACAGAACTTAATCATCTGCATAGAACAGTCCTTTCAAGAGTCTACTACTGTTTCTCAAAGCATGGTACAAAAGATGAAACTCTGGACTCGGACAGTCTAACTTCCTTGAGTCTCAAAGACATTCTCAAGTGACCCCTTTGTTAAATAGGAAGGAAACCCGTAGACTCGGACAGTCTCAATACCCTTTGGATTTCCCGTTTCCTCAAAGAGAAGGAAATATCCCTGATCCTCAAATCAAATCCCTGAGTACAGTGTTGCTCATATAAGAACTGGTTTTCTCTTTAAAATCAGTATACTGGACCTGTCACTTAACTGAAACAGTTACCATAGCCTCCTCTTGGGCTTTGTTCAATGATTCTTCCCAGCGAAACAAACAACAGCCTCCATCTCAGGCTTTGTACGAGATACAAAAACTCTCTTGTTGAGTCAAATAGCCTCCATCTCGGGCTTTATACGAGATACCAAAAGACTCCCTCGTTGAGTCAAAAACCTTTTAGCCTCTCTCTCGGGCTTTGTACGAGACACATATTAGCCTCCTCTTAGGCTTTGTATAAGAAAACCACTGGTTGATCCAATCAACCTTTTAGCATCAAAGTTGTGCCTCGTTCACAGCACACAAACATCAATAACTCCTTTCCCCTTCATCTAATCGCTGTAAGCGGCAAGCCTCTGGATCATCTACATCCATGCCACTGTCCCTCTTTTAGCATGAGAAATTCCTAAGGAAATATAGCATTGCTCTACACTGAGTTAAAGTCTTCTCCTTTAGGTTAAAATCCCCTATAAAGTAAATTATGGCATTACTAGGATTCGCATATCCCGGTTAAAGTAATTCTCCTTTATAACCAGTCACCCAACAGTTATGACAGACAAACCCTTCTTTAGAGATGACAAATTCTCTCTAAAGTCGAGGTCCTTCAGCTTCACGTCTTGGGCTTTGAACAAGACACAAATAGACTTTTCAGCTTCACATCTTGGGCTTTGAACAAGATACAAACCGCCTTTCGCTTCACGTCTTGGGCTTTGAACAAGACACCAAAAACACCCATTTCCTCCCATAGAATAGGAGGAACTACGAACGCTCTGATTTCCCTGTTTCGGTAAACGGGAATACGTAGGCATAAGATCGAAAGAAAAGATCTTAGCGAGCACAATCAACAAAAAACCAAAATCCCATACTCTCACATACCTATCAAAAAGCATCAGTCCTAACATCCTAATCCTTGTTCCCCGCCAGAAACCTTCTGCCCAGATAAAAAGAAAGAAACCGTATTGGCGAAAATACAAATAACCAGTACAAAGCCCCCCCCCCCACATTGATAGCATTCGTAACCTAACAGACCACTGTTTAAACTCAGTATGCAAAGCAGGGTTAATTGGAGACATATATTTCCCTTCCTTATTCAGCTCACAATAGAATAAAAAATGAATCGATCTGTAGTTTAAGCTCAAACCGCAGAGAGCGACCAGCGCTTAAGAACCGCGTCCAAAATCGCTCGCTACAGAAAAATGGCGCCCACCGTGGGGCTTGGAAGTACCTTTCTTTCTATTTTCCTTGTGTAGAAACTACATAGTGGTAACTCAGCCGGGGAGCCATTTCTGTCAGGAACTTAGGATTCTTAGCTTTATAAGTCTAGGATGTTTAGGACAAATATATATACTGCTTTTCCTAATTGAATATGTGTTTATTTTTCTGCTACTGGGAATGCGTGTGATGCCGCATGTGGTGAGATTGAGTATACACTTAAGATAAGTGATGGCGACGGGGTCGACCATCAACCTCAGTGGAGGCATCCTAATGTAACCATTCTCTCACCTAGACAATGGGTCGGTTGTGATGCCTGAGAAGCTGAGGAACCAAACCCTTTCGTAGTGCAGAAACTATCGGAAATAGTTGTTACGCGATACTACCCTCATTTGAGGCTGGTGATCTATTCTCGGTGAATGGAACTTACTCTAAGATTGCTCTACAACTCGCTGGCGATCCGCTTGTTGTTTTGCTTTCCTGGGAGGAGCTGATGATAATGAGTACAGGTACAAAAATCACCTTAGTATAAACCTTTGGGGATGGGTAGAGCCTTGACTTCATGACAACGACCCTTTGACCCCATGTTTTTTCTATGTTTTTGTGTGCTGCATTCATGCATTCATTTAATAAAACATTAAAACATTCAAAAAAAACTTCTCTTCTAGTCTCTCTGTTTTTCAAAATAAACTAAGAATATGATTGCAAATATCAGAGAAGAGGATTACGCTAATGGATTTCGGTAGAAGGAGAACTCATAAGTACATCTTCAAGGTTCCAAAACTTGAGGATTTGATAAGGTTAGCGAGGATGATCACTAACCCTGAGGCTTTCAGAGCCAAGTACGGAGGTCTGCTACCACTGTTAAGAGTCCATGTGATTGAGGGAATCATGGACGCGCTCATTCAGTTTTACGATCCGGTTTATCACTGTTTCACATTCCCGAATTACCAGCTAGCACCAACGCTGGAGGAGTATTCTCATCTGATCGATCTACACATTACAGATCGAGCTCCATTTTCTGGACTAGAAGAAATTCCAAAGAATCAGACCATTGCAAGAGCAATTCATTTGGACGAGTCTGAGGTCAGGACTCACATGACCGCTAAGGGTGGCATCCAAGGTTTGCCAGCCCAGTTCTTGACAAAGAAAGCCCTGTACTTTGCCAGTATAGGGAATGTGACTGCTTCTGAAAGCATCTTTGTCTTACTCACCTATGGGTTATTTTTGTTCCCCAACATTAATAATTTCGTTGATATTAACACCATTAAGGTGTTTCTCATTGGAAATTATGTACCGACTTTGCTCGTAGATGCGTATCATTCTGTACACTTGGGGAATTTGTACAGCGGGGGAGAGATCACATGTTGTGTACCTCTGCTTTATAAATGGTTTATCTCTCACTTGCCCAAGTTTGCTGCTTTTTGGGATTGTAAGAGTGCCTTACGTTGGTCGCAGAAGATCATGTCTCTTACCAACTCTGATATAGATTGGTGTAATAGGATTTATGATGGAATCAGAATCATTGATCGTTGTGGAAACTTCCCCAATGTACCCCTTATAGGAACTAAAGGAGGAATCAACTACCATCCGGTATTGGTTCGTCGTCAATTTGGATACCCGATGAGACACATCCCACTGGGTGTTCATCTGGAAGGTCTTTTCTTCAAGAAAGGTGAAAACGACAGAGCACTAAAGATGGAAATAGTGCACGCCTGGAAGCATGTTCATAAGAAAGGACGAGAGTCTCTGGGAAAACCGGATTGTGTCTTGGTGGAGCCTTATCTCCATTGGGTACAAACTAGAGCTCTCAAGCTAAAGATGCCTTATCCTCGTTACGGAATTCTTCCGCCGAGGGAATCTGTCATGTACTTCATGACGAAAACTGAAAAGCTTCAGGTTACTCTCAACAAAGTTCAACGGGAAAGAAGGTCTTAGAAGAACAAGTACCGCACCCTCGACGTAGAGTGCACCAAAATACAGCAATTACTGAAAGAAAAAGATGCTCTGATTGAAATTTTGGAGCAACATGCTGTAGAGAATCAAGATGACCAAAGGAATTTGCTCGCTCCTTTCACTTGGCAAAGGAATGACAACCCGACAACGGCCCAAGAGCCCCGGTCAAAGAAAAGTAAGATACCAGAATCAGCACCCGATTTCTCTTCAGAGAGGACTCGGGACCCATTAGTTTAGGTTTCTGTTTCTGCACCTTGTAATCTACTGTATTTCCATTTCTGTAATCCTTTGAAATTCAATAAAAAGGGGTTTCCCCACTGTTTGATATTTGCAATCTAATTGTCGAAGTTTATTTTGATTAAACCAAAAAAATAATTAATATAATCATTGCATTCATCATTCTCACGTCACGTATTCTTCTTCCCTACGAATCTCACGTTTGTGTCTCGGTTCTAGAGTCAAACTGTCTCATTCGTACAATACTCGGGCCAATCGTCAGAAAAAGATGGATGATCTTGAGGAAGAAAACAGAGAGTTGAAAGAAGAAATCGACGCTCTGAGAGAGGATTTGAGAAAGCTTCGTAACGACATGGAAGCCATGGCAGAAGCTCAGCTACAAAGAACTGTGATCTCAGAGATCACCTCAATGGCCATAGTGGAGAAGAATGATCCTAGGTATCAGATGCCGAAAGATCGTCCCTGGGGCATGCCTGTCAACTATATCCCGGGAGGGTATGTTCCGCCGATCACTGAAGATCGGGGAATCTCAACAGAAGCCGCTGGGCCTGAAGGTTACAAACTTCGGGAAAGCGAAGATGTCAGGGGCATACTGAAGACTCCTGAAGGTTAAAAACTTCGGGAAACGCCAAGATTCGCTACCGTAGTCACGGTACCACCCCCTGTGGTGCACACTGTCCCGGAAGGACAGATTCCACCAATACCTGCTGGTAAAAAGGAAACTATGTTTGACCGAATGGATGAATTCCAGGAGCAGTTCCTGGAAATGCAGAAGGAGCTGCAAGCCATTCGCGGTCAGGATTTATTTGGAAAGGACGCCGCAGACCTCTGCTTGGTCCCCAATATGAAAGTCCCGCACAAGTTCCAAGTGCCCGACTTTGAAAAATACAAGGGTAACTCTTGCCCTCAAAGCCATCTGGTGATGTACGCTCGGCGGATGTCAGCTCAGACGGAGAATCAGGACCTGCTGATTCACTACTTTCAGGATAGTTTAACCGGTGCCGTATTAAAATGGTACATGGGTTTAAACCGTGCCACGATTAGCACATTCAGAGATCTTGGCACTGCCTTCGTCCAACAATACAAATACAATTTGGACATGGCACCCGACAGAGATCAACTCAGATCGATGTCGCAAAAGGACAAGGAAACCTTTAAGGAGTATGCTCAAAGGTGGCGTGAAATTGCCGCTCAAATTTGTCCACCTCTTGAGGAAAAAGAGATGACAAAGATCTTCTTAAAAACCTTAAGCTCATTTTACTATAACCGAATGGTTGCCAGCGCACCCAGTGATTTCACCGAAATGGTCGGCATGAGCGGTACTAAAAAATACGGTAGTGCTCTCCCTAAGAAAAAAGAGCGAGATATTGGGAATATCTCTCTCGGAAAGCAAAGGCGACGTTATCAACCGGTAGCAGCTGTGACTCCTGCTATCAGCCCTGCGCCTATTCCTACATATCAACCTCAGGTTGCGCAGAGCCAACCTGATCAGCAAAGGGCACAACAGCCTCTTCAGCAGGCTCGTCCTCCATATAACAACAACCGTGCAACACAGCCACCAGGGTTTGATCCTATACCCATGTCGTACGCAGAGTTGTTTCCATTACTGTTAGCTAAGGGGCACATTCAGACTAAATTTCCTCTTACAGTACCGGAAAATCCGCCTTTCTGGTTTAAAGTGGATCA
This sequence comes from Lathyrus tuberosus, assembly GCA_022829125.1. Classification (NCBI taxonomy): domain Eukaryota; kingdom Viridiplantae; phylum Streptophyta; class Magnoliopsida; order Fabales; family Fabaceae; genus Lathyrus; species Lathyrus tuberosus. Next base: position 970,989 of record JALAZF010000504.1, read on the forward strand.
AACTTGCCCTTATCATCAAGGAGGACCAGGGCATAACATAGAGACTTGTCTCAGTTTCAAGTCTGACGTGCAAAAGCTTGTTAGGAGCGGGGTCTTATCCTTCAAGGATATAAATCCTAATGTTCTTGCGAACCCGCTGCCTCAACATGACAAGGCTGCATTCAATTTGATAGAAGGAGAGACTAACAACGTCTATCAAATTCACGATGTACTCTTGTTGAAAACCAATCTGGTCAAGATGCATTGTAGACAGAGTGGATATGGCCATGTGCCACCTCATAACTATCACCAGTGTGATATCTGCTCTAAAAGTAACCAGGGATGTTCTGTAGTGCAATCAGCTCTACAGGAACAGATGGATCTCAGATGGATCCAAGAGTACCGAGTTCGTGGAGTTAACATGGTCTACACGAATTCTAACATCATTCAGAACCACGATATCCGTGCAATGAATGTCAACTTGGTGGCAATGCACTCAAGGCAAAGCCAGTATCATAATCTGCCGCGTCACGATTACAATTCCTGTCTGACTTGCTCGGTAAACAAGCAGGGATGCTCTTTCATACAGGAGGCCCTCCAGCGTCAGATGGATCTTGGATGGATCCAGGACTACCATGATAGGAATCCCTATCAGATCAACATGATTCAAATCTTTGATATTCGTCTGATGAATACCAGCCTGGTAGAGTTACATGCTGAGCAGGTCCGACTCGGATTCTTAGTATCACACGACTATCAAAGCTGTAAAGCAGGTTGCGAAAACGATCAGGGTTGTACCCTTGTCCAGGAGGCACTTCAGCACTTGTTAAATCATTGGTGGATGCCAATCTACATGGATGAAGATACTCAGCAAATTAGTATCAGTAACAGGAATCCTACTCGGCGTCAAAGTCAGGATGTCCGATCAGTGGAAGGTAACCTAGTGAGGTTACATTGTATTCAAAGTGGGCGTGGCCAGGTGCCACCACACAATTACGACCGTTGTAGCGTCTGTTCGGAAAGTAACCAAGGGTGTTACCTTGTGAGAGCAGCTCTTCAGGGTCAGGTGGATCGTGGAGAAATTCGTCCATATCCGGGTTCTGGACCCATCAACTGGACGTCGAACTACCTTGCCGATCAAGTTGAGGATGTTGTCACCATCTCTGGTCATCACCATACCAGGGATGTTTTTGCCATCATCCCTCTACTTGACGAATCTAGAGCTCCCAACCGAGAACGGATCGAGATTACTTACAATGGTCAGAAAAATCAGAAGGCTCCTGTAGTTATCTATCTACCGGGACCACTACCATATGAATCAACTAAGGCTATCCCTTACAAATACGGTGCAACAATAGTCAAAAATGGAAATGAAATTCCATTACCCTCCGTCGTGAATATTGCAGACATCAGTCGAGTAACACGGAGTGGTAGAATCTTCAACCGAGGAGTTGGAGAATCTAACAAGGAAAAGGAACTTCAGACAGAAGCTCCCAATCCATCAGTCGGTCAATCCAGTAATCCCGACCTTTCAAAAAATGATGATGAGATACTGAAGCTCATCCAAAGGAGTGAATACAACATTGTCGATCAACTGTTACAAACTCCTTCAAAGATCTCTGTGTTATCACTGTTGCTCAGTTCAGAGGCCCACAGGGAGGCTCTATAGAAAGTCTTGGAGCAAGCCTTTGTGGAACAAGATGTAACAATCAGACAGTTCGATAGCATTGTCTCTAACATCACTTCCTGCAATAATTTGGGATTTAGTGATGAAGAATTACCCGAAGAGGGTCACCGTCATAACATGGCGCTCAATATCACAGTTAACTGCCAGGACGATGCTTTAGCCAGCGTACTGGTAGACACAGGGTCAGCCCTGAATGTTATGCCGAAGTCCACTTTGATGCAATTATCATTCAAAGGCCCTCCGATGAGAGTCAGCGAGGTCGTCGTCAAAGCATTTGACGGATCCAGAAAAGCGGTTATCGGTGAAGTTGATCTTCCCATAACTATCGGTCCTCATACTTTCCAAGTCACTTTCCTGGTCATGGACATCCGGGCAACGTACAGTTGTTTATTAGGAAGACCTTGGATACATCAGGCTGGAGCGGTTACTTCAACCCTCCACCAAAAGCTAAAGTTCGTCAAGAACGATCAACTTATCACAGTCTGTGGGGAACAAGCCTTTCTCGTGAGTAACTTGTCATCATCTACTGGTATAGAACCCGAGGAGGTTATTGGAACGCAGTTCCAATCATTATCGGTGAGCAAGGAAAATCAGTTCAAAGAAGGAACTTCGATTTCTTCATACAACGATGCTATTAAAGCGGTCGAGAGTACCGATACAACCGGATGGGGACAGCTTGTCATTCCTACTGACAATAAAACAAAGAAGGGTCTTGGTTTTTCTGCAACCTGTACCCAGACAGCTGCCAATGATGAAAGTCTTCATCCCCTTCAAAACTTCTTCCACAGTGGAGGTTTCCTTCACCCAGTGACTCAAGCAGTTCATACTATCAATGAGGAAGATCCCTCTGACACAGATGAAGAATGGAAGTCCTATCTTAATAAGGACGGTTATATGTCTCAGGAAGAGGTGTCTATGCCATTTTGCTATCCCGCACAGAGTCCGAGGTTTATACCAAGGTCAGATGTCGAAATGATATACGGGGATTGTGATCCGGAAGGATGTCGTGCTCCGCCCAATTCATTAGAAGAGGACACTCCGATGAAAGACAATTTTGACTACACCTACTATGGCCCAATGGATGGCCTGCCAATGTGGCAGCCTTACCCAGGAAACTTGGGGCAAGAAAGTCAGCCGAGTAATGAAACTCAGCTGAGCATCATTGAACAGAATACCTGTGTCCCCACCATGTCATGGGATCAACACTCAGGTCATCCTGAAGCCACTCAACATGGAGATGAATTCGTAACGTTCGCAGGACTTGAATTCATCAACTATGCTTTTCCCGAGGTCAACGTCATCGAAAGAGATGACTCCTCCAGTTCGAAAGAAGTGTGGGACACTCTGGGAGAGCCAAGTGGAAAATACGACTTCATGGTCAAATACACCGCTCCCGAAAGCTCTCGTATCAGGCTCGAAGATATCCAGCCAACTGGATGGGGAGATACAGCTGAGAGCACAAATGCTATACAAAATACAACTGAGGAATTCTCCTACGACAACTCTGCCTGGGAGACAGATTCCAACGATCCTGCTCCATCAGAAATCAGCGTTATTTCTGAAGACAAATCGAGGAAGGTGCCAGACTTTGTGATTCACCGAGGAGTTCGCCGCCAATGGGTTGCTGTCGAGGTTCCAAAGGTCGTTCATCAGTCAAAGTAATTGCCGTCTTTTAACCTTTCACCCTGCCCAGGTGAAACAGATGTTTTGATAGGGCTCGCTTTCTGTAAATTTCCCTCTTCGTTTTGCCCAAAGCGACAGAGTTTTGTTTTATAGGGCTGTAGTTTCAAGAATTGACTTGTTCATTAATAAAATAACGTCGTTCTGTAATTTCCGCATTATTTGCTGTTTTCTCTTTTTGCTTTTTCAAAAAATGGTAATCCTAAAAAACAATTCAAAAATAAAAACAAGCAGTAAAATAAAACACTGCACACACTTGCATTTTCTCTATCTCTTCTAAACACGAATCATCACGTCATGCAGATTGCTTGTTTTACACCCCATTGAAACATACGATCTGATGCCTTCTCCCGACTTTGAGATCCTGGTATTTGGGGCTGAAGAAGAAGATGACAACGAAATTCCAGAAGAGATCTCCCGATTACTCAGACAAGAGGAAAGGTCCATTGAACCTCACAAAGAACCGTTGGAAATGTTAAACTTGGGTTCAGAAAAAGAAAGAAAAGAAATCAGGATTGGGGCACTGCTCAGTCCACCTGCCAGAGAGGGTTTGATAAAGCTTCTCAGAGAATTTCCCGATGTATTCGCTTGGTCCTATCAGGATATGCCAGGGTTGGATACCAGCATCGTGGAACATCACTTACCATTAAGATTGGAATATCCGCCCGTAAAGTAAAGGTTGAGACGCACTCACCCGGACATGGCCATCAAAATCAAAGAGGAGGTGCAGAATCAGATCGACGTGGGTGTCCTCGCTACATCTGAATATCCTCAATGGTTAGCCAACATCGTACCCGTTCCCAAAAAGGACGGATAGGTCAGAATGTGTGTTGATTACAGAGATCTGAACAAGGCAAGTCCAAAGGACGACTTTCCTTTACCACACATTGACATGCTGGTAGACAGCACAGCAAAGTTCAAAATTTTCTCCTTCATGGATGGATTCTCGGGCTATAACCAGATCAAAATGGCCCTGAAAGACATGGAGAAAACTTCGTTCATCACCCCATGGGGTACCTTTTGTTACAAGGTAATGCCGTTCGGTTTGAAGAACGCCGGGGCAACCTATCAAAGGGCCATGACTACTCTGTTTCATGACATGATACACAAAGAGATAGAGGTATATGTCGATGACATGATTGCAAAATCTAAGACAGAAGAGGAGCATGTGACCCACCTGTCAAAACTATTCGAACGTTTAAGAAAATTCAAGCTCCGCTTGAATCCCAATAAGTGCACCTTCGGTGTCCGTTCAGGGAAACTCCTAGGGTTCATCGTCAGCCAGAAAGGAATTGAGGTTGATCCTGACAAGGTCAAGGCCATTCAAGAAATGCCTTCTCTGAAAACTGAAAAGCAAGTCAGAGGATTCCTGGGACGTTTGAACTACATCTCCAGATTCACATTCCTCATGATCGCGACCTGCTCCCCGATCTTCAAACTTCTCAAGAAGATACCATCATTTCTCACTGATTCGCGAGGCAAATGGACTCCGAATTATGATGGCCCCTATGTGGTCATGAAATCTTTCTCAGGCGGCGCCTTGAGACTTGCAACTATGGACGGAGAGGAATTTTCCTACCCCACGAATATTGACGTAGTCAAGAAATACTTCGCCTAAACTAAAAAAAAAAACGTCTCGGTGGATTGAAAACTCGAAAGGGCGGTCCAGGCAAAAATTAGAGACATGAAAAAATCATCCCGGTGGATTGGAAACATCAAAGTACAATCCAGGCAAAAATTAGGGATAATGGCAAGTAACTATGTTCAACAGAGGCAAGTCCCTCAACAGCAGTTACATCATCCATCGGAGGAAAACTCCAGTCAAGGTCATCTTCGACAGAAGCTCAGGATGTCCCGAATTCAAAGTTGGTAGAAGGATAGTGGTCGTTATGTTTCAACGTAGCCCTTTTCCTTGTAAATTACCATTTTCAAACTCTGTAAATACTCAATGGAATCACGCGTTTGGCTGATCTCCATCTTATCAATAAAATTTGAGTCCTTGTACTTTTGTTTGTAATTCTTATTTGTTTTAGCTTTACAGAACGACATTTTAACATGATCAACGATTCTTGAAATAAAACAAAAATGAATTTACTTGTTAAAACTTTTTCTGCTTTTAAAATAAAGACGGCAATTTCTTTTGACTGTTGAACATCAGAAGAACACCGGTCGCTTCTCCAGAAGTAATCGAACCTCAAAGTACAGAATCAAAGTACTCCTTCTACGCCAGTGCGCCTGAATGAAGGATCAACAGTGTCGGATGCAACTATTCCATCTGACATCTTCGGCCGAGTTCTCATATCCTAAGCCCGACCCACGGTAGCTCCCAACAGGGACTATTTCTCCTAAGCAAGGTGAAATTGCTATCTTGAACCAGCGATATTTTCACACGCCCCGCGATGGCCGAGTATCCAGTCATGTTCATCTTTTAGTTTGTATGTCGCGTCAGTTTTGTCCGCATATGCATACATACATCATGCATTATTGATTTGCATTCACATTCATATTGCATCGCTATCTCTCTAGTCGATCGTGTCCCCTAGTGATAAAAGTCCTCTCAATCGAGTTGTCAGCCTTTTCCTCATCAGGAAGTATTGCGTCTGGACAATCTCTCTCCCGTTTATCTCTGGATTAGAGACGGTCCTTGACCACTTTGATAACTTGAACCTCTGAGAAACAAAATAAACTTTCAACAAATATCACTCTTCGCCATTGAAGATGATACCCTTGCTTTCCCGGATTAAGGAAAATCCCCAGAGAAAGCCTCTTAATCGGAGATTCGGCAGTACGGCAGTTTTTCTCCGAAAAACCCACCGATGAAAAGGTCATCGGTGTAACACCCCATTTCTTCCCGGCAATTATATTGAAAATCAGAGTAGTAAAATTCAATCAACAAGTACACAAATAGGATGCCACATTTTACAACTTTAAAAACTTATTCATTTAAATCAAATCGTACATCAATACATAACACTTTTAATTCGAATGAAACTATAACAACAACCTTTACAACCACGCAGCGGATTCTCAAACATTTAACTTTTACATGGTATAACATTTGTTCAACTTAAACAACTTAGTAACAACATATTTTCATGGAAACAATTTAAAACAACTTTAAAATAAGCCACAAAGTATTCTTCGGCAATTCTACTTAAAAATTCAGCATGTAAACAAATAAGCAAATAAGACACGCGTCATCCCCCCGAGTGCTACGTATCAGAGCGACATCACCGACTCAACTAATGAAGATAAACGACCTTCATCTTTGCTAACCTGCACGTTACCAACATAGGGGTAACATTCAAACAGAAGGGGTGAGATATCGAATAATATAAACAAGAATATGATAATCAATACGTTAGAAAGAATCATACAATTTTCATTACTATCCAACAACAACATCTTACAAATCACCCACAACTTACTAACATACTTTATCAACCTATTACACATATTAACATTTACGACATAATTACTAAAATCAACCTAATCAACATAACCAACTTCAACTCTAAAATGAACGTAAACACCTTCATCAACTTCAACAAATATACTCAACATATTCAACTTCTTCAACATCAACATAATCGACTTCATCAACTTAAACAACGCAAACAACTTTATCAACTTAAGCAACATGAACAACTTTATCAACTTAAGCAACATGAACAACTTTATCAACTTGGACAACATAAACAACTTACTCAACTTCAACAAACACAATCAACACAAACAACATAAATAATGCGACACAGGATGCGACTCGACTATGCATATGCATGTGGTACCATCGGAGTAAAACTCCCAACTTAAAATATACCAGGTTATCGAGGTATCTGCAAGGCATAAGCCTTCAACTTAGTAATTTTGCCAATCCAGACCAACGTGGTGAGCATCAGCTCCAACTTAAAAATTGCCAATCCAGGTCAACTTAATAATGCTATGCTATGATGCAACGACTCAACACAAAACAACAACCAACTCCGAACAACATATAACAAACCACATAACAACTTTAATTCAACACGATTCAACTTTGGCCATAGGCCTACAACTTATATACATCAACGTTGGTCATACGACCTACAACTTTAACATCAACATTGGTCCTTCGACCTACGACTTAAAAATGCCCATAAACCGGGACAAATCGACTTATTTAACTGTATCTACAAATCAACATATTCGACATAATTTTCAACAATATATTCTCCCATTAGGCTACAAACAACCGCGACAATCATACAATATTTCATCATAAGTATTCACATCATGTAACAACACACAAGCTATACGTTATATAATAAAAGCATATCGCACGATAACACATCAATCGCACACATTCACGACAGTAAAAATCAACACAACGATACTGTTTCAATTTTCTGCTATAATTGAACCAGATACAGACCTCAAAACCATTTTTCCTAGAAATAACATCTCGTTAGCTTTCCAACGCTTCGAACGGGGGTCAAAACCGACTTACGGATCAAAAGATATGAATTTTCCAAACTTTCCGAAACCAGAATTTTTCTGCATAACAGCCCTACGAGATTTTGCATTTTCGTCCGAAAATCCGACCGATTCAATTATTTTCTTCGAAACAAACACATACTCATTCATACCAAACATATAGTAGTGATTTGGAATCATCAAACGTGAATTCTACGACTTTCGATTTCAATCCGAATCTTAAACCCTCAAATCTCCAAAAATGCAAAAACTTACAAAATAAACCAAATTCGATAAAACAAGCATACTCGATCACGGCCTAACATTACTGACACAACTACGCAATCTATTCTGACTTTTGTCCGTGAAAACATCGATTTCTATTCATTCCTACGATTTCAACCTAAAATGAAAACTAGGAGAAAATCACCAAAATTCATCCATATAGTTCAACACATAAAACCAACACAATTCGTCATAAAATCAACACAGTAGACAAATTATACGATCCCAATCCTACGTAACAATCATCATAACCCGGTTATAAAATTCGAACCTCACCCTTACCTTAAATTGATGGCCGCTCGAATTTCCGATCGACTTTTCCGACTTGGCTCCGACGGCAATTCTCTCGTATCCCTCTTTCTCCAACTTTGGTGCCTCCAAACCCTCGTTCAACTTTTCTCCGTAACTTCCACGTCCTTCTCCTATTATTCCTCTACTCATACAAAACCTAACTTCCTCTTTTTATATTTCTTTTTATTATAATTATTATTATAATTATAATCTCAATTTGGGCCTACTAATTAACACCTCACCGATTACTACCACCAACGCAACGACTAAGTCCACTTAAATAAAATACTCTTATAATTCCAAAATATTAATTCTAATATTATTTCTCTCTACTAAATCGACTATTTACCGACTATCAAATAAATCGTCCAAACCACCAAATCAACATATTTAACCGTAGACGGAAAATAATGTTCAATATTATTTTTCCACAACTTAAATCAACTTGATTAATTAATCCAACTCGGACCAACTTAGAAACAGCACCATAATATTCCGATATTCCGGAATCAACTTAAATCAACACAAATATCACAAACCAACGCAAATCGACACAAATATTCAAATCAACGCGAATCAACACAACATACTACAATTATATTTAATTAAATACTTAATTAAATAAACGGGCGTTACAACTCTCCCCCACTTAGAACATTTTCGTCCTCGAAAATTCATCTGATACAACTACTCCAACTATGTGATTCCATCCGACTAATCAACTCTCATCTCCGAAGGCAACCCACGTATAATACAAATAATTCATAACATCAACGACGAAAACAACCTGAATACTACTCATGCAACACACTTTACAACTTAACATCATAACATAAAGAGTAACCAACTTAAGAATTCGCCTGTTTTAGAACTAGAACGCAACAACATAAGAACACACAACTTAACCACGACATCAATACAACCAAACTACCAACATCGTTGTCACTCACACATGAACAACGACACCATGCCACGCGTTCGCTGCGCACTCTGATTACTTGCAAAGTATCAAGACTACTCAGTTTAACTCCAACTTCTAATCACCAAACCAACATAACAACGAATTTCGACTTAATTCTTCGGAATTTCGTTCCAACAGGTATTCTACACTCTCGTAGTTACCGAGTACTTCAACTTAGATCCGTAAGACAACACCTCTGAACGTTCAACATAATTACAACGGCGACTACTTCCAAATCTTGGATAATATATACATGTACTTCCACAAATTTCCCGATTATCATCAAACATAAACTACAACTTTACCATCTCCTATTTACACGTTCCTCAAAAATCATCTTAAACACGCAACATCATTACAACAACATAGGGTACCTGTGTACAATTAACTTCCACCAGATAAATCATCTTTTCCTTTCCAACTAATCCAACAAACCAAATTATCGACTTTTACTCATACTGACACAATTCTTCATAAATTCTTATCCGAATTAACACAACCAAGTAACTTATCTTTACCAACCAAAAGTTCCACTTTTACAATTCAACTTATAACTTCACTTCTTTTTCTACTTGCAACTCAAATCTCAAATTACCCAGAACTCAATTGCGAATTTCCATACTACTCATCAATTAAATCGCTACCTCATGCCATCATCCTTAAATTCAACTAATATGCTCATATATGAATCTATATCGACAAAATAAACAATCCACAAGCACTTGGCTTGACTTCAACCAATTCAACGTACGTACTATACTAGTTGGCACGACACATCTATCCATCAATTATGATTCCGTCTACTATCAACAAGAGATTAAGGGTGATCAGTTCCTCAATTTGTCAATAGACAGCCGGCAACCATAACAGTGGCATAAATCATCATTACCCAACACAATAGCGTACTACAACTTGTGCCCAAAGTCCGTAAGCACAATGCTCCGCCAACTCTCTAAGGCTTATCAACGTCTTCTTAGTTTCCTTAATTTCAACTTCGTCAATTATACCAAAGCGTCCAAAATCCAATACATAATCTCTTATACATGCTCTTAGCACAACACAATTATTAAATATCTTTCCAACACCGGAATCGCTACTACTTCAAGTACTATCCAACTCGGCTCGCTCCAATTACAACTCTTATCCAAGTTAAACATTTTTAACGTTGCAAATCAACCATCCGTCTTTTTCTCAACATTACTATCACATGACATCATCACTTATTTCTCCTTATTCAACATAAATTGCATCTCGATGCTTTCTCAGATACCGTCACATCCTTATAATTACCAACATATTATTCTTATTAAAATTTCACACTCGGCTTCATCCTTCCAAATTTTTCAGCAGTAGTCGCTCAACTTCAACCACAGATATCTCTTTTGATACAGACCTCTCAATCACAAAATCATATTCTAAAATGAATATAATTTCGTAAAGATTCCAGAACTTCAAGAATCGCTTGAATCCGAGTTACGAGTAAAAAGTTATCATCCTTACAACGGGACTGGTTCAGAATTTCCATATGCAGAATTTTCCAAAAGTCAGCATCAGACCCAAATATTAAAACGCACTTTTCTCCCTCTTCACAAACTTCCTGAAGACAAATCGTATATGCAAACTGTAGGGAATTTCGTAAGCTTTCCAAAAAGTCCAGAACCGCTTCAATCGGAATCACGAGTAAAACGTTATGCCTCTTTTACCGACAGCTGCTCCAAAATTGCAAAAATCAGAATTTGAGATAGATGAACATAAGTTCCATCTCTCTCCCGCTTGCTCCAAAATCTACCAACAATCCTTTCTTTTCATCCAACTCTAAAATTACTCGACTTTAATCCGACTATACTCAAGGCATATTAATTTACCGACTTGATCCATCAACTTATCATTTCCATCGGAATACTCCCTTATTCTCCATCAATTCCTCATCCATATTCCACACACTTCTCAAACTCGACCGATACGAATTCATGAGTCTAAACTCTCGCCGATCCGCAACAACATCGCTTCAACAACATTTGCACTCTTGCAATTAACATCACCTTGAACCAACTTCTACATACCAACAACACGTCCGGGAGACAAGCTTCTCCCCCCACTTAATCCAAACCAACACCTGCAGACAACGACCAGAAACTAACAAACAAGCACCGACAGTGTTTCTCACACATGTCGAGTACTAAGGAATAAACGACATTAGACAACATTGGCCGGACGGACCGACCTGCTCTGATACCACTAATGTAACACCCCATTTCTTCCCGGCAATTATATTGAAAATCAGAGTAGTAAAATTCAATCAACAAGTACACAAATAGGATGCCACATTTTACAACTTTAAAAACTTATTCATTTAAATCAAATCGTACATCGATACATAACACTTTTAATTCGAATGAAACTATAACAACAACCTTTACAACCACGCAGCGGATTCTCAAACATTTAACTTTTACATGGTATAACATTTGTTCAACTTAAACAACTTAGTAACAACATATTTTCATGGAAACAATTTAAAACAACTTTAAAATAAGCCACAAAGTATTCTTCGGCAATTCTACTTAAAAATTCAGCATGTAAACAAATAAGCAAATAAGACACGCGTCATCCCCCCGAGTGCTACGTATCAGAGCGACATCACCGACTCAACTAATGAAGATAAACGACCTTCATCTTTGCTAACCTGCACGTTACCAACATAGGGGTAACATTCAAACAGAAGGGGTGAGATATCGAATAATATAAACAAGAATATGATAATCAATACGTTAGAAAGAATCATACAATTTTCATTACTATCCAACAACAACATCTTACAAATCACCCACAACTTACTAACATACTTTATCAACCTATTACACATATTAACATTTACGACATAATTACTAAAATCAACCTAATCAACATAACCAACTTCAACTCTAAAATGAACGTAAACACCTTCATCAACTTCAACAAATATACTCAACATATTCAACTTCTTCAACATCAACATAATCGACTTCATCAACTTAAACAACGCAAACAACTTTATCAACTTAAGCAACATGAACAACTTTATCAACTTAAGCAACATGAACAACTTTATCAACTTGGACAACATAAACAACTTACTCAACTTCAACAAACACAATCAACACAAACAACATAAATAATGCGACACAGGATGCGACTCGACTATGCATATGCATGTGGTACCATCGGAGTAAAACTCCCAACTTAAAATATACCAGGTTATCGAGGTATCTGCAAGGCATAAGCCTTCAACTTAGTAATTTTGCCAATCCAGACCAACGTGGTGAGCATCAGCTCCAACTTAAAAATTGCCAATCCAGGTCAACTTAATAATGCTATGCTATGATGCAACGACTCAACACAAAACAACAACCAACTCCGAACAACATATAACAAACCACATAACAACTTTAATTCAACACGATTCAACTTTGGCCATAGGCCTACAACTTATATACATCAACGTTGGTCATACGACCTACAACTTTAACATCAACATTGGTCCTTCGACCTACGACTTAAAAATGCCCATAAACCGGGACAAATCGACTTATTTAACTGTATCTACAAATCAACATATTCGACATAATTTTCAACAATATATTCTCCCATTAGGCCACAAACAACCGTGACAATCATACAACATTTCATCATAAGTATTCACATCATGTAACAGCACACAAGCTATACGTTATATAATAAAAGCATACCGCACGATAACACATCAATCGCACACATTCACGACAGTAAAAATCAACACAACGATACGGTTTCAATTTTCTGCTATAATTGAACGAGATACAGACCTCAAAACCATTTTTCCTAGAAATAACATCTCGTTAGCTTTCCAACGCTTCGAACGGGGGTCAAAACCGACTTACGGATCAAAAGATATGAATTTTCCAAACTTTCCGAAACCAGAATTTTTCTGCATAACAGCCCTACGGGATTTTGCATTTTCGTCCGAAAATCCGACCGATTCAATTATTTTCTTCGAAACAAACACATATTCATTCATACCAAACATATAGTAGTGATTTGGAACCATCAAACGTGAATTCTACGACTTTCAATTTCAATCCGAATCTTAAACCCTCAAATCTCCAAAAATGCAAAAACTTACAAAATAAACCAAATTCGATAAAACAAGCATACTCGATCACGGCCTAACATTACTGACACAACTACGCAATCTATTCTGACTTTTGTCCGTGAAAACATCGATTTCTATTCATTCCTACGATTTCAACCTAAAATGAAAACTAGGAGAAAATCACCAAAATTCATCCATATAGTTCAACACATAAAACCAACACAATTCGTCATAAAATCAACACAGTAGACAAATTATACGATCCCAATCCTACGTAACAATCATCATAACCCGGTTATAAAATTCGAACCCCGCCCTTACCTTAAATTGATGGCCGCTCGAATTTCCGATCGACTTTTCCGACTTGGCTCTGACGGCAATTCTCCCGTATCCCTCTTTCTCCAACTTTGGTGCCTCCAAACCCTCGTTCAACTTTTCTCCGTAACTTCCACGTCCTTCTCCTATTATTCCTCTACTCATACAAAACCTAACTTCCTCTTTTTATATTTCTTTTTATTATAATTATTATTATAATTATAATCTCAATTTGGGCCTACTAATTAACACCTCACCGATTACTACCACCAACGCAACGACTAAGCCCACTTAAATGAAATACTCTTATAATTCCAAAATATTAATTCTAATATTATTTCTCTCTACTAAATCGACTATTTACCGACTATCAAATAAATCGTCCAAACCACCAAATCAACATATTTAACCGTAGACGGAAAATAATGTTCAATATTATTTTTCCACAACTTAAATCAACTTGATTAATTAATCCAACTCGAACCAACTTAGAAACATCACCATAATATTTCGATATTCCGGAATCAACTTAAATCAACACAAATATCACAAACCAACGCAAATCGACACAAATATTCAAATCAACGCGAATCAACACAACATACTACAATTATATTTAATTAAATACTTAATTAAATAAACGGGCGTTACAATCGGCACCTCAAAATTGGATCCCATCATATGGCATTTCTCCGAAAAGATCCCGAGAAAAGTATGATGTAAGCCCCCAAACGAAAACAGTCTCTCAAGAGACTCGCTTTCCCCAGTAGAATCGACAAATGGCGTCTCCAAAACAGAGAAGTTTGGGTACCTCTACAATTCAGACGAATGGGTTCCCCAGCAAGTCTGACATCAAAACTTTTTCCACTCAAATGGCATCTCCCCAGGAAAATTCGGCGAGAAGTTTGAAGGAAAACCGCTACTAATAGCGTTCCTTGTCAAGAAAGTTTATTGACAAAAGAAACTGAGACCATGTCCTTGGTAGGAAACCAGGATCGAGGGGAAGTTTATATCAGAAACTGAGACCAGTTCCTTGGTAGGAAACCAGGATCGAGGGGAAGTTGACAAGAGAAACTGAGACCAGTTCCTTGGTAGGAAACCAGGATCGAGGGGAAGTTTATTTCAGCAACTAAGACCAGGTCCTTGGTAGGAAACCGGGATCGAGGGGAAATTTATTTCAGTAACTAAGACCAGTTCCTTGGTAGGAAACCAGGATCGAGGGGAATTTTAAATCAGAAACTGAGACCAGTTCCTTGGTAGGAAACCAGGATCGAGGGGAAGTTCATCCCAAAAGAAAACTGAGACCAGTTCCTTGGCTGAAGACCAGGATCGAGGGGAAGTTTACCTTTTCTAAGCATCATTGCTTAGCAAAAGAAGATGAATGCGATCTGTCATTCATAACCACCATCAAAATTTCGGGTATTCCGATATTTAATCCTCTTGCACCCCGAATGCCCGAATACATTCGTCATTCACACCTTCGGGTCCAAGAAGATTAAATAGGGGCATCTGTCATACCCCAAATTTTGACCACTAAGATTCCCATCATTGCGCAAATCATCATCACAATATGGATGTACCTCTTTGCCTCATCAATCTCCTCAAGGAATTGTTGAGCATCCACTACAATCAAAATTAGGGTTTTAAGCCCTCTCAGAGCCTTTAGACAAATGATCAATCAAGGAATGACATGATCTTCAACTTGTCTAACCTCTTAAACATCCACAAAGGATCAAGAGGACTCCCACGTCAAGAATTAAGCACAAGAGTGCAACATTTCAAGTGGATCAAGCCTCAAGTTCATCTAATACAAAGTCAACTGATGCAAAAAGTCAAAGTTTGACTTTTGGTCAACTTTGAGCTTCACAAGCCATTACTCAAGAAAATATGATGGATGATTTAATTTGATCAAATTTAAATCAAGAAATCATGCAAAATTGCAAAATTGATCAAATTGAAAGAAACTTAGAAATTTTTTCTAAGTTAAAATCACGTTCAAGTGCACAACTTTTCAAGGTTGTAACTATTGATCCAAGCATCCATTGATTTTGAGTAAGAGCTACTTTTAAAGAGGGTATTTGATATTTCAACATTGTAGAAGGAATCAACTCAAAATATCATAAGGATTGAAAGATATAAGTGATCAAAGTTGGGAATTCTTAATGTCCAATGTTCTGACATTGCATAGGGACATCATTAATATTTTTTCACCAAGAATGCCGCAACATCGTCGTATTCACACTCAAGAAGGGCCTTAGTGTTGATATAGCGAGCTGCCCGAGCAGGCTCTCCGTCCTCCCCGAGCAACTCCCTGCCGTCCCTGTCCACCACAAAGGCCAGACTGGAAGTTTCCATGTAGGCATGCAGAACCCGATAGGACTCCTTGTCCCCCTCACAGAGCTGCTCGTGCATGACAAGGAAATAATCGGTCCTATATCTGAAATGGGGGTACACCCACTCCAAAGGGAACTTGGACACAGGCTTCTCCACTTGCTGGCCATCAACATCCACGGTCTCAAGCGTAGAGATGGACCTCTTAGCCGCTTTAGAAACAGGCTTTACGACCAAGAACTTGTCCTTTAAATGTTGGACAGATTCTGAATACGGCAAGAAGAGCCTGCTCTGCTACTTGAATGACACCCAGCTTTGCTTCGGGCCTGCCGTGCTCCGTTGGAGTTGTAAAATGTAGAAGAAAAGGTCCACGGTCACCCCTACATTTAAGTAACGGCATACCAGCTCAAAAGCGCAAATGAATGCCAGTGCGTTTGGATGGAGTTGGGCGGGGCACAGTTCCAAGTGGTGGAAAATGGCCTCCTGGAAGTCGGTGAAGGGCAGACGGAACTTAGCCTCCACTAAGGCAAACTCGTACATAGGGAACTGCATCCCCGGATATATCGAGCAGATTCGGTCGTTCTCTGTTGGGCAGAAAGCCCTCCAATGCACCGGCGCACCCTTAACCTGGTCCTCTAGATAGGGAAACTCCCGAGCTTCCTCTTTAGTAAACGTCGACCTCATCGACAGGGGTTCCTGGGCAATCCATTTCAGATCCCCCTCAGCTACGTGGACATTGGCATAATTCGCGGGCTGCTCCGCTTCCTCATGCGTAACCCCAACGTCGGGCACGACTCCTTCGCGTGTCAGCCATTTCACCTGAAAAGTAGAGGAAGAAAAAGTGAATTCGACGGATAAGATCAAATTCACCCTTCCACCACAAGTCAAGTGAAAGGGCGAGGAAGAAGTCGAGGATAACCTCGAGCCCATGTCGACCATGACGGAATACGAGGACTTCACTTCCCCCTGTGACGGGTACGAGTCCCCGCGACTTTACGAAGACTCAGGAGCTTACTCGACAGAATAAGCTCGCCGCGCAAAAGCCAAAGTTCCATGTCGAACAGGCCTAATACCCGACTACAAACTTAAAACTAATCCTAACCAGAACCTAGGAGGATCTACACAAGCCTACGCAATAATCATGAACATTCATCCCATATTCTTCCTGTTCTTCATGTTCGTCATGAATTTTCCAGAAATTCATGAGATCATCAAAGAGCAGGAAGAACATTCAACCGGAAAACTCATGTGTCACCGAAAAATTCATGCGATTTTCCCGAAAGGAGGAACACCTGGGAATTTACAGAAAGGGGTGAAGAACTTACTTGCTAAATTGAAGGTAGAAGATGAAGATCACGAACTGAGTGTTGAACGTCGACGGCGGAGAAAATACTCCGCAGAGAGCACGAGTTGCAGAGCGTGGAGAATTGGGGATAAAAGTTTAAAGAAAGTGTCAAATGAATTATCTCTCCCCCCTTTTATAGGCAATTCCTCGCTTGGGAAGCTCAAAGGCCATCATAGCCTAGGCGTCTCTAGGCCTGACAAAACTTGAGTGCTTCACCACGTGTCAGAAAAAGGAATCTTCGTTTGGCATTCCCCATGCTAGATGTTGTATCCACCAAGTCCCAATGCTCCGCGAGCATATCTTCCTCGACCACGCGTGCAACTCACGTCCTCATCAAGGCTCGTCTGTCATACCCCAAATTTTGATCACTAAGATTCCCATCATTGTACAAATCATCATCACAATATGGATGTACCTCTTTGCCTCATCAATCTCCTCAAGGAATTGTTGAGCATCCACTACAATCAAAATTAGGGTTTTAAGCCCTCTCAGAGCCTTTAGACAAATGATCAATCAAGGAATGACATGATCTTTAACTTGTCTAACCTCTTAAACATCCACAAAGGATCAAGAGGACTCCCACGTCAAAAATTAAGCACAAGAGTGCAACATTTCAAGTGGATCAAGCCTCAAGTTCATCTAATACAAAGTCAACTGATGCAAAAAGTCAAAGTTTGACTTTTGGTCAACTTTGAGCTTCACAAGCCATTACTCAAGAAAATATGATGGATGATTTAATTTGATCAAATTTAAATCAAGAAATCATGCAAAATTGCAAAATTGATCAAATT
Source organism: Lathyrus tuberosus (assembly GCA_022829125.1). NCBI lineage: Eukaryota > Viridiplantae > Streptophyta > Magnoliopsida > Fabales > Fabaceae > Lathyrus > Lathyrus tuberosus. The sequence goes on from JALAZF010000504.1 coordinate 989,220, forward strand.
GAAAGAAACTTAGAAATTTTTTCTAAGTTAAAATCACGTTCAAGTGCACAACTTTTCAAGGTTGTAACTATTGATCCAAGCATCCATTGATTTTGAGTAAGAGCTACTTTTAAAGAGGGTATTTGATACTTCAACATTGTAGAAGGAATCAACTCAAAATATCATAAGGATTGAAAGATATAAGTGATCAAAGTTGGGAATTCTTAATGTCCAATGTTCTGACATTGCATAGGGACATCATTAATATTTTTTCAGCAAGAATGCCCCAACTTTAAGGACGTTTTTCTCCATGATCCAAGTTGAACCAGGTCTGGAGTCAAACATGAAAGTTGAAGTACGTTGTCTCAGCTTTCCAGAAAGTTATAGAACGTCCTTGTAGCATACTCGAGCAGGGAGATATGATTTTCGCAAGAAGCAGTGATAAAGCAGAATTTTCATGACAGCTTTTGGGACAGATTTGACTACACAAGTTCAAGACCATTTTTGATGACTTTGCAAGTTGAAACAAGACCAAAGTCAAACATCAAAGTTAAATTATGTCATTAGGGCTTTCCAAAATGTATTAGAACTACCATTAATTCAACTTGAGCAAGGAGTTATGAACCTCACAACAGGCCTTGCTCGAGCTGATTTTTTAGGACAGATTTTGTGCACTTTTCTTGTGCCACCCAATTTTCAAGCTTTGTCACCATGCAAGACAAGCATCAAAGATGCAATTCACTTCAATTCAAGATATCATAGTGGATTAAAATATACAAGTGATTAAAGTTTGGAATTATTAATGATCAAAGTTGTCAAATGTTTCAACATTTCATGGGACATCATTAATATTTTTCCAGCAAGAATGTCCCAACTTCAAGGATGTTTTTCTCCATGATCCAAATTGATTCAAGCCAAACATTGAACATCAAAGTTGAAGTACGTTGTCTCAGCTTTCCAGAAAGGTGTAGAACGTCCTTGTAGCATACTCGAGCAGGGAGATATGATTTTCGAAAAAAGCATTGATAAAGCAGAATTTTCATGACAGCTTTTAGGACAGATTTGACTATACAAGTTCAAGACCATTTTTGATGACTTTGCAAGCTGAACCAAGACCAAAGTCCAACATCAAAGTTGAAGTACGGCATCTAAGCTTTCCAGAAAGTCCTAGAACGTCCATATAGCATACTCGAGCAGGGAGTTATGAATTTTACAAAACGGCTTGCTGCAGCTGAATTTTTCATGGGACAGATTTGCATATTTCTTGTGCCACACGAATTTCCAAGCCTTGTCATCACTTTGGACACCTCTGAGGATCAAATCTAAAGGGGACAATCACTGAGCCAAGCCTCCAAAGTCCTTGGAACAAGAAGTAGCATGCTATTCCTAAAAATCCCTAAAAGAGGGACAAGACTCCAATTTTGGATTGGAGCATTTAATAGATGCTTAGAGGTGGCATGGACTGACACATTTGCAACTGAATTCAGTCAACATTCCTCCAACAAGTAGGGAACCAAAGCTCTGTGCTCTAACCTCTAGTCAATGGCTAGAGGAGACTTTGATTTTCATTGGACAACATTGGCCAAACCTCTGCTGCAGCCACCATTCACTGTTGCTGCGAAAACAAACTTGTTCTACTATAAATAGAGCTCATTTGTGTTCAGTTTGAGTACACCAAAGCCATCAAACAGATGCTTTCCTCAAAATCTCTTCTTTCACCTCAAATTTGCCTTCCAAAGCAAGTAATTCTGAGTTTTTGAGTTAGAGAGCAATTCCACTCAAACTAATCACACACACACCTCATATATATCATATGTAAGCTGTGCAAACTATCACAAGTGACCTGTAATCACAAAATCACAAAGTCACTTCTCAAAACCTCAAAATGGCACTTTTTTGCATTTTTCAAGCCATGTCTTGATTCAGTCACTTTCTAAACCAGATAAAACCTCAAACACACTCCAAATATTATCCTTGAACTGTCCCAAATGGTTCCCAACATCTGGAACACCATTTGAGAGAGTTGCTATTTTGGTCACTTTTAACCCCTTTTGCAAGAAAGGGACAGTTTGTGTTTTTGCAGGTACCAGTTGATTCCAATCATCCTAAAAGCTTCTAAGGGATCATTTGAGTGTGTCTAAAGCATCAAATCATTTCTGGAATAAGAGGCTTGACAGATTACACAAAAACTCCAAAAAGCTCAAAAAGAGGTAAGCATCACAACTTGGAATCCTTGAAATCATGCATTGCTTTGAAGTCCACTGATCATACACATCTCATACATGTTGTATATGTTGTGTTTGGGCTAATTCACCATGTAATCCTTGCCTGTATCAAAGTGTAGCACAGAAAATGCAATTATAGGTCCTTTTCAAAACCACTATCGGGTTTTGAGGAGGGAGTGTGATCTGAAAAAACTACCACCACCATTGGATTCCTTGTGAAATTCTGGGCCAGATGCATATAAATTTTGTCTCAAACCATTGAGATTTGAGAAAGTTATGGGTGTTGGAAGTTTGATAAAAAAGATGTTGAAAACTCATGAGTGATGTTGTGAAATCACATTCCTCTTTTTCTTAGTTTATCTTCAAAACTCAACCAATTTTTTCACATAGCAAAAATTATCATTTTCTAAATCTGTTTTACACACTTGTTATTCATACTCCATAATATTTTAATCCACCAAAAAATCACAAAAAATATTATTATTTGATATATTTTTAATATATTCAAAAATATTGTTTTAAATTGTTTTAAATGCTTTTAAAATGATTTCTTTTTCTTGATTTTTAAAACTAAAATGATTTTAAATATTCATGTGGATAAAATACTTTCTCATAAACCTTAATCACTGTTTATAACATGATTAATGATTTTATTTGATATTTTTTATCATTTTTTACTTGATTTTTCTTTGAAAAATGCTCTTTAAAAAATGAAATTAGGGTTTTTGATTATTTCAACCCTCGTCAAACTTTTTCAAACACTTTTGGGCCTCTAATAGAGTGTAAGACCCAACCCTTTGTAAATACAACCAGCTTTGGGCCTCACTTATCGTATAAGTCCCGTTGTATTTCAAAAAGTTCGACGCGATCATCATCCGTTGAAAAACAAACCTGGGCCTCTCTTCGAGCTATAAGACCCATTCAAAACTTTTTGGGCCTCATTCGTTGTATAAGTCCCTCTGTACATTTTCAAATAAACGGCGCGATCGTCGCCCTTTTCAAAATTAACCATTGGGCCTACCCTCGAGTAGTAAGACCCATTTCTTTTCTTTAAACTCACTTGGGCCTCTAATAGAGTGTAAGACCCAATCCTTTTTTGACCAAATCATTTTTGGGCCTCAGTGTATTGTATAAGTCCCGATACCGTCAAAAACAAACGGCGCGATTGCGCCTTTTGAAAAATAACCTTTTGGGCCTCTCCTCGAGCTATAAGACCCATTCAAAACTCTTGGGCCTCTATTAGAGTGTAAGACCCAACCCCCTTTTAACCAAAACATTTTGGGCCTCACTTATTGTATAAGTCCCTCCGCGTTAAAAGAAAACCTCGGCGCGATCGCCATTTTTAAACGAAAAATCAACTGCGCCTACCCTCGTGTTATAAGCCCCACTCTTTTTCTTTAAACCTCTTGGGCCTCTTGAGAGAGTGTAAGACCCATCCCTTTGTACAGAAAACCTTTTTTGGGCCACAGTCACTTGTATAAGTCCCTCTGTACAAATTCAACAGTGCGCTCACTGATAAAACCCTGGGCCTCTCCTTGAGCTGTAAGCCCCAAATCTTTTTATTTCAAAGCACTTTCTCCTTTGATTTTGAATATACTGTGGTTTTCAATCTTTCTTTGTTGAACAACTAACCAAACAGCATGGAAGCTCTACAACCGAGTAAGTGTTTACCCGCTTTCATTTACCGCTTTCATATGTATATAACTGTATTGTGGGGCTGTTTCACTGTAAGTCTCCTTTCATAAACTCATATATATATAACTGTATTGAGGGGCTGTTTCGCTGTAAGTCTCCTTTCATAAACTCATACTAACTGTGTAATAATAGTATAGATATTTAGAGTTTCCCAGGCAACTACGTCTAGCACTAGGTAAAGCCCTGTTGATCACTCTGAACTTACAGTCAAAACTAGATCCACATAGGATTACCAGACACAGTCTTCCCTCCTCTTGGGGTTAAACAATATGGAGATGTGAAAGGAAGATTCTTTTTGAACCCTTTCTCAGACTGTCACTCTTAGAAATAGACTGAACTAGATCCCCAATAGGATCACCAGATACAGTCTTCTCTTCGGCTGTCCTCATTAGGAATTGTCAAGAAACTCTACTCCCAGAGATGAATGTATTCTCCGTGAATGGCATCTTTGAGTTTCTTCCAAATTCTCGAACTTTCCTAACTTGATCTATTCCTTGTGAATAGCTTGCCTTGAATTTCTCGGGGTTTGGGGACCCATGGGCTTCTTAAAAGCATCGGCCTCCTCTTGGGCATCGTACAAGGACCCACAGGCTTCCTAAAAGCAACCCCGCCTCCTCTTGGGCTTCGTACAAGGACCCTACGGCTTCTTAGAAGTATTCACAGCCTCCTCTTAGGCTTCGTATAATGATCTCTTCCTCCGATAATGATAGCCTCCTCTTGGGCTTAGTACAAGGACCCGTCGGCTTCTTAAAAGTTTCCAGCCTCCTCTTGGGCTTCGTACAAATTGTCCCGACAACCTCCTAGAGGTATAGGAACAGAACTTAATCATCTGCATAGAACAGTCCTTTCAAGAGTCTACTACTGTTTCTCAAAGCATAGTACAAAAGATGAAACTCTGGACTCGGACAGTCTAACTTCCTTGAGTCTCAAAGACATTCTCAAGTGACCCCTTCGTTAAATAGGAAGAAAACCCGTAGACTCGGACAGTCTCAATACCCTTTGGATTTCCCGTTTCCTCAAAGAGAAGGAAATATCCCTGATCCTCAAATCAAATCCCTGAGTACAGTATTGCTCATATAAGAACTGATTTTCTCTTTAAAATCAGTATACTGGACCTGTCACTTAACTGAAATAGTTACCATAGCCTCCTCTTGGGCTTTGTTCAATGATTCTTCCCAGCGAAACAAACAATAGCCTCCATCTCGGGCTTTGTACGAGATACAAAAACTCTCTTGTTGAGTCAAATAGCCTCCATCTCGGGCTTTATACGAGATACCAAAAGACTCCCTCGTTGAGTCAAAAACCTTTTAGCCTCTCTCTCGGGCTTTATACGAGACACATATTAGCCTCCTCTAGGCTTTGTATAAGAAAACCACTGGTTGATCCAATCAACCTTTTAGCATCAAAGTTGTGCCTTGTTCACAACACACAAACATCAACAACTCCTTTCCCCTTCATCTAATCGCTGTAAGCGGCAAGCCTCTGAATCATCTACATCCATGCCACTGTCCCTCTTTTAGCATGAGAAATTCCTAAGGAAAGATAACATTGCTCTACACTGAGTTAAATTCTTCTCCTTTAGCTTAAAATCCCCTATAAAGGAAATTATGGCATTACTAGGATTCGCATATCCCGGTTAAAGTAATTCTCCATTATAACCAGTCACCCAACAGTTGTGACAGACAAACCCTTCTTTAGAGATGACAAATTCTCTCTAAAGTCGAGGTCCTTCAGCTTCACGTCTTGGGCTTTGAACAAGACACAAATAGACTTTTCAGCTTCACATCTTGGGCTTTGAACAAGATACAAACCACCTTTCGCTTCACATCTTGGGCTTTGAACAAGACACCAAAAACACCCATTTCCTCCCATAGAATAGGAGGAACTACGAACGCTCTGATTTCCCTATTTCGGTAAACGGGAATACGTAGGCATAAGATCGAAAGAAAAGATCTTAGCGAGCACAATCAACAAAAAACCAAAATCCCATACTCTCACATACCTATCAAAAAGAATCAGTACTAACATCCTAATCCTTGTTCCCCGCCAGAAACCTTCTGCCCAGATAAAAAGAAAGAAACCGTATTGGCGAAAATACAAATAACCAGTACAAAGGCCCCCCCACATTGATAGCATTCGTAACCTAACAGACCGCTGTTTAAACTCAGTATGCAAAGCAGGGTTAATTGGAGACATCTATTTCCCTTCCTTATTCATCTCACAATAGGATAAAAAATGAATCGACCTATAGTTTAAGCTCAAACCGCAGAGAGCGACCAGCGCTTAAGAACCACGTCCAAAATCGCTCGCTACATCGTCGACACTAAACGACGCTTTATCAAGGCACATTTCTTAAATCTGGCCGACATAAAAATGCCATTTCCGCGAGCATGTCCTCGCACATGAATGGCTAGTCGGGGTTGATAAACGATCAGCGTCGACCACCCCAACGATGGGACAGGCGAGGAGCGTATGCCCGAACATCGCCAGTCAAGGGCAATGGTCAACAAAACTATCTCAAGTCATCACTCTTCCACAGAGCAAAGACTTGGGGGGCTCCTGTTATGGACTGTGCAGACGCTTGGCCCCAGTAGGGCAAGGCCCAATCCAATCCAGCTTTTGGCCAGGCCCAATAGCCAGAAACTAGCAGTTGGGCATAAACTAGTCGTTGGACAGAAATTAGTCGTTGGGCGTGTCCCCATTACTCACTTGGCAGTTCACGCGACCAACTGTCTCCCCGGATCTCACGAAAATAGTTAGACCAGGTCAAAGGGCCACACATCTGGCCCTCCACCTGGCAGTTTCCCATTGGTCGACCAGACATTTCCGCCACATAGGAGACCTTGGCCCCGCCCTAGGGGTTACTTCTATAAATACCCTCTCATGTGAGAGGGGCAGGTTTGATCACTATTCAATACTTGATATCTTACCTTTGTACTTGCTTGCTCTCTCTGTCCAAACACTTACTTTGGCATCGGAGTACCTTGCAGGTACAACTCCCTTTTCTCTCCTACAAGCATCCTCATCTGCCCTACACGAAGGCCACGACGATCCAGTCTGATCACCCCCGATCAATAACTAAATTTGAAGAACGATACTAATAAGAATGATCAAGTGGAATGTCTATATATAACATGTCTCATAGTTGTAGTCTTATAGAGAATGATATGATCATTAACCTTGGAGGTTTTCTTTTAATAAGAACTGCATTATATGAGAAATGTCAAACTTCCCAAGGTATTTTCGATACAAGTTAGGAATCTAAGTGAATTTAAAATAGTTTTGAAATTTGAAAATTTTGGATTTTCTTATAGACCAAATAGTTGGTCATAGGTTCTATTTGAGATTGTCTCAAATAGATAGATTAGATTCATTATGAATGAATTTTACATGTATCTACCATATCTTGTTGTAAAGAAAGAGAAGTAGTTTGTGATGTTAAATAGATGAACATTAAAAATAATGAGATTCAATTTATATTCCTTTAAATTTGGGAAGACAAACACGGTTCTAAAGGAAGAAAGTGATCATTTGTTGAAAGAAGAAAATTGTTAATGGTTATCAAAAGAGTCAAAGTAGAAGAAGAAAGTAAGACTTCTTCTTCATACATTCAGTTATAGAAATTCAAATTGTCTACTTCTATATCATGAGTATGCAATACCATATGTCGATCTCACATTATATGAATGTGAAGAGTCTTTTACGAAGTAAGACATTGACTATAATTAAAGTCAACCAACGTCTAGAATGGAACAATGTGTTTCATTGACTATAAGAGCTTATGCTTAAACATAAATTAGAGTTTGAAATAAAACTAAATAGTTGTTATTAAGTTTTATTTAGTAATAGAAACATTAATTTTAAGCCTTGTATTGACAAAGGAAATGAATGCATGTTTTAATAAATGGACATGTGTTGTCCCGATCATCTAAACAATGTTTCTATATTAATCAAGTAATGGATTTGAATTTCATGATCTTTATAAGCTCATCTATAACAAATGTAGGATGGATCAAATAAGATTTGAACCTTATCAATGGCATTAATGTTTATCCCAAATAAGTCAGAGATGCATTTCCAAAGTCTATGTGAATGGATTGTTGGACTCATTTGATTTCACATCATTTGATATATGCAAGTCTTGATTTTGGAAGATATTTTTGATGTCCAAATCATTAACTAAAGTGAAAGGACATATGATATATCTTTAATTGTATACACGTGTGATGTATATGAACCTCAAAATATATTTGCTAGATGAATTTTGTTCTCCTACTTCAGGTATATTACTGACAAACACAATAGTTATGGATTTGTGTATGTGACACGAGATAGAATTCTTTTAAGAAGAGTTCAACAATGAAGTAGAAGGAAACAACTCAAAAAGGTATTAAGACCATATGAATGGTTCATTATGGTAAATACATATATAAAGAATATAATGACCATTTAAACCGTGTCATGTTTGACATTATTCGACCTAATATGGTTTAATTATATCTTTGTGACTCTTTTAATAAATTGTTATTCCAGCCCATAATCATTTCTATTTAAAGTAGTCGTAGAGCACTACTGCAGAAAACACATATAATGACGGTTTCATGTCCGTTTTAAGGTAGCATGTGATTGTATGTATGTTGGTTTTCACAACGTGCGAGTGACTATGGTTATAAGTTAGGTAGCACACTACTTATAACAACGGTTAAATCAAACAACCATTGTGAAATAATTTATAGGTACTGAGTTCGAATCTCAGCAACGCCATTCTTGTCTTTTATTATTCTGGATAGCGTGTTACTTATAACAGCAGTTGAGTTAAAAACTGTTGTGATTTTTTTTTATATATATATTTTTTAATTTTACAGTATTCCCAAATTTTTAACCATAATATTTCTGAATTGTATCAGACCAGAAACAACAATACAACCATTTATGACTTGAATTAGACTAAAAATTATATTACATCAATGACACAATTCCATTAAGAACCAAAAAATGTATATTACATCAAAACCAAAATGACACTAAACAACCAACAATGTACACATCATTGCATCAAATAATACTATCTTATTGTCTTGGTGTCTTGACTTTAAACACCTATCATTTTAAATAATAATAATAGTTGTTAGAAAATAACATCATTAGAAATTATAACACACAACAAATTACGAATGAATAATATAAAATACTTATTAATTTTCGCATATGCCTTCTTGATTATCGTTATGAATAGCATGTACATCATCTCTATCAATTTCTTCATATGAAATAGGCACTTGTGTTGCATAAGAATGAGTGGAAGGAATATCAAAACTTTCATCATCACTAGGAGGAATGTGTTTTCCTTTGAAAACAAGTTACCATCTCCTCGATAAGTACATAGAGTCTGTCACATAAAAAACTTGTTTTGCTTGAGTAGCCATGATGAATGGTTCGGTCTTATAAGTTGCATTGCTATGGTCAACCCATATGATTCCTAACTCATCAGTTTGTACATCATTGTTATTGGGAACCCACTTTGCATTTAAATAAAGGAACTTTGAAAATAACATAATAAATCTCCAAAATCTCCTCAATGGCACCATAGAACGCGGTGATTGCCAAAATAGGATTATTATCTTTCGAACTAGAGAAATACATGGATTCAATCTCAATCACAACCCTGCTATTTTGCATTGTACTACGATCATCTTTTGCTTTTGTATAAAAGGAATAATTAAAAATGTTGTATGTCGTTCAAGTTATCACAGTAAATTTTGGCATGTACGACAACCATTTAACTATCTCGGATGCACAATCATCATTAGAAATCTTCTTGTTAAACCAACTTATGAATTCCTTGTTATGTCGTGTCAACAACAACTTGTAATTCATTTGGGGACATTTTTTCTTTATAAAGTTTTTATGAGTAGCTATGTAAGGTTCAACTACACTAAGATTATTCAATATATAGAAATGTGCTTGAAGTACTACATCCCGACTTATTGATTTAACATTTAAACCTTAAGTACCTCTACCTTCAAATCTGTCAGCATGACGAAACATATGAATTCCAATAGACTCTATTTCTGACAAATAGCTTGAACAAAACAAAAGAGCTTCTTCAATTATCTACCTTTCAACGATTGAAGCTTCCGATCCGTGATAATTCTTCGTATATTCTTTAAATATCTTCGTGTATCGCTCTATAGGATACATCCATCTTAAATAAAATGGACCACAATATCTGATTTCTCTGACTAGATGAATAAGTAAGTGAACTATAATGTCAAAAAATGATGGAGGAGATTACATCTCCAATTCATACAATATTATTGCAGTCTCATCTTATAATTCATCTAATTTTTTTAAATCATCAAGAACTTTATTACGTATATCATTGAAGAATAAGCACAATCTGGTTATAGTTACTCTTACATTTTTTGGAAGGATGCCACAGATAGCCACTGGTAGAAGTTATTGCATCAAGACATGATAATCATGAGAATTTAAGCCAATTAACTTGAGATCTTTCATTGATATAAGTATCTTGATGTTTGAAGAGTAACCTTGGGGAACTTTTATACCATGCAAACACTCGCAAAAAATTTTCTTTTTCTTTTTAGATATAGTGTGACATGTCGGAGGCAAATAAGATCTTTTTCATCTATCTTCTGGAGCCAATTGTTGTCGTATACCCATCTCCACTGTATCTAAACAAGAATTATTATTATCTTTAGTCTTGCCTGTAATGTTTAGAAGTGTTCATATCAAACTATCACACATTTTTCTCCACATGCATCACATCAAGATAATGTCTTACATCGAGTCTAGATCAATATGGAAGATCAAAGAACACCGATCTCTTTTTCCAAATATTTTTCTCAACAGGAATGTCTTTATTCTTTACAAAGACAATAGTAAGATCTTCTTGTCATTGATAAACTTCATCACCAATTAAAGGTTTAGGAGCGCTTTCAATTTCCTTCTCTTTGTTAAAAGCCTTCAGCAATCTACGATAAGGATGATTGGGTTTTAGAAAATAGGTATTATATTCACAAATATGACACGCTTTATGTCCTTTGACACTATATTCATCCAAATTACCATATCCAATAAAGTCATTGACTGTGCAAAATAAAACTGCATGCATCTTAAACTTTTCACCAGAATATGCATCATCAACGTCAACACCTTTATCCCACAAAAGTTTTAAATCCTCAATTAATGGACTTAGAGAAACATCTATGTCATTTTCAAGTTGTCTTGGTCCAGAAATCATCATACGTAACAACATATACTTGTGTTTCACGCACAACCAAGGAGATAGGTTGTATCGTGAAAAAAATAAGCCACAAAGAATGGTTAGTGCTTAGGTTACCAAAGGATTTAATTCCATCTGTGGCAAGACCAAGCCTAAGGTTTCTTGGCTCAAGGCCAAAATTCGGAAACAATGAATCAATTTTCTTCCATTGCAAATAATCAGCTACATGGCGAATGTTTCCATCAAATTTTCTTTCATTAGCATGCCATCTAATATTCTTTGTGTCATTCACATTAGCAAAAAGTATCTTTAACCTTGAAATTATAGGCAAGTACTATAACACTTTAGCAAGAGGATGCTTCTTACTAACACTGTCATTGTCACCATCATTGTTGTTCTTCAACTTGTAGCGCGACTCACCACATTCTAGACATTGATCCAAATTTTCATACTATTTCCTGTATAATATGAAATCATTAGGACATGCATGTATTTGGACATACTCCAAACTCATTGGACACAATATCTTCTTGGTCTCATAACAACGATTTGACACACTGTTATCTTCTAATAGCATTTGTTTCAACAAATCAAGCAATTATGTTAAACTTGGCAAATACTTTTATTGCTTCAGTTTTCTTCTTGATCAGGTAAGTCCACAATTTTCAATGGAAATCATCTATGAATGTGACAAAGTATTTGTTACCTCTAATCGAATCCACCTGGATAGGACCATATACATCAAAGTATATGACTTCAAGAATTTACTTCAACTTGCTTCTTTCATCCTTGTTGAAGTTGTTCTTGTGTTGTTTTGCCTACACACATTCCTCACACACTTCATTTGGAATGTCAATTTCGATTAACTCTGAAACCATATTTATTCTTTTCAGATCTCTGATGACTTTAAATTGAGATGGCCAAGTCTAGAGTGCCATAGCCATTCATCACTGCTAGCTGCAGTTGCAAGGCATTTGTGCTTCATCACATTAAGTTCAATCTTGAAGGTTTTATTCTGAGACATGGAAGCCTTCAAGATTAACCTTCAACTTGAGTGAATAACTCTCATCATCTTGTCTTCGATCGAAACTTTGTAGTTCTTTTTGACCAACTACCTTATGCTGAGCAAATTACTCTTCATGCCTGGTATATACAGTACATATGAAATTACTGACCTTTTGCCACCTTTCCTCATAATCAGAACATTAATAATACTTTCAATTGCTAGAGTATTGTCATTTGAAAATTTCACCATGTTCTTCATTGAGGGTTTTATGTTGACAAACCAATGTTTTCTGCCAGTCATGTGCGATGAGCATCCTGAGTCTAAGTACCATTGGTCCTTGAATATTTCTTCATCTCTTGTTGTGACCATCAGCAACATCTCTTCGTGTTCATGTTTTGCAAACTTTGCATCATTTTCTTGATTCTTTTGTTTCTCAGGATAATCACTAGAGTAGTGACCATATTTCTAACAATTGAAACAATGAATGTGACTTTTGTTAGGTTTTCTTCCACCATCTTTTCCTCTACCTGTAGCACCACCACTTTGGTTGCTTTGGTATGAGAACTTTCTCTTATTCAACCAACCTCTTTCTTGCTAATTTCGACCAGTCAAATTGTTGTAGTCTCCTCTAACTTTGTTGTCATTCCAACTTCATTTTCCTTTCTTTTCTTTTTCTAATTGTGCATGCAAAGCACGTCACTATTCGACTTGCTTGCAACTCTTTCAACCATTCTTTGTTCATGAGATTCAAGTGTCCCTTGAAGCTCTCCCTTTGTCAATGTTGACAAATATTTCGACTCTTCTATGGCTACTACCGCGTGGTCAAACTTTGGAGTCAATGACCTCAAGATCTTTACAATAATTGATCTTGATGTCAACATTTCTCCATATACTTGATTTGATTCACTAGTTTTGTAACCCTAGTGAAAAAATCAATTATGCTTTCACTTTCTTCCATCTGAAGCAATTCATACGTTCTTTTGTGAGTTTGTAACCGCACCTCTTTCACCTTCTCAACACCTCCAAACGATTTCTCCAAGATCTCTCATGCTTCTTTCGCTGATTCTACATTACTGACCTTTTCGAAATTGTATGGATCAACACATTGATGAATTATGAAGAGAGTTTTATAATCTTTCTTTTTCAATTCTTTGTGCACGACCTTTTCTTCATTCCTTACATTTTCTGCAAGCAGTGTTACTCCTTCCTTCATAAGATCCTAAAGATCTTGATAACAAAAAATACAATCTTCATCTATTTGCACCAATTCTCGTAGTTATGATTCTTCAGAATTGGAAAACTCGTCGAAAAATGTCCATTCGGATGATTCATCGCACTATGCTTCCCAAGAATCACACATCCAGAGCTCTAGATACCAAATACTGGAAATTTACTAAAAATCTATGGAGAATTTCGCTAAACAATTGATAATGAAAGAGGAAGGGAAAAGACGAATTATGGAAGAAAGGGAATTAGGGTTTTGGCGAAAAGAGGAAGAGGATGAATATTTCTACAGAGTTTCTCTCTAAACTTCAAACTGGAGTTTTTATTTAAATATGCAACTGCATTCTCTCGCTTTTCAACAATAGGGGTTACTCCCTATTTATAGGTTGAGTTTGCTTGCTCGTTAAGCAAAAATTTCAACTAATCTAATTCAGCTAAAATTACAAATAAGCATAAGTCAAAATCTCTGTCAAACATGTTTCGACATTTCGACATAAGCATTTCGACATTGTCTTATCTCTGTAAATCAACCTGCTTCAACACAAAGAATTACAATTCAAAAGCAATTGACTAACACAATAAAAAAAATAGATATCAAATCAATAAAAATCAAAGGCAAATGGCTAACACAAACAGAGCTCAAACTGTTACTATTTCTCATGGCCTATGGAAGAATACAAATTAAAACTTCATCTGCATGATTTAAATCTGTCAGAATATTACACACTTAAAAACAAGAAAAAGAAAAGTATTATTTGAATTTGAAACCAACAAACTTGTCTTTAATCCTAATTCTAGTCCAATTTATAAAAAAAAAATTTAATTTATAAATTTATTGATTAATTAATATATTTTAAATGATATGATAGACTAGATACAATGATTCTTTAATAAATCTAAAAAGTTGGTTTTCGCTTATAAATAGGACCCGAATGAGTATTTATCTTATAATTCCTTCAAGGAGAGCCTGTCATGAAATTCTTCTGTGCATATAACCAGAATCACCTAATGGTCAATGCTCTAAATTTTGTGCCTTGCATTCCTTCCCTCAAGCATGATAAATTCCAATATCTCCATTTTCTGTTCGAGATCCAAAATCCTGTTCATACTTGATTACCAGGAAATGATCCGACAGTATCAGAAACAGTCTAGGGAAGAGGAAAATGTGAGACATGTGATGGAATCCGTGTTGCATTTGTTACAAAAGATCAAACACTTACTGTGTATTTTTTTAGTAGACTCTAAAATCAGGAACCAAACGCGACCTTATACTCCTCCTTGATGACTATCTCCGCCCGCAAACGCTGCGCGCTGCCTGCAGCCAGTTGGAGGGTTCTAACCATAGCCCGGATTTTAAACCCGAGAGCAGAAAATGGAACTTAGAATGAGTATAATTATAGTAAGTTTCGGTTGTGGAAACTTACTGATTATGATAAAATAATCTTCATAGATTCTGTTACTGTCATGCTTCGAAATCTTATATTCTCTTCAACTTTCTTCAAATGACTGATCACGGTGATGATCAATCAATTTTCAACTCTGGAATCATGGTTATTGAGCCCTCCAAATGCACATTCAGGTAGGATTGAGGCGATAAGATAAATGACTTAAGATGATAATTGTTAAGAAATGTGATTAGGTCTAACTTAATCCGACAAAACCAATCGACTTGTAGGATGAGAATTGCCCCTACTTATAAGTCCATGTTCAAATCATACATTATCCGACATAGGACTCTTAATAATAATAATTTAAGTATGTAGAAGTTAAATTACAATGATTACTCCATAGCCAAAAGATTCTATAAAACTTGGTTTCTTATGCCAAATTTCTCAACTTATGTGCTAACAGAGAAATGGTCTTTGTAGATGATCCATCTTCTTTAAGTGCAGAATTAGTACCCTCTTTCAATTCATTGATCCTTTTGCGTAATTTCTCGCCTTCTTCACCTTCCATGAGACACTCAATTAACTCAGAAATTTGCACCCTTTCCACAATGCCATTTTTCTGAACTTTTGGCCTCAGACCTACTTTTAGACCCTCGCTCAACAAAACTGCATTCATTCTCTGTTCAGCAAACAGTGGCCATGCAATTAGTGGCACACCATGCATCACACTTTCAAGAACTGAATTCCAACCACAGTGACTCAAGAACCCGCCAACTGATATGTGACTAAGGATTTGAACCTGCGGTGCCCATGACGGAATAACCATTCCTTGCTCCTTGGTTCTCTCCAAGAACCCCGACGGTAAAAACTTTGACGCGTCGATATCATCCTGTGCTGAAAGATATGCATCACTAGCTGAACTACTTGGTGCTCTGAAAACCCATAAGAATTTATGATTACTCAATTCCAAACCCAAAGATAGCTCTACAATTTGTTCCTGTGAAAGTGTACCACCACTCCCAAAAGAAACATACAAAACTGAACAAGGTTGTTGTTTATCTAACCATGTCAAACATTCCTTGCCATTACTATTATAATCAGATTCTGTTCTTGTTTGGATAATGGGTCCAACAGGATAGACCTCAGGGTTGCCACTTCCTTCTGTCAATGCTTGTATAGGACCTTTTTCAATTTCTAGGAAGCTATTAATAAGTATCCCATTAGGAGAGAAGAATTTGTTTAGCCGTTGGAGTAAGAATTTGTAAGCTTGACTTGATCTATCTTGAGCTTGGTCGATGAGATCCCTACCATGGATTGGTACACAACCTGGTGCTTGAATAGCCTCTGGCAAATCTCTGTACTCACCTGATGTTTCCTTATCCAGTTTGAGCAAATGGAAGTAGTAACACAAAGTGGTGGCTGCTGCAGGGAAGTAAACATAGGACAGCATGTTGAATTCCTTAGCCAAATCTAGTGCTTCAGCGGATAAAGAATCAACCACCAGTGCCACAGGGGGAGTCCTCAAAGAGTTCAAAGCATGATGTAAAGATGGTAGAGAGAGTGACACTGTGAGCTGGATTTTGCTTTCTAAGGTAGAACCTTGTGGCAGGTGGTTGGGATTCACAGGTGGAAGAAAAGTGTAGTTGATGTTTGATGGAAGAGTTTGAAGGAATGAGTTTGAGGCAGTTGAGGGTGAGCCAAGTGTGGGAATGATACATGTGACATGAAAATCTGGATGGAGTTGAACAAGTAGCTTGGAGAATTGAAGAATAGAGACTAAATGGCTGTACCAAGGACCTGGAACAACGGCAATGTGAACGGTTTTCTCCATGAAAATTTGTGGATAAGTTCACACAGTGCACCACGTATATGGTATCTTTTGTTCTCTGAGTAGTGAAAAGAAAAACAACAAATAAAGCTCGCCTATCTATGCACATGCTACAACAGCAAGTCGGCAACAAGGCATTTTTATTTAATTAATTATGGATTTACATAATTCATAAATTATATTATAGTTAATTATTATTTTTTATTATTAATTATTGAAGAATTATTTGATTGCTTTTTTGTCTTAGACCGATGGATTTGATCATTCAATTATGTTTTATAAACACTAAATAGGTTATGTAAGATTAAATCCACCCGTTCATGCCCAATATAGAAAAGATATTGAAGACTACAATGAAGGCAACTCAAATACTCGAGTTCCAATGAGCCTTTAAGTATGGCAATGTGGGAAACCCAACATTAGGATAGACTCTTATATTATCTTAAAATTTAAAATGCCTCTATCTCAACCTTATAAAACCAATTTGTAATGGAAGTGTTGTCTAATTTTTATAAATACTACACAAGTCATGTCTCTTAAGACAATACATGACTAAATTCATTCTTTCACACCGATAATGGAGACGGATATAAAGGCAACACAAATACTAATAGGCCACAAATAGGCGACTAGGGGCAAATAGTATATTGATTTTGGTTATGAATCGTGAATGCAGTTGGCGCGATCCTAGCGTGTTATATGTTGCTACCCCTGTCTCATAATAAATGTTTTATTTGAGGTCTACGCAGTTTTTAAGTAAATAATTAGATATATTAATTTTAATGATAAAATTAGTATCTTTTACTAAAATATCTTTATTTATTATAATTAGTTGAGTAGTTGAAAAAATTTTATTCACTTTTTGAGATCGCAATTATTTATTCACTTTTTTCAACTACTCTACTAATTTTATATATATATATATATATATATATATATATATATATATATATATATGGTCATGCTAATACACACTCATGTAGGTGTGTATTAGCAACATATACCTTAATGTATTTTTGTGTGGGGTCCACTAATTTTGGATGGGATCCATATTAAAAAGATGAAACAAAAAAATTAAAAAAAAATAGATATAGTGTATTTTTATGTGAGACCTATCAATTTTAAATGTGTGTTAACATTTCCTATATATATATATATATATAATTTTTAAAAAATTAATCTAAAATTTTATCCCGCTATCCGATATCCTCTTTTGAGGTCGGTTGGTCCGCTATGAGGATTAATAACTCCTATAAGACTTACCAAAAAGAGACAAGAAAGGGTCTCATCAATTTAATATAAGGTTGAACTTTCAACAACATCAAGGGTTCACTAGATATAGAACCTCTTTATTAGCTTCGAAAAGCTGAATCTTGTTAGATAAAATATTCTGACATGAATCAAAAATCTGCAGTCAGTTAGGCAAATGGTTATGTAGCACAGGGTAAAAGATCAATTTATCTTTCTAGATGAATATATAGCAAGTAAGGTAACTTTTAACACAATAAAAAAATGGATATCAAATCAATAAAAATCAAAAGCAATTGACTAACAAAAAGAACTCAAACTGTTACTATTTCTCATGGCCTATGGAAGAATACAAATTAAAACCTCATCAGCATGATTTAAATCTGTCAGAATATTACACACTTAAAAACAAGAAGAAAAGTATCATTTGAATTTGGACCCAACGAACCTAACAATAACATTGCCTTTAATACTTTATCTTATAACTCCTTCAAGGAGAAGCTGTCATGAAATTCTTCTGTGCAGATCCACACAACCAGTACTTTCATTTCCTCTAAAAAACTTTGATACTCTGGCATAACACTACACAACAAAATGACCATTCAGAAACTTTTCATAATGAATGAGCCGAGCCATTCCTGGGTGATATACATAACATATAACACCCAGCACATTACAGAAAAAAAAAGTATAAACTCAACAACATGGAAGCTGGATAACAAGCAAGAATAATGGAGAAGTCGAAAACCCTGAAAATAATCAGCCTCATCCAACATTTGGGAACCAACTTTTTTGTATTGAATGAAGCAAAAAGCTGAGAGTGAGTGGCATTAATAGTAAACCTCAGAAGCCACCGCTGGATGATGCATTTCCAGATCTAAGACTAGAAGTGGATCCATTGCTTGTTTTGCTGATAATACCTTTTCCAAAATACTCGGCAATGACAGAAAACCCATCTTTGGAGTTCTTAACTTGCTGGAAAAACCTGTCCTGATCCTTAGAATTTTGCTCTAAATTTCTTTTCATTTCTAAGACAGACCTATATTCTGGGGCACACTCGGGGCATTCTTTTTCATTATCACCAAGGCACCGCAAATGGAATGAGTGCATGCACATGAAGTGCACAGCGGGAAGATCTAGGGTGAAAGTGCATGCCGTGCACTTGCTAAGCTGAAAAATCCTTGCATTTGTCCTAAGATCTTGAATCTCCTTCCTCATTGTCTGTGTGTCTTCCTGCAGAGAATACTTTATAAAAATCTTTCCATGCTGTTTACAGAGAAAATAGCAAATAACTAAGATAGTGCAGTTAGGACTGCCAACTCACATTATGCAAAGATATTTTAAAGGTATATAAGATTATTTGAGAAATATTTACTAACAAATTATTAATTAAAAGAGATTGTCACTTCTAATAAGACTAATCTTTGTGTTTATAAATTTATTTTAATAGAGTTTGAGACAGAGAGAAGAATTGTGTTGTATTAACTAATTCTCAAACTAAAATAGTACAAGCTGAATGCTATTTATACTTAGCATTGCTAGATGATACATGACAGCTCAGCATAACTAACTCTATTAGTTATGACTGAGAACTAATTCTGTTACAACTGCTGCCAGGTCAGCATTGATAACTCTATTCTAAACTATAGTTATACTCTAATATTTTCCCCTCAAATGGTGTTGTTCCCTGAGGTAGTCATTTGCTGACATTGGAGGGACGATTTGTCAATGACCTTGAGGTGATCCCTGAGACTGAAAAACCTGAGAGCAAAGAGAGGTTTTGTCAGAATATCAGCAGTCTGTAGGGTAGCTGAGATGTGCTTGACAATAAAGGTGTGATTGAGCACCTTTTCCCTTAGAAAAAAAATGTCTAGCTCCATGTGTTTAGTCTTGGCATGGAGGATTGGATTATGATACAAAGTCACAGTGCTCAAATTATCACAATAGAGAATAGGAGTTTGAGAGGGTGTCTTTAACTCTGTAAGAAGGGATGTGATCCAAAGAACTTCTGATGCAGTACTGGCCAGGCTCCTGTATTCTGCTTCAGTGTTAGACCTAGCTACCAGAGTTTGTTTCTTAGACCACCATGAAACTAGGTTAGGGCCAAGGAATATACATGACCCTGATGTTGATTTTCTATCATCAGGATCAGAACCCCAGTCAGCATCAGAATAGGCAGTAACAGTGAGAGATTGTTGAGGACTACAGGGTAGCATTTGAAGGCCATGATGAAGAGTACCCCTGAGATATCTAAGAATTCTTTTGACAGCCACCCAGTGACTCTGCATAGGCTGTGAAAGAAACTGGCAAGCTTTGTTTACTGCAAAACTGATTTCTGGCCTTGTGATAGTAGCATATTGCAAGGCTCCTAGCACTGACCTGTAGTAAGTGGGGTCTTGTAAATAGTTTGAGCCTTCCTTAGTGAGCTTGAGATTAGAAACCATTGGAGTAGGCAGACTTTTGGCTTCACTCATGTTAATTCTGGCTAAGAGATCCCTGATAAATTTGGTTTGGGACAGAAAAAGACCTCCTTGAGAGGTTTTGGACACTTCAATGCCCAAAAAGTAATTCAAATCCCCAAGATGTTTAAGAGAAAACTGAGCATTGAGTTTAGCCGCTAAGCTATGAATGTGACTAGGGGAACTACCAGTGACAATTATGTCATCTACATACACTAGCATGAAGATAGTGTAAGTAGAAGTTGCCAGAATAAACAGGGAAGGGTCACACTTGCTTGATTTAAAACCAAGAGAGTGCAGAGCACTGGTGAGTCTCTCAAACCATGCCCTGGGTGCCTGTTTCAACCCATAGATGGCTTTGTTCAGTTTGCACACTGAGGTTGAATTGGTCTACACAAACCCAGGAGATTGTTGCATATAGACCTCCTCTGTTAGAATGCCATTTAAGAAGGCATTGTTAACATCAAGCTGAGTAATTTGCAACTGCCTGGAGAGAGCCAGTGTTAAGACAACCCTTACTGTAACAGGCTTCACTACTGGTGAAAAGGTTTCTTGAAAATCAAAGCCCTGGACCTGATAAAAGCCCTTGGCCACCAATCGGGCTTTGTATTTGAGAATTGAACCATCAGGATTTTGCTTAATCCTAAACACCCATTTGCAGCCTATTGCCTTTCTACCTGGAGGAAGAGTGGTGAGGGTCCAGGTTTGATTGTGTAAGAGGGCATCATATTCAGACTTCATGGCCTCTAGCCATTTAGGATCTTTGAGAGCAACTTTATAAGATGTGGGTTCTAGTTAAGTTAAAAGAAGTGTAGGATGAAGTCTTGGTTGCACAATACCTTCTTTAGATCTTGTGACCATAGAGTGGGTGTTTTGAGGATATGGTTGAGCTATAGGGAGATGTTCTGAACTGGAGGCAGATGATGAACTTGATGAAGAATAGCCAGTGAGGTTGGATGGGGTAGAATTCTAAGGAGAGAGTGGTGATAGAGGTGAAGCAGATGAGTCTTGAGAAGGAGAAATAGGGACTGCAGTTAGAGGAATTGGTTGTGGTAACACAGTGTTAGAGGAAGCACTGTGGGAAGTAGATGGTGAAAAAGATAGAGGTACTGGTACAGAGATAGATTGTGGTGTAGGCAGTGAGTTTGTGTCTTTGTGAATCCTTGGAGATGTAGATCTTCCCATCTGAGGCCATGCATTTGTAACCTTTGTGATGTGTAGAATAGCCAAGGAAAACACATTTCTTGGTATGAAATGCAAATTTGTGTGGATTGTAGGGTCTAAAGATGAGGAATACATGCACAGCCAAAGGCTCTAAGAGCCTTGTAGTTAGGATCAGTGCTAAATAGCATGTTGTAAGGAGACTGCATAGTGAGAACAGGAGTAGACATCCTGTTGATAAGGTATGCAGCTGCTTGAAAAGCATGATCCCAAAATTTCAAGGGAAGAGATGCTTGGGCCAAAAGTGTGAGACCTGTTTCTACAACATGTCTATGTTTCCTCTCGACAACACCATTTTGGTGATGTGTGTGAGGACAAGTAAACCTATGAGTGATTCCTTGTGCTGTCAGAACAGTAGTGAGTGGCTGAAATTCTCTACCCTCATCAGTTTGTAATGCCTTAAGCTTATAATTAAACTGAGTGGAGATGTGTGCCATAAACATTTTGAAGATAGAAGATACCTCTGATTTCTGTGCCATTAGGAATACCCAAGTGTATCTAGTGAAAGCATCCACAATGGTGAGAAGATACTTGAATCCAGCAACAAAAGTCATAGGTGCTGGACCCCAAACATTTGCATACAACAATTCAAAAGGACCATGATATTGTGTAGTTGAAGCATGAGATGGCAACCTATGAACTTTACCCAAACAACAAGTTGTGCAGAAAACTAATTTGGATTGATTAGGAATAGGAATGTTACACTTAGTAAGAACAGCTTTGAGGACCTCATGATGAGGGTGCCCCAGTCTGTTAAGCCACTGAGAGTATACAGAATATCCTAGACCGGTTACATTATTTGCACTAGCATTCAAAGAAACTGAAGGTAAAATAGGACTTGTGAGTGTGTGCACATGAGGTGACTTATTGATGGAATTAGAAACTGCTGTGAGGTTGCCAAAGGTGTAGAGACCATCCTTTCCAAGTGTCCCTTCCAGTAAAATTTCAGAAATAGTCTGGGATTTAACAAGACAGAAATTAGGATGGAACTCAAAGTATACCTTGTTGTCACGTGCAAACTGACTAACAGAAATCAGATTCTTTGTAATTTGAGGCAGATTCTTTGTAATTTGAGGCACTAACAGCAAGTTATTCAAAGCAAGTGTGACATGTGGTTTGTGTGCAGATGTGAAAGATGTGTTACCAATGGAGGTTATAGACAGACCTTGACCATTGCCATAAACAGACCTTGACCATTGCCAAGCATGACTTGATCTGATCCTGAGGTAGAGATGTTGTCAGCTATCTAGAAAGTGATCAGCCGAATTTGTAACATGATGAGTAGCTCCAGAATCTGCATACCACTGAGAATTGCCAACTAGAGAAGCAGCATCAGTTCCTGCAATGTAAGCTTGAGGTTGCTTGCCAGAATGAGAGGATGCAGAAGGATTGGCAAGAAAACCTTGTGCAGGACCACGCCACTGAGTAGAAGGCATCCATTGATGTGGTACCTGTGCTGGAGTAACACCTTGGAACCAAGGAACAGGAAAATTTGCCATAGGTGAAGTGGCAACACTGGGAGCACACCATTGATTGGAGCCAGATGGAGCAACAGAGAGCCTGTAGTAGCACACCTTTGCATCGTGACCAGATTTTGCACAGATCTGGCACTGTACCTTGGATCTGCCACCGTTACGACCACCGCGATTGCCGTTAAACTGCGACGGAGCTTCCGCGACGGTGTTATGCGCAGTCGCCTCTGAAACAGTAGACGACGGCGAATCTGGTGGTTGCTGCATCACGAATCCTTGAGTAAGATTGACAGCGAGAGCATCATGAGGTGCGACACGTGTGGATCTATCCAAACGAGCTTCATGAGAGAGGAGCATCGTTTCAGCAACAATGATCTCACACGGCTGATCACGATACTGTATGATTGAGGCTAGGGCTTGATACTCCTGTGGTAATCCATCAGCAATCGTTTCAAGATGATCACGATGTGAAACCGAATCTCCAATAGATTCCAAAATATCCACAATCTGTTGAATACGCCCTAGGTATTGCGCTACGGTACGATCACCTTTCTCCATGGTTCGCAGCTCATAGCGTAATTGACGAGACTTAGCATAGATCTGAGTGCGTTGAAATTGATCAATGACTCTCCACACTTCATGAGCATGAACGCATCTCACAACACGAGGAAGTACCGTTTCAGATAGTGTTGTAAGCAGCCAGGTGAAGAGCAGAGAATCTTCTTGATGCCATTGCACATACGCCAGATTTTCCAAATCAGATGCATGATCTGTGCTGTAGAGAGGTAACGTGGAGGAATAACCGGATTCACAAGGTGACGATGGAGCTTATGGATGCGAATGATACCTTCAACTTGTTGTTTCCAAGAGAGAAAGTTGTTGTTATCGAGCTTGATGCTAAATTGCTGCGCAAAGGTTTTGAATGCATTCTTCAATGATGAAGCTGCTGCGTTTGGAGTAGAAGAGGTTGTGCCACTCGCCGGAGAATGGTTTTCCGATGAGGACGGTGTCGGAGTTGCAGGAGAAGCCACGGCTGTGATAGATCACAAGCTCATGATACCATAATAGAGTTTGAGAAAGAGAGCATATTAGAGAAGAAATGTGTTGTATTAACTAATTCTCAAACTGAAATATTATAAGCTGAATGCTATTTATACTTAGCATTGCTAGATGATACATGACAGCTCAGCATAACTAAGAATTAATTCTGTTACAGCTGCTGCCAGGTCAGCATTGATAACTCTATTCTAAACTATAGTTATACTCTAATATATTTATCATCCCTAAACACTAATCTGCATCCTCAACAGGAACTAAAAGAGATATGGGTGACAAATTCAGGCGATTTATAAACATTTGGCATGCTTTATAAACATATGGAGTTGCAGAATGTAGCAGAATACATATGTCTGCTTCACACTAAATGGCCAGAATCACCTAATGGTCAATGCTCTAAATTTTGAACTAAGTGCCTTGCATTCCTTCGCTTAAGCATGACACAAATTCCAATATCTCCATTTTTTGTTCAATATCCAAAATCCTGTCCATATTCAATTACGAGAAAATGATCCGACAGTATCAGAAACAGTTTAGGGAAGAGAAAAATGTATGTGATGGAATCCGTGTTGCATGAGTTACAAAAGATCAAACACTTACAGTGTATATTTATAGTAGACTCTTAATACTAATTAAATAAGGAAACAAATAAAAGAATGTGCAAACTATCCCTAAGAGATCCCTGTGATACCGAAAACTGTTCTAAAATGCCATAATGGTAATAAGAAATATTTTTCATCTATTCTAGACCTAGTACTTTCTCTCGAGCTAAAGCTTACTAAACGAAAATAAACTAAAAATATAACTTAGTCACAAGAACAAGACAAGTATTAAAACCAAGGTCAGATTACATCTGAATTTCAAGACAAGGTCAGACTGCATCAGGCGTTAGAGATAGGGTTGATGGAAGACAGGCCAAACAACAATTTGGGAGGGCTAGACCTTTCTAGGATAGGAAATGGACTAAACTGCATATCTAGGACGACCAAATTGAATCCGGGTTCAAAGATACAATGTTAAAATGTATATTTTGTCTTTTAGATATAGAGGGATAAAAAACAATTTCAAAACAACACTGATAAATGTTGAAGGTACTAGCCATATGATTTTGGATCATTCATGTTAGTCACATAATTCTAAAATGCGTCTGGTTCTTTTTGGTTAATAACTTTTTCTACTGTTTCAATCTCAGTGCTTTTAATGGAGCACCATTTCAATTTTCAAGTAACATTACTGCTGGACTTCTTCATAGCTAAACCATAGTCTTATCGGTTATCGGTGTCTATTGTACGGAAATCATCATACTTTTGTCTATATTGTTCTCAACGTAACAATATCAGGAAACAAGAAAATGGCGGCGTTATATGCACTGGAAGGACGGACAGACAAATACATAAGCTATCAAATACAGTTAAGATCAAACCACGTCACGTGCTTAAGAAAAAAAGATCCAACCTGATATTTATCAATAGCTTGTCGGTCCTCTTCAATCATCTTTGATTCCTGCTCAAGCTTCCGTGCAATGTAATCCTTGATCACAGAAAGTGTGAGGCAAGGATTTTTTGATAGAGTTTGAAGGACAATTATCGGGGGCAAAATATCATCTCTCTCAATGTAATTCAAAACTTCTTTTACTTCTTTGGAGCAATCTTCTCCAAGCTCACCAAAATATTTAAGTACATCTTCCCAAAGAGATGGATCCCCTCCTTTGACTGAATCACCCAGTCTTTTGCAGCACGCAATTAATCCCTCGTGATCATGCGCTTGCATATAGCAAGTGATTACTTCCTTATAGAGTTTCATCTTTTCATACAAATACAAAAGCCCATCTCTGAATGTATTCATTTCACATAGTATAATGGCTAAATCAACATCATAAAGCGGGTGTTCTGTCTCTGGCGGCCATGCACTCTTAAGCATGTGTAGACCCTTTTTACGCCTTTCAAGACGACCCTTCTCCTTTTCTGAATTTTTGGGATCAGCAATAGTTCCATTGGTTTGGGCACTTAAATTTGAAAGTTTTTCTGATGATCCATTAAGGAAATCTGAACCCTCGTTAGATTGTGAAACTGAGGGAAAAGTCAATTCATTAGATATATACAACTCTAACAGGGTATTGTTAATCTCCACCTGAGCAGGTGACTCCTTCACCTTGTTGGTATATTTTTCAAGAAAATCCATAAGGGAATGAGGGTAATGAACGAAGATGCTGAGAAAATCAACAGGAGATGGCAACATAGACACGTACGCACCATTTGACTGTCCTCTTTTGTCACCCTCATCGGTGCAAAGCCTGATGAGAATCTCAATTGTCTCCAGTGGCTTGTGCTCTATTAGAATTTTACCATACTCCTTTATTGTCATCCCTGCTTGACTTGATTCAAGACTAGAAATATATTCCAAGGCCTCTTCATAATTACCAAGATCTTCAAGCAAGATCTTCAAGTACCATTCATGCCTCCCTGCTTTCTTTGCAACATACATTGCATGCTCATGGTAATTGGCAGCACGGCAAACCCTGATTGCTGTTTCCACGTCGAACTTAAGTTCCCCAATGCTATCTTCACTTTTAATAAATAGATTTAATTTCTCAACATCTTTTAATTTGGTGTAACAGTTTAATAGAAGTGTGGTGTGATCTTTAGAAGCAAGACCCTTCTCATGTAGCTTTTCCAAGTAATTTGTGAGGTTGTAGATTCTTTGAGCATCCAAAAACTTCTGTATCACATAAGAAGGTTCAAGATGACCAATAGTATGTATGTACTGAGACATTGCCTCATCATAGTCTTGCTTGCTGTATAGGTGATCCCCGTATTTTCTCAGAACTTCAGAAGTAGCTGCAGCATCTGCTTGTTGAGTCTGTACAAGATTAATTGCTACTGTATATAGGTTTTTCTTGAATAACATGTCTAACTTGCTTTCCATATCCTTTTCCCCAATAGATAAAGCTGATTTATCCTTCATTATGAGTATGATGTTTCCCCACTCATAGAGCATATGCGAAACTTCTTTAACCAGTGCACTGTGGGCTATTAAACGATTCTTCAGGTCATAGATATTGAAAGTATGCTTTCCTGTTCTTTGATCTGCAATAACACACAAAAGGTATCCGCGGAACCATCCTACCAATTTCTTTTCTCCTTCAAAAGCCCAACAAGGACCACGCCCATCAACTTCATAAAAATATACTGCCTCTGGCCGACCAATTATAAACTCCTGTTCATGTTAACATACATAAACATTTAGCATTCAGCAAGGATGTGCATACGATAATATATAAAAATATATTGAAAGACAGGAACAAAGGTTGCATACAGAACGGTCACTCATTGCAACGCTGTTTACACCACATCCAATCTGATCAAGGGTTTGCCTCCTTGGTGGTTGATCATGCAATGAAAACAAGCTCACGGAATTTGGGGTTACTGCAAACAACTGAAGTGATTGACCATCAACCTTAAACCCAAGACCAGTGATTGAGGAAAGAGTTTTGTCTGAATGGTTTTCCACCTGAAGCTTGAAACGGGTGATACGCTCCCGTGCAATATCTCCTTTAATGCAGTAAATAGAACCATTGTCTAAGCCAATAGCTATGAGTAGTATAGGAGGCACTTCCTCTAGGACAATAAAAGATGTAATCTGCAGTACGCCATAGTTCCAAAATCATTAAAAAGAGGGGTAGAAATAATCAAATTACGTTACTAACCAGATTTAACCATTATACGGATATAATTTCACTAAAGATAAAGAGTAACAGGCATGCATAGCAGTGTCATTACCATTGCCTCGGGAAACTGATTAGTGAATATACGCAATATCCCAACACAATCCGGACTCGCCGTGCTCGTACTTTCAGATTGCATCTTATCTAAGTCAAAAACCTTCAGGCACAGAGCTGATTGCTGGGCAGCAAGCTGTTCTTCTTCCCCAATTGTTACTAGGTAGTTGCGTTGCTGGTTAATCAACAAACAAAAGCACACTGTTCTAAGTTCAAATCATGATGCTGGAAAACATTTAAACTACAAAAAGTCCACCAATCCTTTCTTTTAAACCAAAACATAGGCACTCATGCAGGCGCACACACATACATATATGTACTAATCAGATCCGTCAGATGTTTTTGGAGCCCCTGTATAAGTTAACCATGTAACTATTTTACGAGACCCTATTATTTAGCTACAGTTTAACCTTGACAAATTTTGGGTCATGTAAACCCGGGAAATCTTTCACCAATTTGCACAATACCAAAATGAAAATGGGATTTTGGATAATTCTAAGTTCTAACAAATGAAGCAGTATTCTCAGGAAAAAATGAAACAATCAAAAGATACTCAAACTAAAACAAATAAAAATTACCGATCAAAATCAAATACCCATTTACTCAAAACAAACATTTCCAAAACTGAAGCAATCAATCAAAGTGTATCTCTATGATTTTAATTTCCCCTTTTTACAACTAAACAAAACCCAAACACATATCCAATTCCCCCAAAAAAAAAAAAAATTGAAGGAATTGAAAAACTGAAGAACCTTGAGCTGTTGAAGAAAGAGAACAGAAGAAGAATGAGGTTGAAAAGCATAATTGAACTTGAGTCCTCGATCGAACAAGCAAACGGTCCCATCATCAAAACCAGTTACCACCTTACCCCTTCCACTCGAACAACACTCGATTTTCCTCTCCTTTTTTTCTCCCTCATTGTTATTCACAGTGGTCTTATCTTCTTCTTGTTCCTCTGGAATCATGCATTTTGCAACGTACTTCTCTTCGAAGAATTCGAACTTCCGCCACTGATACATCGCGATTCACGATCGATCGGAATCGGAATTCTTCACAAAATTGGGGTTTCGATCATGTCATATCGTAGTTTGACAAATTGAATCTAGAATGCAAACGCGTAATTGTTTTGCCGAATTTTCATGCAATTGTTGAATCACTCTCAAACTTGCGAGGAAAAGGTGTGTTTGGTATGAGAGAACCAGCTGCGAGAGAAGTAGGGAAGAGAAACACTCGATTTTCCTTCGAATTTGCGAAGAAAGAAGATGAAGAAAGCTTGTTTCCACTTTTGCCCCTGAAATTAGAGACAAAAAAATTAGTCTTTAAAAACCGAACTAAACCTACATCAAAAAAGAAAAAACCGAACTAACCCGATCGTTTGAACCGGTTCTATTGGAAATCGGACCTACTCTCAGATGTTATGCATTTCAGATTGTATTAATGAACCAAAATGAGATGGAGTATTGATTAACTCACACCTCTAAATGGGATGGAAATATGGTAGATAGAATTTTATTTTTTTGGTTTACTTCTTTAATAATTTGAATTCACAATTAAAAATAAACAAATAAAATATTACTTGTTTAAATTTGTGTTTTTGTATTTAATATTTCTGTCCAATTATCAATTGAATTAATTTAACGAGATAAAATGAATTATATTTTGCAAACTATGTATGTAGTTTATCACATAGTACTTAGTTTTAAGTTTAAGTGGGATATCATCTATTAATTTATATATAAATTTATTTCATACAAACACATTTAAATAGATTAACAAATTAATATATCAATACACATTAATTTATGGCAAAATATCATTTTTTTTCTTTCTTTAACTTTACTTTAGGATTCATTTTAGTCTCTTAAATTTTAAAATGTTCAAATCGATCTCTTAAATATTAAAAACGAAGTATGTTTGTCCTTCCGTCTGTTTCCGTTAGTGAGGGTTTAGAAAGAGTGTCCATGTGGCATGGTTTATGGCTTAAGGCTTTTACATGTTATATTTTACACTTTGTGAACATAGGAATTTTCAGAAAGTCATGGGAAGAAAAAAATCCATCGTGCAGTGAAGAACATTGAAGGCGAAATCCATTGTTCCTGAAAGCGAGATCGATCGAGCGGACGTTTGAAAGCATCGTTGCAAACATGTTAGAAATTTGATGCTTTGTATCAGTTTTGATAATGGTAGAAATTAGGGCTTTGCATGTTTTCAATCTGAGAAATTAGGGTTTTTTTATAAATTAGGGCATTGCATGCTTTTTATAACTTTAAGGCGTGGAAGAAATTAGGGTTTTCATTCTGAGAAATTTAATACTTAATAATCTCGATTTTGAACTGACTAGGTGCATTGGACGAGTTTCTAGTACTAAGAATTCATCATAGTGGTGAATTCATTGATGGTGATCTTAGAGTGTATGAAGGAGGGAAAGTTGATGAGTTGAAAGTAGATGTTGACAAATGGAGTTACTTTGAGTTGATAAGTGAACTGAATGAGTTAGGTTATAGAGATTTTAAGAAAATCTATTACAATGACCCGACATTTAGGATGAATGCATTGATTGATGATGTAGGAGCATTAGAAATAGCTGATCTTTACAGGGTTCGCCTAGGTGTAGACATTTATATTCAATACACATTTGATCAGCCTAATTATTATGATGAGCCTATAGAAGCAGAAGTAGAAAATGTTGTCAATGTCAATGAGGAGCTTGATGTAGTTAAAGAAGTGCTTTCTAAATTGTATGAAGAAACAATCAATGAAAATGATAAGTTTAATGACACCAACTACTCAAGGTACTCAACAAACTGCTCAAGGTACCCAACAAAATGCTCAAGGTACTCAACAAACTGCTCAAGGTTATCAACAAACTTCTCAAGGTACTCAACAAACACAAGGTTCCAAGCAAGCTACTCAAGGTTCTCAACATGTTGCTCAAGGTACTCAACAAACACAAGGTTCCAAGCAAGCTACTCAAGGTCCTCAACATGCTGCTCAAGGTACTCAACAAGCACAAGGTTCCAAGCAGGCAACATCAAATATTGGAGGAAAACAAGGAAGTCAGGCAACATCAACTGTTGGAGGAAAATAAGGAAGTTGGGCAACATCAACTGTTGGAGGCACACAAGGTTCTCAACTGCCAAGAACTAGAGGCACACCTGCTACTCAACAATTAACACTATGAAGGCCAAGTAAGTTGGGTGTTAGGAGGTCATCAACACTTTTTGTTCCTCCTGGACCTACTATAAGACTAAGTGCTTCCAAGAATATGATTGACCCAACTACAAAGAAGACAACTCCAACTAAGAGGACCAAACCCAAGAAAAAATCTTAGTTGTATTTAAGATGTTGCTTAATGGTCTTAAGTGTATTTGGAACCATTTAGTCTGGTTGTTTAATGGTCTTAACTTATATTTGGAACCACTTACTGTTATTTTGTGTTATGGTTATGGATGTCATTTTGGAATGCTGTCATTTTGTGTAATAGATATGGATATCATTTTGTAATGTGTTTTGAACAAGTTTATATGTTAATGACAATTATATGTTATGGTGAAATTCTGTTTTAAGCAAGAGTTATGTTGACTATGTGTTGAACAATTATGTTTTATGACAATTATGTGGAATGTTAAAATTCTATGTTTGACAATTGAACAAAGTTACACTGATATATTTCACTGTTAAATGGAACAAGATTCAACTAATACAAACTAAAACATTTCACTACAACATCTTTTTCAAGGTTCAACTAATACAAAACAAAACATTTCACTGCTAAATGCCCCTAATTTGTAAATTGATACAAACTTAAACATTTCAAATAATCATGAAAAAAAAACTAGAACTGCTAAAACTACAATAACAAACATCATCCAACATTTTTTCCACTTCAAAATCTTGTTCATCTCATTTTGAAGTTGATTCATCTCCTTCCATAGTTCTTCGTTTGCCAACCTAACTTTTTCAAACTCCATTGTTACATCATCCAATTTCTTTGCTAACTTTTCCAACCTAGACATTATAATTTTCCCTTTCTCATCTTGAACTTCGTCATAGAACCATTCAAAACACCCACACCCAGGTTGCATTGTTCCTTGCAATTTACAATGGATTATTCAAACTGTAATCAGCATACAATGGATTATTCAAAATGTAATCAGCATACAAACTGCTTGTACAGAGGACATACATACCTTAAAATGAGAACAACACCAAAAAAAATTTCCATAGCTCTTTGCCATTGTCGACCTACTAGAAATAATTGTGTCTCCACAATGACAACTCGATTTCCATGGAAGATTCGAGCTCGTGAACACATTGGAGTTCAGACTTTCATGACTTTTCTGTTTCATGGAGGATGAACCATAACCTGATTTCATGGAGGATCAACCCTAATCTTTAATTTTTGGGAATCCAAATAAATTTTACAAAAAAAAACTAGCGAAGGAAAATGAAGAAGAACGCAGTTGAACGCAGATGGTGGTGAAATAACAAAGAAAAACGAAGAAGAACAGCCATGTCATCTACCACGTCGTAATTCACAAACGTATGTTTGGAGGAAACAGGCGGAAAGGACTCACATGCTCTTTTTTTAATACTTGAGGGATCGATTTGAATATTTTAAAAATTAAGGGACCAAAATGGACCCCCGAGGTAAAGTTAAAGGACGAAAAATGGTATTTTTCCTTAATTTAATTTGAAATATATAAAAAATTGCTACAAAAATATCATATTTCAATTATAAATTGTAATAATAAATTAAAATATAAATAAAAAATTGTAATGTTTGATAATAAGGTTAAATTACTAAATATAAAAAGGCTTAATGTATCCTTTAGTCCCTTAACTTAATTTCAGATTTCAGTTTAGTCCTTTATTTAATAAACATTCATTTTAAGTCCCTTAAATGTACTTTCGTTAGCCTCTTTAATCCTGTCTGTTAAATTTTATGAACTTCCATTAGTTTGTGCGTGTGTGGCATTCCAGCTGGGCATTTATTAGATGACATGGATTTATTACATTACATATTGATTTAAATTTGTAAAATTAAAAAGAATACAAGCTGAAACGGTTTATTATTTCATTTCCATATCGCTAGCTTTCATTTTCACTCTCTCTTCTCAAAAGAAACCCTAGAAATTGAACGCTGAAGAAAAGACCTAAAACTCAGTTATAGGGGGTGGACATCGAGATTTTGCTGAGGTGTTTGTGTTTCTTGAGGTGTTTGTGTTTTTTAATTTCTTCAATCTATCTAACCTTGTTTTGGATCTGTCATATCTTTAGTTTCACAATGAAGTGTATGTTTGTATGTTGATTTTGAAATTTCAGATATTTGTTAAGGATGTTTGGAAGGAGTATACAATGTGGCCATTGAATGAGGTAGCAATAGAGAATCGGAAGAGTGAATGCAATGAACATTTGTATATTTTTATTTTCGAATTGCAACTCTTAGAAGATTTGTCATCTTCTATTTCCGAATTGCAAGTGTAACTCATCTTTTAATTTTCACCTTCTCGTTTTGTTTCTCCCATCCATGTTTTCAATTTCAATGTTTATTTTTTCAATGACGCCCTAGTTACACCACCGACGAATCCCGCTTCACATGATTCTATTAGGAGTTTCTTATGTTTATGATGGTATATGTTGTTTTCTTCATAGTTTTGGTAATCAAATAAATCAATTGTAGTTGTTGGTGTAAAAGAATTGTAATGTTGGTGCTTAAGAGGGATTAAGTGTGTGTAATATTGGAAGAAAAAAATGGGATTTTAGGTGGAAATTAGGGTTTAGATATTCTTACCATCCAGACACTTGAAATACATTGTGAATGTTACCATCCTTTGGTAATTCTAATTTGTAAGCCACTTGACAAATTTTGTTTATCACCTTAAAAGGACCATAATACTTTGAATAGTGCACTCTAGTTGCTTGGTTTAATAGAAACAAATGTAATATTCATAATGAGATAGTTGTGGAATAATAGGATATTGAGAGGTCACTTATATATATTATGCTATAGTTAAAATTTATAATGATCTTCAAAAACAATATCATTTTCTTAGTTTGGGCTAGTTAAAATTGATAGTTATATTGACATATTAATAAAGATAATGAGAACATAATAGAATCTGAATAATATTGAATCAATAGAGTATAAGTTTTAATATGAATATATAGAACAATCCTAATAAATGGTAATCCGGAAATAAGAAAACATATATATTCTCATAATTACATAATTTTAATTGAACATTGGATTGTACTTAATTGTGAAATAGAGCATAAGTTATGACTGTCATTTCTATTTTTGTTTGTATCCATTATTTTTTTGTTTGTATCCATTATTTTATACTAATACATTCAAATATGTTATTGGGAACTTGCAAAATTGTTTAATCTCTTAGGAGAAAAGAGTAATTGGAAGCTATAGTGGAGAGTTTATATCATATTCAAAAGGAGGCTATATTATGATAATCCATAAGATGAGAAAAATTGTTTCATGTGAAGAATCAGACCTCTACAACAACTACAAAAATGTTAAACCTAGAAAAGTTATTTTCACCATTGACAATTCAAGTTCTAAGAAGAATAGGCTTTTGTAGTTGTTCCTGTGTACACCTTAATTCATTTTGGTTTAATGTCTTGCTTTGAATAAGTGATGTATCAAGATTTTGATTTAATGCCATAATACTCAAGATTATGTTAATATAAAAAAGTTTCAATTTGGTACTTAATTATATATAAGGTTTCAATTTAGTCCCTTTATTAAATTGCTGACTCACTTGCCATGTTGTCATGCCACATATGCACAACTTAACGATTTTTTTCACAAAATTTAATAGAAATGACCAACTTAACTATCGGAATAGTTTTTAAGGGACTAAAATGTAACATTTATTAGATAAGAGACTAAAGTGAAAACTAAAATTAAGTTAAAGGACTTCGACACTAATTAAGCCATATAATAACAATTATATTCGATAATATTTCAATATGCGATATGTATTAGGTTTGTCGACAATTTATTGACATTATAAGACTAATTGTTATTAACTAGGCAACAAATTAGGGGGTTGGTATCAAATAAGGGGAATTGGATCCTCTGCTCGCAGCAGTCCAGCTTTAATTTTGTGAGTGTGAAGAGAGAGAAATTAAAAAGAAACAATGAAATGGTAAAGATGAGAGAGAGAAAATGATGAAAGAGATAGGAACAAAAGAGAGCATGAGAAAGGGTTGTAGAGAAATGACATTAGGTGATCCAAATCCCAAATGAGGCATATTAGGTGACAATTTTGTTACATATACTATGCAAGGAGTTTAAAAGGAATTAAGCCTAAACATTAATGCTAAAAGCTAGTTATCTTCCTAAGTTTAGCCAATTTTTATGAAACAAGTTCTTTTTATTCTTTGTAAATTTCAACCTAGTAATTTTTTACGGTTAACCTTGAAGGACACCTAGAGGTGAATGAAACTTAAAATCGGGTTAATCTTCAATTTAGACATGTACATATGGTATGAGATCACCTGAAGCAGTTGAAAAAATGGGTATGGAATGTTGCCTTATGGAAACACTGTGTATGCAAACAATATGTTTTATACTATAAGACAAGCCTTAAACCTAGTAGATTATGTTGTTCAGCAATCATGGGCAAGTTATACACATGTGTCAGTTAAACTCATAACATACTTGTAATGACCTGATGAACCAATACCACCCTCATTTGGTTTGATGGCACTTATCAACAATGTTTTTAGCGTTTTAAATTAAGTAATTTTAATTGTTTTTAAGTTCTTCTTCTTGTTTATGCAATTTGCTACCAAATTTCTCTATTTTTTCTATGTTTCAAGCACCTTAAGTATATGGAAATGGTTGATAATGAATAGGGAAAAGAAAGCACCAAAGTGGCGAAATACAAAGGAAATTATGGTTAACGGAATTACGGTCGTAATTTCCCGCTAAAGAGGATTGCTAATTTTGGAGCAGCGGGAATTACGGTATGCCCGTAATTATGGGTCACAGTCGTAATTCTCCAAACCCATGGTAACTTTTGGAGTTCTTCTGTTTTCTTTTGAAATCTCTTGGTTTTTCAGACGCTAAGCTTCGTGTTTAAGTGATTTAGTGTTGAGTAGTTCCCTAGGGGCCTATATAATCGTGTTTTAGCATGAAACAAAAACACCAACCATTATCTTACTTTAGTTTATGCAGATTATTTTTTTTTTTTTGCATTTTATATTTTATACTATTGTGAATTGATGTCGTCAAGAACAAATCAAAATATGAGAAAGATAGAGTTTCTTAAACAAATACAAGAAACCTTATTAGGTTTTACGAAAGAGAGAGAAGAAGGAAGAAGAAGAATCAAGATTGATTAAAATTATTTTACTATTCCCTTACTCAATAAGGGATAAAAGATTATATGTTAATAACAACAATTAACCTCTCTCAACAACTTGAGAGAACTAGTCTATTTATACTCTACTAAGCTAATTTAGGCTGCAATCTAACTTAACAATTAGGCTTACAAGTAATGTCCAATTCAACATGTTAACAGTTCTAGCATTTCGACTACTGCATGTTTAAGCATATTTCGACTACAACATACAGGACCAACATGTGAATAGACTTCGACTACATGCTAGACCTATTTCAAATCATAAAGTTACCCTTGTCGACACTAGAGTTTGATCCAAAAATACCACAAATCTCCACCTTGGAGCAAACTCTACACCAACAAGGGAACAAACTAGCTTTCATCATGCAGCTTTATCAACTACATACAGTGGAAAAACTTGTTACTTGGCAATGTCTTGGCGATCATATCAACAACATTGTCATTAGTCGAAACCTTCGGCACTTGGACTTCTCCATGCTTGATTATCTTTATGACGAAGTACAACCTCACATCGACGTGCTTGGTTCGCTCATGATAGGTGAGTTCTTCGGAAGGTGTGTTGTACTTTGATTATCACATTTAATAGTGATAACTCGACCTTGAAGTTTCAACTCCTTAGCAAAAATTTCAAGCTACAATGCTTCTTTCACAACTTTAGTGAGGGTAATATACTCTACTTCAGTGGTTGATAAAGCGACAACCTTATGAAGTGTTGCTTTCTAACTGATTATTGTGTCAAACATAGTGAACACATTATTCAGAAATAGATTTTCTAGAATCCATACAACCTGCATAATCAGAGTCGATAAATTCTTCGATTTTAACTTTACTATAATCACCACAGGCTCTACCATTAATTAAAAATCTGCTCAAAGACCCATTTGTATACCTTAGAATCCACTTCAATGCTTTCTAGTGCACCTTCCCAGGATTTGCCATATACCTGGTTACAAGGCTCACTCTGAACGCTATATCTGGCCTCGTACATACCATATCATACATCAAAGAACCTACTATACTAGCATATGAGATGCTACTCATATAGGCTCTTTCTACTTCAGTACTAGGACTTTGAGTCGTACTTAGTTTTAACTGAGGATTAGTGGTGTTAGAACAGACTTTGAATTTGACATACTAAACTTGTCGAGAATCTTCTTTATGTATGACTCTTGAGATAAGCATAATCTCGATTGCTTTCTATTTGTCTAAATTTCAATCCGGAGAATTATGGAGGCAACTCCCCAAATCCTTCATGTCGAACTATTTATCGAGTTCAACCTTCACCTTCATAACATCCTTGATAATGTTACTTGCTATGAGGATGTCATCCACATAAAACAAAAAAATAACAAGTGAATTTCCAAGTCGAAATTTAAAGTAAACACAGTCGTCAAACTGGCTCCTAGTAAAACCTATGTGCGCCATGAACTTGGCGAATATCCTATTGCATTGTCGACGAGATTGTTTCAAGTCATTTAACGACCTATTTAGCTTCCACATATAATCCTCCTTTCCTTTTTTGACATACTCTACAGGTTGCCTCATTAGGATTGTTTCATCTAGATCATCATACAAAAAGGTTGTTTTCACATCCATCTGTTCAAGTTCTAGGTCAAACTTCGCCACCATGGCTAACAACATTCTAATGGATTTATGCTTTAAAATAGGTGAGAACACATCATTGAAGTCGACACCTTTTTTATGAGTGAACCCCTTAACAACCAACCTTGCCTTAAATCGCTTCGACATCACTCCTTCGATTTCGTCCTTAACCTTGAAAATCCATTTACAACTGACTAACTTGGCCCCTACAAGTTTCTCAATCAGCTCCCAAGTGTTATTATCATAAAGAGATTTCATCTAAACATCCATGGCTTTCAGCCATCCAGTCTTGTTTTGACTCCTCACATCTTCCTTGTAGTCTCTAGGTTCTTCATCAAGAACCTCACTTACAGAGATTAAGGTGAATGTTATGAGATCTGCATAACCAAGTCTCTAAGATGGCTTGATGACTCTTCTTGACCTGTATCTTTCCAACAGGAAGTCATTATCAGTCTCCTCATCTTCATCAGCAACTTGTGATCGCTCTTCGACTTCATCTTGGTTATGTAATTCAGAATCACTATGCTCCACCTCAACAAGAATCTCTTATTATTCCAGCTCCTCTACAAAGATCTTGGTACTTTGACCAACATCATTAGTTTTCTTGAAAGCCATCTTAGCTTCATTGAAAACTACATCTCGACTTGTTATACACCTCTTGTGACCTGGCTCTAAGCACCACAACCTATAAGCATTGACTATTTTAGGGTATCCAAGGAACATACATCTCAGAGCTCTAGGTTCGACGTTATCTTTCCTAACGTGAGCATAGGCTAAACAACCAAATACTCTAAGTTTGTCGAGATTAGGTGGATGTCTCAGCCAGACTTTTTCAGGTGTCTTCATTCTCAAGGCAATCGAGGGACACCTATTTATCAGGTACGTATCATACCTCAATTTTGTCCGGACATTTCTAAAACTTTCATTCATCCGACTTTACTTTACTTTGCATCACCTGCACATCATAACATGCATTTCATCATGCATAAATACCTAAAATGAAGGCCAGATTAATTTTTCGGATATACAGACAGACCGTTTGAATTGTTTCTCAAATGTACGTAAAATCAGCGGGCGAAAAAGTTTCAAAATCGAGCTTGCATACGCCAATATTATTAATTTACGATTCATGTAGTTTAACCTAGCGTTCTCGCTTCATTTTTTCGACTACTTTTTCAGTCGCATTTTGATCAGTCTAAGCCTGTTTAACCGATATATTTTATTTCAAAATTTTATCAAAACTTGCATGTTTTCGAGAAGTTTATTTTGCGCTGATCATTTTGGTGCATTCGGTTTAACTTTTCGAACACTTTACGTGCATTTTTTATTCATATTCAGTCATTTTATTTATATTCTTTAATCAAAATATTAGAAAAATTAAATAGGAATTTCCTTGTCTTCATTTTGTTTTTATTGTTTTTATTTTAAAAGATGTAATTTTTATTTGATTTTATTGATTTAATCTCATTTAAATTAATTAAAACTTCTAGAAATGGAATTCTAGACATTTTAAATTGATTAACAATGTAAGTTTTTTGTGTGCTACTTTGTTTTAATCCTAGCATTTAAATCAAGATTGATCCATGGTTAACATTTGTAATCCATGTGCATTTTATTAACCAATCAAAAATCAAGAATTAATCAAATAAATTAAATAAAGGAAATAAAAAATGGAAATATCTCTCTTCCCCATTTTGAGTGAAACGTGGACAGCTAGCACATTAAGAAAAATAATAAATTATCTCCAGTCATCCAATCAGTAGGCGACACGTGGCCACTCACATTGAAAAGTTAGTTGGCAATTACTCTCTCTCTATCTCTCTCTCTCTCTCTCTCTGATATACCGAGAACACATTTTGATCCTCTTGAAAATAAAATAAAAACCTAATTGAAAATTACTTTCAAAAAGATCATTTTTCTACTTCCACTCTGACACTTCCTTCGAAACCCCTTCCTCTATTCTTTATACTCTGAAAAACAATGTTTCATCCCCACACCTTCAATTCATAAAACCACCGAACAACCTCTATTTCGACCCCACACCACAAATTGAAAACCACCTACGATATTACCGGAAAACCCCATACTATCATCACTAAACTTCTCAAGAAACTAACCTTGCCTTCCACTCCCTTTCTGGCGGCAAGCCCACCGTAACAACCATTGAACCCTTCAACAATTTCACTCCTCCGTTGTTCACCGTCCAAACTTCCAAACACGTCCATCATCACCACCACTAAATTCGCCCTTACACCTAAAGTTTCAACCACCTTCTCCAAACCCTTCAATCTCCATCGAAGACAAATCCAAACCACCCATTTATTAGAAATAATTTATATTTTAATTAATATTCACAAACTTGGTGACCAAGTTTGTTAGAGGGTATTTTTGTATTTTTATTGTTGCTTTTGTAGCCCTAGTTTTTAGCTTATAAATAGGGTAGTGTAGATGTCATTCCAATCATTGTATCTTTATCATTTGTAGTTGTCATTCTCAATATAATATATTCTCTTCTTTTCATCATTATTTTCACCTTGTACACCAACAATTGGTATGTAGAGCTCCGGTTCGGATCAACGGGAAACACGGGAAACACGAGTAAAACGTGAGGATTCTTGTGTGATTGAATTTTGGTTCTTGATTTGTGTTGAATCTTGAACAAAATTCTTATCAGAATCATAATTTTTTGATTCTGTGGGTTGGGAAACATTGTGTGTGGTAAGTTCTGAGTGTACTGTACAAGGTTGAAGATGATGAACGGAAACGGCGGCATGAACACCAAGCTTCCAGTATTTGATGGCAAAAAATTGGACTCGTTGGATGATTTAGATGCGTGTACTGTTCGGTGCTCAAGATGTTCTAGATCTTGTCACTGAAGGTTATGTTCCGGTAGCAGCAGATGCGACGGAGGAGCAGAAGAATGCGCAGAAGGATACAAGGAAGAAAGATCATAAAGCATTGTTCTACATCCATCAGTGTGTGGATGCGAATGTGTTTGAGAAAATTGCAGATTCAACGAAGGCAAAGGCGGCGTGGGACACACTGGTCAGATGTTACGGTGGTGACGCATCAGTGAAGAAGGTGAAGCTTCAGTCTCTACGTAAGCAGTACGAGAATCTCAACATGAAGAACAATGAGAAAGTTTCTGAGTACATATCCAGAGTGATTCTGATCACTAATGAGATGAAGGCTTGTGGAGAAACTCTTTCTGAACAAGTAATCATTGAGAAGGTATTGAGATCCCTTACTCCTCAGTTTGATTACATTGTGGTAGCAATAGAACATTCTAAAGATCTGAGCACCATGAGAATTGAAGAGCTGCAAAGTAGTCTAGAAGCGCAAGAGTTGCGTTTGACTGAGAGAACTTCTGAAAGGGAAGTAGAGCAGCAGGCTCTGAAAGCAGTTTCTAATAAGAAGCATCAGAAGCAGTCAGAAGCTAGGAGAAGATCTGATGGTGGTCAGAAGTCAGAAACCTCAACTTCTGATAGGCAAAAGAATGCTTAGAAGGGAAAAGAGAAGTATGACAAGAAGAAGATCCAATGTTAATGTTGCAAGAAGTTTGGTCACTTTGCTAGAGATTGTTGGTCAAACAAAGAAAGGAAGTCAGAAGAAGTAAATATAGCCAGAAGTTCTGATGATGAATATGTGCTACTGATGGCTTCTGAATCTGATGATACGAATTTGACAGACTGGTGGTATATGGACACTGGTTGCTCAAATCATCTTACTGGAAATAAGAAATGGCTGGTTGATTTTGATTCTGAGAAGAGGACGAAGATCAGATGTGCTGATGACAAATATCTTAACGCTGAAGGTATGGGAAATGTCAGAGTTGTTCTGAACAATGGGAAAACAACATTGATTCAGAAAGTGTGGTATGTACCTGACATAAAAAGCAATCTGATGAGCGTGGGACAATTAATTGAGAAAGGTTTTTCAGTTACCATGAAGGACAATCTTCTGAAGCTGTATGACTGTAATCAGAAGCTGATTATGGAGTCAGAACAGGGAAGGAATAGAACATTCAAGGTGAATGTCAGAACTTCTGACTCTGAATGTCTTAGTGCAACAAGTGTTGTGAAAGAAAGTGAGTTGTGGCACAGAAGATTTGGTCATCTGAATTTCAGAAGCTTAGAACATCTAAATTCGAAGAAGCTGGTACATGGAATTCCTACAATTAAGAAGCCTGAGAAGTCATGCAAAGTGTGCATGGAAGGAAAGCAACCAAGATTGCCATTTGCGTCAGAAGTTGCTCCAAGAGCAAAACATGCCTTGGGAGTAGTACATTCTGATGTGTGTGGTCCATTTCCAGTAGCATCGATTGGAGGGAATAAATACTTTGTGTCATTTATTGATGAATTCACGAGAATGACATGGGTATCCCTTATTAAGTTCAAACACGAGGTGTTTGCTGAATTCAAGAAGTTCCGAATGAAGGTTCAGAATCAGAGTGGTCAGACTCTGAAGATTCTCAGAACGGATGGTGGGGGTGAGTACAACTCCAAAGAGTTTCAGAAGTTTTGTGAGGAGAATGGAATTGAGCATGAGGTTACTGCTCCTTACACTCCTCAACACAATGGTCTTACTGAAAGAAGAAATCGTACTTTGCTTGATATGGTGAGAAACATGCTAAGGAGAAGAAGCTTCCTCAGAACTTCTGGGGAGAAGTTGTTGCCACGGCAGCATATGTGCTCAACAGAT
This sequence comes from Lathyrus tuberosus, assembly GCA_022829125.1. Classification (NCBI taxonomy): domain Eukaryota; kingdom Viridiplantae; phylum Streptophyta; class Magnoliopsida; order Fabales; family Fabaceae; genus Lathyrus; species Lathyrus tuberosus. The sequence continues at coordinate 1,031,735 of JALAZF010000504.1, forward strand.
GTCCAACGAAGAAGCAGAAGGAAATAATTCCTACTCAGAAGTGGACGGGAGAAAAGCAAAGTGTTAGTTATCTAAAGGTGTTTGGTTCTGTTTGTTACAAACATGTTCCAGATGCTAGAAGACAGAAGTTGGATGATAGAAGCAAAGTAATGTTACTGGTGGGGTACCACAGTACAGGAGCGTACAAGCCTTATTGTCCAGAAACTAATAAAGTTAAGTTCAGCAGAGACGTTATTGTGAAGGAATCAGAAGTTTGGAATTGGGATAAGTCTCAATCTGATTCTGATGTGAGAACTTTTGAAGAAAGGTCAGAAATAAGAGTTTCTGAAACCGATGGTGATTCTGACTCTGAAGGAGACTCAGAAGATGAAGGTGATTCTGATGATGATCAAGATTCTGGTGGTGATTCAGATTCTGGGAATATGCTAGATTCTGAAGATGGTCAAGGTTCTGGAGGAAGTCAACCTTCTGAAGCAAGAGCTTCTGAAGGAGAAACTTCTGAGGACAGAACTTCTGGGGTTCAAGCATCCGAAGAAAGTTCTGAACGAGGTCAGAGGCCACAGAGAATTAGAAACATTCCGAGAAGATTCGAAGAGTTTGACATGTTGCAAGACACTGAAGTAGATTCTGAAGGAGAAGTTATTCAGTGTGCCATGTTAGTAGACTCTGAACCTGTGAGTATAGAAGAGGCTCTCAAGCACAAGTTCTGGCTAAAGGCCATGAAAGAAGAACTTGAGGCCATAGAAAGAAACAAGACTTGGAAGCTGACAGAACTTCCAAATGACAAGAAAGCCATCAGCGTCAGATGGGTTTTCAAGCAGAAGCTAAAGCCAGATGGATCAATTGGCAAACACAAAGCGAGGTTAGTAGCAAGAGGATTTCTGCAGAAACCTGGGCTGGATTATTCTGAAGTGTTTGCACCTGTAGCGAGACATGAAACAATCAGACTGGTGATTGTAATAACTGCTAACAGGAATTGGCCTCTGATGCATTTAGATGTGAAATCTGCATTTCTGAGCGGTCAATTAGAAGAAGAAGTTATGTGTCACAACCTCCTGGATTTGTGAAAAAGAATCAGGAAAGGATGATGTACAGATTACATAAAGCTTTGTATGGATTGAAGCAAGTGCCCAGAGCTTGGAATCAGAAGATTGATTCATTTTTCAAGAAGCAGGGTTTTCAGAAATGTGAGATGGAATATGGTGTTTATGTTTAGCATATTTCTGAAGGCAATATGATTCTGGTGTGTTTGTACGTTGATGACATATTGCTGACCGGAAGTTCTGAACAAGAATTAGCTAAGTTCAAGGAGGTGTTGATGAATGAGTTTGAAATGACTGATCTCGGGAAAATGACATACTTTCTAGGGATGGAGTTCAGATATTCTGAGAAAGGTATCATTTTGCATCAGCTGAAGTATGAACGAGAACTTCTGAAGAGATTTAAGCTGCAGAATTGTAAGGCTGCTATCACACCTGGAGATACAAATCAGAAACTAGATTCTGATTCTGATGGTGAGGATGTGGACGCTACAACCTTCAAACAGTTGGTTGGTTCTCTGAGGTATTTGTGTAATACCAGACCTGATATTTGCTATGCAGTTGGAATGGTTAGTAGGTTCATGCGTAAACCCAAGTGGTCCCATTACCAAGCTGCTGTCAGGATTCTGAGGTATATCAAGGGAACTCTGAAGTATGGAGTGATATTCCCTTCTGGAAGAAAGACTGAATCAGAACTTCTGAGTTATTTAGATTCTGATTGATGTGGAGACAGAGTTGACAGAAGAAGTACTTCTGGATACTTGTTCAAGTTTCTGGGAGGCCCTATTTCTTGGAGTTCTAAGAAGCAACCTATTGTTGCATTGTCAACCTGTGAAGCTGAATATATTGCAGGTGCTGTTACTGCATGCCAAGCTGTGTGAATTCTGAACTTGCTAGAGGATCTGAAGATCAAAGTTGACAAACCTCTGAAGCTGATGATTGATAACAAGTCTGCAATCAATCTTGCCAGAAACCCAGTGTTGCATGGGAGAAGCAAGCATATTGAGACCAAGTATCACTATTTGAGAAGTCAAGTTCAGAATGGAGTGTTAGAAGTTTTGCACTGTAGCACTCAGAAGCAGCTGGCAGATGTTCTGACGAAGGCTATCAAGATTGATCAATTCCTTCGCTTAAGGGATGGAATTGGTGTTGTTAGTTTTGAGGAAATATAAATTAAGGGATGGTATTAGAAATAATTTATATTTTAATTAATATTCACAAACTTGGTGACCAAGTTTGTTAGAGGGTATTTTAGTATTTTATTGTTGCTTTTGTAGCCCTAGTTATTAGCTTATAAATAGGGTAGTGTAGATGTCATTCCAATCATTGTATCTTTATCATTTGTAGCCGTCATTCTCAATATAATATATTCTCTTCTTTTCATCATTATTTTCACCTTGTACACCAACAATACCTCACTCAACAACCTCTGTTCTCTCTCTGATTCTCAGTCTTATTTTACATGGTTATTCTTTATTTTTCATTTCATTCTGGTTATTATTTATGTTCAATTTATGTTGCAGAATTTGTGGCTAAAAAAGGAGAAAACAATTTCTCTTGACCTCTCACTCACACGCGTTCCGTTACAGAAAAGGAGGAAAAGTTTCTCTCCACCTCTCTTCCTTCACTCATCTCCTCACAGCAATTTGGTTCGCATCACCAACCACAAAGACATACCAAGTTGCTGATTGCATTGAGTTCGACATCGTAATTTCATGTTCGGTAATTTTTTTATCATGTTTTTGTGTTATGCAAAGTTGTTGTTCTCACTGAGTTTAATTTCAATTCGACTTCATTGGATGTTATTGTTGCTTTAGTTTTGACACTGTGTTGAATTTATGAAAAATGATTGTGAAATCAAGGATGTATTTTGTGTTGAAAGTATTATGAAAATGATTGTGAACATTTACATATCGAGTTGCATACTGTAATAGTTCTTTTCACTTTTCCACCTGCATTTAATTGTGTTTGGTTGTGTTGAGATCTTAAAGTTGTAACTTATTTTCTTTTATTTTTCAAACTGTGTTTTCCCTGGAACTCACCTTGATGAGACAGTTGGTTCATGGCATTTTCCACTACTATTACCTCTTTTCTATTAAGTAAATGGATTGATGGTTTTGTTTGTGATTGATTTTACACTATATCAAGACAAGTTTATTTACAATCTGTGTAGTTGATTCGAGTTTAATTTAGATGTGGTTGGTGTTGTTTCTTCATTGTGGATATTCTGGAGCATTGTAAATAACGATGTAAATATTACAAATATCGTATTGTTTTGCTACTGTTTAATTTCGTTGCGTTAAGTCAGATTAAGAGTCTGTTTGGTAAGACCATAAAAAGAGCTTTTAGCTTATAGCTTTTAGCTTTTCAGCTCATTTTGATTAAAAATCTCTGTTTGGTAATGCATTTTAGCCTTTAGCTTTTAGCTTTTTAACTAGCTTTTAACTTTTTTTTCAAAAGCTAATTGAAATAGCTTTTGAGCTTGTAGCTTTTAGCTTATGACTTTTTATTCCAATTATACCCTTATTATTTTAACAATATATATATATATATATATATATATATATATATATATATATATATATATATATATATATATAATATTTACTATTAAAAAATTGATTTTAAAAGATTGAATTCAGGGAGATTTTAAAGAATGTGATAGAAGATTTTAGATATTATTTTTATTTATTAAATATAAATTATATAATTAATTTAAAAATAGTGTTGATAATTCTTAAATTAGTAAAACATTGGAATAGAATCAATAAAATCAACAAAGATGAAGAAAATTCAGAATATTATTACAGTTTTATTGTAAAATATTATACAATAAACTTATTTTTGTTATTTTTTAAGATTAATATAACTAAATTCAAAATTACAATGTTATTATTTCACATATTTTATTAAATTTTATTATAAAATTAGAAATTAAAAAAAAATATTTTACGAAAGAATGAGTTAATTAGACCAAGAATCGTAGTTATTACGATTACTTTTACTTTTATTTCTTCTTAAATGACTTTATGAAATACCCTTGCTTTATATATGGTTTGCTGATTTTTTTTTCATTGAATTTTGTTGTCAATATATTCATACTAAATAGTAAAGTCCATAAAATTTTTATATAAATTTATATATTTTGATAGTATCTTTAATTTTTCATATATATTAAAATTGTTTTGCATGTTGTCATTAATGCATTTACTTTTATCGAATAAAAATTAATTTAATAATATAATATAATAAGATAATGAGATCACAAATTTCTTAATTAAAAATGTCCTTTTAAGTCATTTTGTAATTATCAGCTAGTGTAACAGCTAATTTACCAAACAGTTAAATTAACTTATCAGCTACCAGCTATCAGCTACCAGCTACCAGCTACCAGCTACCAGCTATCAGCTATCAGCTATCAGCTAGTTTTACCAAACAGAGCCTAAATCCGTGGATTCGACATTTATATATTATGCCGTCAAAATTTCAATACATTGATATGATATTTTTGCTGCGTTCTGGTCCCTATGTACGACACTTCGATTCTGTGGTCGCTATGTACAAACCGACTTTCAGCACATTGTGGTTAATTCACGTCAATCATTTTATCTGATGTTGTCGCTTATTTCTTTCTTTGTTTTAATTAAATTAATTAATTAATTAAATTTTTTTTAATTAGTTAATTTTGATTAATTACTTTTAATTAATTGAAATATTTGATTTAATTAAATAATTTTGATAATTAATCTTAATTGGCTTAATTAATTGATTTAACTAAATTTTAATTAATTAATTTTGTTAATTAAAAATTGATCGACTTGTGTCCTCGTCATTCCAAATTAAACCACTTTCCACTATCGACTTCGATACACTTCAAACCATTTTCACAATTTACCCTGCAAATACATATTAAAATCTCAATCAACATCGAGTATTTTATCCAATCAAATTAAACCACTTAACTATACATAAACCCCATTTCATTAAAGATGAAAAATGGGATGGTATCGAGCCTTTGATTCCACTCCTCAATTGTTTGGGTGCGAGTTCCCTTACTCGACTATTCAAACGATTGCCATCTCTTAAAAATTTCTAACACAATTCAACTCAAATTGTTTTCATAACTAAATCAAATTAAACTCATTTTCATAATAACTTAGATGAAAAAGGAAGTGGTCTAGAGCCTTTTATTCCTTTTCTCGAATACTTGGATACAAGTTGCCTTACTCGATCATTCGAGTATTCGTCATCCACTCAAAACATTTAAACAATATCAAATCCCTTTTCAATTAAGGATGAAAAGGGGTATGGTCTAGAGCCTTTCATTCCTCTTCTCGATTGTTTGGATACGAGTTACTTTACTCGACCATTCGAGCAATTGTCATCCAACAAAATATCTCAATCAATGAAACTTATCTTTACTTATCCCCGTGCAATCGAAAACCTTTTCAGAAAGAACATTGTTTATTCCATTCTAATGCGAATACAAACAAACTCTTTAAGTCTCCAATTGCGAGCACAAGAAACGTTTAATCGTTAGAATGCAATATAAACACTTGTTCATTAAAATAATCAAACCAACAAATCGTAGCCTTCCCCCGAACTACGAAGCTTTGAATTCCTTATTGCACCTGAGGATACGTAGGAGCGAGACCCGCAATCTCGTCAAGCACCCTAATAAAAACATTTTTGCGACCCTTTCTCTTTTCTCTTTTCTCTTTTAATTTATTCGAAGAAAGCAAGTAACATAAGCTAATATTCAATCGCAAGTTTAAACAAAAAGTTTAAACATTTTTAGTGTTAAGCTAACATCGAAAGCTTAACACTAAAAATAACACTCCATATGAGGATATATTTCTTTATTGCGGTCTTGCAGATGATCTATAATATCTCACATTCACAAGGTTAAACATCTTGTATGTGGTACACCAAATTTGTTTATTTTTCTATAATTTGATGGATGTTCACATACAACCTCTTAAGTGTGTCTTGAGCTACATTAATGGAACTAGTCAATATGGATTACACCTTTATCCATCATCTACTACATCTTTATCTCTTACACATATGAAAATTGGGGAGGTTGCCTAGATACCAGAAGATTCATTTATCGTAGTTGTGTGTTTCTTGGTGATAACTTACTTTCCTGGTTCTCCAAACGCCAACCCACACGATCCTGCTCCAGTGATGAGGCCAAATAGAATAGTGTTGAAATTGTGGTGTATGACTCTTGTTGGTTATGTAACATGCTTCTAGAGTTGCATTGTCTGATTCACAAAACTACAATGGTCTATTGTGATAATATCAATGCAAAATATAAAATCGATAATCCAATTCAACATCAACAAACTAAACACATCTAGACAAACATTCACTTCGTCTACAAAAATTTATTTCGTGGCTAAGTCAGAGTCATTCATATCCTCTCGCATCATCAAATTATAGATATTTTCACCAAAGATTTTTTTTCTTAATGTTGTTTCAAGATTCTATGACAATCTCAACGACATCCTACCACTAAAATTATAGAGGAATAATAAAATATTTTTATGTTAATATTTGATAAGATTTTTTTTTTAATAATTCAAGTGTTGTAATCGGTTACCACGCGATGTAACCGGTTATAGCTTTGCGAAAATAACTTATGAGTTGAAGAAACTGAAGATTTATTGTGGGCGCAACCGGTTAATGTAACTCGTTACCAATGAATGAATTTATTTATTGTAACAATTGTAATCGGTTACAGGTGTAGTGTAACCAGTTACAAGTATAAGAATTATGTTTTTTTTTTTCCAGTTATTTGATTGTATAACTTGTGTCTCAATCAACTTGTAATATTTGTATAAATGCCTTGGAGTCATGCTCATAAATGATAACGAAAAATATTTCCACCCTAAATTAATTTATCTCTATCAATTTCTCCCTCCCTCTCCACACTACAATTTTCCCATTATTCACCAATCTTGTGGTTCCAAGTTCTAACATTAGGTATAATGAGCCTTTGATTCAATTAAAAAATATCAATATTTATAAAAAAAACTCATTGACACTTCTGAGTAAATAATTTCAATTTTTTAAAAAAAAAATCATGAATTCTATTATACATATTAGATAAGCAAAATAAAACTATGTATATATAATAAGTAAATGACAAAACTACTTTTACAAAAAAAAAATATTTAATTTGATAAAAAAATAAAATAAAAATTTATATTTTTAAAATTATACTAACTATTTTATTTTTAATACTTTCAATTTATTAGATTTTATTTTTTTATATTATATAAAGTTACAATTATGACAAAATTATACATATTTTTTTAAAAAATCATATATTAATATTTTTTAATTGAATAGCAAGTTAATGTTTATTTATATTTTTATCATATTTAATTTTTTTATATTTTAAATTATATTTTATAAGGGTAATTTTGTAAATTATTTTCTTATCTTATTTTGTCAAATTCTAACCCAACTAATATTAAGGATAAAATTTGAACTAGTGCGACAGTATAACATAAGTTTCAAGATTAATCAAACACTAAATTGCGATATGATATGATATAGATATCTTACAATGTCTTTTATCCTACGCACCAGACAGATCCTTAAAATTTTAAGTAAGTATGTAATGTGTTTTTTTACAGATATATGTTAAGATCTTAAAAAAATCTAAAAATAAAAATGTTCTATCGTATTTAACCTCCGAAATTGAACCCCAACAATTTTATCATTGATATAAATATTACTATTAATATTCATAAATAGAGTTAGTCAATGATAAAAGGCCTTGGAGTATAAGCCTTCATAAGGCATAATATGACAATCAAGGGAGTTTCCTACAATATTTAAAACTTTAATATCTAACTAGCGTGTATTGAAAAGAAAAACTAGCGTGTATGAAAATATCTCTAATAGAACATGTCAGTTCTTTAAGCATATTTTAACTCTTTATGGAATTGGTCACCACTAATGCACCCAATGGTTCATTAATTTATCCAAAAAACTAAAATATTATTTATTGTTTGTAAATATTGTTTTCCATCACCACAAAATAGATTTTTACAGTTTGGTTCTAAAATTTTAGTCGTTTGCAAAAATACTTTAATGTTAAATCAACCATATTTTGATTAACGAAATTCTAAGCGACACTGCCATACCACTTTTTAAATGAGTTGGAATAAATTTTGATTGCATATTGAAAGTTGTTGAAAACTAAACCGTGAATTTTTTTAAAAGAATAAAAAACAATTATTTAAAACAAAAAAAAACATATTTAAACAAATAATTTGTTATTTAATTTTAATATTCCTGTATTTATTTATTTCTTCAAAAAAAAAAAAGTAATAGAAGGTGTAAAACGTGAAGTAATGGCTGACAAAACCAACTTTGAGATTTTGGTTAATGACAAAGACAAAAGCAACTTTAGTTTTATAATTCTAATAAAAAATTAAAATATAATATTAAATAACACAATTTCCTTATCTATATTATATATAAAAAAAAAATATGACTTTTGGTTTAGATTTTTATTTTATTTTATTTATACTGTTTTTAGTTTTTGTTTTAAATCGTAACTTTTCTTTAATTAGTTTTTATTTTAAAATTTAATTTTTTTTTAATTAACCGTTATAAGGTAGTATGAATGTCCTTTTCACTTTATTATTTTTTTTTGTTATTTTATAAATAATTAAATTAAATAAAAATAAAAATATAAAAAATACCGTTTATATTTTGACTCTCTTATACATTAATAAAAGCGGACAGACTGAGAGCCGTCTGGGGAGCCGTCTGGACGCTAGTAATAATAAAAGTAAAAACTTTCAACATTTTTGTTTTGTTTATGTGACAACTTGGTAGGGTCCACAATGACTATTTCTCCTTTTCTTTTTTTCTTCATAGTATTTTTCTAAATTTAGTTCCATAATTTTTCCTCCTTCAATTCATTCTAATTTCAGTTTCCAAATTTTCACTGATCAATATTTTCTCCTTACTTTCCATCATCAATTTTAGTTTCTCCTTAATCAGGGTATGTTTCTTTCTTTTCCTTCTTTTTGTTATTTCATTTTTTTCTTTCTTTTTTCTTTTGTGCTTCTTTTTCTTAGCACCAAGTTTTGCTTAATCTTTGTTAATTCTCAGTTTTTTTCTCTCAATTCCCTCCCTATCCACTCTTTGCATGTCCATGCTACAAATTTTTCATAATTATTATTTCCATAATTTTTTTTCTGGTTTGCAAAGTTTGGATTAGTGTTTAATTTTTATAAATCATAGCTAGAGTTTTATTTAATTATTTCTAGCAATTTTTTTGAGTTTTTCAAAAGAAATTTGACTAAAATCTTCTTCCTGGAGAATTTTGCCTGCAACAAGAAACATGTCAACGTTTAACCTATTATGGTTAAGAAGTGAAAGATTGCAGAAAGGGTTTGTCTGAATTATTTTAGGTAATAAAAAAATACTTTTATTTTTTTCAATGTTTATGTTATGATACATGTATTAAATCACAGAAACTTTAGTCTTTATGATGTTCTGGTTCATATCTGTTATTCTATTTTAGTTTTCTTTTTTTTTTTTTTTTTCATTTTGGAAAATTATAGTTCGTGTGAATAATCCCCAAATTCTAATTCAACTGAAAAAAAATCGATATAGCTAGGTTGAACGCCAACCTGTCTTCCAGGATCGTGTGTGACTTTATAGTGGTTATTACCACTTCGTCTCCATGTTGACCTGACATGATCAGTGTGTGACTTTAGATTTAACCCTTGTCGTTTTGATTCGTTTAAAAATTTTCACTTCGTGATTGGTTATATGCATTTTTTAAAATCCTAATACTAATTGATTATTCTTCGAAAATAATCATGTTGTACATGTTGATTTTGCTTTGAATTTTTTTCATACATTGATATTATTTTTCTCCTGCCTTTTAGAAACCTTTTGGCGGACTCGGTTTTTTAAAAGATGGAGGAAGTTGAAAACAAACCAACCTCCTCATCCGAATCCTCCACGAGAAATGCCGAACAAAATCCACAAGCCGAAACCTCTCAAGATGAATATCTTCTCACAGATGATTCAACTTCAACCTCACAAGAGACTGAACAAATCCACCAAGGAGCTATACCTGCAGATTCTAAACCCGAAGCTTTAGAAGATATCAATAACAGACAACGAGACGGTGGTTCAACTGCTACTGCTAGCAGCAACGTTGATAATCTTAGTACGGAGCTCTCGACATCCTCTTCTATAACAAAAGAGTTGCTGATTGAACCTATAGGTTTGTTTATTTGAGTTCTGCGATAAAGTGTGATTATAGTTAGAGTTATACTTATAGTTATAATATTTGTATTGAGCATGTTTTGCATGTGCTTAATTATTGAATAAATTCTGACAGATTCATCTCGAGACGGAGTTATCGATGCCTCACAAGAAAACTTAGTTTCAACCTCAAATTTTGAAGTTCATGTAACAGAAGAAAGTCACCAAGAACCTATAGTTGCAGATTCTGAATCAGCATCTTTAGAAGATATAGTGAACACGGAGAAGGTTGATGATTCTACTCTCAGTGTTGTCGATAATCAGATTGAACATGGATCGGGTTCTTTAGAAGATATAGTGAACACGGAGAAGGATGGTGATTCTACGGTCAACGTTGTCGATAATCAGATTGAACATGGATCGGGATCTTTCGAAGATTTAGTGAACATGGAAAAAGATGGTGATTGTACTCTCAGTGGTGTTGATAATCAGATTGAACCATCGACTTCGTCTTCTGAAAAAATAGAGCTGCAGAATGATTGCGAAGAACTAAATGTAAATCTGGATGAAATCAAGGTTTCTGGTGTTGCTGTTGGAGGTGTTGACTCACCTACAAGCGAGAAGAAAAGTGAGGAAAAAAGAGGCATAGTTGATACAGCAGCCCCATTTGAATCTGTTAAAGAAGCTGTTTCTAAGTTCGGAGGAATCGTCGATTGGAAGGCTCATAGAATGGTTACCGTCGAGGTATTTATCAATCTTGCATTTATCTCTATTGCGTCAAAAAATAACTTTTTCATGAAGAAACATTTTTTTCCGTTGTTTTTCAATTGCTTTATCGTCATCTGATTACAGAGGCGCAAGCATGTAGAACAAGAGCTTGAAAAAGCATACGACGAGATTCCGGTGTACAGGAAAATATCGGAGGCTGCCGAACAAGAAAAAGTCGAAGCACTTCAGGAGCTTGACACCACGAAAAGACTAATAGAAGAACTAAAACTGAATCTAGAGAGAGCACAGACCGAAGAGCGTCAAGCAAGACAAGACTCGGAACTCGCAAAGCTTAGAGTGGAGGAGATGGAGCAAGGTATTGCTGAAGATTCCAGCGTGGCAGCCAAGGCACAGCTTGAGGTCGCGAAAGCCAGGTATACGGCTGCCATTAGCGAGTTTACGTTGGTGAAACACGAGCTTGATGCGTTGCGTGTGGAATATGCTTCCTTAGTTGATGAAAAAGGTGAAGCTATTAACCGAGCCGAAGAAGCTGTTGCTGCGTCAAAGCAAGTAGAAAAGACGGTAGAAGATTTGACGATTGAGCTGATTGCCACAAAAGAGTCTTTGGAAACCGCACATTCTGCGCATATGGAAGCTGAAGAACACAGAATAGGAACAGTCATGGCAAGAGATCAAGATCTACTCAATTGGGAGAAAGAACTTAAACAAGAAGAACACGAATTAGAAAAACTCAACCAGAAAATTTTGTCGGCTGAGGATCTTAAATCTAAACTAAGTAAAGCTTCTACATTGCTTCTCGATTTGAAAGCCGAATTAAATGCCTATATGGAATCAAAGTCAAGCCAAGAAGGCGAAGAAGAAGGAGTCTCGAAAGCGGAACTGGAGAAAAAATCACACAACGAAATACAGGAAGCAATTGCATCGGCGAAAAAGGAACTCGAGGAAGTAAAGCTTAACATAGAGAAAGCTACTTCTGAGGTAAATTACTTAAAGGTGGCCGCAACATCGTTAAGATCAGAACTTGAACAAGAGAAACTTTCGCTCGCGTTGATTAGGCAAAGAGAAGGCATGGCTTCCGTTACTGTCGCGTCTATTGAAGCCGAGCTGAACAAAACCAAATCAGAAATCGGTTTCATTCACATGAAGGAAAAAGAAGGCAGAGAGACAATCCTTGAAATGCCGAATAAACTAAAAGAAGCGGCCGAAGAGGCTAATAAAGCCAACTTGCTTGCTAAAGAAGCTCGCGAAGGGCTTCGGAGAGTAAAGGAGGAAGCAGAACAAGCCAAGGCGAGCGCGAGTACAATGTTTAGTAGATTACTTGCAGCGCAAAAGGAGATAGAAGCTGCAAGAGCTTCCGAACGGTTGGCGATGAAAGCAATTAAAACATTGCAAGAGAGCGAATTGGCTAGAAGCAACAGCAGAAATGAAGTGGATTCATCTAATGGTGTGGAACTATCGGTCGAAGAGTACTATAATCTTACCAAACAAGCTCATGAAGCAGAAGAGGAAGCCAATGTGAGAGTTGCAAGCGCGAATTCCGAGATCGATATAGCTAAGGAGACTGAATCGAAAACCTTGGAGAAGTTGAATGAAGTGAACAAAGAAATGGCTGCTAGGAAAGAATCTTTGAAGATTGCAATGGATAAAGCTGAGAAGGCAAGGGAAGGAAAATTAGGTGCAGAACAAGAATTAAGAAAGTGGAGAGCCGAACATGGGCAACGAAGAAAATCCGGCGAAACAGACCAAAAAGTGGTAAACCAGAACACAAGCCATAGTGGTAAACTCGAACAAAATAATAAGGGAACTATTCCTCCTGGACATCACTTTTCAACTCAAAAGTCTTATGTTCGTGCGAACAACGAAAATGGATCATCACCGGATGCGAAAAACGGAAAGAAGAAGAAAAAGTCGTTTTTTCCGCGGGTTTTTATGTTCTTTGCAAGAAGAAAATCACATTCAACTCATTAAGAGTAATCACTTTTTGAGAAACTACAATGCATTGTTGTGCATTGAGAGAGTATACCATACTGTTCATACTTGTATATGTTAGTGATTTTGCAGTATTGTGAATGGTTTTCCATTAAGTAACCTTGGTGAGAAAAAAAAAAAAGATAAAAAAGAAAAAGTTTCTGTATTGTGTGTAGCCGTTTTGGCTTCTGTAAAGATCTGTGTGAAATTATACCAAATTAAAGGTACTTTTTGAGTTTGATATTTCAAGTATTATGAATGTTCATAAGATGTTCAATGCTTAATTCTACAAATAATTGACATATGTTCACGTCATCTTTTATTTAACATAGGGCGCCTCCCTCACATTCTGGACTGAATGACTCGATAGCAGAAACCTGACAAGTCCCTCACGCCCAGGACCCGAGTGAGTCTAAATCTATCTTACAAAACCGGTTTATAAATAAACCGGTATATAGCCTACATAGATTTATTTTTGGCTCTTATACAATGGCAATATCAATGCCAAATTATTGATAAAATACATATATTTAATCTATAATCAGAAGTATATGCTTCACTTAATTTCCCACACAGCATAATCTTGTCCATTAGTAGCTACCACTGCATTTGATGGAAGAAGGCTTCCAAGATCCAATTTTGGTCCAATCTTGACAATAATCTTATCATCAATTTTGGCCATATAGAGATCACCTTCAGCAGCCAAAATATTCACACTGCTTGTAGCTGTAATTCCATTTCTTTTCCTTATTGCTGTCAATTTCTTTATAGGGTCCATTAGTCCCCATTCTATGTAGTGATCATAGAACTGCATGCACCAACAAAACATTATTCAACAGTTAGAATATCAAGTAGTAGCAAAAAACCAAACATAGAAACGCAAATCGCAAACATTTAACACGATATTTGTTTACGCAGTTTGTATAAATATGGTTTATGTATGTTACTTACAATTGTGGGGTGACCAGGATGAGTAAGAATGTAAACATAACCCAACATAACTTTATCAGATGGAAATGGCCATAACTTCTGAGAACCAGTATCATGATTATCCACAAAAGTAACAGCATTTGATGGCATTATTCCAATCATTCCTGGTGGTTTTCCATTAGCATCTTTCATTCTCCAAAGCTCACCTTCAACCGCAGCACCTAAAATCATTTTCGTAGTAAAATCAAATGTAGTTACAACTCCACCAGCATCATTAACCCACTTAACCAAAGTCTTGCGGTGCGCGTCTTGGTTAGCCAGTGGTTTTCCATCTGAGCCTAATTCGACGCCTCGATAAAGCTCTCCAACCGCGAAATCAGGTGATGTTTTCTCCACGTAGGTTTTTGAAAACCTTGGCGCATATCCGACAACCATGTCTAGTCTCCATCCTACAAAACCAACTTCTGTTTTCAACCAGTTCATCCAATCTGATAGCTCTTGTTGTACTTTTGGATTCGTGTGATCGATGTCGGGTGCACCAGGCCAATCCTCACCTGGCATTACATATAATAGTTAGTTACAAAAGATAGTTAAAACAGTTACATGTTTTATTCATTAACTATTTAAGTAAATGATCTATGATTTCTATCAAAAATAGTACTATCTGATTCGTGATTTCTATCAATAATAATACTATCTGATTGGTGATTTCTATCAAGAATAGTACTATCGGATCCGTGGGTAATACCTGTGTCGGGGTTGCCCGTGCCTTTGAATTGGGTATCGTTGCTACAAATGTAGGACACGTCCCAATCTAGGCGACTGTCGGGAGTACCACCTTCGAAGATGCTAAGTCCATTGTTGTCTAGCCTCTCTGCTGTTCTATGGTTTATGACTATATCAGATATGCATTTCACTCCTCGATCACGAAATGCTGCAACTAGTGACTTCAGTTCCCCCTTGTTGCCATACTTTGACGTGTCAAGATCATATAGTCTCTTAGGCAGGTAACCTTTCAATATCAATCCAAAAAGCATATGTCAGGGTTACAAACAAAAATCCACTTTTCAGATTCATTGAACAACTGATATATCTGATTTATATATAGACAAAATAGCCGAGTTATTTAAATTACCTTGAGGACCGTCGTCGTGAGAGTTGGAGGGAGGAGGAAGCCAAACATATTCAACACCAGCATCTGCTATATCAGGTACCTTAGTCTTCAAGAAATTCCACCATCCTCCTTCTTTTTCAGCTGATGCCCAGTTGAAACCCTACAACATATTATTACTACTATTATTAAACTCTTCTCTATGTTAAATAAAAACAAAGAAATGATTTGAAATACAAAAGAATGGTGATGATACCTGAAATAGTATGGTAGAGGAGGAAAAGGAAGGGAAAAGAGAAATGCAAAGATAGAGGAAGAATAATGAATGAAGAAACTTCATGTTTTGTATGTATTTTTTGTGTTGCAATTATGCCATCTTTGCCATGTGTCCTTTTATAGGCAATCTTAGATTAAGATATTGGTTGATTATTCAGAGTTTTGTATTATACATTGCCATATTCAGACTTTCATTCAATGGAGTCAAAGTATAAAATTCTAAAATTGTTGAAGATATTCTTACAATTTGGAGTGACATATTATTTATCTTATAGCTCATAATTTGGAGTGACATATAATTTATTTATCTTTTAACTTTTAAAAATATAGTTTTTTTTAAATGATATTTATAAAAATATATTAGTTTGAATAATGTTTTAATCATGGTAAATTGACGTAATTTTTGATATGGCATAAGAGAAAAAATGAAAGTTAGAAATGGAGTTTGAAGGTAATAAAAAATAGAGGTGGAAGATGAATTGATGAAGATGTTTTTTAATCTCATCCTCCCATGTCATGTCACTAGTGTCAAGTTATTGGACGTCTGCTGACTTTAAGGTGTCAAAGACATGGTGTCTTTGGGTCTTTTTCTCTCTCTGCAAATGATTATCTCTCATCCCATTTTTCATGTTTAAGCATTTTCTCTTTCATAAAAAACTGACAAAATCAATCAAAGGCACCATGCCTTTTACATCTTAACTAGTAAAACACCCGTGCTCCCGCACGGGTAAATTTATTTTGATATTGTAGAAATAATATATTGAGATACAAATGTAAAAAAACTCATTTATTCTAAATGGAAAATGTATAATGAAAAATTTTGATATGAAAATTTTTCAACTATAAATTTGTAATATGGTTATACAAAATAATTTATTTTTGACAAAGGATATCAATGATCTAAAATAAAAAAAACAATGGAAACAAACTCCTTTATAACATCAGCAAGACCGTTTTCATTCTTAACACTGTGAACCAGTTTGCATTTATATTAACTTGCTTGAGGCTCTGCTTCAAAGTTCTAACAATGGCGGGCATACAATGGCTATGAAAGAGTTCCCCTGCTTCTTTTTCCCTGCTATGCTATGTAAACTGCACCAACAACTAACAGAAAAAAATGGACATAAACATTGGAAAAAGCATAGATTATCATCTATAATAAACAGAAGTTATTCGTTTATAAATTCAATTGGCACCGGTTTCTATCAATGCCACATCAATTCAACGACATTAAACAACAAATAACCAGCAAGACGTTAAGAGTTTAGGAAATTAGGTTTCAGCCTGGAATTTATTTTAAGTCATCATCAACCACCAACAAATGGCAGATCAAGACGATTGTCTCAATTCAATGCCATGAGATGTAAAAGGGAAAGTATATCAGAAGGAACAACAGGAAGGAGAGGATTTTCGCAGCAACATTCAGTGCTCAGAAGATTTATTTTCATCACAGTAAACCAACAAATAACATCTGCAGCATCATAAAATTCAGAGCATCATAGCAACCCCTTAGGTGTTACACAAATCGATCACCCTGCAGATTTTTATCAGAGCAGTTCAAAAACAAATTGCAAACTGTTCGGTATGCAAGAAAAAAATTCTTCGATACGAATGCAATTTGCAGCACATGGCATACGATGAAAGTGTCCCGTGCAACAACGACAACAAACTCTGTTTCTGCTATAAAAAATGGTTATGTAAAATCAAACCAAGTTGTTATTAGCAGAATCCATATCAATTCAACGGCATTAAACAACAAATAAGCAGCAAGATGTTAAGAGTTCAGGAAATTAGGTTTCAGACTGGAATTTATTCCAAGTCATCATCAACCACCAACAAATGGCAGATCAAGACATTTGTCCCAATTCAATGCCATGAGATGTAAAAGGGACACTATATCAGAAGGAACAACAGGAATGAGAGGATTTTCGCAGCAACATTCAGTGCTCAGAAGATTTATTTTCATCACAGACAACCAACAAATAACATCTGCAGCATCATAAAATTCATAGCATCATAGCAAGGTTCATATTAGTGAAAAGGTTCCCTAATGTATGTACCAAAGCCAATGAAAATGTTGCTAAAACCTGCAAAAAGGAACAGAGCCATAAATATATTTAATAATAATACAAAACAGCAACAGAACAATATATAGAACAACATTCTAACAACATATGTATGATAATAAATAACAGTATCTGTGAAGAAGTGAGTTTTGGTCTTTTATAAAGATTAAGACCCCACATGAACTATAATGAGCATTCAGTTTGAACTATAAGATACAAGACTGGTATTAAAATAACAAAAAACTGACAATAAGTAAAATGCAATAGAATAATAAAAAACTGATATTAAAATGCTAAATTCAATCAAAATAACAAAATGCATATAATGTAGCAAAATGGTTCCAAAAAACACATAAGGTGAAGTCGATCCTGACAATAATTAAATACTTTATCATAATTTCATAACAGTATTCAGACATATATTCAGACACATGAAGAGTAAGACATTTATCTAAATGAGCTGTATGTTGGTTAAAAAAATGGAAACATCCAAATTTACCGGTATCAAGCTGAATAACTTCCATATTGGTTGCTCTGTAACGTGGGGAGTCTGCAGATCATATATTCAATGCAACCTGCATAATTGTGAGCATAATTGTGAACAATATAGGGGATGACTGCCACTCTTCTAGCCACTGGAACTCCCTTAATAGCAGTAGGGTGAGGAACAGGTCCAGGTTCAATATCAGAACAAACCAGTTTCTTAAATTCAAGTCTGTGATCATGTTCTGAAAACTGTGTAAAAGTGTAAACAACATTAATTTTACATGCAAACTGTTGTAAAAGGTCCTCATTTTTTCACTAAAAATTTAAGAACTTAGTTACCTGATTCTTTCTCAGTTTGTGCATATGTAAAGTTGGAGTTACCTGATTTTTTCACAATATGGCGTTGTAACATATAAATTACCTGCTGCAGCTGCTTGTTCATTGATCTTCCCTTTTCAATTTTCATTCATTTAAAGTTGATATACTACAGAAGATAACATATAAATTATTTATCATATTGGTACCAAGTCATTTGATAAAATTAGAATGTCAATAACTATAATCAGTAAACCAACTACACAAAATCAATATGACCTATAGAGATTACAGAGAAAATACCATCCAATCTTCGACTGTAATCCCTATAATCAAATTAAACCAACTACACAAAATCAGTAACCCATTTCATTGGCATACAAAATCAGTAACACCTACACAAAATCAATATACATTCCATGCCAACTGTTATATTGAGAACTTTAAATGCTAAAAAAAATTCAAAATGAAAAACAGAACTACAGAGCATATCTCATAGTCATTTCTACAAATACATGGGAAAAAAAATAAAAGTTAACAGAGCCTTACCAGAGTTTTCAAATCATCATCTTCCCGAGCATACATTGCATACTAATTTCTCAGGGTTCGTATCAATATCATCGACATCAATATCAATAGCTTATCAGGATGCATCTGTCCAACATACCCTTAAACATGAATAAAAGACCCTTCGATAATGATGAAAAGAAACACAAAATGATATCAACCGGAGAGAAAAAGGCAGAGGAAACAGGGTGGCGTGCGATTGTGTAGAGAAAGAGGGTGGCGAGCGATTGTGTGGAGAAAGAGGGTGGCGGCCGAGTAGGGTTTGGGGGGAAGAGAAAAACGGGAGAGAGAGAGAGAGAGAGAGAGAGAGAGAGAGAGAGAGAGAGATAGAAAAGTGGAAAGTGTGAGGATTTAGGGTTTCTTTGGAGGGATTAGGAAATTTGAAATTCTGGACCAATGACAGTGTAACAAATGGCAGCATTTGTGGGAAAGTAAGTTAGGAAAAATGATGAATTCACTAGTTACAACTATGCCTTTATTTCAGTGTAAAGGTTTTTAAGGGAAAGGGCACAAGTGGAAAGTCAATGAACTTATTTTTAGTTGCTTTATAGTAGAAGTCAGCATATCCTTGCCCATTTACCACCTCTTCTTTTTGTTGTAATGGATTGTTAACGCTAAGAAATAAAATCAAATGAAAACACTTAAAATCTCATAAAAAAATTTAAGGACTAAAATAAAAAATACATTAATTTATGGAGATTAAAATACTATTTAAGTCAAATATTTTTTAAAATATTAAAAAATTTTAAAATTGATTTCTTATAAATTAAAAAAAAAATTAATTTAACATCCTATAACATAAACATACATTATGGAAAATCAAAACATAGTTGAAATCAAAGTTTTTTTAAAAAATTATATCTCAAAAATAATTTTTATGAAAAATTATTTGAAATAGTTTTAAAATTAAGTGATTTTTTAAAATTTTGATATTAAATTTTTTCTTCATTAAAATAATAAAATATTTAAAATAACATTTTAAAAATAACCATTTAAACCAAATTTTTATTGAAGCTTTTATAACAAATGTATTTTTAACTTTTTAAAAACATTAATATATATGTAATACTATAAAAAATATATTTAAAAAAAAAAGATAAAACAAACGGGTAATTTATCACGAATTAGGTAATAAAAAATTGGTTAAGTAACTATTTTTTTATTACGAGTTTATGTTTATTTTATTAATTTATAACTTATTTTGAGGCTATTTTAAATATAATTTTAGTTATATTTATGGTTTATCATTTTTCTTTCACTTTTATCTTTATTCTTTTAACTAAAATCCAATTTTATTTTTATAATTAATTTAATTTAAAATAAAATAATTATGTATTCAATAATATATTTTATTAATTTTATTAAACATATTAGTTAATATATCTGTTGTTAATTATCAATCATCAAATATAAGTTATTAGTTATAACTATCAATTATAAACTATAAACTATTAATTATTTTATCAGCTAATTGCTATTTTTATCTAGTGAAAATATAATCCCTTTTATATTATTATATATAGTTTGTCATTAAAAAGATAAAAATATAAAAGTTAGTTGTTATATTTTTGGTCAAAAAATACAATTACTTGAGGTACAAAATTGTAATTTTCAATGAGACTAGTAAACAGATAGATCGTACTAGATATATCTATTGAAGGGAAAGTCTTATTATGACTTAGCTAAAGTCTTTATCTAAGTTTGTAGAGTAAACAGATAGAGATAGAGCGTACTAGATATATCTATCTTAGATTAGGTTCAACGAATGTTAATTAAAGTATGGAATTTAATGGTATCTGTCTATCTGATACTGAAAAATAGAGAAATTTATAAGCGTTTTTTCGCAGAGAATTGCGGTAGGATAAAATCGTGTTAGAAAAGCGTTATTTTGATTTTTGAAAATTTTACTCCATATGCCTACTCATTAATTTTTTGGACAAAAATACTCCCACATAGTCTATATTTTAAAAATTTTATTTATTTTTCTTATTTTGTTTTTGTACGAACGGTAAAAAATGCACTGAAATTCACTTCCGGAGAACCCACACACGCTACATCCGGATCACAAAAATTTGCAAACCGGAGAACTAGAGCAAGTTACTTCCGGGTTGAATTTTTTTATTTTGTACACCCCGGATAACTTGGCATCGTGTTATCCGGTTTGTGTAATTACTACACCGGATAACCTGATGTCATGTTATCCGGTTTGTAAAGTTTCTTCATCGGAGAACTTAAGGTTGGGTTTTCCGGTTTTGTTTTGTTTTTTAATTTTTTTTTACAATGGCTCGTTTTAGAGGACGCGACGGATTTATTTATCGAAGATACGCTGATGGATCGGTAGTTCGAGCATAATATATTTGCGATGAAGATCGGGTAGCTGATCCTGCACCTGTACCAGCAGCGGCTCACATTCCACCGCATCCACCATTTCCTGGAGGACCGACTGATACGCCACTTTTAGTGAGGTATCAGAACCACGTGGCTCGTTATCTGTGGGATGGCCAAGTAAGTAAATCTATGACCTTTCTATGGTGAATAAAATGTAATTTTAATTATTTATGTATTATGACATATTCTACGAATTATTTTTCAGGAGAGAGCTCCGAAGAAGGAGCTGAAGGTTGCTGCACATGGCAGCAAACTGATTGGATGGGTTCCTCATAGTCTCCCACCTAGGATTGAGCAGTGGGTATCTGATTCTGGTCTATCCTCTCTGCAGAAAACCAATTTATCGAGGATAGATCAGAACCTGTTATCTGCATTTGTTGATAGATGGCATCCTGAGACATCGTTTTTCCATCTGCCGTTTGGCGCGATGACGACTACACTGGACGATGTTTCTTGCCTCCTTCATATACCGATTAGAGGGGAGTTATGTAACCCTGCACAAGGGTTTACTGACTCGGATGCTATTACATATGCTATTAGTCTGATGGGTGTTTCACTAGAGGATGCAACTGAGGAGATTCGTATAACAAGAGGTCCTTACTATAGGCTAGATTGGTTAAAGAAGCTATTTGTCAGGCTGCGAGCTGAGAGCAGATTTGATTGTGCAGCTAGGGCGTATATGTTGTTGCTACTAGGCTGCACTATTCTTATAGATAAGACCTTTACTCTTGTAGAGGAAAAGTATTTACCACTCTTTGAGGACTTAGACATATGTGGTAGATACTGTTGGGGGGCTGCTGCACTTGTCACACTATATAGATATCTCGGAGATGCTTCGTTCTATAGTTGCAGACAGCTTGGTGGATATGCCTCTCTACTACAGGTACAAATGCTTAATTTTAATTTCATTTAGACTTGCATTATATTATTTATAATACCTTTAATTAATGATATTCATGATGTGTCACAATGTTGGATTCATGAGTATTTCCCAACTGTTGGGAAGAGAGGATTTTCGAAGATTGCTGGTGTTGGTAGTCCACTTCCCAGGGCGATGAAGTGGCAATACAGGCAAGGGACGCAGAAGGTTGATGAGATTAGGGCAGTGTTGGATGGATTGACACCTACTGATGTCATTTGGCACCCGTTTGCGGATCACAGACAATACATACCATTTACTGATATTTGCATGTACAGGGGTGGCCTGAAGTGATATGGTACAACTGTACTTTATCTATCTGACAGATGTTTATGTCAGTTTGGATATAGGCAGTTCATACCATCTCATCCACCTGGTGGCAAGGGAAAACCCTCATTCATGTTTACCTATTAAGAAAGTTAATAAGTAAGACGTAAATCGTATATAATTATGTAATATAAAAAACTATAATATTTACCTGAACCCAATGATTTGAGTTTACAAAACCAATGCAGTAAATTGACACATTAGGATTATGTGAAGTCGTCATAGGGAAGTAACTCAAACTAAGAGCACTTAGTGAGACAAGAATGATGTTATACCGATTTGCTATCACATAACCCATTTCTGGTAGCGTCATCCATTTATCTACTGGTTGAGAACCTAAAGATGATATCAACAAGGATTCTCTCACTTTTGAATAACGAGTTTCAAATAACTGCTCATAGAGACTCTTTCTGGGACCTCTCATTTCATTATCCAAATCACGACGAACCATTGACCACCCTTCCTCACCATATCAATGCAAAGATGCAATAGTTCTAAAACCACAATTTCCATCATCCTTTACATCAACAATGTCATCAATAAATGGTCTGATATGTTCCGAAAATTGTACAATGTACCTAAGAGATGGTTTTTTCTTTGAGGTCTGGGATAACTGTGAACAAAGCCTCTTTGAATATTTTTGGAAATTATTGTGTTCTTGATCAACATACTCATGATATGAAGGATCTCGATAAACATCATACCCAACAGGTTTCTTCCCTTTTCTCTTCACTCCTCATTTGGTCTTTATTTTTTCAGGTGGTGGTACCATCTTTGTTGTAGTGGGGTAAGCAATTTCGCACACCCTGTTTTTTAGTGCTATCTTTCCTACAACATCTAATGAATGAAACCTCTTTCATAGTGCTTCAATCACATTTGTCATGTCCACCTCTGCTCCATCCTCTGTATCTACCTCTTGTTCACCTTCCATACTAAGTTTCCTCCAATGGATATGAATAGCATCAATTGGTATTGGTTCACCACTCAATGTGTATCTCTCTAACTCACAGGCACAAAGTAACCCGTATACTGTTCTACGAAAACACCTACACATCTGGGTGTTTGTACCCACCATGTCAACCCTATGCCGCTCTACAGCAATGTGCCGCAAAGCAGCTCTAGATACTGATCCACGCAAATTCAAATAATATGGACTAGTGTGTGCATGCTCAACCTCATAAAAACTCTTCTGAAATGAAGCTCTAATATTGCCCACTTGAACCTTGATGTTTCTATTCATATCCTCCCAGCATTTGCACATATCACCTAAACTGTTCTCCAACATCTGCTTCAGCTTCCAATGCGCAGATTCGACCCTAACAAAAAAAAAAGAAGTTCAGTATAAGTATCATTAATATCACCATAAACAAACTATGGCTATAAAACAAACACATTACCTGTTAGTCGTGATGTTGCCTAAATGCAACACTGTATTGATCAAAGCTTTAACAAATCTATGCCTATGAGGTGTCAACCATGTGTCTTTCACATAATCCAAAAAAGGTCCATATTCCAAACAGGCATGCTTAAGCAATTTCAGCTTTTGATGGTATTCCACCTCATCACTAACTTTTACAAGTTCGTACCAAAGCTCCTCTATTAGTTTTCGCATATCATTCACAACATACTCTTTGCACTTCGCTTTCAAATTCTTGTTTATGTGAAATCTGCAAAGCAAATTAATTGTCGTAGGAAATACTGTTTCAATTGCTTTCATCAAAGCAAGATCTCTATCAGTTAAAATTACTTGTGGCCATAACCCTTGTTTAATGAATAACTGTTTTAATTTATCTAGTACCCAGCACAAAGTCTCTGTTTGCTCAGATTCCATATAGGCAAATGCAACAGCAAATGTTAACTCAGTTGATGTCACACCAACTATTTCAAAAAATGTTACCTATACTTATTGGTTTTGTAAGTAATATCCATAATCAACACAATAGGAAACATATTCAACAACTTCACAGAGTCTGGATGGGCCCAGAAGATATCTCTCACAACTTCTGAGTCATCTTTTTTCCTACTCCAATAAACATAATCAAATTCCTCTATCAACTTAAACAACTGTTGCATTTCCGTTCTAGGTCCCCTGATGTTTTTTTGAATCTTACTCTTATGTTTATATATTTGGGTGATTCGAGTTACATTCTCCGGATCTCGTTCTTTCAATGACAACAATATGTATCTTGGAGAAACATGACGTTTTGACAAATCAACAATATGTTGTTGGTCATCATCATTGAGTCGACTTACAAACGTATGACCTTCAAACCTACCAGGTAAACCATGGTTGTGAACTACACATTTTACATCAATTTTCCAACCAGAACCATCTTTTGAAGGTGTTGATCTTACTTTGAAAGGACAGTTACATTTTTTGGTAGCACTTTGTGTTTCGCTATCCCATTCTTTGTATTTTCCACCTCTATCACAACCAAATATAATTTTTTCACTTCTTCCTCTCTTGCCAGTATTGGTGTCCGAACGGGTTATTATAACAGTGCCTCTATTCCTCAGTCCAACCTCCTTAATCCACCTAGTCGCTTCTTCTCCTGTAAGAAATTTTTCTGTAGTCGAAAATATCTTCGTTGTATATACACTTGTCTGGTCTTTGTCGCATATCATCAAAGGAATGTCCATGTCTCCTAAACAAACATAAATTAAAAAAAATTAAAAAAAAAATTAAAAAAAAATAAAAAAAAAAAATACACGCTCCGGATAACTATGGACCAAGTTACCCGGTTGACAAAAAACTTAAACCAGATAACTTAACAACAAGTAATCCGGTGTTGAAAAGTATACCAACCGGATAACTTGGAGACAAGTTATCCGGTTTTAATCCTGATCTACAAAACGCAAACCAGATAAGTTGATGTTGTGTTCTCCGGTTCAGAAAAATTATTCACCGGATTTCATCATTTTAAGTTTTCCGGTTTGAAAAATACACATTCCGAAAATCCTTACCTTGTGTTCTCCGGTTCTCGTCGAATACTGACAAAAATTACTTTTTGACACATCTTACCGCACGGTAAAAAGTAAAAAAAATTAAATAAAAAATAAAAGGATAAAATTGGAATTTTTGAAAATTTGTAGGGGTATGGGGATAAATCTAGGGGTATGAGGTACAATTTTCTTGATTTTTCTTTTCAAAACAGAACTTTATGGCCCAAATCCAAATTTGTTTGAGATAAGATATTATAAGAGAGATGATTTTCAATAAGGTGTTGTTACTGTGTGAAAAACTTAAAATGTTGTTTGTATTTTTTGAATTTGAAAATTCTGACGTATTTATTATACAACAAAATTACTTCATGATCAAGTCACCTCATTTTTGTTAAATATTGGTTTGGAATCTAATCTCTAGGTTACCATTTCATGTGTATTTTCTATGTTTTCTTAAAATTACATATTTTCAATCTCGCTATTAAACCCATGACAATATTTTACACCCTTTAACTGTATGTTAGAAGAAATGTCACATTTTTTAATAAACTTATATTATAAGTCATTGATAAATCAATCCCATAATAAACCATAGACATTTATAAATCAATCCCATAATCCCATACTAATTTTTACCATTTCAAGTCACATAACACAAGCAACAAGTAAAATTTTCAAAGTTTCAGGGAGTGTAATCGGTTACACTAAGGATCATGTTTAGTAAGGTGGTATCTAGAGCTTTCCTACCTTCCTCTTATCAGATCTTACTCTCCTACATTTCAAACTACAAAATATGCAATCTTAGGCACGATACTTTCACCTATTAGATTCCCTTCACTTTGAATCGACACATCTGTATACACCAAAGATTGAAGTATAACCACTTCCAAGAATTCCTCACGGTCGGATTTTAACATAATCCTACATATTCCCACTTACCGAATAATCTATTAGGTAAGCCTTTCCATGTTGAGAAATTAGATATAATCCAAGTTAAATTATGTGGCCCAAGCCTAAAGCTAATTAGGGTTTATGATGAAGTGTAGTTAGAATAATTCCTATCACAGCAATTTCACAGTGGAGGTAGCTGGAGTCCAGTAGAGTTATTTTACAAAAGACAGGTTGGTTATTGAGATACTGGGGAATCTCCAGATCTACGTACTACTC
Organism: Lathyrus tuberosus; assembly: GCA_022829125.1. Taxonomy (NCBI): domain Eukaryota; kingdom Viridiplantae; phylum Streptophyta; class Magnoliopsida; order Fabales; family Fabaceae; genus Lathyrus; species Lathyrus tuberosus. The sequence continues at coordinate 1,058,216 of JALAZF010000504.1, forward strand.
CTAGTTTGTAGCTCTTAAGCTGTATTGGTCTAATCTAGATGACTGGACGTATTCTTTCATATGAGGGCGGTTTGTAGAGATAAGATTTCGGATGAATCTGGTAACCCTTTGTCTTTTGAAGACGTTGTACGGACTTAATAGAGGAGATATTGTTTCGGCAATTTGAGCATCTTCTGGAACATGAGAGTACTAAATAAGGTTTTCTATTTTATGAGAATTAGTCTTTTTACAGAGTTTAGGAAGCGATAAAGAAGAAGTACTAGGAATAGGTTGAGTGTTCGGTTCAGATGTTTCCATGTTTAAGTGATTTTCTCCCTTACTCACTCTCTTTATTATATTCATACCATATTCACCCCTTCTTTCTGTACAGACTCTGATACCACACTGTCCGGGAGCCTTACATATCATGAAACTCAGCCTTAACTGTATCGTCATCAAATAGCCAACCATAGGCATAACACAGACTAACAATTAAAACTGAAATTTCATAACAGCAAGGACCGTAGTATGGATCAATGGTCAGATGTTTTCTGATACACAAGATCCTCATTTAAAGGAAGGTGTAGAGCATACTTGCATCTATGGGGGAATTATGACATGAATACAATAACTAAATCTTTGAGGGAGAAAGAAAAGATTTTTAGAACATGTTTGTTCTTAAGCACACAAAAGAGTTTATTTGTGATTGCTTAATGAAAATATGTTGCAAGAGCTCTCCTTTTATAGCCAAGGAGGTACATATAGGACAAAAGCAATACTATTTACAAGCATGACATTTTTAATACTATATGAATGCCTTTTTCAAAAGTCCGACACACTTATCACTTATGGATTACATTATTGTAGTCTTATTGCACAAAAAGATGAAAATTACTATTCATAAACATGCTTGTGATCTTTGAAGGACACTTGTCCATTTAGTCTTTGCAAATGGGTTCATGAGAGGGAGACATATTCTGATCAGATAAATTTCCATCAGAAAAGCAATCTCCAAAACGAGATGACTCACACAGCCAGATGTCATCCATCATGTAATTGTGATCCGCTAATCTCATATTAGCTTCTTCCACTTGTCATTCAAAGAATTCAGCTTCCATTGGAGAACCCATTTGTACTGTGGCTTGAGTTGAGCTTTCTCCAACTTCTGGTCTTCTGAACTTTTCATGATGTATGCAAGTTGAACTATCATCGAGGTTCTTTGGATCATACAAATTGATATAGTTAACATACTCCAATAATTTCCTTGTGATTTTTAGACTGGGAGGATATTCATCAATGGTTTCCCCTAGGTGAACATAACTCTTACAATTAAGCAACTTAGTTGTAGGATCTGTCAGATAGGGCATGTATAGAAAGAAAACAGACTTGAGTTTGCCAATATCTTCTGAAGATAATCTCCGTTCTTTGACCTCGTCTATGAATGGTTTTAATTGATCTCTCCACCACTGTAATGGAGAATACCATTCAAGAGTAGTCCAAATCAAAGACTTGTAGTTCTCAAGATCCATTATGTATTGATACATGGCCTCAGTGGGAATAAGAACATGCATATAATACAAACATGTGACACACCAGATATACCACAAATGGTTTTTTGTGAATTTAGCATTTGGATTTATTAAAATTGGTAGGAGAAAAGGTGTATCTGGGAAATAAGAACTATGATCTGGTAGTTTATTCCTTATGATTTTTGTCATGTAATAGAAGAGATTGTTCCTTGCATACTGCTTGAGCTGTGACGGTGAGAGGATACCGTTATTCCTGGAGGAAGATTCTTGGTTATGGATGCATGGGTTGGTAATAGTTTGACCATAAGAATTATAGGGAAAGTATGATTGGCTGTGATGATCTGGATAGGTTTCATATGTCGGGATAGTAGGTCAGGGATTACATTTTGGGTTCCTTTGATATATTTTACAGAGAAATCATATCTAGAAAACCAATCTTTGAGCCTAAGAGTTTGAGGATTAGGAGGCATCTTACTTTTGAATTCAAGGATCTTAGGAAAAGAGGAGTTGTCCATCTAGACTTCAAATTGGTAGTCTCTTAGGTGGAAGTCAAACTTTTGGATTCCCATTTTTACGGCGAGGGATTCTTTGTAGGTGATGTGGTAGTGTTTTTCAGCTTCTTTAAATTGGCCACTGGCATGACCACAATAGTATCTTTTTCCTTCAAGTTCTTCTATCAGGACTACTCCCCAATAGTGATCACTGGCATCTGTCTGCATAATTCTTTTTCCATTCCCAGGGATTTTCAGGGCAGAAGGAGTTTGTGCGATCTTCTTCAAATATTTCACGGCTTCTGTTTACTTTGTTCCCCATGGTTGAGGTTTTTTCTTCAGCATTTGGGATAGAGGACTCGTGTATCTTGCCAGTTTTGGCAGGAAATCTCAGATATAATTAATTATACCAAGAAATTGTTGGATTTGCTTAACTGTGAGATTGTCATCAGGAAAGTTTAACAATTCTTGGGCAATATGAGGTTGGGGTTGATATTTCGCTTGGGAGAAGTGCATCCCTAAAAAAATCAATTTCTATTTGTCCCAACTGACTTTTCTTTTTTAGAGAGCATCATTCCATGTTGGTGGACGATTTGAAGAAATTGGCCCAATAATTGTTTATGTGCTTTTTCATCTTTTGAGAACAATAGCACATCATCAATATAGATGAAGATACTGTTGAGGATGGGCTAAAAAATTCTAGTCATGGCTTTTTTAGAGAGTGATGGAGCTACTTTAAGCCCAAATAGTAACACAGTCTATTGGTATTGGGCGTTAGAAATGCAGAACACCGTTTTGTAACGATCCTCAGGGTCGACACCCATTGCTAAAATCCTGACTTAAGGTCGAACTTAGAATAGATCTGGGTATCTTTGATGAAAACATTTAAGGACAAGCTTTTGGAATGGGAAATGTATCATCTTCGAGAAAATGATTTAGAGGTTTGTAATCAATTACTAGCCTCTTTTTTCCCCTCAACTTTTCATATCTCTTTTCCACATAGAATGCTTGGCAAACCCATTCTGATTTTGTGGGTTCTATCAGACCTTGTTTGAGCAGCAGGTTGCATTCTTCTCTGGCTAATGTGTAATCTGATGGACTCATTCCTGGATGAGTGACCTTGGTTAGATTAACATCTTCATTGAGCTTGAAGGGAAGTTGAATGAAGAAGTCTTTATTCTTCCATAGAGATTTTGGGTGGCAGAATTTTTAATGGCTGTCTACACATAGTTTGAGAAGGTTGGACTTGATTTCTTTATAGCTAGCAGGGATCTTAGAAAGTGAATATAATTTCAATATCCTAGAATAAGGTTTGATTTTTTTTTTGAATTTGATTCCTATGGGGAGAATTTGAAGTTTACTTGCTGCTGAATAGACATCCATTCCTACTACAATATCTTTGTTTGGAAGATTACTGCCAATGAACTTGGTCCAGACTATGCAGTTTGGGAAGAATTTAATTCCTATTTTCTCCTTGGTCATTAAATTTGTCCTGAAAACTTTTCCATCCGCTGCTACAAAGTTAGCGGCATGTGTCACCCATGATTCTGCTGGGAGAATGCTAGGATTCATCATTGTAATCTGGGCCTCAGTGTCCATATAAGCTATGACTTTCTTCGAACGGGAAAAAATTGTTGCGAGGACATGAACTTCAACACAAGGAAGTGATGTAGTAGGAAAAGAACTGTCTATCTCTTTGAAGGAGTAAATAGGGAGATATCTGTCATCTTTTGACTCCGAAAATGATGCTTCATCAGACCAAGAGTCTTGAAGGGAAAAAATTGTTTCTTCATCAGCAGAGCTTTGTTCAGAATACAAATATTCTAAGTCTCCTTATAGAGAATGAAGAGAGTTAATCAATTTTGCAACTTTATGGGTATTATTAGGACATTCTTTTGAGAAATGCCCCTTTTTCCCACAAATAAAGCATCTCTGATTTTTCCCCTTTCCTCTGAGTGGCATCTAAAGAACTTCATATTCCTTCTTTTCTTTCCCTTGAAGGTCCTGTGAGATTTGGTGTATTTTTGATGTTTCTTTTTTGTTGCACAGCTACACCTTTTGTCTTTACACTTAATCTCCATGTAGGGCTTCATACATGTTTGGGTGAACTTTGACTTTTATTTTATAACTTATGAAAATTGATGATGAAAAATGCAAAGGTTTTCAAGTGCTTCTAATGTCACCTGGTGAATCTGGCTAAGACTCATGGTTTTAATATCCTTTTGAGCTGTGGCTAACATCCTATGAATTTTTGGCTAAAGTTCTTGTGGTAGAGAGGATACATAGGTATTCTTGAGACTAGGGTCATTGTATCCATTATGAACATAATACCTCTGTGCCATCCTATGATAGTGTTTGTCGAGGTCCTTTGTTTTGAGAGAACAACACTTCATCTCAAAGAATTCTTGTATGCTTTTCCTATCAAATTTCTCCATATCACCGATAAATTCTCGGTGAAGAACCCCAAGAACACTAGCTATAGTTTCTAGATGATGTAACTCATCTTGTTTGAAAGCTCCAAGATTGTGATACCATTCTTTCATCGTGCCTGTCATTCTACAGCAAAATTCTTCAATGATCTTATAGTTATCTGCACTTGTTTTCATCATTTGGGTGTCAAGCCAAGCTCTAAATTGAAGTAGTCCTTTTCTCCAGGCTAGGTGGTATATCATCAAAGGTGAACCAAGGACCGCTATTTGGTTTAGTCCTTTAAGGGACTAGAATTTCTTCAGGGGATTCTTCTTCAAAAAAGGATTTTTCCTCTTTTATATTTGCCATGAAGAGTCTTGGGATATAATTGTCTTCAGATTCTGATTTAGTTGAAAAAGATCTCGGTGTTTCATCAGAAGATGATTCTTGATTAGAGTTGTTGTCACCATCTGAGGAGGAGTCATCTCCATTTTGTTTTGATGATTCAGAGTAATTTTTCTGGGGAGATTCATAATTTGTAGTGATTGCCATGTCTTGGAAACATTTATCAGGAATTTCTTCTTCCTTTTGGATTTTTGGAGGAGGTGTTTCAGGGATATCTTGAGAGTCTGAGGATGAAGCGCTCAAGTAGGCAACTTTCCCCTTTGTCTTGGAGGTTGAGATAGTGGTAGTTCTGGAAGATTTTGGTCTATAAGTTATAGGTATGTATTTGACCTGGTCTGGTGGTGATGAAACATATGTAGTGTAGAAAGGAGAAGGCATTTCTAGTCGTTTGAAATATGTAGGAAAAGTAGGAGGATCAAAGAAAGAGTTTTCAACAGGCTTGGGCTATCTCTTTTACTTGGCCTTGTAGACTTCTAATTTCTCTTTCCTTTTGGTCAAATGTTTTAACAAAAGTTCTCTCTTCTAACATCTGCCGCAAATCCCGATCTAGCTGGGATACTTGGGCTTTCAGGCTTCTATAATGTTTATGCATTTTTTGGGATAAAACCTTGAGATCCTCATTTGTTTCGTCTATTTTTTCAGCAATCTTATCTACCTTTTTGTCAAGGTTTTGGAGAATTTCATTTTGAGAAACCATGTTTTCAGATTGCCAATTCAGAACTGCTTCAGCTTGAGTTAAAGGTTTAAGTTTCCCATCGGGCTGGACTTCACTCGGATGAATGAATGGTTTGGATGTTCTGCCTGTGATTGGATCCATCTTTCTTTCCAAAGTAGGAAATTGTCAGTCGTACTTCGGAGTTGTGGTTGAATACCTAAAGCAAGGAATTGGATGAACAACAGCTGAAGGATGTAGCGATTTATAATGGCCTGTTGGTGACCATGTAATAAGAGTTGGATCATCAGGTGGTAACAACCCTTCTTTCCTGAGAATTTAAGTCCTTCCTCGTAGATACAGAGGGGTTTCTTGTTTCCATGGATTCCTACCCATGGACCATTGTCTGGATCATATCTCCTTTGAGGAGGTGGAGAGGGTTTACACCTTCCCTTTTTCTTTACTTTAGGAAGAATGATATCTCGGTCAATATCATTGTCGTGCATCTAGCAGTCACAATCCGGGTCACATACTGTTGGATCAACATCCCAAATTAAGTGATCATTTATTTTATCAGTGTAGATGGGTTTTCCCTCTGTTGTAACAACATAGACAGGACACCAATCTTCTTTGAGAACTGGTTGTATCATCATCGTCTGGAAGATCAGGGATATTGAGCTCGACCCTTCGTCTGGCTTCTTGAAAATTGTCTTGGCAATCTTGTCAACGAATATCCTGAAAGTAGCCTCTTGAGATTGGATAGGTCTTTTGTCAACATAGAGTCTCTCGTAGTTAGTTATCCATTCAAGGGGAATTAGTTGAGTTAATTCTTCCCTTGTGATCCTTCTCGGAACCTGAACTATGGAGGGTATGTCTTCTTCTTTGTTGGTGATAACCAATAGTGAATCAGAAGAGCATCTTGAGAGAGGAAGATCTATCGAGTAATTTTGTAAGCGGTATATTATCTAGTGATGGAGGGTAACTGACATGGCTTTTGGAACTTGGTCAGATCCGGTGACACTACTACGTAAAATCCCTTTAACAACGGTTGAAAAATATATATAATAACGCGGATCAAGGCTTTGTTATGTAGAGTGTTGTGGTAAATGCGCTACTTATAATCACGGCCCTGAGACCGTTGTGGTATTCTGGAAAGCGCGCGTTATATCACAACGGTTATGCTTAACAATCGTTGTGATAGATAACGTAATTAATTAATTAGATGATGGTTAATTTAGACAACCGTCGTGGAAAGTACACATAGTTTATTATATAAAAATGTATATTGCTTGGTTTACCATACACCTATTTAAAGAAATACAACCATTCAAATTGGCAAAGAAATATATAATCTGAAAATTAAACTATTCTTGAAAACCAACTTTAACACATAAATTTTTTTTGAATTGAATCCATCTCATTTAGCACATTTTATGTTCTTTAGCACATAATATACGATTCAATGGTCTGATTCCTTCAATGCATCAATATCTTTTATTATAGTTTACCTCATCATCGTCGCTTATCAACACGATTGTAAATTATATCGATGAATTGAAGCAAACAGAGCATTAAACCATATATTATGTGTTAGGAAACATAAAATGTGCTGAATGAGATGGATGCGATTCGAAAAACATTGATTGATATAGGTTGGTTTTCAAATACATCTTAATTTTCAGAATATAAGTTTCTATGTCAATATAAATGATTGCATTTTCGTTAAAAGGTAAGTGAAACAAACAATATACATAGTATATAATAAACTAAACTTGTCAACATGTATAAGAAATTAAAGAACAAAACATTGCTAAGTCACAAGAAGCCTTTATCTTGTGACCTAGCAATGTTTTGTTCTTGTTTTGAGAACATTTGTCAACAACAACAACATACAGCAAAACAACATGAAACACAATAAAAAAAGCATACATTATTTAAGCAACAAAATCCCAAGTGGGACTGTAACAAATCAAGATACATTGAGTCAATAACACATCTCTTATTGAAAATAATCGTGGAACTGTAACAAATCAAGATATATCAAGTTCATCTTGTTTGTGATGCCATGAAGAAGAAATATAAGGTGGATGAAATTTATACAATAACTTCATACTTCTTATATTTGTCTTCATGGCTTTAAAAACCATATGAAACTTCACCATAGTATACGCTTGCTACCACCATACGCTTGCTACCACCATCATCACCATGTATCTACAAGGAAACACAACAAAAATCAAACTTAACCCTAAAACATCAATAACATAATGTTTTCCACAGCACCCCAAAACCAAACCCTAAAACAATAATCCTAGAAAGATGAGAGCAGGAGAACATACCATCTTTGCCACCGTAAGAGTTTGCGCCGAACGTTGCTGTCGTCAGATATCCTTTAAGCTTCTTTTCTCCATTCACTTGTAACAATATTGGTTAAGATTCATGAGAGGAGAGGGTTGTGTTAGGGTTTTCTTTAGAGAGAAACGACAATTATGAAGTGAGTCACAGATAGTTTCGTTTATATATTAAAAACTATCACTTTTCGTTACGGTTTAAAACTACAACCCTAATTATATTTTATATTTTAAAATAATAGCAAACTATATCACGACGATTATTCATAATAACCGTAGTGATATTCCTTATTTAAAAATAAATAAAAAAGAAAGGAGCGCCTTAACCTTTAATGAAAAACATTTTTGCCACAGCTGAGGTTCGAACCCATGAAAGATTGATTATATCATATCGGTTATACTTGCAACTGTTATTATACCCTATAAATTTTTAATTAAAAAATATAATATAAAGTTAGCGCCTGAGTTTAGAGATATCACCACAGTTTTTGGAAGAACTGTGGTGACTTGGCGTTGTTGTTTGCGCGTTTTGTAGCAGTGTGATCTGGACATGTACTTTCAGTCTGGTGGATAAAGTATTATCATTAAGATTCATGTTATAGTTTCGGAAGATGGTGAGGGCAACACTTCCTACATGAAGTGTAGTTAGAACAGTTCCTATCACGACATTTTCATAATGGAGGTAGCTGGAGTCTAGTAGAGCTATTTGGCAAAAGACATGTTGGTTCTTGCTTCAATGAAGAGAAAGGATGAGTCTGACAGCCCCAAAGTATAAGGCTGTATATCCTTTAATATTCTAGTGGTTTATAAGATATTAGGGAATCTCCAGATCTACGTATTGCTCTTGGTTTGTAGCTCTTAGGCTGCATTGGTCTAGTCTAGATAATTGGACGTATTATTTCATATGAGGGCAGTTTGTAGAGATAAGTTTTCAGATGGATATGGTAACACTTCTTTGTCTTTTGAAGATGTTGTACGAACTTAATAGAGGAGGTATTGTTTCGGCAATTTGAGCATCTTCTGGAACATGAGAGCACTCAATAAAGTTTTCTATTTTATGAGAATTAGTATTTTTACAAAGTTTAGGAAGCGATAAAGAAGAAGTAGTAGTAATAGGTTGAGTGTTTGGTTCAGGTGTTTCCATGTTTAAGTGATTTTCTCCCTTACTCACTCTCTTTATTATATGCATACCATATGCACCCCTTCTTTCTGTACAGGCTCTGATACCACACTGTCTGGGAGCCTTACATATCATGAAACCCAACCTTAATTGTATCGTCATCAAATAGCTAACTTTTTCTATTACTTTTGTTGAGGAAAAGCCGGGTAGAATATTTTATAATAAAAAGATGTTGAAATATTGACCCATTAAAATAAAAATTAAAAGTGAGAATTAAAATAAATAAAATTAAAAAAAGGTGAGAATAAAAGTGATAAGATAAAATTTAAAAATAAAATAAAGATATCATATTTTCCTACTTATTTTTGTGAAGGAAAAAAAAATAGAATGTTAACAAGTTGACTCAATAAAAAAAAATACTAAATATAAAATATAAAATTTGAAAGTGTGAAAATTAAAAAGATAAGATACAATTTTAAAATAAAGTTTAAAATGTTCTATTTTCCACTTATTTTTGTTAAGGAAAACATTAAAAAAAAACAAATATATTGTTTTATACTATATTAAAATGAAAATTTAAAGTGAAAATTACAACAAATTAAATTCAAAAAAAGAAAAGAATTAAGAGATAAAATAAAATTAAAAAATGGAACCGGGTTAGAACGACACGTAAGTAAAAATGTACATTATGATGTTTATTTACCTAACGCAATAACTAGATGAGATTCTCTATATAAGTTTCAAAACCACATACACACTTAGATCAAACACAACACATTTGAATTTTGAAGCAATGGATTCTCTTCCTTTCATCACTCTTTTCTGCTTCTTTCTTTCACTTCTTCCTCTCTTAGCTTCTTCTACATTACTCTTTCAGGTATTTTTTCAACACAAATATATACATTTCATAAATAAACAATGAATCTCATTGCATGTATATAATGAATGTATTGTTTTCATATAGGGATTCAACTGGGAATCAAGTAACAAAGGAGGATGGTACAACTCTTTGAAAAACACAATTCCTGACTTAGCAAATGCCCGAATCACACATGTTTGGCTCCCTCCTCCTTCTCAAAGTGTTGGACCTCAAGGTTTAGTTTCTTTCTACATGCTTCTTTCATAATCAAATATTAATGCATATTATATATATATATATGATGATCGTTATTAATTGTTTGAATATAGGGTATCTTCCTGGAAGGCTATATGATCTTGATGCATCAAAATATGGAACAAAAGACGAACTGAAGTCACTAATTGCCGCTCTCAACGAAAAAGGAATCAAATCTGTAGCTGACATAGTCATCAACCATAGAACTGCAGAGAGCAAAGATGATAGAGGAATCTATTGCATCTTCGAAGGCGGAACCCCAGATTCAAAGCTCGATTGGGGTCCATCTTTCATTTGCAAAGGTGACACCACTTATTCTGACGGCAAAGGAAACGATGATACTGGCGAGGACTATCAAGCTGCACCTGACATTGATCATCTCAATCCACAAGTACAAAAAGAGTTATCCGAATGGATGAACTGGCTCAAAACCGAAATCGGATTTTCCGGTTGGAGATTCGATTTCGTCAAAGGCTATGCTCCTAGTATAACGAAAATTTACGTGGAACAAACTAAACCTGATTTTGCAGTTGGAGAGTATTTTAACTCACTTTCTAACGGTAATGACGGGAAGATTAACTATAATCAAGATGCGGCTAGAGGTGAGCTTGCTAACTGGATTGACGGTGCTGGAGGCGGCGTTGTTAATGCATTTGATTTTACCACCAAAGGAATTCTTCAAGTTGCTGTAGAAGGTGAGCTATGGAGGTTGAAAGACTCAAACGGAAAACCACCTGGATTGATCGGTATAAAACCCGAAAACGGTGTAACATTTATTGATAACCATGATACAGGTTCAACTCAGAAACTTTGGCCATTTCCTTCTGATAAAGTAATGCAGGGTTATGCATATATTCTAACACATCCTGGAACACCATCAATATTCTATGATCATTTCATTGATTGGGGTTTGAAGGATGAGATAACGAAATTGGCTTCAATAAGACAGAAGAATGGGATAAACGAGAAAAGCAGTGTCAACATTCTAGCAGCTGATGCTGATGTTTATGTAGCAAAGATAGATGACAAGGTTATTGTGAAGATAGGACCAAAGATGGACATTGGAAATCTTGTTCCATCAAATTTCCAAGTTGTTGCTTCTGGCAAAGACTATGCAGTTTGGAGTGAATAAATTGAGGACAAAAAAATAATGTTTGGTTTTTGTTATAATATATTGTTATAAAATAAATGTTGTATGATATATACTATGTACACTACTGATTTTAAGAATATAACATTTACTATGTTACCACTCTTTCACTCCAATCCAAAGTGTAACTTCAATGGTTAGAGTTTCGTCAATCACATTTTAGTTAATAAAACTTTCTCATTCTCAGAATTTTCTTTTAAGAAATTATTGTATACAATATTATATTTTAGTCTAATTATATAAACATTTTAAGGAAAGTAAAGTTGGGTTCTTTGTATGTATCTTGCCGGGTTTGGATTCAATGACTAATTTTTGGTAATTTTGTAAATCTCTCTCTCTCTCTCTCTCTCTCTCTCTCTCTCTCATATTTTAATTATTCTTTCATTTTTTAAAATAAACTAAAATTATTAAGTCATTATAAATTCAAAATCACTCCAGTTAAACGCATATCTCAGCTGACCATAAAATTAGATTTGACCATATATTTAAATTCAAATCTTATTTTTAATTCAATCAAACCCCTCTCATCTAATCCTAATATCAGATTAAGTAATCACACTAATATCCTTATATTCGAGACGAATGCAAATATGGTTTAGATGTATCATTGCTGACAGCATGGACCGGTGCTAACGCAAGACGTCGTTTTTATGGATGTGAAATATATAAGGTGTTAATGTTATGTATCCACTACTACGTAAAAGCCATTTCACCATAGTTGAAAAAGGAATGCCATCACGCTTGACTAACCATGGTGAGGTAGAGTGTGATTGTAAGTGTGTAGTTTACAACCAAAGTCTATTGCCCGTTGTAGTAAACTGGAACATTGATACTTGATCTTGCCAAAGTCTTCATTGGAGTAGAATGGAAAGTCTCATCTTGATAGATGACAACTCAATGCCAAAATGCACTAAAGAAACGATACTTGCACCTGTTACATGAAAACCAGCTACACACAAAAACGTTTGAAATTCTGGCTTATGCAGACATCAGATGTCTTAACACATGTCAAGACATTGTGCTACATGATCATTTAAACTCAGAGGCGCAATAACAGACTGATACCTTGAATATCAGAACTGCACAATCACAGATGTCACGACATCTGATCCAACATGTTTATCATGAACCCTAACAGAAAACATAAATCTGCATAATGATAAAGAACACAGTAATTGTTAACCCAGTTCGGTGCAACTCACCTACATCTGGGGGATACCAATCCAGGAAGAAGACTTCACTATCTGTAGAACTGTTACAAAGCTAAACTCCCCCGTTTACAACTTCATACCTAACATCTACCCAATGAACATCTTTACCAAGGCTAAACTCAAACGTTTACAACCCTGATATGAGATACCCCACTCACTTCCCTTAATCCCCAACTGTGACTTCTACATCATCCCTGTCAATACAGAAATCTGTCAAGCTTTCTTGACAAACAAGCTAACTCGGATTTGCTTAAATGCTTCATCCAAGAACACTACACAATCCAGTACCTCAAGGCTTATGGATCTGTGCGACACCTATATCTATCACAGTGCATCAAAAGATACAAAAGGAGACTTACAACCTAGAGAGCCAACGACTCTCAAAGCCCTAAACCCTTGTTTCTTACGCAAGAAAACAAAGTTACAAAAGGCGTACTTAAGGCATATAAAAACCTAGGTCTAAGTCTTCTATTTATAGTGTCTTCTGCAGTCTTGGGCTTCAATCTTCTGTCATTGATCCATGCAGCAATTTCTCCTTGAGTGTTGCAGCAGATTAAAAACTAACTTAAGCCATTAAGTCCAGGATGTCAAGATGCATGTCAAGACATCTTGTTCGACATCACGTCTTCAGCAGAACTATTTAGCTTGATCTCCTTTTTTGAGTTAACATTCATGTTTTACCAAAATTTGTTCAAAACCCCAGAGCTTTCAATCTCCCCTTTTTTGGAAAATTTTGGCTAGAACACATATGCACGGTAAAACTCCAAATCAATGGTGCATGCAGTGAAAACTCCAAATAATTTCAAGGCCTATACCTTACCTGTGATAGAGTACATGAGAAAGAAGATGCAAAACACTCCCCCTCAACCCATGAACCAATACTTGTCACGAAAGGATAAATCTTCCTCTTGAGAGGCATAAGAAAACCATTAGGAAAAAGCAGTAGCAATACCCTTAGCAGCAAAGTACTTCCCTGGGTAACTCAGAACACAGGACATGACTGTGTTCATAACTCAAATCACAAGACACAAAAGTCCATTTGAGAGCTGAGACCCAGAATGTTGTAACATCTTGTTGAGCATTTTTGCCAAGCTGCTTTATCAGACGTGAGATTCTCATGAGAAGATCAGAGCATTTCTCCCCATTTTTAGACACAATTTGACAAATATTACCAAGGTATATCCAGATCCAAAGAGTGCTCACCCAGAACCTTATATAAGCCATAAAGACAACAGTAAGAGTGATACAGCGATGAGTAAGATGAATTTTGAGATCCCCTTATTTGAATTGTATCAACCACTACCAGGTCTTTATGTCTTTACTCATTTTTGGAAAGATTCTTCTTGAAGTACAAGTTCCAACACATGTGAATGTATATTCAAAGACAAGATTTTACACGTCCTTCTGATAAGTATACACCCTAAGCATTTTCCCAAGACGGAATCAATACCTCTGTCATCAGACTGTCAGAGATTCTCCAGACACTCTTTACTGCTATGATGTCCTCGATCAAGTCACACCCAACAATGTTAAAGAAAATATCTGTATTGAATAAAATCTTCACAGTTTTGTGATCATAGTCTGTAGAGAAAAATAAATTCTCCCAAACTCAATCAATGATTCGTAAGTATCCAATAAGAACCATTTAACTTGCACTGCCAAGTCTCCCCTAACTTGCAATAATATAAATGTCAAGACATCTTTCTTGACATCTCATCCTCCCAGGATGGACACATAATCACAGCTTGCTTGACGCACAAATGCAAACCGGAACTCCAACTGCATCCTCGCAGTAAAACATCTTAGATCAAGGAGCAACTCCCCTATCTAAGGTAAATAGTGCTCCTCCACAGAACACCTAGCTAATGATTGGAAAACATAAGACGCATCTTCATGTCTTCAAGAGCGCACCCTCAGTTCAAACCACCTGCTGAACACAAACATCAACTCTCTTATTGCTTCTTCTGACAAGAACCAATAATCACTCACACATGATCACCATCATGCTACCCGTGAGGAAATAATAAAAGGATAACAATCCTACCATAACAAACTCTTGGCTTAAGATCAAAGTCCCATTGATCCCCCCATCCTGCAACCATCTACACACCACACGAACTCCTCTTGAATTCTCATGTTTAGACCTCCAACTGCTTGAGGCATAAACCAATTGAATCAGAATGCTTCACATTCCTCAAAGAGACGCACAGGGCCCCTTAGTTTGTTATAACGATGTCAGATATCGTATGCATGCTCCAGAACTTCACAGCTTCCAAATTGATCCACTGCTAGCATGGCTTGCAGCCAGGGGCAATATCCCCTTCACAAGATTTTCCACTGACTTTACCAAACAAGCAATAGAGATAGACACCCTATAATCTAAGACAGTCATTCCTTCATCATGCTCCCGTGTGATAACCTGGAATACTTCTGATTTTTTGGTGAATATCCACTTCTGAACGCATCAGAAACCAGACCTTCATGCAATCAATATATGATCTACTCCAGTATTCTCAAACACTTACATCAGACTTCCAAGACAGTTCTTCTACTCCATCATTCTCCCATATGACAATGTAGATACTTCTTAGACACGATGCAAGTAACCAGTTCCTCACAGAACCTGAAATCCTCCACCAAGGATAACCAACCCAAAGATGTTCTAACATCAGTTAAAATATCTTCCACACATCATAGCCACCACACACCATGGTTCTTGATATGCTTCACCACTGGACTTACTATCAGCATAGTAATCCAAACTGAAGATCTTCACACAACACAGCGCCACCAGCTTGAACAAAGAGAACTTCAGAAACCCAGAGAGAAATAAACTCTCATCCACCAAAAGAAGGTATACTTCCATCCTCATCCCATTACTTCTGCCACAAGCTTCAAGAGAACCAGCACCTCCTTACGTTTTCAACTAACTACTCTTCTGCACAAGAGCAATCAGTTTCAAGCATCTTGCTTGAATGCACATTATAAGACCAACCAAATGCCACTTTTTGATTGATATCACTCTTCTCCAGAATTTCCACAAGATACACTAATCCACCAATGAAATTAGATCTTCAAGTCACATGAACTACTTGCTCCATAGCAAGACATCTTGGATCCACCAAGCCTCTTAGTCATGTAACATCTTCCCATCCACAGCTCCCGCAAACTGCATGAGATAGACCTTTTTGAAGCATCCATAACATTCATTCTCCTGTAGATCACTTTATCTTAAGCTGATGTGCCACATGTCATACCCCAAATTTTGACCACTAAGATGTCCCATCATTGTGCAAATCATCATCACAATATGGAGGAACCATCATACTTCATCAGTCTCCCCAAAGATGGGTGAACATTCACCACAATCAAAATTAGGGTTTCTTAGACAAAGGACCAATCAAGGAATGACATGATCTTCAACTTTTCTAACCTCTCAAACATCCACAATGGATCAAAAGGACTTCCACTTCACGGATTAAGCACAAGGCTGCTCCCTTCTAGGTGGATTAAGTCTCAAGATCGACAGTGTCACCAAATTAGGGTTTCGGTCGACCAGGGCCTCCAGATGGAAATTTTTCATCTGGCCACAAGCCAAGGATCCAAAACCTAACCTAATATACTCCATGGAACCTCATGAACCCAATCATCAAGTCAATTTTGCCTCAGGGGATGCATTCATAAAAAATCAGGAATTAGGGTTTCTTGACCTAATTCACCCCTAAGTTGACTTTTGGGGCAAATCATGAGCCAAGACCTCAAGAGAGGGTTTTAGGGTCTCTAATGAACTATATTGATCCATTTGGAACAATGGATTAATCCAAGAAGCTTGAGCAACAAGTCTCAATTTCATCTGCACCACAATTAGGGTTTTAAGAGGAAAGTCAACTGTAACTTTGACTTTTGACCAGGACATGCTCCCAAACCTTAGGACATGCCTCAATATACCCTATGACACCCATGGAACATGTCCATCAAGTTTGATTTAGGTCAAAGACATGATTTCCTGAAGAATTGCACAGTTTGGAATTCATCTGATAAAAAGTCAACTGTGCACAAAAGTCAACTTTGGCTTTTTGAGATTTTTCACCAAAATGGATTTTTAACCCTAAAATGATGTTAATGTATGATTTGAATCATCATTCATCAAGAAAAATCAAGAAAAGTTGGATAACTTGTAAAAGGGGTAACCATAAAAACTTAGAAAATTTTCTAAGTTAAAAATAAAGTGGCTAGGGTACCAACTTTGGAGGGTCATAACTCCTAAACCATAAGGCCTTTTTTTCCCATCCAAAGCTTGATTTGTAGATCTCATTGCCCTCTACAAAAAATTTAACTAGACATAACTCTAATTCATTGTGGATTTTGAGCTATGAGTGAGCCAAAATGGCTGAAAATATGAAAGTACACCATTTTCCAACACTTAGAAAAAATTCTGTCCAAGACAGATTTTGTTGAAACACCAAAACTTGTGAGATCTTTTCGCATAGATGCAAGCTGAATCAAAACCAAAGTTAAACATCAATGTTGTTGCATATGTTGCCAAGAATTCAAAGAGCTTAACAGCATGAATTGTTTCAACTGGAGCCAAGAGAAATCCATGCCCAAAGTCATGCTGCTGCAAGCTGTTTTGGAAAAATCAGTTTGCATGTTTGCTTGCCACACACGATTTTGAACCAAAAACCGAGGATCAGCATGCCACATGTATTCAAACCAATCACATTGCATCTAATCCAACTGATAAATCTGAGTCAAAAAGCCAAGGAATCTTCCAACTTGAAATTCATCCACTTTGGCACATTTTGCCTTGAATTCAAAGTGCATTAATGTGGAATAGTGCATTATCAAGGTAGCTACCCTACTCAGTCAAATTCCCGGATTAAACAACAATAAAAACATATGAGGAATGTGATTTTGGTCAAGGCATAGCCCTGCTCTTGGGAATGGCTAGCTTGCCTTGCTTGAGAAGAAATCCTCCAAGCCAATCCATGCAAATGTGATCTGATCCAGCAGCCATTCACTATTCCTCTAAAACAAAAGTTGATCACCTATAAATAGAGGTCCCAATGGATCATTCAACACACACCAAAGCCAGTTACATCACTGCTTTCTCTCATTCTTCCTTAAACCTCAAGTTTTTTGGCTTATTGAGTAACCACTATCGGGTTTTGAGTTGCAGCCTTAGGCAATCAATTCCAATTGCTCAAACACATCACATATGATGTATTTGAGGTGTCCAAACACTTAAACACTGACTGTAACACCTCAGGCTCAAAATCACCCTTCAACCAAGCCATTATGCCTCAATTATGCAGGTGGAGGTCTCCAGCTTGATCCAAAGAGTTTCAAAGTGTTCCAGAGCTTGTAACACACTCCATAACATCCATTGAAGCTGTAGGGATCATTAATTCACGACTGGAACAAATTTTGTGCAGAGTTCCATTTCAGCTTGCATCAAGGTAAGCCTCAAAACTCAAACTCCATGATCCATGCATATTTCCTCACATGATATTTTTGCCAATTGCTTGCCATCATATGCTGGTTGTTTTCCCTCAGAAAATTTGATCATTACACTCATAATCATGCCTACTCGATTGCTTCTGCATAATTAGGGTTCATACGGCCACAATGATATAATTTGTTATACACTGAAAATGAATAAAATTGGGTATTGCCATCTTCTTCCTTGTGAAAAAACGCATGAGTTTGGTGTTCGAATGATGTCTAATGGTTGAGAGATGAGTGAGATATGGTGCTTCATGCACGAGCTCGAGGAAGAAGATGGCCATGGCGCCATTCTTCAGGTTTTCCAACTAAGTTTGACATATATTTTTCACTTGCCATGTTATATTTGAATTGGCATTGCGCCCCAGCGGTTCATCAGCTGGTTTTGTGTGTATTGGCAAGCGAGAGGTCTGGGGTTCGAATCCCCCTCGCCCCAGACTTCTTTTTATCACTTGTTTATTTTATTTTTTTTCATATTATTATTTTTAATAATTTGAAAAATTAATAACTCCTTCAATTTTTATCATTTTTGATTGGTTCTTTTTGCAATAATTCACAAAAATGTTGAAATATTTTATTCCGCCAAAAAATTAGATTTATATTATTTGTTTAATATAATTAGTATTTTGTGAATAAATTCATTTTTAATTGTTTTTAAACATTCTAAAAGTGAATATTTACTTTGAAAATCAAAACCTAATGAGTTTAAATATTCCTTGTGATTATCCCTCATTTTTTTCAAACCTTAAACAAAATCATAAATGGATTATTCAAATTTATTTTGTATTTTGTTTGATTTTCTTTAAGTATTTACTTTTAAAAGATTAAAATTAGGGTTTTTGATTAATTCAACTTTCAAAATTGATTTTCAAATACACTTGAGCCTCTATTAGAGTGTAAGACCCAACACCCTTGTACAGAAAACATGTTGGGCCTCATTCGTTGTATAAGTCCCTCTGTACATTTTCAAATAAACGGCACGATCGTCGCCTTTTCAAAATAACCCTGGGCCTACCCTTGAGTAGTAAGACCCATCTCTTTTTCTTTAAACTTTTTTGGGCCTCTATTAGAGTGTAAGACCCAACACCCTTGTACAGAAAACATTTTGGGCCTCAGTCACTTGTATAAGTCCCTCTGTACAAATTCAAATAGTGCGCTCACTGATAAAACCCTGGGCCTCTCCTTGAGCTGTAAGCCCCAAATCTCTCCTTTTCAAAGCACTTTCTCCTTTGATTTTGAATATATTGTTGTTTTCAATCTTTCCTTGTTGAACAACTAACCAAACAGCATGGAAGCTCTACAACCGAGTAAGTGGTTATTGCTTTCATTTGCCGCTTTCATATACATATAACTGTATTGTGGGGCTGTTTCACTGTAAGTCTTCTTTCATAAACTCATATCAACAGTGTAATAATAGTATAGATATTTAGAGTTTCCCCGGCAACTACGTCTAGCATTAAGCCCGTTGATCACTCTTAAATAGTCAAAACTAGATCCCCATAGGATTACCAGACACAGTCTTCCCTCCTCTTGGGGTAAAACAATATGGAGATATGAAAGGCAGCATTCTCGGTGAACCCTTTCATAGACTGTCACTCATAGAAGTTGTAAAAGAAACTCTATTCCCCAGAGATGATCTTTTCTCCGTGAATGGCATCTCTTGAGTTTCTTCCAAATTCTCGGACTTTCCTAGCTTGATCTATTCTCGGTGAATGGCATGTCTTGAACTTCTCGGGGTTTGGGGACCCACAGGCTTCTTAAAAGCCCTTGTCAAGAAGCTCTACTCCCCAGAGATGTTCTTTTCTCCGTGAATGGCATCTCTTGAGTTTCTTCCAAATTCTCGAACTTTCCTGACTTGATCTATTCCTTGCGGATAGCTTGTCTTGAATTTCTCGGGGTTTGGGGACCCATCGGCTTCTTAAAAGCAACCGGCCTCCTCTTGGGCATCGTACAAGGACCCACGGGCTTCCTAAAAGCAACCCCGCCTCCTCTTGGGCTTAGTACAAGGACCCGCCGGCTTCTTAGAAGTATTCACAACCTCCTCTTAGGCTTCGTATAATGATCTCTTCCTCCGGGAATGATAGCCTCCTCTTGGGCTTCGTACAAGGACCTCTCGGCTTCTTAAAAGCTTCCAGCCTCTTCTTGGGCTTCGTACAAATTGTCCCGACGGCCTCCTAGAGGTATAGGAACAGAACTTAGTCATCTGCATAGAATAGTCCTTTCACAGAGTCTACTATTGTTTCTCAAAGCATAGTATAAAAGATGAAACTCTAGACTCGGACAGTCTAATCTCCTTGAGTCTCAAAGACATTCTCAAGCTCCCTTCAAAAATAGGAAGAAAACCCGTAGACTCGGACAGTCTCAATACCCTTCGGATTTCCCGCTTCCTTAAAGAACAGGAATAACCCGAATCCTTGAATCAAATCCATGAGTACAGTGTTGCTCATATAAGAACTGATTTTCTCTTTAAAATCATTATACTGGACCTGTCACTTAACTGAAACAACATTTAGCCTCTCTCTCGGGCTTTGTACGAGACACATAAGAGACTCCCTCGTTGAGTCAATTACCCATTTCAGCCTCCATCTCGGGCTTCGTACGAGATACAAAAAAACTCTCTTGTTGAGTCAATTAGCCTTCATCACGGGCTTTATACGAGATACCAAAAGACTTTATCGTCAAAAACCTTTTAGCCTCTCTCTCGGGCTTTGTACGAGACACATATTAGCCTCCTCTTAGGCTTTGTATAAGAAAACCACTGGTTGATCCAATCAACCTTTTAGCATCAAAGCTGTGCCTCGTTCACGGTATAAAAACATCAACAACTCCTTCCCTTTCATCTAATCGCTGTAAGCGGCAAGCCTCTGGATCATCTACATCCATGCCACTGTCCCTCTTTTAGCATGAGAAACTCCTAAGGAAAGATAACATTGCTCTACACTTAGTTAAAGTCTTCTCCTTCAGGTTAAAATCCCCTATAAAGGAAATTATGGCATCGCCGGATTCACACATCCCGGTTAAAGTAATCCTCCTTTACAGTCAGTCACCCAACAGTTGTGACATACAATCCCCTCTTTAGAGATGACAAATTCTCTCTAAAGTCAACACCTTTAGCTTCACATCTTGGGCTTTGAACAAGATACAAATAAACCTT
Organism: Lathyrus tuberosus; assembly: GCA_022829125.1. NCBI lineage: Eukaryota > Viridiplantae > Streptophyta > Magnoliopsida > Fabales > Fabaceae > Lathyrus > Lathyrus tuberosus. The sequence goes on from JALAZF010000504.1 coordinate 1,079,286, forward strand.
TCAGCTTCACATCTTGGGCTTTGAACTAGATATAAATCACCTTTCGCTTCACGTCTTGGGCTTTGAACAAGACACCAAAAACAACCATTTCCTCCCATAGAATAGGAGGAACTACGAACACTCTGATTTCCCTGTTTCGGTAAACGGGAATACGTAGGCATAAGATTGAAAGAAAAATCTTAGCGAGCACACTAAACAAAAACCCAAAATCCCATACTCTCATCAAAAGCATCAGTCCTAGCATCCTAATCCTCGTTCCCCGCCAGAAAATCTAAGAAAGAGAGAAAACCGTATTGGCGAAAATACAAATAACCAGTACAAAGGCCCCCCACATTGATAGCATTCGTAACCTAACAGACAATTGTTTAAACTCAGTATGCAAAGCAGGGTTAATTGGAGACATCTATTTCCCTTCCTTCATCAGCTTGAATAGGATAAAAAATGAATCGACCTGTAGTAAACTCAACCGCAGAGAGCGACTAGCGATTAAGAACCGCGTCCAAAATCGCTCGCTACAGAAAAATGGCGCCCACCGTGGGGCCACTCTATGTTTTTCTTCTTCCTTTTCACCTCTTGTGTGAATACCACAGATTGGGGCTTCCGCTGGGGAACCCAATTTCTATCAGTAACTTAGGATTCATAGCTTTAAAGGTCTAGGATGATTAGGACAAATATATATACTGCTTTTCCTATTTGCTATACATGTTTATTTTTCTGCTAATGGGAATGCGTGTGATGCCGCATGTGGAAAGATTGAGTATACACTTAAGATAAGTGATGGCGACAAGGTCGACCATCAACCTCAGTGGAGGCTGACCAATGCAACCCATTCTCTCACCTAGACAATGCGCTGATTGTTAAGTCTGAGAAGCTGAGAAGCCAAACCCTTTCGTAGTGCGGAAACTATCGGGAATAGTTGTTATGCGATACTACCCTCATTTGAGGCTGGTGATCTATTCTCGGTGAATGGCACTTACTCTAAGATTGCTCTACAACTTGCTGGCGACCCGCTTGTTGTTTTGCTTTCCTGGGAGGAGCTGATGATAATGAGTACAGGTACAAAAATCACCTTAGTATAAACCTTTGGGGATGGGTAGAGCCTTGACTTCATGACAACGACCCTTTGACCCCATGTTTTTTCTATATTTTTGTGTGCTGCATTCATGCATTCATTTAAAAAACATTAAAACATTCAAAAAATTATTCTCTTCTAGTCTCTCTGTTTTTCAAATTAAACTAAGACTGTGATTGCAAATATCAGAGAAAAGAATTGCGCTAATGGATTTCGGTAGAAGGAGAACTCATAGTTACACCTTCAAGGTTCCAAAGCTAGAGGATTTGAGAAGGTTAGCAAGGATGATCACTAACCCAGAGGCTTTCAGAGCCAAGCACAGAGGTTTGCTACCACTGTTAAGAGTCCATGTGATTGAGGGAATCATGGATGCGCTCATTCAGTTTTATGATCCGGTTTATCACTGTTTCACATTCCCGGATTACCAGATTGCACCAACGCTGGAGGAGTATTCTCATCTGATTGATCTACACATTACTGATCGAGCTCCATTTTATGGACTGGAAGAAATTCCAAAGAATCATACCATTGCAAGAGCAATTCATTTGGACGAGTCTGAGGTCAGGGCTCACCTAACTACCAAGGGTGGCATCCAAGGTTTGCCAGCCCAGTTCTTGACAAAGAAAGCCCTGTATTTTGCCAGTATAGGAAACGTCACTGCTTTTGAAAGAATCTTTGTCTTGCTCACCTACGGGTTATTTTTGTTTCCCAACATCAATAACTTCGTCGATATTAATTCCATTAAGGTTTTTCTCATTGGAAACCCTGTGCCGACTTTGCTCGTAGATGCATATCATTCTGTACACTTGGGAAATTTGTACAGCGGAGGGGAGATCACATGCTGTGTACCTCTGCTTTACAAATGGTTTATCTCTCACTTGCCTAAGTCTGCTGCTTTTTGGGATTGTAAGAGTGCCTTGCGCTGGTCGCAGAAGATCATGTCTCTTACCAACTCTGATATAGATTGGTGTAATAGAATCTATGATGGAATCAGGATCATTGACCGTTGTGGAAACTTCCCCAACGTACCCCTCATAGGAACCAAGGGAGGAATCAACTATCATCCAGTTCTCGTTCATCGTCAATTTGGATACCCGATGAGACACGTCCCACGGGGTGTTCATCTGGAAGGTCTTTTCTTCAAGGAAGGAGAAAACGACAGAGCACCGAAGACGAAAATAGTGCATGCTTGGAAACATGTTCATAAGAAAGGACGAGAGTCTCTGGGAAAACCAGACTGTGTCTCGGTGGAGCCTTATCTCCATTGGGTACAAACTAGAGCTCTCAAGCTAAAGATGCCTTATCCTCGTTACAGAATTCTTCCGCCGAGGGAATCTGTCATGTACTTCATGACGGAAACTGAAAAGCTTCAGGTTACTCTCAACAAAGTTCAACGGGAGAGAAGGTCTTGGAAGAACAAGTACCGCACCCTCGATGTAGAGTGCATCAAAATACAGCAACTGCTGAAAGATAAGGATGCTCTGATCGAAATTTTGGAGCAACATGCTGTGGATAATCAGGATAACCAAAGGAATTTGCTCGCTCCTTTCACTTGGCAAAGAAATGACAACCCGACAACGACCCAAGAGCCCCGGTCAAAGAAAAGGAAGATACCAGAATCAGCACCCGATTTCTCTTCAGAGAGGACTCAGGACCCCTTAGTTAAGGTTTCTGTTTCTGCACCTTGTAATCTACTGTATTTCCGTTTCTGTAATCCTTTGAAATTCAATAAAAAGGGGTTTCCCCACCGTTTGATATTTGCAATCTAATTGTCGAAGTTTATTTTGATTAAACCAAAAAACAATTAATATAATCATTGCATTCATCATTCTCACATCGCGTATTCTTCTTACCTACGAATCTCACGTTTGTGTCTCGGTTCTAGAGTCAAACTGTCTCATTCGTATAATACTCGAGCCAATCGTCAGAAAAAGATGGATGATCTTGAGGAAGAAAATAGAGAGTTGAAAGAAGAGATCGACGCTCTGAGAGAGGATATGAGAAAGCTTCTTAACGACATGCAAGCCATGGCAGAAGCTCAGCTACAAAGAACTGTGATCTCAGAGGTCACCTCAACGCCCATAGTGGAGAAGTATGATCCTAGGTATCAAATGCCGAAAGATCGTCCTTGGGGCATGCCTGTTAACTATATCCCGGAAGGATATGTTCCGCCGATCACTGAAGATCAGGGAATCACAACAGAAGTCGTTGGGCCTGAAGGTTACAAACTTTGGGAAAGCGAAGATGCCAGGGGCATACTAAAGACTCCTGAAGGTTACAAACTTCGGGAAACGCCAAGATTTACTACCGTAGTCACGGTACCACCCCCTGTGGTGCACACTGTCCCAGAAGGACATATTCCACAGACACCTTCTGGTAAAAAGGAAACTATGTTTGACAGAATGGAGGAATTCCAGGAGTAATTCTTGGAAATGCAGAAGGAACTACAAGCCAATCGCGGTCAGGATCTATTTGGAAAGGACGCTGCAGATCTCTGCTTGGTCCCAAATGTGAAAGTCCCGCACAAATTTCAAGTGCCCGACTTTGAAAAATACAAGGGTAACTCTTGCCCTCAAAGCCATCTGGTGATGTACACTCAGCGGATGTCAGCTCAGACGGAGAATCAAGACCTACTGATTCACTACTTTTAGGATAGTTTAACCGGTGCCGCATTAAAATGGTACATGGGTTTAAACCGTGCCACGATCATCACATTCAGAGATCTTGGCACTGCCTTCATCCAACAATACAAATACAATTTGGACATGGCACCCGACAGAGATCAACTCAGATCGATGTCACAAAAGGACAAGGAAACCTTTAAGGAGTATGCTCAAAGGTGGCGTGAAATTGCCGCTCAAATTTGTCCGCCTCTAGAGGAAAAAGAGATGACAAAGATCTTCTTAAAGACCTTAAGCTCATTTTACTATGACCGAATGGTTGCCAGTGCACCCAGTGATTTCACCGAAATGGTGGGCATGGGCGTACGTCTTGAGGAAGCCGTCCGAGAAGGACGTTTGGTAAAAGACACTGGATCGACGAGCGGTACTAAAAAATATGGTAGTGCTCTCCCTAAGAAAAAAGAGCAGGATATTGGGAATCTCTCTCTCGGAAAGCAAAGGCGACGTTACCAACCAGTAGCAGCTGTAATTCCTGCTATCAATCCTGCGCCTATTCCTACGTATCAACCTCAGGTTGCGCAGAGCCAACCTAATCAGCCAAGGACACAACAGCCTCTTCAGCAGGCTCATCCTCCATACAACAACAAGCGTACAACACGACCACCAGGATTTGATCCTATACTCGTGTCGTACGCAGAGCTGTTTTCATTACTACTGGCTAAGGGGCACATTCAGACTAAATCTCCTCTTACAGTACCGGAAAATCCGCCTTTTTGGTTTAAGGTGGATCAAACATGCCCTTATCATCAAGGAGGATCAGGGCATAATATAGAAAATTGTCTCAATTTCAAGTCCGACGTGCAAAAACTTGTTAGGAGCGGGGTCTTATCCTTCAAGGATACAAATCCTAATGTTCTCACGAATCCGCTGCATCAACACGAGAAGGCTGCAGTCAATTTTGTAACACCCTAATTCCCATCGCGAATAAATAACACTTAATAAAATCAGAGTAACTAAAAATTTATTTATTTTTTGACAGGAAACAGGGATGTCACACTTAAATGAACAAAATACAATCCCTGCTCAACATTTTTGATACATAACACAAAGGGAAACTTTTCCTTACAAAAGGATGGTCAATTATGGAATAAAGCGGAAAGATCCATAACCGACTTGTTTTACAAAATAAACTGTTTTAGAACCTCTACTATATACAAAAGTACTACCAAATATATTCAACAATTATATACATATAAACATAATCGTTCCCCGACTCCCGTGCTACGTATCAGAGCAGACACCAAGACCGACAACGGAACGGAGGACTAATCTTCACAAAAGCCTCCACGCCTCTAAAGCTGACAATCTGCACTATGCCATAAAAAGTATATTCCAGCAGAAGGGTGAGAAATATTATCATAATAACGTTGCATAGAATTATATAGACATCAACGTATAATACACATATACCACATTCTCACCACGACTTATCACGATGCACGTATCTATACACATAACATCAACATATTCCATAAGTCATTTACACGGCATAACAATCCGTAATTTAACACATCAAATATCATAGGCATAACCATTCATGCTCAAATACATGTATCCCTAATACATATCGATGCATTTAACATAAACACATATATTCATGTTCATTCACCGATGCATCATTACAAACATACAATTATCATCATTTCACATAAACATACATATTATGTTTATCTTCCAATGCACACCTGCACGATTCTGTTCATTCCACATCAACATATACATATATATATGTTCATTCATCAATGCACAACTACAATGATGACAAATGCAACTCATAGAGACCGACTCTCGACTCTATGCAGATGCAATGCGGTACCGACTCATTTCATCTCAAGTTCAATTGAAGAACTTATTGGAACCATCGCTCGTTACTTAGTGTAACTCCCCGTCGGGCATACGATGTTCACCCATTGCTACCACCTCTAAAAAGGCTTACAATGTTTATGGATTGCTTTCGGTCCTCTTTGTATAAGGCTCACAATCCGATCGCTTTCGGTCCTCTTTGTATAAGGCTCACGATCGTTTGTAATCATCGCTCCCACCTCTCAAAAGGCTTACGACGTTACAACGGGTTCATCTTAGAACCCCACAATGCAAGAATGCACATCATGATGCTTCACATACAACATGACTCATGACACTCTTGACATGCATACATATTCACAACCATGTGAACCATTTCAACATCAATAATCATGCATTGAAAATCAATTCAAACAATGCATTCATCATTAACCACAAATCACAACAACAAGCATATTATCATATGCATTCACACCAATTCACATTAATTACACCAAACGGCAACGAGCATCGCTTTACCACCCAAACGGCAACGAACTCTTTCACAATTAACATGCATTTACATTTAATTTAAACAATGCATTTCATGATGTTTGGCATACAATGACTCATGACATTAACATTGTATACTCACACACATCACATGCATCTTCACACATATATGCAACCATAATCATGCATATATATAATCAAATACCACACATTGCATATTCTTGCCCTTAGGCCACAAATCAACAACCACAACAATCATCACATATTCACATTTAACATGCATTATCACTTAATTCAAATAATGCATACATTCACTCAAGATCCACAATTCACAAAGCATTCTCAAATCAAGGGTTCGCTCTACAAACATATCCACAACACATTCATATCATTCATAATTAACATACTTAACATTTTCTACAAAATCACTATTCACAAACAGTCGGAAAAGTCGGCCAAAAGTCGGCTAAAAATATAATTTCTTATCACCATCAATTAGTACATATCAATACCTTCAATTCTATATAAAGAACTCTCAAATCCGATAAACAACGAACAAGTTATGAATATTTCAAACTAACGCAAAAACATAAACCGGACGCCGACACTACGAAACGGTTCGTAAAAACTGTACCGATTGGACCAAGTTCAGACCCCAAAACTATTTTTCCTAGAAATAACATCTCGTTAGCTTCCCAACGCTTCGAACGGGGATCAAAACCGACTTACGGTTCAAGAGATATGAATTTCCGAAGTTTCCCCGACAAACCAGAATTTCTGCTTCAGCACAGTAGGTATCGATACATAGGCTTTATGTATCGATACATAAAGACCTCATGTATCGATCCCTAACTCGCATGTATCGATCCCTGCTGTAGTAAAAATTCCATTTTTCCCAATTTTCACAGTAGGGATCGATCCCTGGGATTAGGTATCGATCCCTAACCCTGTTTTTCACAAAAAACCAGATTTTTCAAATTACAACTTTGCTGTCCTTTTCCCGAATCCCCGAAAACTCGACTAAATCGAACATTTTCACCGAAACAAACATATACGCGCAACCACCAAATACATAAGAACAATTTAGAACACATAAACGAAATTTCTACGACGTTCGATTTTTCGATTAAATTTCAACCTTTCAAAAACCAGAATTTTTAAACTTCACCAAATCGAATAAAAAGCACGACATACGACGACCTAACCTTCCTCGATACAACTACGTAATTTATTTCGAATTCTAACCGTGAAAACATCGTTTTCTATCAATTTCCTATAATTCGACCTAAACGGAAACAACAACGGAACCATACCGAAAACTAACCGAAACATAACCAAACTTAATGAAACTTCAAACAGCAGCTCACATACATATAACCAACCAACACATGTATTTATACGACTTTCCGACCGTAGAAACATCGGTTTCTATCGATTTCGTCCAATACGGCATAAACGGAAACATATAAAAACCACCCAAAACATTCATACAAAACTCATACATAATCATACACAAAGTTATAATAATAATGTTTCACACCCTTACCCGATTTCTCGATTCTTGGAAGCTTGATCTTGATGATTTGTAGCTTTCCTTCTTTTTCTCTTCTCTTTTTCTCTCTTGCTCTCAAAATTCTGTTTTTCCCTCTTTCTCACCTCTAACTTTCTATTTTAATAAAACAAATATCTAGCCACCCAAAAAGACCAAAATACCCTTACACTCAAATATCTCGCAAACGCTCTCAAAACGCGATAAAACATAATCACGATGAAAAATAATATATTCTCAAATAAAAGTCAAGAATAAAATAATATAATAATAAAAATAATTAAATCGACTTGACTAAATAACTAAGACAAAATCGGGGCGTTACAAATTTGATAGAAGGAGAGACTAACGATGTCTATCAGATTCACGATGTACTCTTGTTGAAAACCAATCTGGTCAAGATGCATTGTAGACAGAGTGGATATGGCCATGTGCCACCTCATAATTATCATCAGTGTGATGTCTGCTCTAAAAACAATCAAGGATGTTCTGTGGTGCAAGCAGCTTTACAGGAACAGATGGATCTCGGATGGATCCAAGAGCACCGAGTTCGTGGAGTTAACATGGTTTACACGAATTCTAACGTCATTCAAAACCACGACATCCGTGCGATGAATGTCAACTTGGTGGCGATGCACTCAAGGCAAAGCCAGTATCATAATCTGTCGCGGCACGATTATAGTTCCTGTCTGATTTGCTCGATAAACAAACAGGGATACTCTTTCATACAAGAGGCCCTCCAGCGTCAGATGGATCTTGGATGGATCCAAGACTACCATGATAGGAATTCCTATCAGATCAATATGGTTCAGATCTTTGATATTCGCGTGATGAATACCAACCTGGTAGAGTTACATGCTGAGCAGGTCCGACTCGGATTTCTGATATCACATGACTATCAAAGCTATAAAGCGGGTTGCAAAAATGATCGAGGTTGTACCCTTGTCCAGGAGGCACTTTAGCACTTGTTAAATCACTGGTGGATGCCAATTTATATGGATGAAGATACTCAGCAAATTAGTATCAGTAACAGGAACCCTACTCGACGTCAGAGTCAGGATGTCCGATCAGTGGAAGCTAACCTAGTGAGGTTACCTTGTATTCAAAGTGGGCGTGGCTAGGTGTCACTACACAATTATGACCGTTGTAGTGTCTGTTCGGAAAGTAACCAAGGGTGTTACTTTGTGAGAGCAGCTCTTCAGGGTCAGGTGGACCGTGGAGAAATTCGTCCATATCCGGGTTCTGGACCCATCAACTGGACGCCGAACTAGCTTGCCGAGCAAGTTGAGGACGTTGTCACGATCTCTAGTCATCACATAACCAGGGATGTTTTTGCCATTATCCCTCTGCTTGACGAATCTAGAGCTCCCAACCGGGAACGGATCGAGATTAGTTATGATGGTCAGAAAAATCAGAAGGCTCCTGTAGTCATCTATCTGCCGGGACCACTACCGTATGAATCAACTAAGGTTATCCCTTACAAATACAGTGCAACGACAATTGAAAATGGAAAGGAAAATCCATTACCCTCCGTTGTGAATATTGCAGACATCAGTCGAGTAACACGGAGTGGTAGAATCTTCAACCGAGGAGTTGGAGAACCTAACAAGGAAAAGGAACTTCAGACGGAAACTCCTGATCCACCAGTCGGTCAATCCAGTAATCCAGAACTTTCGAAAAATAATGATGAGATGCTGAAGCTCATCCAAAGGAGTGAATACAACATTGTTGATCAACTGTTACAAACTCCTTCAAAGATCTCGGTATTATCGCTGTTACTCAGTTCAGAAGCCCACAGGGAGGCTCTACAAAAAGTCTTGGAGCAAGCCTTTGTGGAACAGGATGTAACAATCAGACAATTTGATAGCATTGTCTCTAACATCACTTCCTTCAATAATTTGGGATTTAGTGATGAGGAATTACCCGAAGGGGGTCGCCGTCATAACATGGCGCTCAATATCACAGTTAACTGCCAGGACGATGCTTTAGCCAACGTACTGGTAGACACAGGGTCAGCCCTGAATGTTATGCCGAAGTCCACTTTGATGCAATTATCATTCAAAGGCCCTCCGATGAGAATCAGCGAGGTCGTCGTCAAAGCGTTCGACGGATCCAGAAAAACAGTTATCGGCGAAGTTGATCTTCCCATAACTATTGGTCCTCACACTTTCCAAGTCACTTTCTAGGTCATGGATATCTGGGCAACATACAGTTGTTTATTAGGAAGACCTTGGATACATCAGGCTGGAGCGGTCACTTCGACCCTCCGCCAAAAGCTAAAGTTCGTCAAGAACGATCAACTTGTCACAGTTTGTGGGGAACAAGCCTTGCTTGTAAGCAACTTATCATCGTCTACTGGTATAGTACCCGAGGAGGTTATTGGAACTCAGTTCCAAGCACTGTCGGTAAGCAAGGACAATCAGTTCAAAGGAGGAACCTCGATTTCCTCATACAACGATGCTATCAAAGTGGTCGAGAGTACCGATACAACAGGATGAGGACAGCTTGTCATTCCTATTGACAATAAAACAAAGAAGGGTCTTGGTTTTTCTGCAACCTGTACCCAGACAGCTGCCAACGATGAAAGTCTTCTTCCCCTTCAAAACTTCTTCCACAGTGGAGGTTTCCTTCACCCAGTGTCTCAGGCAGTACATGCTATAAATGAGGAAGATCCCTCCGACACAGATGAAGAATGGAACGAGGACGGTTATATGTCTCAGGAAGAGGTGCCTATACCATTTTGCTTTCCCGCACAGAGTCCGAGATTTATACCACGGTCAGATGTCGAAATGATATATGGAGATTGTGATCCGGAAGGATGCCGTGCTCCGCCAAATTCATTAGAGGAAGACACTCCGATGAAAGACAATTTTGACCATAATTACTATGGCCCAATGGATGGTCTGCCAATGTGGCAACCTTACCCAGGAAACTTGGGGCAAGAGAGTCAGCCGAACAATGAAAATCAGCTGACCATCATTGAACAGAATACTTGTGTCCCCACCATGTCATGGGATCAACAATCAGGTCATTCAGAAACTACTCAACATGAAGATGAATTTGCAATGTTTGCAGGACTTGGATTCATCAACTATGCTTTTCCTGAGGTTAACGTCATCGAGAGAGATGACTCCTCCAGTTCCAAAGAAGTTTGGGACACTCTGGGAAAACCAAGTGGAAAATACGACTATATGGTCAAGTACACCGCTCCCGAAAGCTCTCGTATCAGGCTCGAAGATATCCAGCCTACTGGATGGGGAGATACAGCTGAGAGCATAAATACTATGCAAAATGCAACTGAGGAATTCTCCTACGATAATTCTGCTTGGGAGATAGATTCCAATGATCCTGCTCCACCAGAAATCAGCGTTATTTCTGAAGACAAATCAAGGAAGGTGCCAGACTTTTTGATTCACCGAGGAGTTTGCCGCCAATAGGTTGTCGTCGAGGTTCCGAAGATCGTTCATCAGTCAAAGTAATTTCCATCTTTAACCTTTCACCCTGCCCAGGTGAAACAGATGTTTTAATAGGGCTCGCTTTTTGTAAATTTCCCTCTTCGCTTAGCCCAAAGCGACAGAGTTTTGTTTTATAGGGCTGTAGTTTCAAGAATCGACTTGTTCATGAATAAAATAACGTCGTTCTGTAATTTCCGCATTAATTGCTGTTTTCTCTTTTTGCTTTTTTAGAAAATGGTAATCCTAAAAAAAACAATTTAAAAATAAAAACAAGTAGTAAAATAAAAACACTGCACACACTTGTATTTTCTCTATCTCTTCTAAAAACGAATCATCACGTCATGCAGATTGCTTGTTTTAAACCCCGTTGAAACATACGATCCGATGCCTTCTCCCAACTTTGAGTTCCCGGTATTCGAGGCTGAAGAAGAAAATAACGACAAAATTCCAGAAGAGATCTCTCGACTACTCAGACAAGAGGAAAGGTCCATTGAACCTCACAAAGAGCCGTTGGAAACGGTAAACTTGGGTTCAGAAAAAGAGAGAAAAGAAATCAGGATTGGGGCACTGCTCAGTCCAACTGCCAAAGAGAGTTTGATAAAGCTTCTCAAAGAATTTCCCAATGTATTCGCTTGGTCCTATCAGGATATGCCAGGGTTGGATACCAGCATCGTGGAACATCACTTACCGTTGAAATCGGAATGTCCGCCAGTAAAGCAAAGGTTGAGACGAACTCACCTGGACATGGCCATCAAAATCAAAGAGGAGGTACAGAAACAGATTGACGCGGGTTTCCTCGCCACATCTAAATATCCTCAATGGTTAGCCAACATCGTACCCGTTCCCAAAAAGGATGGAAAGGTCAGAATGTGTGTTGATTACAGGGATTTGAACAAGGCTAGTCCAAAGGACGACTTTCCTTTACCACACATTGACATGCTGGTAGACAGTACAACAAAGTTCAAAATTTTCTCCTTCATGGATGGATTCTCGGGCTATAACCAGATCAAAATGGCGCCGAAAGACATGGAGAAAACTTCGTTCATTACCCCATGGGGCACCTTTTGTTACAAGGTAATGTCGTTCGGTTTGAAGAACACCGGGGTGACTTATCAAAGGGCCATGACTACTCTGTTCCATGACATGATACACAAGGAAATCGAGGTATATGTCGATGATATGATTGCAAAATCAAAAACAGAGAGTGAGCACGTTGAACATCTCTCAAAATTGTTCGAACGTCTAAGAAAATTCAAGCTCCGCTTGAATCCCAACAAGTGCACCTTCGGTGTCCGTTCAGGGAAACTACTAGGGTTCATCGTCAGCCAGAAAGGAATTGAGGTTGATCCTGACAAGGTCAAGGCCATTCAAGAAATGCCTTCTCCGAAAACTGAAAAACAAGTCAGAGGATTCCTGGGACGTTTGAACTACATCTCCAGATTCATATTCCTCATGACCACCACGTGTGCGCTGATTTTCAAATTACTCAAAAAGAACCAGGATTGCGTTTGGACAGAAGATTGTCAAACCGCCTTCGACAGTATCAAGGAATATCTATTGAATTCGCCGATTCTATCACCTCCAGTGGAAGGAAGGCCACTGATCATTTACCTCACAGTCTTAGAGGACTCAATGGGATGTGTACTTGGCCAACAAGACGAAACCAAAAGGAAAGAGTCTGCCATTTACTATTTGAGCAAGAAATTCACCGACTGCAAAACTCGGTACACGATGCTTGAGAAAACTTGCTGTGCTTTGGCTTAGGCAACCAAACGTCTTCGCCAATACATGATTTTTCATACTACTTGGTTAATCTCAGAAATGGATCCAATCAAGTACGTCTTCGAAAAGCCCGCTCTCACGGGAAGAATTGCCTGTTGGCAGATGCTATTATCAGAATATGACATAGAGTACCACGCTCAGAAAGCCGTTAAAGGAAGTATTTTAGCCGATCATTTGGCTCATCAACCGATTGACGATCAGGAATCAATCGGTTTTGACTTCCCGACGAAGATGTCATGTATCTAAAAATGAAAGATTGCGATGAACCGTTACCCAGTGAAGGGCCAGAACCAGGTTCCCAATGGGGACTTATCTTTGACGGAGCAGTTAATCATTATGGAAACGGAATTGGGGCAATAATTGTTACCCCTCAGGGTACCCACATTCCTTTCACCGCCAGACTTACGTTCAAATGTACGAACAACGAGGCCGAATACGAAGCTTGTATTATGGGTCTCGAAGAAGCATTTGATTTAAGGATCAAAAACTTGGACGTATACGGCGATTCAGCCTTGGTTATCAATCAGATAAAAGGAGATTGGAACACATACCAATCAGGACTGATTCCTTACAAAGATTATGCAAGAAGGTTGTTACCTTTCTTCAATAGAGTCGAGTTTCATCACGTCCCTCGTAGAGAGAATCACATGGCTGATGCCTTAGCCACTCTCTCTTCCATGATTAGTGTAGGTCGACGGAATGACCTACCTAAGATCGACATAATGCGCCTTGAAAGGCCCGCCTACATCTTCACGATTGAAGCAGTCATAGACGATAAACCTTGGTATCACGATATCAAATATTTCCTTCAGAAACAAGAGTACCCACCTGGGGCACTAAGGAAGGATAGAAAAACCCTCAGAAGATTGGATGGAAGCTTCTTCCTGAGCGGTGACACTCTTTATAAGAGAAATTTTGACATGGTCTTGCTCCGATGCGTCGACAGACCAGAAGCAGACATGCTTATGAAAGAAATTCATGAAGGGTCCTTTGGCACTCATGCCAACTGACATACAATGGTGAGAAAAATTCTAAGAGCAGGGTACTATTGGTTGACTATGGAATCCGACTGCTACAAGTACATGAGGAGGTGTCACAAGTGTCAGATATACTCCGACAAAATTCATGTACCGCCATCACATCTCAAAGTTCTTTCTTCCCCATGGCCATTCTCGATATGGGGAATCGACATGATTGGCATGATTGAGCCCAGGGCTTCAAAACGGACATCGGTTCATCCTGGTAGCCATTGACTATTTCACCAAGTGGGTCAAAGCAGCGTCATACGCTAATGTAACCCGACAAGTGGTGGTCCAATTTATCAAAAACAATATCATCTGCCGTTATGGTGTTCTGAGCCAGATCATTACTGATAATGGATCTTACTTGAACAACAGAATGATGAAGGAGTTGTGTGCAGAGTTCAAGATCGAACACCATAACTCATCTCCCTACCGACCCAAGATGAACGGAGCGGTAGAAGCGGCTAATAAGAACATCAAGAAGATCGTTCAAAAGATGGTTGTAACCTACAAAGATTGGCACGAGATGCTACCCTTTGCTCTTCACGGTTATTGCACATCTGTCTGCACTTCAACATGGGCAACCCCTTTTTCTCTAGTATATGGCATGGAGGCAGTGCTCCCCATCGAAGTAGAGATCCCATCAATCCGGGTATTGATGGAAGCTAAGCTCACCGAAGCTGAATGGTGTCAAAGTCGACACGACGAATTGAATCTGATCGAGGAGAAGCGAATCACGACACTATGCCATGGTCAGTTGTATCAACAGAGAATGAAGAGGGCATTTGACAAAAAGGTCCGACCTCGTGCTCAAAAAGATATAATCATTTCTCACTGATTCGCGAGGTAAATGGACTCCGAATTATGACGGCCCCTATGTGGTCACGAAAGCTTTCTCAGGCGGCGCCTTGAGACTTGCAACCATGGGCGGAGAGGAAGTTTCCTACCCCATGAATGTTGATGTAGTCAAGAAATACTTTTCCTAAAAAAACACATATCGGTGGATTGAAAACCCGAAAGGGCGGTCCAGGCAAAAGTTAGAGACAAAATAAAAAAAATCATCCCGATGGATTGGAAACATCACAGTACAATCCAGGCAAAAATTAGGGATAATGGCAAGTAACTATGTTCACCCAAGGCAAGTCCCTCAGCAGCAGTTACATCATCCGTCAAAAAATTCCAGTCAAGGTCATCTTCGACAGAAGCTCAGGATGTCCCGAATTCAAAGTTGGTAGAAGGATAGTGGTCGTTATGTTTCAACGTAGCCCTTTTCCCTGTAAATTACCATTTTCAAACTTTGTATATACTCTTTGGAATCACACGTTTGGCTGATCTCTATCCTATCAATAAAATTTGAGCCTTTGTGCTTTTGTTTGTAATTCTTATTTGTTTTAGCATTACGGAACGACATTTTAATATGATTAACGATTCTTGAAATAAAACAAAAATGAATTTACTTGTTAAAACTTTTTCTGCTTTCTAAATTAAAGACGACAATTTCTTTTGACTGTTGAACATCAGAAGAACATCGGTCGCTTCTCCAGAAGTAATCGAACCTCAAAGTGCAGAATCAAAGTACTTCTTCTAACCCAGTACGCCTGAATGAAGGGATCAACTGTGTCAGAGACCTTGTTTCGTATGACACGCCTCGGCCGAGTTCTCATCTCCTAAGCCCGACCAACTTAGCTCCCAACAGGGACTATCTCTCCTAAGTAAGGCGGAATTGCCAGTCGTGTTCACCTGTCAGTTTGTATGTCGCGTCAGTTTTGTCAGCATAAACATACATGCATCATTGCATTATTGATTTGCATTTACATTTCATATTGCATCACTATCACTCTAGTCGGCCTTGTCCCTTAGTGATAAAAGTCCTCTCAATCGAGTTGTCAGCCCTTTCCTCGTAAGGAAGTGTTACGTCTGAACATTCTCTCTCCTCCAGTTTTATTTCTGGATTGAAGTGGGGTCCTCGACCACTTTGATAACTTGAACCTCTGAAAGACCAGAGAGCCCTCAGTTAACATCACTCTTCGCCATTGAAGATGATATCCTTGTTTTCCCAGATTAAAGAAAATCCCGAGAGAAAGCCTCCTAAATCGGAGATTCGACAGTACGGCAGTTTTTCTCCGAAAAACCCACTGATGAAAAGGTCATCGGTACCTCAAAATTGGATCACATCATATGACATTTCTCCGAGAAGATCTCCGAGAAAAGTATGATGTAAAGACCCCAAGCGAATGCAGTCTCTCAAGGGACTCGCATTCCCCAAGTAGAGTCAACAAATGGCATCTCCAACAGAGAAGTTTGTACACCTCTACAACTCAGACGACTGGGTTCCCCAGCAAGTCTGACATCAAAACTTTTTCCACTCAAATGGCATCTCCCCAGGAAAATTCGGCGAGAAGTTTGAAGGAAAGCCGCTACGAATAGCGTCCCTTGTCAGTAAAGTTTATTGACGAAAGAAACTAAGACCAGTTCCTGTGTAGGAAACCAGGATCGAGGAGGAGTTTACATCAGAAACTAAGACTAGTTCCTGTGTAGGAAACCAGGATCGAGGGGAAGTTTACATCAGAAACTAAGACCAGTTTCTTGGTAGGAAACCAGGATCGAGGGGAAGTTTTTTTAGAAACTGAGACCAGTTCCTTGGCTGAATACCAGGAACAAGGGGAAGTTTACCTTTTCTAAGCATAATTGCTTAGCTAAAGAAGATGAATGCGTAAGCTACCATTCATAACCGCCATAAAAATTTCGGGTATTCCGATATTTAATCCTCTTGCACCCCGAATGCCCGAATACCTTCGTCATTCACACCTTCGTGTCCAAGAAGATTAAATAGGGGCATCTGTCATACCCCAAATTTTGACCACTAAGATGTCCCATCATTGTGCAAATCATCATCACAATATAGAGGAACCATCATACTTCATCAGTCTCCCCAAAGATGGGTGAGCATTCACCACAATCAAAATTAGGGTTTCAAGCCCTCTCTGAGTGCTTAGACAAAGGATCAATCAAGGAATGACATGATCTTCAACTTGTCTAACCTCTCAAACATCCACAATGGATCAAAAGGACTCCCACTTTAAGGATTAAGCACAAGGCTGCTCCCTTCTAGATGGATTAAGTCTCAAGATCGACAGTGTCACCAAATTAGGGTTTTGGTCGACCAGGGCCTCCAGATGGAAATTTTTCATCTGGGCACAAGCCAAGGATCCAAAACCTAACCTAATATACTCCATGGAACCTCATGGACCCAATCATCAAGTCAATTTTGCCTCAGGGGATGCATTCATCAAAAATCAGGAATTAGGGTTTCTTGACCTAATTCACCCTAAGTTGACTTTTGGGGCAAATCATGAGCCAAGACCTCAAGAAAGGGTTTTAGGGTCTCTAATTAACTATATTGATCCATTTGGAACAATGGATTAATCCAAGAAGCTTGAGCAACAAGTCTCAATTTCATCTGCACCACAATTAGGGTTTTAAGAGGAAAGTCAACTGTAATTTTGACTTTTGACCAGGACATGCTCCCAAACCCTAGGACATGCCTCAATATACCCTATGACACCCATGGAACATGTCCATCAAGTTTGATTTAGGTCAAGGACATGATTTCCTGAAGAATTGCACAATTTGTAATGCATCTGATAAAAAGTCAACTGTGCACAAAAGTCAACTTTGACTTTTTGAGATTTTTCACCAATGGATTTTTAACCCTAAAATGATGTTAATGTATGATTTGAATCATCATTCATCAAGAAAAATCAAGAAAAGTTGGATAACTTGTAAAAGGGGTAACCATAAAAACTTAGAAAATTTTCTAAGTTAAAAATAAAGTGGCTAGGGTACCAACTTTGGAGGGTCATAACTCCTAAACCACAAGGCCATTTTTTCCCATCCAAAGCTTGATTTGTAGATCTCATTTCCCTCTACAAAAACTTCAACTAGACCTAACTCCAATTCATTGTGGATTTTGAGCTATGACTGAGCCAAAATGGCTGAAAATATGAAAGTACACCATTTTCCAACACTTAGAAAAAATTCTGTCCAAGACAGATTTTGTTGAAACACCAAAACTTATGAGATCTTTTCACATAGATGCAATCTGAATCAAATCCAAAGTTAAACATCAATGTTGTTGCATGTGTTGCCAAGAATTCAAAGAGCCTAACAGCATGAATTGATTCAACTTGAGCCAAGAGAAATCCATGCCCAAAGTCATGCTGCTGCAAGCTGTTTTGGAAAAATCAGTTTGCATGTTTTCTTGCCACACACGATTTTGAACCAAAAACTGAAGATCAGCATGCCACATGTATTCAAACCAATCACATTGCATCTAATCCAACTGATAAATCTGAGTCAAAAAGCCAAGGAATCTTCCAACTTGAAATTCATCCACTTTGGCACATTTTGCCTTGAATTCAAAGTGCATTAATGTGGAATAGTGCATTGTCAAGGTAGCTACCCTACTCAGTCAAATTCCCTGATTAAACAACAATAAAAACATCTGAGGAATGTGATTTTGGTCAAGGCATAGCCCTGCTCTTGGGAATGGCTAGCTTGCCTTGCTTGAGAAGAAATCCTCCAAGCCAATCCATGCAAATGTGATCTGATCCAGCAGCCATTCACTATTCCTCCAAAGCAAAAGTTGATCACCTATAAATAGAGGTCCCAATGGATCATTCAACACACACCAAAGCCAGTTACAACACTGCTTTCTCTCATTCTTCCTTAAACCGCAAGTTTTGTGGCTTATTGAGTAACCACTATCGGGTTTTGAGTTGCAGCCTTAGGCAATCAATTCCAATTACTCAAACACATCACATATGATGTATTTGAGGTGTCCAAACACTTAAACACTGACTGTAACACCTCAGGCTCAAAATCACCCTTCAACCAAGCCATTATGCCTCAATTATGCAGGTGGAGGTCTCCAGCTTGATCCAAAGAGTTTCAAAGTGTTCCAGAGCTTGTAACACACTCCATAACATCCATTGAAGCTATAGGGATCATTAATTCACGACTGGAACAAATTTTGTGCAGAGTTCCATTTCAGCTTGCATCAAGGTAAGCCTCAAAACTCAAACTCCATGATCCATGCATATTTCCTCGCATGATATTTTTGCCAATTGCTTGCCATCATATGCTGGTTGTTTCCCTTAGAAAATTTGATCATTGCACTCATAATCATGCCCACTCGATTGCTTTTGCAAAATTAGGGTTCATACGGCCACAATGATATAATTTGTTATACACTGAAAATGAATAAAATTGGGTATTGTCATCTTCTTCCTTGTGAAAAAACGCATGAGTTTGGTGTTTGAATGATGTCCAATGGTTGAGAGATGAGTGAGATATGGTGCTTCATGCACGAGCTCGAGGAAGAAGATGGCCATGGCGCCATTCTTCAGGTTTTCCAACTAAGTTTGATATATATTTTTCACTTGCCATGTTATATTTGAATTGGCATTGCGCCCCAACGGTTCATCAGCTGGTTTTGTGTGTATTGGCAAGTGAGAGGTCTGGGGTTCGAATCCCCCTCGCCCCAAACTTCTTTTTATCACTTGTTTATTTTATTTTTTTTCATATTATTATTTTTAATAATTTGAAAAATTAATAACTCCTTCAATTTTTATCATTTTTGATTGGTTCTTTTTGCAATAATTCACAAAAATGTTGAAATATTTTATTCCACCAAAAAATTAGATTTATATTATTTATTTAATATAATTAGTATTTTGTGAATAAATTCATTTTTAATTGTTTTTAAACATTCTAAAAGTGAATATTTACTTTGAAAATCAAAACCTAATGAGTTTAAATATTCCTTGTGATTATCCCTCATTTTTTTCAAACCTTAAACAAAATCATAAATGGATTATTCAAATTTATTTTGTATTTTGTTTGATTTTCTTTAAGTATTTACTTTTAAAAGATTAAAATTAGGGTTTTTGATTAATTCAACTTTCAAAATTGATTTTCAAATACACTTGGGCCTCTATTAGAGTGTAAGACCCAACACCCTTGTACAGAAAACATGTTGGGCCTCATTCGTTGTATAAGTCCCTCTGTACATTTTCAAATAAACGGCATGATCGTCGCCTTTTCAAAATAACCCTGGGCCTACCCTCGAGTAGTAAGACCCATCTCTTTTTCTTTAAACATTTTTGGGCCTCTATTAGAGTGTAAGACCCAACACCCTTGTACATAAAACATTTTGGGCCTCAGTCACTTGTATAAGTCCCTCTGTACAAATTCAAACAGTGCGCTCACTGATAAAACCCTGGGCCTCTCCTTGAGCTGTAAGCCCCAAATCTCTCATTTTCAAAGCACTTTCTCCTTTGATTTTGAATATATTGTTGTTTTCAATCTTTCCTTGTTGAACAACTAACCAAACAACATGGAAGCTCTACAACCGAGTAAGTGGTTATTGCTTTCATTTACCGCTTTCATATACATATAACTGTATTGTGGGGCTGTTTCACTGTAAGTCTTCTTTCATAAACTCATATCAACTGTGTAATAATAGTATAGATATTTAGAGTTTCCCCGGCAACTACGTCTAGCATTAAGCCCGTTGATCACTCTTAAATAGTCAAAACTAGATCCCCATAGGATTACCAGACACAATCTTCCCCCCTCTTGGGGTTAAATAATATGGAGATATGAAAGGCAACATTCTCGGTGAACCCTTTCATAGACTGTCACTCATAGAAGTTGTAAAAGAAACTCTATTCCCCTGAGATGATCTTTTCTCCGTGAATGGCATCTCTTGAGTTTCTTCCAAATTCTCGGACTTTCCTGGCTTGATCTATTCTCGGTGAATGGCATGTCTTGAACTTCTCGGGGTTTGGGGACCCACAGGCTTCTTAAAAGCACTTGTCAAGAAGCTCTACTCCCCAGAGATGATCTTTTCTCCGTGAATGGCATCTCTTGAGTTTCTTCTAAATTCTCGAACTTTCCTGACTTGATCTATTCCTTGCGGATAGCTTGCCTTGAATTTCTCGGGGTTTGGGGACCCATCGGCTTCTTAAAAGCAACCGGCCTCCTCTTGGGCATCGTACAAGGACCCACGGGCTTCCTAAAAGCAACCCCGCCTCCTCTTGGGCTTAGTACAAGGACCCGCCGGCTTCTTAGAAGTATTCAAAGCCTCCTCTTAGGCTTCGTATAATGATCTCTTCCTCCGGTAATGATAGCCTCCTCTTGGGCTTCATATAAGGACCTCTCGGCTTCTTAAAAGCTTCCAACCTCCTCTTGGGCTTCGTACAAATTGTCCCGACGGCCTCCTAGAGGTATAGGAACAGAACTTAGTCATCTGCATAGAACAATCTTTTCACAGAGTCTACTACTGTTTCTCAAAGCATAGTACAAAAGATGAAACTCTAGACTCGGACAGTCTAATCTCCTTGAGTCTCAAAGACATTCTCAAGCACCCTTCAAAAATAGGAAGAAAACCCGTAGACTCGGACAGTCTCAATACCCTTCGGATTTCCCGCTTCCTTAAAGAACAGGAATAACCCGGATCCTTGAATCAAATCCATGAGTACAGTGTTACTCATATAAGAACTGATTTTCTCTTTAAAATCAGTATACTGGACCTGTCACTTAACTGAAACAACATTTAGCCTCTCTCTCGGGCTTTGTACGAGACACATAAGAGACTCCCTCGTTGAGTCAATTACCCGTTTCAGCCCCCATCTCGGGCTTCGTACGAGATACAAAAAAACTCTCTTGTTGAGTCAATTAGCCTTCATCACGGGCTTTATACGAGATACCAAAAGACTCTATCGTCAAAAACCTTTTAGCCTCTCTCTCGGGCTTTGTACGAGACACATATTAGCCTCCTCTTAGGCTTTGTATAAGAAAACCACTGGTTGATCTAATCAACCTTTTAGCATCAAAGTTGTGCCTCGTTCACGGTATACAAACATCAATAACTCCTTCCCTTTCATCTAATCGTTGTAAGCGGCAAGCCTCTAGATCATCTACATCCATGCCACTGTCCCTCTTTTAGCATGAGAAATTCCTAAGGAAAGATGGCATTGCTCTACACTGAGTTAAAGTCTTCTCCTTCAGGTTAAAATCCCCTATAAAGGAAATTATGGCATCGCCGGATTCACACATCCCGGTTAAAGTAATCCTCCTTTACAGTCAGTCACCCAACAGTTGTGACATACAACCCCCTCTTTAGAGATGACAAATTCTCTCTAAAGTCAACACCTTTAGCTTCACATCTTGGGCTTTGAACAAGATACAAATAAACCTTTCAGCTTCACATCTTGGGCTTTGAACAAGATATAAATCACCTTTCGCTTCACGTCTTGGGCTTTGAACAAGACACCAAAAACAACCATTTCCTCCCATAGAATAGGAGGAACTACGAACGCTCTGATTTCCCTATTTCGGTAAATGGGAATACGTAGGCATAAGATTGAAAGAAAAATCTTAGCGAGCACACTAAACAAAAACCCAAAATCCCATACTCTCATCAAAAGCATCAGTCCTAGCATCCTAATCCTCGTTCCCCGCCAGAAAATCTAAGAAAGAGAGAAAACCGTATTGGCGAAAATACAAATAACCAGTACAAAGGCCCCCCCACATTGATAGCATTCGTAACCTAACAGACCGCTGTTTAAACTCAGTATGCAAAACAGGGTTAATTGGAGACATCTATTTCCCTTCCTTCATCAGCTTTAATAGGATAAAAAATGAATCGACCTGTAGTAAACTCAACAGCAGAGAGCGACCAGCGCTTAAGAACCGCATCCAAAATCGCTAGCTACACCACATCACCAGCTGAGACTTCTAATGTTAAGCTAGATGTCAGAACATTTTGATATGCCATCCAACTGTTGAATTCGGCTCCTCCTTCTGCCACTTAGAAGAACCTCCTACCTTCGCAGAACAAGAGTTCCATGCTCTCATAGACTTGATTCAACAACCAAGTTTGAGTAGACAACCTCCATCCTGCTTTGAGACTCCAAAGACTTCACACCTGCCACGTCTAAATCTTCAGAAAATAAGTAGTCCAAGACTACACCATAGCCACACCAAAGAATACCACTTTCCTTAGTAGAGCAGACTGTAGAAAGTAAGAGATGACTGCCACTTCACTTTGACTTCCAAGAAGAGCAAGATTCATGCTCCAAATCACCTAGATCAAAAATTAACTGATCCAAGCAGTAACCATCAAGATTATGATGTCTTCATCTTCATCTTCAACAGCATCAAAGTCCAGACAAGTTTCTTGCCAGAAAACTCTCCAGAGAACACATGCTTCTGTCACACCCGACTAAAGCCACTTCTTAGGTCACCACCTAAGACTTAAAGAGATGCTAAAGCGTATGCAGTACCCCTCCCATGATTCTGCACAAACTCTGATGATGAGATGTTCCAACATCTTATTGAATATCAACAATCTTGACTTTCAAGGATAATCAATTAAATACTTGTGGATTCCACAAATAGCAATTGATCTTAAATACTTGTCCAATAACCCTTCTTCACTATTGTAGCTGAGCTCCACCAGATCACTTCATGAACACTTATCAAGTATTCAATCTTTTTGTAAGTATCTTCTTTGATAAACAGTGTTGAGATACCATGGCTGCCACCCTTGACTCAAGTAACTAAGATTCTCTCTGAACGAATCTTATTTACCTCAACAATTCTTCAATTAGATTGGATCCACTCTTAGGGTCAAGAGAGATGAATCCTTCCTTGCGGTTTTGGATAGTGAAAATAAATCACCTCCACTTTCTTCAGATTGTGTTTCAAAGAAACACCTTCTAGTCAGAAGAGTAACTAGAAGACTCCAGATACACGACTGAGATGCCTTTATGAGTGGACTTGAGAGAATTCTCAAGTATCTTTAACAACCTAGCCTATCAATAGTTTATCAAACTCCTAGAGCAAGAACCTGATAAACTTAAACTCAACTCCTCTCCTCTTCAACTGACTTCAACTGCACCAAGAAACCAAGCTTCCAAGTACCAAGTCACCAAACCAGATATCTAACAACAACTCCCTTCACTCCATCGCTCCCGATTTTGGAATAAAAGAATGCAAATATCTTCAAATATAGAGGCCGACGATTGAGACCTTCCACCAACTGTCTTCAGTAACAACTCCAGAATCCCATAATTCTAGAGCTCTTCCATAAAAAACACATGCAGCGGAACCACCAAGGAACATATCCTGCTTGCCCTAATAAGATGTCACAACATCTTATAAGACACACAACCAAGAGAACTATCCACTTCTCCTGTAGTTGTTGTAGAATCTCCTCAGCAACATGAACAACCTCCGGGTTGCTCCCTTCGATCCATAACATCTATCTTATCCATTAATACCCTTGAGTATGTATGAGTTGATTGATCTGATCTTCAAGACTCCTCCTTATTTAAACACCAGAAAGTATCTCCCAAAGATCTCATCCAGAACCAGACAGGATGCCTGCTCTGATACCAATTGAAATTCTGGCATATGCAGACAACAGATGTTCTAACACATGTCAAGAAATTGTGCTACATAATTATTTAAACTCAGAGGCGCAACAGCAGACTGATACCTTGAATATCAGAACTGCACAATCACAGATGTCACGACATCTGATCCAACATGTTTGTCATGAACCCTAACAGAAAACATAAATATGCAGAATGATAAAGAACATAGTAATTGTTAACCCAGTTCGGTGCAACTCACCTACATCTGGGGGATACCAATCCAGAAAGAAGACTTCACTATCTGTAGAACTGTTACAAAGCTAAACTCCCCCGTTTACAACTTCATACCTAACATCTACCCAATGAACATCTTTACCAAGGCTAAACTCAAACGTTTACAACCCTGATATGAGATACCCCACTCACTTCCCATAATCACCAACTATGACTTCTACATCATCACTGTCAATACAAAAATCTTTCAAGCTTTCTTGACAAATAAGATAACTCGGATTTGTTTAAAAGCTTCATCCAAGAACACTACACAATCCAGTACCTCAAGGCTTATGGATCTGTGCAACACCTATATCTACCACAATGCATCAAAAGATACAAAGGGAGACTTACAACCTAGAGAGCCAACGACTCTCAAAACCCTAAACCCTTGTTTCTTATGCAAGAAAACAAAGTTACAAAAGGCTTACTCAAGGCATATAAAAACCTAGGTCTAAGTCTTCTATTTATTGTGTCTTCTGCAGTCTTGGGCTTCAATCTTCTGTCCTTGATCCATGCAGCAATTTCTCCTTGAGTGTTGCAGCAGATTAAAAACTAACTTAAGCCATTCAGTCCAGGATGTCCGGATGCATGTTAAGACATCTTGTTCGACATCACGTCTTCAACATAATTATTTAGCTTGATCTCCTTGTTGAGTTAACATTTATGTTTTACCAAAATTTGTTCAAAACCCCAGAGCTTTCAACGTTAGATACCCTAATATACCGCTAGTCTCCCTTACACTTAATCTTTAGAGGAGGGACCACAATCAAAGGAAAAAAACCGAGGATGAAGATGGTGAACAATGCTAGATAATCTCAACCAACCACTGATATTACGAGGGGTTTGATCGGTAAATTAACAACTATACTAATCTTCCAATGTAGTAATAAGGGAAATTCCCCAAATATCGATCTCAGAAACTGCTTGACGATACAAAGTTCGTGTTTTAATTTAGTTAAACAAAAGACTCGGGGTTTTGGAATTGTTGTTTAGAAGTAGAAAATAAATTGCAATTAAAAAGTAAATAGAGTAGTTGAATGGTTTAAAATAATATGAGTGACATGCTAGGGAAGGTGTATGATAGGATTCGTTCACAATTCTAACCTGACCATGCAACAACTTAATTCATAATATTGATTACTGGTTCTTAAGGGTGTCTCCTAAGTCCTTAGTGAGTAAACAATTAAACATTCAAATTAACTCATATGTCTATAATGAATTATAGATGATTTGAGCATTACTATATCAAGACCAATCTGGTTTCTATAGGGTATTCCTAGTCTTAGGTGATATCTACTACAAAATACTCTCAATTGAACGTTAACAATGATGGTCCATCCTATATATTAACTGTAAATCAAATTCTTTTTTTTTTTGAAAGAGAAAGCATTAAGAAAAAACTAAGAGTAAATAAAATATAATAGAAATTGTCGTTATTACAAGGTTCAAATAGAAATCATCACAAATCCAAATCAGGGACACCCTCTAGTATTGAGAGGTTTAGCTACTCATAATAATAAAAAAAAACATGATACAAAGTGTAAACATTACATATCTATAGATGAAATAAGTCTTCAATAATCACTTAAAGCTCATGAAAATATTGATCCACTTTGAAAATCTATGTTTTCCAGCCTTCTAACGTGTTTTATGCCATAAAAAATCACCCACCCTTGAAAATTTGCGTTTCTCGGCTAAATAGGAAAATTTGGACTTTTTTCAGATCTGGGTCGTGCCATACGTATATTTCCCTCTCTAATACACGTATTGTTAGGCGATAGGCTTCAATCTGGAGGGGGGTGAATAGATCACATGTTCAAAATTTTTGGTAAAAACTGATTTGAAAAGTTTTATGTCACAAAGGAAACAACCCGAATCAAATCGTCTAACCTAATCTCTATTGAAAAGCTCAGATATGCGTAAAGGTAAATAAACGTATGATAATGATTACAAATTGTTCAACGACTATTAATCAAAACCAATTGAATGCAAAGCTATACGTAAAGCTTATTCCCAACGTTTAAAACACACACAAAAATAATAAGGCAATTTATTGAATACTTCGTGTGCAATCAATATCGTTTGAAAATTTGCTTGGTGTTGTTGAGCTTAAATTCCAATCACAATCAAGCATATTATGATTAACTCAACAAACACCTATTTCAAAAAATGTGATAAAAAATAATTTTCAAATGAATTAATCAAATAATGAATTCAATAATTGGCAAACATAAATTAAAAGAGATTGAGAGAGAGAGAGAGAGAGAGAGAGAGAAATTACACAAGGATTTGTTTAGGAAGTTTCCCAATCGACCTCGCTATGGGCACGTCTGCCCTCAATTTGAATTTGAATTGAGATAATTGCAATTAACCTTACTTTGAAAAAGTATGTATACAAGAGATGTAGCAATCCAACCCTACAAACCCTAGGTTTGATATTGATTATAGCACCTCCAAAACCCTTGATCAAAGATTGATCAAGTAACCAACAATGCCGCTTGAATCCACCTGTTCTTGTTACTTCCGTACAATCCACCGTCTAACGATATTCCCTTGCAAGGAACTCATTGTCCCAAGGCTTTCACTCGATCGGATCCAAATTGCGTAATCATGTCCAAAACTTTCAAATCCCTTAACGATATTGAAGAAAAACCCCAACTCGGTTTTCTTATTTGAAACCCTCAAAGAACTCAACCCAATTTACAATACAAACAACCTAAATTGGACGTTATCAACCATAATCTAGATGAAATTAAATCAAAAAAATAATTATGTGTAGTTTGATTATGTGTATGCATAGAAGATAGGTTGAAGATGATGATTATGCTTTAAAATCTTGGTTTCATGTAGATTTTACTTTATAACCTTACTAGAAATGATGCATGTATCAAGTATTTATACGCATGCAAGTATCAAGCAAAAGAAATGCAAAAGGAATAGAAATTAATGCAAAAAAATCAAGATTTTTTGTCTATAGGTCGACCTATCAAAGTCATGAGTCGACCTATCAAGGTCACGTGTCAACCTATAGGAGTCAGCACATGAA
The DNA here is from genome assembly GCA_022829125.1 of Lathyrus tuberosus. Taxonomy (NCBI): domain Eukaryota; kingdom Viridiplantae; phylum Streptophyta; class Magnoliopsida; order Fabales; family Fabaceae; genus Lathyrus; species Lathyrus tuberosus. Next base: position 1,106,909 of record JALAZF010000504.1, read on the forward strand.
CAGAGCCTACATGCTTTAATACTACAACATGTGTGTCGACCTATAGAAGAAAATTTTCTTCTATGTGTAGACTTATAAGTTATTTTTCACACCCAAAACTTTATTTTTGATGCATAACACCATTTCTTGATGCTTTAATCTTTTCTAAACCATTTCAGCCATGTTAACATGTATCCTAATGGTAAAATGCACATCTAGACTCAAATGATATCGTCTAATGTACATAAGCGCTAAAGTATCCTAGTTTTGACATCATAGAAAATACCTCTAACAAAAAGTTGCACTCACATACTCCCCTTTTTTATGATGGAAAAACTTGAGACGATGCGTTTCTTGTCATGAAGGTTCCCCCTGAATATGTGAATCATAACTTCATAGCTGCAAATTCTTCTCCCCCTTTGACAACATCAGAAAGATACAATGCAAGCTATTAGCAGTATCACATAGATACACGATTCACATATACAATATACTATACAGAGGCAATTTACAAAGTTAAGACTGTGCACTCACATATATGCAATATACATGAAAATACACATATTAATAAAGACAACAATATTACACATTAACCATCCAACATAATAAGCATATTATAATTGTCTTAATTTCAAACAAGTGAGTAATATTGGGAATACATAAACCACATCAAAACAAACCAAACAAAATAAAAATGCATAATGACTCAAAGCATAACTCAACGAAATGCATGATGACACAAGAGACCAAAAGGCACAACCCAAGGCAGCAACACAACACTTCATTCAATAGCACTTCATCTTCTTCCACATACTCTAGGCACCAGTCTTATACTCCTAAACCAACCTTGATTATCATTACCATAGTGATAATCCAAGAATTCACACATCTCACAGTAAAACTGATCATAATAACCCAAATCCTTTGCTTGGGTCGAGACCATGCGATCAATTCTAGCCAGAACAACATCATTATTAGCATTCATATCACTCCATATAGACATAAGACTCTCTATCACATACGCAACAAAAACCTCAAAGTTGGAATACAGAGTAGACATATGCTCATGCATCAGACATAACTACTCCATTTGTACAACTTCAAATGCATCTCACCTGTTATAATCCTCCATATACCTCTCGTTTTGCCTCAATTGCATATTCTGAAGCATTGTCATGATAGAGGAAGCATGAGAAAAACTAGTACCGAAAACGGTACCATGATAATTTCCATGAGAAACATCTTGCATTGTAGACTCTCCCTCAAGAACATCATGAGGAACTTCCATATGCTGCTCATCATCCATATGAGCTTCATCTGCATCATCACCAAATTCATTGGGCTCATCAAACTTGTAAATCTTCATGCCATGCTTACCCATGCAAAAATAGTATGCCCGACAGTTGATATCACAAAAGTAGTTCATGTTTGTTTGGGTACGTTGAGAAAACTCTTGAGATGGGCCTAAAGATTTATAGGTAAGATTCGACAGACCAATGTCAAATTAGTTCAAAATGTTAGCAATCATAGAGGCATATCATAATGATGTCCCTCTATTTCATTCTTTGACACCGAACATGCGAGATACAAAGTAGTGAGGCAAATTAATTTTGACCTTGTGCAAGAGAATATAGACCAGATGAATTTCAGCAAAGTCTATTCTCAAGAACACTCAATTCTTTGGTCGCAAGATATGAGACACCAAACACAACATAATTTTTGGCACAATCATCAATTGTCCAGTGGAAATAGGATCATAACAATCCTCGACATGAGGAGATTTGAGTATCTCATTCACATAATTACCCCAATCAAAATTTACATGAGTGTTGCCATCCGTTACCAACGGGTCAGACTCATCATCAAAATCAACATCAACCACAATAATACCAAATAAGGATTTCAACAGATCATTTGTAAACTGATAAACCTTGTTACATATACAAAACTTGAAACATGAACCTTGCATATCATGCAACCCAGACTAGAATACATGAATAAGGTCCTCGTTATCATAGCCAAAGTACACTTTGTTAAGGTGGTGAAGACGTATCTGAAAAAATGAGAACATTCACCAAATAAAAAAAATGAGAACCCATTTTTAATAAGAAATGTAAACAAAATCGAAACATAATGAACGAACCTGAAATATGCTTAAAGAGTATCGTAGTGATTGGTGAAGGCGAATTTGAAGGTTTAAGAAAGTTTAAAGAGTCACATGGATGTTAGGGTTATGTTATGAGAGAGAAGAGTGAAATATTTTAGGGTTTTCATTTGAGAGAAACGATTGTTATGTATTAAACGATAAATATTTTCGCTTATTTAGTAAAAAATATCATTTTTCATCACGGTAAGAAAGAAAAACTGTGATTACAATGGTTCTTTAGTAAAACCGTGGTTAAACAACTTTCAATTTTTTATTTATTTATGAACCCAATGGTAAGAGAGTTATTAATTATTGTTATTGTTATTTTTCATTATGGTTGCGATTGTTATTGGTATTTTTGCTGGCTTGTACTATTTTTTTTGTAAAACAATAATAGTGTATAAATGAAAGAGTATATAAAACAATAATAAATAATTTCATTAAGAGGGCCAAGAGGGAAGAGTACATAAATAATTTCATTACATAATTTTATCAATGTCGAAACAATATCCCTTAGAAGCAAAAGAATCTTCATAATCTATGACTCTCTCCTCACTACCCTTGTCAGAATCATAATAACAAATCTTCCTAGACACATTTTTCTTCTTCTTCTTCTTCTTCTTCTTCTTCTTCAGCTTCTTCTTCTTCTTGTTGTCCTTACTAACCCTAAGTGTATCCCTGACAGCAGTCAATCTAGATGGCTGGACCTCCTCAATTGACTGATGATCATGGTGTTGTACTGTGGTGACTTCAGTTGAGATATTTCTGTTAGCATTCTCAGATGGAGAACTCATGTTGGTATATGTAGTTAAGAAGAATAGTTTTAAAGAAGTGGAAATTCATTATATGAAATTGTTCCTTTATAGAAGAGGTTGAAGATGAAACATCTGATGATTTAATGCTTGCATTGATTACTTTCAATGGTAGATATTCTTGAATGACATTGTGACCGTCTTGAAAAATGAAGAAAATTTTCAATCATCATAATAGTTGGGAAGAGTGTTTCTCTTTTTTGGGAAGACCAAAGGTTGTACAGATAATATTACAACAGTTCACTACTACGAAAAACCCATTTAACAACGGTTGGGAATGACATATAATGATGCGGGCGAAGGCGTTGTTATGTAGATTGTCGTTGTAAGTTCGTTGTTTCTACAACGGTCTGGAAATCGTTGTTGTATTCTGGAAGCGCGCGTTTTATTGCAACGGTTAGGTATTTCAACCGTTGTAATATATATTAACTATCACAACGGTTATGAGTATCAACCGTTGTAATATATATTAACTATCACAACGGTTTTGTGTCTCAACCGTTGTGGAATGTACCCTTAGTTTATTAAATACAAATGTATATTGCTTGTTTTACCATACACCTAATTAAAGAAATACAACCATTAAAATTGGTAAAGAATTATATAATCCGAAGATTAAACTGTTCTTGAAAACCAACTTAAACACACCACTGTTTTCCGAATTGCATCCATTTCATTCCGCACATTTTATGTTCCTTAACATAAAATTAAAAATGTCTCAATGCACAAGGGCAGATGATTTAATATTTGAATGTGTAAAGATTGATTTTAATTGATTACGTTGATTGCAAAAATGTTATGATTATTTTGATTTAAGAAAATGAAGGTTAACTGTTATAAATATAGTTATTTTAACAAGAAGAATATTAAAAGGTTAATTATAAAAAATAAAGATTAATGTCATATCCCTTAACCCATATTATTATCCCTAATTAGATTTAATCAAAACCATAAAATTATCCTAGAAATTAATCCTACTATTATCCCAAAATTGTCCTAAAGATCCATTCTAATTAATCCTAGTTGATAAAAATTTGTCCATCTTTTTTTTCTTATTTATCAATTATAAGGGGAAATATTAATGATTAAAACTAATTACTAATTTAAATCTAATTATATTAGCCCTAACCATCTCATAAAACCCTAATTGAATATTTAATTATATTTTTTGTATTTTTATTTTATATGTTAATTATAATATACTAGAAGGAGAAACATTTTATATTTTTATAGTTTTTTTATATTTTATTTCTTGATTGGTTTCAATAAGTAAAAAAGAGAGGGGGAGGGAGAGTGTATGTATGATAGATAAGTGAGAATATTTATAGTTTTTTTTTAATTAAGTGGACTAAGAGGAATTATTTGAAGTTAAAATGAAATAAAATAGATTTTTTTAAAATATTTTTTATTTAAGTGAAACAAAGGGAGTACTTTCTGAATTTAGTTGAGAAAGTATTTTGTATTTAAATTTTTGAAATGAATTAAAATAAATATTTAATTTTGTTTTTGTTTTTTTATTTATGCAATTTTTTTGATGCAGTTAAAATAATTATAATTAAAAATTAACTAATCGAATAAAAAACTCAATATCAACATGATCCACAACAAACCAATACCCCAAGTAGCATGCATCAAACAAAAAATAACACAATATCAGATAATTTCAATAACTGAGGCAGTAAAGGGAAACCAACCTACGGGAAGAGATTTTTCCCGATTTGAGCACAAATACAGTGTTCTTTTTTAGCTTTTTTTTCACGCTTTTTTACTTCGTAATTCTTCTCCCTTGGTCTGTTTTTCGCTTACTCGTACTTTTCTTGCAAAGATGGATAATGGAGATTTTTTAGGATTTTGGTGTTATTATTCTTCAGTGTGAAGAGCAACAACTTTAGGATACTGAATTTAGTAAATTGTGGATGATGAAATTGGTGCAGAAAATAAGGTTATTTATAGGTGAAGATTAGGTCAAGACAATAAATGTGATTGGTGAATCAAGGATTTAATTGAAACTCGGGGACCAAGTTCCTACAAATTAGAAAGTATCCATAGACTTGTATCTAACGAATAATTTGATGATGAAAAATATTGGTTTTGGTAAGATTCTTGTTTTTTTAGGCTATTTTTTGCATAAAATCAATGATTTAAAATTATAAAAAAAATTAAAAATATCTATAAATAAAAAACAAAAATAATACTTAAATACTAAAAATAACTCAATATTTGACTTTTTGACACTTTTTCAATAAAAGTAACAAAAAAGAAAATAAATGTAAAAAAAAAAAGAGTGCAATGAGATTTATTTATGCAAATATTAGGCTAACTAAAAATGAATAAAATTTAATTTAATTTAATTAAAGTGTTCTAGACTGGGCCTGAGGTACGCTCCCCAGCCGAGCAGGCCCGACCCACACGTTCTAAGGCGGCCCAACGAAGGCCTCAGTCCAGTCAATGTCGGGCACGTGCCACTTCAGTGGTGTCGGGCACAAACGGTGTTGAGCTTCGGGCAGAGGCGCTGAGCCTTCCCCGGAGTTCACCCCTCCTCGACACGAGGACGCTACTCCCCGCGAAGAGTCATCCCCATCCGCAACCAAGTCCTCCTCGCGAGGACATGTCTCTCCTCGACACGCAAGACTCCTCCCCGTGAGGACACGTTCTCATGTAACCGCTCCACTCCCGATGGAATCGGTCTGCCCTAATTCCGGAGATCTAGGAACAGTTACCCCAGGGCGAAGACCACGTGCTGGTCTTCACTACGCCACATAAGCCCTGACAGTTACTTGGATTGGGCCTGACAATCCAGCCCAATGCATGTAACCGTTGGCCCCGCGCTGGGGGCTCTCTATAAATACCCTCTCACTTGAGAGGGCCAGGTTACGTTCACTTCTACTCTCATTTCTGTACTTGCTATTCTCTGACAGTTATCTTACTTGAGCGTCGGAGTACCATGCAGGTACACCACCCCCCCCCCCCCCCCCCCCCCCCCGTCTTTCAACCTCACCGGAGTTGAAGCCCAGACGACGTCGTTGGCCACTAGAAACTGTCTGATCCAGGTACGATCATAAAGTATAAAATAAATAAAAAATCCAAAATAAAAACAACTTTATTTTATTTTGATTTATGACTATTTTTTTATTAATCACCTTGATTATCTCCTAAAATAGAAAAAGGTACAATAATTAAAAATCTTTCAAAATCTTTTTGTATTTTTTGTTTTGTATTTTAAATGAATATCAAATTAAATTAAATTACTATCCTAAAATGAAATAATATTTTTCCAAAAAAAATTATTTTATGATTTTTGGCTATTTTTTAAAATAAAAAGTGGAAATTAGTTATTTTTAAAAATGTATATTTTACCAATACGACAATTAATAATAAAAAATGAAAAATGCAATTTTTGTGGGTTTTTTTTTGTAGTTTTGAAAATAAATAGAAAAGTTAGAAATAAAGGAAAAACAAATAAAAGTGAAAAAATAATTTAAAAGTGAGATTTGAACTCAAAACCTTTCCCTTTCAACTCCTTACACATGCTCTTCTACCAATTGTGTCATTTCATTTATTCAAAATAAAGTGGCACTTAAAAGCATATGAAGGGTGGACAACATTTGGGGTACAACATAAGGAAGGCGCCTCTTCACTATTTCACACACCATAATTCAATTTTAAACCTCTCTCTCTCTCTCTCTCTCTCACTAAAAGTTACATTAGTATCTTTTTGAGTGAAATACATTTGTGAGGTTTTAGTTGTACTAGTGTTCAACTATTTTATCAAGAGTGCAATACTCTTGAGTTTCTCTTGGTTGGTTCTTGAAGTTGTCTTGGTAAAAACTTTGTTTGGTTTTCGATATCAGCTAAAAAAAATCTCATTCTTGTTTTGTGCGCTTAGCCTGTGAAAAGTTCCACTTGTTTTAAGGGTTCAGCTTGTTAAAATCTCTTAGTTGACTGTAATAAGATTCTTTGGCATAGCCTATAAAAAGCTTAAAAGATATTTTTAGTGGAAATCTCAATAAGTTTTTCTTGATGAGAGAAGCAAGTTAAGAGATCGGTAAAACCTCTATAAATTATGGTGTAATATCTCTCTCTCTCTCTCTCTCTCTCTCTCTCTATTTAGTTATTTACTTTCATTTATATTTTATTCTTTCCATTTTTCGTTGCTTTTATCTTTGTCTTTTACATACTAATACAAATTCCTGGTTTAAGTAATTAAACTTTAAATTAATCACAATTTTTTAATACCACAGTTCACCCTCACCCCACTTCTTCTTGGAGTCATTTGTTCAACACCCATATCTAGTAGTCAAAATATCCCTTCAAAGACCGATGGACTCAAAAATCAATTGTCACCTTCATTTTCCTAGAAGAGCAAGATTATCTAAGCAAAGGTCACTAACTTCGAGCCCTTTGTTCTTCTTAGGTTTGCACACATATGTCCAACTAACCCCTAAGGAATCTTATCGTTACCATTAACCTCTCGCCTTAAGAGCCTTCTATGAAACTTAACAATAGTCTAACAAACCTTAGCAGCATCTTGAGGAAAGACATAAAGAAAATAAGAATATCATTCAGAACATGATTGAGAATGGTCACATTACCTACCAGACTAACAAATAGATGTTTCCAAGACAAGAGTTTGCTAGACATGGTGGAGACTAGAGGTTCCCAAGTTTCTTTTAAATGGGGATTAACCCCAACGAGAAAACCTATATACTTAAAAGGGGGGTCTGATGGTAGCAATTCGGGAAATCACTAGTTGAATACAAAAAAGTAGAGCCCATATTAATACCAATAAGGCAATTTTTGGAGAAATTGACCTGAAGACCAGAAGTTAGCTCAAGACCTTTAAGGATAGTTTTGATAGTCTAAAGATTCTCTAATGATGTATGGTCAATGATTAAGGTATCATCAACATATTGAAGATGAAACACAAATAAATCCGAAGAGGCAATCCTAAACCTAGACAGAAGATCAACAAGACCCACAGTTTGTCGAAGAAGACCACTAAGCCCTTCCATAACCAAAAGAAAAAGAAAGGGCCAAATGAGTCTCCTTACTTAAAGGCGCTCTGGATGTTAATCTCCTCAGCTAGAGACCCATTGACCAAATTAGCCATATTGCCTAAGAAAACATAAGCACGCTTTTGATTAGAGAAGCCAACCCTAGAGAGCATATAGTCAAAGAAAACTCTAGCTAACAAAGTCATAGGCATTTTCAAAACCCATCCTAAATATAAAACATTCACTTTTGGTCATTTTGGCAATATCAACCAACTCATTCACAACTACCACACCATCAACCAAGAGCTTACCTTTTAGGAAAGCTGATTCATTAGACAATATCAACTTATATGTAACTTTTGTTAATCTAAAAGCTAAAGCTTTCGCCAAAAAAAATATAAAAAAATCGAACAAGAAAATAGGATGGAAATTCCCCATAACGGTGTTCTAAAATTAGAGTCCACACTTTTTACTATATAAATTGGTACACCATAAACTTTACTATTTTTTATCTAAATCCTAAACTTCTTATGTGCCGCCACTAAATTCATACAAGCCGGTCTAACCAATGTTTGTACCGTTTCAACGGTGTGATATATTTTTAGAAAGTTGGATAAAGTTAATTTCTTAAAATGAAAAATCATTATTAATTAAAATGTCATTATTATTTTAAAGTTGTCATCAAGAAATTTCAACTTGATTTCTTAAAATTATAAAACAAAACTCTTAACAGTTGAATGGACACTTGAGCAAAACTAAGTAGTAATAGAGTGAATGTTATATATTCTCGAACCATAGCATACAACATACAATATTTTTTTCGGAAGCATACATAATATATTATACAAGTACTTAAGAGTTTACATGTGAAAAGATACATAACCAAATATTATTTTTTGTCCTCAATTTATCCACTCCAAACAGCATAGTCTTTGCCAGAAGCAGCAACATGGAAATTTGATGGAACAAGATTTCCAAGATCCATCTTTGGTCCTATCTTCACAATAACCTTGTTGTCTATCTTTGCTACATAAAGGTCACCATCAGCAGCTAGAATGTTCACACTGCTTTTCATGTTTATCCCATTCTTCTGTCTTATTGAAGCCAATTTTGTTATCTCATCCTTCAAACCCCAATCAATGAAGTGATCATAGAATATTGATGGTGTTCCAGGATGTGTTAGAATATATGCATAACCCTGCATGACTTTATCAGAAGGAAATGGCCAAAGTCTCTGAGTTGAACCTGTATCATGGTTATCGATAAATGTTACACCGTTTTCGGGTTTTATTCCGATCAATCCAGGTGGTTTTCCGTTTGAATCTTTCAGCCTCCATAGTTCACCTTGTACAGCAGCTTGAAGAATCCCTTTGGTAGTAAAATCAAATGCATTAACAACACCGCCTCCAGCACGTTCAACCCAGTTAGCAAGCTCACCTCTAGCCGCATCTTGATTATAGTTAATCTTCCCGTTATTACCGTTAGAAAGTGAGTTCCAATACTCTCCAACTGCAAAATCAGGTTTAGTTTGTTCCACGTAAATTTTCGTTATACTAGGAGCGTAACCTTTGACGAAATCGAATCTCCAACCGGAAAATCCGATTTCGGTTTTGAGCCAGTTCATCCATTCGGATAACTCTCTTTGTACTTGAGGATTGAGATGATCAATGTCAGGCGCAGCTTGATAGTCCTCGCCGGTGTCATCATTTCCTTTGCCATCAGAATAAGTGGTGTCACCTTTGCAAATGAAAGATGGACCCCAATCAAGCTTTGAATCTGGAGTCCCGCCTTCGAAGATGCAATAAATTCCTCTATCATCTTTTCTCTCTGCTGTTCTATGGTTGATGACTATGTCAGCTACAGATCTGATTCCTTTATCGTTGAGAGCGGCAATTAGTGACTTCAGTTCGTCTTTTGTTCCATATTTCGATGCATCAAGATCATATAGCCTTCCAGGAAGATACCCTAGATTCAAACAATTAATAACGATCATCATATATATAATATGCATTAATATTTGATTATGTTAATGATGGAGGTAGAAAAAAACCTTGAGGTCCAACACTTTGAGAAGGAGGAGGGAGCCAAACATGTGTGATTCCGGCATTTGCTAAGTCAGGAATTGTGTTCTTCAAAGAGTTGTACCATCCTCCTTTGTTACTTGATTCCCAGTTGAATCCCTATATGAAAAACAATACATTCATTATATGCATGCAATGAGATTGTTTATTTATGAAATGTATATTTGTGTTGGAAAAATACCTGAAAGAGCAAGGTGGAAGAAGCTAAAAGTGGAAGAAATGAAAGGAAGAAGAAGAAAAGAGTGATCAAAGGAAGAGAATCCATTGCTTCAAATGTGTTGTGTTTGAGCTAAGTGTGTGCGGTTATGTAACTTATATAGAGAATCCATATTAGTTCAAATGTGTTTGATCTATGTGTGTATGCGGTTTTGTAACTCATAGAGAACCTGGTTATTGCGTGAAGTAAATAAACATCATACTAATAATTTGTAGTATTCTCATAAAATCAAGAAACGGATAGGAGTTATTTCATCCGGCCAAATTATTATATAATTCAATTCTATTTAATACTCTTATTTCAAAAATATCATTTGAGCCAAATTCGATTAATACTCATTTGTCATTTCACAATTGTTGGAATATTCATGAGAACACATAAACCCGTCCATAAGATTTTTTATTTTTTTATTTTTGCTTTTTCGCACTCTGGTTCCTAGGGAAAAAGGGTTTTTGCCCGGATAAGACATTGGAAAATTAAGGATAGTTTAAGATATGGGAGTAGTGGGAAACAGAAATAGAAGAGTCAAATGTTTCACATTATAGAGAGCTAAAAGTTTGTCAGATAGTCAAGAACTCTTTTTTCACTGCAAATGTATCCAAAACTAAAAAAGGTATAGTTTCAAATAAAACATGGATGTTGTTTTTTTAATGATATGGTACTTTTCGAAGGGTGTCGTGCTCCATAAGCTGCTTTGATTAGCGAGGAATTGGAGTAAACTACTCGGTTTCCTTCTTAAAACAGTAATGTTGCATCAAACTATTCATTAATTTATCAATATTTTAAGAGTAAAATTTGATTTTTAGCAGTGTAGGCAAGGACCAAAATCGGAATAGGTTTAATGTTTTTTAGTTGGACAATTTCAACTATGTCAAATAATAGTCATTTTGAGAGCAAAGTAAATAATGTTGAGATGCATTTGATAACATATCCAGACAAAAGATTAAAATGATTCAGTTTACCGTTCAAGACATTGCTTATGTTAAACCAGAACAGAGGGTAATTTCAATTATCAGCTTTTCTTAACCGAATTGCTAAGTTAGATTCCCATGACAGATAGGTTTAGTTTTTATAATTTATAATCCCCAACAATATGTTTCAGCTTTGAAACTGCATTATAGTCTGAAAAATGATCATTCACATGCATTCAAAGAACCATAAGTATAAACTTTAATAATAGGCTCCATTTAATGGCAAACACAGAAAAAGATAGATCAACATAATGCATGGCGAACTATTTTGAAACTCAGAAACATCCGATTACAGTATTATAAAAGTCATTAGGAAGATTTCCATAACACTATCTATACCCCTCATTATCCATAACTATTTTCTCTTGAACACCTTTAGGAATGATGACTGATGTATTAAACTATAGATATACTCCTCAGATTGAGTTATATACTTTATTGATTGCTTTATTAGGCGAGATATCTGCTCAGTGCTCACAGCTTGGAAGGCTTTGGGAAGATATCAGGAGTAAATTTCTGAGCGGCACTCAAACTTCCCTTAATCTTCATTGCACCTCTGTAAACATACACCAGCACAACAGATACAAGCAAGTGAATCGATAAACAAAGAAAAGATAATGCCAATAAAAAAGGGAAACAAAGCTCTAGTTAAAATGTTGAACCTCATGAAAGCAATCTGTGGATTCAGCTTTCCTAATGCAAGCTTAACAAAGTCTTCGTCTTTAAAGGAAAAAGTTGCATCCGGCTTTCCACCTTCATATGGGCCTATACACAGACACAGACCCAAATAATCAGACTTGATGGCATTGTAGGAGATATCAATAACTAAAACTAGCCAAGTATAGTATAACTATTGAAATTAATAATTCAAAGCAAAATTGTAACAGTTTCTGATTAGTTTCTAGCTACCTAGACAACAATCTACAATCTAAAAACAGATTGGAAGCATTTAATCATAAAAGATATAGTAGTGACTAGACAGCAGGAATTGAGATAATACAGGAGAAAACTTCAAATGAAGGGTCAATATTTCGGATCTGCATTGAGTGCACTCAAACCCAGTGATTACACACAGTTGGCCACTGCACGACAGTATCATCAAGATCAGATGAGTCAATTATGCTGATTGTCTGCAGGCTCAAATATCTATCTATAACAACCTATTCAATTCCGTCCGTTCTATCTTTCTAAATTGCAGTTGAGAATGTGATTGTGGTTAACTCATATCCTTCATGTCATGAGCAACCAATGCTGCTGTAAATATATTGACAACTCAGCTGCAGATACCCTAAAATTTTGACATTATGGTTTCAATTATCCATAATTGCAATCAAAATTGAAAATTATGGTTGCAGTTATGAATAATTGCAATAAAAAATGCAATTGCAAAAACCCTAAAATCTTGACATAATGGTTGCAATTATCCACAATTGCAATTGCATATACTTTAAAACCTTGACATTATGGTTGCAATTATCAATAATTGCAATCAAAAGTGCCATTGCAGAAAACCTAAAATCCACACTTTCAGACCATTTATCAAAACTGGATTGAATAAATAAAATTGAAAGCAAACGTAAACATAAAAATATACAATTTCAAACAAATAAATTGAAAATTAAAAATGAAACTAACCTTTGGTAACCTCTCCTTTCTTGAGATCAACAGTATAGACAACTTCATCGATTCCAATTTTCTACAAATTATAAAAAAAGTACATAATTTAGGAATTAGGTCAAATTGAAAAGAATTTCAAATTTCAAAAAAAAAAAAACCTTAGGAGCAATTTGAAACTGATAAACAAGTCCAATTTTCTTGACGAGTTCCTTGCCAGCATCGGTGGTGAAATGTTGCTTCATCAAGTCGATAATGGCTTCAGATTTGAGGTTCGAGGATTCAGCCATGGCTTCCGAATAAAACAAAACCTACCGAATTGGTTTTCGGAGATAGTTAGTTGAGAGAATGAAATGAGATAATAACTATGGCTTCTTTTTTCAGTAACTTGTGTTTTTATAATCCTTTCTGATTTTTCTGTTACGCTATGTGTTATGGAAATGGAAACAATTAATTGAAAATGATTAATTGGAAAATATTTTTAGAAAAGGTTTAAATGAGATTAAGATGATTTTAATGTAATTAATATTATTTCGGAAATTTAATGACATTACTTTCACGATACGGATATGAATGGTGGAGTAAACGTTGAGCGTTGAGCGATAACGATAATAATGAATTCAACAACCATCTCTCACACGCATTTATATCTCCATGTCATGTTATTAAGATTCGGTTACAACATAAAAATATTTAACTATAAAATTTATCAAATAAGTTTATTCATAATCTACTATCAACCCATTAAAAGAAAATTACATGCATTGCTTCATTTGTCATCCCATCAAAAAATTATTACACTATATTAGGGATAAATTGGTAGGCGAGATAACGAAATTACGACGCTTGAAGTTAATGGAAGAACGGTGTCAGAAGTGGAAGACGTGAAAAAAGTTATTCAAGACCATTTTCAAAGGCATTTCGGGGCAAGAAATAACGTAATTGCAGAAGTTAATTTGAACTTCAATCAACTTTCTGAGGCGGAATCGAAGGAACTGGTGAAAGAATTCACATAGGAGGAAATCTGTAGTGTTGTCTGTGGCTGTGACAGCTCAAAAAGTCCTAGTCCAGATGGAGTAAACATGGGATTTATAAAGGAATTTTGGCCCGTAATCAAAGGCGACTTTCTTAGAGTTTTAAAAGAATTTCATGATCATGGCAGAATAGTCAGAGGGGCAAACTCTTCTTTCATAGTGTTGATCCCAAAGAAGAAAAATTTGACGAAATTAGACGACTTCAGACCAATCTCGCTAATCAGATGTATTTATAAGGTGATCGCAAAAGTATTATCAAATAGACTCAGAAGAGTAATGGGGTCCGTGGTATCAGAATCGCAGTCGGCATTTATCTCAGGGAGGCAAATTTTGGGCGGCATCTTCGTTGCTAACGAAAGTGTGGATGAAGCAAAGCGAAAGAAAAAAGAAACAATTTTGTTCAAGGTGGATTTCGAAAAGGTGTTTGATTCAGTGGATTGGAACTTTCTCGAGCAAGTAATGGCGAGGATGAGATTTCATGAAAAATGGAGAAATTGGATTGCAGAATGTTTAAAGTCGTCAATGATTTCGGTTCTGGTGAATGGAAGTCCCACTAAAGAGTTCAGAGTAGAGAGTGGTTTGAAACAAGGAGATTCATTATCTCTTTTCCTATTTATCCTGGCAGCAGAAGGTTTCAATGTACAAATGAATAAAGCAGTTGAAACGGGAAACTTCACCGGATACAAGTTTGACAATGGAATGGAGAAGTTCTCGCATCTTCAATACGTGGATGATACAATCATATTAGGAGAGAAAAATTGGGCGAACATAAGGAGTATAAAAGCAAATCTGACACTATTCGAATTGATATTCGGATTGAAAGTCAATTATCAGAAAAGTAGCATTATTGGTGTAAACGTTTGTCAGTGCTGGCTAAAAGATGCTGCTGAAATTCTTGGGTGCAGGGTCGGATCGATCCCATTCATATATCTTGGGCTGCCGATCAGAGCTAATCCGAGACTCGAGAAAACTTCGAAACCGGTATTGGATACTGTTAGATCGAGACTGTCCAATTGGAAGCACAAGAATTTATCCATAGGAGGTCGACCGGTTGTACTAAAATCTGTCTTGTCGGCTATCCCGGTTTATTTCTTCTCCTTCTTCAAAGCTCCTACATGTATCATATCCAAACTAGAATCTCTCTTCAAACATTTCTTTTGGGGCGGTAATGAGAGTGCGAGGAAAGTCAACTGGATTAAATGGGACAAAATATGATATCCTATAAAAGATGGCGGGTTGGGTATTAAAAACTTAAGAGACTTCAATCATTCTTTACTAGGCAAATGGGTCTGGAAGATTAGAAAGGAGAGTAATGGCTTATGGGTCAAGGCTCTGTCAGACAGATATGGCGGAAATGTTGGTATCCTCGAAAGTTACGGCACTAATAGTTCTCTGTGGTGGAGAGATATGAACTGCATAGATATAGGCAACTTTGAAAATTCTGATTCCTATTCAGTAAAAGAGAGATACAGGGATATGAGGGCTAGATTTAGGTCAGCAGATAATATTGAGTGGTCGGTGGCATGGCACAAATCGGTTCCTTCAAAAGTCTCATGTCTAATATGGAGACTTCTTCACAACAGACTTCCAACGAAGGATAATTTAGTCAGAATAGGTGTTCTAGCCCAAGAAAATAATATATGTGTCGGCGGGTGCGGTAAAGAGGAGTCTATATCTCACCTATTTTTCGAGTGTCCGTATTTTGCAGGAATCTGGCATCACGTAATTAGGTGGCTTAGAGTTCATACTGCCCTTCATAGACACAGTTTAGATCACATCAAACAGTTTGAAGCTATTATAAGCAATGGCAGACGATCCTGCAGCAAAGTTAGAGTGATATGGATGGCGTGCATTTGGAGCATCTGGAAAGCAAGAAACAACCTCATTTTCAAGAACAAAGCAGTCACCATTGACCACATATTAGATAATGTGCAAAGACATGCTTGGATCTGGTTAAGAGATAAACATAAGTATCTAAATTTTAATCTCCTGCAGTGGTTTTCAAACCCAAGGATCCGCCTTGGGCAAGATAAAAGCTAGAGGTACTTAATTTGCTTCAGACCAAGCATTGACGGATCTTCCCCTCGTCATCCCGCGGAGCAGTATTCTCAGCGCTGCTGCTGCATTGATTCATGATTTTGACAGCTTGTTTGATTTGCTGGTGCTGGCTAGTTCAGATAGAAGTGGTCGAGATGCGTCAAGGTCAGAGTTTTTGTTTGGATCCTGGTCTACTTTGCCTGCTATAACTTTGAGAATCTGGTTCTGTCAAATTATTATTCTTTTTGCTTGAAGCCTGCGGTTTACTGAGTCCGGTCTTTTGCTTGAATGAGCTGCTTGCTGTGGGAATTATTAGTTTTAGATGTTGTGGTGCTGTCAGAATTCTCGGATATGCTCTCCTCCTGGAATTTTTCAGAAATTGCATGATAGAGTTGGTTCACTGCATTATCAGTATCTTTGCGTGGTGGGGTAGTGTTGTGTGGAGGCTGTTAGTGCTGCCAGTTTGAGTTTATGTTCCTTTTTATAGCTCCAGAAAGAATCAAGCTCAGTCTGAGCCTTTAGTTGTATTGGCTTTAGTGTATCCCCTAAATCTCAGTTGGAATCGTCAATAATTAGATCGCTTTGATGTTTGCATTACGAAATGTTGGAAGTGGAATTAGAGTGTGTTTAGGTCCAGTGCTTCGCTATTGCTAATTTGTGATGTGCAGTGCTCTTGGGCTAGTTCATCTTTTCTCTCGATCCAGTTTCGTGTTTCATTAGGAGCTTGCTTCATTCATCTCCCAAATGGAGCTTCGGAGTAGTGGCGAGGTTGTTCCAGTTTCAATTGTTTCTTATATGCTAGCAGTTTTCTTGTGGCTCCTAGGTTGAGTCTCAGCCAGGCTGTTTTGTTCTGGTCTAGGTGAAGTGTAGCAGATGTTGGGAGCCATTATTCTCTTCCAGTGAGATGAGAGATTTCCCCTCAATGGGGTCTCGACTGTGGGTAGGTGGATGTTCTGATGGTGCTTTGCTGATATGGGCTTTTTGTGGCTCTGCGTGGCAGAATCAGAGGCTCAGTCTGGTTTGATTTCTTAGCAAGGAATCCACGTGCAGGTGGTGTCTTGAAGGTGGCAGCCTGTTCTGGTCCTGCTGCGCCTGGAGTGTGTCTTGGTTGGTTGCGTTGTTGGTCTGTCAAAATTTAACTTATTCGTCTAGAGAGCTACTTCATGACTGCAGCATTTTGTCCCCTTTTGTGTGGCAGCAGGTTCTTGATCCCAGGTTTCGTTAAAGTGAAACTTCCTATATTGTCAGTGTACTTGGTGGCAGTATGTAGCATATCATAGATTCTGTTTGTTCTGATTTGTTGGCTAGTTCTTAGAAGTGCTTTTTTTTGCAGTGGGTTATCAGATCTTGAAGCTGTCCGTCTAGGATTGTGCAGGAGTTTTTGGGGTTCAGGCTTGTACCTTGCTGTGCTTGGTTTATCCAATAAAGGCCTTTGGCTTGCTTTGAGTTTTCAAGGTGTTGGTTAGGATCTTTTGTCCTGTGATTTGGAGCAGGGTGTTATGCTGTTAGTTTTGGGTGCAAATTATTCATTGATCAATTGTGTGTTGTTTGGGGGTTTAGTTAGCTTTTATGTTCATGAGTTTTAGTTTGTTGTTGGTGGTGGTGATCTCTTTGTACCTCTATCAGGACTCTGGTGTATTTTGCTGTGGCATATCTTATGCCGGTGTGTTAATAAATCTTTTACTTTTTCAAAAAAAAAAAAAACCAAATGTCCCAATTAATTCTCAATTATTCCTCTATTTACAAACTAAGTGTCCATCTTTCTTATACATTCATTCTCTCTCTCCATTCAAATTTCAAATCTCCCTCATATTTCTTTTTCCCACACTTTCTCACTTTCATTTTAATTTTTTTCTTTATTTATTTATTATCACTAAAAATATTAATAATCTATTTTTTAATTTTAATAAAATAACACTATATATTTATCTCACGGGTCACTATCAACACAATATTTATTTTATTTTAATCCACCATTATCTTAATTTAAGAGACAAAATCTTTATTTTCAAATATTTTTTTTTCTTTTTTCATCTCATGATTCTTTTCTTCTTCTTTTTATATAATTATTAAATATATTTTCTTCTTCTTAAATATATTTTATACAGTATCAAATAATTTTACCCGTGCGGGAGCACGGGTAGCTTACTAGTTTAATATATAATTAAATATATCAGTTATTAAATAAATTATTATTTAAAAGCTATAATATAAGAAGATTAATGCTTTCAAAAAGTCATTTTTGTCTCATCCTTCTATATATTATGTGTCTAAAATAAGGACTTTTTGATGTCCTAAAAATATTCTTTCCAACTAATGTTATATTTGATTTATTTCTAACCCTTACAATTTGCTGCATTTCATTTTTCCATCCCTTGGGCAATTTATGTTGCAAAACTAATTAATTTCCAATTGGTTTCTTTACACATTTAATCTATTACAGCCTATCATGTCAAATTTATGTCACTTTTCCTAATATTTTTATGTGCACAATTGAAGCTATTTACGTCTCCTCATTATTTTTTGCATATCATTCTACTTCAAACTTTACTTATCTTCTTTTCATACTTCATCTTTCTCATCGATGAAACTGCTTTTCCTTCTTCTTTATCATTTTGTTCACAAAACTGGTAATGTATTTCTTCATTAATCATTTCCATCATTTCCATCATTTTTTTAATGTAATACCCCGTAAATTATTTTACTCTGGACAATATTAGTATGATCAACTGGGTTCTAGTTTACTCTGAGAATTTATTGAATAAAATAATTAGAGTAAACTGATGAGCTCAGAGCAGATCAAATTAATATTTTCTGACTCTGAGGTTTTAACTTTTGGTGTTGTAGAGACTTATTGGACATTTAAGTTAGTCATACTAACTAAATGATTTCTCTATGTATCATTTCTTTTCTTTTTCCTTTTCATTTTTGGTGAGAAAGATAGAAAGAAGAAAGAAGTAAGAAAGAAGGAGAATGAAAGGAAAGAAAAGAAGAAGAAAACCTAAGAGAAGAAGAAGCTTGGAATCATCACCTACTCTTCATCAATTCATCTCATCTTCATCATTATCATTCAATTCTAAGGTGGGTTCTAGATAGATGCTCTAGTTGTAGAGTTTCTTGAGTTTAGAGTTACGTTAGATTTTGTGAGAAAATGAGTAAACTTGCTAAAATCATGAATCTAACGGTTGAAAATCGAGATAAATTATGTAGTATAATCGTAATATGCATATGAACATTGTTGTTACTTGTTTTGATTGTTTGGCAATGTTTTGGTTTGGAAAAATGGGATTTTTGGGGTTTGGAACCATGTAACCCACAACTGAAAATTCTGTTTCTGGTGTGATTCGCCAGGAGAATTAGGACTCGCCAGGTGAATGAGGTCTCGCCACTGGTTCGCCAGGCGAGGTGCTGGCGAAGAGGGATTCTCCAGGCGAATCATAAGTCGCCAGGCAAAAATCATGAGACAGAATGTGTGTTAGCTACTGGAACTAGTGGATTTTCAAGAAATTGGGTTTCGCCACTGTCTCGCCAGGCGAAATACTGGCAAAGGGAGATTCGCCAGGCGAAATCCTAAGTCGCCAGGCGAATCTGGCTGTTTCTCAATAATTTTCTTTTCTTCAAAAATTCATAATTGTTGTTTCGTGTATCCGATTTGAGTGTTCTTGGTATCGATGTGAAGCTATGGAAATACTCTATCTAATGGAAGTGAAAAATACTAGTTTTGATGCCCGATTAAATAAATCGAAGGGAACTGGAATTGGTGTAACTTGGTGATATGTTGAATTGTGTGGTTCTATTATATAATTGACTTGTGTTTACCTATTCTCTTGTTGTTAAGAACATTTGAGAGTATATGCATGTTAAAATATGAAATAGGTAGGGTGAGGAATATTACCATGAATTATGTTGGAACCTAGTAACGGCTAGGAAATTGTGAAATAACGTAACGACGAGGCTCGGGCATGAGAGGCCGAGGCGTGCGTCTATTACCGAATGGTATAGAAAGAATTACATTAGTATGGATCATGTTTATTTGTGTTTAGATTCGGAAAAGACAAAGAGGTCTTAAGGCTAATGTGGCAGTGGATTGTCGAATACAATTGCGTTGTGTGTGATCACGTAATCATAACCATTTCTTTGAGTTGCCTTTGAGAGGCATTTCATGAGTCTCGAGCTCCTCTGAAATGCAGGCACAATTACTTGGCAGGTTTGATTCCCACGTGTAGTACGAATGAAACCTATGGGTAGAGACTTGTGATGGTTAACAGGCCATGAGAGGTGACGAATCACGGTTAACAGGCCGATGTTCCCGAATCCATTTCGTATGTCAAGTAAGTTACAAGGATTCATGACTCGGGTCGACTTCTAGACGTAGAAGCGGACGGGAAAAGGGGATGCCTTGGTAAGGTTATCGATTAATGATAAATTGTGAGTTAACTGACTCATGAACATGAATCCATATAGTGTGTGTGAGTACTCAAGGTCACTTCCCTTCCCTTTTAACTTGAGTTAGGTTTGATATAACCTTGTAAAGCCGAGAGGACCTATAAGATAGGGAACTCACTGAGATTTGATGTATCTCACCTCACGTTGTTGATTGTATTACAGGTACTACAGGTTCCGCGAAGGGTAAGGATAAGGTTGTTTGACTTTCCTTACTATTTTAGCTTTTTGGGGTGGCAAGACTTTCGTTGTGAAAATTATTTTGAGATCATTATTTGATCTAGTTCTTAGTATTTATCCTTGGAACATCTTGTATATATATTTGCCATAGTTTTTTTTTTTGTTTTAGAGATTTTGGGCATGTATATGTATAACGTGTTTACTAGGGACTTATTGGTATTTCAGTACCAAACGTGGTATTCATGTATAATATGTGCTTTGATGTATGTATTTATATATGGGCGTTACAGTTGGTATCAGAGCAGGTCGTATCCTCGACCTAACCATGAAATTGTATAAGTATTTCTTTCCGTTTCATATGCGTTGGGTCGCCATTGGTCTTACGTGTTATATTTATGGTATTGAGCTTGATTAACTTAATATTATCTATATGACATTTAGGAACATGGCCGACAGGCGCAGAAACAATCCTGGTAGACCCATAACCACTCCGGCAGGGACTAATCCGCCAGGCGGCGAGGAAAATGTTCCGTGGCCTCAGTTTCTACAGCAGATGCAACAACAACAGAATCAGTTTATGCAACAAATGGTTCAGTAAATGGATGGGGGTCTGCATCCTCCAATGGTTGTTCCATAAGTTACAGGTGGAAGCTTTAGGGATTTTATCCGTATGAATCCTCCGGAATTTCAGGGAGGGTTAGATCTGGTAAAGGCTCACGAGTGGATAACTGACATGGAGAAAATTTCCTTAATAGTCCAGTGTAGTGAGGAAAATAAGGTGGTGTTCGTTTCTCACTTGTTGAAGGGTCCTGCCATGAGGTGGTGGGAGAGTGCCTCAGCTTTGATGACTATTCAAGAGGTACCTAAGGTATGGGAGCAGTTCAAGATTAATTTTATGGAGAAGTATTTCCCAAGTTCCTTAAGGTCTCAGAAGGAATTCGAGTTTCAACAGTTGAGACAAGGTACTTTGACTGTAGTCGCATATGCTGAGAGGTTTGAGGTGATGGCTGCTTATTCTAGGCAAGCCATGTATGCTCCAGATGAGAGGTGGAAGATTGATCAGTTTATTTTTGGTTTGAGGGCTGAAATTTCACATAGCGTGTCTCAGAGGGAGTTCACTAACTATGCCGAATTGTTAAGGCAATGTTACGTGGCAGAACATAACTTGAAGAAAGTGCAAGCAGAAAGGGAATTAAGTAGGTTAAATCAAAGTGATCGTGGAAGATCGAATTAACAATTTAGACTGAGACAACAAGCTTTTAAAGGGAAACAAGTTCAGAGTTCCAGGACTAGTATGCCTCCAGTATGCCGTACTTGTGGTAAGAATCATCAGGGTAAGTGCAGTTTCGAAGGAATAAGGTGTTATCAGTGTAATAGGGTGGGCCATGTGAAGAGGGATTGTCCTCAAAATAGGAATCAAACGCAAGAAAGGAGTACCGGCCAAGTTTATACTTTGGATGCGAGGAAAGCCAAGGGTGACAACTCTTTGATTGCGGGTACGTGTTTCGTTAATGGACATCCTTATTTTGTGTTATTTGATTATGGAGCAACACACTTTTTTGTATCGATGCAATGTGTGAAGCAACTTGGGTTGCAAGATATTCGGTTGTCTCCACCCATGGTGGTTACTACTGCCATGGATGAGATTGTTGAAACACCTTTAATGTGTGAAAATTGTATTTTATTTGTGGATGGAAGAGTTTTCCAGATTAATCTGATTTGTTTGCCGCTTAAGAAAGTGGATGTTGTTTTGGGAATGGATTGGCTTTCTGCTAATTCGGTATTTATCGGTTGTGAGGAAAAGCTAATCATTATTTCATCCGTTGAGGCTACTCCGAAGGATGTGTTAACTACTATCTTAGAAGGTACGGTTGGAATGATAAATTTCTTGTTTGAGAAGGAAAAATCTGTTCTTTTAGTTCTCACTAAGGAGGAGAGTAACAACCTTCAGGTTTTGAGTATTCTGGTAGTTTGTGATGACACTGAATTTCACCGTATTTTTGACTCCGATTTCGCATGCATTCTTAGTCTTTTAATGTCATTTTATTATGTTATTATTATGTTTTTCTTTGTTTTCAGGTTTTTAGTCTAATCAGAGCCCCGAGCGAGAAAAAGAGCGAAAAGGAAGTCGAAATGAGCTAAAATAGAGAAAATCAGCATTTTACACTTATGGCATCCACTATGGCGGCCGCCACAGGGTCTTCCATGACGTGGCCATGTCTCAAACTCCTCCCAACTGTTTTTCCCCACGATCTCCAACTGCCCAAGCAAGTTTACACTCATGGCGGGCGCCATGGTGTTGTGGCGGGCGCCACAAGAACAAAGCGAGTTCCCTCCCAAATTCAAATGCTAGGGGCATCCTTGTCTTTTCCACATGTTTCCTTGCCTATAAATAGGACTTTAGATTTTCGTTTTTCTTCATCCAAGCTTAGTTGTTCATAAGCATATATCAGTGTAATAGTGGTAATCGCTTCACATCGAGGTGTTACTACATTCGAGAGATCGAGTCTGTAAGAGCCTGTGAGATTGAGTCTTGGAGCACTCTGGAAGGAAGTTAATCCTGCCGCCATTTTACTTTCAGTTCGCATTTTATTCAACCACTCCGATTGGAGCAGGTTTTTATTACTTTACCTTTTGTCAACTTTATTTCTTGCATTGTCTTTTAATTTCATTTACTTTCCGCACTCGCACTACTTTCATTTATTTTCCGCACCGCATTACTTTCATTTACTTTCCGCACTTGCACTACTTTCATTTACTTTCCGCACTCGCACTTAAATACTTTTTTATGAAAAATCTAAAAATGAACTTTTACTTTACCATGTCTGGCTAATTTTATAAAGGTTAGAATGTGAAGATCATAACCGAATCGATAATCTGTACAATTGTTAGTGGAAACACTTAAGGGCTATTTTAACTTTCAATATAAGTTTTCCTGTTCTTAAATTCCGTTGGGTAAGATCGAAAGCCGTCCAACGCCTATCTAAACTTAATTGTTTTTAAACTATTTCGAAAACAGCGAAAGCGCTTTGTTTAGTTTATTAGGAGTTTTTAATTTAAAAAGAAAAGAGATTTTAAAACCATTTTCGGACGCGTTAAGAAGTTTAAAGTCTGGTTCGTAAGGACCTCTTTTTTTAGAAAATCCAGGTTAAAATACTTTTCAACTTGGTCAAGATACTATATTTCTTAAAAATAGGTTTACTACTCTAACGCAATGCGCGCCTTTTTATCCGTGACAATAAGAGGGTTTGATTAGGGGGTACAACTCGGTTCTGAATACGCGAAAGCGACAGTTCCTGTCAAATTAGTTCTTTTCAAAGTAGAAAACATTGCCCGTAAGTAGTTCTATTAGCAAGTACTTGGATTATCAATTGGTTGTGTGAATTGCATTCGAACCTGTCTTTATCAATTAATTTTAATTACTTTATTTACTACCGTGCACTCTTCAAAACTACTATTTTCAATCACCTTAGATACACACCTTAACAATAGATAGCGATAGATTGACACTTGGTCTCTGTGGATACGATAATCTTTTATATTACTCTGACGCGTTCGTACACTTGCGAAAAAAAACACGCATCAAGTTTTTGGCGCCGTTGCCGGGGACCAATTTCGTCAAATTTCGTACCCTGTTGTTATACCATTTAGACTAAGGAAGTTACCCGCCGGTCAATGCGAAAAACTCGTAGTACCGGTAGTTTAGTAGACCCTCTAGCTGAACCAGAACGTTACGCTCGCACACGTTTATATTTCCGTAAACTTAGGAAAGCTATGGCCGAAGATCAAAATCAAAGACCTCTTAAGGATTTCGCCCAACCATCCAACGAGGAACCTAGTTCTAGTATAGTAAATCCAGCCATACCAGCTAACAATTTTGAACTTAAACCATCCCTGCTGCAGTTAGTACAGCAGAGACAATTCGCAGGTCTTGCTACAGAGAACCCAAACCAACATTTGAAAAACTTTCTCCAACTAGCAGACACCTTTAAAACCAATGGAGCCCCTCCTGAGGCGATTCGCTTAAGATTATTTCCTTTTTCCCTCAGAGATAAGGCCCTATCTTGGTTAGATTCCCTTCCACCAAATTCCATAACAAGTTGGGAAGACCTTAGAAAAGTATTCCTTGCCAGATATTTTCCCCCGAGTAAGACCGCTGTTCTTCGAAACCAAATAACTAGATTTACCCAAAACCAAGGAGAATCGTTGTTCGAAGCCTGGGAGAGATATAAAGAGCTGTTAAGAGCATGCCCACATCATGGTTTAGAAAATTGGTTAATCATTCAAACCTTCTATAATGGACTTCATTATAACACTAAGATGACCATCGATGCCGCCGCAGGTGGCGCACTGATGAACAAACCTTACCCTGAAGCTAGTGCCCTTATCGAAGATATGGCCCAAAACCATCAATCGTGGGGAGTAGAACGAGCGACAGTGGAAAAGAAGGAAGCCCAAGGAGGGATACATGAGTTAAGCTCTATAGACATGATGCAAGCTAAAATGGACGCATTGGCCCTAAAAGTTGAGCATATGTGTACAACCCCGAATACTGCAGCCGCAGTTTCGTCAGATTGTGAGATATGTGGGACGAAAGGACACCAATCCGTAGAATGCACTCTGTTAAACGAGACCAGCTCTGAACAAGTGAACTACACCCAAGGAAACCCATTTTCAAATACCTATAACCCTGGATGGAGGAATCACCCAAACTTTTCCTATAAGAATAATAACCCTATCCAAAATACTGCCCCTCCGAGACAATCAAGTTATCAAGCCCCAAGATTAAATCAACCTATGCAACCTGTACCACCAAAACCGAGCCTTGAGAAAATCGTGGATAATTTTGTCGCTGCTCAAATCCAACAAAAAAAGGAGTTCATGAACCAAAACGTTCATGTTAACGAACTAATTACCCAGTTAGGAACCAAGGTTGACCAAATAATCACTCACAATAAGATGCTTGAAACCCAAATCTCGCAGGTAGCTTTAAACCAAGCCCCTCAGACCACACCTGGAGGACAATTCCCTGGACAACCTCAACAAAACCCGAAAGGACAAGCAAATGCCATTACCCTACGAAGTGGGACCGCTTATGATGAACCTTGTAACCCGAGGTTGAGTGATCCCAAAACTTCTAAGGAAGATGACAACATCCCAGATAAAAAGAAGAAACCAGAGGAATCTGTAAACCAGGAAAGTCAAGAAAAAGGAGAAGAACCCAAAAACAAAACCTATATACCACCCCCGCCATACAAACCACCAATACCATATCCGCAAAGACTTAAACAAACCCAGATCAATAATCAGTATCAGAAATTCATTAAAGTTATAGAAAAACTTCACGTAGAAATCCCGTTCACAGAAGCCATTACCCAAATACCATCCTACGCAAAGTTTCTCAAAGACATCCTTACCAATAAACGTAGACTTGATGATCCGAAACCCTTGGAATGTAATTCTATTGCCGAATATAAATTAGCAAAAAAGGATAAAGATCCTGGAAACTTTTCCATTCCTTGTACTTTGGGGAGTCATGTCATCGAAAAAGCTTTTCTAGACTTAGGAGCTAGTGTGAGCTTAATGCCCTTAGCGGTTTGCGAAAGGTTAAATTTAGGAGAGTTGCAACCTACCAAGATGTCACTTCAATTAGCCGATAGATCTGTTAAATATCCGATAGGCATACTTGAAGACGTCCCTGTTAGGATAGGTCAGCTGTTTATCCCTACTGATTTTGTTGTCATGGACATTAAAGAAGATGATGACATACCAATTCTTCTAGGTAGACCATTCTTATCGACTGCTGGAGCCATAATAGATGTCAAAAAGGGGAAGCTAACCTTTGAGGTAGGGAACGAGAAGATAGAATTTATACTTTCAAAATTTCTTATGGCACCTGTGATAGGAGATGCGTGTTATGCGATAGATATCATTGATGAATGTGTTAGGGAGTTAGAGCAAGAAGAAGTCATTGAAACAATTAAGCTGCCATCAACTCTTATTTTGGAAGATGACAATTATAAGAAACCCTACATCGATGATAACCTTTACGAATGTTTATCCCTTACCCCAGATCCTATGCCTTGCCCTATTAAACCAGCCTTGGAACTTAAGGAACTACCTAAGAACCTGAGATATGAGTTTCTTGATGAAGAAATGAATCGTCCGGTTATAGTTAGTGCTGCCTTGAGACAAAAAGAAACAGATCAACTCTTGGACGTTTTACGAAGATATCCCTCAGCCTTAGGATATAATATCTCTGATCTGAAAGGTATAAGTCCATCCTTATGCATGCATCGGATTTCGCTCGAAGTAGATTCAAAACCTTCCAGAGAGCACCAGAGAAGGATAAACCCTATACTGAGTGATGTTGTCAAAAAGGAAGTTCTGAAGTTGCTTGAAGCAGGTATAATATATCAGATCTCGGACAGTAAGTGGGTGAGCCCTGTGCATGTGGTACCCAAGAAGGGAGGCATCACAGTTGTGCAAAATGAGAAAGGTGAACAAATAGCAAAGCGGATAGAAGGAGGTTGGCGTATGTGCATAGACTATAGAAAGTTAAATAAAGCAACTAGGAAGGATCATTTCCCTTTACCGTTCATAGACCAGATGTTAGAACGTCTCGCCAGACATTCTTACTTCTGCTATCTAGACGGGTATTCGGGATTCTTTCAAATACCTATACATCCGAAGATCAAGAAAAAACTACCTTTACATGCCCTTTTGGAACTTTTGCCTACAGACGAATGCCTTTTGGACTCTGTAATGCCCCTGCTACTTTCCAACGTTGCATGATGTCAATCTTTGCAGATTATCTAGATGGAATCATGGAAGTATTTATGGATGATTTCTCGGTTTGCGGTTTTGATTTCC
The DNA here is from genome assembly GCA_022829125.1 of Lathyrus tuberosus. Classification (NCBI taxonomy): domain Eukaryota; kingdom Viridiplantae; phylum Streptophyta; class Magnoliopsida; order Fabales; family Fabaceae; genus Lathyrus; species Lathyrus tuberosus. Next base: position 1,134,290 of record JALAZF010000504.1, read on the forward strand.
AAAATTGTCTTATCAACCTTGAGAAAATCCTGGAAAGATGTGTGGAGGTGAACCTTGTGCTGAATTGGGAAAAATGCCATTTCATGGTGACTGAAGGAATTGTTTTAGGACATATAATCTCCGAAAGAGGTATAGAGGTAGATAAAGCAAAAATAGAAGTTATAGAGAACCTAAAACCCCCCAAGACTATCAGGGAAGTTAGAAGTTTCCTTGGACACGCTGGATTCTACCGCCGTTTCATCAAGGACTTCTCCAAAATAACAAAACCTTTAACTGGCATGTTAATGAAAGATGCTGAATTCATCTTTGATGAAAAATGCAATGAAGCATTCAACCTTTTGAAGCAAGCATTGATTTCAGCACCCATTATGAAACCCCCTGATTGGTCTGAACCGTTTGAGATAATGTGTGACGCCAGTGATTACGCTGTAGGAGCCGTTCTAGGTCAGAGAAAAGATAAAAGATTACATGTAATATATTATGCCAGTAGAACCCTAGACGCCGCCCAGCTCAATTACGCAACAACCGAGAAAGAACTCCTAGCTGTAGTTTTCGCTATAGACAAATTTAGATCATATCTAGTAGGAGCCAAAATTATAGTTTACACCGATCATGCTGCCATCCGTTACCTACTAAGTAAAAAAGATGCTAAACCCAGGTTACTTCGATGGATTTTGTTGCTACAAGAGTTCGACTTAGATATCCGAGATAAAAAAGGCACAGAAAATGTAGTAGCCGATCACCTATCTAGGCTAGAATACCTGAATCCTGAATTAGTACCCATAAATGATGATTTTGCCTATGATAGATTGATAGCCCAGTTGGAAACCATTGAAGATAAAGAACCAGACCCGCATGAGCACTTCCAAAAATCCTTAGCTGTAAGTAACGTGCCCTGGTACGCTGATTTTGTTAATTACCTAGCCGCTGATATCATACCCCCTGATCTCGATTACCACAAGAAGAAGAAGTTCGTAAGTGATGTTAGAAATTTCTATTGGGATGAGCCACTTCTTTTCAAGAGAGGTAAAGATGGCATTTTCCGCCGTTGCGTTCCAGAAGACGAGGTAGAAAGTATAATTCAGCATTGTCACTCTGCACCTTATGGTGGACATGCAAGCACCTCTAAGACCTACGCCAAGATTCTTCAAGCTGGCCTATTCTGGCCTACCATGTGACGTGATGTCCATGCTTACATTGTCAAATGTGATAGATGCCAACGCACAGGAAATATATCAAGACGCGACGAAATGCCTTTAAGAAACATCCAAGAAGTAGAACTCTTCGACGTATGGGGTATAGATTTCATGGGACCATTCCCACCATCTTTAGGAAACAAGTATATCTTAGTTGCAGTAGACTACGTGTCTAAGTGGATTGAAGCGATAGCTGCACCCACAAACGACACTAGAGTAGTGATTAAATTATTTAAAAAATATATATTCCCCAGATTTGGAACACCCCGTTTAGTTATAAGTGATGGAGGATCTCACTTCATATCAAGAATATTTGATAAGCTTTTAAGCAAGTATGGAGTTAAGCATAGAGTAGCAACACCATATCACCCACAGACTAGTGGCCAAGTGGAAGTATCTAATAGGGAGATTAAACAAATTTTAGAAAAATCTGTCTCTGTATCCAGAAAAGATTGGTCGCAAAAGCTTCAAGAGGCTTTATGGGCCTACAGAACCTCTTTCAAAACCCCTATAGGAACAACCCCCTACCAACTAGTCTATGGAAAATCTTGTCATTTACCTTTTGAGTTAGAGCATAAGGCCTATTGGGCCATTAAAACTTTGAATTTGGATTACCTAACTGTTGGTGAGAAACGTATCCTTGACATCCACAAATTGGAAGAACTCAGACAGCAAGCCTACGAGAATGCCATAATATACAAAGAAAGAACAAAAGCTTGGCACGACAAAAGAATCGTAAGAAAAGACTTCAACTTAGGCGACCCTGTTCTCCTGTTCAATTCTAGGCTACGACTCTTCCCAGGAAAGCTCCGTTCAAGATGGACTGGCCCCTTCAAAGTATCAAAAATTCTGAGGTCTGGAGCTGTTGAAATAAAAAACGAGACATGTAAACCATTCATCGTCAATGGACAAAGACTGAAGCTCTACGAAGGAGGAGACATTCCAACAACCTACTCCAGCCACACTCTAAGTGATCCACCAATCCCGACAAGAGATGTATAAGTTCCAGTCGTCAAGCTAACGACGTTAAACAAGCGCTGCATGGGAGGCAACCCATGATTTTCTTACCTTATTTACTTTTTCTACATTTTGTTTTATTTTATTTCTTGTTATATTTTGTCAGGACTAATGTTTGAAATGTTCGTGTTTTACAGGACCTTCTTCCTAACTCTGTGCAGAATGCAGAATTTTGACGACATGCATGTGACTTTCAGGAATGACGCCCAGAGAGAGCGTTGCTTTGTCCACTACAGGCATTCCCAGCAGGACGACGAGGGCACCAGTGGTCCACATAAGTAGTTTTACAGGTTACTCTCCTTATCTTATTTCGAAACATTGGGGACAATGTTTGATTTAAGTGTGGGAGGGGATTTTATTGCTTTCTATTTCCATTTTTAGTTAGTTGTTTATTTCTTGTTTTTGTCTATGTCCTTTTTTTTCTAGAAAATGCATGAGTCTGACGAGTCACCAGTACAGTGTATCTCTAGTGCACCCTCATTTTTCCCCATTTCTTTAGCCCTACAAAAAAATTTTTTGCAAAAAGAAAACATTGTTGTTCTACACGTTTTTTGGGCTTTAAGACAGGTTTGGATTAGGATGTGGTGACTTAGGTGAACTTTTTGAAACATTAGTATCGTTTTAGCACCATAGACTTCACGAATATAGGAATCATTCCAAAACCCCATGTACCATGGCCTTAATTATCATTTCCAAATTTGTCCTAAGTAGTTTATTTCAGCAGTCAGCTCCGGCCTAAGCATGTTCTACGTAGGGGACCGATGAACATAAGTGAATGATCCAGTAAAATAAATAAAGAATAAGGCAAACTCCGGATAGATGACCCTCACAAGGTCGTTTAACCCAAAAAGTTGAATTGTTGCCACACAAAAAAATATAATTTTAGCTCACCCATTGTTAGTTGGTTCAGAGGTATCTGGCGCTGAACTCGGTAGGGCGGATTACGATCCGATCCCCCACAACTGCATTTGGGTTAAATAAAAGGGTTTACACAGTCTTATGTGCCAGAAACCCTATGTTTTGGATCAGAATCACTAACAGGTCACTCTACTATGAAACATGTACGGATAACGGGCTTAATGTGATTGCGCCTGAATGAAAAGGACCCAAAAAAGAGATGAAGAGGTAGGCCTAGTTATTGTGGGATGGTACGGTTGATTAATATAAGAATGAAGTTTATGTCCGCCTCTGCGGATAAGTGTCATTACGATACCCTTGGTTCACTTAGTACCTGTCACTGCATCCTGACTTGAACTTAGAAGCCCTTTTTGCCCGAATCACGTGTCAGCACTAGTTTTCTTGCTTTGAGCTTTAAATGTTTTGCTTGAGGACAAGCAAAGGTCTAAGTGTGGGAGAATTTGATGACACTGAATTTCACCGTATTTTTGACTCCGATTTCGCATGCATTCTTAGTCTTTTAATGTCATTTTATTATGTTATTATTATGTTTTTCTTTGTTTTCAGGTTTTTAGTCTAATCAGAGCCCCGAGCGAGAAAAGGAGCGAAAAGGAAGTCGAAATGAGCTAAAATAGAGAAAATCAGCATTTTACACTTATGGCATCCACTATGGCGGCCGCCACAGGGTCTTCCATGACGTGGCCATGTCTCAAACTCCTCCCAACTGTTTTTCCCCACGATCTCCAACTGCCCAAGCAAGTTTACACTCATGGCGGGCGCCATGGTGTTGTGGCGGGCGCCACAAGAACAAAGCGAGTTCCCTCCCAAATTCAAATGCTAGGGGCATCCTTGTCTTTTCCACATGTTTCCTTGCCTATAAATAGGACTTTAGATTTTCGTTTTTCTTCATCCAAGCTTAGTTGTTCATAAGCATATATCAGTGTAATAGTGGTAATCGCTTCACATCGAGGTGTTACTACATTCGAGAGATCGAGTCTGTAAGAGCCTGTGAGATTGAGTCTTGGAGCACTCTGGAAAGAAGTTAATCCTGCCGCCATTTTACTTTCAGTTCGCATTTTATTCAACCACTCCGATTGGAGCAGGTTTTTATTACTTTACCTTTTGTCAACTTTATTTCTTGCATTGTCTTTTAATTTCATTTACTTTCCGCACTCGCACTACTTTCATTTATTTTCCGCACCGCATTACTTTCATTTACTTTCCGCACTCGCACTACTTTCATTTACTTTCCGCACTCGCACTTAAATACTTTTTTATGAAAAATCTAAAAATGAACTTTTACTTTACCATGTCTGGCTAATTTTATAAAGGTTAGAATGTGAAGATCATAACCGAATCGATAATCTGTACAATTGTTAGTGGAAACACTTAAGGGCTATTTTAACTTTCAATATAAGTTTTCCTGTTCTTAAATTCCGTTGGGTAAGATCGAAAGCCGTCCAACGCCTATCTAAACTTAATTGTTTTTAAACTATTTCGAAAACAGCGAAAGCGCTTTGTTTAGTTTATTAGGAGTTTTTAATTTAAAAAGAAAAGAGATTTTAAAACCATTTTCGGACGCGTTAAGAAGTTTAAAGTCTGGTTCGTAAGGACCTCTTTTTTTAGAAAATCCAGCTTAAAATACTTTTCAACTTGGTCAAGATACTATATTTCTTAAAAATAGGTTTACTACTCTAACGCAATGCGCGCCTTTTTATCCGTGACAATAAGAGGGTTTGATTAGGGGGTACAACTCGGTTCTGAATACGCGAAAGCGACAGTTCCTGTCAAATTAGTTCTTTTCAAAGTAGAAAACATTGCCCGTAAGTAGTTCTATTAGCAAGTACTTGGATTATCAATTGGTTGTGTGAATTGCATTCGAACCTGTCTTTATCAATTAATTTTAATTACTTTATTTACTACCGTGCACTCTTCAAAACTACTATTTTCAATCACCTTAGATACACACCTTAACAATAGATAGCGATAGATTGACACTTGGTCTCTGTGGATACGATAATCTTTTATATTACTCTGACGCGTTCGTACACTTGCGAAAAAAAACACGCATCAGTTTGTGAGTTTCCTGAAGTTTTCCCCGAGGATATCACTTCTCTTCCTCCGGAGAGGGAAGTGGAATTCTCTATTGACCTGATATCGGGAACGACTCCAATATCCATTTCTCTGTATAAGATGACACCACTTGAATTAAGAGAATTAAAGGATCAATTGGAAGAGTTAATGGCTAAGCATTTTGTTCGACCCAGTGTTTCTCCCTGGGGAGCTCCGGTGTTATTGGTAAAGAAGAAGGATGGTGGAATACGGTTGTGTATTGATAACCGTCAGTTGAATAAGGTCACCATCAGGAATAAATACCCATTACCAAGGATAGACGACCTGTTAGATCAATTGAAAGGAGCCTGTGTGTTCTCGAAGATTGATTTACGGTCGGGTTATCATCAGATTGGTGTGAAGAGTTCAGATGTACCAAAGACTGCATTTAGAACCCGTTATGGTCATTATGAATTCCAGTAATGCCTTTCGGTGTGACGAATGCTCCGGAAGTTTTTATGGATCATATGAATCGAATATTTCAACCTTACTTGAACCAATTTGTAGTGATCTTCATTGATGACATTCTTATTTATTCTCGTGATTCTCAAGAGCATGGAGAACACCTAAGAATCATTTTATCCATCTTACAAGAGAGACAACTTTTTGCTAAGCTAAGTAAGTGTGAGTTTTGGATGTCGGAGGTTAATTTTCTTAGTCATGTCATATCTCAGGGAGGTGTAGCGGTAGATCCATCAAAAGTTGAAGCAGTGATTAATTGGGAGAGACCGAAGAATGTTTCTGAAGTTAGAAGTTTCTTGGGATTGGCAGGTTATTACAGAAGGTTTATCAAAGGCTTTTCTCAATTGGCTTTACCAATGACGGAACTTACTCGAAAAGATTGTTCATATGAGTGGGATTCGGCTTGTGAATGAAGTTTTATGAGTTTAAAGGAAAGATTGACGACCGCTCTGGTTTTGATTATCCATGATCCTAGTAAGTCGTATGAGGTATTTTGTGACGCATCAAAGATGGGATTAGGCGGTGTGTTAATGCAAGATGGTCATGTGGTGGCTTATGCTTCTCGACAGTTAAAAATTCATGAAGAGAATTATCCAACATATGATTTAGAATTGGCGGCAGTTGTGTTTACATTGAAAGTGTGGCTTCATTACTTGTATGGGGTACATTTTGAGATGTTCAGCGATCACAAAAGTTTAAAGTATCTTTTTGACCAGAAAGAGTTGAACATGCGTCAAAGAAGATGGATGGAGTATTTGAAAGATTATGACTTGGAACTAAAGTACCATCCGGGTAAAGTAAATAAAGTGGCAGATGCTTTAAGCAGGAAAGTGTTACATAATGCCGAATTAATGATGTTAGAGTATACCTTATTGGAAAAGTTTCGAGATCTCAATCTCCAATTTGTTTGGACTCCTAATTGTGTAATTATGGGGAATTTGAATATCAATTCTACTCTTAGGGAGGAAATTCAACAAGGACAAGGTTTGGATGAGAAGTTGCAAGAAGTGTTAGTTCAACCGGGTTTCGTGCGGGCCACCAATGGAATTATTTTGTTTAACCAAAGGATTTATGTTCCGGATGATGCGATGTTGAAAAGAAGGATTTTGGAAGAAGCGCATAAGGGTGCTTTTACTATACATCCGAGTTCTTCGAAAATGTATCAAGATTTAAAGAAGGACTATTGGTGGTCCGGTATAAAAAAGGATATTACGGTGTACGTATCGGAATGTGCGGGTGCCAACAGGTGAAGATTGAACACCAAAGACCGGGTGGCTTACTACAACCGTTAGAAATTTCGGTATGGAAGTGGGATAGTATTTCTATGGACTTTGCAGTTGGATTACCCCGTGCCCAAGGTGGTTATGATTCTATTTGGGTGATTGTAGATCGGTTGACGAAATCTGTGCATTTCTTAGCCGTAAAGACTACTTACAAGGCGAGTTATCTCGCAAAGCTGTTCATTTCGGAAATTGTGAAGTTATATGGTATTCCCTCTAGTATTGTTTCGGATAGAGATCCAAAGTTTACTTCAAGATTTTGGAGAGCTTTTCAACAAGCTATGGGAGCGAAGCTGTGTTTGAGCAGGTCTAATCATCCGCAAACGGATGGTCAGACGAAACGGACAATACAAATAATGGAGGATATGTTAAGAGCTTGTGTACTTGAAAGTGGAGGAAATTGGATAGAACTTTTACCGTTGATTGAGTTCTCTTATAACAACAGTTATCATGCAAGTATTGGTTTGGCTCTTTATGAGGCATTATATGGAAGGAAATGTAGGACGCCATTGTGTTGGGCGGAAGTTGGTGAAGATAGAATTTTGGGACCCGAGATTATCCAAGATACTACAAAAAAGATTAAGATGATATGTGATAAAGTCAAACAAGCACAAGATCGTCAGAAAAGTTATGCGGACAACCATAGAAGACCTTTAGAGTTTGATGAAGGTGATCATGTATTTTTGAAAGTTACTCCGAGATTGAGGTTGAAAGGACCGTTTAAGTCACGGAAATTAAGTCCGAGATACGTGGGACCGTATCAAATTTTAGAAAGAATTGGTGAAGTAGCCTACAGATTAGCCTTACCGCCTTCTCTATCAGAAATGCACGATGTTTTTCATGTATCTCAGCTTCGGAAGTTTGTTCCAGATCCTCTTCAGCCAATTCTACCAGATACGATCGAGATAGAAGCAGATTTAACATTTGAGCCTCAACCGAGTCGTATCACAGGAAGAGAAACTAAGGTGTTAAGGAATAAAGAGATACCTCTTGTTAAAGTTCAGTGGGATGAGACGCATCCAGGTGATGCAACTTGGGAACTTGAGTCAGAGATGCGAGAAGTTTATCCTCATCTTTTCAGGTAATTGCTTTAAATTCGTGGGCGAATTTCTATTTAAGGGGGGAAGATGTAATAACCCGTAAATTATTTTACTCTGGACAATATAAGTATGATCAATTGGGTTCCAGTTTACTCTGAAAATATATTGGATAAAATAATTAGAGTAAACTGAAGAGCTCAGAGCAGATCAAATTAATATTTTCTGACTCTGAGGTTTTAACTTTTGGTGTTGTAGAGACTTATTGGACATTTAAGTTAGTCTTACTAACTAAATGATTTCTCTATGTATCATTTCTTTTCTTTTTCCTTTTCATTTTTGGTGAGAAAGATAGAAAGAAGAAAGAAGTAAGAAAGAAGGAGAAGGAAAGGAAAGAAAAGAAGAAGAAAACCTAAGAGAAGAAGAAGCTTGGAATCATCACCTACTCTTCATCATTTCATCTCATCTTCAACATCATCATTCAATTCTAAGGTGGGTTCTAGATAGATGCTCTAGTTGTAGAGTTTCTTGAGTTTAGAGTTAGGTTAGATTTTGTGAGAAAATGAGTAAACTTGCTAAAACCATGAATCTAACGGTTGAAAATCGAGATAAATTGCGTAGTATAATCGTAATATGCATATGAACATTGTTGTTACTTGTTTTGATTGTTTAACAATGTTTTGGTTTGGAAAAGTGAGATTTTTGGGGTTTGGAACCATGTAACCCACAGCAGAAAATTCTGTTTCTGGTGCGATTCACCAGGCGAATTAGGACTCGCCGGGTGAATGAGGTCTCGCCACTGGTTCGCCAGGCGAGGTGCTGGCGAAGGGGGATTCGCTAGGAGAATCATAAGTCGCCAGGAAAAAATCATGAGACAGAATGTGTGTTAGCTACTGGAACTGGTGGATTTTCAAGAAATTGGGTTTCGCCACTGTCTCGCCAGGCGAAATCCTAAGTCGCCAGGCGAATTTGGCTGTTTCTCAATAATTTTCTTTTCTTCAAAAATTCATAACTGTTGTTTCGTGTATCCGATTTGAGTGTTCTTGGTATCGATGTGAAGCTATGGAAATACTCTATCTAATGGAAGTGAAAAATACTAGTTTTGATGCCCGATTAAATAAATCAGAGGGAACCGAAATTGGTGTAACTTGGTGATATGTTGAATTGTGTGGTTCTATTATATAATTGACTTGTGTTTACCTATTCTCTTGTTGTTAAGCACGTTTGAGAGTATATGCATGTTAAAATATGAAATAGGTAGGGTGAGGAATATTACCATGAATTATGTTAGAACCTAGGAACGGCTAGGAATTTGTGGAATAACGTAACGACGACGCTCGTGCGTGAGAGGTCGAGGCGTGCGTCTATTACCGAATGGTATGGAAAGAATTACACTAGTATGGATCATGTTTATTTGTGTTTAGATTGGGAAAAGACAAAGAGGTCATAAGGCTAATGTGGTCGTGGATTGTCGAATACAATCGCGTTGTGTGTGATCACGTAATCATAACCATTTCTTTGAGTTGCCTTTGAGAGGCATTTCATGAGTCTCGAGCTCCTCTCAAATGCAGGCACAATTACTTGGCAGGTTTGATTCCCACGTGTAGTATGAATGGAAACTATGGGTAGAGACTTGTGATGGTTAACAGGCCATGAGAAGTGACGAATCACGGTTAACAGGCCGATGTTCCCGAATCCATTTCGTATGTCAAGTAAGTTACAAGGATTCATGACTCGGGTCGACTTCTAGACGTAGAAGCAGACGGGAAAAGGGGATGCCTTGGTAAGGTTATGGATTAGTGATAAATTGTGAGTTAACCGACTCATGAACATGGATCCATATAGTGTGTGTGAGTACTCAAGGTCACTTCCCTTCCCTTTTAACTTGAGTTAGGTTTGATATAACCTTGTAAAGCCGAGAGGACCTATAAGATAGGGAACTCACTGAGATTTGATGCATCTCACCCCATGTTGTTCATTATATTACAGGTACTACAGGTTCCGCGAAGGGTAAGGATAAGGTTGTTTGACTTTCCTTACTATCTTAGCTTTTTGGGGTGGCAAGACTTCCGTTGTGAAGATTATTTTGAGATCATTATTTGATCTAGTTCTTAGTAATTATCCTTTGAACATCTTGTATATATATTGCCATAGTTTTTTTTTTATTAGAGATTTTGGGCATGTATGTGTATAATGTGTTTACTAGGGACTTATTGGTATTTCAGTACCAAACGTGATATTCATTTATAATATATGCTTTGATGTATGTATTTATATATGGGAGTTACATTTAACGTTTTAAAATATCATCTTAAAGTTATATCACCTTATGTTTTACCACTTATGTGTTGACTTCTTCATATTATCTCTTCAGGTCCTCCCTATGGCAAGACCATTTGAGCTTATTAAAGACGTTAATGATAAAAAAAAGAACTATGGAAGATGACCGCCAAAATACACCACAAATGGATCGTCGTTTCAAATTCAAAAGAACACTTCGAGATGATAATGATTGATAGCGAGGTAACCTGTTTATATCATTGTGTTGGTTTCTTTAAATATGACTTTGGATATGGTTTTTGTCATGTACTGGATTTTGTTTTATGTCATTTTGATATTCTTTGTATATTTATTGTTTTTACTCATACTTGTGTTCTTATATGTGATTTAGTGTTTTTTGACATTCTCCTACTAAATTGCTTCTTTTCCTTTGAATTTCAAGGGAGCGATATTCATGTCGTTGTTCCTACTATGTGTGCAAAATCATTTGATTCGATGTTAACAGTTAACAATACATATACCATAGCTAACTTTCAAGTTCAACTAAATGATAAGTTTTTCAAAACCTCTACTCACAAATATGTTTTGAAATTTACTCGTGGGACAAGCATGAGAGATGTCAACAAACATGCCATTCCTCCCAAGCCTATAAAGTTCACTCCTATTAAAGATATTCTTTATGGAAAATGGAAAAAAGATTTGTTAATAGGTCTGGTTAGTAATGTTTAAAATCTTTATTAAATTTCCTTATAATAATGTTCATCAATGATCCTCTTTCTATCTGATGTTATTGGAGTTGTCTAAGAAAATGGATTTAGGTTGATCAATACTAGGTCAACTTGGTGTTGAAGGATCTGGAGTATATCTCTACCTTTGAAACTCATACTTTAACCGCCTATCTAATATTTTCTCTTTGCTACATTTTAACTTAACTTACCTTGTTTTAGGAACAACATTTTAAACTACACATTGTGGTAAGGATATGCACAGAAGTTCATTCATTTTAATCAAAAAAGGACTGGTTCGACTCCAACAATCATATTGTTGCACTACATGAAAGTTAAAGCTGAAGGTCAAACTATACGCACCCATTTTTATAATGTGGATATTTGTTGTTGGCTTTGTCTAACCTATTCATTGTCAATTGTTGATGTGTAGGTAAAATATCCACTATCAGTTTTCGACACTTTTAACGTCACCATCTTACACATCAATGAACCAATTCTAGAAACGATTCATTTCCAGTCCATGTAATTTTTGCTTAGTTGTTAAAATAATTGTAACTATGTTTTTCTCATTTGTTGATTTAGTATCTAACACATTTCATTATCCTGACTATTATAGGATACCAAAAGATTCATGAGTGGATAACACAAGTCAAAGTTTTAGTTCACTTTTCGGCATGGCTTCTCAAAATTCTGCCTCTTCTCAACTTAGCCCTTATGATAAATTCATATACAAATCCTTAGAATTTCCTTTGAATGAAATTATACCTCTTAAAGATGTAATCATCTATGACCCTCCAAATGGTTTAAATCTTTCCCCTTAACTTTGTTGATTTATTGTTCACATTATTTTGTTTCCGATCATAATGTGTCTATATAACTTTCTGTCACGGTAGTAACGACTGATAAACTGAAAGCATCCTAGTTTGGCTGGTATTATCAGGCATGCCATCAATGCTTGAGGGTTGCAAAGGGCCAAGTTCTACCTTTTATGTGCTCTAAAGGGCATGCTAGAGAAATACAAATACAAAGGTATAAACCCTTTAAATTTATGTTCTAAACTCTTACTTTTTTGGAGGTAAAAATATTGACTATAATATTGTTTTTAACTGTAATATGTAGGTATAAGATTGAAATTGACGTTAAGCAGGGTGGTTGTTCTTCGACCTTTGTTCTTTGGGATTGTGAAAGTACACAACTTTTTGGATTATCAGTAGCAACTTCAGGTAACTATGTTAGATGTAATTTCCTTTACATGTTATTTGTTCATAACTTAATCGATATCATATTATAAAGTCACTAACATTTTGGAAATTACATTGAAATAAGATGGAATCTATGGCCCCCTCGAATATCTTTTGCAACTGGACTCTTTATTAGGTCTCAAAATGATCTTCAAAATAAAGTGGAAACCAAGATGGGGCAGTTCCTCTGTTGTGTCATTATTCAGAGATGAGTCGGTTATCCAAAAACTTGAAGCTAACTGAGGGATCAATACGGCTCTAATCTACCTTCCTTCTAATGTATTCAATTCATTATCATCTATGTTGATCTAACTATCTGAGTATTATCCAATCTCAGGCTCCAATCCCTCCTCCTTCCATTGCACATAACATTTTGCAAGTAATTCCATTCTCCTTCTCTTATGTTAAGCCTAATTTTGCATTGTGTAACACCTCATTTTCTAATTTATTTATTTAATTAAATTTATGTAGATTTAATTGTTTAAATCAACTTTTATATGTGTCGTACCTCGAAAAATATGATCCTCGCGATGGACGCGGAAAAAACGTTCGAACAGTGTCGCCACCGAACTTTATTCATTCAAAGGGAGGAATAGGAAAATATCGATAAAACCTTTAAAGGATAAGAAAATGGTCATCGCAACCAAATTCTAGGTTCGGGAGTCGATTACGCAAAGGGAAGGTGTTAGCACTCTCTACGTCCGTTGTACTCAACGGGAACCTCTTGAATCTATTCGTGAGATATGTTAGCTAGGTTTGTTTGTTTTTTTCTAAGGTAGTAGGATTTTTTTTCTAAAGGGAAAATGGATGGTTTTTTATTAGGGTGCTCGCCAAGGATTGAGGCCCTTGTGCCTACGTATTCCCTCGTGCAATGGGAAAGTCTTAGCATTCGTAGTTCGTGGGACTACGGTTGGTTGGTGTTTTTTAAACGAACGAGTGTTTAATTCGCATTCTAACTGCTAAATGTTGGCTTGTCTGCTCGCTAGGGGAGGCTGAAGCACTAGTTTATATGCGCAGAAGAATGGACTAAACCATGTTCTTTATGAAAAGTTGTTTGAATAAGGATTAAGTGTGTTAAAGATTTGATTGAGAAAAGAGTTTGATTTGCGTAGGTCTTAAGGTTTCGGTTGCATGGGAAGAAGTGTTTGGTTTGTTAAGTACTTTAAAGGAAGAATGACGATTATTTGATAAATGAGACGTCGGTCTCGCAACCAATTAATCGAGGCATTACTGAGATGCTAGATCTCAATGAAACCTTTTCCATTCTATTAATTATGAAATTATGTTTGTTGGACAATGGGCTTCTTTGTCCATGTAATTAGGGCGAGTGTTTTAGGAACAAAAGATCGAAATAAACACAACCCAAAGCGTGCGCCTCAAGAGCGTTCGTTCAAGGGCCCAAGAAGTGCTAGACCTCAAGAATCCACTACTTTCGTAATTTGATTAGGAAAATAATTTGAATTTGATTAGAGTATCTTAATTAGATGTGTTAATCGGATTAGGGTTTGGACAAGTTAAGAGTTTTTAGGAGGATTTTTAGAAATGGAAGATCGAAAGGAACACAACTCAAGGCGTGCGCCTCAAGAGCGTTTGTTCAAGGACCCAAGGAGTGCTAGACCCCAAAAGCCCACTATTTCCATAATTAATTGACAAAATAGTTTAGAAATATAAGTAGTTTGTAATTTAATTTGATTTAAGAAAAATTATTTTTAAAGGTTAAGTATTTTAATTAAGATTAAAGGGATTAACTATCTTTTAAGTGTCTTTTACAAACGAAAGACGGAATGAACACAACCCAAGGCATGCGCCTCAAGAGCATTCGTTCAAGGACCCAAGGAGTGCTGGACCCCAAAAGCCTACTACTTCCATAATTTAATTAAGAAAAAAGGTTTGTGTATTAACCTAAGTGTTTAGGATTTTAATTTATTTAAGAAAATATTCTTAAATGTTAAGTGTTTTAATCGACTTGAAAATGTATTTGTAAAATAGTTTTAGATTATAGTGGAAATTAATCGTTTTAAGAAGCGAAAGACGAAACGGACACAACCCAAGGCGTGTGCCTCAAGAACGACCGTTTAAGAACCCAAGAAGTGCTAGACCTCAAGAGTTCACTACTTTCATAATTTAATTAAGAAAAGATTTGATTACTCATGTTTTGAAAATGTATTTGAACTGATCCAAGAATTTTATTTAGAAAATATTTTAAATTATCTTAAAAAAAACAAACTATTTAATAAATTGAATAAAAGGTGATTTTAATTTGGAAAATGATTATTGAAATTAGGAAATGAAAATGAAATATATTCGAATTCGATTTGAGCGCGATAACAATGCAACAGAAATGTCATACGCAATAATAGAAACTTGCAAAATTATTGTATCGAAAGTTTGGCATAATCGACATGAATTATCGAATCCACGAATAGCAACACATTATGATTTAATTATATTTACAAGTTAGTCTATTATAAGGGTCCAAATGAAATGTCTAATGGCAAGAAATAAAAGTATCACCAAAATTTGTTGTGATTTCAATGAGCACCAAACTTAATCAAGGTAACACATTTTTAGAAACAGTAAAGTAAAATAAGGGACTGGTACCAAACTCTTCAAACTTGTATTTATTAAAAGAAGAAATAACGAGATACAAATGAACAGTAGTGGTATGTTAATCCATGTAGAAATTCGTAGTAGTATGTTAATCAAACTCTTCAAACTTGTATTTATTAAAAGAAGAAATAACAACCACATGCCACCCACACAAACAATGCCATGAACATGATATTGAACAACATCATACTTGTAATTTTATTAATACAACCTAGTGCAAACTAAAACACTAGCAAAGAAATTCAACAGAACTCAGCAGCAATAACAACATATCAATCGACGGCAATAACTCTTGAGTTCGCGAGGTTGTAACTGAACACAAACGGATAACCAACAATCGAAACCAAGCTACACTTACCAAATAATACACCCATGTTCATAACAATTTCATCAATACACTGTATACGCAGAGATCAAACAAGCTATTTCTAAATAAGAAGCATCACCAGCAGCACAGGATAAAGCTACAACCAATTTATAACAAACAACACGTCTATAAATGATAATTTGGAACAAAAACACCACACCAGATACAATATCACAACCAAAACGGAAAGAAAATTCGTAATCGAAATAGAATTGAAAATCCTTATGTGATGAAGCCGCGGGTGATGTCGAGTTTGTAACAATGTGATGTTGTTGCTGCAGCTTGAAGATCTTAATGTCGACACCGCTGCGGAGTTGCTCGGTGTTGTTGCAAAATTATGGCAGAATATGAGCTGCGACGTCGAGCGATGAGCACAGCTACCGCACCTTATCTCTAAGCTTTGTCAGACCAATATTTCAAACGAAATAAGTCAAGAAGGCGATGATGAAGGAAATCTTGATGGGTTTGATGGTGGGACTGGGTTTTAAAGGGTAATGGTGGTTGAAAGAAATTGTGGCTGGAATGAGGTGTTTGTTTCTCGGCGCCGGAAAGAATAGAGGTGGTTTTATTGTTTGATAATGGTGGCCGACGGTGAGAAAGGTTGTTGAAAGAGTAGTTCCGCTATGTGAATAGTGAGAATGGTGAAGACGTTGGGAAGGTGAAATGGATAAGAGTTAGTGAAATGCAAAGGGTGCGGCTACGAAAGGTGGAAGAGGTGATGATGAAGGGTGGATCTCGTGTGGTTTTAGTGAGCAAAAAACTGATTTTCTATGAGTCTCCTTTGTGTATTGTGGTTGGCCCTTTGGTGAGAATCATCTTTAGAATTTATAATGATGAATTAGGTTTTACAATTGAGAGTGTGTGGAATCAAAAAGTGTGCGAAAGTTTTGTGATTTTGGATAAGGATCAACTGATTTATGAGCTGTAATTTTTTTTTGTTATGAGATTGTGGAATTGTGAGAGAAAAGGGTAGTGAATAGAAGGGCGTGTGTACTAGCTGAGTGGAGGGAATATTCTCTATTTTCTTCTTATCCATACCATGCCCGTTATTACACAGTTGTTGATAAAATGGGAGTAAAATGGGATCCAAAGCAAATATTAATTTTCAACATTTCTATCTTTTAATATGTTAGAAACAAATTTAAATAATTAAAACAAAAACAAATTATCTAAAATAAAATTAAAATAAAACTAAAAAATTTGATTTATTCATTAATATGATTAAAAACTAAAAATAAAATGACCAAACACAAATAAAAGTCGGACGCGAAAGTGCCCGAAAAATTAAAAACGAGTACACTAAAGTGATCATCGCGAAATAAACGACTCGAAAAAAATACAGCGTTTGGTCAGATTTGAAAATTCGCCGGGACCAGTAAGACGGCTCAGACTGATCGTAAAGTGACTGAAAAGTTGTCAAAAAATAAGACGAGGGTGCCAGGTTAAACTTTACGAAAAGTAGGTTAATATCACTGGCGTTGGCGAGCTCGATTTCGAAACCTTTCATTCACTGATTTTTTTTGCATATTTGAGAAATAATTCAATCGTCTGTCTGTATTTCCAAGAATTTATTCTGGCTAATCATTTTAGGATTTATTCCTGATAAAAAAACACGTCATGCTGTACAGGTGATGCAAAATAAGAATAAAGTTAAATGCGAGAAAATTTAAAAGGGTAGGACAAATTTGGGGTATGACAGATGCCCCTATCTAATTGTCTTGAACCCGAGAAAATGTACTGCTACATGGGGTTCATTTTTAGGGTAGAAGGCAATTAGATACAAGAAGACCCAAAAAAATTTTCCTCCAAAAATTATAAATGCAATGCAAGGACGGAATGCAGGGAGAAACAAATAAGATGGTAGAGCAAGATGCAAAATGAACAGAACAACCTGAGATTCTCTGTATTACCATAGCAGTATCCCAAGCATTTAAAGGTGCTGGATGAAATAGTTTGAGCAAGATTCCTTTCGGAGGAGATTCACTATCCAAGTTTTGCAAGGGAAAAGCTCACAAGAAACTTTTTAGGATAACATCTGCTTGGGGAAAAGCTCACAAGAAACTTTTTAGGATAACCTCTGCTTGGGGAGCAACAAATGTTAAAGATGCTGGGGATTATCATTATCAACTGCATGGTTGAAGCATGACTTGCTAGGGAATATAATTCTATGAGCATATGCGGGGTATTAACTCTTTTCATAGGAATACTGCCGACTCTAAAGGAGGGCTAACTAAGATACTCGCTGAACCCTGGATCCTTATTATGTCATGATGATCCATTCCGGATGGAAATGTATGGAGATGCATGTATGGGTGCAACTGCTGAGATTTTTTTGGATGCATACAGGAATGCAAATGAACTTGTTTATTTTTATGGGGTTTCATATTTCTGCAGGAATGTTATGCATATGTATGCGGGAATGCAATTGGGCAAGGATTTATTTCTGGTTTCCAAAGAAGGATTATTGGGGATTAGATGGAGCAAGGTGAAAGACTCGCTGGGAATATTGGCATATCAACTCGGGGGTTGAGAAAAGGAAATGCATTATCGACTTGGGGGTCGAGAAACATTAAGATAAACTGTCGTCAACTTGGGGATTGAAAGAAAGGTAAAGGTAATATCGACCCGGGGGTCGAAGGAAATAACAAAATATCAACTCGGGGGTTGAAGGTAAAAGCAAATATCAACTCGGGGGTCGAGGACAGAGATAAAGGCAATATCGACTCGGGGGTCGAGGAAAAAAAAGGCAATATCGACTCGGGGGTCGAGGACGGAAATAAAGGCAATATCGACATGGAGGTCAAGGAAAAAATAAGATAATAATGTCTCGGGGATCAAGAATGATCAAGATGATATATCAACTCGAGGGTTGAAGGAGGTAATAATGATGTCGACTCGGGGGTTGAGAAACTAAGGACAACATTAACTCGGGGGTCAAAAATTATGACAAGGTAATCTATCAACTCAAGGGTTGAAGAAGGAAATTGGTTATGTCATGTATGAATATGATGCATGTATATTGTATGTGATGCATATGCGAATACAAGCAGATGATATGTTTAATGAAGGTGTCAATAGGGGGGACTTTTAGTAGTTGCCAAGCAAGGTTGGACTTTGAGGAGTTGCCAAGCAAGGTTGGACTTTGAGGAGTTGGCAAGCAAGGTTGGACTTTAGGAGGTGCCAAGTAGGGTTGGACTTTAGGAGGTGCCAAGCAGGGTTGGACTTTTGGTTTATGATGATGCCAGCATGGTGGACTTTTGGTGGTTGCCAAACAAGTTTGGACTTTATTCAGTGAAAGGATTTGACTTCCCGACGCTTGGTCTTGGATAACGTTATGATCAGTGGACAACGACAGATGTTCTTGGTGCCCCAAGTTTGATCCTTTGCAAAAGTTGTGTGCTTGTGCATGGAGAACCTCACTTCTAGCTGATATGCCCTGAGGCTTGCAAATAAATGGTTGTATGAGCGCAGCGACGTAACCAATGCATGTTGACTATGTGAGCGTAGCGACTTAACCAATGCATTCTGATTGTGCATTTGCCCTGCCCCAAGGCTTTTAACACTTGTTGAACTCAAAGGCTGCTTAGTGTCTGACATGGTCAGCTTGACCAACTTGAATGTATGAAGGGAATCTGCCCCATCGTAACCTGTCTGCCCCAGTCTGTAAGGCATTTAAAGGGATTTTCCTTGACAATTTTATACCACGACATAGTCTGAGATGACTTGCCCTAGTGTCTGAACCTGACAGTGGTATGCCCTTATTTGAACCTCAGAAGGACATGCCCCAGATCCATGAGGTTATGAGGAAGTCTTGATTCGTGCTTGTACCATCAAATGTTCAAGTTCCTCTTGAATTGCTCTTGATTGGCATTTCCGTAATGTCAAGTACTAATTTGCAGTTAAAATTGATCATTCAAAAATGGTAATTTTAATGCGACATTCATGCAAGTTTTGAAAAATCATTTATTAGGAATGATGTGTCAGTGTGTGACGAGTGAACCATTAGTCCAAACCCAGTGCTGAGTTATCTGGTGTGAGAGATATAACAAGAATATGGTACCAAATCATAAGATTAGCAAATCTTTAGGAGTCAGTTTACGCAACCTTGCTCTAGTATGCTTTCAGAATAAACCCCGCCTCAATTAGGTCTTTTGAGGGTTGTATCGTGGTCTGGTTCATGTTTGTTGAAACAAAGGATATAAAGCTCAAATTTTGATTTGTATCCACCCCTTCTTCGTGATGGTCTCCAGCCCTACGTTCAGTTAAATCGACACACGCTTAGATTTTGACGGTGTAAGAATGACGATGAAGGTTCAAGATTCGCTTGAAATGGAAGTCATCTTATTTTGTTTTTGATGGACATCAGTGACCTTTTGATTTTTGATATGGTGGTCACTGAATCTTATTTTGCTTCGCTTGAGGATTTAAGGACCTTTTTTGTTTTTTTTTAAATTTATTTTTGATCCCTAATTTTGCATTGACTGATTTTATTCTACGAGTCCATCGGGATTGCCCTAATTTTTGCCTAAGTCTCCTTTTTGAGGTGTTTGACTTAACGGGCTCTCTTCTTTTTTTCAGAGTAAGGCTTGTGACTGTCAAGTCAGTAGTCATTGAAGAATAACCATCATAACTTCTGGATTTTGCATGATTTCTTCGTCACCTCAAGACGTGTACGAAGAATACAAAGTCAGATTGACTGAACACTACCCTGCCCTGGGTTGAACGTAAGGGTTTGAATATCCGAAGGAAACTTCTACTTCTCAGCTCGAAGTGGTTACCTAGGGACTAGCACCTTATCTCTCCAGTGTTTAGGAATTTGAAACAATGACTGTACATCCTTAGCAGGATTCTATCCGAAAGCATACCATCAGCAATTAGGGGTATCTCGTTTTCGTCATCCTCCCTCCGATCTTTGCTAAACAACAATTTGGTTAAGAAAGTGAATGAGAGGTATATAGATGAACATTCTTTTTTTTTTTAATATAAGTGAAGAAAATGTGAGCGAATGCGACGTGATTAGTTCAAAAAATGCATGATCACTTCATTAATATTACCATTAATAAACAACAATGTCTAAAAGCAAATAGCACATAACAAAAAAGAAACTACAAATGCATAGAAATGACATGATCTAAAAATTGCCAGCATTGGGGACTAGGCTTTTCTTTCTTGAACCACTGTTGGACTAGCATTCTTGTTCATCAAGACCAGTATGATAGCCTTCTTCACACCTACTCTCAGCAACTTCTTCCATAACATGGGCTGATGGACCCACCTGATCAAGTGAAGGATTGTCGTTGATTTGAAGACCTTGAGGCGTAAATGAGATTAGCTTGGACTCAATCAGGTGTTGGACCTTGTTTTTGAGCTGTTTGCAATCCTCAGTTGAATGGCCCATGGCGCCAGCATGGTAGCCACATCGTGCATTGGCGTCAAAGCTTGGTGGGTATGGAGGAATAACAGGATCCAAGCCCTTTGGCACTATTAGCCTGCTACTAATCAAACGTGGCAATATATGACTGAATGGCACTGGCAAATGATCAAAATTCCTTTTTGGTCTTTGACTATAGTAGCGTCGGGGTTGTGAAGAATGTTGTTGTGCAATCTGTTGTTGATGAGGGGGGCCTCTATTGGCAGGAGTATATTGACCATGTGGAGAGAATGGAATCGCACAGGGAGGCCCCTGGGATTGCTGACTTTGAACATTTGAGATGCTTAGGTATTGAGGATAAGGTACCGGAGATGGAGCTTGTATAGTGTCCCAGTTTGCATTGATTTCGTCCTCCTCTTCCTCTTGAGAACTAACAATGGATTCACTCTCACTAGCATGGATTCTCGAGGCGTCTAGGATCTTTCCACTCTTGATATGACTCTCAATGCGTTCTCCTACTAAAACCAAGTCAGAGAAGTTTGATGTCCCATTGCTCATCATTATTTCTAGGTCGACCAATTCTCTGTCAAAAAGTGGTGGTTGAACGCGAGCAGCTACCTCTCTCCATCTCTGAGCATACCCCCTGAAGGATTCGTTCTCCTCTTGAGATAAACTATGCAACTGTATGCGGTTGGGAGCCATGTCAAGATTGTATTGGTATTGTTTCACAAACGCGTTGGCTAGGTCCGACCATGATTGGATGTGGCTACTCTCTAGCTGCATATACCAACTCAGTGATGCCCTACTTAGACTGTCTTGGAAACAGTGAATCATAAGTTTGTCGTTGAGAGCATTGGAGGTCATCTTTATGCAAAACATCACCAAATATTGCTTTGGACAGCTATCTCCTTTGTACTTCTCAAAATTCGGCATCTGGAACTTTGGAGGTATTACAAGGCCAGGTACCAAACACATGTTCAAGGAATTCAGATCAAAAGTATCACGCCCCTTCATGGTTTCAAGCTTCTCTTCCAACACACGACATCTTTCAGCAAACTCAACATCTCGAGGTCGTTTAGTATTCACCACCAGGCTTGTTCCTTGGGAATTCGGCGCAGTGAATGGAAAGCTATGGTATTCAACTGCATCATGAGACGAGGCATGTTCGTCTCGAACAATATGATGTTCTTGTATAACCTTGTTCTCAACAGGAATCCGCACAGGCTGAGATTGGGCAAGATTGTTCACTTGAGGCAGAATGACATCCTCAGCGACTGTAAGCCTTTGAATGTTGTCCTCTTTCCTTAACAAGGCTATCATAGCTTCCACAAGTTGGTATATCTGGTTCTTCATCAAATCAACATATGCTCTTGACGCAAACTGGTTCTACTCTTCTGAGTCCATGATTCTTTCAAAAGCGGCTTCAATTACAATACGGGTATCAGGAAATCAACTGCGGGTTATGGACAAAGGATGGATGAGTTTGTTTTGGTTTTGGAAAATGATATACAATGCTGATGAACGCAAATGCAATGGTATGCCAATGAATGCAATGCGGGTAGATTCAGGATCCAAGATAACACGAGCATTTGCAAAACACCCTAAGAGGTAGGCCTTATAAGGATAGTTCTAGGTTCTTTACCCATAAACCCACTCACAGGATAGCTCATAAGTTGATGGATAAGGTTCCCAGGATTACGGATAACAATCCCATCAACACCACGCAACAGGCTAGCTGCATTGTGATGGGAATGCGAAAAGGTATCTCCTGAGTGTAGTCTTCATGTTAGGCCCACGAGAAGCGAGTCCTCGGAGACTAACACTAACAACCACCAAGATAAAAACTGGTGCTAAGAGTGGTTCCCAGAGTCATGGACCCTTCATGAATCAAGTAGTGCGACAGGCTAGTTGTGTTACAACAAGATCTATGAAAAGGTCTACTCTAGGGGAAGCTTTCATGCTAGACACACAAGGAGCGAGTCCTTGGGGACTAACACTAATTACTTCTAAAATCTAAACCATGTGTTCCCTCTTCTTTTTCCAAAGCTCGGGTGTAGAGCCTTACTTGTGATATCATCCCAAGATCCAATAGACAATTATGATAAACAACATATAATAAAGAGAAAGCAACACAAAGCAAATAAAGGAGTAATAGGAGAAAACAGACAAGAAGAAATCAAACAAGCGAAGCTAACACTCTCGAATTGAGTCAAGTTAGACTTGACTCTCTCTAGCATAGGGCAATGCAAATCCCCAGCAGAGTCACCATCTGTCGTACCTCAAAAAATACGATCCTCGCGATGGACGCGGAAAAAAAAAACTGTTCGAAACAGAGTCGCCACCGAACTTTATTCATCCCAAAAGAGGGAAAGGAAAATATCGAGAAAACCTTTGAACGGATAAGAAAATGGTCATCGCAACCAAATTCTAGGTTCGGGAGTCGATTACGCAAAGGGAAGATGTTAGCACCCTCTACGTCCATTGTACTCAACGGGAACCTCTTGAATCGATTCGTGAGATATGTTAGCTAGGTTTGTTTGTTTTCTTCTAAGGTAGTAGGATTTTTTTTTTCTAAAGGGAAAATGGATGGTTTTTTATTAGGGTGCTCGCCAAGGATTGAGGACCTTGTGCCTACGTATTCCCTCGTGCAATGGGAAAGTCAGAGCATTCGTAGTTCGTGGGACTACGGTTAGTTGGTGTTTTTTAAACGAACGAGTGTTTAATTCGCATTCTAACTGCTAAACGTTGGCTTGTCTGCTCACTAGGGGAGGCTGAAGCACTAGTTTATATGCGCGGAAGAATGGACTAAACCATATTCTTTATGAAACGTTGTTGGAATAAGGATTAAGTGTGTTAAAGATTTAATTGAGAAAAGAGTTTGATTTGCGTAGGTCTTAAGGTTTTGGTTGCATGGGAAGAAGTGTTTGGTTTGTTAAGTACTTTAAAGGAAGAATGACGATTATTTGATAAACAAGACGTCGGCCTCGCAACCAATTAATCGAGGCATTACTGAGATGCTAGATCTCAATGAAACATTTTTCATTCTATTAATTATGAAATTATGTTTGTTGGACAATGGGCTTCTTTGTCCATGTAATTAGGGCGAGTGTTTTAGGAACGAAAGATCGAAATGAACACAACCTAAAGCGTGCGCCTCAAGAGAATTCGTTCAAGGGCCTAAGAAGTGCTAGACCTCAAGAGTCCACTACTTTCGTAATTTGATTAGGAAAATAATTTGAATTTGATTAGAGTATCTTAATTAGATGTGTTAATCGGATTAGAGTTTGGACAAGTTAAGAGTTTTTAGGAGGATTTTTAGAAATGGAAGATCGAAACGAACACAACTCAAGGCGTGCGCCTCAAGAGCGTTTGTTCAAGGACCCAAGGAGTGCTAGACCCCAAAAGCCCACTATTTCCATAATTAATTGAGAAAATAGTTTAGAAATATTAACCTAAGTAGTTTGTAATTTAATTTGATTTAAGAAAAATTATTTTTAAAGGTTAAGTATTTTAATTAAGATTAAAGGGATTAACTATCTTTTAAGTATCTTTTACAAACGAAAGACGGAATGAACACAACCCAAGGCGTGCGCCTCAAGAGCATTCGTTCAAGGACCCAAGGAGTGTTGGACCCCAAAAGCCTACTACTTCCATAATTTAATTAAGAAAAAAGGTTTGTGTATTAACCTAAGTGTTTAGGATTTTAGTTTATTTAAGAAAATATTCTTAAATGTTAAGTGTTTTAATTGACTTGAAAATGTATTTGTAAAATAGTTTTAGATTATAGTGGAAATAAATCGTTTTAAGAAGCGAAAGACGAAACGGACACAACCCAAGGCGTGCGCCTCAAGAGCGATTGTTTAAGAACCCAAGAAGTGCTAGACCTCAAGAGTTCACTACTTTCGTAATTTAATTAAGAAAAGATTTGATTACTCATGTTTTGAAAATGTATTTGAAATGATCCAAGAATTTTATTTAGAAAATATTTTAAATTGTCTTAAAAAAAATAAACTATTTAATAAATTGAATAAAAGGTGATTTTAATTTGGAAAATGATTATTGAAATTAGGAAATGAAAATGAAATATATTCGAAGTCGATTTGAGCGCGATAACAATGCGACAGAAATGTCATACGCAATAATCGAAACTTGCAAAATTATTGTATCGAAAGTTTGGCATAATCGACATGAATTATCGAATCCACGAATAGAAACACATTATGATTTAATTATATTTACAAGCTAGTCTATTATAAGGGTCCAAATGAAATGTCTAATGGCCAGAAATAAAACTATCACCAAAATTTGTTGTGATTTCAATGAGCACCAAACTTAATCAAGGTAACACATTTTTAGAAACAGTAAAGTAAAATAAGGGACTGGTACCAAACTCTTCATACTTGTATTTATTAAAAGAAGAAATAACGAGATACAAATGAACAGTAGTGGTATGTTAATCCATGTAGAAATCCGTAGCAGTATGTTAATCAAACTCTTCAAACTTGTATTTATTAAAAGAAGAAATAACAACCACATGCCACCTACATAAACAATGCCATGAACATGATATTGAACAACATCATACTTGCAATTTTATTAATACAACCCAGTGCAAACTAAAACACTAGCAAAGAAATTCAACAGAACTCAGCAGCAACAACACCATATCAATCGACGGCAATAACTCTTGAGTTCGCGAGGTTGTAACTGAACACAAACGAATAACCAACAATCGAAACCAAGCTACACTAACCAAATAATACACCCATGTTCATAACAATTTCATCAATACACTATATACGCACAGATCAAACAAGCTATTTCTAAATAAGAAGCATCACCAGCAGCACAGGATAAAGCTACAACCAACTTATAACAAACAACACGTCTATAAATGATAATTTGGAACAAAAACACCACACCAGATACAATATCACAACCAAAACGGAAAGAAAATTCATAATCGAAATAGAATTGAAAATCCTTACGTGATGAAGCCGCGGGTGATGTCGAGTTTGTAACAATGTGATGTTGTTGCTGCAACTTGAAGATCTTAATGTCGACACCGCTGCGGAGTTGCTCGGTGTTGTTGCAAAAACAGGGCAGAATATGAGCTGCGACGTCGAGCGATGAGCACATCTACCGCACCTTATCTCTAAGCTTTGTCAGACCAATATTTCAAACGAAATAAGTCAAGAAGGCGATGATGAAGGAAATCTTGATGGGTTTGATGGTACGACTGGGTTTTAAAGGGTAATGGTGGTTGAAAGAAATTGTGGCTGGAATGAGGTGTTTGTTTCTCGGCGCCGGAAAGAATGGAGGTGGTTTTATTGTTTGATAATGGTGGCCGACAGCGAGAAAGGTTGTTGAAAGAGTAGTCCCGCTATGTGAATAGTGAGAATGGTGAAGACGGTGGGAAGGTGAAATGGATAAGAGTTAGTGAAATGGAAAGGGTGCGGCTACGGAAGGAGGAAGAGGTGATGATGAAGGGTGGATCTCGTGTGGTTTTAGTGAGCAAAACACTGATTTTCTATGAGTCTCCTTTGTGTATTGTGGCTGCCCCTTTGGTGAGAATCATCTTTAGAAATTATAGTGATGAATTAGGTTATACAATTGTGAGTGTGTGGAATCAAAAAGTGTGAGAAAGTTTTGTGATTTTGGATAAGGATCAACTGATTTATGAGCTGTAATTTTTTTTATTATGAGATAGTGGAATTGTGAGAGAAAAGGGTAGTGAATAGAAGGGCGTGTGTACTAGCTGAGTAGAGAGAATATTCTCTATTTTCTTCTTATCCATACCATGCCAGTTATTACACAGTTGTTGATAAAATGGGAGGAAAATGGGATCCAAAGCAAATATTAATTTTCAACATTTCTATCTTTTAATATGTTAGAAACAAATTTAAATAATTAAAATAAAAACAAATTATCTAAAATAAAATTAAAATAAAACTAAAAAATTTGACTTATTAATTAATATGATTAAAAAATAAAAATAAAATGACCAAACACAAATAAAAGTCGGACGCGAAAGTGCCCGAAAAATTAAAAACGAGTACACTAAAGTGATCAGCGCGAAATAAACGACTCGAAAAAAATACAGCGTTTGGTCAGATTTGAAAATTCGCCGGGACCAGTAAGACGGCTCAGACTAATCGTAAAGTGACTGAAAAGTTGTCGAAAAATAAGACGAGGGTGCCAGGTTAAACTTTGCGAAAAGTAGGTTAATATCACTGGCGTTGGCGAGCTCGATTTCGAAACCTTTCATTCACTGATTTTTTGCATATTTGAGAAATAATTCAATCGGTCTGTCTGTATTTCCAAGAATTTATTCTGGCTAATCATTTTAGGATTTATTCCTGATAAAAAAAAACACGTCATGCTGTACAGGTGATGCAAAATAAGAATAAAGTTAAATGCGAGAAAATTTAAAAGGGTAGGACAAATTTGGGGTATGACAATATGCATTTGGATGGTGTTTAGATGGTTAAAATATTCGTATATGATGTTTTGGGTGGGTGGAGCTTAGTTCTATTTATTTAATTAAATAATAGAATTAAAACTATTAAAGAATAATGAGGATTATTATTATTAAAATAAATTAAAGTAAAAAAGTGTATTTTGCCAACCAGGGGATTAAATGAGGTCGTTATGGGAATCCCTAATTGAGAAATATTAGGTTTCTAATAAAAATGAGTTAGTAGAGAATTTTATGATTAGTACATGAAAACTAAATTTGGAAGAGACGAGGCTAAGAGAACAATGGCTTAGGAAAACACTTCATTGTTAGAGTTTGAAGGTGCTTTTGTTGGAAAATCTAAGGTAAGGGGGATTACTCTAAATATGGTGTTGAATGCATGATTTGGTAGGGGAGTCCTTAATCCCATTAGATTTTCCCTAATATTTCCCTTTTGATGAATAATTGATGAATATGATATGATTTTTGTGATATCATGAATTATGTATTGTATTATATGAATTTCGTGTATTGATTTACCATGGAGATTGTGTTCTAGTTAGTTAAGATGGTATGAGTTAATGTTTATACGTGTGTTGTGATTTTGATGAACAAAACCTATAGAAAACGTGAATAATCAAAGAAAATACATGTTAATTGATAGATAGATGATGTATTGATGTTAAATATTGTGTTCCCTAATATGGTTGATCAATTTGAAGGTTAGGAATGGAAAATTGGAGTTCTAAATTAAACTCCATAGCAAAAATGCAGTTTCTACCTTCTGGTTCTGGATGACAGACATCACCCTCATTACGACCTAGTTGACATGGTCGTTGAAGGTGATGGCGGGCGTCAACTGCCCGATGGGTAGACCGTCATGGTCCCCAAGCATGGTTTTGTAGGATGAGCGTCATAGGGATGGCGGGTGACGTGGAGTGGGCGGCTGACGAGCATTACCTTAGTGTCAGGCAGCATGCCATGCTAGCAGCATAAGCGTCATTTGCTCAATTGCATGGAATCAAGTTGTCAGTTCCAATTTTTTAGATTGTGTTGTGATTATGCTACTGTTTGGTCACTATTTGAAGGTATTTTGGTGTTGTTTATTATTTATTTTAGCATTAATCAATCATTGTGTATTGAGGATGATGTTGTGCATAATTTGATGATTGGAGCGAGTATCTGGTTCCATATGGGAATCGATGAAGCGTTACTAAAGGTGTTAGTCGCAAATTGGTGTGCTCTGGTTCCAATAAGGGAATTCAGGAGCAAGATGAATCTATGTTGTCCCTAACGGTACCGCATGCATGTAGAGTCGTAGTGTTGAGTACATTGCATCTATTGTTTGCATATGTAATTGAATGATTATGTCGATATTGGTGGCTGAGAATACTTATGTGGTTAATGTGGACAAATTATTTTGAAATGATGTGAATGAGATATGTGATTGTTGATGTTTGCTTAGGCTACTCTTGCATACTTTTGCACCATTATATATTTCGAGCGTATTCTCACCCCTTTGTTGTTTGTGTGTTTTTGTGCTCCTTCTTGGGGTATAGACGAGCAGGTAACTGAGTAGCTGCTAGAAGCTGAAGGATGGTGTTGAGGCTATTCTTCTTGCTCAATTTTATGCATTATTTAGATTCCGTTGCTCTGATCTATAAAACTGGGTGGGTGAATGTTATGTTTTACAATTTGTTACTAACTTTGTTCCTTTATATAAGAGACAACTCACTTTTTGAGTTTATTAAATAATCAATGTATCTAGTCTATAAATCGACTAAATACATTGGGTATTTAATGTACCTAAAAAAAGAGTTGTCTCTTATATAAAGGAACAAAGGTAGTATTATTTTTTAGGTTGTTGATGCGAGCATTAAACTTGCAACTCGTTAGGTTATGCATTGTTGATATTGAAGGCATTCTGCCATAACCAAGTTTTATGTTTAAAAGAAAGTGTAAGGACTGTTTAACTTATTCATGTGCCCTTTTAATCACTTGATATTAATAGTTTTTCCCCCAACCTACCAAAAATCTTAAATGTCATTATTTTTCCTTTTCCCTACTTATATCACATTCTCAACTTTCCTCTTATCCTCTCTGAACAAAGTGTCATTACTATCACAACCACACCGTGAGAACCATGGATATCAAATTATCCTGAATCTTTGCATCCAAAAAGAAGAAAGGGGTGTTTCATACAATTGTTGGTTTGAACGTTGTAAGTTATATTTCGAACGATACATATGATCATTAATTCTCTACTTAGGTGTTACCGAATACTTTTCAGATCTAAACATTGTTTTCTAAAGTTTATTATTTGTTTTATAGCATTATGTAGAAGTTGACCCAACATTTATCTATCAATTTGGCAATGAACTTAACAAAGAATGGAAGTTTTACGATGGCTTACATGAATTTATTATTGCTTCGGCTATTTAGAAATTATACCATTAAGACCCTCATTATTCAATATATTTAGAGAGTTTGATTTCCATAATGTTCTTTTTTTAGCCTAGCAATTTGCTACTTTTTCATTTCAATAGGCGTGGTTTGAAACACAAGTTAGCACACTTAAATCTGGATATTGAGTTACTTGATTCGAATTAAATGTTAAGCATGATTCCAATTGAAATTCTGGCATAGCAGATAACAGATGTCCTAACACATGTCAAGACATTGTTCTGCATTATTATTTAAATAAGAACAAAACAACAGACTGATACCTTAAATATCAGAACTGCAGAAGCACAAATGTTTCGACATCTGTTCCAACATGTTAATCAAAACTGAATTGTAAATTGCAGAATGATAAACAACACAGAATATGATAACCCAGTTCGGTGCAACTCACCCACATCTCGGGGATACCAATCCAAGAAGAAGACTCCACTATCAGTAGTATAGTTTTATGTAAACAACCTCAAGTTTATAGTAAACACTCGCGCTTACCTATCACTACCCAATGAAGACTTTATCATTAGAAGTCATATCTAATTGATAAGAGAAACCCATTTCACTCCCTAAATCACAACCTGTGATTTTTTAACAGTTAATACCCCACAACTGTATCATTCCTATTAAAAGACACCATTTCTAATACAAAGTTCAGTCAAGCATCCTTGACTAATAAGTTAACTTGGATTTGCTTCAAAGCTTCATTCAAGAACAATACATGATTCATTACCTACGGGTTTTTGAATCTGTACAAGTACCTATATCTACCACAATGTATCAAATCGATATAAAGGGAGACTTACAAGAGAAACCTACGACTCTCAAACCTAAACCCTACTTTACAAAATAGGATTCCTAAGTCTATGTCATCCTCTCTCCCTATTCTGCCTAGGTCTTGGTCTTCCTTTTATAGCCTTCTGCTGAGTTAGGCTTCATATCTTTGATCCTTGATCCATTGCCAATCGCGTCTTGAATCTTGGAACAGATTTAAACAAAACCTGTTGTGACAGTCATGATGTCGAGTCTTAATGTTGTGACATTTCATTCGACATCTTTGGTCTAGGGTGGAAACCTTAATGTTGGAACATCTTTCACAACATTATATTTTACCAAAATTTAGTCAAACTCTTGGAGCTTTCAATCTCCCCCTTTTGACAAATTTTGGATAAAACATCCTTCAGTTTGATGGTGCATGCAGTGGAAAAATACTTGAAGCAATTGCTAAGGAAGAGGGAGAAGATAATTTCGAGTTACCCTCTTCATTCCCTTGTGATACCGAATACATAGAGAATGTAACTCAGATCACAAAACATAACTTGCTTCCTAACTCTGATCACAAAACACAACTTCCCAAGATGTTAGAACTCAGATCATTAGAATATCCTTTGAAACATTTTTGCCGATCAGCAGCATAAATGCACATACACCTCTCAGCAGTAAACAATAAGCCATTCTCCCCCTTTTTAGCCAAAAGATGGCAAAAGTGACCCAAACAAGCCCAAACCCAGATTATGCTTACCCAAACACAGACAAAACCCATTTGCTCTCAACTTAAGGAAGATGTTCTAGCACGACCCTCCTTAAATACTAAAGAAACTAAGTAGGTAGAGCTAATCCATTTAACAGAAACAAAAGACTATTCAATGAGTGCAATAATTGTTGGTCAAGTTAGTTTCAAAAGATTCCACCTGTTTTGACTTGTCCTTGAAACTGCTTCTGAACAGTGTCCTAATACCTAACCTGAAATTGTCAGATTTATGGTCCCCATAGGCAGGTCTATAATTACCCCCATCTTCTATTTATCCTGAATTACTTTCTTAATCCAGAATTTGCAAACTTGTTTACTACAGAATTCTTCCATAGACCTTTCCATCAGCAGAAATTCCCAAGATACTTGTACCACTTCTAATTCGATCCATTGACTCCAATGACAGAATCAGAGCAACCTGATAAGTTCACCCAGAACTTATATCAGTAGGGCAATGTCACGACATATTTTCTGACATATCAACCCCACTTGAGGCAATCTATCACAACTGCTTGAAACCACAAACAATCTTGATAAACAATCTACACCACTGCAGCCATATATCTGAAACAGGAGTCTAACTCCCCCTATCGTAGATAACCAGTGCTCTTTTTCCTGAAGAACACCCTAAATGAATGGAAAACATAAGACACATCTGCATCTCTTCAAGAGTGCACCCTCTATTCAACACACCTGCTGAACGCATTCACCTAATGCTTGACCCTCAAGCAAACCATGTACCACACCAGTACATTTAACAGACAGAAGTTCTCCCCCTATCTTTCACAATTGATGCTTCTTCAGCAAGAAACACCTCAAAATCACCATATGATATCCCATGACAACTTCATGATCATACAGTGAGAGTACCAGGAACGCATCCTTGTACCATAACTAACAAACTCTTAGATTGAGACCAAAGCTCCATTGATCCCTCTCGTCTAGAAACCATCCATACACCACACGAATTCCTCCTGAATTATCAAGTATAGACCTCCTTGTTCCCTGATATACAACCCAATTGAATCAGGAATACTTCACATTCCTCAAAGAGACACACATAGCCCCTTAGTTTGCTAGCTCGCCCAGATGTTCTTCACACTTGAAGGACATCAAACACATGCTCCATAAATCTTCAGCTCATTTGCTCCACAAGCACCAAACTGATCCACTTCTAGCATGTAACATTCACATCAGACTTCCAAGACAATCCTTTACCCATCATTCTCTCGTACGATAAGATAAATACCTCTTAGACAAGATGTGAACTCAGAATCCTACTCCAAGGATAATTAACCCAGAAGATGTTATAACATCAATTAGGACATCCTTCACATACCAATCAACATAGTTCTTGATATGCTCCACCACTGGACTTACTATCTGCATAGTAATCCAACTGAAGATCTTCAAACAACAATGTGCCACCAGCTTGATCAACAAGAACTCCAGATAATCAAAGAGAGAAATAAACTCTTATCCACCAAAAGAGGGTAATCTTCCATAAACTGAGAACTTCTGCCACAAGCTCCAAGATAGAAGAGAATCAACACCTCCTTAAGTCTTCAACCAACCACCCTTTTACCCAAGACTAATTTATTCCAAGACACTTCTCAAGAGTAATCAAATGCCATAGTTTGATTTTCTTGATTTCTCGAATCCATATATGAGAACCACCAAATGCCACTTTTGATTGCCTCATCCTTCTTGAATTCAAATATGAAACCAACCAAATGCCATTTTTTGACTGATCTCACCCTTCTTCAGAACTCCCACAAGATACACTGACCCACCAATGAAATATGATCTTCAAGTTACATGAACTACTTGCTCCATAGCAAGCCATCTTGGATCCACCAAGCCTTAGACATGTAACATCTTCTCCTTCCACAACTCCCGCAAACTGCATGAGATATACCTTTTTGAAGCATCCATAACTTCCATTCTCCTATAGATCAACTTATCTTAAGCTGATGTGCCACATCACTAGCTGAGATCCTAATGTTAAGCTTGATGTCAGAACATTCTGATACGACATCCAGCTGCTGAATTCAGCTCCTCCTTCTGCCACTTAGAAGAACCTTCTCCCTTTAACAGAACAAGAGTTTCATGCTCTCATAGACTTGATTCAACAATCAAGTGTGAATGGACAACCTTCATCCTGCTTAATCTTAACACTGGTATTCCATTCAAGCTCACACCTTGAGGAATATCCGCTTCACAACTCCAAAGAACTCAACGTGCCAAGTATGATTCTTCAGAAGATAAGTAGTCATTGACTACATCATAGCTATACCAAAGGATGCCACTTTTCTTAAGTAGAGCAGTCTGTAGAAAGTCAGAGATAACTGCTACTTAACCTTGACTTCCAAGATGAACAACATCACATGCTCCTAAGTACCTAGATAAAAAATAAACTGACCAAAGTTGTGCCATCACCAGCACCATATTCTGGACAAGTCTCTTGCCAGGACACTTTCCAGATAAACATCAGATGCTTCTAGTAACACTGGAACACACCTACTGTACACCAATACTCCTAGATCAGATATAAACTGATCCAAGAACCACCCATCAAGATTATGATGTCTTCTTCATCATCTTCCACATCACCATTGTCAGTTTCTTGCCAAGAAACTCTCCAGAGATTAGATACTTCTGTTACACCACACTAAAGCAGATTCTTAGGTAAACACCCAAGGGAAATAGATTCAAAAACTAATGCAGTACCCTTCCCATAATTCCGCACAAGCCAGCTGAAGAGATGTTCCAACATCGTGTTGAACATCAGCAATCTTGAACTCCACATACAAGGATTTTCAATTAAATACTTGTGAATATCACAAATAACAATTAATCTTAAATCCTTGTCCAATAACTCTGCTTCACTGTTGAATTCATACTCCAACAGATCACTCCATGAACACTTAACAAGTATTCAATCTTTTGCAAGTATCTTCTTTGACAAACAAAGTGTTGAGATACCAAGGCTGCCACCCTTGACTCAAGTAACTAAGATTCTCTCTAAACGAATCCTATTTACCTCAATAATTCTGAAATTTCCATTCAGATTGGATCCTTTTTTGCATTCAGATCCACCCTTAGAGATGAATCCTTTTTTGCAGTTTTGGATGGTGAAAATAAATCACCTCCATTTTCTTCAGGTTTATGTTTCACAGAAACACCCTCTAGTAAGAAGAATAACTAGAAGACTCCAGATGCACGACTGAGATGCCTTTATGAGTGAACTTGAGAGAATTCTCAAGTATCTTTGACAACTTAGTCGATCAATAATTTATCAAACTCCTAGCGCATGAACTTGATAAACCTAATCTCAACTCCTCTCCTCTTCAATTGACTTCAAACTGCACCATGGAACCAAGCTTCCAAGTACCAAGTCACCATAACAGACATCTTCCAACTACCCTCTTTATTCCATCGCTCCCAACTTTGGAATAAAAGGATGCGGATATCTTCAAATATAGAGGCTGACGATTGAGATCTTCCACCATCTGTCTTCAGTAACAATTCCATAACCCCATAAATTCCAGAGCTCTTCCATCAGAAACATATGCAGCGGAAACACCAAGGAACAAATTTAGCTTGCCCTAATAAGATGTCAGAATATCTTATAAGACACCCTAACAAGAGAACTAGCCATTTCTTCTGCAGTTATTGTAGAACCTCCTCAGCAACATGTACAACCAACGGGTTGTTACCTTCGATCCAGAACATCCATCTCATCCATTAATACCCTTGAGTATGTCTGAGTTGATTGATCTGATCTTCAAAACTCCTCCTTGTTTAAACGCCAGAAAGTATCTCCCAAAGATCTCATCCAGAAACAGACATGATGCCTGCTCTGATACCAATTGAAATTCTGCCATAGCAGACAGCAGATGTCCTAACACATGTCAAGACATTGTTCTGCATAATTATTTAAACAAGAACATAACAACAGACTGATACTTTGAACATCAGAACTGCAGAAGCACAAATGTTTCGACATCTGTTCCAACATGTTAATCAAAACTGAACTGTAAATTACAGAATGATAAACAACACAGAATATGGTGACCCAGTTCGGTGCAACTCACCTACATCTGGGGGATACCAATCCAAGAAGAAGACTCCACTATCAGTAGTATAGTTTTATGTAAACAACCTCAGGTGTACAGTAAACACCCATGGTTACCTATCACTACCCAATGAAGACTTTACCATTAGAAGTCGCATCTAATTGATAAGAGAAACCCATTTCACTCCCTAAATCACAACCTGTGATTTTCTAACAGTTAATACCCCATAACTGTATCATTCCTATTGAAAGACACCCATTCCAATACAAAGTTCAGTCAAGCATCCTTGACTAACAAGTTAACTTGGATTTGCTTCAAAGCTTCATCCAAGAACAATACACGATTCATTACCTACGGGTTTTTGAATCTGTACAAGTACCTATGTCTACCACAATGTATCAAATCGATACAGAGGGAGACTTACAAGAGAAACCTACGACTCTCAAACCTAAACCATACTTTACAAAATAGGATTCCTAAGTCCATGTCGTCCTCTCTCCCTATTCTGCCTAGGTCTTGGTCTTCCTTTTATAGCCTTCTGCTGAGTTGGGCTTCATATCTTTGATCCTTGATCTATTTCCAATCGCGCCTTGAATCTTGGAACAAATTTAAACAAAACCTGTTGTGACAGTCATGATGTCGATTCTTCATGTTGTGACATTTCATTCGACATAGTTGGTCTGGGGTTGAAACCTTCATGTTGGAACATCTTTCACAACATTATGTTTTACCAAAATTTAGTCAAACTCTTGGAGCTTTCACCAATCAAGAGCCTTGAGAAAATTGGGATTTGCCTCTGACCTATTTGATTTGAATCACAAAATGAACATGATTCGAAGCACAACCTCATGGGATTCAAATCAAGTGTAAATCCTAACTCGAATAAAATGCCTCCATTAAGCCACATTTGGGCTTTGCTCAAATTGATTCAAATCACAATTTATTCTTGATTCGAATCAAAGCTTAACAAGATCGATTTTCCATCTTATATTTAAATATTTGTTTATTTGATGAATGCAACGCGTGAATGAAACTTGTGGGTGAAACCCATAGAGATAAAACTGTAAATGTGTATTATCTTCTTTAGTAAGTTTATACCTAGCACCATCAATCTTTCTCTTCTTCTCTAAAAAAACTTCTTGAATGTTAATCTATGTCAAATTCACATATTTATGTTGCATCTTATTCTTGTGCAATTTGTTGTTTTTTAATGAATTATAGAGAGTGAGTTGATTAATCTTGTTTGTTCATCATAATTAATCTAGCTCATGTTATCAATAAATAACCAAGACCCATTTACACAAAAATTAGAGATAACCTTGTGTGTTTGTGTGTGTGTGTGTGTGTGATATTCTTTCACCTACATCTAATTACTTGAATAACA
Organism: Lathyrus tuberosus; assembly: GCA_022829125.1. Classification (NCBI taxonomy): domain Eukaryota; kingdom Viridiplantae; phylum Streptophyta; class Magnoliopsida; order Fabales; family Fabaceae; genus Lathyrus; species Lathyrus tuberosus. Next base: position 1,170,793 of record JALAZF010000504.1, read on the forward strand.
CCTTGTGAATTAGAGTGTGGTACATTGGGGTATCTAATATTTTGTGTGAAGTTTTCTGTTTGTAATAGGTGCATATATCATTTCTTGAATGCAATTTGGTCTTTATTGTTATCAATCAAGAAGAGAATTTCAATATACTCCAAGGAAGAATTTGGAGAAATCAAGTATCAATGGTCTGTAAGCCGGAGTTGGAAGTTGTCTATCTTTGGTGTCGTTGGAGAAAGATTACTCGCAAACAAAGTTGGGAGTTGTCCAATAAACACTTAGCTAATGGAAACTGCTCATACAAGAAATTGGTGGGATCAGGTTGATTGCAACACACAAATACTTGTATCAGGTTATTGTGGATATCAAGGTTATTGGATCAAAATCTTTAGAGATCCTGTTTTTGTTAGCAGTTTGAGTGTCTGCATCAACAGAGGAAATTATCATGTGATTGTTCGTTATAATCAAAATGTCTATATCAAACTTATCAAAATAGTAGAATATCATGATTATTTTTTAGTGGTTTATTAACACTATTTAAGAGTGGAATAGGCAAAGCGAGGACGAATGTCAAACCACTATATATCTCTATGTGTCTTTTCTTCTTCCTTTACCTCCTTTTAATTTTCTAGCATCCATTAATATTGTTATTGTATTAGTGCATTATAGCATCGTTTGTATGTTATATAGGTTATACCATGCTTATAGATTTTTGCTGTATATGCTTAGGTATGTGATGCAACAATCTTATTGGATTATCATAGACATAATTATGTCTTGAATGAACAACTATGTAAAGTGTTTTTAAATCGCTTTGTTTAAAGCGGCTTTGATTGTCTTGTGATTGACTTGCATTAGAGGCAATCAAGTCTTTAGTGATATCATGTATTATTCACTTGATTTAATTCATTGAGATACTTCCATGTTTTCCAGTATTGTGTTTTTTTTTTTTCGTGCTTCTTAGAATCTCAGATTTCGTTTATGGGACCTAAAATATTTTTGAAATTGTCTTTAAGGGAGAAGGTTTATTCAACCCCCGTTCTAGACTTCTTTGTGTCCATATTCTCGCCCAACACACTCTACACGTTGTAGTGTAATAAGTGATTGATGGCTTGGAGAGGAATTGGCTAAGTTGTTATGTGATGTATGTAATGTATGGTCTGGTGGTATTGAGGTAAATAAGTCGTTTGTATGAAAGAATGTCAACAAATGGTTCGACATTATCTTAGCAAAGTTTTATTGAATGATTTAAAGGAGAAGAAGCAAGTTTATATCTAAGTAGACCGGAGTTTGCAAGAAGATTTAAACAATACTTCTTTTGGCATAATGAAATACCCTTTTTGGAATGAGAAACTTCCAAGCCTAGAAAATATTTCAAAGTTCCTAGATCCTTGATTTTGAAGGAATGATGTAAAACATTTTTGATAGCTGCAACTTCACAAAGAGAATAACCTGCTAGTATAACGCAATCAACATATACTAAAAGGATTGTGAAATGTGAATTGATGGATTTGACAAAGAGGGAGTGGTCAGATTCAACCTGTTTTATAACCATGATGAATAAGGACTGGAGTTAACTTCTCAATTCGTTGGCAACTTACCTGTTTAAGACCATATAGTGATTTTGTTAATGGTGGGTAATGGTTCCATAAGAAGAACTTGAGTTTTTATAACTTAAAAGTTGTCATTAGTCAAACCTGTGAGAAGTGTAATGATTTGGCCTTCTATGCGAAAACTTTTTGCAAAATGCATAGATTCACATCTGCATTGTTGATTACAAATAAAAGTTGACATCGATCTATGTGAATTCAGCTCTTCCCATAATCCATGCATTTTAATGTAGTAATCAAGAACTGGCTTTGAACCTTGTTTCATATTGTTGATCTCAGCTCGAAGATTTGAAACTCAATTTTTATTGGCTTTGCCAAATCTTTCTTCGAGATCTATCAAAACATCAAGAGCATTTTTTAGAAAAAGGTTAGTTTGAGCAATTGGCTCAGAAGCTGAATTGAAAAGCCATGAATGAACTAGGTAGTTGCAACGCTCCCATGCTGCTCGATTCAGATCAAAAGATTCTGAAACTTCAATGGATCCATCAATAAAAAGTAGTCTATTCTTAGCACCAAGTTCTCTTTACATTTATCTTGACAAAGATATGTAGTTAGAACCGTTTTAAAAAGGTATAAGCTTGACATAATTGGGACATTCACTAGATGAACATAATAAACGAATTCAATATCTCCATTAGAGACACAAACTAGAGGCTAACGACGTGGAGGCATGGTGAATGGATCGAAGAAAAGGATAAACACAATCTAAGGAAGAAGAAGAAGATAGTGGCAGATGCAAGAAAGATGGTGAAGAATTGAAGAGAAACTAGAACAATCAGGCTCTAATGCACTCAACTACAACAAATACAAAATAATGAAAAAGTAGGTAGTTTCTCATTGTTTGCAATAGCCGAAAGTTACAACATTTAATTTATACATGAAAATGATAGTCCACACTATTCTATTATGTGTCACATCAATGGTAAAGAAACTTGTAATACAAGTTAAATAACTTTCTAACTATATAACTAACTATCCAACTAACTTTCAATTACTGTTTCATATTCGTTGATAATCCGACTACATGAATAGAAACTTCGTCCTTACATTTAATATTGTATTTCTTTAATAATAAAAGCTCTTAACTTAATATTCAATAATAGTTATCAAATTTTCATGTTGGGGCATTACCAATCTTTCATTAGAGCTAGAGGGCAAAATTTGAAGCGCCCACCCATAAAAAAATTACATATTCAATATAGAAAGGGGAAAAAAAAAGATTAATTTGTGTATTTGGATAGTGCATTATTTCTCAGCAATGATGTGATTGATACTTTTTCTAGTTGCTGGTAGATTCTCTCCAACACCTACTAGCTGGGAGTCCATTCAAAGGCAATGGAAATGGGCCATATTGAATCCCACATTGTGATCCTACCACTTCCAACCTACACACAAACAAAACTTTAATCTTTCACTAATCACAAAATTACTTCCATCATTTATATGTTTCCTAGATTCTTTCCAATAGAAATAATTATATTTAAAACATGCATAAAAATAATAATTGATGCTTTTAAGTTGTCATCTTGTTGCTAATAATAATTATAAATCCATTTATTGTTTTTCTTTTTCTTTTAAACATGTTGTCTTTTTTCTTAATTAATCAACAATACCTAAACTTAGTGACCAAATGATGGATCATAATCAAGGTCTCCAGTTTAGCAAGCTCATTTCCAGGACATGCATGTACTCCACTGCCAAATGGCATGAAAGTATTTGTCTTTGGTGAAACCTATATGAAAAAAATTAAAACAATAAAATAACTTACTTACATGCTTCTTTTGTATTTTTAATTTTTTTCATATAGATTGTTGACTCCTTCATACCTCAAACCTTGAAGGGTTGAATTTATTAGGCTCTGGAAAAAATTCTGGATTGTGATGAATATTTCTGAACAATGGCATTGCTTTCCACCCTTTTGGTATTAGAAATCCTGTAATTTCAAAATATTCTTATGTGAAATGCATATTTTTGTTTCATGTCCATGATATATAATATAATTTGACACAAAAAAATAATAATTTCAATTTAGAATAGTAAATGTAGCAAAAATTGTTCTTACCTTTGTATTCTACGTCAGCTACTGCTTCTCTAAAAGGAAATGATATAACACTTGCCATTCTCATACTCTCTAGCACAACCTGTTAAAATATAACAAAATCAAAATATGGCCTATGGTAATTTATTAATAAACATAATAATTACAAAATAAACTTCTCGCACTTGTTTTCAAATAATCATCACAAAATAAACTCTCGCACTTGTTTTCAAATATATTTTTTATATAATGTTATTATTTATGCATAAATGTAAAGATTAATACTCGAGATTCTGAAAATTCGTTTAAATAGTTGCTATCTGTATTAACGGCTTTTATACCTTATTGGTAATTGGCATATTTCTAGTTTGATTCCAACTCAAAGGCAGGTTACCATCATTTTGTTTGTGAATTGCCTTCTGCTCAGCCTGCAAATCAAGCATATTATCACAAATCGTAGTGTCACTTGACATAGATATACTTGAAAATATTTTGAAAATAAATTATCTAAGATTTCAAGGATGAAAGAATGACTTGATTGACGCAAGTTTAAAAAAAAAAAGAGATTAATTGTATTTCAAAATTCAACTCATTCGTTTTTTTATCAAACTAATACCGATCAGATTATCATTTCAGTTGTAAGATATTGTTAATCGTTGTTAAAATTTCAACCGATTTTCAATTCTTATTGTTAAAAAAACCTAAAATTAATATTTATCTTCTTATGTTAGTACCTTAACACACTCGAGAAGTTTGGGTTCATCATGCAAGTACTTGACCACCCATGTCATGACAGTTGCTGTAGTATCCTGAGCAGCAAACAACACTCCAATAATGTTATCTCCAATTTCATCATCACTTAACATTTCTCCATTTTCACTTTTCCAATTCAATAAACAACTCAAAAGATCTCTTTCATTTTCCACCAACTTCTTCTCCTTCCTCTCACTTATTATTTCCTTTAAAATACTTCCAAGTCTCTTTCTTGCCTTCACAAAAAAAAGTTAACAAACATTAAAAAAAAAGATTACATTAATTAAGAAAAACATCAATATTAAATTTCTTGAAATATTAATACTTAATTACCATGAGTGCTTTTTTGTATTGTGTGCCAGGAATTTGAGTAGGAAATGAATTGTAACCATTGTTAACAATCCAATAATTCTTCTTTAGTTCTTCCCTCAACCTTGGCTCTAGATTTCCAAATATTTTGAGAATTCCAACTTCAAATGAAAACTACAAAAAATAAATATTGAAATTAGACCCTTTAATTATTGATCACTCTTTATTGTTTTACACTTTACATTCCACATCACAAATATTACAGTAAATAAAACAAATATTTGATTATAAATAGTATATAATTTAATCAATCCAATTATTAGTCTTATCGTCGGCTTCAAGCATGCCACAACTGCAATTTAAAACTATTTGATTATAAAATAAATTTAACGAACTTTCTTCATTTCCTTAAACGTGTTAATTATGCGTCCATCATTTTCATCGTGGCTCCAAGATGTGATGGTGGAAATGGCTAGGGCTTCGATGTCTTGAACCGAGTTGCGAAGTGAATCGAGGGAGAGAGACTTTTGAATAAGCTTCCTCAAACGCAAATGGTAGTCACCTTGGTGAAAAAACAGAGCACTAGGACCAATCAAACGTTCTTTGCTCTTAGGATATGTTGGTTTAAATAAATGAGATTGTGTCACTAACACAAAACGTGCAGCTTCTGGACTTGCCAACATCACACACGGACATCCTAGGATGTTCGTTTTGAATATTTCTCCATACCTAAAATTAATAACCATAATGTTTTTTTGTTACATTCACAAGTAAAATATGTGTTTAAACACTTAGACGAAATTAAAACAAGGGTTTGAATTCTCGGCATCAGATAAACAACCACTGCAGTGTTTGGAAATCTACGGTGGTTGCCGACCTGATGCAGAGAATATGTATCAACCTTTTTTGTTTGGTGAAGAAGAAAACATTTGGATCTTGGGAGTAGAATTGGAGGGTTTGTCCTATGTAAGGCCACCCCATTGAACCTGGAGGAAGTTTTGCACTTGTTTGATTTGTTCTATTTTTGCATTTTGAAAAGAACTTGAATGAAAGTAAAGTAAGAAGAAAGAGGGCAATGATGTAATGAAAAGATTCATCCATTTGGTTTTGAACTCCAGTAGTAATTTGGAGTCATCGAAACAAAGAGAAGGGGACTTGTTATATAGAAGAAGTGATGCATCTCTGTAGCATGAAAGGTTGGAGGATATTGCATTAAAAAAATTGAATTCTAGTTTACTATGAACCTAAAAAATAAAAAATAAAAATAAAAAAATTTCTAAAAATTGGTGGGAAGTAGTATGTTTGTTAAAAGGATTTGTGGCAAATATGAAGTAGGGAAGGGAAATGATAGATATAGAACTCAATAAGGGCACGAGGGCTAACTGAAAACTTTTGGACTTAAAATTTTGGATCTATAAAGAAATTTTAAAAATTTAATTTATTTATAAATATATAATATGACAAACTAGTTATAAATATTGTTTTAGTCGAAACGGTAAAGGTGAGAGTGATTGATAGAGTATAAAATTATAATTAAGAATTTAAGTTTATTTAGAATTTATATAAGTAATATTTTTATTTGTATTGTTATTTAATTGGACCTTTATTAATATTTGGGCATTTTAGTTTGTTATTCATCGGTAACATTATATATTGTAATCTCATTGAAACATGAAGGTAAGAATGAACGAAATTAATGAAAGTCTTTATTTTTTTCTAATTTATCTTTTTCATAGTGTAGAATTTACAATTTTTATTAGTCTTGTTAGGATTTCTATTTTAACATCTTAACAATTTGTGCTTTTATTTTCAATCTCACTTCCGCTTAAACTCATGACAATACTATTGTTTGATGGGGGAAGAAGATGTCTATTGGTGGATTCTTTGTTTTGAAAAATATTTACAATATAGGAATGGTCTTCCCCCATGCTAAGATTATTAGGAGAACATGAAACCTCATTGGTCCTCACAAAGCTCCCCCAGGGTACGTTTGGTAGTCACATTGGTGGGCGAACACTCACTCATAAATTGCTCAGGGTAGCCTATTATTGACCCACCCTGATGAAAGATAGTGCATAATTCGTAAAGAAATTTGACAAATTCCATAAGCACACCAATATACATCATGCACCAATTGAAAGCATCCATTTTGTCATGTCAACTTGGTCATTATACCAATGGGGTGTGGACATTTTAGGCTCTTTTTGCTAGACCTTGGCTAACTGAAGTTAATGATCGTTGGAGTCGTTTATTTTGCAAAATTGATAGAAGTTGATGTCGTCTCCATGATCATAAAAGAAAGGGTTTGCCTATTATATTTGGAAAAAATTATGTCCAGGTTTGATTTGCCAAGAGTTATCATCTCTAACAATGGAGCTCAACTCGCCAGCTCCACTGTGGTTGATTTCTATCGCGACATAGGTGTGCAGACAAAGTATTTCAGTTGTCCACCCTATACGAGAACAGAAAGGTCGAGTTAGCAAATAAAGTGACACTGGGAAGGATAAAGAAAAATTTGGATGGGACCAATGGCTATAGGACGAGCAGTTCTTCAAAGTGGTATGGTTGTATTACACCAAACCCAATACAACTACCAAGGAGATTCCATTTACAATGGTGTATGGTGCAGACGCTACGCTTTTTATCAAAATCAACACACCCACATGGAGGTGTTCTCATTTCAATGAAGGAACAAACAAAACATGATTAAGATGTGCAACTAGCCTTATTGACAAAATCCGAGGTGTCGCCTACATCAAAGAATTATCCACCAAACAGAGGGGGGCCAGATGATACAATTCAAATGAGGTCCAAGGGAAATGCAGAAGGGAGACCTTGCACTCAAGCAAGTTTTCATGCCGACTCAACCGGGAAAGCTACAGCCTAAATAGGAAAGTTCATATCGCATATGTCAGAGGTTACCTCATTGAGCTTACAAACTCAAGGAACTAAATGGAGCATTCATCTTAAGAACATGAAACTCAATTAACCTAAGATCCTATTAAAGTTATCCATTTCATATTTTCTATTTTAAATAAGGCGAGAGTCATTTATCCCACCAATGTAGGATCTTGCTTAATCTATTTTATTATCGTGCTCACACGAAGTAAACCCATCACTAGTTTATGTTAATGTTGGACTTCTATTGGAAGATCCTTGCTGCCCTTAGAGGAAATGTTAATATTTTTGGACTTCCATAGAAAGACACTCGCCTCCAAAAACTTGATTGGTAAATTAGCAAGTGTTCTAATATACCATTTTATTGATATAAAAAAATCCTGGAATGTCGATATCAAGTACTGCATGATATTATAGAGATCGTATTTTAAATTAGTTGAGCAAAAAAGTATTTGGGGGTTTTGATTTGGGTTGTTTGCAACAAAATGTAAAATTAAAATAAATTTAATAAAATAGAAAATAATATTAGACTGACATACCAGGGATGAGAGTTTGATCTTGATTCCTTTAGTTATCCTAAGTTGAAATTGTAACAACTAATTTTTATTCCTAAAAATTAATGGTTCTCTAGATTATCTATTCTTAATTCCTTAGCGAACAAACCTTTGAAATTTAAATTGATTCCTATGACTATTAGTAAATCATAGATAAAATCAAGCAATTCATTTTTCAAGAACGTTACAGTTTCCAGTTGATATCCTTAGGCATAGGTGATAATTAGTTAAGAATATTTTTATCAAGCGTTACTTGTTGAAATTCATTTCTAACAGGTAACCGTAATTTTTTTTGCAATTGATCAGAGAGCAAAAAACATTAAGAGTAGATAAAAATAAATAATAATACAATACAACATCAATCATTACAAATATCAATTAAGAATTACAAGTTTCATCAAGAACAAAGACTCATCTCTAGCACTAAGGAGTTTAGCTAATCATTATCCGAACAAAATTTATTGAAAGAATTGTAAGTGTTACACATAAATTTGGGACGAGGAAGCTTATACACAAAAATCCATTAAAATATGTTTCATGCTACTCCTTACATGTTTTCTTTTCTCCAAGAGGCTTTTTCCGTTCTCATAAACCAAGATCGGAAAGAAAATTAGGTTTCCTTCATTTAAATACATATTGACTCTCGTTAGGGGGAAAATTTTATAGAGGGGTAAAACATTTATAGAGGTCCATGAGCCTAGGATTTCCTTGGAAATTATAGTTACCCACTAGTCAATGGTGGACCGATGAATCCCTACTTTCTAGAAAGACATGGATCAACTTTTAACTCTAACTTCTCTCTATCCAAGAAACATTTTTCTCCATGTTTCCCATGATTGAGTGAGTGGGAAACGCTTAAGAGAGAGAAAATTCTCATAAGGGGAAGACATATGGTCCTCATCCATTCTGAGGAAACTCCAAGTCCCTCATGCATATGGAATTTAGATAGTCTACTTAATGGGAAATCTCAGTCCCTCAGTGGAAGTTATATTCACACTGGCTGGTAAGACTATAAGTCCCTCACGCGAGTCGTTGACCTCTCGGGAGAGACTTCTCTCTAGTCCTTAGGCAAGACTTAAATTAATTCTCTTAGGCTAGACTTTAGTCATTCCTCTTGGGCGAGATCTGTATGTTGGGTCCTGCCCGAGGAAACTCCATGTCTCTCAGGAAGGGAATTTATATAGCCTCATTAATGAGAAATCTCAATCCCTCTGACGAAATTATATTGAGCTTGGATGATTAGAATATAAGTACCTTAGGGAGGCGTTAGACCTCTCGTGCGGGACTTCCATCAAACCCTCATACAAGACTTAAGTTATGTCTCTTAGGTTAGACTTCAGTTGTGCTTCTTGTGTGAGATTAGTATGTTAGGCACCGCCTGGAAAAAAAACCAAGTCTCTAAGGAAGGGAATTTAGATAATCTGCTTAATCAAAAATATTAGTTCCTTGGGCGAAGTTATATCGAGTCTGGTTGATGAGACCATAAGTCCCCCGGGCAAGGAGTTAAACCTCTCTAGAAAGACTTCTATCAAGCCCTCAAACAAGACTTAAACTAAGTATCTTAGGCTAGACTTCGCACGCGCCTCTTGGGCGAGAATCATAATTTGGGTCCCGCCCAAGGAAACTCCAATGTTCTTAGGCGGAGAGTTTTAATAGAATATTCATATTTCCCTGAAGGGTGGCAAGGATCTTTGTCGGGAAGTCCAACATACAAAATATTGCCTTAAGAGGCGACAAAGATCTTATCCTTGAAGTCCAACATAAAAAATATTGCCTTAAGAGCCTGCAAGGATCTTTTCCATGAAGTACATCATACAAAAATTTTCCTTAAGAGGCGACAAGGATCTTCGCCATGAAGTCCAACATACAAAATATTGCCTTAATATGTGACAATGATATTCATCATTAAGTTAAGTATACAAAATAAGAAAAATGTTCTTGCTGCTCATAAACATTCAAGAAATTGTTCATAGGTAAATAATTATTTCCATTAAGGCATTACAACAATCAAACTTTAATACTATTTGAGATGGAGAGTGTTCCAAGTTCTTGGTAGGAGTTGTCCATCTAATTCCTGCAACTTGTACGCCCCGTGAGGAGCTTCTAGAATATGTGATATGGTACCTCAAAATTGGGTTGTAGCTTTCCTAAATGTGCAGTATAAAAACTTTCTTTTAAGACCGGGTCGCCTTCTCGCATCTCCCTTAGCCTTACTTTGGAGTTGTATCTTTTGACGACCCTAAGCTTGGCAGAAAATTCTCGGATATGGGCAATTTCTCTCAATTTATCAACCAAGTCTACTACACATCGTAACTATGCCTTATTTATATATTGGTCAAATTGGGAGCATCGCCATGAGGGTGTGTCAATCTTTACTGGCTGCATAGCGTCTTCTCCATACACCATGGCGAAGGCATTTTCCTTGATACTAGACTTATGGGTGGTGTGATATGACCATAATATTTCGTAGAAAATCTCCTCCCATAAACCATTGGCACCATCAAGCTTCTTTTTGTGCCCCTTTAGAATCACTTTGTTTGTCGATTCAGCTTTCCCAATGGATTACGATTGTACAATATATACAAATTTAGTTTGTACCTAAATCTCAGCAAAAGTCAATGACTATAGTGCTGGTTAACTAGGTTCTCTGTTCGAAGAAGATGGCTACGGGAAGCCCAAACTTGCACATAACTTTATTCCAGTAGAAGCAGCAAACTCTTTCAACTGTGATTTTGGCGACAACTTCCGCATCTATCCACTTTGTGAAGTAATATACTCCAACTATAAAAAATTTTAGTTGGCCTGGCGGCAAGGGGATGGGACTAAGATTTTCACTTCCACTTGTAGAAAGGTCAAGGTGATGTCAATGACTAAATAACCTTAGTTGGGGCGTGAAGAAGGTAAGTATGCCTTTAACGTTGGTCACACTTCTTCACAAAAGTTATGTTATCCATTAGGGTTGGCCAATAATATCCATCCCTGGGTAATTTGTAAGCTATATCTTTTCCTCTAATATGAGTGTCGAAGGCCCCTTTGTGGACTTTGACGAGCACTAAGGCAGTTTCATGCTCTCCTAGACATCGCAACATTAGGGGAGGCTCTCCCTATTTTATAAAATTTTCCTGCATGGAGGGTGTACTTGATGGCATGTTTTCGGACCTTGTTTTCTTCTCCTTCATCTAGTGGGAGTTCATCTTCCTGCAGATACCGTAGTATGGGTGACATCCAATAGACATAAGAATTACTTCTAGGGAGTAAACTTTGCATGTCTCAATGCTTGGAGCGATGAGGGTCTTGTAGATCATAGTTTTGTTAAACCCTTCTATTTTCGAGCTGGTGAGCTTGGACACGAGGTATGTTTTAAATTTTTTGTTCACGAAGAACATGGTTTACTTCAAAAGATGTAAAGTGAGAGGATATACTTCGTACCTTGTGTAGATATTTTATCACTTGAGGTTCTTTAGCATGGTACTGTCTGGAGACTTGGTTAGAAACTATTTGGCAATCTCTACTGACTTTCAATCGTGAGGTTCTTATTTCTATCACGAGGATCATGCCGGTAATGAGGGCTTCGTACTCGTCTTCATTATTGCAAGCCTTGAACTCAAACTTCAGTGCTTGATCGATTAATAAGTCACAATTCCCTTCCAAGATTATTCCTGTGTTGCTTCCCTTCATGTTTGAGGTACCATCGACTAATAATGCTCACTCTGGGGGCGTCTTCTCATTTGTGGGCGAGTTGAACTCTGCCACAAAATTTGCTAGAGCCTGGGATTTGATGCTTTTGGGGAACCTTGTTTTTCAGTTCATAGAAAATTATTTTGATGATGACAACAAATAAAGATTATCATGCCCTAGATAGTGACAACAACTAAAGTCAAGAATAAAGTGGTAAAATGGTTAAAGATGCAAACTAGATTATTAGGTTTGATAAACTTGACTCTTCAATGATGGCAAGTAAATGGAGCATAACTAAAGCCTCATCTCAAAGTAAACTCAAGCAAGTGTATATAAGGATGAAGAACCTGACAAATCCTAGAGTATAAGAAATCCTTAACACACACACACACACACACACACGTGCGCACACACACGTACATACCCACACATGCACATACGCACACGCGCACACACACACACACACGCGCACACGCATACACAGAGACACAAACATACGCATACACACACGCACATGCACACACACACACACGCACACACACACACACACACACGCACACGCACACAGACACACACATACACACACACACACACAATCTCTCTCTCTCTCTCTCTCTCTCTCTCTATCAAAACTTTCTTTTGTTTACTTTCTCTCACTAAAAATTTAGCCGAAGTGCTTTTCGAGAAAGTCATTTTGTAAGTGAGGAGGATGTAACTTTGGAAGGGTAGTATTGTAAGTTCACCAAGGAACTTTTTGTTTATACATTGTGTTGCAGCGCAAAACATAATCGGGCGCATCGCAGGCTCGATGATACAACCGATTCACCACCAAACTTTATTTAATCCAAAAGGAAAGCAAAAATATCGATAAAAACCCAAGGGAAAAAGAAACGAGTAAAGGAGTCGGTTATGCGAGGGGAAGTAAATCTAAAAGGATGTTAGGAACAAGGAGATTGTTGAATAATTATGGTATTCCAAAGAATACATCTAAGGAAAAGCATGAAAAATATATTGTAGTTATGAAAGCTCGTGGAGTTTGTATGAAATACATAACAATTAAAAGAAATGCCAGTGGTAAGTTCGGAGGTGTTTCTTCTCTTGTCAAGCCTAAGGATTTTCAAGATGGTAATGAAGATGTCAACTAGGATGTGCCATACAACCTGTATGACATGTTGGTGACTGAGTTTCCAACTTAGAGGAAGGATGATCAAGTTGCCAAGCTTGATGAACAAGATGTGGTACTCAATGTTGTACCTCTTCACATGATTGTACCAGTTGATGTTCCAAAGACAATAGCTAAGGATATTGAGATTAAGAAGGACAAAAATCCTAAAGGAAATTCAATGGAAAGTAAAGTTATTGAGAAGAATTCTATAAAGAGAAAGACTGTACACTCAAGTGACTCTGAGACAGATGCTGAAGAATATGTCCACGACATTGTACACACTGTAAGGAGAAAGCTTGGTAGAATGAGAATTCCTATGAATGTTTCATCTTCCCACGTGGATAATGTTTCATTTCATTCTGAAACAAGCGTTCAAAAATGGAAGCATGTTTTCCAAAGAAGGATTGCTGGTGAAAGAGAGCTAGGTAAAGAAGCTTTTGATTGTAAAAAGATTATGGAGTTGTTGAAAGCGGATAGGTTAATGAAAACTATAACTGATATTGGTCCTTGTTATGAAAATCAAGTCAAGGAATTCATTATGAACATTACTAATGAGTGTAATATTGATGGAAACAAGGAGTATATAAAGGTGTATGATAGAGGAAAATGTCTTAAGTTTTCACCTTCAATTATTAATGATTATATAGGCAGAAACAAGTTTGCAGGGTCTGATAAGGCTCCTTTTATTGACAAGATTATGACCAAGGAAAAGAAAGTTGATGATGAAGAAGAAGTTGGCAGTGATGAAGAAGAGAAAACTACAAGTGAGGATGAAGAAGAACATTATGTTGAAGCACTTAAGTATAATGAAATTATGAAGCTTCTTAGTGTTTCTCAGTTGTTGAAGACAGTGTTAAATGATGGATTTGGTTATCCTATATGGATGAAGTAGTTTTTGGTTAAGAATGATGGTATTCCTCACTGGTTACTGAATTTCATTTGTGAGTTATTTGTTGGGAAAGATGTCCTAGACATTAGTACTCTCAAAGTTCCTGTTATTGATGAATCTGGTTTTGGTAATATGTAAATTCTACAATTAGAAGCACTCTACTGCTACATCACTGGTTTTATGTATTAGGTAGAAACTCATGCTACCTTGGAATGTGGAGAATGTTTTCCTTGTAAATTGGTTAAACATGTTGAGTCTCTTGGCATCCAACAACTTATTGGTGTTCCCTTTCTAATATGTGATATTTTGAGTAATAAAAAGAAATACATTGTTATTTGTGATGATGAGATGGTGCTTCCTGAAGTGTTTTTACTTTGAGTTACATAGTGACAATTCACATTTTTCTTTTCGCCACTTTGTGTTTCGACATGTGAGTTTTGCTTTCACAATGTTATTTTTGTTGTGTTTCGATTTATTTGCGATGATCGCGCTTGCGTTAGCAACTTGTGATTCGATTTGTTTTGATATACAACGATTCAATTTTCATTACATTTAAATCGAATTAAAAGTCTACTTTGGTAGCTTTGCATGGCACGTCTTCGCGTTACGTGACATCGATTCATGTCCTCGTGTTGTGATATTTTGATACGTGCATACTTTGTTTTTTTTTTACTTTTTCGATTCAATTTTGACGAATGTGTGATGTAACTATTTTGTATGCGCTTTTGTCCTCTTATTTTGTTGCGTGCTATATGCATATTTTCAATTTGATTTGTTTGTGGTGTTAATCTACGCCATCGCGTTAAAGTTCACTTCATCACGCTAGAATTCGCATCCCTCGCAATGCATTTCTTGAACTTATGTTATGACTCTCACCTTTGATTATTCTTAAACCATTTTTACCACCAATTTAAAATAAATTTCAAACAATTTTCCACTAATGCAAATTAACACTCGATCAACATCAAGTTTCTTTTCCGTTTACTTGAAGCGTTTAAAACCTTTTCTTAATCAAACCCGGTTGAAAAAGGAATTGTGGGTGTACACCTTCCTGCTCCTCGAATGATCGAATGGTTGGCATACACTGCGTATGTCATATTGCTCGATTTTTCGTCATCCGAATAAAATATTTTAATCAAACTTGGTTGAAAAAAGGAATAGGGGTTTACACTTTCTAGCTCCTCGAATGGCTGAATGGTTGGCGTACTCCATATTGCTCAAGTATTCATCTTCCACTAATAATTTTCTCAAATAACTTGGACAAAAAGGGAATGGGGGGTTTACACTTTCCTACTCCTCGAATAATCAAGTGGTTGATGCATGCTTCATTGCATAATTATTCGTCATTGACCTAAAAACAATCTCAGCATATCAATCTATTTTTCCTCCTTAGCGCGACTTTAAACTCTTTTTTTAAACGAAAGATGTTTCGTCTCGAGACGATGCAAAACAACGCTTCTTCCATTTATATGTGTGAGTGAGCTAAGTGATGTTTTCTCACGAATGTTGATTTATTAATCCATTTTGATGTGATGCAAACGCCTCGTCCTCTAATTGTTTTGGGTAAGCAATGTTTCCGTTCGATTGCAACAAAATAGTTTTTGCTAAAATCGACCCATAAACAAACATTTTCTACCCAGAACTACGTAGCCTTGAGTTCTCCATCACACCTGGAGATACGTAGGAGAGAGATTCAAATTCTCGTTAAACACCCTATTAAAAAACCTATTTTAGTCCTTCTCTCTTTTTTCTCAAACTTTCAATAACTCGAAGGACGCAAACAATTTTAAGCTAACACTTATACGCAAAACTAACTAAATGGTTCCCGTTGAATACAACGAACGCGAGGGGTGCTAATGCCTTCCTATTGCATAATCGACTCCTGAACCAGATTTGGTTGCGACGACCATATCTTTGTCATTCTTTTAAGTGTTTTATCGATATTTTCCATTTCCCTTTTGGGAATAAATAAATTTCGGTGGCGATTCTGTTAGTCATTCGCAAGCGTGCAATGCGCTTGCAAGGTCGTATTTTTTCGAGATGTGACATGGTCACATTGCATTTCATATACTAAAAGAAAAATTTATCCTTAAAAAACACTAAGAATTATATTTTTATTGATGAAGTGTTTTGTAATTATATTATGACATTTTTCTTATGGTGAGTATGACTCAATATGGATAAGAAAATTGACCATTTACAGTTAACATTTTAGGTACTCAAGAAGAAAAGCGTGAATGAATGTGTTTCTTAAAGTGTGTATGCGGGCAAACATGTTTTTTGAAATTTTAGTAATTTATGTAATAAATAAAAATTTGTGTTGCACCATTTCTATTTCAACAATTTTTGGCACTTAAACTCGTTTAGAAATGCGGATATGGATTTCACTGCTAAGAATTTTCGAACTACTAATTAAATTTTCATTAAGTTAAGTTTCTCTAAAAAAATTAGTCATCCTTACAACTATTCCATCATTATATAACTTAAGTATAAAAATTATATCCGTAAATTTTTAAATAATCCAATTTTTATTATGTCTCTGATAAAAGTTTGAGGCGTTACAAAAATGATAGAGTTTTTTCACCTCAACTTGCTATTGCTGGTACTGCATTTTTGTGGCATGTGTTCCTGTGTTCTCGTTAGCTAGTACTTGTACCCATTATGAGTTGGATTTTTTTGTTACCCCTTTCTCATTTTGAGAAATTTAGGGGAAATGGTGATATGATGAATTACAAGAAAGAATATTGCTTCCAACTAGTGTTGATAAGAAGTTATATGTTGATGTGATCTTAAGATCATGTTTATGGTTGTGATTAGCTAACATGTTTTGGTTTCGTTGCACTCTGATAATTATGTCTTAAGAATGCCTGCAAGATTTTGCACAACATTTGCTGCTGATTTGTGGGTTTCTTCAGTTGGTTTTATGTTCTGGCTCGATTTGGATTTTATAAACTGATGATGCTTGTTTAATGGTGGTTCTATGTCCTTTGTCTCTTTTGAGGAAATAGGGGGATAAAAGGAAAATGAAAAACTTCTTTAATATGTCATATTTGCTTCATTTTTTCTGGATTTTCAACTTGCACCAACGTTAGAAGAGTTTGGACGGATTTTAGATTCTCCTAAAGAGAAAAAAAAAAGGACCTTATAGAGGAGTGGGGAAATTCCCAAAGCCTGGGGATCTAGCTAAAGTCTT
This sequence comes from Lathyrus tuberosus, assembly GCA_022829125.1. Classification (NCBI taxonomy): domain Eukaryota; kingdom Viridiplantae; phylum Streptophyta; class Magnoliopsida; order Fabales; family Fabaceae; genus Lathyrus; species Lathyrus tuberosus. Next base: position 1,187,865 of record JALAZF010000504.1, read on the forward strand.
GGGCATCCTAGTCTCTAATCTAAAGCACAACATAAAAACTTGAGAAGGTGTTCAAGGAATTCCTAAGGAGTTTTTAGAGAAAAAGGCTTAAGAATTTGTTGACACCCAGAAGTGGAAACTCTATGACACCATCATGACCTTACTAATCTTTGGATCGGTATTGTTCCTAAATGTAAAAGAATTGGTTGATATGGCAGCCATCAGTGTGTTCGGGGATGTTAAAGTGAAAGATGAAGATCCAATGCCCGCACTCCTTGCATATGTATATCATACCCTTCATCTGTGTTATGAGAATAAATGAGGCTTGATGTTTTTCTGTATTCTCTTGCTATACAAGTGGTTTATTTCCCGCATGATTAAGGACATGTTCATGGTCGAGACAGCAGACTGATATGGGTGGTCTCAATGTCTGGTATCACTCACGGAAAAGTCTATCCTTTGGTATCCTCGAAAGCTCGATACAGAGAGTGTGACGTACAACTAAGGGGACTTCCTAAACGTCCCACTTATTGGATCAAGGGTTTGCATAAACGGGAATCCAGCCCCGAGTATGAGACAATTGGGTTACCCCATGTTATACAAACTTGATGATAAGCTGCTAGAAGGTTTGGTATCGCATGATAAGGGATACCTAATCATGTTGAAAAGGATCATCCGAGCATGGGGTAATTTCTACAAGAAAGAAAAAGACTTGGGGAAGAGCATTCAAGTCACTAGGGAGCTTTATAGTCGATGGGTCAGACAAATAAGTTAGGATATCAAACTACCTGTCATCCTTAGTCCTCTAACTCGACCTCCATCACCTGAGCTAGTACCTTTTTCTGTTGAAGAGGTTGACGAGCTTAGGCCAGCTGTACTTAGACTCGAGCGAGAAAAGGAAAAGTTACAGGCTAGTCTTAACAAAGCCTCATATGAGAAGAATGAGCAAAGGTTCAACCTCAAACAAAAGGATAAACTGCTCAAAGAGAAGGAAACTAAGGTTGAAAGTAAGAAGGGCAAGAGGCAGAGGGTTAAGAAGTGCCTATCAAGGGAAGAACTCGATCTCCACCATAAAGGTCAAGAGCTCAAAGACTTGAGAGAAAGTAATAGAGAATGGAAAGTTATTTGGAATAGGGCCTTTGAAATTCGGAAAGGTATGAGGTTAGGATTCTAGGCTCGAATCCAAGAGCTCATCGAGCTAGTACAAGGAGCCAAAGCTCACGCAACTTTTCTCCAAGAAGAGATCGAGCAAACTGCCAAAAATTTTATGGCTAACCTAAATGAGGCCTTGCAAGAAGTGGAAAGATTAAGGTCTTCTAATAAACGCTTAAGAGAAGCCAAGGAAAGAGTGAAAGAGCAATGGAAGCTGAAGGTCAAAGAAATGAAAGGCTTGGCACAAAGAGACTAGGAGTCTATTTACTATGTGCACGTAGAAGCTGGGAAGTGGTACGAAAAGTGTGTCGAGTAGGTTGAGCTCGCCAACCATCTGCTATAAGAAATGTCGATCAAGTTTAGAGATGTCTTCTAGGACATGACACACGAGACTGTTCCTCCAACAGTTTTCTATTTAATAATCTTCTGTTAAGCCATGCTGAAAGATCTCAAGGTTGAACTAGAGTTGCTAAAGAGAGCCTGAAAAGAGGATGCATATTAATTTTTGTAATTTCTTTCTTTCAAAATATTGCACTCATTTCCAAATAATGAATTAAATGCGAAAGTTGATGTGGCACCAATTGTATTTTCTTTCTAATTTATGTTCTCATAATTCTAAAATGCTCGCAAATGATCGAAATCTTCGAATTCTCTTGAAAAGGAAAGTCGTGCATAAAACATGCATTTACATTCATACATGCATGCATCAAATAAAAACTTATTCCAACCTTTGTCTATCCCCATAGCAAGATGATTACCAGCGCACATTTAGAACGTCAGCCATGTCTCAAGAGACGATGGATGAGCTTTAGAGAGGTCAAGAAGCATTGAGAATGGAGGTCAATCAGTTAAAAAGTCAAATGGGTTGGGTCGTGGAAACTCTTCAAGCCTTATTGAGAAGACATGGCCAACCTACATCAATTGTTGTTAAAGAAATGGCTACTGCTATAAATCCATCTGGTGTTACCCCAGGTCAGAAGCAATCCCTTGAGGAAACCCCTCATTTTCCAACATATGGTATTTCCCTCGAATATCATCTTCAGCCTTTGCCCGCCAAATCAGCATATCAGCAACCTTTATCTATTCCTCCTCAAAATCACCGAAGTCGGAATCAGAACAAGAGTAAGAATTAGAACAAGAGGAACAAAGCCCACTTAGACCCAATTCGTGTATCGTATAGTAAGCTCTACCTGCAGCTGATTCAAAATTCATTGGTGACTCCTCGGGCTATCAGGCCTACGCCAACACCATACCCTCCATGGTATAACCCATGTGTAATATGTGATTTCCATGAAGGGGTAATAGAACATGACCTTGATACTTGCATAACACTAAAGGCCTTAGTATGAGAATTGGTCCCAAAAAAATATTGGTCTTCAAAGAAGACCATCCGAAGATCGAGTGCAGAACCATACTTGAACAGTGGGAACTCTATCGAGGAATGAAAGAGTTTTAAGCTCAAGTTGCAAAGGTTGATCGACATAAGGTCACCAACCCTTAAGGAATAAGGCCCAAGTACATATGTCTTAGTTTTTGAGTCAGGAAATGAGGAAGGCAAAGGACTTCTAAGACCCCTTAAGGTCTTGTACCACAAGGAAAAAGTTGAATATGTGGCTACTGAGATATCATTGTTTCCTTGTGAGAGAATTTAGATACCTTCATGAAATACCACGACCCATGCTAGAGTAAGCAAAGAAGAAGTGGGAGATAGATCAGAAAGGGTTACATCCGATGATGAGGTTAAAGGAAAAAAACTCGAAGATCGTCTTGCCAATTTCGAAAAACATGTTGATCCCAACCTTTGGATGGCTAAAAATGAGCATCCAACAATGCCTAGAGTGTCGGGCCAGAAACCACTGCTTTCCACTCCTCAGTGCCAACAACAGTGGCCGAGCCCACAAAATAAGCCGACTAAGGTTCTGCATCAGCCTCGACATCAGAATCAGCAGGCTCGAAATCTGAATAATCAACATCGACGTCAGAGTCAACGCATTCCTCAAAAAAGGAAAGAATGAGAGACTTGCTAGTTTGACCCAATCCCCATGACGTACAATCAATTGTGATCTTGGTTGATCCAAAGCTTGTCGATGACTCCCAGAGAGACTAGAAACATGAAGTTTCCATTCTCTCCTTGGTACAACCCGGATGTCCAATGTGAGTTTCATGATGGAATAGTGGGGCACTCAATCGAGGAATGTAAAGTATTCAAAGAAGAGGTGTGAGAAATGATACAAAGGGCGGTTGAATTTTGAAGATGGAACTAATGTGGTGAATGGTTCCTTACTCTGACAAGCGCAAAGACTTCAGGAAGCTCATTTTAAAGCTAATGGATCATACAAGAAAGTGCTTCCTCGATGTTGCTGATCATTTAACATTTTGCATTTGTAATTTCTTTGCATGTTAATCACTTTGTTTGCTTTTTAAATTTGTTTGTTCTGAATGGTAAGATTAATGAAATGATTATGCATCTTTTGAATCAATCCATTCGTATTCACTCATTTTTCTTTTTTTTTATCACATAAAAAATGCCATATTTCTCCCATTCACTTATCTTACTCAAAATTTTGTTTAAGCAGAGATTTGAGGAAGAATGATGAAAACGAAATACCCGAAATTGCTGTGGTATGCTTTTAAAGAAAACTTTGCTGATGATGTAAGTTATTATTCAAATCCCCAAACATCGAAGAGATAAAAAGTTAATACATAGTCAACCACTTTGAGCCTAGAAGTTGGTGTTTCTTTCAGAACTAAAAAAACCCTTACGCTTAACCAGGGGCAGTGTAATTTTGTTCAGTTAATCGAACTATCCATTCAAATTGCAAGAGAAACCATCTCATCCAAGGTTCAACCACGTGTTATTCTTCGCACACATCCTAAAGTGATGAAGAAGTCATGAAAAGCAAATTTTACAATGGTTGATCCTCACCAACCATTAACAAGACAGCCACAATCTTTCACTAAAAAGAGGAAAGAAAAAGTGTTGTTAAGTCGAACACCATAAAAAGACAAGTTAGGCAAAAATCAGGGCATCCCGGTGGACCGAAAGCTTCAAAAAAACGGGCTAGGAAAAGTTCTAGATAAAAAACAAAAAGAGAGAGGTCATTAAACTGTCAAAGAAAAGCGAGATTAGGTAATCAACATATCAAGAATCGAAGGGTTACCAAAATCCTTGAAACAAAAACAAAATAAAATGACTACCATTTCAAGAAAATCTCATCTTGAATCCTTATCTTTACCCTTACACTTTAAACCTCTCTTTGAAGTTGAATGCGTATGTTGAATTAACTGAACGTATGACTGAAGTTCATCAAGAAGAATGGTGGGTTAAAATTAAATTTTGAGCCTTATATCCTTTTGTTCAAAAGTTGTGAACCATGTCACATTACAACCCTTAAAAGACCTAATTGAGGTAGGGTTTATTCTAAAAGCATGCTACAGCAAGGTTGCGTTAACCTGACTCCAAAGATCTTTGTTAATTATTTATATTGGTCGCATCACCTTTCACACATTCAATGTCCAGATCAACATTAAATGTTGATCATTGACCCATTCAGTGTATTTCACCAAAATTATTTCAATAAACTTTGATTTCAAAAATTGCGTAAGCATTGCATTAAAATTAAATTTTGAATGAACAATTGTAACTACAAATTAGCACTTAGATTCAAGGAAATTCCAACAATATACAATCAATTGAGGAACTTGATCATGCGAAAGAAATCCATTCAGGGGCTAATCACTTTAAGAATCGGTTAATCTAAGCCAACCACCCCAAGAGTCACTTAGTCAAGGGCAAATCGCTTCAAGACTCAGACTGGGGCAAGCCACCACAAAGAGCACTATGAGTCCAACCCTCCAAAGTACAGTCAATCAGAAGTCTACCATTCCAAGAATGGGATAATCAGGGGTAGAATGTTGCATGATTCAAACATTGAGGCCATCCACCTCAAGGTTATGACAAGCTGCTTCCAAACTCCTTTCAAGGAAAACATCCTTAAAGACCCAACAGAAGGGGCAAGTTGAGCCACAGAGGGGCAAGTCCTCTCCATACCTTCAAGTTGCTCAAGGAAACTCTATCATACATCCGCAAGTGTTAAGTTTGAAACAAGTATCAGGAAATCATGCTAGCACAACCTATCAATCCTCCAAAACAACCCTTGGCTAGTGATAACTTCCAAGCTCGATAGATGTACCTCTGAATACATCTATCACAGAAAATACTTGGTTAATTCCTTGGTGTTGGGGAATTAAAACCTCCATAAAAAAGATATGTAAACTCCCAGTTTGCATAGCGTTAGCATTTTCATACCATGATCATTCATATATCATGCATAAAAAAATTCAAATCATGCATAGTTCAAAGTGTACTTCTCACTCATTTGCATTGACCAATCACGCTCATATACATTAACCTGGTGTTAGCTCCTAATTTTGATGCCTGATGTTGGATTAAGAGTTTTGTCTAAGAGATAGGATTTCTGAAGTTCTGTGAGACTTCAACAGAAATGTCATTATCAGAAAGTCTGGTCGAAAGGTATCTTTCTGCAGAGAAGAGAGGGTTTAAAGACGTAGAAATATTTCCAAGAATTTGGAAGGATTCTTCGGCAGAAGGCTAAGGAGCTTCGTTCGTTTGGAGATTAAAATTCAAAAATTAGAGGGAACAATTGTTCTTATCCGTTTCTGATGGAAGACATGTGGCGTTCATCTAAGAAGCGAAGACATGCACGACGCCGTGTGTTTCGCCCTGATTGATAGCCTGTTAGTGGGTAGTTATTTTTAACCATTATAAATAGCAAGTCTTAGCATTAGATTTGTGTGTGTTCAATTGTATACAAAAACTCAGTGTGCTCAAAGTACCAGTGTAGAGAAAATAGCGTGTGAGAATGTATGTTGATGTAACACCACTTTTACAATTCAATGCAATTTAACAAGTTTCTTTCATTAAAGTCTCTTTTTATTCATGCAAGTTAACTTCTGCATTTTACCAGTCTTTTCGACTTAAATCCTTTTTACATTTTAGTTACTTTATATTTCTTAAAGTATACCCTTTTTACTTATGAACGATGTCGGAGTGTTCTTGAAATTTTCCAAAAACCTACACTAGAAAGACAATTAGCACATGTCCTAGGATTTAGTTTGGTCGATCCTGCAAGTTACTCATTTTTACATAAAATTGATAGACCAGAGGTTGTTTACTATTTTTCCTAGTAAACAAATTGGCACGCCCAGTGGGACAGTGCTAAACGAATTTCTTGTGTTTTCAAAAAGAAACTTATAACTCTGTATTTTGATCATCTTTTCTGTGTCGAGTACTTCGTTGTATGTTATTAAGAAATGGAAAAGTAGCCACCGCAAATGAAGAGAGACCAAAAAGAAAGTATACGAGGAAAATGGCAAGTACTAATCCGCCAAATAGTTCAAATCCTCAAACTATGTCTGGTTTCAATGTAGAACCAATATCAGGGTCTTTGACTGGAGGACCCACGGTTCCTACGTCCGTATCTGAAACTATGCCATCTACGGCAAGTTCGACACCAACACATTCGATTTCCCATACTGAACCAATTTTAACTTATATTGGGCCAAGGGGACCCCCAGTGACTCCCCCACCAATAGGAACGTCTACATATCGACATTTTTCGCCACCTGGTTTTTCGATGCCTTTAAACGGTCGAGAATAGCCTTATGGGATGCCAACTTCGATGATGGTAAATTTGCAAAACGCCCCCCAGTATATTCAGAACCCGTGATTACATCACCTTTACAAGGGTCAGGATCTGGGATTAATATGGGTCGGAATAATCAATCCTTAAGAATAAGATATTCAACCCAAATGCCAGACTTGACGAATACCATTGCAGCCTATTTAAGGCAGTAAATGGATGAAAGTAACCACCAAATGCTCCAAATGATGTCCCAAACTATGGGAGAAATCTTTTAGCCTCTAATTCAAAATTCTACCCAGACTAATCAGTAGATGGCTGCGTAGATGACGTGCCTTGCAGACTTCTTTGGTGTGCCTAACCCTCCTCGACACCCTCAGAGAGAGTATATCGCAGGAAACCAAGGGGTGGTGTTTGAAGAGGACCCCACTATTAACCAGAACCAACAAAATCCAGGAAATATACCTCAGGCGAATGTACCAAACCAGGGAATGGTCGAACCCCCTAGGATTCAACCACAAATTCCTGCAGGAGAACAACCAAGGGTGGTTTTGGTGAATAGAAACCAGGATGTCGACAACGTTGTACAACAAGTTCGACGTAATGAGGTGGCAGCAGATAACAATTTGGCAGCCATGGTCGAAAGGATTATGGTCCAAAATGGGGTAAACTTTGGCCTGCGAAGGCCAAATTATACATCTTCATTGTCAGAATACATTCTCCAGTCGGAGTTACCCCCTAGAACGAAAGTCTCTAAGTTCACTAAGTTTTCTGGGGACACCATTGAATCCACTGTCGAACACGTGGCTAGATATGTGATGGAGGCTGGAGAAATCACGAATAATGAGAATCTTAAGATAAAATACTTCCCAAGTTCTTTGACCAAGAATGCCTTCACGTGGTTAACAACTTTGCCGCCTAATTCGATCCATAATTGGACCCAGTTGGAACGGCTGTTTCATGAGCAGTTCTATATAGGACAAAGGAAGATTAGTCTGAAAGAGTTGGCTAGTATAAAACGAAAATTCACTGAGCTGATAGATGACTACTTGTATAGATTCCGACTGCTCAAGACTAGATGTTTTACACAAGTGCCAGAGCATGAGTTAGTCGAAATGGCCGCTGGAGGCCTTGATTATTCCATTAGAAAGAAATTAGATACTCAATATCTAAGAGATATGGCTCAATTGACTGATAGGGTTCGACAACTAGAACGCCTAAAAGACGAAAAGACTAGGGCGAATAAGAATAAAAGGGTGGCCTACGTCGAAGTTAATGACGAAGATAAAAAATATTATAATGAGCCAGTAAGTTTCGACGAATGCGAGATCGATCTTGCTGAATTGAAACAAGGCCCACCTTACTCTTGTAAGTTGTTGGCCCCTTCGAATGGGAAAAATCCTGTCGAATCAGAAAAAAAATGACAATTTCCCCAAGAAAACTTATACTTTCGACGTTACTAAATGTGAAGAAATTTTCGATTTGTTAGTTAAGGACGGTCAAATGATAGTGCCCCCTGGTGCTAAAATGTCTCCTTTAGAACAAAGAAAAAAAAAGGGTTTTGTAAATATCATAATTTCTTGGGCCATAAGACTTCTCAATGTTTTCTTTTCAGGGATCTTGTTCAGAATGCAATCCAAGAAGGAAGGCTAAAGTTCGGGGAGAAGTCCAAAAACCAGATGAAGATCGATTCAAATCCCCTACTAGTGGCTGATGTTCACTATGCAGAGCCAACGGAGGTTCATATGGTCGAGGTTGTTGAAGGCCTCAACAACGATGTCAATATGGTCGAAATTGCTGATGATTTCAACAATGAGGCAGTCATGGTCAGGATTACTGAAGATCTCGACCAAGAATTCATAAGGAGTTTTGATATCGGGGTTGTCGAAAGTTGCACCAACAACTCTACTGATGGTGTTGGCATGGGGGTCACTGAAGGTGCCGACAAGGGAGTTACTCAGGATTCCTAGTGGATGATGGTAACAAAAGAAACCGCTGACGATTTCGTTCAGATGGATAAGGCTGCTGAGGGCCTACAGATGGAATTGTGCAAGCTTGACATCACTTAGGATGTCAAAGTGGAAATCAATATGGTCGAGATTTCTCAGGAGGCACCCATGGAAGTCGGGGATGACCGCCGACAGGAAGAGTACAACAAGTTGGCCTTCCCGAAAGAGGAGGAAAATTTAATTGACTTTATACACAAGTGTCAAAGAAAGGGGTCAGAAGTAATGTTATGCCCCAGGTGTAGCCCTGTATTCGACAAGAAAACAGCACAGAATCTCGAAGGAGTTCAAAAGGCTAAGCAAAGGCAGGAGGAGAGGGCCCGTCATGGCCCGCGGAGTTTCGACCCTAGGAGGTCCGCTTTGAATCAAGAACAGTCAAAGGCTAGAGTGCCAGGGGCAAGGGCCGCTACATTTAAACCATTTGCTGAACATTCTAACGACAAGTGGGTAAAACCAAATGAGAATAGGCAGAATTGCTAGCAAAAGTGGAAAGATTTCGACGTCAACAGGGGTTCTTCAGTTACCTATCGCAAGGAATTTCAATCCTCCAACAAATTGGTCCATATTTCTGAGAATTACAAAGGTAAAAACCCTATGTCTAGGTCGCAGTGGAGGAGGGAGCAGCGAAGGAGGAAAGCCCAAAGGGAAGTTGAATCGAAAGATAAGGCAGAATCAAGTACAAACATACCTGCTAAGAGCAACGGAAAGGAGAAGATAGAAGTTGTCGAAAAGTTGCCTGTAGGGCGAAAGTTGTTCAAAGCCCAAGACGAAGAGGCCAGAGAGAAACTTGATTGAGCCGTAGCGGAAGACGAGATGATGACGGATAACTTTGATTCTGATTCAGAGTTCTCATTGGACATCATTGTGAATGTTGCATCAGTATTGCCTAGAGAATTTGACCAAATCACGAAGGTCGAAGAGGCCGATGCCTACACAGAAGTTGAAATGGCAGCACACAAACCAGTGTGTTACTATGTAATGAATAATGGTTGTGTCGAAGAGCAAAATGCGTTCTTTGAACGGCCAGATAAGGCAATGAAGAGCCATCTGAAGCCTCTTTTCATTACTGGAAAAGTTGAAAATGTTCCGGTGAATAAAATCTTGGTTGATTGCGGTGCTACAGTGAATTTGATGCCGCACTTTATGCTGAGAAAGATTGGAAAATTCGATACAGACACTAAACCACACAACATGGTTCTGTCGAATTATGAAGGAAAAGTTGGAACCACTCTTGGTTTTATACAGGTCGATCTGACGGTTGGGACGGTTACGAGGCCTACAGTTTTTATAGTGGTCGAAACAAAGGCAAACTATAATTTGTTGTTGGGACGAGAGTGGATACATGGAATTGGAGTTGTACCATCTTCTATGCACCAGAGGAGTACAATATGGAGGCCAGATGGTATCGTTGAGAATATTGAGGCCGATCAAGGATATTTCAAGGCCCTAATCAATCATCTTGACCGGCGCCAGTTCGATAAGTATTTAGCCAATATTGCTCCATGCAATCCGGCTGATTTTGCTTTTTCCCCAGACGATGAAGCATATTGTTCATTGCATATGTATCCCGTCAATAGTTTTAGATGGGATAGAGAGGTTGTGGGTGAGGATAATTTTGCATACCCTGCCCCTGTACCTGGAATAACCCCGACAGGTTGGGGAAGCGAATTCAGTGATGATGTCTGAATTCGAAGTGCTAAAAAAGATTTCGGCTTATATAGCCAAAAACAAATTGCAAGCGACCTTAGAGGCTAAAGTTAAAAACATGGCTGACAAGCCCAACAATGATTCACACAAAAGAGGTTCTGGTAAGGACTTCGATCCAGAACCACCTGATTAGGTTCGTGATGAAGAATAAAGGCTCGACGCCATCTATGATGATGAGCCTTTGGGTTTCGAGAAGGACCCGTTGGCAACCAATATCAAAATGCTAGTGCAAGATCCACTTGAAAAAATCGACTTGGGAGAAGGGGCAGTGAAAAGGCCTACTTACGTCTGTGCCAACATTAGTCCATAACTCAGAGTCGAAGTAATCCAATTGTTGAGGGAGTTCAAAGACTGTTTCGCGTGGGATTACGATGAGATGCCTGGTTTGAGCAGAGAGTTGGTCGAACTAAAGCTGCCAATCAAGTTTGGAAAGAAGCCGATCAAGCAAAATCCCAGGCGGTTTGCACCAGCAATTCTCTCGAAGATCAAGGAGGAAGTCGAAAGGCTCCTTCGGTGCAGATTTATTCGAATGGTCAGGTATGTCGAATGGCTTGCAAACATTGTTCCTGTTATAAAAAAGAACGGTACTTTGAGGGTCTGCATAGATTTTAGAGATCTGAATGATGCGGCCCCAAAGGATGAATACTCAATGCCAGTGGCTGAAATGCTTGTCGACTCTGCCGCTGGCCACAAATACCTTGGCATGCTCGACGGGTATTCTGGGTATAACCAAATATTTATTGCTCAAGATGATATCCCTAAGACGGTGTTTCGATGCCCTAGGGCCTTAGGCACTTACGAATGGGTAGCTATGCCTTTTGGCCTAAAAAATGCTGGGGCAACATATCAAAGAGCAATGATACATCTTCCATGATTTCATAGAAACTTTTATGCAAATTTACATTGATGATATTGTTGTAAAGTCTGTTTCAGGGAAGAATCATATTGACCATCTTCGACAGTCATTCAAAAGGATGCATAGACATGGTCTCAAAATGAATCCTCTCAAATGCGCTTTTTGTGTTCAGGCGGGAGATTTCTTAGGCTTTATGGTCCACAAAAAGGGGATCAAAATAAACCAGAATAAGACCAAGGCCATCATGGAAGCGAAAGAGCCATCGACAAAGAAGGAACTGCAGTCGCTGTTGGGAAAAATCAACTTCGTGATAAGATTTATCTCGAATCTCAGCGGGAAGACTCAAGCCTTTTCACCTCTACTCCAATTAAACAAGGAGGGATTCGAATGGGGGCAAGCTCAACAGGAAGCTTTCGACAAAATCAAAGAATATTTGAGTCATCCTCAAATCCTAGCACCACCTTGTAGAAGTAGAAGCATGAGATTGTACATATCTGCGTCGGACAAAACCTTAGGGAGCATGTTGGCTCAAGAGGATGAAAATGGCGTCGAAAGAGCCATTTATTACCTTAGTAGGGTTTTGAACAATGCACAAACTAGGTATAGCATGGTTGAGAAATTATGTTTATGCTTATATTTCTCTTGTACAAAATTAAAGCACTATATAAAGCCAGTTGATGTTTATGTTTCGTCTCATTTCGATATCATTAAGCATATGTTATCTAAACCTATTTTGCATAGTCGAATTGGTAAGTGGGCATTGGCATTAACTGAATACTCCCTAACGTATAGACCTTTAAAGGCCATTACGGACAAGTGGTAGCAGACTTTATTGTCGACCACTCTATAAGCGAGAACGTGTCGAATTATCTTGAGCTTGAACCATGGAAATTATATTTCGACGGTTCTAGTCATAAAGATGGCACAGGTGTAGGAGTCCTGATTATTTCTCCTAATAAAATCCCAACGAAATTCAAATATAAAGTCGAAGGTCTCTGCTCGAACAACGAGGCTGAATATGAAGCCTTAATAGCCGGACATGAAATTCTGTTGGAATTGGGGGCAACTCGAGTCGAAATAATGGGAGACTCAGAGTTAGTCATCAAACAGATTACAAGGGAATACAAATGTGTGAAAGATAATCTCATCATGTACTTTGTAATAGTCAATAGATTACTGAAAAAGTTTGAGATGGTGAGTGTTCGACACATACCTCGACTAGAGAATCGTGTAGCCAATGATTTGGCTCAAATTGCTTCTGGGTACAAAATTTCGAAAGAAAAGTTGCAAGACGTAATCGAAGTCAGAGGTAGAGTTGTATCAACTAGATTATCCCCATCAGATTTGGAAGCTACAAAGCTAGGGTACGCTGATAAGGAAAATTTTGAAATCTTAGCCGTAGATAGTTTGACGGACGAAGATTGGAGGAAGCCAATAGTAGAATATTTTCAAAATCCAACAACATCCACAGAACGAAAAATCAGGTACCAAGCTTTGAGTTATATTCTCTTGGGTAATGAATTGTTTAAAAAGACTCCTGAAGGAGTCTTGCTCAAATGCCTTGGTGAATCAGAGGCATACCTAGCTCTTTCGATTGTCCATGGTGGGGCATGTGGGGCACATCAGGTAGGCCACAAAATGAAATGGATTTTATTTCGACAAGGCATGTACTGGCCCACAAAATGAAATGGCTTTTATTTCGACAAGGGATGCCAAGAATGCCAAGTGCATGCAGGTATACAACATATTCCCGCAAGCGAACTACACTCCATAGTTAAACCATGGCCCTTTAGAGGTTGGGCTTTGGATTTGGTTGGTGAGATTCGACCAGTGTCATCTAAAAGTCAAAGGTACATTTTGGTAGGTATTGATTACTTTACAAAATGGATCGAGGCTATACCTTTACCAAAATTTGACCAAGCGGATGTGATCGAATTCATTAAGAAACACATCATCTATAGGTTTGGAATCCCAGAAACTATTACAACGGATCAGGGATCTGTTTTCACTGGTCGGAAGATGCAGGAATTTGCTAAAGAAATGGGTTTCAAACTGTTAACCTCTACACCCTATTATGCTCAGGCTAATGCTCAAGTTGAAGCAGCAAATAAAGTAGTAATTAGCCTAATTAAGAAGCATGTGGGAAAGAAGCCTAGAAATTGGGATAAAACATTGGACCAAGTCCTTTGGGAATGTCGAACTTCCCCCAAAGAGGCGACGAAGTCCACGCCTTTTTGATTGACCTTTGGCCATGACGCTGTATTACCAGTTGAAATTTATCTTCAGTCGGTAAGAATTCAGAGGCACCATGAGATCTCATCTGAGTCGTATTGGAATATGATGTTAGGTGAATTGGTGGACTTAGATGAGGAAAGGCTCAATGCTTTAGAATTGTTGAAAAGGTAGAAGAAGAGAGTAGAACAGTCTTACAATAAGAAAGTCAAAGTGAAGACTTTCTCGCCTAGAGAATTGGTTTGGAAAGTAATCTTGCCTATGGATCAAAAGGATAGATTTTTGGGAAAATGGTCTCCTAAGTGGGAAGGTCCTTTTCAAATCATACAAGTTTTTTTGAATGGTGCTTATGAGATCGAAGAGGTAGATCAAGATAAGAGGATCTTGAGGGTAAATGGGAAGTACTTAAAGAAGTACAAGCCTGCTCTTCGTGAAGTAAAAATAGCTAGAGAGTAATCACAAATGCAAAAAAAATGAAGCTAATATGGAAAAATAAAATAACACACAGTGCCAAAATGGCTAAATTCGTTACATCAAAAAGCGAACAAGCATTACCGAATCCAAGGAACAGTGATAAAACATAGTTTGGGGAATTAAAACGGCAAGTTGTCTTTCATAGTGGAGTACTTCGCCCTCAAAAGCTTTAGTCGCCTCTCACACAGGGAGTGGTTCGACCTTATGGTTTCCAGTACTGCTTCTAGTTTCTAAGCTTTGTCATTAGAATCCAGACCTATGTTAAGCGCTTTCGCTATCTGGGAGTTGTCAAACTTTTCAAGCTCGGCGTTCTGCTTCTTAGCATTCGAAATCTTCGCTTGCAGCTCTTTTATCTGTGCCTCCCAGGATTTGAAACTTTGGTCATTGGTTTCGATCTGAGCCTTGTTCTGTCCTTGGATATGCACCAAATTTGCCAGTCTATTGGTGGATTCTGTGGCAGCATCCCATGCAGCCGCGACTGAGCCCGTTTGATTTTCAATATCTTTCCAGATTTGTTTGATTTTGGCAAGGTCTGCAGCAATTCGATCAACCATCGAGGTCAGCTCCAAGATGATATTAGCAATTTCTGGAGAAGCAGTTAGAATGTCAACCTCTTTGAAGAGACTATTCAAAACAATTGGAGAAGTGGGGTCAGACTCAATAAGTCAAAACATGTCACCCTTGAAAACCTTTTCTTTAATTTTTGACAATATCTGGCTGGAAGGATCAGTAGTTGTTGGACCACTAGATACAGAGGGCGAACTGAGGGTTTTGTCAGACGAACTTTCCCTGGAACTAAGTAAAACTTTTAAGTACTCACGAGGATTGTTCTTTTTCAGGGCCTCTAGTTCTTCTGTTGAAAGGATTATGGAGGTTTTGCTCGAATCCTTTGCAGTTGACAGATTAGGGTTAGGAGCTATTTCGACAATTATCTCCTCTTGAATGTCTCCTTCCTCTTCTGCATCATGATCATTACTATCTTTGATGTTTTCATCATCGTCCATATTGGTTAGGGAACGTAAAATGTTTACCTCCTTCTTCCATAACATCATCCTGAGCAGCACCCGAGGTTTTGACTCTTGGAGACCTATCATCAGCTTCTTCTTCGACTTGCGTCTCAGGGTTATCTACCTCTATGGCAGCCCCAGTTGTTTCAGCTTGTGTGTCGTTGTCTTGGTCGTTTTCATGGTCAGATTCACTAGTGTGAGAAGTTTGTATGGTGATCTTGGGCGGAGAAGTTTCAGGATGTTTCTCGAGCACTTGGTTGATTTTGCTCAGTGAGCTTTTCTCAGAATCCTTTGTTAGAGCATGGTGGTACGTGGGATCATCTTCGTTAGTGAGGATTTTTGGGTTGGTTGATCCGGCGGCTAGTTGATTCGAAGTTCCTGCGTCATCCTGAAAGACATAAACAAAGTTAATAGTCGAATACCAAGGGCAATGAGGTATAGGTGTGAATCATTTTTGTACCTTAGGAGCTTCTGTCCCGGGAATTGAGTTATCATTTTCAGGTTACTCTGCAGCATTTTTCTCCATCTCCTCAGGTGTTGGCTCCAAGACGGTCAGTTTGGTGGGTTTCTTGATCATGACCTTCACGTCTTTCGCCTGATATTGAACGATGGCTTCATTTATCTTTGGTTGCCTTTTCTTCTTCTTCAGAAGTTGTTCAGCAGTTGGAGATAAGTCTTCATCTTCAGATTCGATTATCATTAGTGTATCGTCTGTGGCCTTCCTTTTCTGGGGAGTCTGAGGTTGTTTTCGAGCGCCCTGAAGAAGAAAATGTTAGAAAAGAATGGACATAAAATGACAAATTTAATAAAGGGTGTGAAAATACCTTTGTTGTTGTTGCTGTCTTGCTCCCTTCTTCTTCCTTCACTTCTACAAGCTTTCTAGTTGGTGGTTTGTTCGGAGGAGTCTTCGAGGCTAAACAAACAGAGAAAGCAGTCATTATATGTGAAAATAAGTAGACAAGAAAATGTTGGGTCGAAATCCTCCTGTTCCACACCTTCATATATTTCAGATTCAATACGAACTTCTTCGATCCCAATATGAAGATGCCCTTTGAAACTGTCTAGTGTATGCTTGGTCGGAACCACCCGCTGTACTTTTGGTTTTGATTGCTGGCGAAGGATTTTGATAGAATCCCCACAGACGAACCAGTCTGGAAATAGAGGGGCAAGGGCCACTCCAAAGTCAGCACTTGGCAGTCGAGGGAATTTGGGAGGAAACATATTGAAAGTCGTTTCGTATCGTTTCTCAGGAGGAACGTATGAAGGTATCTTTAAGTTCTCCATTTTCTTTAAAAAAAATTCCTTCAGAGTGACAGCTGCATCGCAGGCGGTTCGACCAAGATCATTGGGTCGATAAATAGTTTCAAAGTATTTTTGGAAGGCTTGGATTTCTTTAATATGCGTCGAAGTACCTTTCTTCACTTTTTCCAGCACAGAGAGGAAAGCCTTGTTAATATGGTGCATGAATACAGCCACGTCGAAAAATTCTTCAGCATAATAAGTCTTTCATCAGTCATTAAATTGTTGAGTACAAAGGAAGCTTGGTTCGAAAGCCACTGGAAGAAACTGTGTTCGACCAGCATATCGTGCAATTTGCTTGATGGCCATTGCTTCACTATGGTTGGCGTTGTAAAGAAGGAGAGCACCTTTCTTGTCATACATTGGTCGAGGTAAAACTTGAACCAATCCAAATTGTCGAGCGACAAGATTTGGTTGGTAAGTGATCAAGGAAACTTTGCTTTTTGAGAGGTTAAACTTGAGGGTTAACACCCTAGGGGTTAAGAAGGCTTCCCAAATCGAATGGATTCTGCTGCTTGTGCTTTTAATGGCACTAGGAATGGCCTAGTGAACCACTTAAAACCACACTTCCTTGCAGCAAAAGGAGCCATGTTGGGCGTAAAGTCATAGCGCATGGCGAACATCATGATAAAATTGGTGAAATCCTGTTGGACAGGTCGACCATCATCAGCAGGTGTCAACTTCGCCACACAAGGGCCTTCTACTCTTCGATTTTTCACACCATCAGCATCCTCATTGATTTGATTTTTGAGGGGGAGACAAACTTCAAACGATGCATTTAACCACAACTGAAGCAGCCAGAAGGGACCAGAGAGTAGTAAACTTCCCTTGTCAGCTAGGTTTTTGAGCTGGGTGACCCTTTCGTTCATGGATTCGTAAAGGCTGGCTAGAATCAACTCGCTCAAACATAAGTCATGACCAGCATGTAATTGGTTCGCCATGATTAGAAACTTTCTAGAGACCTGCAGTGACTTCGAGCAGAAGACACTGCGTGAGAACCACAAAGCTAAGAAAGCTATGTGTTTGACGTCCGATACCTCCTCTGTGCTCTTATCGTGATAGTGACTTATGTGGGTCGAATAAGCCGCCTTAGAGGTAGTAAAACCTATGCTATCCTCAGCCATGAAGTCAGGATCATAAGTATTCCTAGTAGGTTTAAGCCCTGTGATAGCGGCTATGTCGAAAAGGGTAGGTGTCATCATGCCACACGGGAGATGAAGGGTGTAGTGGGTACTATCCCAGAAGTACAAGAACGAAATCAGCATATTAAACAGTAATCAGGTCCTACTTTCAACAGCACAATTAGGTCATAAATGACCATTTTCTTCCAAAGGTTAGATTTCGTCTTCTCAAATTTGTTCAACCACCCTAAGTAATCAGCGGGATCCTTAAAGGACGGGCTTGCTCTAAAGGCCCTGAAATAGTTCAAATATCTAAGGTCGATAGCTTCTTCAGTCGAAGGATTATTGGGATCAGTGGGGTTTTCAGTACTAGCCTTAGGTTTTCTACATTGCCCTACAGGTTTGTATTTATGATAAGAGGGGAAATATTCCTTAAGCCTAGCAGGATCTACTTCCAAATCAGCTAAAGGGCCAAACAAAGCCAATGGCTTATCAGAAACAGTAAAAGGAATAAGTACCCGAGAAGCGTAAATTCTCCTCTTTTCTTCATCGAGGGGTTCCGACAGATATTGTTGGCTCCCCATCATGGTAGGTCCAACAACAGAGTCAAATGGGGCAAGTTGAGAAATCTTTTTTGGAGCTCTCGTGGGTTTGCCAACATCCTTGGTGACTTTAGCAGCGTCTTTGGTGGAGCGTGTAGAGGAAGCCATTATTTATGGAAAATGAAGAAGTTTGAGTTTTTGAAGTGCAGAGATTACTGGGAGATTTGAAAGGAAGAGGATACGAAAGTGAAAACAATTGTGGGAGTTGGTATTTATACATGGGGAAGTCGAAGTGGTTTGAAAAGATTGTGAAATATTAGGACTGGTAGTGGGACACGTGTTCCCCCCACGTTTCTTGATGAAACGGTGGTAATAAGTGCCTACCTCCCCATGATCTCCTAGACCCTAGGGAGGTGTAATGATGATTGAGATGTTGCGTGATTTGAAAAGACATGTCAGATTTAGCAATAATGGCTATGACGTCATAGGTCTGTTGAAAGGAAGGTGAGCAGTTGAAGCCACTAATAAGCGTCGAAACCATGCAAGGTCTAAATGAGGCGTCGAACTATATTTTAAAAAAATGCCTTTTCTGCAATAATGTCGAAAATGACATTTTTGGGGGGCAATTTGTTAGCTCCTAATTTCGACGCCTGATGTTGGATTAAGAGTTTTGTCTAAGAGATAGGATTTCTGAAGTTCTGTGAGACTTCAACAGAAATGTCGTTATCAGAAAGTCTGGTCGAAAGGTATCTTTCTGCAGAGAAGAGAGGGTTTAAAGACTTAGAAATATTTCCAAGAATTTGGAAGGATTCTTCGACAGAAGGCTAAGGAGCGTCGTTCGATTTGAAGATTCAAATTCAAAAATTGGAGGGAACAGTTGTTCTTATCCGTTTCTGAAGGAAGACATGTGGCGTTCATCCAAGAAGCGAAGACATGCACGCCGCCATGTGTTTCGCCCTGATTAATAGCCCGTTAGTGGGTAGTTATTTTTAACAATTATAAATAGCAAGTATTAGCATTAGATTTGTATGTGTTCAATTGTATACAAAAACTCAGTGTGCTCAAAGTACTAGTGTAGAGAAAAGAGCGTGTGAGAATGTATGTTGATATAACACCACTTTTACAATTCAACGCAATTTAACAAGTTTCTTTCATTAAAGTCTCTTTTTATTCATGCAAGTTAACTTCTGCATTTTACCAGTCTTTTAGACTTAAATCCTTTTTACATTTTAGTTACTTTATATTTCTTAAAGTAGACCCTTTTTACTTATGAACGCTGTCGGAGTGTTCTTGAAATTTTCCATAAACCTACACAAGAAAGGCAATTAGCACATGTCCTAGGATTTAGTTTGGTCGATCCTGCAAGTTACTCATTTTTACATAAAATTGATAGACCAGAGGTTGTTTACTATTTTTCCCAGTAAACACCCGGGTCCTGTTGTTGATTCTTAGCTCGTAGCATTTCGTTTCACTATACTAAAAACAAAACAGACAAAATCCTAACGAAGAGCCCTAAACACCGTGAGCACTTAACACATATCATAATTAATACGAAGATGATATGTGTTTCAGGCTCTCGTTCATTACTTGCCTGAATGAAATACCTAAATCATTTCTTTCACTTCTTCTTCACAGATCTAATGTGTCAAACACCACTACTCATGTTACATTAATTTTGTTGTTGTTATTGTTGTTGTTTGTTTGTTGATGTTGTTGTTGTTGTTGTTGAGACCCAAATCCAAGAGGTTTTTATCTTGTTGTTATTGTTGAGACCCAAAAATTTAAAGGTTTAATCTTGTTTTTGTTGTTTAAACTAAGATTGATGTTATATTTGTTGTTTTTGTTTAGATAAATATGTTATAGGTTTATTGAGTAGATATTATAGGTTTATTGAGTTTGAGGTTATATGTTTATTGTTGATGTTGTTGTATTATTGTTGGTGTTGTTGTTGGTGTTGTTGTTAAGTTGTTATATTTAACAAAACGTTGAAAGCTATATGTTTTTGTTTAGTTGTTGTTATTAAGTTTGAGATTGAGACTGAGATTGTGTTTTTGTGATTCTTTGTGCATCTCTCATTTTGTTTCGCCGAACATGTCAAGAGGATATTATAGCAACAAAAAATATAGTTGAGTTTATTATATCTAATGTCGACCGTTTGTTTCACTAACTCTTCTTTGAACATTTAACCTATTATATTGATTTTGAAAATAATAGTATAAAAAAATTATGTTTTATTTAAAAAAAACATCTTACATTAATCAGTGTTTTTCGAGCATTATGTAACTCATTATACATCTCACATTCTTTAATGGTTAAAATCTCTCCAATACTTCTAGTTTTTGTTCAAAGTTCTTCCATACCGGCTCATTTTAGTAGAAAAAAAGTGTTAAATGAATAACTTGAAACATTGAAGAGATTCTAACCATTAAAGAACGATGAATGATGAGTTACAGGATGCTCAAAAATCATTAACAAGTGTAAGTTGTTCTTCAAATATATGTTTACCTGTTGGTTAAATGACAAACCCGAGAGGAAAGATGTTTTCTCCATTTAAAATTTCAAAAAGGTTTCGCTGGGGATCTAACCCATGACCCTTAAACACTACACATCGATGGATGTCCAATCGACGGGAATGTAGAAAATTTTTCATGTCACACTTTGTTACCTCTCCTATGAAACCGAGGTTAAATCCATTTTTCAACCGAGGTAAAAAGGGTTTTTTTTGTTGTAGTGAGTCATTTGAACATTCTCTCTTGCGGTTATTGATGTGTGAACTCTTCTTGTTAGATTGTTCATTCGATTAATTAAAATCAACTTGTGCTTTGAGTGAAAATTGAATTAAGATAATTGTTAAATTGCTTGTTTAAGCAAATTTATATTGCTCAATTGTTTTGATTTATGATTATCTGAGTTAACTGGAATATCCATTCAGAGTTTTACAAATAAATGTGCAGATCAAAAACTCTGAGGTCAATTGTTGATATCATGAAAATAAATTACAAAAGAAAGCAAAAAGATAGCGGTGATTTTATAAAACGTTTTATAAAATCACCGCTATCTTTTTACTTTCTTTTGTAATTTGTTTTTATGATATCAACAATTGACCTCTGAGTGTATGATTTGCACATTTGTTTGTAAAACTTTGATTTTGTATAAAAAAAGTTTTTTAAAATAATTTTAGGAGAATGGTATATTCACCCATCCTCTAGACCATTTCGATCTCTCTATCTTCCACCAACAAGTAATATTGGAGTTGGTCTTTTGATCAGGTCTTTCAACCTCAAAGTTGAGGATATGAGATATACTATAGTGAATTAAATGTCTTTGTAATCTCTAGTGATAAAGGTATTTTTAGAGATTTATAGAATATGAATCCGTGGGCATTACAACATTAAAATTTAGTAACTACTACAAAATCAATTGAATGCAGTAAAATATATTCAAATTTATAAAATCGGTTAAAATTATATTAAATATCTTTAAAACATTTATTAAAATTTGAATTTAGAACCATCCACAGATTTGATACTTCTAAAAAAAATCTTTTATTTTCAATATAAACTAATATATCAAATATAATTATAACATTGTATTTTTAAATGTATTCAGAAAACATATTCATTTATTTCTTGGATTATATGTAATTTTAATTACAAAAAATATAGTGGAAGTGTACCTTTTTCTTCAAAGTGCAGATGGTAATTAGTACCCTTTGCTCAAATGGTGACACGCTGCTCTTTGGTAGGGTTAAGTTACATGCAACGTGTTTGGTGAAGTACATGCATTATAATGGAGGTTTAGCATAAATAAGACAGAGTATCTTTAGATGTCAAGTTTGTCTATTAAATGGAAGTAATTCTAAAGACTTCTAAGTAGTTCAAGTTTTTCATGATTTTGAGTTCAACTTTAAGAGTTTCAATCAGTCAAGTGAATTCACATTATTATTTTCTTATGGTAATTTTACTTTTGGTACACATGCAAGAACTCTATTTTATCTTTGTTTCCTGTTAGTTTTGGTTTGTAAGAACTATCTTTAAGAGTATTTTTATTCCAACTTTTGTTAGTGTATTCTTTTTTATTTTCTTTATATTTTAAAAAATTTGTTGCGTCAGTATGATAAATAAAATGTTCAATTTAAAAGTGGTTAGAGTTGGTCAGACTCATCAACCGTAGTAGTGCATTGCAACGATTTATTAAAATAAAATAATAATAAAATTGAAAATGGTCGTTGTTCAACAACTAGTTTTTTTCTCTAACAACAATATGGTCTATTTAAAAAAATTTATACACAAGTTTTCTCTCACACATTTTTTTTTATAAGCAAATTCATTAATAAGAGATTAAGGGAACTCACACATTTATTTTCGCTTAAATTCTTAATTTCTCAGTCATAATTTTATCATCTTACTCTTAATTTTTAAATTTTTTTCTTACAATTTTTTTTCATTAGCCTTCATTTGACAATATATTATATTCAAATTTTTATCTTTTTACTTCAAAATTAATATTGTTTAGGTCAAATAGATCCTAATCAATATAATTTTCAATAGTCTGTATTCAATTTCATGCAAAATTATTAAAATTCTAATCCTCAAAATTCTCAATTCTAATCGATGCCAACAAACTCCGATGGATTTTCCGTCACCAAACAATCCAAATATTTAACATATACCTCAAATAAATACTCATGGATGAAAATTTTTGTCATGAACCGGAAACACCGATTGAGTTTATGTCTGAATGTCAAGTTCCACCATTTTCATGTCAGTTGGTAATGAAAAAGAATAAAGGTGTACCATTAAAAAAATCTCGAGAGCTATTTACAAGGGATGGGGATACAGTTCTTATGCAATCATGACTCAGTGTTTCAAAGGATCCAATTGTGGGAGTTGATAAAAAAAACTGAGTTTTTGGTTAAGCATTGCTGCCAATTATAACCATTATCACGAGCAGTCATGAGAAAAGTTACGTTGGCAATTAAAATTTCGATGCCCTCGAATAAATGGCTTTGTTCAAAATTTTGTTGGGTGTTACGAACTAGCTGTTAATCGAAAGAAAAGTGGAACATCGGAGAAAGATATATTGGCCACTGCACATGTTTTTTTAACTCCGGATGAAGGTACACCATTCAATCTTCAGTACGCATGGAGATTATTAAAACATGAACCAAAATGGATGGGAGCATCGATTGAAAATTCTTCAAAAATAACAAAGAATTCTGTTAGTGGGGCACACTCATCATCGTCTAACGCAGAGACACCTTCAAGTTATGAGTATAATTCATCATCACCAATGGGACAACAAGCAACAAAAAGGAAGGGTAAGCCTAAGGAAAATGCAAATGCATCTGAACCGCCTTCTAATATTGCGCAAGATACATGAAATAAAAGAGTAGCATCAATGAAAAGACTAACTTAATGTAAGGAGAAAGATATGAAGTTTAAAGCAATTAAATTTATCACGTCACACACTTTTATGATGAATGATAGTTAACTGAGTGTTCATACAAAATATTGTAATAAGCTAAACGAAAAATATGGACTTTAGTTAGGGTGAAAAGTTGTAGGACTTGTTATGTTTCAACACCTATGTAAAATGGTCATTGATTCCACTTTAATTTATAATAAATATTATGTTGTTATTCAAACTAGCCATTATTTAAACTAGTTGTTATTCAAGTTAGTTGTTAGTCAAACTAACCATTATTTAAACTAGTCCTTATTCAAATTAATCGTTAGTAAAACTAGTTGTTATTCAAACCAGCCATTACTCAAACTAGTCGTTAGTCGAACAAGTCGTTATTCATATACCACTATATATACTATCATTATTCTCATTCTTTTCTCATTCTTCTCTTATTCTTCTCTCATTCTTCTCTCTTTTTCACTCACTTTAATGGATTCAAACAATTCAAATGATCTTGACAAACTCTTTTGGGACTTGATTGAAGAATAATTTATGGACAACACTGATAAAGAACTAATAAAGTTAATGCTCTAGAAAACATCAATCTGGAAGTTCCTCTAAGCTAAAGAGAAGAATAATGATAGATAGAAGTCGTGAAGAATGGCATAATCGATTATTTAATAGCTACTTTCAATTATATGTCATGTATTTGAGATAAATTTTAATTATCATTTTAAATTTTAAGTTTAATTTGAATTATATATATATATATATATATATATATATATATATAGGGTTCATATCCTATGAGAATGTAATTTTTATATAAGAACATGAGAATGAATCTGAATTATTAGATTTTAAAATAATTGGTGGAGATTATGTGTGGTTTTTGTTTTTCTCTCTCCTCCATTATTAAAATAAATGATGGAGGAGAGAGAAAAAAATTGACACATAATCTCCACCATATATTTTAAAATCTAATAGTTTATATTCATTCTCATGTTCTCACATAAAAATGACACTCATATGATATGTTCCCTATATATATATATATATATATATATATATATATATATATATATATATATATATATATATATATATATATATATATATATATATATATATATATATATATATATATATATATATATATATATATGAGAATGTCATTTTTATGTGAGAATATGAAAATGAATCTGAAGCATTAGATTTAAAATAAATAGATGAGATTATTTGTCATTTTTATTTTCTCTCACCTCCATTATAAAAATAAATGAATTAAATTAAAATATTATATTTTTAACAATTAATATTCTCTCTCCTCTTATCCATTTACTTTAAATTTAATTGTCCAGATTTATTCTTATATTTTCACATAAAAATTGTATTCTCATAAGATACATGCTATATATATATATATATATATATATATATATATATATATATATATATATATATATGGGTTTTGCTAGGATACACACACCTATTTTTATGAAGGTGTGTTTTAGCAAACTTTAATTAAAAAATGGTTAAATGCACCCTAAGGTGCATGTTACTAAAACACACCTTTTAAAAAATAAGTGGGTGTAAGTTAGCATTTGCTTTAGGCATTTTCTATAATACACCTATTTATTTTTTAGAAGGAGCGTGTTAGCAATTAATAACTAAAAATTCATTAAATACACCCTAAGGTGCATGTTGCTAAAACACATCTTCATAAAAATAGGTGGGTGTATCCTAGCAAACATTAATTTTAACACCATATCTTATCCATTAAATAATATTTGATCCAATGACTTTTATTAACCCAATTAGTCATTCATGTGTCAAATATTATTTTTGACATCATATCTGATCACGTTAAATAGTATTTAATATAATGATTTTTAGTAACCTAATTACTCGTTCTTGTTAATTAGTTAGTTAGAATATATTGAAATCAAATGTCAAAGTTTAATTTGACACCAAATTTCATCCCTTAATTTTTTTAATATAAAAGACCTATGTTGATTGATTTGATTTGAATACAAATTTGTTAAATTTAATCAACACAATTTATTTTATTTTAGGCAAAATAACCTTTTTCGTCCCTTAACTTTGCCCCAGGGTCCATTTTGGTCCCTTAACTTTAAAAAGTGGCTAGTTCGTCCCTTAACTTTTAAAATTGTGTCACGTTTATCCTTCTGTCTGGTTCCGTTAGTCAAAGGTTGAAATCACATGCCATGTATTTCCAGGTAGACTTTCTGTGGTTGACGTGGAAATGAGGATGTGTTAAAACAAATTGAAGTAGCTTTTCATTAACCAGAACATCAAAAGGTTAAAACAAATTGGAGAAGCTCAACGAAGCTCTGCTAGTGCAAACGCAAAGGGATTGAAGCAGGCCCGAAGGATTGTTGCAGACGCGAAGGATTGAAGACGACTCAAGAAGTGTTTATCAAAAGGTTAGTTCATTTCTTTCTGATTTAGGGTTTTACGAAATTTTAGGGTTTATGTTCAGATTTAGGGTTTATGTAAAATTGTTAGGGTAAACTCTAATTATTTAGATAATGTGATTAAGTGTCATGGATGAATTCATTAATCTCAAAATTCATCATAGTGGTGAATTCACTGATGAGGGTCTTAGTATATATGAGAATGGAGTAGTAGATGATTTGAGAGTAGATGTAGACAAATGGAGTTATTTTGAGCTAGTTGGTGTATTGAAAGACTTGGCTTATAAGGCGTTTAAAACAATCTATTACAAGGACCCTTAATTTGATATAAATGCACTTGTTGATGGCAAGGGTGCTTTAGAAATTGCAGATCTGTATAGGGTTCACCAAAGTGTTGATATTTACATTCAACACACATTGTCTCAACCTGACTATTGTGATGTTGTTGTTGACAATGTTGATGAGGGTCCTGCTGAAATTGTAGATGAGATGGAGGAGTTACTTAGTCAACTGGTTGATGAAGTTGTTGGAGTTGAAAAAACCACTGTTGTGATTGAGGAAGGTGATGTTGGAGTTGGTCAAGCCACTGCTGGGTTGGATGAAGGTAATGCTAGTGTAGATGATGTTAATCCTGCAGTGAATGAGGGTACTGTTGGAGTTGAGGAAATAAATGTTGGAGTTGAACAAGTTAATGTTGAGGAACTTAATGTTGGAGTTAAACAAGTTAAACTGGAGTTGAGGAAAATAATGTTGGATTTGAACAAGGTAAAGTTGGTGTAGATGATGATGGCTTAAGTTCTGATGATAGAAGATAAGGACTACAAGTATGATAGTGCACAAGAAGTGGCTTTTGAGGATGAGTCTGATGGGTATGATGAGATTGAGGAGGATGAACTTGATACCCTAATTGGTGTTGAAAGTGATGGTAATGGAAAAGTCCAAAAACTTAACGGGGAGTCTGGAGAAGATAAAGGGAGTGACAATGACAGTGAGGACATGCAAAGTGGCTGTGACAGTGATGATAGTAGTGGAGTTCCAAGAAAAAACATCCAATTTTTAGACAGCCAATAGACATGTTAGATTACAAGTGGGATGTGGGAGTGTATTTTAGTTCAAAGGGTGATTTTAAGGAAGCAATAACATCTTATGCTGTGCAAAATGGAAGAGACCTAAGGTTTGTAAAGAATGACAGAGTTAGGGTAAAGGTTAAATGTAAGGTTGGTTGTGAGTGGGAGGTATATTGTAGCAAGTTGTCAAATGAAGACACTTGGCAACTCAGGAAGGTGATTGACAAACACAGTTGTAGTAGGAAGTATAATGTCAAACTAATGAGTACAAAATGGTTGAGTAAAAGAATTCAGAATAGTTTGAAAAATAATCCAAGGTTGAGCATAAAGGATATCAAAGAGAAGGCACAAAAAAATGGAATGTTGTGGTGAACAAAACAAAAGCAATAAGAGCAAGATATGCAGCAAGAGATTATGTTGATGGTTCTTTTTTGGGAGATTACACAAGGGTCTATGACTACTGTCATGAACTGTTAAGAGCCAATCCAAGGTCAACAGTTAAGATCAATGTGGATCATGTACCAAAAGGTGTTGAGGATCACATGCCATATTTTAGAAGGCTCTACATATGCTATGCTGCATGTAAGGAAAGCTTTAAGTTGTGCAGGCATGTAATAGGTCTAGATGGATGTTTTCTCAAGGGGTTGTGTGGAGGGAAGATTGTGGCTGCTATAGGGAGGGATCCTAATGACCAGATGTTCCCATAGCATATGCAGTTGTGGAGGGTGAAAACAAGGATATTTGGACTTGGTTTTTAGAGATATTAATTGATGACCTTGGAGGAAAAGAGCAATGCATGACTTACTCCTTCATCTCAGACCAACAAAAGGCAAGTTTTTCATTTATTCTTATGCTCTTAAGTTTTTCTTACATCTTATGCTACATTTCATACTATATTTTTATGCTACATTTTATGCTATTGCAGGGTCTGCTACCTACTATGGAAGAGATATTGCTAAGGGTGGAGCATAGGTTTTGTGTTAGGCACCTCTATAACAATTTTAGGAAGAGGTTTCCTGGGAAGATGTTGAAGGACATAATATGGAAGACTGCCAAGTCAACATACCCACAAGCATGGGAAAGAGAGATGAAAGGAATGAGGGCCATAAATAAAGAAGCATTTAAACATATAATGAAGACCCCACCAAGGTTTTGGAGTAGATCTTACTTTAGGACTACAAACAAATGTAATGTTGTTCTCAACAACATGTCTGAATCCTTTAATAGTGTTATTCTTGATGCAAGGGCAAAACCTCTAATCACTATACTAGAAGACATCATAATATACTTGATGGAGAGATGGGCTAATAACAGAATGAGGTTTGGTACTTTGGATGAGAATGGCATTTTGCCTAATATTAGAAAGAAAGTTGATGTCACAAGCACATACACCAACAATTGGCCAGTAAGGTATGTAATATCAACACACACTAATTCTTTAGGGTGTCTGTAACATACAGTTCAAACATGTGACTCATTTATTCTGTTTGTTTCTTTCTTTAGGATATCTGATGAACATATGTTTGAAGTAAGGCACTTGGAGAATCAAGCTAATAAATTTGTTGTGAACCTGAAAGATCACATATGTTCATGCAGAAGATGGGAACTCACAGGACTCCCATATGTTCATGCTTTGTCTGCTATGAAGAGTAGGAATTTCAAAATAGATAGTTACATCCCAGAGTATTATAGGGTTTCAAAATAGATAGTTTATAAGCATGTGATCTACCCTGTTAATGGATTAAACTTGTGGGTTAAGACACCATATCCTGATGTGCAACCACCCAAGTTCAAGAAGATGCCTGGTAGACCTAAAAAGTGGAGGAATTTAGAAAAAGGAGAGATTGATGGCTCTGGTCGCAAAATGAGAAGAACTGATTTCTTGGTGAAGTGTAGTAGGTGTAAGAAAGCAAGACACTACAAGTCTACTTGTAAGGATACAACAACTCAGACTGCCCAATAATCTACCCAAGCCTCTCAGACTTCTACTCAGACTGCTCAACAACTTGCCCAAGAATCTCAGACTACAACTCAGTCTGCTCAATAATCTACCCAAGCCTCTCAGACAACAACCCAGACTACCCAACATTCTACCCAGTCCTCTAAGGGGAAGGCTGCTCAGAAGACTCATGGTCCTGCCAAGGGGAAGATACAAAAGCTATCTGTTAGGAAGGCACCAAGGCCATTTGTACTACCTGGGCCTACAACCAGGTTGTCTGCATCCAAGAATGTTGTTGGTCCAGTCACAAGGAGATCTACTCCAACTAAGAGGACAGCTCCAAGAAAAATCCCTAGAAATATTTAGGATTAATTAGTTTATGTTGTATTTTGTGCACTATGGTATTGATGTAATGAATAACTTTATTGTGTTTTTTTGTGCACTATGGTGCTGAACAAGTTTATGGTGTATTTTGGTGCTTCTGTTATAAACCTAATTGTATCTACTACCAGTTTGGTGCACTTTAGTGCTTTTGTTATGGACAAAAATATCTACTGCAGTTTATGAGTATATTCTGTTATTAACATATTCTGTTATGAACATATTCTGCTTGTGAACATTTTCTGTTATAGATCATTTCCAGTTATGGAACAGTTATAGGTCATGTCCAGTTATGTTACAATTATAGGTCATGTCCAAATCTGTTATGAACATATCCAGTTATGTTACAATTATAGGTTATCTCCAAATTTATAGGTCATGTCCAAATTTATAGGTCATGCCCAAATTTATAGGTCATGCCGAAAAATTACAGGTTAGTTACAACATTAAAAACAGATTGTGAAGATCAAACTCATAAAATTCATTCTTAAAAGGTTTCAACATTCATTCAAGATAACATCAAATACAAACTTTCAAGATAACATTACAACTAATACAAACAACTAACCCATTCTAACTAACCTAATTCATTCTAAAAATCAATACAATGATAATTAAAAAAAAAAATCAAATTCCATATTTTTTTCCACTTGATGATATTCTTCATTTCAGCATCAATAATCATCAGCTTTTTCCCAAGTTCTTCAATGTTTTTTTTTTTTTGCTTCATCCAGTCCCTTTGTAACCACACCCATCCTATGCATCAAAAATTTTTCTTTCTCATCACACGCATCCTCATGGAACCAACCAAAATAATTACATCCAGCTTGCATCTGAAATTTGCATTGTAAGAAGTTCAAGATGAATCTATAACAGAAAGTAAACACTCATAAAATAAATTGGATACCTTATAATTGGGACAACCCCAGAATAGTTTCCCTATATTCATCACTGTTTTTTCGCTTTGAAGAACAACCATGTCTCCAGAATGACACATGGGCTTCCTTCTTGAACTTCCACTGGCTATTGAATCCCCACTTTTTGAATTTCTCTTACTCAACATTGACGAAGAACAACCCAATTTCATGCTTGGATGAACACTACTGTTGATTTTTTAATGAAATTGTGAAGAAAGAAGAAGAATTCGATTTTCCCTAACAATGAAATAGGGGAGACCACTACAAACGTAACCCAGAAAGAAGAAGATGATGTTCCAAGCCCATGTCAGCTGCCACATAACCAAGAATAAACGGACATTTGAGCCAACTAACGGCAAGGACTACTTTGACACCATTTTAAAAGTTAAGGGATGAACTAGCCACTTTTTAAAGGTAAGGGACCAAACTGGACCCTGGGGTAAAGTTAAGGGACGAAAAAGGTTATTTTGCCTTTATTTTAATATTAAATATAATTTTTTCTAATGAGATATTTTTTAAAAGCACTCTCTCTTTCTTTTTTATTTTTTGATATTATAAATTTTAAAATTATACTTTTACTAATTTAATAATTACATGATTTTGTTTTTGTTTAAATTATTATAATTTATATTTTGAAGAGAAGTGCTTTCTATTTAATCAAAATATTTATAAGATTAAAATAGTGTATTTTTTTAAGTTAACATTAAACATTTTTTTTTAAATTCTTTAAAAATACCCTAGTGAACTAATCACTATAATAATAATAATAATAATAATAATAATAATAAGTTTGGAAAAATAGAATTTTTTGAAAAACTAATTCAAATTAAATCAAATATTTAGGGAATATGGTCGAAGTAATTTATATATAGTTTTGTAAATATTTAAAATATTTTTTCAAATGATTATACTATAGTAAAAAAATTATTATTTAAATTCGAAATATGTTAATTTATTAGTAGAAAAAACTATAAAAAAAACTATAGTTTTAAAATGAAATACCAAACAAAAACAAAAATCATCTATATATTATGTGATTGATGTGAAACCATATAGTTCTAATAGTTCTAGGATTTGTAAAAAAATGAAATTCCAATGGCTTTTATTAATTCAATTAATAATTATCTGTCAAATATTATTTTTGACATCATATCTGATTCCGTTAAATAGAATTTAATATAATGACTTTCATTAACCTAATTACTCATTCACATTTCAAACTTTTCTACTCGATGAAAAGAAAAACTTTGCGTTGTTCTTAAACTTTTTGTGCGTTACATCACTTGAATGAACTGGGTCAGTCAACGTCCTCTATTTTAACAGTTTGAAGGAACATCAATTTCCAATTCTTTGAAAAAGATGAATAATAACGATGAGGTAATCTAATATAAATAGTATATTTATATTTTAATACATGAAAATTTTCTATTTAGTTTAAGTTTTTTAACTTTTATGTTTTTACATTCAGGGCAATGAGGCTCAAAATAGTCAAGAAAATGTTTCAAATATTTTTTCAAACAATGATCGTATTGCCATTGAGCCCCATAACACTTATTCGTATGTTGGATTGGAATTTGACTCTCTCGAGGATGTTAAAAATTTCTACTGAGAATTTGCTAAGAAAGAAGGATTTGGAATTCATATACATTCAAGTAAGCACAATTCCTGCATACTTGTATGCTCTAATGCTGGAAAATATATAATCAATAGTATCAGTAATGAAGAAAGTACTGCAGTCAAAATAAAACATAAGAAAAGGTGTTTGACTTCGATGATTGGTTGTAAGGCGACACTTGTTACTACAAAGGTACAAAAGAGACATAAATAAATTATCATTGGTTTTAATAATGATCATAATCACGGTATGATTAGCCCAAAGATTGTGAAATATCTTAGATGTTATAAGAAAATGAGTGTCGCTGCAAAGAATCTTGTTGAAAAGTTTGATCAGGAAGGGCTGCCTACAGGAAAAGTTGATGCATTATTTAAAAACCAGGATTCAACCTTCTCTAATAGAGATTGTTGGAATCATCTTAGGGATCTTTGATCTCGAAATTTAGATGTTGGAGATGCTCAAAGTGTATTAAACTTTTGTAAGCAAAAACAGACTGAAAATCCAAAACTTCTTTTACGAAATACAATGTGATAACCATGCACGAATGATTAATTTTTTCTGGGTTGACGCAAGATCAAGGTTAGCCTAAGGCGACGTTGTTACATTTGATACAACATATAAGACAAACAAATATAGCACGCGGTTTGCACCTTTTACAGGGTTGAATCATCATCACCAATCTATTTTATTTGGTTGTGCTTTGCTGCTAGATGAAACAGAGAAATCAGTTACATTAGTATTTGAAAATTGGCTCAAGGTAATGGGAGGAAAAAGTCCAGTGTCAATAATTACTGATCATGATTTGGCAATGAAAGCTACTATATCCAAGGTATTTCCACACATTCGACATCGTTTATGTTTATGGCACATTAGGAAAAAAATTCTAGAGAAACTTTCACAGATATACCATAAAACTTCGATTTTTAAGCGTGATCTGAAAAGGTGTATTCGTGATTCGTCATGTGTAAAAGATTTTGAAGAAGATTGACATCGTATAATGATTGAGTATGATTTAGGAAATAATTAATGGCTTCAAGGTTTATACAGTATCAAACAATCATGGGTTCCTATTTATAATAGAAATACTTTTTTTGCTGGAATAAATACTACTCAAAGAAGTGAGAGTATCAATCCTTTTTTTATTCTTTTGTTGATTCTTCAACCACATTGCGAGATTTTGTTGTGAAATTTGACAAAGCAGTTGAATGTCGCTACGAGAACGAAAGAAAAGAAGACTTTGAATCGAGACATCAATCACGTATCTTAAATGTCGCTTCTAAAATAGAAGAGCATGTTGCTACTATTTATACCAGAACCATATTTAACAAGTTTCAAGATGAGCTAGGAAAAGTTAGCCAGATCATAAAGAAGAAAGTTAAGAAAATGGATCTCAATCTACATATAAGGTATCCAATTATTTTAATTCTCAAGACTCATTTACTGTAAGTGTAAATCTTGATACAATGGATGCCAAATGTAGCTATCAACTTTTTGAATTTTTGGGGATACTATGTAGGCACATCTTGGTGATTTTTCAAGCAAAGAATATTGTAGACATTCCAAATAAGTATATTTTGCACCGCTAGACAAATGATGCTAATAAGAGCTTAAGATTTAATATTAGCGAAAACCATTATGTATCTGACAACGATAATCCAGCAACTTTGCGAAGTATGCATGTGCTTAATCAAGCAAGCTTGTTACCCGATCTTGCTGCAAAAAATGAGAAAACATACAGATTTATATTATTAGAATTGAAACAAATATACAAAAAGGCCATAGTGATGAATTCAGACATTGAAACTAGTAATCAAGAGGCAAATTGTCCTGACATACAAATTAGTGGACATGAAAATGATGGGCCTGAATCAACTATTAGAGATCCTGAAGTATCACAAACTAAAGGAAGACAAAAGGACGATTTTCGTTCGAGTCTCGCAATCAAAACAAATTAAAAGTAGCCTAGAGTTGACAATGAATCGACTTCAGAAAAAACAATGATCGTGTCAATTATGTGGAGAACATGGTCATAATCGGAAAAGTTGCAAGCAAAAAATAAGTCAAGACGAAGCTAATCTGTCTACTTAAATCAGGGGTAAGAGTTTTAAAATGTCTTTTTTTGATGTTTCACATTACTTTTCTTATATATTTATTTAGTTTTTCAAATTTGAATTACAGGTAAGTTTGGATCATGAAGATGAGAAGAATTATACAATATGTAGCAGACACTTTTATATGCAATAGGAAATATATGCAGCAGATACTTTTTTTATGCAGTAGACAATTATAATTAAATTATGTTTATTCGGATTATATGGAGAGAATATTACCCATTCATATTTGTTACTGATATAAAAATTGATGCTAGCTAGTAAGTGATATAAGGAAAGTGCAAAAGAATATAAAACATTAACCTATAATTTCAATAAGATACAACAATAATGTATTTTGTTTTACAAATATTACAAATTACAAATCCTAGAACTATTAGACCACTAAATCTGTGTATCCATACAAATCTGTGTCTCCACAAATATGTTCCATACATCCTAGAACTATTAGAACTATATGGTCTCCATACAAATCTGTGTCTCCACAAATCTGTTCCAAACAAATCCTATAACTATTAGAACTATATGGTTTCATATCAATCACATAATATATAGAAGGTTTTGGTTTTTGTTTTTGTTTGGGATTTATTTTAAAACTATAAATTTTTCGATAGTTTTTTCTACTAATAAACTAACATATTTCGAATTTAAATAATAATTTTTTTAATTATAGTATAATCAGTTGAAAAAATGTTTTAAATATTTATAAAACTATATATAAATTACTTAGATCCCATTCCCTAAATAGGATATTTTAATTTGAATTAGTTTTTCAAAAAATTCTATTTTTCCAAACGTATTATTATTGTTATTATTATTATTATTATTATTATTATTATTATTATTATTATTATTATAGTCAATAGTTTACTAGGGTATTTTTTTAGAATTTAAAAAAATGTTTAATGTTAATTTAAAAAAATAGTATTTTAATCTTATAAATATTTTGATTAAATAGAGTGTGCTTTTAAAAAATATCTCATTAGAAAAAATTATATCCAATATTAAAATAAAATAAATTGTATTGATTAAATTTAACAAATTTATATTCAAATCAAATCAATCAACATAGGTCTTTTATATTAAAAAAATTAAAGGATGAGATTTGATGTTAAATTAAACTTTGACGTTTGATTTCAACATATTCTAACTAACTAATTAACAAATATAATTATTGAATGAGTAATTAGCTTAATAAAAGTCATTATATTAAATACTATTTAATGGGAACATATATAATGTCAAAAATAATATTTGACACATGAATGACTAATTTGATTAATAAAAATCATTGAATTAAATATTATTTAATAAATAAAATATGGTGTCAAAATTAATATTTGACACCGGTGTCAATTGATCCCCTCCTATATATATATATATATATATATATATATATATATATATATATATATATATATATATATATATATATATATATATATATAATTCATATCCTATGAGAATGTCATTTTTATGTGAGAACGTGAGAATGAATCTGAATCATTAGATTTTAAAATAAATGGTGGAAATTACGTATGGTTTTTGTTTTTCTCTCACCTCCATTATTAAAATAAATGATGGAAGAGAGAGAAAAAAAACTAACACATAATCTCCACCATTTATTTTAAAATCTAATGGTTCAGATTAATTCTCAGGTTTTCAAATAAAAATGTCATTCTCATATGATACGTTATATATATATATATATATATATATATATATATATATATATAGGGTCATGCTAATACATGCACTTTAGATTTTAAAACGAGAAAATAGGACGTATGCATATGCTTCGAAGCATCGCATTAGCAACATACACCTTATTGTATTTTTGTGTGGGGCCCACTAATTTTGGGTGGGACCCACATTAAAAAGATGAAGAAAGAAAATAGATGTAGTGTATTTTTGTGTGGGATTCACTAATTTTAGATGTATGTTTGCATTTTCTATATATATATATATATTCAAAGTGAACAATCATCATGTATGCTGATGTTGTAGGTAGGTGTCATCACTAGATTGATTTTAGTCCTTTTACTAGAGTTCCTTACGTGTTAATGGTGACTGGTTACGCTGTGACAAACTGACAAGGCAATCTTAGGGGATCAATTACAAGGGGCAGGTGTCTAAGGCTAAGGCTCATGTAGTATGTTTGGTGAAATCCAACCTGTAATATATTTGATTTATGCAAGCATTGAGATGCTAGAGTATACATGGTGTCAAGTTCTTGATGTGATATGTTTGATCAAATATGTAGTGTTTAAAACGAGAAAAGAGGACGTATGCATATGCTTCGACAAATAGAATTATTTTTTACATAGTTACGTCTAACCTACCACTCATGTTGCCCACACGTGTTAAATATATTTATGTATTAAGAATATGTTAGGATACATAATATTAATCATCTGTGAAACATACATGTCGTTACTAGTAAGATCTTGAGTGTCTGAAGAGTTTTTGGCTTAAATTCCTTGCCCGCAAGGGGCCTTGGTTGTTTGGGTGCTGCTTGGTCTCTTAAACGTCTTATTTCGAGTTTCTTAATCATGAATAACGATTGGAGTAGGGTGAGGCGTAAACATAGAGTTTCAAAGCGATGGGACGATATCGGTAGGGGCTACATGAATGTTCCTCAGGCCTCAACCTCTTTTTACATCACTGAGTTCCCATAATACAAGAGATCGAAAGACCTTTACGAGGTTTTCTCTAAGTTCGGAGAAGTCGACGAAGTTTTCATCCCTTCTAAGAGGGATAAACTTGGTATGAAATATGGTTTTGTTAGATTCTTTGGAGTTAAAGATGCAAGGAGCTTGTGTTTGAAGCTAGATAATATCTTTATAGACGGGAGGAAACTGTTTGCGAATCTTCCTAGATTTGAGAAAACACTGAATAATTGCAAGGCAGAACCCTTTCAGAGGAGGGTTAGTAGGAAGGTGGTTGAAGGTAAGGCAGGTACGGCTTGTGACGGGGAAAACGACTATCTGCATGTTAGAGCTAAGGTCAAGGATAATCGGTATTTTGCTGAAGTTGTCAGGAGAGAGGAAGAGGGGGAGAGTATTAGGGATATGGAGTTCGAAGTTGGGACGGAGGACTTGAAGAGATTTTCTAAAGCTTTTGTGGGGAGAGTTATTGTCCCAGGCATGACTTATAACATCCAACGTCACTTTGATTCAGAGGGTCTTTTTGGGATCAAAGTCACTCCTCTTGGTGCAAATTTATGTTTGTTGGAAGAGAAAGACTCAGGAGAATTAGAAGAACTACTCTCTAGTGCTAAGTCATGGTTAGACCAGTGGTTCACTGAGGTTAGGAAGTGGTACCCGGGGGTCACAGATAATGAAAGAGTTACGTGGGTGAGGATTTTCGGAATCCTTTGTCATGCTTGGTCGGTCCCATTCTTTGAATCCCTTACTGCTAAAGTTGGTTCATACGTTTGTTGCGACGAGGATACTTCGGGAGCTTCGAAAATGGATGTCGCAAGTGTTAAGATTAGGACGACAAGTGATTCGTTGATCAATGCTGTTTTTAATGTGGCCATTAATAACTCTGGGTTAAGGATCAGAATTGTGGAAGAAAGCAAGGGTTCCTTTGGCAATAAGGTTGCGAAGAAAGGAAATAGTGATTCAGTTTGTGGTGAAGATGATGACTCTAGCCTGAACTGTAGTGACAACTGGTGGCGCTCTGGCGAAGAGGAAGACGATGAAGCGGTTGAAGACTCCGAGGCTCGCAGCGTCTGTAACGAGACACCAGACCTCAGGCCTAAGGGCAGTCCTACTGGCAGTCCTATTTGTATTAGGCATATCCTTAAAAGTACTTACGTGAAACCAGGTGTAAGGTACGAGGTGTCAGAGGATCATGAAAGGATGAAAGAGGGGAGAATCGAGGAAGCATCATCTGCTTTAGGCGTGTCAGAGAAAGGGTCGCAGGTTGGTTCTGATCCTATAGTGTCAGATAGTACAAAAGGTGAGGAGAAAAAGTCAAAAGGTAGTGGTCCTCCAGTTGAAACTCGTTTTGGGCCAGCAGGGTTAGGAAGTTTTGATGGGTTGTTAATGGCCCATAAGAGGAATAAGGCCCAAAGGATTAACCCTGTGTATATTGGGCCTTTGGGTGGTTCACAATTGGAAGTGGGGTCAGTTGCATGCAACGATAGAGAAAGAGAATATGTCTTTGAAAAAATCCAGTCAATTAGGAAAGTAAAGGTTCCGTCTTTTGGTAACCCTAATTTGAAGAAGAAGGTTGAGAAGGCGATAGAGGATGCGATTGTAGAGGAAGGTTCGGATTCTATTGAGGTTTTCGAGGGTAACTTTTCAAAGGCTCCACAGGAGGGAGAACGTATCATCTTAGAGAGTAGATGTCATTCTGTTACCGACTCTGAGGTCTTGGTGGGTAACAAAAGATTTTGGGAGGATTTTGAGAGTAAAGTTGCTAGTAGAGTGAGAGTAATAGTTGGTTCACTAAGAGTGAATGGTGGTGACAAGAAAAAGATGGAGAATGACATTAGATTGCTGGAGAAAAGAGATGAAGAAGGCTTGAGACTGAGAGAGGCTACTAAAGATTATCTATGAATATAATGTCTCTTAATGTGAGAGGATGCGACAACTCTATCAAAAGAAAAAGGGTTGCGGGTGCGATTCAGAGTGGTAATATCGACGTCTGTTTTCTGCAAGAGACGGAGATTTCAAGTATCGATTATGATCTGGTGTATGCATTGTGGGGGAATCAAGAGGTGGAATGGTCTGCTTGTGACGCTATTGGGAGTGCTGGAGGTTTACTTATTATGTGGAGGAAGGATTCTTTAACTCTTAACTGCAGTTTCAGAAATGAGGGTTTCTTGGGGGTTAACGGTATTTGGAAGGGTACTGAGATTTTTCTGGTGAATGTTTACTTTCCATGTCAATGGAACAAGAAGCAGGAATTATGGAGAAACTTGGTTAAGACGAAAAACTTCTTCAACAGGGGTGAGTGGGTCATCGGTGGTGATTTCAACGTTATTGCATTCAAGGAAGAAAGAAAGAGTCTGGTGGTTGTTACCAGGACGAAAGAGTTGAAGGCGTTTCGTAGTTTCATTGGAGATCTTGACTGTGTGGATATTCCGTGCGAGGGAGGTTTGTTCACCTGGTTTAACAGGACTGGGAACTCTATGAGCCGTATCGACAGATTCCTTGTTTCTGAAGGGTTGATTGAAGAGTGGAATATTAAAGGGCAGCATATTGGGAGAAGGGAGTTATCTGATCATTGTGTTATCTGGCTGAAGTGTAAATTAGACAACTGGGGCCCTAAACCTTTTCGATTTATCAATTCTTGGATGGATCATTCTGATTTCTCCAAATTTGTTAAGGAATGTTGGAACTCTACTATCGCTGTTGGGAGGGGTGATTTCATTCTCAAGGAGAAGTTGTGTAATCTTAGAAACAAGTTGAGAGTTTGGAGTAAGGAGGTCTATGGTTGGGTGGATGTCAAGATAGACAAAGCAATTTCTGATCTTAATTTCTTAGATCAGGAAGTCAGCAAACTTGGCTTTGTAAGTTTTGAAGATATGGTCAGAGCGAGAACAGAGGCTAGTAAAGAAGTGTGGGATAAGCTTATTATGAAGGATGACTTAATTAGGACCAAAGCTAAACACTCATGGATGAAGATGGTGATTGTAACTCTAAATTCTTCCACAATGTTGTTAAAAGGAGAAGGAGAAGAAACGGTATCTGGTTTGTCAAGTCTGAGAATGGAATTGTGGAAGACGTTGCTGGAGTGAAGAGAGAGGTTGGTAGATTTTTTGAAGAAAACTTTAAGGAGGACAATTTCAACCGTCCCTCCTTGGAAAATCTTGCTATGAAAAGGTTGTCAGAGGTGGATAAAGATTGGTTACAGAGGGACTTTTCTGAAGAAGAAGTCAAGGAAGCTATATGGAATTGCGGGGGCGAGAAAAGTCCTGGCCCTGATGGTTTCACTTTTGCTTTTTTCAAGGGATGATGGGACATTTTTCGCTTTGTGAACGATTTCCATAGAAAGCCAACTTTAACAAAAGCAGTTAAGGCCTCTTTCTTGTCTTCGGTTGCGAAGATTAGGAATCCTCAACATCTCCAGGACTACAGACCAATCTGTTTGGTTTCTTGCTACCAGAAAATCTTATATAAAATTTTAGCTTCTAGATTGTGGGAAGTGGTTGGATCCTTGGTGTCGAGTGAGCAGTCTGCGTTCCTATCAGGCAGATGCATCTTCGATGGGGTGTTGTTAGCGAATGAGTTAATTGACTTGGCCAAAAGAAGAAGGAGGAGTTGTCTTCTGATGAAAATCGATTTTGCTAGGGCTTATGACAGCGTATCTTGGAAGTTTCTCAAGGAGCTCATGGTGAAATTGAACTTTGGCATCAAGTGGATAGAGTGGATGGATTCTTTGGTTTGTGATAGTTTCATGTCAGTTTTGGTTAATAGTAGCGCAATGGCAGAGTTCAAGGCTCAGAAGGGTTTGAGGCAAGGGGACCCTCTCTCCCTTTTCCTTTTCCTGCTTGTTATGGAGGTTTTAACTTCCATGGTTAATAGAGCTGAGTCATTAGGATTGTACAAAGGTTTTAGAATGGGAGAGGGTGTTAGTTGCAGGGTCACTCACTTTGCAGACGACACATTGTTTTTCGGGGAGGCAATTTGGGATAACTTATGGTGCATCAAAGCGATTCTTAGAGGGTTTGAGCTGGTTACTGGGTTGAGAGTAAATTTTTGTAAAAGCAAGATAGGAGGTATCAATGTTTGCATGGATTTTATGAACTCAGTAGCGGGATTCCTTAAT
Source organism: Lathyrus tuberosus (assembly GCA_022829125.1). Lineage (NCBI taxonomy): Eukaryota > Viridiplantae > Streptophyta > Magnoliopsida > Fabales > Fabaceae > Lathyrus > Lathyrus tuberosus. The sequence goes on from JALAZF010000504.1 coordinate 1,228,560, forward strand.
TGTGACATCATGGAGATCCCTTTTGTGTTTCTTGGGGTTCGAATAGGTGATAGCCCTAGAAAATCTTATATGTGGAAGGAGCTGGTGGATAAAGTTAGATCTAGGTTGGCTGGTTGGAAGGAGAGGCAGCTTTCTATAGGTGGCAGACTTGTCCTAATAAAATATGTGATCAGTTCTTTACCTCTTTACGCTTTTTCTTTCTACAGAGTCCCGGCTGGTAACTTGAGGATATTACAAGGGTTACAGAGTAAGTTTTTGTGGGGAGGTAACGAGGATTCGAAGAAGATTCACTGGATTGATTGGCAAACGGTGTGTCGTCCTATAGAGGAGGAAGGTCTTGGTATCAGGGAGCTAGGTACCTTTAACATAGCTCTTTTAATGAAATGGAGATGGAGGATGATTAGTGAGGGTGATAGCTCTTGGAAAGATGTTTTGAAGTTTAAATATGGCAACCTCTCTTTGAGTTTTATTAGACCTGTTACTCAAGCGGACAGCAGGTATGAATCTATCTGGTGGCGTGACTTGAGAAGTATAAGCTTCGAGAAAGGTTCACATAACGACCAATTCTTAGCTAGTATCAGGACTTCTTTGGGAGATGGCTCGGAGACGTGGTTTTGGCACTCTAACTGGGATACAGATATTCCTTTGAAGGATATCTTCCCCAATTTATATCTCTTTGTTGTTGGTCCTTACAGTTCAGTCGCGTGCCTTGGGGACTGGTTAAGTAACTCTTGGTGTTGGAATATTTCTTTCTCAGTATTTTCTGCAGGTTCTATTATGGCAAGGGAGGAGGAGGATCTGAGGTACTTATTAAACGCGTTCACCCCTAACACCAACAGAGACGTCCTTACGTGGGATCCTGAAAGGCTTGGCGTGTCCGAGGAATCTAAGGTTTTTTCTGTGAAGTCATGTTATACAAAGTTGTGGATTTTTAGACAGGCGTCTGACGAAGAGCGTGCAGCTGCGGAGATTATGAACAAGGTCTGGAAATCTAAGCTGCCATTGAAGGTGAAGGTTTTTATGTGGAGGATGGCTAGAAACAGACTTCCTACGAGGGAGCAATTGGCTATGCGTAGGATAATCACTGACGAAGAAGGGATGGTTTGTGCAGTTTGTGGGAGAGAGGTCGAAACTCTTAATTATGTGCTTTTTGAATGCCTTAGAGTTGCTGCAGTTTAGGATAGTATGGAGCGCTGGTTGGGTATACCGAGTAGAGGCTACAACAATTGGAGGGACTTTGCTCTTGCGTACTCTGTAGCGTTTTCGAAAGGCTCTAGTAATAGTGCAGGTATTTTGGTTTGGTGCACGGCGGTTTGGTTTATCTGGTTTAGTAGAAATGTTTCTTGTTTTTAGTCTGTTAGAGTGACTGTATTAGATATGTCTAATTCAATTAAATACTTCAATTGGAAGTGGTGTGTTCTTCGTAGGAGTAAGAGGAACATTTCCTTCTACGTTTGGTTTACAGCTCCTTTGTTGAGTTGTAGAGGGCTGTAGTTCTATGTATTGTTGGGTTCCTGCACTCCTTGTGCAGTTTCTATCAATCAATTGCTTTCAAAAAAAAAAAGAATATGTTAGGATTATTATTCTGGGATGGCATAGGAATAGAAGATTGATGAGTATATATGCGATGCTCTTTTGTTACGGTAGTGTGGATCGTCGACGTGGCGTAGTGGATGTCTGCATGAATGGTTAGAGAGATGTTTATAAGTTAATGAAAAGTATTCATTATAATGTGTAGAGGATTTTATATATGCTTAGCGTTTAAAATCGATCTTGAATAGTCTAACGTACAATGCGGGAGATTATTAAATTAAATTTAATGGTTAATGATGAGGGAATAATCTAAATATGACGTGTGGCCCTCTAGAGAATGTCTACTTGTTCATTGTTCTCTTACAAGGATATTTAGGATCGAGTCTTTAGTGTTGGGTCACTTGGCCGAGTAAGTTGTTCCCTAAGTCTTTCCTTCCATGTATGAAACTAGGATTGTGAAGAAAATTTTGAGAACGACCTCTACACTAATTTTCGTGTCCATCTAAATATTCTAAAGAATATCCTTATTTTGGATATGGGGTTAAAGACGTGTTGAGTGAGAGCCGTGATCTCGCGAACAACACGTGCATTGAATACATTTCTTGTAACAAAATCATTTTGAGTGTTTAACTTTTCCAAATGGCCCTAGGCTCTAGGAAGCAGAGATGACATCTTTAAAGCACTCGAGTGTTGTGATAAGATTAAGTTCAAATCAAGACCGTTGGTTACACTTGTGCACTTGCATCGATCTTTCGTTTTGATCGTGGGATCATATGTTGTCAGTATATAGAATTCAAAAAGAGAGAATATGATCCTCTTTCTACTGTCCCTCGTCTGTTAAACCCTTAGAGCATCTCCAATGGTGCAACCCAATTTTGGGTTCTTTGTGGGACCCATTGAGCCACATCATCTTCAAGCAACTCATCCAATTTTTACTCCAATGGTGCAACTCTAAAGAACCTATTTTGGGTCTCACCACTTTAGTTAAGATATTAATATATTATTCATATTAAATTTTATTTTATTTTTAATAATAATTTAAATTATTTAAATGTAAATTAATATAAATAAATAAAATTAAAATTAATCATAAATTTTAAAATAATAATTAAAATTAATCTAAAATACATGACATATAATTAAAAATAATAAAAAGAAATAACATCATATAATTCGTCATTTAAATTTCATCATTCTCAAGTCCAAAACGTTCCCAAATATGCTCGACTAGATCTCCTTGAAGTTGGCGATGAACTTGTTTTTCATGAAGACTTGCTCTTCTTTGTAGCCTTGTTGCAAGATTCGGATGAGGACCGTTAAATGTTTCAGTCGTTGAGTTATTGTCATCTACATTATCATAAGAGTAATCAAAATCACCTCCGTATGTGTGTCGTTCGTCTTCAACAATCATGTTGTGCAATATGATGCAAGCATATATGGTATGCTTAAGGGTTTCCATGTGCCAGGCACGCGCTGGACCACGTATAATTGCAAATCGAGATTGAAGCACTCCAAACGCTCGTTCCACATCCTTTCTAGCCGATTCTTGATGTTGTGCAAATAGTTTTCTCTTTTCTCCTTGCGGCATTGAAATGGTCTTGACAAATGTAGCCCACTCAGGATATATACCATCCGCTAAATAATACCCCATGTTATATGGTGTTCCATTAATTGTATATTGCACACTAGGAGCATGCCCTTCCAAAATTTCGTTAAACACGTTGGATTGGTTTAGCACATTAATGTCGTTGTTTGAACCTGCAATACCAAAAAATGCATGCCAAATCCATAAGTCTTGTGATGCCACAGCTTCAAGCATGATTGTGGGCTTTCCATGATCACCTCGACAAAATTATCCTTTCCACGCAACAGGATAATTTTTCCATTCCCAATGCATACAATCAATGGAACCTAACATACCTGGAAAACCACGTGATTCTCCCATTTGTAAAAGATGTTCAACATCATTGTTGTTAGGCTTTCTCAGATATTCAGCTCCAAATACAACATTCAGGTCCCTAACAAACCTTTCTAAGCGTTCAACCGAAGTGCTTTCACCGATTCGAACATATTCATCTACAATGTCAGCGGGAGATCCATATGCCAACATACGAATAGCAGATGTGCATTTCTGCAATGGTGAAAGACCCATTTTACCAGTTGCATCGACCCTCATTTGAAAATATTCATCATGATTTCCAAGGGCGTCTACAATTCGAAGAAAGACATGTCTATGCATTCTGAACCTTCTTCGGAATTGAACATTTGTGTATACTGGATTTCCTGAGAAGTAGTCATTGAATAATCGAATGTGCCCTTCTTCAAGACCTCGATCTACCGTTGTTCTTCTCTTTTGCCTAAAGGAACTTCCAGATTGACGTTCATTCTGAAGCTGTTGTTCTTCATCACTGTCGTCCATAAATTCTTCTTCAACCAACTCCCAAAATTCTTGATCGTAATTATCTGAATTGTCTGAATCCATTTTAGTGAGTAAAGAATGAGAGAAAAATGAGAGAAGAATAAGATGAGAATGAGAAAACAATGACATAATTGGTAGTATATATAATGGTTTGAATAACGACTAGTTTGAATAACGGCTAGTTTGAATAACGGCTAGTTTGAATTTTGATAATTTTGCATAAAATGAAATATAGATTGTTGAAAATTATATTGATTAGGGTCCATTTGACCTTAACAATAATAATTTGAAGTAAGAAGATGAAAATTTGGGTAAAATATATGAACAATTAAAAGTTAATGAGATGAAATTGTGAGAGAAAAATTTGAATGTATAATTTTTACCATCCCATATTTATAGGTAAATAAATAATTGAAAGAAAAAAAAAAGAAAAGCAAAAGAGCCGTTATATAACAGCTCTTATTTTTATTATTATTTTATTGAACATTACCGTTGCACTGCAATGAACCGTTGCGCCAGCATGGCAAACTCCAAGGCTGTGTTTTGTCAAAAGAGACTGCTCCAGCTGGCGAACAAGGCTAAAGCACCTTGCGCTGGAGATGCTCTTAGCCTTTTTGTTTCTCCATTGATGTGTTCATTCTAATGTGTCAGTGTTTTTTTCCTTTTGAATCTTTCTTTCTATATTCTAACAATATTCTTGAAGTTAAGGTGATTTGATATCCTTGTATATGGAACGATGTGATTTTTGAAGGAAATAATTATGATTCTCTTTTTACTACTTTATTTTTCATGCACTATGATTCGTAGTATTTATAAAAGAGAAATGCTAACGAATGTCCAAAAGATTAAAATAGTACGTTGAATGTTATTTAAGAAATTAAAAAAATGTATCTTTTCTAAATATATGTATTCAATTTATTGAAAAGAGAAATAACCAACTTTTTTTTTAAATATTATGTGTATTAAATGAACTGAATCTAACATATTTTTTTTATTAGGAATTTTTAATCAATGCCCCGACCCACCCTTTATAAAATTGTTATGTATTGGAACAACTTGATTTAATATTTTAATATACATATACAAATCTTAAATAACATTGATGAGAATCCAATGTCATTAAAATCATATTAATATTAATATTATAACATTTTTGAAAGAATGTGAGTAGAAACAAAATACGGAGAAGAAGTTATCTGGTTGTAACATTTTGAAAGATCTTGAAATACCATTGAAATTCATTAAAAATGTGTAAAATCAAATTAATCAATAATAAAAGTTCAGTTTTTGTAATAATTCAGTTTTAAAAATGATAAAATTAAATTATTCAATAATAAAGTCCACATTTTAAAATAATTTATTAAAGAATATCTTTAAAGAAATAATTGACGATGTACTGACAGTATAAATTTTATTTAGCGCAATCAACAAATGACGATTATGTATCACGTCAAGTTAGAGTGATATACACATATGAAATGTCCATGGTGAGGTTACTGAATTGAGAACGTCGGTTGAGGCATGGCGTAGATATGAGATCGTTGGCACTTGTAACATTTATTCGCAAAGTTTGAGTTGTCCCATAAATTATGTGCTGAGTATTATGATGCTTTCTAAATAATTTCGATTCAGTTTTGTTGAGTATTATCTTCGGCTTAAATTCTTAGCTTTCGAGTTTAGGGGCCTTGCTAATATTTCAATTTTTCTGGGTTGGGATTGTGTTTTCTGTTTTAAAATCTCTGCTACCCTCACATTGCAACAATCGAAAGATGAAGGACGGCTGGAACAAGGTGAGTTATAAACATAGGGCTGAAAGATCTTGGGATGACGTTGGGAGGGGTAAGAGAAGTTACCGAAAGGATTCGACATCTTTTTTCATTACCGAATTCCCAGAGCATAAGAGGGCGAAAGATCTATACGAAGTATTCTCTAACTACGGTGACGTCGACGAAGTATTCTTGCCGTCGAAGAGGGATAAGAAAGGAAGGAAATATGGTTTTGTTAGATTCTTTGGAGTTAGTGATGCTAGGAGATTGGGCATGAAGCTGGACAATATTTTCATCGAGGGAAGAAAACTCTTCGCGAACCTTCCAAGATTCGAAAAGACTTCGAACATGCAGGACTACCAGAAATCTTTCAAAGTCCAGCCCAATACGAGTCACTTAGGTCAGGAGAACAAAGGCAAAGTTGAGTCATCGAAAAGGGAAGGAGGCAATGACCTTATCCATGCGAACGGTAGACGTACCTTTACTGAAGCAGTTTCGGGAGAGGCAAGGGGGAAACGTAACTTGGATTTGTCTTTCGAGGTGGGTAAGGAAGACTTGAGCAGGTTCCACAAAGCTTACGTAGGGAGAGTGTTGACTCCTGGCTCAACGTATAATATCTAACGAAATTTCAATTCTGAGGGGTATTTCGGAATTAAGGTTACCCCACTGGAGGCTAATCTATGTCTATTGGAAGAGATAGAAGAAGGTGAGATTGAAGAACTATTAAAGAGTGCTAAAGATTGGTTAGAACAATGGTTCAAGGAGATTAGGAAGTGGAGACTTAAAGATCTTGATTCTGAAAGGATAACTTGGGTTAGGATTTTCGGTATCCCATGTTGTGCGTGGTCCACTCAGTTCTTCGAACGTTTAACTTCCAAAGTGGGAACCTTTGTCTACTGTGAGGAAGATTCGACGGGTTTCACTAAAATGGATGTTGCGAACGTGATGATCAGGACCAGCTGGGATACGACCATAAATGAAACACTCAGGGTTGAGATTAACAGATTAGTTTTTAGCATTAGAATCATTGAGGAGACAAGAGGAACTTTTTGCAAAACAGTTGTGAAGAATCGGAGTTTGGCTTCTGATACGGAGGAAGATGATTTCGGTCTTAACTGTAGTGACGTATGGTGGAGCTCCAGCGAGGATAGGGAAGAGGCTTTTCCGGACGATGAGGTCGATGTAAGTGCGAGCCACATGTCCCCTACGATCAACCCTAAGTGCAGACCTACAAGGGAGCGTGATTTCCATAACGGTTCACTTGAGCAATCTGTTGATTCTACTTACGTGTCAGAAAGTGCTCTTTGCATGAAAGAGGTGGGAAAAGAGGATGAACTTTTTATTGATAGTGTCTCAAAGGGCATGTGTCAGCAGGTGATAGAGCCACATGACTGCTGTATAGCAGGGTGTGGTGAGAAGTCAAAGTTTGGTGGACATAAGGACAAACTGATAGGTGGTCAAAACGAAAAGCTAAGTTTTGATGGTTTAGTTGAGGCCCATTTGTTGGAGAAGGCCCATAGGTCTCACCCCCCTGTTTTTGGGCCGAAGGGGTGTCAAGTAGATTCGGTGACTGTTTTAAGCCCTATCAAGAGTGGAAAGAAACAAGGAGGCAAACGTTAAAAGGGGATTATTTCTCAACCTAAAAGAAGAAATCCTAAGAAGAAGGCGACTACTAGGAAGTCTGATCGTTCGTTAATGGAAGACATCGTGGATCATAATAAGGATATCAATGAAGTTGCAACAAATCAGCAAGTAGGTGAAGGAGCAGAGGTGGATCAGGTGAGTCGATGCCACTTCGTTACCGATTCCGAAGTTTTGTTAGGTAATAGAAGGTTTTGGAAAGTTTTCGAAAGCAAAGTTTCGAGTAAAGTGAGGGAGATCGTTGGTTCTCTCAGTGTGAATGGTGATGATCGCAAGAGAATGGAGAAAGTGATTAGAAGGATGAAGAAGAGGGATGAAGACAGGAAACGTGCGAGGGTGGCTTCAAACGGTCCATTATGAATATAATGTCTCTCAATCTCAGGGGAAGCGGCAACTCAGTTAAAAGAAAAAGGGTTGCTTATTTGATTCAAACAGGGAAGGTCGATGTCTGCTTTCTTCAAGAAACCAAGAAAGCTAACATTGATTGTAATTTTGTCTATTCGCTATGGGGTAATAAAGAAGTCTAATGGTCTGTTCTTGATGCGAATGGAAGCGCTGGTGGTCTGTTAATAATGTGGAAGAAAGATTCGATGAATCTTTTGTGTAGTTTTAGGAAGGAGGGATTTTTAGGGGTTAACGGTGTGTGGAAGGGTACGGAAGTCTTCTTAGTCAATGTTTACTCTCCGTGCTTGCTGAGTAAAAAGAGGATGATGTGGAGGGATATGGTTAAGGTTAAAAGTAGTTTCAACAGAGGTAAATGGGTTATCGGGGGTGACTTTAATGCTATTGCTTTTAAGGAGGAAAGGAAGGGTTCAGGGGGTCAAGTGAGATTAAAGGAGATGGAGGAGTTCAGAAATTTCATAGGTGAGCTTGATTGTGTGGATGTGCCATGTGAGGGTGGGATATTCATGTGGTTCAACAGGGCAGGAAATTCGATGAGCAGAATCGATAGATTCTTAATTTCTGAAGGCTTAATCGAAAATTGGAACATCAAAGGCCAACACATTGGTAGAAGGGATTTTCTTATCACTGTTCCATTTGGTTGAAGTGCAATTCGATGAATTGGGGACCCAAACCATTTAGGTTTGTTAACTCCTGGTTGAAACACCCAGGTTTCCTTGATGTTGTTAAAGATTCTTGGAATTCAGTGACTGTTACAGGCAGGGGCGATTTCATTTTAAAAACTAACCTTTGCAATCTTAAAGATAAATTGAAGCTTTAGAGTAAGGATGTTTACGGATGGATGGATAACAAGATCGAAGAAGCCATATATGACCTAAACTCCTTAGATCAGGAAGTGAGTAGGTTGGGTTTTGATAGTCTTGAAGGTCTGGTGAAGGCTAGAACGAAGGCGACTGAAGATGTTTGGAGAAACCTTAATATGAAGGAAGAAAATCTCAGAGTCAAAGCCAAGGAAGACTGGCTGAAGGATGGGGACAGCAAATCCAAATTTTTCCACAACTCTATCAAAAGAAGGGGGAGAAGAAATGGGATTTGGTTTGTCAAGACTGAGAGGGGTGTCGTTGAAGACGTGGTGGGGGTAAAGAGTGAGGTTAGAAGGTTTTTTGAAGATAATTTTAAAGAAGATTACCTTGATCGACCTATTTTGGAAGACTTGGAAATGTCAATATTGTCATAAGAGTATAAGAGCTAGCTAGAGAATGATTTTTTGGTTGAGGAAATAAAGGAAGCTATATGGAATTGTGGAGGCGACAAGAGTCCGGGTCCTGATGGCTATACCTTCGCTTTTTTCCAGGGGCGTTGGGAAGTTATTAAGGATGATGTTGTCCGTTTTATGATGGACTTCCACAACAATCCATCCTTGACCAAATCTGCCAAGGCTTCCTTTCTTACTTTAATCGCGAAAACAAGAAACCCTCAGAGCCTTTCTAACTACAGACCAATCTACTTAGTGTCTTGTTATCAGAAGATTTTATCTAAAATCCTTGCTTCTAGATTGAGGAAAGTAGTGGGTTCTCTGGTCTTGGAGGAGCAGTTGGCTTTCTTGCCCGGCAGATGTATTTTTGACGGTGTCTTAGTCGCGAACGAGATAATTGACCTTGCTAAGAGGAGAAGAAAGAGTTGCCTTTTGTTGAAAATAGATTTTGAACGGGCCTACGATTCTGTCTCATGAAATTTTCTCAGCAACTTACTTGTTAAGTTAAACTTTGGGGAGAGATGGCGGAAGTGGATAGCCTCTCTGGTGTGCGACGGTACCATGTCGGTTCTGGTAAACAGAAGTGCTACGTCTGATTTCAAGGTTCATAAAGGTTTGAGGCAAGGGGACCCTTTATCCCATTTTCTATTCCTATTAGTAATAGAGGTTCTATCGAGGTTGGTTAGAAAAGCAGAAAGTTTGGGTTTGTATAGGGGGTTCCTAGTCGGAGATGAAGTCCGTTTCAGTGTTACTCACTTCGTCGATGATACTCTATTCTTTGGTGAGGCTGAGCAGGGTAATTTGTGGAGCTTAAAGGCGGTCTTAAGGGGGTTTGAAATGGTAACAAGTCTGAAGGTGAACTTTTGCCAAAGTAAAATTGGTGGCATCAATGTTAAAGAGGAGTTCCTGAGTTCTACTGCTGTTTTTCTGAATTGCGATTCTATGAAGATGCCTTTCGTTTTTCTTAGTGTGAGTATAGGGGCAAGTCTAAGAAGAAAACATTTGTGGAATGGTTTGCTGGAAAAAGTGAGAAATAGGCTAGCAGATTGGAAGGGTAAGCAACTCTCTATTGCAGGTAGACTTGTGCTTATTAAATCTGTAATTAGTGTTTTACCGCTTTACGCCTTCTCCTTCTATAAAGTGTCGGTTGGGGTATTGAAGACTATCCAAGGAATCCATAGTAGGTTTTTGTGGGGAGGGAATGAACAGAATAAGAAGATTCACTGGGTTGATTGGCAAACCGTTTGTCGTCTTTTGAGAAAGGCGGTCTAGGGGTTAAAGATCTGGGTTGTTTCAATCGCGCCCTATTGATGAAGTGGAAGTGGAGACTGATCAATACTGGTGGTTGTTCTTGGAAGAAAGTTCTTAGTCTTAAGTACGGGAACGTAAACTTGAATCATAACTTTTTAGAGGGAGGGGGAGTAAGTCGGTTCGACTCAATTTGGTGGAGAGATTTAAGAAGTATAACTGGCGATTCAGAATTGGGAACTGACATCTTTTTATCTAGTGTGAAATGTACCGTTGGGAAAGGTGACGCAACGTTGCTTTGGCACCCCGTCTAGGCCTCTGTCGCGCCCCTTAAACTTGTTTATCCTAATCTGTATTCTCTTGCAGTTGATCCAACTTGCTCTGTTGCAAATGCCGGCTTTTGGAATGATGGAGTTTAGCGTTGGAACAATCTTATCTCTGACATTGCAAGTCCTGGTCTGGCTAGGGAGAAGGAAGAATTCATGTATCTGCTTAATACTGTCACTCCTAATAAAGCTAAGGATTCTTTCTGTTGGGATCCGGTCGTTTCTAGAAGTGAGGAAATGGGAAACAGATTTTCGGTTAGATCTGCTTACACCCTTTTGTGGAAGCCCAGAAATGCTACTGATGAGGAGGAGGAGGTTTCGGATACTATGCTCAAAGTATGGGACTCGAAACTACCAATGAAGATTAAAATTTTCATGTGGAGATTGGCCAAAGATAGACTTCCAACTGCGGAGAAACTTGCTAGACGCAATATAGTGATTAACGAAGGTATTTCGTCTTGTGTAGTTTGTGGTAATCTCTTGGAATCTCTTAGTCATGTGCTCCTCGAGTGTCCAAAATTAGTTGCGGTATGGAAGGGCATGGATACGTGGCTGGGTACAGTTAGTGGAGTTCAAACAGGTTGGATGGAGCACGCAAACCATTTCTACGATGTGGTTAGGCGAAGGTCAGGGAGTTTTGTTGGTCTACTCATATGGAGCACAATAGCTTAGTTCTTATGGTTCAGTAGAAACAGTAGGATATTCGATCAGTCTTGTATGTCTATTGAGGAGATTTTGAATTTTGTCAAGTTTTTTACTTGAAAGTGGTGCTCTCTAAGTAGGAACTGTAAGAGAATTATATTCTATAATTGGTTCACTGTCCCTTTGATTTGCTGTATAAGGATTTAGTGTTGTTTTTTGTTAGGGTTCTTGCACCCCTTGTGCAGGTTCTGTGTTATTTGATCCATTGATTTCAGGAAAAAAAAGGTTAGAGTGATATATTTTTATTGGATAAAAATATAAAACTTTTTTATCCTATCAATAGATCACCATTAACCTCATCTTTAAAACTAATTTTTTGGTAATTTTTTTTTTAAACTAATTTACCTACAAAATTTTAAATCTCACTTTAAGATCAATTTCCGAAAACCAATTTTAAACCATTTTGATATTAAATAGGGTTTTATAAATAATCTCTTTAAAAATCAGTTTACAAATTTACAAATCAGTTTACAATTTTCAACCATTTTCTCTTTTTAAGTCCGTCGGTGTGTCACAAATTATTTGCTTTATTAAATTAGAATCATAAAATAGTTTGACACATATGATGTGTGTTAACCATGTACCAGTGGCAAAGCCAGAATTTTTTTGAAAACATTATATATATATATATATATATATATATATATATATATCAAAATAAAAGATCTTTAATTTAATTGGTCTCGGCAGACTTTTAAAACTAACATAGACATATCCAACTTAAGGTTGATTCTAACATGGAACATCATTTCATGTGATTCATAATTATTCATGAAATTAGTAGCAAGTTAACAACAGAATATTATTTACTAACTAGTGTAACTACAAACTAAATTTAAAAAACAAATTCTTAGTTAACATAAATTGAACCATATAATTTATATAAAGTGAACATAAATTGAAGTATTGGACCTCATGTAACATGTACCGCCGTTGGGGATTACTTTCGATACAAGTGTGTCAGTCCTTCACTCGAACCAGACTCTGATATCATTGTTGGAGGTAAATTTTCACTAGGGAGCATTGAACATTATGAGACTTTTCTTCTTTAAGCAACACCTTTGTGAGAGACACACTACATACTCACCCAAAATCTTAAGGTGATAGGTGTATGAGTTCTCTCACTTATAAATGCTCAATTTACCACATTCCTATCCAATGTAGGACTATTATTCACACTACTCACACTTGTTAATACTTAACACTCCCCCTCAAGTGTGAGTTTATCCACAATTTTTTTTACTCACCTACAATAATTCAACATCATAAAGTAAAAGAATTGAAGCGAAAATAGGCAATAAATTGGTTAAAGCATTCTATCGAACACCTAATATATTTTTTATATTATTTGAGGATAAAATTTATTCTTTTCTTCTTCTTTTTTAAAATATTGTACATGTTTTTCTTTTAAATTTTAGTAGCTACTACTTTTATGTTAATTTTTATTTTTCCTAAGTATTCTTTTTTTTTTGGTTAATTTGGTCTTAAATTGCAACTTTATTCTTTATTTCAATTCTTGCATTTTTTTGTAATGTAGTTGAATCTAAATATTATAATATATTAAAAAAAAATTGATGTAATGTATGCTTAATTGTATAAAAAAGGTAAAAAAAAATCATGTTTTTATTTGTGAAAAATGTTTAATTTATGGCGGTCAAAACTGCCATTATCAACGGAAAAAAATCACCATTCTATTTGTGTGGCGGTCAATTTTATTCAAAATTATCATGTTTTTGTGCATTTTCGTTAATTTTGGCGGTTTAAACTGCCATAATAGAACTTTTTAACCGCCACAACTTTTATAAATTTTTGTAAATGAAGGCAAAATTTTGGGATAGAGCCTCGGCACATGCCTAGCCTGAACGGGCCTTAAAATCGCCCATGCCATGTACATTGTGTTGACACATTTGAATGATTATGGGGGTGAATGATTTAGAATTGAAGGAAATTGAATCCATAAATATATGTTTTATTGCTGACAACATCAAGTTATTTCTTAAACAACATCACAACAATTACATAATATTTTATTGATCGAAAGTTTATAATTAATCAATTAGTTTAAATAAATTGGTTCAATGAAATAATCATTAAAAAAATAGAAAAAATATTATTTTTACAAATCAATTAATTTAAACAAAAATATGTGTTTTATAGTGTGTTTTAAAATATATTTAGATATGATTATGTTATTAAGTAGTTAATAAAACTTCTTCCTAAATTTTATTATATACTCTCTCCGGTCTTATATGTAAACAATTTTAAAAAATTCATCATTTAAGAAAAATATCTAAATGTATTTAAATCTTATACTTTTTTAGATTTACCTCAGTTTTTTTTTAATTGTTAAAAAACATAGAAATGTGAAAAAAGTAAATGTATATTTGAAATAATGACATTGAATATAAAAAATGTAGATGAATTATGCTTATATTTAAGACCATTGGGAACAAAATTGTTACCTATATTTGAGATTGAAGGGAGTATTGTTTTCAAACCATTTTTAAATATGTTTTAAGAAATGATAATGATGGTTTACTTAGAGAGAGGACGTTAGCCTTCTCTCTAACTTCCTTTGGATTCCTACCTTGATAAACCCTTGTTTTCCATCTACAGTTACTCCACCTTCTCTTTGAAATGGACGATTCGGTCATTTGAACCCTTTTCCCTGAAACTTCTCTCAAAGCCAAGGCTACCCTCTCTAACCCTACCCACACCAAGCCACCAAATCCTTTATGGAAGCCATTGGTAACGTCTGCAATATCCCCACAAGTCAGCTCCCTACTCCTTGTGTGAAAGGTGATGCTAATCCACCTCGATTCCAGAGGATGAGTATCTTATTAGGCTTGAGGCTTACAAACATAACCTCTATGGGAGACTACTGTGACCGAAAGGTTCCACTCCTTTAATCGTGCAACAATTGAAGGAAAAGCTTCAATCTTTATGGAGCTTCATTTCCAAGTGAGGTGTCACCCCATTAGGTAAGGGTTTTTTTGAATTCTCTTTCTCTTGTATTGAGGATGTTAGAAGAGTTCGTTCTTCTCCATCTTGATATCTCAACCCTGGTATCCTCAAACTTTTTCCTTTGACCAAAGATTGTGTCTCTACTAATATGAGTCAAAGCTCTGCACAAGTTTGGGTCTGAATCCATGGTCTTGCTCAGGAGTATCGGAGACCTAAAATCATTTTCACTATTTCTAGTAGTTTGGGAACCTTGATTTTCATCGACTCCTCTTCTAATTGACCTCTCTTAGATAGACCTTTTGGTCATTTTGTTAGGGTTCTGGTTGACATTGATCTTCTTAGCGAGCTTCGTGATAAAATCCTTGTTGAACGCGTAGGGTTTTCCATTTTCGTTGACATTGAATACGAAAGAATTCTTGATTTCTGTAGTTTCTACAAGTTATTGGTTCACACTGATATGAACATTCTGATTCAAAAAGGGATCAGCCCCAATATGCTGGTTACGGAAATTTTCAGCATGGTTCTTGGCATATCCCAGAGATATGGTTTAATTGGTTCCCTTTTCTCCACCCTTTGATTGATAATTTTATTTCTTTCCCCGATAATTCTTTTAATTTTTTGTTCTGGTGCAAGAACGATAACGGTGTGCTAGACTTAAAATTCGTTTACCTGTTTAAATCTGCTTCATCCCCAAAGGTTCAACAGTGTAAGACTCTTTGGAATATTAACATCCCTCCTAGTCGTGTTATGCTCGCCTGGGGGATGCTTCATAAAAACTACCCACTGATGATCTCTTAATGGTGAGATGTTTTTCTTTAGCCTCAAGTAGTCATCTGTGCAATTCTGTCACAAAATCTTTTCAACACCTATTTTTCAAATGTGGTTTCGCCATTGATATTTGGGGTTGGTTAAGGTGTAGGTTGAATCTTTCCAGCCTTCCTTCCTCCATTTTCGATTGGTTGCATCTTTGTGTCGATGTTTCATCGCCTCAAGCAGGGACAGGTTTTGGTGCTGCTATCATCAACATTCTAGCCCATATTTGGCAAGCTCGTAACAATATGAAACATGGGAAATCTAAAGTTAATGTTGAGACATCTAAAAGGTGGATTATGCAACAGATTCTTCTTTCGAGCAACAATTCCTCCAAGGCTTCTTTCATTAATATGTGAGATTTCACTATCATTAAAGCTTTCAATGTTATCACTAAGCCTCCTAAAGCTCCTTCCATTAGAGATGTCCTTTGGGCTCTCCCTTCTACTGAATAGATCAAATGTAATAGTGATTGAGCTTTTGCTCACGACTCTAATGTTGCCTATGCTGGTGATCTATTTAGAAATCACCTCGGAAACTTTGTCTTTGTTTTTGCCGAACAACTCTCTTGTGAATCTCCTCTTCATGTTGAATTTGAAGAAGCTATCAAAGCGATGGAAATCGTTATCACTAGCGATTAGACTAAGCTTTGGCTTGGGACTGATTCTTATTTGGTGGCTAAAGCTTTCTTCAACCGAAAGTTGGTTCCTTGGAAGTTTAGAAGCCGTTGGAATTTTCATTTACTTCCTAGTAATTTTTCTAACTTAGTCATAACCCACATCTATAGAGAAGGTAACACTTGTGCCGACTTTTTGGCGAACTTTGAGCTCGGCACCAACACTATCACTATGTTTATTCCATTCCTCTAGGAATTAAGAATGATTTTGTAAAGAATAGGTTAAGCTTACCGGTCGTTAGATTCTTTTAATCTCGAGGCTAACTTATTCCCCTTTATGTATTTGTTTCTCTCATTTTTTTATAATATATTG
The DNA here is from genome assembly GCA_022829125.1 of Lathyrus tuberosus. Classification (NCBI taxonomy): domain Eukaryota; kingdom Viridiplantae; phylum Streptophyta; class Magnoliopsida; order Fabales; family Fabaceae; genus Lathyrus; species Lathyrus tuberosus. The sequence goes on from JALAZF010000504.1 coordinate 1,244,615, forward strand.
ACTGTTTTATTATATATATATATATATATATATATATATATATATATATATATATTGTTCTGGACTGGACCAATGGCTAGGCATGGCCCAATCCGCTTCTATTCCCAGAACGGTCCAATTGCCTAAGTCCAATCCATAAAGGGTCAAAAGTTACCTTTCTGCCCCCCAACCGGGCAAGGAGTGTATCGCTCCTCCCCGATAATGATGCCCGTTTCGCACGGCTCCATTAGTCCCGGAACAGCTAAGGGCATGTGCCCGAAACTACGCCTTTTCCCGACATAACGGCTAGTTTTGGGCACCCTGCCCGACATAACAGCTAGTTTTGGGCAGTTACCTATTCTTCGGGAAAACGGTTATTTCGCCCCGAAAATAGGACCATTAGCCACGCGCTAGGTGCACTATATAAACCCTTTCACTTGAGAGGGTCAGGTGTCCAATAATCACCCTAAGAACTCATACTTTGTACTTGCCCCTTTTCCCTGACCCTTTCTTACTTGAGCGTCGGAGTGCCTTGCAGGTACACCCCCTCCTCCTCATCTCACGCCCAGTATCACAGACGTTCTTGGTGGCCCATCACAGGATCTGATCAAGCCTTCACGATCAGTGGCGTCGTCTGTGGGAAACTGTTCTCCCTGTCTTAACATCCACCTCAGATACAAAGACCAAAACACTTTCATCTAAGATTATCATCATGGCCTCTCAAGATCACGTCATAGGTGCTCTTCAGTCAGCTGTCCTCCCCGTCAATAAGACTGACATTGACGGTCCCTCATCCCTTCTCGGAGACCCCCGTTTTCTGAGAGACGGGGCCACAGTCTCTCCTTCCCCTACTCCCGCTAACCGAGACAACGATCAGCCCTTGCTGGCCATCCAGCCTATTCCTACTCCACCCAACATCGACCCGGCTGTGGTGGCCCTTCTGGAGGCAATCAACAAGACCAACCTCCTGATCCTTTAGCAGAGCGAAAGGATCGGGGCGTTGGAGGACTCTGCCCGTCCGAGATCCCCTCCTCCGAGGAAAAGCCATCGACGATCCAAGAGCCTGCAACCCCGGCGAGAAGTCGACTGAAGGCTGCGCCAAGAACCAGAATCTCATGCTGCCCGGAAACGCGACCATGTTTCCCCGCGAAACCAGCACTCTCCCGGTCACAAGAGAACTCGGAGGGACAAATAATCACCCCCAGCCAGGATAAAAGGTCGGACCCGTACACCTTCTCCCCGAAGAAGTAGCCGTCACGAGCGAGTCGTCCGGTCCCCGTCACTAACCCGTTCCAGCAGCGATGATGAGCCTCACGGCCCCTTGTCCCAAGAAATCTTGGCAACACGCCTCCCCAAGGGCTTGGAGAAGCCCTGACATTGGGCACATACGACGGAACTACTGACCCCGACGAACACATCGAAAACATCGATGCGCTGTTGGATTACCGTGGCGTCCAGGGTGCCATCAAGTGTCGTCTATTTTCGACCACGCTCCAAAAAGGAGCAATGACTTAGTACAAACAGATGCCCGAAGAGTCTATCACTTCGTGGAAGCAGTTAGGCAGAATGCTTTCCAGGCATTTCACGGTGTCGCGCCGCCACCCCAAGACTAAAGCCTCTCTTGGGGCCATCATCCAAGGGAAGGATAAACCTCTCCGGGCATACATCGATAGGTTTAACAAAGAAGCGGTGCAAATTCCCACCACTGACGACATGAAAAAATTTCTGCTCGAACAGGGACTCCGCCCACACTTAGAGTTTTCCAAAGCTGTCGGCCTCGCACCTCCGAGGAACCTGGACGCCTTCCTCCTCAAGGTACAGTCGTACATCCAGTACGAGGAAAAGGAAGCGGCCAACTCTGCCCGAGCCTCCCGCCACCAGGAGAACTCCCGGGCCTCTAGAGGCGAAGAGCCCTCGACATCTCGTAAAGGAGAAAGGAAGCGTGAAGACCGCCCTCGGGACTCCCGTGAGAGCAAGGGACCTTCCGGACGATTTCACGACTACACCCCCCTGACCGTCTCCAGGGAAAAGATACTGCCCAAATGCACAAATTCAGAATTCAAACAAGCAGGGGTCCGCTTCCCCAAATAAATACTGGCCAAGCCCAACGCCGACAAACCAAAGTACTGTCGTTTCCATAAGAGTCACGACCACACCACCGAAGATTGCATCCATTTGAAGGATGCTATCAAAATACTGATCAGGGATGGCCACCTGAAACAGTTCACAAAAAAGAAGGATACTCCCCGACAAGACGCCAGGAGTCGAAGAAGGTAGAAGAAGAGGTGCCTTCCTCAGAAGAGGCCAACATTCTAGTCGCCTTGTCCGTATCGCGACCAAAAGATTTCTAGGTCCCATATGAGCTCACCACTCCCGCCTACTTTGCAGCCCACAGCCCGTGGGAGACGTTCCCCTCCGCCATGGTCATTTCAGGGGGAGGCTTCAATATAGTCACGGTGGGCTCCGTGAAAAGGAAATTTGAGCACCTGATTAGCACAAGCTTCTGCAAGGTGACCACACTTGATCAAGCCTAGAAGGGATCTATCCCCATCTCCTTCTAGCGGGAAGAGCTCCTCAGAGGATCTCCAAACTAGAGCATTCCCCTGCTCGTCAGAGCTCGGATGGCGAACTTAGACGTTCACAGAATTCTCGTCGACCAAGGCAGCTCGGTCGACATTATGTACTCCCAGTTGTTTTCAATGCTCCAGTTGGACGACTCACACCTCACCCCCTATGTGGGTTCTGACTGCAAGGATTCAATGGGTCGGTGACCAAACCATGGGGATATATAGAACTGATCGTAACTTTTGGATCAGCAGAGACGGCCAGATCCGTTAAAGTACAGTTTCTGGTAATCGATTGCCCATCTCTATACCAGTGCATCTTTGGAAGACCAACCTTGGCCGAGTTGGTAGTTGTGCCTTCAACTGTCCATCTCAAGATGAAGTAATACACTTCAAAGGGGATGGTCGCCACCCTCCACAGTGACATCGAAGCCGCACGATGATGCTTCGAAGCAGCCACGAAGGGACTCAATGCCATCGCGTCCAAGCCGAAGGTATCTAAAAAGCCAGCCATGCCCAGCAGCTCCGAGGAAGCCAAGCCACTACCTCAGGTCGACTCGACCGACCTCGACAGCCGCTTCCCCGAAGAGGACCAGAAGGAGGACCAACCAGCCTCGAGCAGCTCATCTTCCATGAACAGCAGCTACTCCCATCCGATGCCTCCCATCCCGGATGGCGATTTCGAGCTCGTCTTATTCGGCGATGACCCCCAGCGGAGAGTAAAGATTGGAGCGGACCTCCCCGACATCGCAAGGAAGCAACTCAAAGTCTGCCTCCGTGAGAACGCTAATTTGTTCGCCTGGAGCGCCGCCAAGATGCCCAGCTTGGACCCATTCGTCGCCTACCATCAACTCACGATCGACCCAGCCGTCAAATCAGTAGCACAACGTAGGAGGAAACAGTCTCCGGAGAAAACGGAGGCTGGAGAAAAAGCTGTAAAAGACCTCCTCGAAGCAAAATTTATCTCGGAAGCCAAGTACACCACTTGGCTGTCCAACATTGTACTTGTGAAAAAATCTAATGGCAAATGGCGAATATGTATTGACTATACCGATCTTAACAAGGCATGCCTGAAGGATGCCTACCCCCTCCCCAATATTGATAAACTTGTTGATAACTCTGCCGGTTTTAAACTATTATCATTCATGGACGCCTATTCGGGCTATAATCAAATACCAATGGTTGTGAGCGATAAAAAATATACGGCCTTCATGATCGAATCGGAAAACTATTACTACAACGTAATTCCCTTCGGCCTGAAGAACGCCAACGCGGCCTATCAGAGGATGATGAACAAGGTCTTCCGGGGAGAGATTGGCGACATGCTCGAAGTATATATGGACGATATGATCATAAAATTCCGTGAGGAAACCGATCATACCACCCATTTAAGAAAGGTCTTCGAACAGGCCAGGAAATCCAAGATGCGTTTCAACCTGGCGAAGTGCACGCTCGGTGTGCGGGCAAGCAAATTCCTCGGCTTCTACCTAACAGAACAAGGAATCAAGGCCAACCCCGATAAGTGTCGGGCATTCTCCGAGTTTCCAACGCCCAAATCAAAGAAATCCATCCAGTCCCTCAACGGGATGCTCGCATCTTTATCCCGTTTCGTGGCCAAATCTGCCCAGCACGCCCTACCCTTCTTCAAACTCCTCCACAAGGAGGCAGCGTTTGAATAGACGGAGGAATGAGACCAGACTCTCCTCCATATGAAACGTGAACTCTCGGAGCCACCAGTCATCTCTCGTCTGAACAACAGTGAGACTCTGTATCTGTATCTCGCTGTAGCCACTGAGGCAGTGAGCACCGTTCTTATCCGCGAAACACCTGACGGGCAGAAGCCCATATATTTCACGAGCAAAGCATTGCAGGGACAAGAGCTGAGATACCAACAGATAGAAAAAGTGGCACTGGCCCTCATCAACGCAACTAGAAGACTGAGACACTATTTCCTGGTCCACACGATCGTGGTCCGGACAGATCAACCCGTAAAGCAGCTGCTAGGATGACCAGATATGGCCGGCAGAATGCTCAAATGGTCGCTAGAGCTGTCTGAATTCGACATTCAGTATGAAAGAAGAAAAGCCCTCAAGTCCCAGGCTTTGGCTAACTTCGTCGCAGAAATGACGTTCGCAGATTCCCCGACCTGCGAGGCACGCAAATGGACCATTTTCGTAGACGGGGCATCCAGCTCGGCGGGAAGCGAGGCAGGCATCATAGTGGAGAACGACGAGGGAATTATCATAGAAGTATCACTTACCCTATCCTTCCCCACCTCTAACAACCAGGCTGAGTACAAAGCCTTCCTCGCCGGCTTACGCCTAGCCAAAGATCTCGGCACGGAAGAAGTCGTCATTTGCACAGATTCGCAACTCGCGGCCCTCCAAGTTCGAGGAGAGTATCAAGCCAAAAACGACAACTTGTCTGAATACTTAGCCCTGGTCAAGGAGAAAATAATGAAGTTCGTAGTGGTAGAGGTAAAGCATGTTCCCCGCGTATACAACGTCAGGCAGACATTTTGTCTAAACTAGCAAGTACAAAGAAGAAAGGCGGAAACAAGTCCGTTATACAGGAGGTACTCCCTCGACCCAGTATCGAGAAAACTTCCCCGTCCCTTAACGTAGAAATGATCGGCGACAGCAACTGCTGGATGACCCCCGTTTACAACTATCTCGCTAGGGACGAACTTCCGTCCGACCCCAAAGAGGCCAGCATAGTTAGGCGAAGAGCCTGCTCCTACGTCCTGGTCGAAGATAAACTCTACAGGCGAGGGTTCTCCATCCCGTTTCTCAAGTGTGTCGAGGAAGAAATGGTCGCCCTTATCTTGCGCGAAATTCACGAAGGAATCAACGCCCAACATCTCGGAGGAAGGTCCCTTGCCCGGAAGGCCCTTCGAGTAGGATACTACTGGCCAACCATGCACCAAGACGCTAAGGAACATGTGAAGAAATGCGATAAATGCCAACGGCACGGGGACATGCACCTAGCTCCACCTAACGAGCTCAAGGCTATGTCCTCCCCGTGGCCATTTTCCTGGTGGGGCCTGGACATCCTGGGGCCATTCGTGGTAGGATCAAACTAGAATAAATACTTAATAATAGGCATGGATTACTTCACAAAATGGATAGAAGCGGAGGCTCTAGCCAAGATAACTGCCCTTAACATACTGCGTTTCTACAAACGAAACATCCTTGCACATTTTGGCATCCCCCGGGCGATAGTCACGGACAATAGGACACAGTTCACGGATAGAAAGTTCCAGGACTTCGTAGCCCAGCTTGGCATGAAGCAACACTTCGCATCCGTCGAACATCCCCAGACAAACGGGCAAGCTGAAGCAGCGAATTGAGTCATCCTTCGAGGCCTTAAACGAAGGCTGAACGAAACGAAGAAAGCTTGGGCCGAGGAGCTGCACAGCGTCTTATGGGCATACCGCACAACTCCACACTCTTCAACCGGGTATACACCCTTTCGGCTGACCTACAGGACCGAAGCCATAATTCCCATTGAAGTTCACGTACCCTCCAAGCGAACAGAATCGCCCCTGGAGGAGGAAATGAATGACGAAGCACTAAGGGAGGAGCTCGACCTCGTCGAGGAAGTTCGATCAGGGGCAACCCTCCACGAAGCCTCGTTAAAACAAAAAATTTCCATCCGGCACAACACCAAAGTCATACGACGAGAGTTCCACGTGGGCAGCCTTATCCTAAGAAGAAACCATAAAGACTCTCGCGAAGGCAAACTAGCCGCTAACTGGGAAGGACCCTATCGTGTTCGGGAAAAAACGGATAATGGGGCTTATTACCTAGAACATCTCAACGGGGAAGAACTTGCTTAACCATGGAACGCCGAAAAGCTAAAGCAATACTATAGCTAAGGCCTTAACTGTCAGTCTGATTCATCAAAACTACCAACCACTATGCACGTCTAGGTACAAGCGTCGCATGTAAGTAAAGCAGAACCCCGCTCAGGAACGTGCCAGGTCCCTGCTCGACAGCGATCTCTCAATCGAGCACTGCCGTCGTCAAAGTACCACGATAGGCAGAACACCCAGATCGCAATGGGAGGTTCACGCCGCGAACTCAGGCCTCAAACGCGACCTGAGCTCCGCTCTCTCGCCCGGACATTCCCTGGCCATTCGACCAGTACCCCTCGCTGCCGAACACATCTACAATGAGCAATTCCCTAAAACTTAAAGAAAATCAAAGTAATCCCTATTACGGGCACACATGCATATCGAGCAAAAGTACAACATTTAGCAGAAATCAAAATAGATAAAACCATGCAAATCACAAAACGGGTCACGAGGACCAGACACATACATAATTAAAATGATAAGCGGTCATGAGGACTACGATTGTGCTTGTTAAATTAACAGGGGGCCAAGCCCCCATACAAAATAATAAGTTACATCAAAATATACAGGGCACGCAGGCCGGACAAATTACAACAAGGATAAAAGCCCTATCACTCCTCCATCCGCTCAGGCTGCTCGAGGTTGGGCTCAGACTCCTGGGTCTCCCCGTTCAGAACTTCAGCATGCTCGTCACCACCAAGGAGGGAGTTCGGAATGACTATCTTGCCATCCCCGACATCAGCCAGGTAGTGGGTACCCTCGGTGGAGATCTCAACCCTGGGGTTGACCACCAGCAGTTGGGCCACAACATTCTTAAAAGATTCGTCCCCGATGAAAATGTTGTCATCCTCGGCCTTCAACATACGAGCAACCAGCTCGGCCGTCGTCTTTATTTCCTCACATCCTCAGGTTCGTCGTCGGCCGGAGCACTTGCTAACCTCATCTGCTCAATCAGCTCCTCGGTTGCCTTCTTCTTCGCTGCCAACGTAGCATTCTCCTCCCGTAACCTGGTAGCCTCCTCGTCTACCTTCTTTCGAGCATCACCAGCGCTCTTAGCTTCCTCCTTGGCCTTCCTCTCCGTCTCTTCCAAAGATGATATGGTAGCCCGGGCAGCCCTAAGCTTAGACTCAGTAGAAGAATCCCCTTCAGCATAGATGCCCGCCATTTCCAGGACTCTGACCAGGGCAGAGGCATTCTGCGCCACCAGCGCCCTCTTGCTTGGGTAATCCATACCCTCCAGCTGGAGAGACTCTGCCCGCGGTATAACCAAGGACGTCCCCTCGGAGAATTTTCTGTCAAGAATACATAGAGGAAGTTCGAACTTCCCTTTCTCTGGTGCCCGGTTGAGATCTACCGCTTCAGTGGCCCTGGACCGCTTGAACTTTGAGGCCAGAGGCAAGGAAGATCCCTGGGCAGAAGTAGGCGAAGAGGTCCCCGCAGCAGGTTGAGGAGGAAGAGCACGCTGGGGAAATCGAGTTTTAGGAGCAGCCACCCCTGGCTTGTTCCTCGCCATAGCATTCGTTACCATTCTTTCATGAGCAGAAGGCATCTCACCTACAAAAACAAAATAAATATGTTAGACGACCAAGAAAAAATATGTCGGGCAAGTCAAGTAACTAAGACTACCGAGAAATTTATGAGCATCCGCAGGAGTCTTGCACTCCAAAAGTGCCTTGGTGTTAATAAAATGATACTCCACCCGCTGGCTACTGTCCTCCTCGAAAATCGGGGACCCCTTCTTCGTCCAACATTCAGCAAGCCGGAAAGAGTTAACATAGTTCACCAACTTTTCGTAGCCAACCGAATTTGACCCGTCCAGCATGTGCGGCTGAGCAACATACTCGTTGAGCTCCTTAGAAAAGTGGTCGGCACTCTAGTGAAAGGGAAACTTAAATTCTCTCTCCCCGATCAGCTTCCTGTTTTCGCCGCGCATGTCATTACCGTCCTCTTCAAGGGACACCGCCCAGATATACGTACTGTCCTGGGCCCTCTCTGACATGGGCTTTATGATATAGAACCTTTCTTTAAACGTCTAGATTGACTCCGAAAAGGGCTTGAACAACTTACGGGGCTATTTCAACGACACCCAGCCGTATCTCTTCCCCGTCAACTTCCGCTGGAGATGGAAGATGGTGAAAAATAGAGGAAGGGTAGCTCCTATCTGCAAGAATTCACACGTAAACTCTAAGGCACGGATGAACGCCAGCGAATTGGGATGCACCTACGACGGGGCCAGATCCAGATGCACGAAAACTGACTGCTGAAAATCGGTGAAGGGAAGCCTCAACCCCAACTCTTTAAATGCATATTCGTACATAGCGAACCGCTCCCCAAAATCTGTATATATCCGATCATCCTCAGAGGGTAAATGCACCTTCCATTCCCCCTCTGGCCCAACGGCCGTGAAGACATCCCCAAGGTAGGTCACAAAGGTAGATACGTAATCGGCAGGCTCAGCCACCGACCACTCCTCAGTAGAATCCTTGTCGACCTCCTCCACGACTTCGCTAGGGACAGTGGAAGCTTTCGTACTGCTGCTCTCTGAGGAGCTCTCCTCGGATGAGTCTATTATGATCTCCTTGTCAGGCCCTGTCACCATATCGATCACCTGAAAAGCAGAGAAAAAGGTGAATTCGACGAAGAATCAAATCCACCCTTCCACCGCTAGTCAAGCAAAAGGGCGCGCAAAGGGCTGAGGACGGCATCCTCGGCCTAAGCCCTAATATTAAACAAAAGCTCAACAGTCTCCTATGAGGAGACGCTCGGGACAAACCACTCCCAAAATGAGGAACCTCCTCGAGCCGCTTCCCAGTTTCCGTTTGAAGCTTCACCGAAAACTGCAAACGTTCACCAGAAACTACATCGAAGCATCGGAAACTGGGAAAACGCAACGGTTACCTATGCGTCACCATCGCGACGACACTGGAAACCGCCTTATTCGTGAGTTATCTAAGAGGCTTCAGTGGCCCCGTCGGCGGCAGAAAACGGCTTGGCAACCGTCCACCACCAACAAACCCAGAAAAGCAACCCTATGTCATCTAAACCTAACCTAGCCACATGCAATCTAGAGAAAAAGATGAACAAAAACAAAACACCAGAAGACTTATGTGGTTGAAAAGCTGAAAGACGGGTGCTCGAAGCTGGTGACGGTGGTTGAAGCAGCGGACGACGGCTGCGGGAAAAGCTTTCTGAGGAAGACGAAGAAGAAGAGAGAGAAGCGAAAGTTCCAAATGGCCTGAGTTTTTCTCTTTTTATACTGCTGAGGAGCACGCGCAGAGGCACGCCCACGTAAGTCATAATGACTGTAGACTAGCCATCATTGCCTAGTTACTACAGCACAGGGCTCGAGACACATGTGGCGCCCCAACGTTTCAATTCTTCCTGACCATTAGCCTCCCCGTACGACAGGCAGACCAGACACGGTCATGAATCTTACGAACACCAGGGTCCACGGGCACCACGAGACAACTTCATCCATCACCAAACGACGACTCCACTATGGTTCCCCAGAACAACGGGTTATCCTTAAGTCATCACTCCCATGCTCGGGAGCAACGACTTGGGGGGCTCCTGTTCTGGACTGGACCAATGGCTAGGCATGGCCCAATCCGCTTCTGTTCCCAGAATGGCCCAATTGCCTAAGTCCAATCCATAAAGGGGAAAAATTACCTTTTTGCCCCCCAACCGGGCAAGGAGTGCATCGCTCCTCCCCAGTACTACTGTCTATTCCGCACGGCTCCATCAGTCCCAAAACAGCTAAGGGCATGTGCCCGAAACTACGCCTTTGCCCGACATAACAGCTAGTTTTGGGAACCCTGCCCGACATAACGGTTAGTTTTGGGCAGTTACCTATTCTTCGGGAAAACAGTTATTTCGCCCCGAAAATAGGACTGTTGGCCACGCGCTGGGGGTACTATATAAACCCTCTCACTTGAGAGGGTCAGGTATCCAATAATCACCCTAAGAACTCATACTTTGTACTTACCCCTTTTCTCTGACCCTTTCTTACTTGAGCGTCGGAGTGCCTTGCAGGTACACCCCCTCCTCCTCATCTCACGCCCAGCATCACAGACGTTCTTAGTGGCCCATCACAGGATCTGATCAAGCTTTCACGATTATATATATATATATATATATATATATATATATATATATATATATATATAAGTTTTATTTAATTTTGTTTACTATTTATATATTTATATTTGTATGGTAAATAATACTTTTAATTTAATTTTGGGTTGACATCTAAATTAGAATAGGGACACAAATTGTTGTCGTTTTCCTTCCTATTTGAGTAATATTATATATATATATATATATATATATATATATATATATATATATATATATATATATATATATATATATATATATTCCCTCCGGTCTTAAATATAAGCAACAAAAAAAAATCAATGTCTTAAATATAAACAAAAGTTATCTATAATTATTACATTCAATGTCATTATTCCAAATATACCCTTACTTTTTTCACATTTCTATGTTTTTAATGATTTCCAAAATAAAAAGTAGGGGTAAAATTAGAAAGAGTGTAAGACTTAAATGTATTTAGACATTTTTCTTAAAGGGTGAGCTTTTTTATAAAGTTGCTTATATATGAGACCGAAGAGAGTACTATTTTTTATATCAAAATTTAACAATTTTTTGTCAATAATGCAAAATTATATAATTTTAATAAGTGAAAATAATCTGGATGAATTTTTAACTAATTAAATATTATAATAACTGTTGTTTATATTAATATTGGGCCAGCCCATGAAGTTTTTCAGGGTTTCCAAAATATAAATATAGAGAATTTTTTATTGCATCCTAGGTAGTTATTAGGCACCAAGCGAAATTATTTAAATGTTTCTAGGTTCGGGAGATGCATCTCCGTACGCACCTATTTCTGAATAAATATTGGCATATCTAGAGATACATCTCGAGAACCACGTTAAACATTCAAAACATGTCACTTAAAAGCCATTTACATTTGAATTGTTCCGGAGATGCATCTCTGGCAATATTCCGAAGATACATCTCCGAAGTGTATCAGAACAGGTGTTTTTCACTATGAGTTGTGTATTTGTTTTTAGATGAAGTATGACGCACGGTCTAAAATAAAAAAAATAGACGTACAAAATAATAAGAGACTAATACTGGGTGTGTCGAAAATAGAATAGCAATATATGTAGAAAATATCGTACAATCAAGATCCAAAATGTAATAAAATCATAAAAATAAAGTAGAGAGTATAGTACTACAACAAACTAATAACAGACTACTACTATATGTGCCTGACATCATCTTCTCTACATCCTCTTCCTGCTCTGCCTCCTCGACCATCAATCCCCTCATCCTTCGACGATGTCTTCAGTAATACAATGCCCCATGTGCCTCCTCTAGTTTCTCCTACTGAGATGGTCTCGGCGGATATCCTGGAGCAGCATGCACCATGTACGAATGTGACACTCCGAAGAACCATATGATATACCTCTCGACGTAGCTCCAATCACTCGGGACTATGGTACCCCGTGCCTCCTCCGGTACCAAATGACTCACATAACCGGCAATCATCTCATCTATTTGTCTACGAGTCAAGGTAGAAGGAGCGGAGACAGTAGGGTGTCTGGGGATGGTCTGGGTGTACCCGAACTGCCGCATGATGTACTCGGGAAGATGACAAGCAGTGATATGTGATTTGTAGGCCAACCATCCTGAGTATAGCACTATCTTATCGAGTGGTCGTGTTTAACGATGATCCACGTAGTTGTTGAACTGCATGTCCTCAGCAACCAAACGACCAAGCTAGACTCTGAAAGGTGCAGCCGCCTGGTTCCCTCTGAGTGGGATAAAAGTATAGGCACGCGACACATCCTCAGTGTACTCATCCACACTCGCCCAGCCAGCAATGCGCAGGAAGTGCTGGAGGATCCAGGCCTAAAAAAAATATTTGGAATAAATGAATCATCGACAATGGTTTCGCAAATATGAAATGAAAATGACAAAAAAAACATTCAAGGATCAAGAAATATTACCACCAGTAGTGTCCCGTTGTATGTGACGTGCTTCATCTTCAATCGACATCCTTCTCTCAACTTCGAATAAATATAGGTCAGGAAAGCCGCCCTGTAGCGTACGATTTTTATCGATGACACAACCACCTTACCATAATGGAATTTGGGGTGCTACTTTCTGATTTCTTATTTATCCTATGAAGCTGGAAAGGAAAGGGAAGATATCTAAAACTAACCTTGCACGCGAATGTTTTCTTTAACAAATGCTAAGAGATCGGGGATCGGGGTCTAGTTATACAAAGAGAAACTACTAACACCCAGTGTATCTATGGTAATCCATAGGAACTTTTTATTGCATGTTTCTCTACTGTGGCTTGGGAAACTTTCTCCTTTGGTATAATTGAGAGAATTTTTTTGTTGTTTTCAGGTTTTCTGTTGTTTTTGGGAAGGTACTGGACCTAAAGTTTTTTATTTGTGTGCTTGCTAAGATTTCTCAATCATATGCCTACGTATTCCCGTAAAGATATTTGGGAAATCAAAGCAATCGTAGTTCCTCCTATTTTTATGGGAGGAAAGATATTTGGTGTCTTGTCAAAGCCCAAGATTGAAGCTATTTGAGTATTTGTGTCTTGTTTAAAGCCCAAGATTGAAGCTAAAGTTTGACTGAGAGAGAGTTTGTCATCTCTAAAGGGAGAATATCTCACCTATTCATCACAAATATTGAGAAATTGATTATAAGGGAAATTACTTTAACTGGGATATGTGAATCCAGCAATGTCATAATTTCCTTTATAAGAGGGATATCATGAAGGAGGAAAGCTTTAACTCAGTGTAGAGCAATGCCACTTTTTCCTTTATGAATCTTTCATGCTAAGAGAGGGACATTGACTTGGATGTATGGAATCCAGAGGCTTGCTACTTACAGTTGTTAGATGAAAGATGATTTTAGCCAGGATAAAGGAGGGACTCTAGCTTGGATTTTGAATCAACAAGTGTGCCACTTACAGCAATTATCTGGGAAAAGGTTTTGATTGTTTATTTTGATATGTGCTGTATAGAGGGGATATCCTCCTGCAGAGTGGACTCATGGTCTCATCTGAGGGGATGTTGATTTTTGTGTGCCTTGATCAAATCCCAAGGTTGAAGCTAAAAGAAACTGATTCCACTAGGGAGGGTTTTATCTGTCTTGTACAAAGCCCAAGACTGAGGCTGACTAAGGAAAATTCTTATATGAAGCCTAAGAGGAGGCTGTCTCTTGCTGAGGATTTGTGGAAATCCAGGAGCAGATATGTATTGTGTTGGGGAATCCAATGGGTTTTGCTCTTGCTGAGAATCGGGGAAGAGTTGAAGTATCAGATGCCATGAGATCCAAGAGGAGATGAGACTTTCCAAGTCTACTTGAATGATGCCCAAGAGGAGGCTGAGACTTTCCAAGTCTCTCAAGAAATGGTAGGTTCTAGTGTAGAGAGGGGTCTTTGTATGATACCCAAGAGGAGGTTGTTTGTTTAAGGGATGAAGACCAACCTTAGAATGGTATGATGTTTTGGAATTCTTGACTCTCCTGAGGATTGAACTAGCAGAGAGATGACTAATTTATATCCTATGCATGTAGGAGGCCTTTGGGTCCTTGTACTAAGCCCAAGAGGAGGCTGGGGGAACTTCTAAGAAGCCTGTGGGTCCTTGTACTAAGCCCATGAGGAGGTTGGGGATGCTTTTAGGAAGCCTGTGGGTCCAATCCAAAGAAAAGTTCAAGAAAGGTTTCACCGGGAATTAATCCTTTCTTTGCTGAACAGTTCTAGGGTTTGACGAAATTCAAAAGAGGTTTCATCGGGAATTAATCCTCTATGGGGAAATGAATTTCTTGTACATATATACTTCTAAATTTGACAGTCTTGAGAAAAGTTTCACCGAAAATAATGTCTTTCTCTGTTCCATATTGTATAAGCCCAAGAGGAGGCAGAGTGTATAGGGAATTTCCTATAAGGGACTAGTTTTGACTATGTTGTAAAGTAACCTCTGGTTTAACCTAAACATAGACCTAACTGCTAGAGAAAACTCTAAGCAAGATATGCACAAATATATACAGACAATTGAATTGACATATATATATATATATATATATATATATATATATATATATATATATATATATATATATATATATAAAACAAAATATGCATTAAAAAAGAAAAGATGTTGGGACTTACCTTCTGAGAAGCAGCCCAAATGTATTGTGATCTGTAGTATTGACTACAACTGTATTGCCTCTTTTAGGGTTTCAAGAAATTGAATAAAGTTTTGAGAAAACTTGAATCTTGAATTTGAATTAAGAAAAAGTTTGTTTGAAAGAATGTTTGGGGCTTATAACTCAAAGAGAGACCCAAATGACTTATTTGAAAACATTGATCGCACTGCGATACCGAAAGACATTGTGGGACTTATACTATAGCAGAGGCCTAATATTGTTTTCGTACAAATAGGGTTTAGGTCTTACACTCTATTAGAGGCCCAAAAGTGTTTGTAAAGAAAGTAATGGGTCTTATACTCAAGGAGAGGCCCAAAAATTTTATTTGAAAGGGCGTCGATCGCGCCATGATTTTGAAAACCACAGAGGGACTTATACAATGACTGGGGCCCAAAAATTATTTATGTACAAAAGGGATGGGTCTTACACTCATTAGAGGCCCAAAAGTTTATATTTAAACAAGAGATGGGGCTTACAGCTCAAGGAGATGCCCATATGAAAAACAACGATCGCACCGTTATTTTGAAAATCGTATCGGGACTTATACAATGACTGAGACCCAAAATGGTATATTTACAAAGGGTATGGGTCTTACACTCTAATAGAGGCCCAAAAGTGTTTGAAATGAAGTTTAAAAAAATCAAAATAAGGAGAAAACCCTAATTTGAATTTAAAAAATATAATTTTAAAAGGAAATTAAATAATAAATGATATAAAATACCAAATATATTCAAAAACAAGTTGTCAATTTTGAAAAATATTTTGAAAAATCATGTTTAATCACATGAAAGCTTGAAATTCATTTGAATTTGAAAAATCAAGATGGAAATTTCATTTAAAATGTTTAAAAACAAATAAAAATGAAATTATTTACAAAAATTCCAACTATATTAAATAAATAATATAAATTTGATTTTTTGGTAGAATAAAATATTTTTACATTTTTGTGAATTTTTTAAAAAAGAACCAATCAAAAATGATTAAAAAATGAGAGAGAAATTAATTTTTGAAATCAATTAAGAAAATGACCTAATGTTCAAAAATTCAAAAAATGGCGCCAACGGTCATCTTCTTCCTCACGACCTCCCTCCATGGTCGTTTTGCAAAACCTCACATATCTCTCTCAATACGTAACGGTTTTGACTTTTGTAAATACGAAAGTTATCTATTTTTGAACAAGGATTCCAATGATATAAATTAATTGCATTTATATTAAGTGTGGAGTGCGAAATCAAAAGATGAACTCAAGAACCCTAGTTTCTGTAAGAACACTATGAAATCCTATACACGATAGCTACAAAGCAATTGATTAAGGGGAAACACTCTACATAAGTGCAGAAACATGTTTGTAACTTGAAAACACATTTATGATACATGGATCATAGAGTTTGAGAGTGTCAGGCTTATCTCTGCAAGAGGAAATCGAATCCTCAGTTGTAGGTGTTACAGATGTTTTGTGATGATCTGGACAGCTTCCTTAGACCTCAAGTAATGTGTTTGAAAGCTTGGAATGAATTGAAACAACCTGGAACTTGTTGTGGTACCCCAACTGCAACTAGGCCAAAAAGCTTGAGCAAATGGATGGTGACTTTGTTATTCTGGTGTTCCAGATGTGTTATGAGGTTATGGATCACTTGTACATGACATATGTGAGGTGTTAGGATGGTTGGTTTGTGTGGAATTGCTCTCTTTTTGAAAATTCGATAGTGACTTGAAAGAGAAGCAAATTTTGGTTTTTTAGTGTGATTGGAAGGAAAACATGAGTTGTTATGCTTTGGTGTACTTGAATTGATCAGAAAGAACCTCTATTTATAGTAGAGCAACTTTGTTTTAGGAGCAATAGTGATTGGAGGCTGATCATGGCATGTAGCTTGTAGCCATTGACTTGGATAATCCAAAAGTGCCAAGTCAACTCTCTTATCTTGACTCCATTCAATTTTGCAGGTTTGAATGCTCAGAGTTTGGACTTGAATCTTGACTGGCTTGGAGTGTTATGGTCTAGTTCATGACACCTCAATGTATAGTATTGATGTTACCTGGCCAAATTTGAATTCCAAGTTTCATGTCATGATGGTTTTCACATGCCAAGTTGAAATTCTTGGCTTCTTGACCATGAACCAAGTGAGTCATCAGATGTTTTGTGCTTTTGGAATATGACAAAGTTGGAAAAATGGCAAAACTTGAGTGACAAAATCGCGTGGCACAAGTTTGGTTTTTATGCCTTTGTGTGGGCAGGGTGAAAAATGCCATTTTTGGAGGCTTATAACTCCTTGCTCAAGTTGAACCATGGGAGGCTCTTGTACTTTTTGGAAAGCCCCAATAACATACTTCAACTTTGATGTCCAACTTTGGTCTTGAACCATCTTGGATCATAATGAAAAATGGCCTCAAAGTTGGTGAAAATGCAAAACAGATTATGTCCAAAATTTCACTAAGTGTTGGAAAAATGGCCATTTTCATATTTTTGTGATTTTGGTCAATCCATAACTCAAAATCCATGAGGATTTGGAATCTGATGTAGTTGACAATCTTGAAGTATGTAATGAGAGCTTTCATTTGAGATTTGGATGGAAGAAAAAGGTTGCTTGGATCACAAGTTATGGCTTTGCAAAGTTAGGTATAAATCACTTTTTTTCATGACTTAGTGAAATTTCAAGTTTCTTATGGTTGCCCCTTTTGCAAGTAACCCCCCTTTTCTTGATTTTTATTGATGGATGATGATCCAAAACATAAGTTAACATTGTTTTTTTACTTAAGGAAACCTTGTTTGTCAAAAAATTCAAAAAGTCAAACTTGGTTTTTGGCACAATTGACTTTTTATCAGATGAATTTCAAACTTTGTGATCCTCTATGAAATCAAGTCCTTGACCTAATTCAAACCTAATGGATGGATTCTATAGGTGTTTTAGAGTTTCTTGAATCATGTCCCAAGATTTGGGATCATGTCTTGGTCAAAAGTCAAAGGTACAGTTGACTTTTCATCAGAAAACCCTAATTGGTCCAGATGAATTTGAATCCTTGTACTGCTTATAAACCAAGTTCTTTGAATCAATAAAATCTTATAAATGGATCAATATGATGTATTGGAGGTCCTCAAAACACTTCTTGAGGTCTTGGCTCATGCCTTGCTCCAAAAGTCAACTTAGGGGTGAATTAGGTCAAGAAACTCTAATTCCTGATTTTTTATGAATGCATCCCCTGAGGCTATTTTGAACTTGTGATTGGGTCCATGAGGTACCTTTGAGCTTCTTGGATTATGTTTTGAAGTATTGGCTCATGCCCAGATGAAAATTTCTCTCTGGAGGCCTTGGTCGACCAAAACCCTAATTTGGTGACACTGATGATCTTGAGGCTTGATCAACTTGAGATGTTGCACTCTTGTGCATGATTCTTGATGTGGGAGACCTCTTGATCCTTAATGGATGTTTGAGAGGCTTGACAAGTTGAGGAGCATGTCCATTCTTGATTGATCCCTTGTCTGAGTACTCTGAGAGGGCTCAAAACCCTAATTCATGATTGTAGTGAATGCTCAATAATCTTTGAGAGGATTGATGAGGTATGAAGGTACATCTATATTGTGGTGATGATTTGCACAATGATGGAAAATCTCGTGGTCAAAATTTGGGGTATGACAGATGCCCCTATTTAATCTTCATGGACCTGAAGGCGTGAATGGCGAAGACGTTTGGACATTCAAGGTAAAAGAGGATTAAATATCAGAATACCCGAAATTTTGACTGTGGTTACGAATGGTAGCGGTTTTCTCATCCATCTTCTTTTGCTAAGTAGTTCTACTTAGAAAAGGGTAAAACTTCCCCTCGATCCTGGTCTTCAGCCACATAACTGGTCTTAGTTTTCTTTTGAAATAAACTTCTCCTCGATCCTGGTCTTCAGCCATGGAACTAGTCTCAGTTTTATTTTGAAATAAAATTCCCCTCGATCCTGGTCTTCAGCCATGGAACTGGTCTTAGTTTCTTCTTGAAATAAACTTCCCCTCGATCCCAGTCTTCACCCATGGAACTGGTCTTAGTTTCTTCTTGAAATAAACTTCCCCTAGATCCTGGTCTTCAGCCATGGAACTGGTCTTAGTTTCTTCTTGTCGGGTTCTTTTCTTGACAAGGAATGCTATTTTTAGAGGTCTTTATCAAACTTCTCGCCGAGTTTTTACTGGGAAGACGTCATTTAATGGAAAAAGATTTGATGTCAGACTTGCTGGGGAGAACCATTTGTCTGAACTGCAGAGGTGTGCAAACTTCTCTGTGGGAGATGCCATTTGTCGACCTTACTGGGGAAAGCAAGTCTCTTGAGAGATTGCATTTTGCTTGGTGTTGTTACATCATACTTTTCTTCTAGACCTTTTTCGGAGAAATGCCATGTGATGTAACCCAATTTTGAGGTGTTGATGACTTTATTGAAAGCAAACTTTTCGGGGAGAAACCGCCGTATTGCCGAGAGTCTTTTGGTGGAGAGGTTTTCTCTGGGGATTTTCTTTAATCCGGGAAAGCAAAATATCATCTTCATTGGTGAAGAGTGATGTTCCAAAGGTGTCTATCCGAATGACTTCTTGCCTTTCAGAGGTTCAAATTATCAAAGTGGTCGATGACTGGTTTTAATCCAAGAATACATGGAGAGAGATTGTTTAGATGGTATATTTTCCTGACGAGGAAAGAACTTAGACCGGGATTTTGTCCTATCAGACGCAGAAAGGAAAACTTACAACTCTATCAGAGAGAAGACATTTATCACTTGGGGATGAAAATGACCAAAGTGATATTGATGCAATATGTATATGAATATGAATCAATTATGTATGATGTATGTATGTTTATGTTGATAAAACAGACACGACATACAGACTCGTGAGGAATACAACTGGATACTCGGCGACTCTGGGAGATAGGGGTATCACTGGAGATTCTGAAAGCTAGACGTTTACTCGAGAATAGAGATTCCTGCATCTGTTCCAATTTCTAGAGGTACAAACCTGCTAGGCATTGAAATTTGTTCTTGTT
This sequence comes from Lathyrus tuberosus, assembly GCA_022829125.1. Taxonomy (NCBI): domain Eukaryota; kingdom Viridiplantae; phylum Streptophyta; class Magnoliopsida; order Fabales; family Fabaceae; genus Lathyrus; species Lathyrus tuberosus. The sequence continues at coordinate 1,264,288 of JALAZF010000504.1, forward strand.
TTTCAGAGGTGGACCCTACTGGGGAGAAAAACCAACAATTGGTTTTCAAAGGTAAGAACTCTACCGGGGATGTTAGATGGGACGTCCATCTGAAGTAGTTGATCCTTTATTCAGGGTGTACTGGTTAAAAGGAGTACTTTGATTCGACATTTTGAAGTTAGATCACTACTATAGAAGCAGTTGATATTCCTTTTTTGTGTTTATTAATCGAAAGGAAATTACCATCTTTGTTTTAAAAGTAAAACTTGAACTTCTCGTTTCAAAAAAGTAAATTCATTTTTGTTTCAAGAATCGTTGATCATATTAAAAATGTCATTCTGTAAAGCAAAATAAATGAGAATTATAAACAAAAGGCATACTGGCTCAAATTTTATTGATAGAATGGTAATCAACCAAGTGCGTGATCCCATAGAGCATTACAAAGTTTAGAAAATGGTAATTTAAAGGAAAAGGGGCTACATTGAAACATAACGACCACTATCCTTCCACCAACTTTGAATTCTGGACATTCTGAGCTTCTGTCGAAGATGACCTTGACTTGAAGTTTTCCCGACGGATGACGTTGCCTTTAAGGAGCCAATCTTGTCGGATGTAGTAACTTGCCATGAATCCCTAACTTTTGCCTGGATTGCCTTTTAAGGTTTTCAATCCATCAGGATGACTTTTGCTTATGTCTCTAATTTTTGCCTGGACCGCTCTTTCGGGGTTTCAATCAACTGAGACGTTTTTTTTATTTATTTAGGCGAAGTATTTCTTGACTATGTCAACATTTGTGGGGTAGGTAAAGTCCTCTCCATCCATGATTGCAAGTATCAGGGCACCGCCTGAGAAGACTTTCTTAACAACATAAGAGCCATCGTAATTCAGAGTCCATTTGCCCCTAGAATCAGTGAGGAATGATTGTATCTTCTTGAGCACAAGATATCCTTCTCTGAAGACACGGGGTCGGACCTTTTTGTCAAACGCTTTCTTCATTCTTTGCTGATATAACTGACCATGGCATAAAGCTCTCATTCTTCTCTCTTCGATCAGATTAAGTTCGTCGTACCGGCTTTAACACCATTCAGCTTCTGTTAGCTTGATTTCCATCAATACTCTCAATGATGGGATCTGTAATTCTATGGGGAGCACGGCCTCCATGCCATATACTAGAGAGAAAGGGGTTTCCCCTGTTGAGGTGCAGACATATGTGCGATAATTGTGAAGAGCAAAGGGTATCATCTCATGACAATCTTTGTAGGTTACGACCATCTTCTGAATGATCTTCTTGATACTCTTGTTAGCCGCTTCTACCGCTCCATTCATTTTGGGTCGGTAGGGAGATGAGTTATGGTGTTCTATCTTGAACTCAGCACACAACTCTTTCATCATTTTGTTGTTCAAGTTGGATCCATTATCCATAATGATCTGGCTTAGAAAACCATAATGGCAGATGAGATTGTTCTTGATAAATCAGATCACCACTTGTCGGGTTACATTGGTGTATGACACTGCTATTGTGGTTGTACCTTAATTGACCTAGACCATTGCCTGGAGCATGGTCTAATTAGGAGAGTCTATTTTAGCCTAGAACATTATAAGCTCCTAATTGACAATAAAATCATCCATTACTCTGGACTACCCCATCCTACCCGAACCAATGTCTACAATAAAGAGAACTGATCATAGCCCTTAGAGGCCCAGGATGAGACACCCAATAAACCCAAATCCCCACCTGTTCCTGAATACTATCCTACACCTCTCCCAGAAAGGACCATAATGTACTCTTTTAATGTTAATCTGCAGAGACGCGACATTTACTCTGAGTTCGACACTATGCACAAGGAGATAATTTCTCTTCGCGAAGAGCTTACCAAATTCACCATTTTGAAGGAGGACTCTGATGCCACTCATGCCGCCGAGATTGATTGCCTGTATCAGGAAATCTACATCCTCCGACGTCAGCTTGCAGAGGCGCAGGCATCTTATCCACATATGAATCAGGGTGTTCGTCGCCAATTATTATACAAGACCTTTCTGGAGCGCTGACGACATTGCTCACACTACGTGTGGGGGAGATTTACCGCATTATTATTATTATTATTTGATTCACCTTTATCGGACATTCTCTTGTTTTGAGTCATTTTACTTATTTTCGCACTTTATTTTCGTTACCAAACTTATTACTATTATGCTCATCTATTATATCAAGTATCTTGATATATTGCATTCACTGACTATATGCAATTATCACCATACTATGTTTTATTAGTGAAATTTAAAATTTTGCAAAATATTATTTATAGCGCATATCCTATTCTTTTTAAATTATATTATTATTTATGTTGCATACCTTATCTTTATTATCATTTATATCATGTAAAAATATCGTTTAGATTTCTTGCATGTACAAATACTAAGAGAAATCTCAGAAGACGCTACATACACCCCTCAAACAAAGAAACAAATCAAGGCAAGACCCAAAAATCTGTCCAGCCCAAAATACACATATGGCGGGCACCATCTCCCTCATGGCAGGTGCCATGGGGTATGAAGCTTTACACGGGACAGAATGTGAAAACCCACCATTTTTCACATTCAACTCACCTCCTTCCCCATTTTCTCCATTTTTTATCTACTTAAAAAACCACTAAATCCCATTAACCACCCACTTAATCATCAAACCCACTACCATTTCCACTACCCCACTAACTTTTCACCCATAAAAACACAACCTTCCATCAAAAACTCCACAAAAATCTCATCTTCACCAAAAAAAAACCCATTTACCTTCAAAAAGCATCAACAATGGCAGAAATGGAGCACAAAGGGATTATCTTTCGAGATGGAAGAGCAGGGGATAGGCAGAGGAGAAAATTTGAAGCACTGCTGAGATGTGAAATTTTCGCGACAAGGTATATCGACACTGACTGCCTGTATAGTCTAGGGATTTATCATAGTGTTTTCTATATGTTAGATAATTTAGTATTGCATAACATTTTCACTCGTAGAGAACCGGCCTTTGAGAAGCTGGCCCGAGAATTTTTGAGTTCCCTGACTTATAATGTTAGTCCTAATACCGCTAACACCGCCGGTACAGTGACATTTAGGATGTTTAATAGAGAATATGAGGTCACTACCAACCACCTTGCAAGTATGTTAGGACTTCCTCACGGGGAAGGTGCTATCTGCGAGACACATTTAGACACTGACTGGCAGGTTGAGGCATTCTAACTGTGGAATGATCTGACAGGTCATATCACAAACTCTTTCGAAGGCAACTTGGCCTCGGATATCCACAACCCAGCCATCCGTGTTTTTAGACTTTTGTTGGCATCTACTGTTTTTGCCCGAGAAAATTTGAATAAATTAAATTCTAAGGAATTGATCTTTTTATAGGTGGCCCTCTTATAGAGGAGATTAAATGTCATCCCTTTCATGATAGCGCACATGTGTGCCGCTGAGAAAAAGGGTGAAACTATTGCATTTGGAGGATTGATTACCTCTATTGCATGTGCTTTTGAGTTGGACACCGAGTTAGCTACATTGGAATCTGTTGCACCCCAGATTTTGACCCTCAGATACTCCGATTTTGTCATATCATTTTTCAGTCATTTGTCTTAGCGTGTGCAGTCATATAGTCCATCGAGCATAATCATCACAGTTCTTTCTGTGTAATTTTTGTCACTTAAATAAAAATTTATCCCTTTCATCTTATGTGAATTTCATTGTTAATTTTTAGGATTTTAGGTTTTTAATAGAGTTTTGTTTTCATTATATTAGTTTAAAATTAATTTCCTCTTTATTATTATCCCTATTTATTATTTTATTTTCTATCATTATTTCCATGATTGTTCCTATCTATTATTATTATTGTTATTATCTATTTTTTTTGTGATTATTTTTATTTGTATTTTCTTTTATGTCATTTTATTGAGTAAAACAAAAAGCAACCGTGCGTGTTTCCAACACAATCTCCTCTCCCAAGCCTTCACGCTGCATAAAGACAAACAATGTCTCCCACGCCTTGCTTGCCACACTTCTTGGCCATGCTAGACAAATCCCTCTGCACACACCTACCACCTTGTTTGCCGAACCAACACTCCTACACATAGCAGCCACAACCTCATGAGATTTCTCGAAGGGATCAGTTCAAGGCTATCACAGTTGGAGTTATATAGCTACAATCTTGACAAAATCTGTTGGAAAATGGTGATCACGGGGAGCAAGATTCCAAGCTCAAATCTCTTGAAAGGCATCTTCAGAATGTTCACCAGTCAATACAAATTTGAAGAGATAAGCAAGAGTTAGAAGGGGCACCAAAAATCAGAACTCAGAAACTCGTCCTCAATCTCTCTTTCTTCGACCTCTCCTCAAACACTCTTCTCCATCTTCAATCTACAACAGAACCAAATCTTACACCTTCATCAAACCCAATTCATACTCCCTCCGTTTTCACTCTCCAGCCGGAACAAACCCGCCTCCGCCGTGAAATCATCAACAACACAACACGTTCCATCATCCAACAACAAACCCTCCGCCGTGAAATCATCAAAACCCACAAATCCACCACAAACATAAACAACACCATAACCGTCTTCGCCTCCAACCGTCTCCAATCAACCACCACCGTCAAAACCGGACCAAACCCTCAACACCTCAAATCGTCAGAACCTTGAATCATACACCATCTTCTTCACTTCAACCCAGACTGATTCAGAATAAAGAAATTGAAGAAGAAAGAGTGAGACAAAACTGAGATTGAAACTAAAAAAATCAGAAAAAAGAGAAGACGTGTTCCAAACCCAAATCGAGAAAAAAAGAGAGGCGGAACCAGAGAAGAGGACGTGGTGATATGATGCTCGTCGCGTAGCCTCGGTTGTTATCGGGTCTCCAACTCGTCGTCGTGGGCGTGCGCGATGATGAAGCGATTTGCTTCTGAGCGATTGTTTCGACGTTGTTCTACCTATGGGTCCTTTGTTTTCATCCTTTTTTGAACAAAAAGCTATGGCCACATTGTTGCTGCTGGTTTTGGGCTTGAGGCCCGTTTACTTTTTTCTCTCAAACATGATCAGCTTTGCCTTTAAGACATTACCTTTTTACCAAGCCATTTCCATGTCTGGTTAATGGGCTCATAAGCCCGTGGATGTTGGTTTCTCTCACCCCCTTTTTCTTCTTATTTTGATTTAACTTAATTGTTCTTGTTTAGATATTTGAAGTTTTCTTTTTCTTTTCTAATTACATTTTATTTAAGATTTAACCTTTTTTTAGAATTGTTAACTAGTGTTAATTAATTTAGATGTTATCAATAATTGAAAAAAGAAATCTCAAAAATATTTTTTCAATTAGATTATGAATTAATCTTTTCATTTTCAATTTTCTTTTTAGGGCCTATGATATAACAAAGTCATAATTTTAGTTGATTTATTTGAATCAATAAATTGTGATGAATATGAGGCCTATTTTCTTTTTTGTTGATCGATGAGAGTTTAATTAAAGATTATCGATTTTATCGATTTAAAATCTTAATTTAAACTAGATCGACTTTATGTTTCATTTCTATCTCATTTTATTTTATTTCTTATCGGTCGATGAGGATCTAAATTTTTTTATTTAGAAGAGACCAATTTTATTTCATTTCAAGCCCACTTCTTCTTTTGTTTTGGGCCGATGATATCACAAAACTCATGACTTAGCCGATTTATTCAAATTACTAAAAGTCATGATATATATGAGGCCACTTCTCTTTTCTATCGGTTAATGAAAGTTAAGTATCAAGGCTATCGACTTCTCGATTGAACCAAGATTAAGACGAGACCGACTTTATTTCTACTTCAGAGGTATTTTCTTTCATCTTCATCTTCATCTTTAGACCGATGAAAGTCTTTCTATCCACAAACGTTGTTAGCGAAGCGACGAACCTTCATTATTTCAAATCTGTAGTGAGTGATCATCGAGATCGCTTTCTATACTTTGAGATCGTGATAGGTTACCTTCGACTAATCAACGAGAGTTTGTGACTCAAGACGAGGTCTCCACCTTTTCTTTTCGTGTGACACGATTTCATCGGAGAATGATCTTCTACATCACTTCTCTGTCGTGTTTTAGCACACAGATCAAATTGTGCATCCTCCTATAGTATGGTCTTCCTCATAGACCGTATTACGACGGATCAGTACTACATTGGACCCAATACATCGATCCATTAAATTAATCAACAAATCACTAAATTTACTTTCAGTTAATATATATATATATCTGGATTTATCCTTTATGATTGATTATTATCCTTGTAAATATTATCACTGTTCATATTTATATCCTGTGTATATCGTTCATTTCATTTGTTCGTATAAAACACACTAATAAATATCGAAACCCTAAAAGACTCAATTGACCGGACTGTGGTTATTATTGTGTTGGATTGAGGACTTAGATTTAGGACTCTTACCATATGCTCTTGGAGTTGGTATTCCGGTTTTCGGATTTTCACTTGACTGGTCAGTGGCCCATCAATGGGAAGTGTTTATACACTATTCTGGTCAGATCTCTCTATTTCTTGCTCACTTACATTGATGCATTTTTTTGTCTGCATGTATATACGTTTGCCTGGCATTGTCTTTTAACACGATATTATGTAGATACTTTCATTCTTTGATTTATTATCATTTGATTTTGATGTTTTGACCATTACCATATCATATTCATGATTGTTCACATTTGACCCTCCTTCCAAAGGAAATATCTCTACTTTGACTCCTAAGTCACAAACCTTTCCCATTTCACCCTTGGCCTCATAAGAGTCGTTTCCATCAGTTTAGTAATAGGATGGCGTTATCATGAACTCCATGTGATTCTCACTATCATGAGAACTCACTTTACCTCTTACTCAGACTTACAGAGTTATCATGAACTCTGTGTGGTTCTCACTATCATGAGAATTCACTTCCTCCCTTCATAACGTAGACTTAGAGAGTTATCGTGAACTCTACGTGAGCTTATGCTCATTCCCTTTGGAACGTTGGCCATAGTCAATGTTTCCTTTTCTTTCACCCTTAGTTAGGTGAACTACGGTTGCTCTGATTCCTTAGTCAGATACGTAGGCACAAGATGCGACGTCTTGGCGAGCAAAACTAGTGTACATACTCTTAGGTCTTTACCTTAGTACAGATAACCTTAGCAAGCAAAAACATAAAAATAAGAAAAGCGTAATGAAATAAAAGGTTCTCGTAGAGTACTACGGACGTTTAGGGTGCTAATACCTTCCTTAGACGTAACCAACCCCCGAACCTTAGATCTCCCCCCTTTAGGTTTTTCTAACGATCTTGAACCTTTCCTTTGGATAAATCAAAGTCGGTTGTAAAAGAAATATGATGCAAGTTAATTAATATCTTGTTATCCAATTTTCACCGCAACAGAAATGGCGACTTCACTGGGGATTTCAACTGGAATGTTAGACCTATGCTGGTCCTTTCCTAAGAGGGTTAAGCCTATTTTGTTTTCACGCTTTCATCAAACTCTTTTCATAACAAATAAACCCTTGATCCAACGTCAAGCGGATTTTCATAATCAAACTTCAAAAACAACTTTATTCTACTTGTATATTTGCTTGTATGTCATATTTGCATGTATATCTGTATATATTTGTATATATCTCTGCCTGTGCTGGAATTTTCTGTGTGCAGGGTGCCATTATTGAGTGGTGAGAGTCCTAGACCCGGACTTGAGTGACATATAGGAGATGATATGGTCAAGGGTACTTTGACGGAGTCGATTCCTGAAAAGTCGAATTGAGAAAATCATCGCTCAGTTTAGGTTCTTTTGAACTTAATATGGTTTGAACGAGTCCATTCGTGAAAACGGTATTAACTTCGACCAAGAACCCTTAAGACTGAGGACCGTAGCACCTTTAACCCAACTTGGCCTATTAGGACGTAGTGCGGGGACCACGCAGGAGTCTATTTCTGCGATAGTTACTACGCGATACTACACTCAGACGAGATTCTCTTGAGAATATTATTGATTAACCGAGTAATTTGGGAAGTCGATAATATCCGAAAGATGGATTGTAGACTCTGGGAACTTTGTAGAACCCGTTCGGCAGGTACATTTTGAAACCACACCACCTTATGGGATGGGTAGACCTTGGCTCCATGCCTGTGACCTTCAAATCTAGGTCCTCTCTTGTCTGTGTGTGCATATCAGTGAATACCAGTGTACATATGTTTGTGCTTGTGCGCTTTTGCACGTGTATATATATATATATATATATATATATGTTTTTGTGTGCCCGTGTTTGTGCATTGCATACATCTCATCGCATCCATTGATGCTTTCAAGGAACTTAGACGTTCTCTTCTTTGCGAAGATCCTTAGAGATCACGGATTTTAAAAAAAAAAAAAACAAAAAAACTCTTCAGTTTCCCAAAAAGCTTGCAACTTGCTTTTGAGTTCCTTGAAACCATTAGGCATGCATTAGCATTGCATTCTCATTGCATGCGCATCTGCACTGCATCTGCATTTCTCAGCCCTGAGTCTCGTCCGTCCTGTGTCTGTAACCCGTCCGGTTTCCTGAAGACATCATTGGACCTGAAGTAGCTTTTGAAGTTTTCTTTTCCAGACTCGTCTGTTGTGACTACCATGCTGGGGCACATAGGCATGCAACTGAAGATTTAGGGTATTCAGAAACAAGGTCCAGACTCTGCTTGACTACGAGAGGTTCTCATTCATGCCTCAAGGCGTCCAAATCGGCAAACTGTCGCCTAATCAGTCAGATTCATCAGGCTCTGAAGTGGAAGAAATTGTTGAGAATATATGTGAAGACAATTTTCAAGCGGATCTCGACAATCAACTCTAAAGATGACTAGCTCAGCTTGGCAGATTAAGAAGGAAATTTCAGTTCCTTAAAGCTGACGATCATCTGGCTGTTTCAGCATTTTGTTGTATTTTCTTTGCATGTTTGAATCTATTTTCACTTATAAGCATTGTTGTACTTTCAAATTGGCAAGATTAATGAAATGGTCGTGCATCTTTTGATTAAGTTCATTCGTTTCACTCATTTACTTTTTGTGTTTGAAAACAAAAAAAAACCAAAAAAAAACAAAAAAACAAAAAAACAAAAAAAACAAAAAGAGCGATTTTTTCTTCCCTTCCACTTATCAAACTGTTTTGTTTAAGCAAAGATTGGGGAGGATGACGAAAATATTATTCATAATTGCTGTGGTATGCTTTCGATTAAACCTTTCCGAGGATGTAAGGCATTGTTTCAATTCCCAAACACCGGAGAAATAAGGAAGATAATCCCTCGGTAACCCCTTTGAGCCTTTGAAGTAGGAGTTTTCTTTTCCAAAATAAAAAACCCTCAATTTTAATCTGGGGCAGGGTAGTGTTCAGTTAAGCTGATCGAGCACCCAAACTTTCGAAAAGGGAGTGAACATCTGAGAATCCACTTTATCTATCCCTTACAAATCAAGAGGCTGGAAGTCAAATCCACAATGATTTTCCCTTGACTATCTAAAGAGTGAGGCAGTCACAATCCTTTCAAAAAGTCAAAATGACTTAGAGTCACACGACTTGTTCATAAATAAAAAAAAAAGAAAAAAGAAAAACTCGCTAAGTCAAAACCTATGAAGGAGACTTAGGCAAAATTGGTGCATCCCGCTGGACTTCAAATTCAAATCCAAAAGTTTGTCCAGGCAAAAGTTAGGGAATAAAACAAAGAATGTGAAAAGCGAAAATAAAGGATCGCAAAGAAAGATCTTCAGTAAAGAACAGAGTCATGTGAGCAAACACCAAAAGCAAACAAGTGAGTGACTGTCATGTCCAAAGCCTCAGTGGTTTCTCAACCATATAAAAAAAAAACTCCTTTTGAGAGACGAGTGTTCGTGTCAGGTTAACTGAAAGTAGGATTGGAGTTCATCACGGAGATGAGGCGGGTACCAAATAAACTTTGAGCCTTTATCCTTTGTTTCTTAAACCGTGAACCAGGCCACGTTACAACCCTTAAAAGACCTAATTGAGGTAAAAGTTGTTTCGAAAGCATATTACAATGAGGTTGATTAACCTGACTCCTAATGATCTTTGCTAGTTGTGTGTGTTGATCACTTCATCTGTCGTCTTGTAAATGACCAGATCCACTTTGTTTTTGATTACTTAATCATTCCACTGTGCGTGTTTCATCAATAAAACTTGATTTCAAAAGCTTGCATAAATTTTTGCACTGAAATTGCCAATTTTAAATGAACAATACTTGTTTGTGGAATGATTCAACATCAAAGGAATCCCGACAAATGCAGTCAGCTAGGGAATTTGATTTGGTAAAGGAAGCTCAATCCAGGGGCAACTAAGCAGAAGGTTCTGTCAATCCATAGTTTCAAGAGTTGTTGAATCAGGGACAGAGCTCTTCAAGGTTCAGAATATTGGGGCAAGCCTTCTTGAGATCGTTTTATGACAAGTTTGGACTCCAATGACCCATCAGTTCGGGGCAGGTTTGTTCCCCAGTTGTTTCTACCACAGTTTAAAGGACTTTGTATTGCGAATGCAGTTGAACTGGGGCAGTTATGTCAAGACTTATGGATCTTCTCAAGAGTTCGAAGACATTGAAGCACTTGGCATTTCAATTCTTCTGTAAAATCCTCTTGGTGACTTATCATTACAAGACCAGTTAATCAGAAGCAGTCAAGCCGAGATTCTGCAAATCTCAAAGGCCAACTAGTCTGGGACATCTTCTTCATAGATTAACCAAGCTGACGGGGGCAAGTTTATTCCCCAGTTGTCAATAACCAGACTGGATAATTAACTCAAGGATTTTGTTGTGCCGACACGGTTAATCTAGGCTTTGTATAAGACACTCCGGGATGAGTATAAACTATCAGACAGCCTCCTCTTAGGCTTTGTATAATGATCTACACTCCGGGATGAGTATAAACTAACAGGTAGCCTCCTCTTAGGCTTTGTATAACGATTTTCCCCAAGTGGAATCCAGCCTCCTCTTAGGCTTTGTATAAGGATTCCCCCATGCGGAGTCAGTCAATCATCAGATAGCCTCCTCTTAGGCTTTGTATAATGATTTCCCCAAGTGGAATCCAGCCTCCTCTTAGGCTTTGTATAATGATTTTTCCCAGTGGAATCCGAGCAACCTCTCAGCTTCAACCTTGGGTTTCAATCAAGACACATAACTAGTTCACGGGCTCTGTCGTATAAAGCTGTCAATCAGGGGCAGTTATGTCAAGATTCGGTAAATCTCTCCAAGAGTTTGAAGATATTGAAACACCTTGCATGCCAATTCTTCTGTAAAATCCTCTTGATGTATTCTTCTGACAGACCATGTACTCTGGGGCAGATGAGTCATGCAGAATTACTCAGCTTTTGTGGCGTCTCTGCTAGCTCCCCAAAGGTTGTCTCTTTAGCTAATCTTGGCAATTCTCAGTGGATCTCTTATCTCCAATGAAGAAATCAAGCTCATAATGACAATCCTAGTGAAGTCAAGATGCTATACCATGCGGAGTACTCTTTCCCCAGAGAAGGTCATAATCTTGAAGTATAGATGCTTCATCTGCAAGTTCATCCCCAGTAATAGTCCAATCTGATGAGTTTGGCTGGGTATCCTTGTCGAGATGTTTATTTCATCCAGTCTCGCTTCTCGTCTGTTTTGTCAGCATAAGCTTAAGCATGGCATAAGCATTCATGTGCATAGCATATTATCATTTCTGCTACATGTTTTCAGTGTTTACCGGTGTTGTTCACTTTGGCGTTTATCCCCAAGTGACTGGGTGTGTCTATTCTCTCCAATAGAGTTGTCAGCCCTAGGCATAAAGTGCCCATCTTTTCTGAAATCCCCACAGAGTTTTATCCTCGTGGATGACGGTTGTTTCAGTTATCTTTTCCACATGTGGATAAGATAAATTCCCATTTGAGTTCATTCCTCAATTGGAGTCTTGTTTGGCCGTTTTCTTTCTAGCTTGTTCCTAGATTGAACTGTGGTCCCTGGAAGGAGTGGTTTCTGAACCCACTTTCAAGTGCATTTATTTTGCACCATGTCTTGCAGGAAGAATTTCTTACAGGTCCCCATTGAAGACAATTATTATTCTGGCAGTGTTGTAACATTAACATCTCTTTGGAATGCATACCCAACAACAAGTGGCATTCTCTTGGAGAAGCTTGTTCTCTTGTGGCGACAGATGGCGACTCTGCTGAGGAACTTTGTCGTACAAACCATGTAATTTGGGGACATTTGAGAATCGAAGATTATTGCATCCATTCACAACAACTGTTGTTTGAAATGGCGACTACCAATGCAGAACTACTTTGTTCTCACAGAGTTTTTGTCTTAAGTGGTGTGATGATTCCCCGGTAAATCTCTGATACAGAAATCACAGCCATTCCCCAGTAAATCTCTACTTCAGCGGTTATGGTAGGTTTGATGCAAGAATTCCCTAGTTGGTGACCTAATAATTCCCAATAAATCTATTTGGCTCCAACCTTAACCAGCGAAGTGGATGTTTATTTCATCCCCACGAAGTCTCAAATATGACACCTTCGGTTCGCAACTTTGATCCGAGCTTCCCCCAATGAAGTGGATATTTATTTTATCCCATGGATGGCCTCAGTTCTGGAATCTCCAATTACAACTTCATTTTTGGCTACTTCGGTTTGCAGTGGATATTTATTTTATTCCCCAAGAAGTCTGACCTTAAGTCCAGTCATCGCTGGCATCTTTCCTCTTGTTTAAAGTTGTTCCTGCTTGAATCGTGTCAAGCTTGAGCCTAAAGTCCAATTATCATTAGCACCGTCTTTGGTTTGAATCAAGTCACCTTAGGCGTTTAAGATCTTGTTCTTGTTTGAATCGTGTCAAACTTGAACCGAGTCCTTGTTCGAATCGTGTCGAGCATTGTCTCTTGTTTTATGATCTTGTTCTTGTTCGAATCGTGTCAAACTTGAACCGAGTCCTTGTTCGAATCGTGTCGAACATTGTCTCTTATCTTAAGATCTTGTTCCTGCTTGAATCGTGTCAAGCTTGAACCCAAAGTCCAATTATCGTTGGCATCGTCTTTGGTTTGAATCGAGTCACCTTAGGCTTTTATTTCAGCTTGTTCTTGTTTGAATCGTGTCAAACTTGAACCGAGTCCTTGTTCGAATCGTGTCGAGCATTGTCTCTTGTTTTATGATCTTGTTCTTGTTTGAATCGTGTCAAACTTGAACTGAGTCCTTGTTCGAATCGTGTCGAACATTGTCTCTTATCTTAAGATCTTGTTCCTGCTTGAATCGTGTCAAGCTTGAACCCAAAGTTCAATTATCGTTGGCATCGTCTTTGGTTTGAATCGAGTCACCTTAGGCTTTTATTTCAGCTTGTTCTTGTTTGAATCATGTCAAACTTGAACCGAGTCCTTGTTCGAATCGTGTCGAACATTGTCTCTTATCTTAAGATCTTGTTCCTGCTTGAATCGTGTCAAGCTTGAACCTAAAGTCCAGTCATCGCTGACATCCTCCATAAACGGAATCATATTTGTTATCTCAACCAGTTTCACAGCCAAAAGGTCCAGTCACCTTTCATCATCTGACGCAGAGTTTACCTCTGTCTTTTCTGGCTTTCCTTGAAGATCCCGTTTGAACTCTTCAGTATAGGAAATCCCCCGAAAAACTTTGTAGGATGTCAATCCTTTTACTTCAAACTGATCCCCTGTGGTGGTCATGTCTTCTTTCTGGTTTCGTACCCAGTAAGAATGTGTCTTATCCCCAATGGAGTTGAGTTTCATCCCTAGTGGAGTTGGATCTTTCCCCAATGGAGGACACCCCTTCAGTGTCCTATCTCCAGTAAGAACTGTAGGGTTTCCCCGCAGTTTTTCTACCCCCAGTGTTTCCTTGGGGTCTCGCCAACAAGTCTCTTTTGTTGGTTAGCCTGTATCCCCATTGAGTTTACCTCAGGGATACTAACCTTCATCCTTCCCCGGTGTTATCCACCTGCGGTTATTTGCATGTCTGTCTGCATTTTTGCATCTATCATGGCATCACATCACTGTACCAAAGTTCATGACATGTCTGCATCTTAGACTGGTTTTCATCCATATCATTGCATATCAGCGTATCTAAGGGCAAAATTTCTGGTTATCTATATTTAAATATCTTTCACCTCTTTCCATATCCATTGTCATTCAGTGAAAAATATTTAAATAGGGGCAACTGTTGCACCCCAAATTTTGACCCTCAGATACTCCGATTTTGTCATATCATTTTTCGGTCATTTGTCTTAGCGTGTGCAGTCATATAGTCCATCGAGCATAATCATCACAGTTCTTTCTGTGTAATTTTTGTCACTTAAATAAAAATTTATCCCTTTCATCTTATGTGAATTTCATTGTTAATTTTTAGGATTTTAGGTTTTTAATAGAGTTTTGTTTTCATTATATTAGTTTAAAATTAATTTCCTCTTTATTATTATCCCTATTTATTATTTTATTTTCTATCATTATTTCCATGATTGTTCCTATCTATTATTATTATTGTTATTATCTATTTTTTTTGTGATTATTTTTATTTGTATTTTCTTTTATGTCATTTTATTGAGTAAAACAAAAAGCAACCGTGCGTGTTTCCAACACAATCTCCTCTCCCAAGCCTTCACGCTGCATAAAGACAAACAATGTCTCCCACGCCTTGCTTGCCACACTTCTTGGCCATGCTAGACAAATCCCTCTGCACACACCTACCACCTTGTTTGCCGAACCAACACACCTACACATAGCAGCCACAACCTCATGAGATTTCTCGAAGGGATCAGTTCAAGGCTATCACAGTTGGAGTTATATAGCTACAATCTTGACAAAATCTGTTGGAAAATGGTGATCACGGGGAGCAAGATTCCAAGCTCAAATCTCTTGAAAGGCATCTTCAGAATGTTCACCAGTCAATACAAATTTGAAGAGATAAGCAAGAGTTAGAAGGGGCACCAAAAATCAGAACTCAGAAACTCGTCCTCAATCTCTCTTTCTTCGACCTCTCCTCAAACACTCTTCTCCATCTTCAATCTACAACAGAACCAAATCTTACACCTTCATCAAACCCAATTCATACTCCCTCCGTTTTCACTCTCCAGCCGGAACAAACCCGCCTCCGCCGTGAAATCATCAACAACACAACACGTTCCATCATCCAACAACAAACCCTCCGCCGTGAAATCATCAAAACCCACAAATCCACCACAAACATAAACAACACCATAACCGTCTTCGCCTCCAACCGTCTCCAATCAACCACCACCGTCAAAACCGGACCAAACCCTCAACACCTCAAATCGTCAGAACCTTGAATCATACACCATCTTCTTCACTTCAACCCAGACTGATTCAGAATAAAGAAATTGAAGAAGAAAGAGTGAGACAAAACTGAGATTGAAACTAAAAAAATCAGAAAAAAGAGAAGACGTGTTCCAAACCCAAATCAAGAAAAAAAGAGAGGCGGAACCAGAGAAGAGGACGTGGTGATATGATGCTCGTCGCGTAGCCTCGGTTGTTATCGGGTCTCCAACTCGTCGCCGTGGGCGTGCGCGATGATGAAGCGATTTGCTTCTGAGCGATTGTTTCGACGTTGTTCTACCTATGGGTCCTTTGTTTTCATCCTTTTTTGAACAAAAAGCTATGGCCACATTGTTGCTGCTGGTTTTGGGCTTGAGGCCCGTTTACTTTTTTCTCTCAAACATGATCAACTTTGCCTTTAAGACATTACCTTTTTACCAAGCCATTTCCATGTCTGGTTAATGGGCTCATAAGCCCGTGGATGTTGGTTTCTCTCACCCCCTTTTTCTTCTTATTTTGATTTAACTTAATTGTTCTTGTTTAGATATTTGAAGTTTTCTTTTTCTTTTCTAATTACATTTTATTTAAGATTTAACCTTTTTTTAGAATTGTTAACTAGTGTTAATTAATTTAGATGTTATCAATAATTGAAAAAAGAAATCTCAAAAATATTTTTTCAATTAGATTATGAATTAATCTTTTCATTTTCAATTTTCTTTTTAGGGCCTATGATATAACAAAGTCATAATTTTAGTTGATTTATTTGAATCAATAAATTGTGATGAATATGAGGCCTATTTTCTTTTTTGTTGATCGATGAGAGTTTAATTAAAGATTATCGATTTTATCGATTTAAAATCTTAATTTAAACTAGATCGACTTTATGTTTCATTTCTATCTCATTTTATTTTATTTCTTATCGGTCGATGAGGATCTAAATTTTTTTATTTAGAAGAGACCAATTTTATTTCATTTCAAGCCCACTTCTTCTTTTGTTTTGGGCCGATGATATCACAAAACTCATGACTTAGCCGATTTATTCAAATTACTAAAAGTCATGATATATATATGAGGCCACTTCTCTTTTCTATCGGTTAATGAAAGTTAAGTATCAAGGCTATCGACTTCTCGATTGAACCAAGATTAAGACGAGACCGACTTTATTTCTACTTCAGAGGTATTTTCTTTCATCTTCATCTTCATCTTTAGACCGATGAAAGTCTTTCTATCCACAAACGTTGTTAGCGAAGCGACGAACCTTCATTATTTCAAATCTGTAGTGAGTGATCATCGAGATCGCTTTCTATACTTTGAGATCGTGATTGGTTACCTTCGACTAATCAACGAGAGTTTGTGACTCAAGACGAGGTCTCCACCTTTTCTTTTCGTGTGACACGATTTCATCGGAGAATGATCTTCTACATCACTTCTCTATCGTGTTTTAGCACACAGATCAAATTGTGCATCCTCCTATAGTATGGTCTTCCTCATAGACCGTATTACGACGGATCAGTACTACATTGGACCCAATACATCGATCCATTAAATTAATCAACAAATCACTAAATTTACTTTCAGTCAATATATATATATCTGGATTTATCCTTTATGATTGATTATTATCCTTGTAAATATTATCACTGTTCATATTTATATCCTGTGTATATCGTTCATTTCATTTGTTCGTATAAAACACACTAATAAATATCGAAACCCTAAAAGACTCAATTGACCGGACTGTGGTTATTATTGTGTTAGACTGAGGACTTAGATTTAGGACTCTTACCCTATGCTCTTGGAGTTGGTATTCCGGTTTTCGGATTTTCACTTGACTGGTCAGTGGCCCATCAATGGGAAGTGTTTATACACTATTCTGGTCAGATCTCTCTATTTCTTGCTCACTTACATTGATGCATTTTTTTGTCTGCATGTATATACGTTTGCCTGGCATTGTCTTTTAACACGATATTATGTAGATACTTTCATTCTTTGATTTATTATCATTTGATTTTGATGTTTTGACCATTACCATATCATATTCATGATTGTTCACATTTGACCCTCCTTCCAAAGGAAATATCTCTACTTTGACTCCTAAGTCACAAACCTTTCCCATTTCACCCTTGGCCTCATAAGAGTCGTTTCCATCAGTTTAGTAATAGGATGGCGTTATCATGAACTCCATGTGATTCTCACTATCATGAGAACTCACTTTACCTCTTACTCAGACTTACAGAGTTATCATGAACTCTGTGTGGTTCTCACTATCATGAGAATTCACTTCCTCCCTTCATAACGTAGACTTAGAGAGTTATCGTGAACTCTACGTGAGCTTATGCTCATTCCCTTTGGAACGTTGGCCATAGTCAATGTTTCCTTTTCTTTCACCCTTAGTTAGGTGAACTACGGTTGCTCTAATTCCTTAGTCAGATACGTAGGCACAAGATGCGACGTCTTGGCGAGCAAAACTAGTGTACATACTCTTAGGTCTTTACCTTAGTACAGATAACCTTAGCAAGCAAAAACATAAAAATAAGAAAAGCGTAATGAAATAAAAGGTTCTCGTAGAGTACTACGGACGTTTAGGGTGCTAATACCTTCCTTAGACGTAACCAACCCCCGAACCTTAGATCTCCCCCATTTAGGTTTTTCTAACGATCTTGAACCTTTCCTTTGGATAAATCAAAGTCGGTTGTAAAAGAAATATGATGCAAGTTAATTAATATCTTGTTATCCAATTTTCACCGCAACAGAATCACTCCCACCACACACAATAAATTTTAAAAAAATTGTGCAAAGTGAGGAAAGAAGGAGGCTACACCCTTAAGGTTCATAATGTAGCTATCCTGAGTGTTGTTTAACCCTGTTCCCGTCGCACCGACATGCGACTTAGAAGAAACTGCATTTATGATTTATAGGCTGCACCCTTTCTCGGCCCGGTACCACCAAACGTTCCAGAGGACGAGGATGACGGGACCGATGACGAGTATGAGCAGAGAAATCAATCTCCTGCTCATAACACACCCCCTCCACATGCATCACCTGCACACACTCCACTTTTTACAAACCCTTCTGCAGGTACTCCTACAGGATTTTATATTACTGAAGAGATGTGGATAGCACAATAAGCTCGCAAAGAAGAGTGTGATGGCTTGTTCTATGTCATGTATGAGTAGTAGGACATGATGGAATTCATGCGTGAGTCGCAGCGGCAGAGGGAGTGATCTATGTGTTCTATTTTAGAGTCTCAACTCGTCGTAGCTTCTCAGCAGCAGCGTCAGCAAGCCTACCTTGACAGATGATTCGGGCTAGTGGAGGCTACTCAGGGTTCCATCCTAGGAAACCTCTGTGAACTCCGAGAGTCTAATGCCTCACTAGCATTGAGGATTCAGCAGCTTGAGCTCTCACAGAGTGCCCGACACCGCAGAGCAGGTAGGAGAGGGTACTAGTGGTCAGCAGTAGCATTATCCAGGTTCTACCTATCTCTTTTTCACCTTTTATCGAAACATTGGGGACAATGTTCGGGTTAAGTGTGGGAGGAGGTATTTACCATTTTTAGTTTTGTGAGAGCAAGAGTTGTCTCTACAAGTCGTCTCTATGTTTTGATGATAACAATGGTATTTGTGAAAGAACTATTTTATGTTCTAATGTGTGTTGTGTGTAGATCATAATCAGAGAAGATATCAGATCCAACAAGCACCAGCCAAATATACGTAAATGATCATATGCAAAGTTACTATGTGTGACATAAGTCGCAAGAAGCAAGAATGCTTTTGTATCTGATCATGATCAGTCAGATCCAAGGATGTCGATATTGCTATTGCAATGCTCTTGTGGATGCTCTCTGAAAGTGGTTGTGATTCTGAAGATTGTGAAGCATTTGAAGAAGATAATGTAATAGAGAACCAAAGTGCTGAAGATTCCAATGACTTAAAGTTCTGAAGACTGGAGGCTCTGAAGACCAAGTGCAGAAAGACTCTTAAGACTTATGCATTCTGAGAATCATGGTTCCAAAGGTCAAGTGTTGAAGACTCTGAAGACGGATTCCTAATAGACAGCTCTGAAGTTTCGGAAGACTTGAAGCAGTAAAGGTTAATGGATTTAAAGACAAGTGCTGAAGTTCTGAAGGCTGATTCCTAATGGTCGACTTCGAAAGACTGAAGACTTGGAGTTTCAGATATCCTGTTAAGAAGTCTCTACTCATGCTTCAATTAATTACCATCAGAAGCCTCTGACATTTTGAAGACTAATGTTACCATTGTGAAAGACTGTACACTGCGCCCATGAAGATATATCATGTCACTTCCTCCACAGTAAAAAGGAGATGTGTCAGTATAGTTGTATCATTACACAATGTCTCTTTTCTAACAGCCAAATTCAAACGGATATATTTTACTGGCTATTTAAAGAAAAGAGTAAATGCTTCTGAAGGCATCAATTGGCTGTATCATTTACAGAATCGATCAAGTCATTGTGTGAAGATAGCAACAACGATGAGTTCTCGTTGTAACACTTAAACATCCAAAGCTATCACCATTTACACATGGCCATTGTTGTTGAAGCTCAAAGATCATAAATCAACACAACAACAATCAATTGGTACAGAAGCTGTTGATGAAGGAGACAACATTGAAAATCAGTCAAGTCACTAGTGCAGAAATATGAAATTACACCCGTTTTTTATACATTTAACACCCGTTATTGGAGGGTGTGAATTCAACGGGTGAGAAATGTCTGACAAATTTACACCCGTTTTAAAACGGGTGTAAATTTGATGTTATATTACACTCTTTTTTAGAGAAATCGGGTGTAAATTTTTACATATATACATTTATAGATGGTATATTACACCCTTTTTTTGTTTAAAACAAATGTATATACATTCCAGTTGACACCCTATTTTATAGAAAACGGGTGTAAATTTAATGTTATATTACACTCTTTTTTATAGAAATCGGGTGTAAATTTTTTAATATATACATTTATAGATGGTATATTACACCCTTTTTTGTTTAAAACGGATGTATATATATTCCACTTTACACCCTATTTTATAAAAAACGGGTGTAAATGTGTAACTAATAGCATTTCAATCAAACGAATTTACACCCAATTTTATAAATATCAGATGTAAAATGAGCCGTGAATACCTTAGAGATTTGCAAATTTACACCCTATTTTCTTTAAATAATGTAAAAACGCGGTGTATTACACCCGTGTTTACTATTGATGTTGGCATGTTTACAGCCGATTTTATCATTGATGTTGGCATTTTACATCATGAGTTCATGAACTTGTTTATGATTGATGAGTTATTTATACAATCAAATCAAGGAAAATATAGAGTGAGGAAACCTTAAATAAGAACAATATAAACATGAGGCAACATAAAAAAAAATTGTGTCCTATAGAATAACATCTCGTGATTACAAAGGAGCATAACCAAACACAACATTAGATAAAGATCACAGAAACTGACCTCAAGACCTTGAGATCTATACAAAACTATAAGTGGCAATTCAACATGCACATAAAAAACAATCATTATACATAAACTGAACTCATCAATTATAATAAAAAAACTTTCCTCGTGGCGTCGATCGACTTCTTTTAAGTTCATGCATGGATGAATTGTGACCACTTAAAAGTTTGTTTTCAACTTCACTAGAAGACAATGGTTCAGCTCCTTGCATAATACGTATGCATGTGACCAAAACAAATGCTTATTTATGGTTTTCAATGATAAAACTAAATAAGTAGAAAACTTGGGTGGTTCTTTTAGCCATACATACCTTGATTCAGGAGTCTGAGAATTCCTTGAAATGTCGTGGCGTTTCTTTTGAACATTTGATGCACTATTGATTGTAGACTCCATAAAGCTAAAATCATTTTCCAGCTCCGAGTAATCATGCTTTCGAGGAGGCTCTACGATTTCATCAGTCTTCTGAATCCTAAAGGGAGATTGTTGAAGTTGTCTGGCCTTGACCTTATTATTGTCAGCTTTGCTTTTCCTAACACCAATTTGTTTTACTACTGCAAATGGTTGTTTTAACTGTTCCTCTTCATGTTCTTGATGAACTTTCCTAAGTCTTACTTTCTGAAGATTATAGACAGGTTCAGAAATGTTGTCGTGCTTCACCACCTCTTGTGAATGCTGATAGACATTTGAGTTATGTTCTGCAGATGGTGGCATTGTGACAAGAGATTTGTTTACAGGTACTCTAGCTGGAATTAGATGCTTCAAAATTGGTTGGTTTTCTACGTTGTCGATTTTGATCTTGCTTTTAGTGACAGAACCTCTATCCGTGGATATTGATCTTCTGATTGGAGGTGATGGTGATCTATTGTACTTCCCTGAGCTAGAGAGGCAATAAATTTAACCAGTTAATAGCAAGAATGAATCTAAATATATTTTAAGTTCCATATTACATACACTCTAAAAATTGTACCAATCCTATAAATAACAAGTTTTGTGAAGCAACTATTAAAATCTATGCCAAATTAAAGATCATATCATGTATTAAAAAGAAAAAGAATGAAAGTAGCATCAATTGGTAAACCTGAATCAAGAATAACAAGGTAAGTCTTCAAAAGTCCCAGGCACAATCATCACTGAAAAGGTAAAGTGATTCACAGGATAAACTAATCCAAAAAATACAACCTGCAGACAAACAGTTATTCAGAAGAAGAAAAAAACAGCACGCCCTTTTTTCAGTTTATATCCTATGCTGCACTAAGCAAATGAATGTCAATCAATAATTTCCTGCTTACGAAAGAGATACACTTTTCAAGACATAAGATTTTGTGACCGGTAAGCAAAATAAAGAGAGTTGGAAGGAACAGATATAGGGTTGGCACGAGTCAAGTTTATCCATCCTCATTACCACCAAGTACTGAAACAGATAGAAAATGATGGTAGTATGAAGTAATTTTGACAAAAAAAGCACCGTATACCAATGTTTTCAAAACCGTACTAGACATCGAACTGGTGAGACCTACAAAGACTAAGAGGAAAGAAAAACTATAGTATGCTCTTCTTAAGTCCTGTGAAGAATACAAGACTTACTTAAAATTTTACATTATGGTAGGGATTACTCAAGCCAATAGTTCTTCATCGAACCCGACACATACATCTGTTGGTCAAGAAACTGGTATGCAAAATCACTTGGAAAGACAGGAGGAGATCATGAATCCAAAAAGCTCAATTCCACAATGGACAGATGAACAGCTGGATGAGTTGTTGGCATTTGACTGAGATGATAATCTCTATTTGTCATAGCAAAGTATTAGTTACATAGTGGTTAATACTAATGAATACATCTAAACTTGCTTTCAATTCTCCACTAGTCATCAACCACCTTCTCGTCAGTGCTACATTGAAGATCTGAAGCAAGGAGTTGTTGCTCAAAGCTTGCTCAACCAAGAAGACGAAGAAGAAGAGGATCTACAAGGTGTTAACAACGGTCAAATCAACATACATCTTTGTAGTTTCTTAAGATAGCAAGGAGTTGTTGCTCACATCTTGCTTGAACACTTATGTGTTCTTTTGTACTTAAACTTAGGATTAATCTGCTTGTTAAGAAGCATCTTTGTAATCTCCTGTACAACTAATTCTTGGTGAATTAGGATTCCTTGAGTGGTCAGTGTGACCGGAGACTCGAGAAGACAATGGCTCGGTGTCATTGTGGTAAATCCTGAAATAGGGTCAGTAGGCATTATATTCATTGCGATGAATCCCTGTACGTTTAGCTGTGAAATCCTAGCAGTAGATCTTGCGAGATTGGAACTTGCAGGTCAATGTTCGTTATATTCATTAAGTTTAATCCCTAAACGGTTCATTATGTGTTAGTCACCAGCGTTAGCCCGTGCATCTGTAATCTGTTGGATTATAGTGGATTAAGTCCTTGTGTTCAAGGCGAAATCGCCTGAGGAGGGTGGAATGGATTAGCTTGAGAGTTGCTCAGGTGAACCAAGATATATCGTGTGTTCTTTACTCTTGTTATGCTTTATGTTATTGTTTATGTTTCTGTATTGAGTATCAAAACCTTACATAAGCGAGTCAGAACCTTTCAGCTTAACTCTGATAAGCTTCCGCACTGCAAGTTCTGAATAATGCATATTGCGTTCAGACTCTTGTTGGTTCTTATGCTTCATGCATGGCAAGTCTGAATGTTACTTCGCGAGTCAGAGTCTCTCAATGAACTCTGATGTTATCTCAGCGTCTTAACGATAAGAAGGGAAAAGTTGTTAAAGTGTAAATACACAATTCAAACCCCCCCCCCCCCCCCCCCCCATTTCTTGTGTCTTTCTCGCACCTTCAAGTTTTCCATTATGTTTTTCATTTTATCATTTTCTAGTTTATTTTCCAAGTATGTTTTTAGTTTATTTTTACTTAGTTCTAAATAATTACATGTGTTTGACGAGTCATTTGTGTAGTTTGTCTATTTTCCGCTTTTCTTGAGCCATAACAAAAAAAATTGATAGGTAAACAATTTCTATTTTCAAAATTTTGGGTTATTAGACAAGTTAGGATCATATATAGAGACTTGGGAAAAATTGTGAAAAATCAATATCGTCTTAACACCGTAAGTTTCTCAATTATAGGACCTTATCCAGATACTTATTATGTTATGCCCTTAAAATCTCATCTTTAAAATTCACTCCCTAAGTAGTTTATTTCAGCAGTTAGCATCATCTTAGTCACTGCTAAGTGAACGAACCGATGCAAATAGGTGAATGATCCCACAAAAGAAAAAGAAAGAAAAAAAAAGCAAAAATATAATAAAAGCAAAGAATTTGAAAAGGATCCACCTTCTAAGTTAGGTAACCTTCGCCCGATTATTTAGCCCAATGGTAGCGAGACTTCCAAATATTATGCTTGTGTCTCTGTGTTAAAGTACAAAAAGAATTGAATTTTGGCGCAAATGTGGATCAGGATCGCCAACAGGTTTGTTCACCATACAAGTACAAGATAACGGGCTTAATGTGATTGTGCCTGAATGAAAAGGGGATGAGAAAGAAATGAGTAAAGTAGGCCTAAGTATAATGTCATGATATGGATTCGTTCGTATAGGAGAGAAACTTATGACCGCAACACGCGAAAAGTGTTACCACGATATCCTTGGTTCACAAACTAGTACTTATCGAAGCAACCTTGATCAAACTAAAGTCTCTAGCCCAGATTTAATCCTTGTGTGTTGTTGTTTATCTTTTGTGCTTTTATGAGTTTTGCTTGAGGACAAGCAAAGGTTTAAGTGTGGGAGAATTTGATAACACTGAAACACACTGCGTATTTGGCTCGGATTGCACATGGTTATTATAGTTTATTTACTACTTTTCTTGTAGTATGCTTATGTTTTATGCTGTTTTCAAGTAAAGTGCCTTAATGGAGCCTTCTGCGAAGAAAAGAAGCAAAAAGAGCAAGAATCGGAAGATTTCAGTGGAAAATACACACATGGCGTTCCACATGGCGTTGGCCAAGGAGGACGCCATGACGTGTAGGGTTTTACCCACGTCTCAACGGTCAAAAAACTACGCCTTCCACCTTCTTCACACATGGCGGGCATAATGGGTAGATGGCGGGCACCATGGGTAGATGGCGGGCGTCATCTTCCTAAACCGCGCCTTGGTCAAAGGCAGTTGGAGGAAGTGGCCATGACCAGAGAAATTCCCTCCACACGTTTCTGAGCACTTCGTGTAACTTCCAAGGGTTTTTACACTATAAATAGGTCATTAGTTTCCATTTGTTGTTCATCCTCTCTTAGTTACAGCATAGGCATAAATTCAGTTGTTTAAAACGATAATCCATCACATCGAGGGGTTATTGCACCGTTGTTGTAATCGAGATTAGAGCACTTTAGAAGTAGATTAATCTTGCCACCATTTTACTTTCCAAGTCATATTTACTTTCCAGCATTGTACCAGATTAAAGTCTCTGATTTGGAGCAGGTTTATTATTCAATTCGCATTTTACTTTTTACTCGCATCGTCTTTACTTTATTTACTTTCCCGCACTGCTTTACTTCGTTTATTTCTTGCCTTGCTTTAAATTCGTTTAATTATCTGCATAGCTTTTACATTATTTATTTTATCGCACTGCTTGTTTAAACTTCTTTGTCTTAAAAGATTTGTTTTCAAACCGAACTTAAGAGTGACACTTTCGTTCTCACTTTTGAAAATCAATCGCACCCTTTACATGTTTTTAAATGATTTATCCCGCTTATCTAGTTCATGCCATGTTTACCATAGTCATGTCTAGCTAAACTCTTAAGTGTTGGGATGTGAGGACCATTGTTTCGACGGTACTCCGTATGTTGTGTTTGTAGAAATACTTTAGGGACTGTTTTGGTTTTAATGTAACTTTTCTGAGTCTAATTTGACCGATCATTACATAAATAGGACAGTGTTTCTATTTGCGTAATGACCGTGACTATGTCGGGTAAGATCGAAAGTCGTCCGATAAATACGATAAAAGGTGGTTAGTTTTTAATTGATAAAAACAAGGAAAGCGCTTTGTTAATTAATTAGGAGAGTTTAATGTTATTAGAAAGTGATCTTAAAACTATTTTCGGACGCGTTTATAGATTTAGGATCCGGTTGGCCGAGCATATGCTGGAAACCCTTTGATGTTAAATGTCTTCAATCAAAAGCACTTTTTAACCGAGTCTTAGAGGTGATTATATAAAAAAGGACTTCATCACTTTAACGCAATACGCGACCGGTGCAACGTGAGCGGCTAGTATAGATTAGAGGGTATGTCCGATTTCGATCACGCTAATGCGACGGTTCCTTTTTAATTAACTCTTTTTCAAGGAAGAAAATATTGCCCCGTAAATGTCTCTACTTAGACAATAGGAGTATCGTTTGATAGATGTGAATTACATACCAGTATCATTTATCTGAATTCGTTTATATTTTTTATTCTCTATTGCCTGTGCACTTTATATTGTTTCCATTAGCCTTAGATAAACAACGTAACAATAGTAATCGATAGATTGACGTATCTTTTAAATTACTCAGACGTATTCCGTATACTTGCGGAAGCACGCGTCAGATATACTCAAGAGGAAGAAATAGACTACGATGAGACTTATGCTTCTATAGCTCGTCTAGAAGTTACTAGACTCCTTTTGGCATTTGCTTGCTGCCTGGATGTTAAGCTTTATCAAACGGATGTTAAATTTTCTTTTCTTATCAGCTATATAAACGAAGAGGTATATGTCTCTCAACCACCTGGGTTTGAGGATCACAATAATCCTAACTATGTTTTTTAACTCAAAAGAGTGTTATATGGTCTCAAACAAGTTCCAAGAGCTTGGTATGAGGACCTTAGTGGATTCTTAATCAAACAAGGATTCAATCATGGTAAAATTGACACCACTTTGTTTATTAGATGCAAAGAAAAGCATGTTCTTTTAGTTCAAATATACGTCAATGATATTATTTTTTGTTCTACTAACAAATCTCTTTGTCAAGAGTTTGCAAGTTTGATGCAGGGTGAATTTGAGATGTCTCTTATGGGAGAGCTCACATATTTCTTAAGATTAGAAATCAAGCAAGCCAAGGAATAAACTTTTATAAGTCAAATGAAGTATTGCTTAGAGCTTCTCAAGAAGTTCGAAATGCAAAACTCGAGAAACATATCAACACATATGGATTCAAATGTATTGATTGACAAAGAAGAAAATTGAAATGAAATAAACATAACCAAATATCGAGGCATTAAAGGATCCTCACTCTATTTAACGGTGAGTAGGCCAAATATTATGTTTAGTTTGAGTATGTGTGCCAGATATCAAGTGTCACCTAAGGAATCCCACTTTAAGATCGTAAAAAGGATTTTGAGCTATCTTAATGGAACCTCGGAGCACGGTCTTCGGTTTCCTAAAGGTAACACATGTAGCTTAGTAGGTTTTCTAATTCTGATTTTGCAAGGTTCAAGTCAGATAGGAAAAACACTAGTGGTACTTGTCACTTGTTTATAAATTATTTAGTTTCTTGGCACAATAAGAAGCCGCATAACATTTATCTTTATATCGTTGAGGCTGAATATGTAGTCACTGGTAGTTGTTGTGTACAAGTCTTATGGCTAAAGCAACAATTACTAGACTATAATTTAAAACTTGGCATTCTGATCAAGTGCGGTGGCACTAGCGCGATAAGCCTCACTAAAAATCTGGTACTTCACTCCAGACTAAACATATAGAATTCAAAACCATTTTCTTAGGGATCATGTTGAAAAGGGGGTGTTGTTTTTTAATACGTTGATATGAAAAGTCAGCTTGCTGACATTTTTGCAAAACCATTATCTTCTGAATCCTTTCAAAAGATTTGTAGGGAATTGGGAATCTTAGATTCCTCGTGTTTTGAATATATTGGGATTTCTGTTTAGTTTCTTTTCTATTTGTAATTGGTTTGCACTAACATTATCTTGTAGAAAATCATAGTTTCACCAACATCATTGGTATGCCTCTATAACTCTAATACCATGGCATATATGTGTGTTCTTCATATGTTCATTTGTTTGCTTATTACATTATTTATTTCATTCATTCATCTATAGCATGCTTTTGAGTTTTCATATTTGCATTTAAAGTCTTGTTAAATGCATGTTGTTAATTGTGTGCATTTGAGCATTCATATACTTGTTCGTGCATTATTTAAACCTCCATTCATGATATTTTTTATCACTTAATTGTATGTTGATAAATTGTTGCATGTCTATTTGCGTATTGTAGCACATATCATGTCTATCTTCGTGTTTTGTATCAGATCCTTATTGTTGTATATTCTTTTTATCTTTGGCTCATGTGTTCATCTAGAAATTTTCTGTTTTACTTATGGTTTTTAGGTGTTTTAGACTCATTACCATCTATCTCTTTTTTATCTTGTCAAAGGGAGAGAAGTTGCAATGTGATTCTAGAAGTGTGTTATGCGTTTTATGTTGGTGTGTGTGTGTGTGTGTGTGTGTGTGTGTGTGTGTGTGCAATTTTTCAGGGGGGACAAGCATTTATTTGCTTTTGGCTCAAAGTCAACACAATTCCAAGTGAAATCTTGCCAAGCATCAAAAAAGGGGAGAGTGAAGTTGCATGTCTCTAATGTATTTAGGGGGATAACCCCACTGTTGTTGCTTGTCTTATCGCTTTCATTTTGTATGTTATTGTTTATTGAGTCTCCTTCAATGTTGCACGTTTCTGAATCAAGTTTTGAAATGATTTACTTTAGCATGCATAAATTAAATTGTTTGTATTTGAGTATGATCCTTATGCTTTCAGTCAATTGCTTGAGTTAATGGAACAAGAACGATATTTGAAATTCGTCAAAGTTGTGTGGGAAGTGAAATCTCAAACTATTTTCAAAAGCTTGAAAATTTGAGATATATTGTGTATGACTCGGATCACTCACAATCCATGACTCAAATCAAATCAAATTTAGGAGAACATGAAGTTTTTGGTGTATGTGATTCGAATCACAATTTACACTGATTCGAATCATGCAACTCTGTGACTCGAATCATAAGTTGCACTAACTCAAATCACACACCTCCTCTTAGCCACTATCCAGTTTGACTCGAATCACACTTTCAACTAACTCGAATCACAATGTTTTCCATGTTTTCCTCTGTCTAGTTTGACTCAAATCAAGCTTTGTACATGACTTGAATAATGAGCTTTCATGACTCGAATTAAGCTTACAACTGACTCGAATCATGGAAAAATGGGTACCTTTTCTTTTTGAGATCTTGTTTCACTCTACTTGCTCATTTGACTCAAATCATGAAATGTTCTTGACTCGAATCTAATAACCCGTTTTTCACATATTTTGTGCATAATCTCCAACACATATAAATTCATTTTGTCATCTTATTTTCATAAGAAAAAAAAAAAGCAATCTCATTGCTAACATTGTGATTTTGTGAAATCAATAACCATTTCATTTTGAAAACTCAAAGACTCTTGCAAACAAAAATTATTTCATCTTCAACCTCTAGTTTTGATTTCATATCTTGGTCATGATTGATTTGTAATTATTGAGGGAGACATTTTCTTGAAACTAAACATTCTTGAAAGTTTGGTAAAGATTTTCAGGAAGCTTGCAGGATTCTGGTTGTTGTCATTGGTAGTGACAAATTCCAGTGAAAAGAATGAGGTCTTTCTTTTCAAGTTGACCTTGGTAGTGACTGTGTGGAAGGCTACATATAAGGTGAAGTTCTTCTCAATTTTTGGACAATTCATCACTCAAGAAAACGTTGGAATCAATGGGCGGTTTCCACATACGAAGACTGTGAGCAGATTGGTGAAGCTGGAAGATTCAAGAAGCGAGAATCGAGTAATGATTTCGTAGAAGAGTTTAGAAATAAGTTGTATGCAAGGTAAGATCCAGATAAGATATTTATTTTTCTCAACATTATTGTGGATTGGTGATTGTATGAACTCATTGAATATTTGTCAAAATATAGTGGAAGAAAATAACTCTCAATAGGAAACTATTGAAGAGTGGAGTAGGCTCATGTGAGGATGATAGAGTCGAACCACTACACATCCTGGTGTACTCTCTCTCTCTCTCTCTCTCTCTCTCTCTCTCTCTCTCTCTCTCTATCTATCTATCTATCTATCTATCTATCTATCTATCTATCTATCTATCTATCTATCTATTTATCTCTCTCTCTCTCTCTCATTTAATTTGCATAGGCTATTGCATGTGTAGGTTGTTCGTTTCTTAGCATAGTTTATCGTTAATTCATGTTGGTAGCGATTTATTACGTAAGTGTAAGTTTTGTTGGAATTGAAGCCTAATTGAGTTTTATCGGTGATTAAAATTTGCGGACTAGTGGTGTTAGAGTCTTGCAATAATTGAATTTGCGTAAATGACACATCTCGTGTAATTTACAATTTATCAATTTTATATAGCTAGCAACTTTTTGTGTATTATCCTTGAATGATTTGTGGTATTTGTGAATTGTGTATCTATAATTGTGATTGATTTCCAATACAAGCATAAGCTTTCTATTTTTACTTTAAGACTTCTACAAATATGAAAAACTCTGATATCTCACTTTGAGTATCGGTCAAATTTTAAATAAATAAAAAAAGTTTGTTCACCCCCTCTAGACCGCTTTTCTACTCTATATTCCTATCTAACAACAAACAGAGGTGGTCAGATTATAAGTGATTCCTTAAGGTAAAGTAAGGTATATTTCCATATTTAATGTATCCTTTAAGAAGGCATTATGGATATCTAATTAGTGTGTGAATCTGTTTTGGATAGAAGCAAAAGCAAGCAAAATTATAAGAGTAGTTAGCTTAGTTACAAGGGAATAGGTTTCAAAATATTTTATGTGAAGTTTAGCCTCATATCTTTCTATGTTTTTCCTTTTTGGCTTTGTCTAGTTTGACTCGAATGAAGCTTTGTACATGACTCGAGTCATGTGCTTTCATGACTCGAATCATGGAAAATGGGTACCTT
Source organism: Lathyrus tuberosus (assembly GCA_022829125.1). NCBI lineage: Eukaryota > Viridiplantae > Streptophyta > Magnoliopsida > Fabales > Fabaceae > Lathyrus > Lathyrus tuberosus. The sequence goes on from JALAZF010000504.1 coordinate 1,295,022, forward strand.
TTCTTTTTGAGATCTTGTTTCACTCTACTTGCTCATTTGACTCAAATTATAAAATGTTCTTGATTCGAATCTAACAACTAATTTTCACCTATTTTGTGCATAATCTCCCACACATATAAACTCATTTTGTCATCTTATTTTTCAAAAGGAAAAAAAAGCAATCTCATAGCTAACGTTGTCATTTGGTGAAATCAACAACCCTCTCATTTTAAAAACTCAAAGAATCTTGCAAAAAGAACTTCTTTCTTCTTCAATCTCTAGTTTTGATTTCATATCTTGATCAAGATAGAATTTTAAATGTTGAGAGAGACATTGTCTTGAAACTAAACGTTCTTGAAGGTTTGGTCAAAATTTTCAGGAAGCTTACAGGATTGTGGTTGTTGTCATTGGTAATGACAAATCCCTGTGGAAAGAATGAGATTTTTCTCTTTAAGTTGACCTTGGTAGTGACTGTGTGGAAGGCTACATACAAGGTGGAGTTCTTCTAAATCTTCGGACAGTTCATCACTCAAGAAATCGGTGGAATCAATGGTTGATTGCCACATACGAAGACTGTGAGCAGATTGGTGAAGCTGGAAGACTCAAGAAGCGGGAATCGAGTAATGATTTCGTAGAAGAGTTTTGAATTAAGTTGTATACAAGTTAAGATCCCGATAAGATATTTATTTTTCTCAGCATTATTGTGGATTGGTGATTGTTTGAACTTGTTGAATATTTTAAAAATATTGTGGAAGAAAATAACTCTTAATGGGAAACTATTAAATAGTGGAGTGGGTTGTTGTGAGGACGATAGAGTCAAACCACTATACATCGTGGAGACAAACATTATTTTCTCTCTCTCTCTCTCTCTCTCTCTCTCTCTCTCTCTCACACACACACACACACACACACATAATTTTGGTAGGCTATTGCATGTGTAAGTTGTTCGTTTCTTAGCGTAGTATATCGCTAATTCATGTTAGTAGCGATTTATTACATAAGTGTTTGTGTTTTATTGGTGATTAAAATATGTGGACTAGTGGTGTTAGAATAATTGAATTTGTGTAAAGGACACATCTCGTGTAATTTACAATTTATCAATTTGATATAGCTAGCAACTTTTTGTGTATTATCCTTGAATGATTTGTGATATTTGTGAATTGTATATCTATAATCATGATTGCACTAGTGTAGGAAAGACTTTTTACATCGGACGAAAAACACATTTTACATCGGATCGGGGTCCGATGTAAAGCCAAACGATGTATTAAATCAAAGACATTTTACATCAGGCAATAGCCCGATGTGAAAAATACACCAACTACATCGATTGACTGTTACGTCTGATGTGAAATTTGAGTTTAACTTTATTTTTAAATAAATGCACATTTAACACCGGTTGCCTTTCTGGCCTGATGTAAAATATAGGTTTTTACATCGGTTGCAAGACACGTCAAATGTAATATATATGTTATCTTTCTTAAAAAATTAGACTATTTTTTTTCGGAATCGAGGTGGAATCCCTGTAATTTTTTTGGTACCTAATTTTTTATATTTTTCCAACATCACACATACCACATTTAAGTCGCTATTTGCTATCTAATTTTTCATATTTTTCCAACAAACTTGTTAATTTCAATGCACCAAATAGTTAGGATGCACATATTCTTCAAAATAAACAATTGGTTTACAAAAGTATTAATCTAGGATACACACAAGTGTACAAAATTATAAGTATGTTTACACGGTGGACTACTACAACAACAAAACCAGTGAAAACATACAAAAATATCCAACAATTTAAAATTCATTTCCCACACTTGAATTACCAACATGCAATCCACAAGAAGATGAGTTGTAGCTTAAGTAGACAACACCAAAATCACATTTGCTGACAATAAATAATAACACCAATTAACATCAGCAGACAACACCAAAGTCAAGAAACTCAAATCAGATATATATAGACAATTATATATAACTCACAAGATAAAACTTAATTTTTATATAACTCAAAGAAACATGTTGCCCAACGGAGTCGCAAATCATACTAATCATCTTGTGTTAATTCTATTGGGTCATCAAATACCTATAATACGTAAATAACAATATAAAGTTATTCTTTGAAAATTCATATTAAGTTACAAAACGCAAAGTAAATAACAAAGTAAAGTTATTTTTATTACCTGCATCCAAGACTCGGTTATATTGGCAGAGACAATATCCAACATATTTTTCATCACATAATACCCACAATCAATAGAGTTATGTTGTCACCTTGTCTACAAATGAATGACATAATTAGTGAATACTTCTGATAAAATTAAATATAGAATTATAATTTACACCATGCTTACATTGGGTTGAAGCCATGTAGCCTTTTTTTCTATTGCCATTTGCCATTTGGTAAACCCCAAAAGCACTAATTCAGAACAAAAATCCAAATAAAGCCACATAAAATATGAAATTACTTTTGTAACAATTTATGTATATAGGATATATAATATATTATAACAAAAATCACATAAAAGATAAACTTGCTTTGTAACAATTTTCCTCATGGTTTGATTAAGTTTCTAATGAAGTGAACAAAAGACGACCACAATATTGTCTCTTGGACAAATGATTATTAATTGCCTATGATCTTTGTGCGTGTGTGTGGAAACACAAAAGTCACATAAAATATCTATGTTATCAAAATCAAAAAATAGAAAACACAATTTCATATAAATTTACCCATGAATAAATGGTAGTAAGTGACACAGCTATATGGAACCTATATGATTGCATTTGTCAGTAAGCATATAGGTGCACTTTCTAAGTAAGCCCGAGTTTCATGCCTCGCATTCCTCAAATGGAAATGTCCTTTTCCTAGTCCTCCATTTCTTTTGTTGTCATGATAACAATCAATAACTGACCAATGTATAGCAAGCAAGTATCCAGTAAAAAACTTAAGAACGATTCAAAGACAACTAATCTAATGTAGCACAAGATCTCCCTAAGAATCAAACAATACATACTTGCAAACCCTGCAAATCTTCTTCACTTTCAATTTTGACAACAACCTTGGGCTGTGCAGACATCTCCCGCCTGCACATTCGCATTAAAAACTTGAGAATGAAGTTACACCAGTGTTTTAAAAACCGGACCGGACCGGTCGGTCGGACCGATTGGACCGGGAACCAGCCAGGTAATCGGTCGAGTTCACTTGCTCGATCGGCCATGTCTTCGAACCGGTGAGAACCGGTGTGAACCGGTGCGAACTGGGAAAATCGAAAAAACTGGCGGTTTTCGCAAACCGGTGGTTCAACTGCTTATTTTTTTTTTAAATAAATTTTTTTTTTTTTTTAATTTTTTTTTTTTAATTTTTTTTACTCAAATACATAAAAACTTTTCTCCAAGAATAATAGTGATCACTCATTTGATTCAAGTGATACACAAATTAAGTTTCGTAATATCCACAAAACTATTTTTACTATTTTGTATTTATATTGATTAAAAAACCATCATACAAATATTTGTATAGAAATTTAAGAACACAGATTAAAAAACTAAATATAATATAATTTTAGACTTAACTGATTTTCATTATATATATAAACTTGAAAAATTTATTATTTAGAATAATGTTAATATTTGTATTGTTTTAATTATTAACATTAAAACTGATTTTTTATTAACATTAAAACTATGAATTTAAATTAAACTCTGTTTAATTTAGACTTTGTTTAAAATTTACAATTAGACTCTGTTTAAAATTTGAATTTAAATTATGAACCTGTGAATTTATGATATGATATTTTCAAAAAAATTTAAATGCTAGTTATATTTTTTAGAGACTGAATCATCCGGTTCGACCGGTTTTACCGGTTTTATACCTATTATAATGACAGGTTTATTCAATCCGGTTTAATCCGGTTTAATTAACATGAAGTATAAAGTGAATAAAAATAAAATAGAAAAATGAAGTCCACATCTCCACACTTAAAAAATAGAAAAACTGAATCATTGGTGAAGCAATTTGTTATTGACTTTCAACCAAAATAAAGGCACGGTTTCAATCTATTAATGTAAACAAGATACTGTATACACTTGATCAAAATTTCTACACAAAAAAAAAAAAGAAGTGGGAAATATGTACTATCCTGTTAGTTTTCTCTAAAGAGAACCATCACACAATAAACAAGACCACCCTTCACATGGATGAGGGATCTCTATGCCAGTATGCTTCTGCAACAAACTAGTGAAATAAAGAGTTTTATTACCCTAATGTTCAGACTCGAAGCAATAGAAATCTATTTGGAAGGCATTCACATTTTCAAACAAACAACGCCGTTGATTGGATTGACTTATTCCAGAGCCGTCAAAATGGGCTAACCCACGTGAGCCGGTCCACCAGGTCCGAAGAATCATAGGATTTGGGCCTTAAAATTAGAGTTTATATTTTTCAGAGCCTTTTTAGTTCAGCCTTAAAAAGCCCGCTACCCATTAGGGCTAGCCCATATGGGCCGTGGGTAGCCCATTAGGCCCATGTCACTATAAATTTTTTAAAATAATACTAATACTTATATTATCTTAATCCAAAATAACACATTAATTTTTCTCACCTCACTAAATTATATATATATATATATATATATATATATATATATATATATATATATATATTCAATATTTTCTTTTAAATATTATACATTAATATAATCAACACATTTTTCTCGTATTCTATTAGTTTCCCTTATGTTAAATATTCGAGTATTATTTTATATAATTTTAGAGATGTCTTGTATTTAAAAACACATTATAGTATTAATAAAAGATAATATAGTACTTAAAAATGTATTATAAAAATATATTATGTTTAAAATAATATAATTTTTTATTTTATTTATAATAAATATTATGACATTTTTATTTATTTTTTTATTAAAAAAATCCATTTAGGGCCGGGTAGTCCGAAGTCCATTTAGGACCGGATAGTCCGAAGTCCATCTAGGGCCGGACTTGGATAGTAATTTTCGAGCCCATATTAAAAATGAGTTTTTTTGGTCCAACCCTAAAAAACCCGAGCCCATCAAGGCCGACCCGTTTAGGGCCAGGTAGTCCATTTTGACAGCTCTAGCTTATTCAAACTTAACTACCGCAATAACTACCTACGATGATGCTGTTTGAGAGAGCATATGGAAACAACTTATGAAATTTTTAGCTTATTTTCACAAGTTATTCCGGATAGCTTATACAAACAGCTTATAAGTTATAGCTTATATAAAAAGCTATATTTTGTCATAAAAAGTTTATATATAAGTACTGATATGTTAAGTTGTTTGACCATACAAAACAAAAGCAACATTAACAAAGATTACATACCTGCATTGAGCTGCAATCTTTCCTTTACCCATTTTAAGATCATTTCTTACAACGGGTATCTACAAAAAAAAAGGAACAATTTTTTAGACAACCCATCAAAATAAAATTAGTAGATTAGCAAAAAATAATTTTTATGTGAATTTACCATCTTAAAATCCTCGAGAATTTCCGCGAGCTGTTCAACCTCAAGTGAGTCTTTGATTTTGGGTTTACTATTCTTCTTCTGCTTACTGCTGTTGTTGTGATTGAGAAGTGAATCATCATCTTTGTCTTTAGGGGATGAAAATATATTGGAGAAAAAGAACGATGGGGATAGTGAGAACCAATGAAGTAACCGAATGCGAGATAACCGGCGCCGACCAAAATCGCACTCAACCATGATACTTCCATTTCAATCACTTGAGAAGATGAAGATCACGGTTGGGATTTTAGGGTTCCGGAAAGGGGATTTAGAGTTATGGGGATTTTAATAATTAACAAAACAAAATAAGAAACCACTTTACTTTCGGCAACAACAACAACGAATGAATTAACTCTGAAAACTGCTATTTAGGATTTGTGAAAACGGTTGATGAATTCGGAACGGTGGTGAAGTAGATTGCCGGAGTGTGATTCGCGGCGGGTGAGTTGAAGTTATGGACGATTCGCAGCGGTGTGTGGTGGCTCATTCGATAATGACGGTGGAGGAATGATTTACGGTGGGAGACGAAGATGAACAGGGTGGTTGTGATGTGTTTTGTGATGGAGACGAAGATGAACGGTAATGGAGATGAAGATTTATGGTGATGGAGACGGAGATAAAGATTTGAGATCGCGACCGCTAGGGTTTTAGTGAGGCGTGAAAAAACAAAAAGAAATAATATTTGGGTTTGTAAGTGAAACTTGACTTTTCACATCGGTTGCTACTAGGCCCGATGTAAAGGCCCATGTTTTACATCGGGTTCAAATTAATGGCCGAGGTAAAATCTTTTATAACAAAATTTTATATTATTTACGAAATTGCTACTTTATTATTTTTTTCATCAGAAGAGGATTTAATAACATCGGTGCAAAATCAGATCCATTGTAAAATCTTTTATAACAAAACTTTATATTATGTACGAAACTGCAACCGCATTATATTTCATATTAGTGGAAATAAATATCTGATGTAAAATTCCTAAATCAAATATTTTTCACTTCAAATTGTTATGTAACCTGATGTATAATTTTTTGACAAATATTTTTTACATCATTTATCTTGAAATCTGATGTAAAATCATTTAACCAAATATCTTATTTTTAGTAGTGTTGATTTCTAATACAATCATAAGCTTTCTGTTTTTTCTTATATACTTCCACGCATTTGAAAAACTCTATATCTCACTTTGAGTATCGGTCAAATTTATAAACTTAAAAGAAAAAAGTTTTTTCACACCCACTCTAAACCGTTTCTCTACTTCATATTTCTATCCAACAACAATCAGAGGTGATCAGATTATAAGTGATTCCTTAGGGTAAATTCATGTATGCTTCCTTATTTAATGTGTCATGTAAAAAGGCATTATGGATATCTAATGGTGTATGAACCTGTTTTGGATAGAAGCAAAATTATAATGGTAGTTAGCTTAGTTACAAGGGAATAGGTTTCAAAATATTTTATGTGAAGTTTAGCCTCCCATCTTTTCAGGGCCGTCTTTGAGGGCGTGCAAGGCGGGCCACCGCACAGGGCTTCAAATTTGTTAAAGTTAACTTGTAGTTTAATAGAGCCTCATAAAATGTTTATAGTGGTTAAAATGTGGCTAGATAGGGCCTCAATTTGTTTTACATAATTAAACTAGAACTAATCTGCACAGAGCCTCTGAAAAAATTGAGACGGCTCTGCATCTTTCTATAGAACTATCACTATTATGCATAATTTTAAAAACCCTATAGGATTTTCGTTTTGTGGTAATTCATTAATGTCCCATGTTTTATTGGAATTGAGTGTCTGGATTTAAGAACTCGTGACTTTAATCCAACAAGGTGATTTAATGGCTTGTTTTTAAATGGTGGGTTTTATGGATTTGTTAAGCGCTGACATAAATTTAAAGTGTGAATTGTAAATTTTATCGTATGTACAATGGCAGAAGATATATGGTATAAAGGAGCAGTATTACCAGGCTTAAAAGCCAAGTTGCATTGAAAATCTTTGAGATATTTGGGAGGTTTCCATATTATGGTAGGTTTCGTAGTTTGACTAGCTTCAACTAATGTAGATAGCTCAGGATATATTTGTTGAATGTCGTTTGTTGTCTGTGCAAATGTTGGTAAGATAGGTGAATCTTTCTTATGTTTGTGTTGATTATTAGTGTTGTTCTTAATTATGGTGACCATATCTTGCATGTGTGTATGTTGGAAATTTGTGTGTTGTATGGGAAAACATGTTCATAGAAGATAGAACTTCTAAATATAATGGTGTTTCTAGTTGTTAAATAAAAAAGGAGAAAGCCTTTTGTGCTAGTTTTATAACCAAGAAAAAGACATCTTCTAGCCATAGGATTAAGTTTGGTTATACCACTCATTAAAGTAAAAGCAAAGCATAAGCATTCAAAAACCTTGATGTCGTAAAAAGTACGAGAATATTTATATAACTTTTCAAAATAAGTATTTTTTTTTGTAAAATAAGTGTGCATGTTGTTGAGTCATCAATTTGAAATTAACATGAGAGAACATTTTTATATTAGGGTCTTTCTTATGAGTAACACATCTTGTAAGAGACATATCACATACTTACTTAAAACTTGAAGGTGGCATGTGTGAATTATCTCACTTATAAATTGTTTAAACTCTATTTTTCTAATTAATTTCTCACACTTGTTTCTCAACACTTTTAACTCACTTATTTTTATCAATACTCTTCCTCAAGTGTGAGTCTATCAACAATATTCTCTCTTAAGCGGAAACTCTTTTATCCACGTACTCTTACATCGGCGTTGACATTTTTTCTACAAGACATGCCTTCTACCCACCACCATTTGTGGATGACTTTCGAACCAAGTGAGTCGGTCCTTCACTCAAATCACGGCTCATGATATCACTGTTTGATCATCAATTTGAGGGTTAACATGAGGAAGCGTTTTTACATTTGACTCTTCAACTACCTACCCATTAAAGGAAGATACTATCAATCTTCCTAAAATGCCCTTTTCAAATTTGCAATTTACACTACAAAATACCTATTTCAGTAATTCACATATTAACAAATTCTTCCATTCACTCAAACCAACACATGTCATTATAGGATTTGTCAATTTTAAATTAAAACCCAATAGTATCTCTTTGTTACTACCTCTTTCCATTCCCCTCTTTCTCTTTCATGAAACCTCCTATCCATTAACTATATTATTTTATATTAATTATTAATTTATATAAACATCTTATACCCATTATTTGTGTTATTGATGTGTTAATAATTTCACCTATCAAAATGATACATTAATCAATATAATTTTTAAAATACGAAACATTAAGAGAAACACATTTTTATATTTAAACTTTTATTTATTGATTAATTTTTATTATATAAACAATTTGATTATTTAAGAAATATCTAATTGTATATAAAAGAATGTTAACTATTGAAAGAAGTTTTTTAAAATTAAAAGTAATAAATTTTTATTTAAAATCAATAATGTCTCAAATAATTTTATTGATTTTTTGGTCGTTGAAAATGAAGTATTAAATGAGATTAAATATAATAATTTAATGATTGTTTATATAGTTTTAAAAACTTAAAAAATTAAGTTTTAAATTATAAAAAATTATTTTCATAATTTTTATTATTATTAATAATTATAAAAATTTGCCTTTGGCCCTAATATCTATATCGCAATAAAGTTTTTATTATATACCAACTCTTATAACTTTTATCGCTGAAGTTCATTATTTTCACGGGACACTATCACCACAATACCTTTTTTTTTAATTTTAATCAACAAAGTATTTGTAAATATTTATAGCTGCTCAACGATATTTGTAAATATTTATAGTTATTAAGCATATTGAATTTATTATGTTGGTGATTTCTAACATATTTATTTTAAATATTTGCAGTTATTAATGATTTTATAAAAACAATTATATATTAGCAACGATCAAGCCTTATCGAATGATCTAAGATATGAATGAACTTACCTGTCCGGACGCACGGGTCTTCGACTAGTTCTTATGATAAAAATACCTTGTGAGAGACACGCCACATACGTATCCAAAACTTTAAGGTGATAGTTGTGCGTTATTTCACTTATAACGTGTTCAATTTTCACTTTTTTAATCAATGTGTGAGACTTCCCCACACTTGTTTTTCAAAATTTTCGACTCTTACTTGTTTTTCTCATTCACATGTTCTATTTATCTTAAATGCAGCAATGTTGTAATGCATACAACACAAAACATTTTGAAAGTTTATAGTGGAAGTTAAAATCCCTAGTTATATTTAATATTTGCATGTGCTTTCCTTCAACAATGAAAATGTTTTCATGTGTCTCAACACAAGAAGTTGAAGGAGGATTCCTAATGAATCATAGAATGAAACTTCTAATACTTTTGATTTTAGTAGAAAATTTAGTAATGACAGAGTTATCAAAGCTCTAAATTAGAAACCTAGTGTCAAATTTATGTATCATCGTAGGGATGACAATTTGACTCATCCCTAATAGGGATCCACAAAATTACTCACAACGGGTAGGATAAAAACCCGCAAAAATAAATACAGGTACGGACTCGGGTAATTACTCACTTAAATAAGTAGGGATGGGTGCGGGTATGAGCACCTTAGTACCCAGCCCGCCCCATACCAGCACAATATATATTTATATATTTTAATTTATATTATTATATAAAAATAATTTTTTATAAAAATTTTAAAAAAATCAATTTTAAACTATTACATATTTAATATAAGTAATCATTTATTTCATAATTCAACAATAAAATTTTTTAAAAACTTTTTAATATTTTTAAAAACTTAAAATATTATGATATTTTATACTTGATATATTTATTTTTATTAGAAATATGGGTAACGGATACGGGTACGGGCACTTATATACTCATAGGGTACGGGGACGGGTGCCAATTTTGATACCCAAACGGATATGAGCTCGGGTACGGGAACTTTTTTCAACTGCGGGTATGGGAACGGATACTATAGTACCCTACCCATACCCTGCCCATTATCATCCCTATATCATAAGAAAAGTCTAATGTCATCAATAATTGTTAAGAAATATGAAAAACCATTTATAGATATAGCCAAATGTCCATGTAAACAAGATCAAATGCATGCTATATGATCATGATTAAGGGTGTAAAGATTATTGAAGTGTTCAACATTTCCAATCTTCTTCTTTGCATTCAGAATTGTGCACGAATTTTGAAAAAAAAATGACATTGCAAATCACGTTAGAGATTAAAAGTAAATTAAAGTGAAATTAAGAGATATAAAAGTAATGCATCATAAATTTAAGAAGCAAAATATCAGTTCAATTACTCTTGCACATACAAAGAGTTCAATATTAAGTTTCCAGTTTCCAATTAAAAGTTAACTCCAACCATTAGCTTATGTAATTTTTGTCAACTCCTCTTGTTGCTGCCTAAGAACATTTCATTCAGAACTGCCACATTTATGACAAAACGTCTTATTCTTTGCAGCACAAACACAATTCTAAGTAACACCTCTAATGGAAAAATCAAATTTTCAAACACCTACCATCCATCATTGCCATTTGCATATCAACAATCAAAAGACTTTCGTCGTTTCGCGCTACTCGTGTTTTTCTTTTCATATTTCACATCTTCGTCAACAAAATTCTGATCCGACACTTCTACAAGAACCAAACAAAACGCAACTGTGAGAATTAAGAAAGTCTTTAAACAAAATTAATCATAGTTAACTATGGACTAATTAGACTAACCGGTATCGCTAGAAATCATATTTTGATCATAAATTTGAGATTCATAAGAAATTTTCTTCCGATGACTTAAACTAACAACACGTTGAGATGTTATAGGGGATGAAGACACTGCATTTTCTTGTTTGCTTGAAGATCGATAGTGTTGAATCCATGGATTCGCGATTAAATCATTGCGCGAATTACTTCTACTCATTTGTGGATTCTCGCGTTCAAAATTCATCTTTTGCCAACAACCTCCGCGGAGAACCTTGAACTATAATAATGGTAAATGTGAAGAAAAAAAATTATAAACTAAGAAATTCTAAAAATTTAAGAATTTTAATTAGTGTTACAAAATTTTAAGGATGTGGAAATGAAACCTGGCCAGTAGTAGAATTTCCTGATTGCTTAGAATGATACAAGTCATTAACAAAAGATGTTTCTATTGACTTTATATACATGCTGTGTTTTTCATCTGTCCATTCTTCAGTTTCTCTAATGCCCTATGATTTTATCAAACCATAATATATAAATTTAATTATTGATAATCATAACCCAGTAATGAATATTAGCACAATCACTATAAAATATATAATTCTTTTATGCTTTTACTTATACAAAAAAAAAAGGGAATATTCTTTATTTCTTTGGTGAAAAGATATTTTTCAGAAACTCACAAATGTAACTCACAAAAGCATGAATTAATGCATGCACTTAGATATATAATTGTAAATATGTTTCAGAAACTATATAAAAGTGGTATAATTGTGTAAATATATTTATAAAAGTTAATTATTTAATTTAGTAATTCGTAAATACTATAATATCAAAGATGGCCGAGTTGGTCGAAGACATCTATCAGTTTAACATCCATGAGAGGGTGTTGGTTCAAATTACTCTCAACAAAAATTTAATTATTTTATTTGAAAAGGGTAAATTAAAGTCTTTTATTAGTAATTTAATCGACACAAAAAGTCTTTCATCAGCAATAATAGCATAAATAAATACCATATTTAAGAGAAACATTAAATATATAAGAAATATCTAAATTTATGGCAACCTCTTGAAATGCATAATCAACCCCTAAATCTCTATCTTAAATCTTAATATCAATCACATACAATTTTTCCAAAAATCCAAAAAAAAAACATATCATATAGGTCAAATTCAAAGGAATAATTGATAGTAAAAATATCTAAGAAACTTAGTGTGAGAGATAGAAAAAGTACCTCCATAAGTTTCTTCAAGAGTTATACAGAGAGAATGAATCGGGTTGATTCGTTGTGAACTCGACCGAGTTAGAAATTGTGTTCTTCCTTTCTTTGAAAAGATGAAGATGATGAAAACAAAATAATGAATAAATGTGAAATAAAAAGAGAGAGAGAAATAGAGACGGTGTTGTTTGTTGGAACAAAAAGAGAATGCAGTTGTATACACTTTTACACGTGTCGTGGGGCCAATTCATTGCCACGTCACTTTTGTCCTTCTTCCATAGATATTTTCATTGGAGCATCAAAAATATCTGTTGTCTTTTTTTTTTGGTTTGATCCAAAAATAAATATCTCTTATCTTTCTACCTCACATTTCTTCATTTTATGATAATATCAATATCATAACACATTAATGCTTAATATTCATGTGGCGTAGACATTACTGAACTTCAAAATCCGTCAACCCCTTATATATATATATATATATATATATATATATATATATATATATATATATATATATATATATTTTGATGAGATATTAAAATGATGTACTATGCTTTCTGGACTTGTTCTAGATATTTTATCTGTACTTTTGTCTGGCCAAACTTCTTTTGGAAGTGTGGTTGAGTGAAGTTTCAAAACGACAAAACAGATATTTTTATTTTATTTACAATTTTTTTTTAAATTAACAGACGATAAATGTTTTGCATTAAAAAATTATATTTGAAAAAAGCTTTTTTTTTAAGTTTACAAAGTTTTGGTTCTATAATTTTGAAGATATTATGTAGTATGTTGTTTAGTTTAAGATGTTTATTTAAAACATTTATTAACATTTATTTATAAAAAAAATGGGCTCAATAATTACAGAACATGATAAGCTTTTCATAAAGTATCCAATTCAATTAATGTATTCAGTTGAACTTATCGTGTGCAAGCTGTTAATCAGGTCAAGTTAGATATGTTTGGATTCTTTTAATTATTTAATCTTATCCCCAAACACAAATATTTGCATGTCAACGAGCATTAAACCTATTTTGTAAAAAAATTTGAGATAATTTATTAAAAATTTTATAATGTAAAAAGATTGTTTCTAGTTTTTATATCTTGTTATAAATATATTTTTAAAATAATTATTTTATATAAGCATTTTCTAACAGTGAAAAAAGAAAAAGAAAAGAAATTATCTAAAAAATAAAATTTCACTGGCATCAAGTGACAGGAGATTAATTATTCTAGCAAGAGGATACGTCACATCATTACTAGCTTCATGTTTTGCTAAATAATCAGCACAAACATTCTCTTTCTTAAGGTATGAAATATTTGAACTCGTCATTCCTTAAAAGAGAAATTCTTTAATGGTTGAATAATTGCGACATGGTAATTTCAAGCATTAATAGACTCTGAGATAAGTTTGATAACAAAGATACACATCAGGTCTTTGATGTCAAGTTTTTAAACCATACACAAATAATGATATAGTGTCATCAGCTCAGCATAAAGGATTTTGGAATAACCAACATTATCCGAAAAATCATGAACCCAACAAGTACCATCAGCATTTCGAATCAATTCATCAAAATCTGAGACGTCAGAATTACCGAGGCTACTGTAATCAAAATTCAAAATCATATTGCTACCTTTGTGTGCATTCCAAGTGATCGTTCTCGTTGGATGAAACATATTATGTTTGAGAAACATTTAACTAACAAATTAACATAATTAACTGTGATGAGTTTCAAAGTAAAGAAAGAGACCACTTCATTTGCAAGAAACAGTTTGTTCCTAGCGTGTCACATCCAACAACAATCAGCCAAAAAGATAGAGTCATCATTGATGTCATGTTTAATCCAACCATTTAAACTATCCCCTTAGAAGATTAGTGGGTCCAAGAAGCCAATAGATTTCCAAAAGCTAGTAGCAAATTCACCATATCTCAAGCACTGTAGAATTATTTCAGCATTCTTATTGCATTTAGGACAAAGATTCATTTAGAGCATACCACGATGACACAACATTTATCTCGTAGGAAGGGACTTATGTAAAGTCGTCCAAAGGAAGAATTTAACTTTCTCAAGAGCAGGTATATGCCACACCTACCTCCAAGAGTTATTATCTGTTGTATTCTAAACAAATTCAAGTTTGTTGAATCCGTAATAATCATTTCGAATAGTATAGATACTATATAAATTGTCTTTTCAGTTAATCGATCAGCAACAAGAGAATTCAAACAAATGGGAACCGCTTTCAAGCAGTCACAAACAATTGGAGGAATATTAGAATATAATGAATTGAATTTTCAATTTTCATCCCAGTAAACATCATTCACTCGTACTTTCAGATCGGGAGCATCCACATAAAGAACATGCTCTGTTAATTTCCCTACCCCTGACCAATTAAAAAACCAAAGAATGGAATTCTCATTCCCCAATATAAATTTAAATCCATATTTAAGAGCTAAGAGAGCTTTCATAATTGCATTACAAGTAGTTGATTCTGGTTTCTTTTTTATATTAAGAAACGTTTCTTCACTGATGTATTTATGTTTCAAAACTTGAGTTCATAAAGAATCACAATCTTGATGGAGATCTCAAACCAACTTACCCAATATACAGCTATTAGTCTCTCTTGCTTTCCAGGTCTTAAAACCATCCAAATGTTTAAACTTAATGATTTTATTCTATCCAACGAAATACACCGGAGTTTGAATTATCTATTAATAAAAAATTCCTAATCATCTTATTTATAAAATCACAAATTATTTAAAGTAGTCAAACCACTTACATATTTGAGATGGAGATACTCAACTGACTTGCATATAACAAGTTTGTTTATCATAAATAATTAATTTAATTATGATTTTAGTTCTCATTTTATTATGGTAGTTAATATAGAATCATTAATATAGATCAATTATGCCATAGTAGGTAAATTAAATTAAAAAATTAAAAAATTTCTGAAGTTGCAAATTGTTATAAAATAAGGAGAAAAAATATAAAATAGAAGAGAGAAAGATTAGAATGATTATGTATGATTTCATTGGTCTATCATATACAATGAGATTGGTCATATTTATAGGACATCATATAAACATTATAATAAATACAAATTCATTAAATAAGGAAAGAAGTTATTGGGAGACAAATCATCCAATTATTCATAACACTCCCCCTTGGATGTTTGTTTTGGATATGCCTCGTTAAAACCTTACTAGAAAAAACCCAGTGGAAAAAAATCTAGTGAATGAAAAAGAGTACAATATCCTTTTAAAACAAATTTATTTCTCCCCCTCAGCTGAACGATTATTTCTTCGATGATGAAGATCAATATTTTGTACTAGTTTATTAAAAGTACTATTTGGGAGTGACTTTGTGAAAAGGTCTGGAAGATTGTCACATGAACGAATTTGTTGGATGTTTATATCACCGTTCTTCTGAAGATCATGAGTGAAAAAGAACTTTGGAGAGATATGTTTTGTTCATTCTCCTTTAATGTAACCATCTTTCAGTTAAGTGATGCATGCAGTATTATCTTCATATATGGTCGTCGTATTTATTTTTCCTGAAGACAAACCACAAGTATTTTGTATGTGTTGGATTAAGGGTCTCAACCAAACGCATTCTCGACTTGCCTCATGTAGTGCTAAAAGTTATGCATGATTAGATGAAGTTGCTGTTATTGTTTGTTTCACTGATCTCCATGAAATTGTTGTACCACCACATGTAAACAAATAACCTGTTTGTGATCTACCATTGTGAGGATCTGACAAGTAACCTGCATCTGCATATCTTGTTAATTCGAGTTTGGATACTTTGGTATAAAACATACTCATGTCTATTGTACCTCTAACATAACGAAGTATATGTTTGACTCCGTTCCAATGTCTTCGTGTAGGTGAAGAACTGTATCTTGCTAATAGATTAGCCGCAAATGATATATCAGGACGTGTAAAATTAGCAAGGTACATCAGTGCTCCAATCGCACTGAGATATGGTACTTCAGGACCAATTAGTTTTTATCTCTTATCGAGGTCTAAAAGAATCTTTTACACGTCCAGTGATTTAAACATCATCGGGGTACACGACATACGAGATTTGTCCATATACAAATGTTTTAGCACTTATGCTACATAACATATGATATTTATCCATATAGAAACATTTTAATACTTTTCTATATAACCTTCTTGGTGTATGAAAGTTCCATTGTCTAAATGTTCATTTAGTAAGGACCTTTTATTTTCCAAGTCCTTCATCTCAAATAATTTCTTTATACCATTTATAGCTTTTGGAAACTCTTCAGTAGTTCCAATAATAATTATGTCATCCACATAGACAACTATTATTGCACATTCTTTTCCAAACCTTTTTTGTAAAAATGGAGTTATTTGTATATCTCAACCTTGGTAAATATTTACCGAGATGATGTGTCCATATTGTTTTAGCCTATAGAGATACTTGTTCAACTTTATGTCCTATCAAGTGACCAATACAAATAAGATGTTACAACATCCATCATGTTCAAATCAAGCCCTTCATGTGCTATAAGGTTAATTAATTTTCGAATCTTAATATAATCTACTACAGGTGGATATGTTTCATCAAACTCGATCTTAGGTCTTTGTGGAAATCATTGAGAAAAAAAAAACATCAAGCTTTATATCTTACAATTTCACCCTTCTTATTTCGCTTTTCACAAAACTCATTTATATCAAATTAGTTTCACACCTTGAGGTATTCAGACTACGAGTCCAAAAACGATCCACTTTTAAAGTGAGTTCAATTATTCTTCAATTGAATCTATTTATTTTGGTCAATTCTCACTTTGTCTATAATTTTGGATAGATTTGATTCATGAGCTGTTCATTTTTGTCAATAGACTTTGATTCATGAGCTGTTCATTTTTGTCAATTCTCACATTGTCTACAATCATTGATAGACTTTGATTCATGATTTGTTCATTTTGACCAATTCTCACTTTGTCTACAATCTTTGGTAGACTTTGTTTCACGATCCTCGATATCGTTTATCATCTTTAGTGCTATATTGTATACAAATACATTGCCAATGTCGACTTTATTTGGTTATCTTAATTTCGGTTCCATTCTATTTCATCCATGAAATAATTTATCGAGATCTCTTTATTTCATATTTCAAGTACTTGGTTAGTTCTTCTGGAACTCAAAATTAAATTATGTCAAAGTGCTCTTAGAGTTTTCATATCCTCACTTGGGTCATTTTTAACTTTAGTTTCTTTTCTTGGTACAGGACTTTTAACATCAGAACCGACTTTTCTACCACGCTTCAGGCGCAGCTATAACTCATTTGCAATATTATATTGTCCAATATGAGAATCCACTTTTAGTGGAATATTAGCAGCTAATAATTTGTTTCATAAACTTTGCAAATGAATATAATAATATTTTATTTCAAATGAATTGTTCATTTGAACTTCTGGTTCACACTTTCAGCTGCTTATTCTCTCCCCCTAATATTGAGAAAATTAATTTATAAATTGATAATCAGCCACTGGACTTCAAGCAAGTATCCAATTATTGGACCAAGATAAAACCTCAAATACGAGATTCATATAAAATGTATTTTCTCAACATTCTTTCAAAACCCATCTTTGCGTACTATATTGGAGCAATTGAATAATTACAACACATCCAAAAGTTTACTTAGATGAGAAGTATTAGATTATGAACCTAAAATAATTTGTAAGTTAAAGGGAGAATTATCATGCACTAACTTGTTGGCTTAATGCGAATAAATATTTTAATACCATTCTTCGTGTGTTTCAAATATCTAATTTAGAATTTATGATCTCACAAGTATCAACTATATAACTAACTTTAGACGTTTAAAGAATGGATCTTCAAGTCCATTTTTTTTATGAACATATTCTTCAAGATGTTCAATATTAATTTTAGTAATATATGTGATACTTATCAAGGAATTTCTGAAGAAAAAAAAATTGAAATCTTAGTTTGAGAAAACAACTTCACAAGCTTCTAGTTGTGAGTAGACAATAAACATTTGCATGATATTTTAGTCGATGCAACAATTAATGTCATGAAAAACTCAATTTCTCAAAAAAAAAAAAAAAAATCTTTAGAAATATACAAATTTTATTGGATTGAAGAAACTTCTGGTTCTTCAAAAATAGTTCTCACATCATAATACATCTGAGATGACCCAACCAATTTTGCCAATAACACACTTAAGTGTGATTTGTAAACATCTGGTTTACCATAATACATATGATTTTATTTTTCTAATTTGTTTCAATCTCTAGTAAATATAAATAATTTGTATAAAATATATATTTTTCCAATCTTAATAAATTTACAATTATTATTATTATTCATGCAATCCTTCTGTGATTGTCAATTTTTCTAAGATCCATGAAAATCGTCACTGATACTTTTTTGATTAATGGTGACAGAATAATTATTTTCTTATCAATCATCAAGGGATAACCATTCTTTGATGAATGAATAAAAGTAATTCATTCTTTAAACAATCCTCTAGGGATTTTTTATAAATATATAATATTTTTTTAGAAGTAGATCATAGATCTTCAAACAATGATAAAGATAAACAGTTTTCGAGCAATCCTCCGGGGATGGATTATAAGTTCTTCAAGAACTATATACATTATTGTTTTTCAATCATTCATGGATCTTGTTTAGTTGTTCAGGAACTATATAATAAATTATTATTTTGCTATCCTTCAAGAATATTTGTTAAGTTCTTCAGAAACTATATAACAAACACATTATTTTATAGTCTTTCAGAGATATTTTAATATTATTTATCCAATCCTTCTGGGATGCATGAAAAATCATCGTTGATTTTTTTCTTCTAATCAACATATCAATACAAAATAGACAGAATTAGAAATATATATTACGAAACAAAAAATAATGATATTACCTTCTAAATCTTGGAGCTTCATATCGTTAGACCTTCATTATCAAACTATTTGTATCACTTCTTAGACAATTAGTTAACATTCATATGATAGAGTTTCGTGCTGATAACGTGTTATAAAATAAGGAGAAAGAATATAAAATAGAAGAGAGAAAGATTAGAATGATTATGTATTATTTCATTGGTCTATCGTATACAATGAGATTGGTCTTATTTATAGGACATCATATAAACATTATAATAAATACAAATTGATTAAATAAGGGAAGAAGTTATTGGGAGACAAATCATCCAATTATTCATAACACAAATAACATTTTATGAGAATTTTTCACAAATTTATTATATTTATTTTTTAAGAAATTAAAGATAATACACCGACAATATAAAATAACTTAATTAAATGTATATATAATACTTTTTTACACTGACAATATACTCAAATAATTTTACATCATTCAATATATATTCATTAATCTATCATATTATCAACCTAATTTTAAAATACAAACATGATTTAGTAGAATACACGCAATCGATTAATTGATAATATAAAATTATTTTACATATATTCTTCTTTCTCATGTAAAGCCGTTATTTGTATGCAACAACATTTATATTTTTAAAATAAATTTTTTAAACGGTGCATTATTTTTTCTTGTACCAATACACACTTTAATTCTTATGCCATTTTTGTAGTTTAGGATTTTGGATTCAATTAGAGAAAATTGGGTGGCATTTCATAAACGTTATAAATACAAAAAAAAAAAGGTTTAAAGAACAGTAAAGCATACTAGTACTAAAAATTACTAGCTCAAAGCAATAGTAGCACAAACGGCAAACCCACTACAAATTCGAAATCCGTTTGCTGGATAGAAAACAACGACCGGGAAAAAGGCGTACAACGAATTGTATTTAGGGGTGTGCATGGTTCTAAAACCAAACCAAATTGAATTAAATATATTGATCAGTTTGGTTTTTAAAACTATTTTAACAAAATTGATTTATTTTTCTAAAATCGATTTATATTTAGATCAGTTTGGTTAACAACCGGTTTATACCAAAAAACCAGTTTTTGTTTGCACCAATTTTAAAACCAACTTTTCCTCAAATTTGTTTTTGACTAAAACTTAATTCTTAATTCAACAACTTATTTTTAACTCCATCCAACCATTTTTAAAATTAATAACCATTTCCATTTTTAATCAAATAAAATATATTATTTTTAATATTTGTTTTCATATTCTGTATTATTCTGAATATTATTGTCTACTGTCTATGGTAGAATAGCATTGGTGTATATTAGTTTTCAAAGAATAGTTGAACTGAAAAAAATACTTAAAAGGTTGGAAATTATTTGTTTATCCACCATCTTTTGGCCATGGTAAGTTTGATTTTTATTACGACAGTAAAGTATATGATGAAAACCAATTATATATTAGTGGGTGCTTTAAGTCAGTGTCTAAGATAAGACTCGATCAAGAGTTCTCATAGTTGCAGTTTCAATAGAATTGTCAATGTTCATAGTGTCGTCCAAACAAAAGGTCACGCATTATGCTGTGAGTGGAGTCTGCTGAACCCAATCAAACCATTTATATATTGGTTTTAAAAAATGAACATTGATTTTTTATGATTTTAGTAAAATAAATTTGAACTAATTTTTAAACCAAATAATATAGACTTTTAAAATTGGTGCACCACATTTTTAAATTTGGTTCTTGTGAACCAGTTTTTTTGCCCACCCCTAATTGTACTCTTTACAGGCATTTAAAGCTTTAAAAAATGAAGCCAGCAAAGCTCACAAGAAATATAAAATAATAATAACTGTTTAATAATAATTATAATGATGGGTCAATTGAAAATGCGAAGCATCATCATCCATTACCTCCTCAGATCCTGATTATTTCCCCTTTTGTTAAGGCCTTCCGAAACCTTTCTGTTTTTAAATGTCTTTGGTTCATGATATTAAAAAATGTACATTCTCAAGAAGAAAAGGGACTAAAGTGTAATTTATGTCAGCTGTTTGAAGCAGCTACCAAACACACCAACAATTAGTTTATCATTTTTTTTAGAATACTCAACAAGAATCATATATTACTAGGGTGTAACCACCGTAATTATTTGTTGTTTTGCAAAAATTCAATCAGAATAATCTGTTAACCAACAAAAATAATATCCAAAATTTTTTCTACTTGAACAGAATAATGGACTGGAATTAACAAGACTGAAGTAGAACTGCATATGAACAAAATAGGATTGACTTCATAGTTTGCGAGCTTGGAAACAAGTAAAACTGTGCAATCTGGCATTAACTCCCCCGAGATTCATGATCTCACTCCAGTCTTGCCTACATTGAATTTTTGAAAAGCTTGCTTTCTAGCCTTTAGTCATTTACAATCTTCAAATGCCGAGCTTAAATCAATAGAATACAGAACTCGGTAAAAGCAAAACAAGCAAGTTTTGATTCAAGTTTCTGGCTTCTGTTCATTTTCTGTAATGACGACATCTTGCAAATCCATTTGCCCTGCATAAATACAGTGTGTTAAAACTTATATGCCGTAACAATAACCAAGTTGAACTAATATTGGTCACACTGGAAGAAATAAAGCTACTGAGAATAACTGCTATTGTTAACAAATTCTATTAGTTAAAAACATTTCTTCTTCACAGGGCATATTAAAAAACTTTGCTGCATACACTTTTTTATTCGCACTCCAGAAGAAAGTAGATTGTGCAAAAACTTGCATGACTCAAGTTACTAGTTTACATATGTGCGTTAAGTATGGATGATCATACCTAACAAAGAAATCAAAGAGGGTGATTTTGATGATCCATTTATTCTGATATCTTCATCTGCAAAATATAATGTCAAAATCTGAGGATGAACAATAGCATATTAAAGCAACAAATGACAGTTGTTTTAGTCAACAAATATTTGCAATATTTTTGGTCATCCTAAGATGCAGTTATTTTATTTGTAGAGTATCTTCCTAGGCCATGCTTACAACAATTGGAGGATCGTCTTTTCTTACTTAATATAAACTTAAATCCAGGAAATCAACGGCCAAAATTATGATCTGTTCTACAATAGTATGAAGCATCAAAAGTTGCATACCTGTAGTTCCAATTGATTTAAGGATGTCTGATTTCTTATAAGTATATCCTATGAAATTAGTGTCTTTGGATGTCAACATCTGCAAGTGTCGAAAACAAAAATAAAACATCACTACTTCGCAACTTTAAATAAATAGTAAATTATCAAGGAAGAGGGAAGCTGTTCCAAAATAACAGGAGAAAACAATGTTTCTAGAAGAACAAATTTGATACTAACACAGAAATAGAGGACAAACTGATTTTGTTTATCATCCAGTACTGTTCATCAAATTAACATTCTAAACCAAGAAATTGTAGTCAACTAAACTATGAAAAAAAAAATGTTTAAGTTAGTAGTTAAAGATGTGGTGCAACTAAAGATATTTTTGGGTATATTTGCACTATGGCCATATGCACCATTCCAGCACACATGGTATGGAAGAGTTCAAAGCAGTGTTATCAAATTGCCCCGCCATGGCCGCTATGGCGGATTTACATAGCGGTTTTTGGGCTCGCCGCAATGGTAAATATAGTATGCTATTGCGAGTTTTTCCGCCATAATCCACAATAACGGCGCCGCAAAACGGCAGGTATGGCGGGATTTTGCCTCTCCGCCATCCGCCACGGACAACACTGGTTCAAAGACACCAGAAGATGTGTTACATTTACACAGACACTGAAGGAACATTTCAAGGGGAATAAACATGACAAAATTAAATTCAATAACACATAAAGAGAAAACAAATTTCTTTGAGTAGGCCTTATTTATGCAATTGAATACTCAGTACTGTTCATCTTTATCAAAATAACCTTCACCTTTGATCGGTAAATATAACAGGAGCCAGACATAATTCTTTTTCTAAAAAGAAAGATGAAAGCTTAAAAAAAATACCTTTCTCCAAGGTCCCATTGTTTCTGTTACGGATGGTGGTCCTACCTGCCAATTATTGAAATCACAAGTTTAAATGTGGTTAGAAAGTATGGAAAATAGAAGGCATAAATCAACTACAATGCATAATAATATCCAAAAGCTACAGTTTTGGAAAATATACTTTTACCGACTTAGTGTCTGCACATGATAACAAAATTGAAAGGAATGGTCCAGATAATTAAGATGTGGATCCCATCCAGTGACATGAGAGGGGAGTGGGACCCTTAAATAAAAAATGGGTGGGAGGGGTTCTTAATATGAAAAATGGGAAAACAAAAGTTTTAAGGGTGGGATTTAAAACCCGCGAGAGAAAAGAAATTGAGAGAATCCAATATATAATAATACTTCTCTGGAAAGATTGGGGAAACAATTTCAAAGAAAAAAACATAAGAATGTTTTAGTTTTTCTTTATCACTTCAAAAACTATCCAATTCTTATAGCACCAACAGCAGCTACTAAAGCATTTCTCCACTTGCTGAGATCAGTCAGATGCATTCAACAATATAAGGTCCTAATATGAATCACATCTGAATATAAACCATTTACTGCTTGGATCACCAATTTAGAGCATCGTTTAGGAACGCTGCTCATTAACAATGTATTAGAGTTTTATGATCCAACGGTTCGGAGTTGGATCCTTGTTACCCCTTTCTTAATACAATCTTGAATTCTTGTTTGAAAAGGCAAAGTGGGGTTTATGTGTCTTCCATGCAAGAGATCTGAGGCTGGTTTTAATTAAACAGTAGCAGCAACGATAACTTGCACTGTGCTAAACCATTTAAGTTATTATCTTGCACATGCATAATGACACATTTTCTTTACATATTTCATATGCTTTTAAAACAAATCATTTTAGAGCTTACAAGAAATTATAGCATATAAATAAATTTCACTCATTTCCAATGCATAAAGTTTCCTGTAATTATATACTTACATCAGGAAACTTCTCAAAGTTTTGTGTGTCCAAGTCTCCAATGACTGTAGGTTTATATGCAGCTTCCGATTCATAAAGCATGTCCCACTGAATACCCTTGAACCATGGATGAGCCTGAAAAACAAGGGCTAATATGTTTAGTATTTTAATAGTATTTGGAATCTTCTAAACACATATCACTAACTGCCTAACTTTTGAGGAATCATCAATTTCTGAACTAGAATATAGTTAGTATTTTAATGAATTGCCATAATAATTAAGCTATGCATGTTTGGTTTCAGTAGAGTATCATAATTGACTTCCCTTCCTGTCAAGCATGATTTTAGTGAAAATAGGAAATTGGAAGCCTTCCTGAAAAGGACTTGGGTGTTATGGGGTGTCTAAGCCCCACATCGAGTAGTATGGAATGCTGGGTGGAGTATTTAACTAGTTTGGCTTCCCCTTTAGTAGATAGATTTTACGGGAGGGTT
This sequence comes from Lathyrus tuberosus, assembly GCA_022829125.1. Classification (NCBI taxonomy): domain Eukaryota; kingdom Viridiplantae; phylum Streptophyta; class Magnoliopsida; order Fabales; family Fabaceae; genus Lathyrus; species Lathyrus tuberosus. The sequence goes on from JALAZF010000504.1 coordinate 1,319,857, forward strand.
TCCCAAGTTCTTAAATACTTATCCCTTCCCAATGCACTTTTTACTAAATCGACATGTCAGCTTTTGTAAAAATTTCTTTGGTAAATCAAACATCCTGTTTAGCTACTATCATGCCAAATATTTTGGAATCCAAATCTTGATTTGTCTAAGAGTGATAAAGTAGCTTTTACACTTAGTTAGAAATTTTACTGTAAGTTTTACAGCAAACCAACTTTTAAAGTAAAAAACACTCGAACATTAATTACTTGACTTTAAACTCAATTGTAACCCAATCAATTTGGCAAAAATAATTCCAATCAAAATTACATTTATAGAGCAGTCACCCAAACAAACAATATTCCCATGGGAGTTTTTACCTTTATTTCGTCTACTCCCCTCGTTCCTAGTCTCGTGTCAACATCACATAATAAGCTACAGATGAGATCCTTAGCTTCAGCTGATATCTTGGGTTCTTCGGGGAATTTCAGGCATGCTTTCCAATTCACAATCTGACACAATACAGGAATACCAGCTTGTTGGAAATAATTAATTTAGAAGATATAGAAAGGATGGAAAATTCAATCAACCCCAATACCTTCCGGCAGGTCATCCTTGGATCATCAGAACAAAATGGAGGATATCCAACAAGCATCTCATACAAGATTGCCCCAAGAGACCACCAATCACACTCCATTCCATACCCCTTCTTGAGCAAAACTTCAGGAGCCATGTAGTCAAGAGTTCCAACAGTTGAATATGCCTGATGAAATGTAAAAGATGATAGAGTTAACAGACTTCGTAGTTTAAACATCAAACAAAATAGGCACTTAATATTAGCGGAGGCATGATAATTTTTGAATAAAAGTTAAAGCATTTTTGGATTTGATTATTCTCTGTTTTTGAAGTAAAAAGTGTTCCCTGGAAGATTTTTTACTATAAACAGTTTCCAGTACCAAATAAACTAATTCAAACGAACATTAATCCATATACTTCAACTATTTGTCAGTTACACCAATAGGTACACACTTCATATAGGGGAACTAGAAATGGGGGAGACTCATACCAATGCACGGCGATTACGTTTCCACTGCTGTAATTTTTCCTTTGGCATCAACCAAGGGGAGACAAAATATCCTTCAGTTTCACTAGTTGATTCTTGACCGTTAAAATCTTCATTTTCTAATAAAATTGTTGAATACTTGTCATCAAGAGTCTTGCATAAGCCGAAGTCTGAAAGCTTCAAATGACCATTTTTATCCAGTATAAGGTTATCTGGCTTTATATCCCTACAAGCAAAATACCATAACTCAGCATAGCAATATTTAACTCAATAAATTTTGGAATATTTCTCCAGATACATGTTAGTATGTTAAATATAATTTTATGTGAGTTAGGTAAATGTGGCTTTGGTGATTCTATTTTCATCACCTGAAGACCCACTTAATATTATTGGAAGCTATGTTATCAATCTCGGATAGCGACACGGGGCAGCCATCTCTAAGTGACGCGGATACTAATATAGTTAATATTAGTAAACACATAATTGTCAAAAACTAAAATAAATTAACCAAAATGCCTGAAGTATTCATATTTAGAAATAAAATTCAGAAGTCTTGAGCAAAACATATTTGCAGATGTCAATAAAATTCAATAAAATAACTTTGTTATCCTTAAAAATTTAAGGGTCATATCATTTACGACTGACGCGGCCGGAGCAGCCGTTTGACGCGGCGTCGTTATGAATCCAATCCCAATATTGTGCTCGATCCAGCCGAGTCACCCATATGTGACGGAACGGCACGGCCTAACACGGTTTTCTTGATTTTGCGGTTCCGTGTCGAGATAACGGCCGGAATGGCCGAGTTTAATAACAGAGATTAAAAGATCAGTTGGCTGTACAATAATTTAATTTAAGTCATTTCACAGCAGCATAAAAGTGGACAATGACTGAAGAAAGTGTTCCTAAATATAGTCCTTTATAATCTGATGGCGAGCTAAATTATAAATTGCATAAGCTTTACTCAACATTTGCATTCCTTATTAGTATGGTAAGCTGCTTGCATGTAAGATACGCTTTTGACTAATTTAAAGAAGCCGGTGTTTTATGTTTGTTAGACCAAGCCATAAGCTTGGCTACACCTTCCAAGTGTTCTCTGCCCACAATTCATAGTCTGTTGCGCATAAACTGGCAATTGCCAACCAGTAATAGAACAAAAATTGTATAGTTCAAAAATAGTCATACCTATGTACATAGTTGTGTTGATGTACTGAATAGATAGCAAGAATACTTTCAGCAATGTAGAAGCGAGCAACATTTTCAGAAAGAATATCTTCTCTCATTAACAGTGTCATAATGTCGCCGCCAGGTAAATATTCCATGATGAGATATAGGAAATCTGAATCTTGGAATGAATAATGGAGTTTTACTATGCATCGGCTATCAACCTCTGCCAGCAAGTTCCTCTCAGATCGTACATGTTCCACCTAAATTAGAATGACATCAAGATGTAAAAATAAGCACGCTAATTGATTCCAAACTTCAAAGGAAAGAATAACTTTATAGATCATTCCTTGCACTCTTGCATTGAAATTCTTAATCTGTATAATTATTGAACCCAAAACTTCCCATGACTGATTTTATTCTATTTTTATCCACAATCAAAGCACAGTAGCCAATCCCGGATAGCGGCGTGGAGCAGCCGATCCGAAAACTGGGATAGCGTATAGCGGGGTGGCCGCTATGTGATCTTTATTGGACAAATTACATGAATATTGATTATAAACATGTGATGTGCAGAGGGAAGTATGAAAGTGCAAAGAGAGGTGAGGGAGGAACTTGTAATTTTTCTTTGGAAGTGCAGAAACATCGGTGAAGGACGGTTATGGTTGAGTCTCAACTCAATTTGGATTGAAAAACCCAAAATTACCTTTAAAACGCTTAACTTATGGGGTGAATTTGGTTTTTCATAAGGGAAAAGGAAAGCGGGACAGAAACCACTCCTGGCAGGGAACCCCTCCGCCCCCGCTACCCGCTATTTACCCTATAGCGGTCGCTATAGTGTTTTGCACCGCTAAGGCTCTTCCCATAGCGGCCGCTATAGTGTTCTGCACCACTAAGGCTCTTCCCACTATTGACTACTCTGAGTCAAAGTACAAATGGCATCAGCTTTCTGACAGTTTAAATAAAATTGTAAAACAGACTGCTAGAAACAGCAGGCAGGTATAAAGAAGAATCAAGTTTGATGATTGTACAACTCCTAGTAAAAATATGGTCACAAAAATAAGATACTATTTTCTGATAAATGAAAACTAGCAAGGCATCTCAGCTGTGTACATTAATGTTTGGAGTTAAAATTAAGTTTTACCATATACAAAAACTAAAACTAAAATCAAACCATCACAGCATCAGTTAGTTTAATTGGGGAAGTATTAATGAAATCAATTAGATGGAAGAAATAGGGCAAAACGGATAAATTATGTCGTTTGATTCTTTTCTGCAATAACTGGTGCAATTTTGAATATTAATGCATTAAAGTAGTGCATGTAAAGTTTGACAGACGGTACCTGCCCACGGCTAAGCATCTCTGACTTCTTCAATTTCTTCATGGCGAAAATCTCTCCACTACTTTTACCACGGCATAACCTAACCTACATTTTTCAGAAAAGCTAACAACTTACAGTGATGCATGAACATACTTTAAGTTCACAACAACCAAACACCATCCAAGAAACTACAAGTTTATGAATTAAAATTAGCACTAATCCATTGCTTAATTGTGTTTCCGTACCTCACCGAAAGCACCTTTACCGATTACTGTTAATTGCTCAAAGTCATCAATTCCAATTTTACGTCTTTGAAGCCTCATGTACTCAGTTTCTTTGCGCTCCAAATTCCTCATCATCACTTCCTGCTCTTCCACTGGTAATTGAGATTCCTGCACTCTCCTTTGAAGCGCTCTACGTCTGAAACAGATCAACAACAAATTTCAAATAATTAATAACACTTGATATTACATATATACAAATGACATTTTCATAATCACCTATTATACCAAATTACGTATAAACCATATTGCATAAGTGCAAATAATCTTATAATTCACCTAATATACCAAATTACAGATAAACTATACCATTGCTTAAGTGCAAAAAATCTTATAATTCACATAATAATCTAAAAACCTATTTATATATGCTAAATTCTTGTGCTGTCGCATCAAAGCCATAAAAATTCAGAAAGATATCATTCAATGAAGAAATTGCCGAATGAAGCATTAGATTAGAAATTTAACTAGTTTCAATTCAATTCAAACATATATTAATAAACTCGAGCTGAAGGATTATCGATTAATTTGCAAAGATTTGAAGCTAAATTTACACATACTACTAAATACCGAAGATCACAAAGTGAAAGTAATCAATACGAAAAGGAAAGGAAAAAATATAAAACAGTGAAATGCGAATAGTAGCAGTAGTAGTAGGTAGGCAGTTCGGTAGCTATGTATGTAGTTGTGTACCTATCTTTGCGATCCTGCAATCCTTGAAGATAATTCTTGTAATGATTCTCGATGAATTGTTTAGCGGCGGCGGCTTTCTGTTTAGTAACCGGAGAAGAAACCGACACGTCGGCGCCGGAGTCAAAGTCGCCGCGATCATATTTCATGTTAATAGCCCCAAGCCTAACGGTTCCATCGTAACCGTCCATTTGGATCGCCGATCACGAGATCTGTGATTGCGATGGTGATGAATAACCCGTGAAGATTCAACACGACGGTGTTAGTAGTGATGGAGTTGTTGTGTAGAGAGAGAGGAGTATTTGTTGGGATTGAAAAAAGTGCTTCAAAGCTGTAGTGAAGCTGTCTTATCTGTGACTATGAGTTGTCTCTTCTACAAATTTAATATTTAAATGTTTAAATATTAAAAAAATTAGCTTGGTAAAAATAGAAAGGGGGAGAATATAGTAGTAATTTATCTTCTTTCTTGTTTTATTATTTTTAGAAAATAGAAAGAAAAATATTTATATGCCAAAAACTTGAAAATTGAAATATATTTAGAAAAAGAGCAAATCAGGATAATTTCGAATTTTTCATTAACACATTTGAAACGCATCAGCACATAGGAATATTCCTTTTAAAAGGATAATTACTGTTTTTATAGTAAAATTTATGTGTAATCTACTCAGGGCAGGATTAGCGGTAGAAAAATAGTAGACGTACGTTTGGAACAGAAGTTATACTTTGTAACTTTTTTTTTAACCGTGGAACTGTCCTCAAACGTGTGATAAGGTTCAGCAAACGTGTATCCAAACATATATTAATATAATGTCATTGAAAAATATGACCATAAGTGTCAACAAATATTAATGTGAATCGTGACAAAAGAAATTAATCCAATATTTTTAGAGAAATTTTTAACACATTTTAGATCTTTTTAATGCATCACATGAATTTTCATATATGTCTCATATTTTTAAATATGCATCTCTGAACGCACCTCTTTACATTTAAGTAAAATCATTCTAAGAGGTGTGTTATATGTTGAGTTATTTTGATTTCGGATATATATTTCTAAAATATTTTAAAAAAGACTTTAATTATTTACCAGTTTAGTGGATATTCTGAATATGCATCTTTGAAATTATGGGCGGTATTTTGAAATTTACATCACATTTGTATGTCAGATATTTCCGAAGATGTATCTCCAGAAATTTCTGATAAAAGAATCAGTTGCATGATCACACAACCATTGTTGACATAGTTGATTTTCAACCAAACCCTTCACCCTAAAAATCCTTCATTCTCAATCCATTTTTTCACTTCAAATCTCCATCCTTATGGTTCATCACATTATAGAGAGTAAAAGAAGATAGAATTTCAGGTCAAGATTCTTCTTTTCCCTCTGCATTGCTCACATTAATCTTTACTTTTTCTGAAAAAAGTTACGTCGTGTCCGGAAATGTATCTCCGAAACGTACATGGACTTGTTCAGATATACATTTCCAAAACTTGTTTGTGTTCATTTTTGAAGTCATTCTGCAGCAGTAGTAGCGATTATGTTCTGTTATGGTTTTAATTATTTTCATTAGACATGGTGCACCCCAATGTTTTTCTAAAACAAGTTTTTTTCTGAATGTCCGAGGTGTGGTTGTTTCTCCGAATGTTTAAGGTATTGTTATGAAGGTGGTAGATGTTGGCAAAGACTTTAAAAACAAGAAAGAGTTTGAGTTTCGTGATTAAATGCTTTAATGGATTCGTATGGGCGCCTCTTACCTTGGATGGTGTGGTTATCGGAAGGTCTGATAATGGTTCAGATAGAAGATACATCTTTGTGACAATGACGAGCGAAAGAAGCGAGAAATATAGGAGAACTCATCTCCGAAATTTTAAAAGAGACGACATCGGTACAAGAAAATGTGATTATTCGTTTAAGGTTCGTGGTTACATGTTGGCAAAGAAAAATTGGAGATTTAATGTGATATGTGGTTTGTATAACCATGACTTGTGTTTAAAATTAATTGGTCATCCTAGTGTCTGTCGGCTTAAGCCGGAAGAGAAGGAATGTGTTACTGACATGACATTGAATCTTGTTCAACCGAAAAATATATGTGCGACATTGAAACAAAAACAACCCGAAAATATATCAAATATCAAGCAAGTGTATAATATTTGATACCTCACTAACAAGGCGCTTAGGGGGATAGAACTGAGATGCAACAACTCTTGAAATTGTTGGATGATAACAATTGCGTAACTAAGTACTGAATGTACGATGATAGAGTTGTTGTTAGAGATATTTTTTGGACTCGTCCTGATTCCATCAGGTCATTTTTTTCAAGTTTACTTAAAATCGGGATGTCCTATATCACTTACATAACCGGAGTGGACGGCTCATTCAACCGCAAAAGCCGAGACTTGGTCGGATCATTTTATGGAAAGTATGCAAGAATTCGAGAGATTGAACAACATTGAAAAAGAAACAAATGCACAAAAGTCCAAGGGGGTACCACCTATAGATTTAGCTTGCGACATATGTTTCTATTCGTTTTAATTTCTTGTTTAACTAGACAAATAATTGTATGTAATTGTGTCTCATTATAAATGAAGTGTTATATATTCATCTTTTGTTCATATTTTGTCTTTATGCATTTGTTATCTTCCTCATAACAATATTTATGTTTTTTTCAATGAAAAAATAGGTTATATTTTAGTGTTCTGTTTTGAAACCGGTACAGGACAAGTTCTGGAGATGCATCTCCGGAACAAGATAATAGGGTGTGGTTTCGGAGATATACCTCCGGAATTAATATGTCAGTTAATGAGTGGTCCAAATTGATCTATGGCTTCTATAAATTTAGGTGCTCTAATGTTATATTTCACACAAACTGAAAATGTCTCAAATGTCACAAATAAACATCTATTGGTATGTCGTAAATGCATCATTCTCTGGCTCTACACCCGGGCGAACATTCAAGTTCGCCGACTTCACCTCTCTTGAAGATATCAAAGAAGAAATCCACCAACTCCTACCTTACAGAGACAATCAAAATATTGTGAAGCTCGGGTACCATTCACCGTTGATTGAAAACGGATGGAAGATTGAGTTCAGGAAATTTGAGCTCAAAAGGGCTATGTGGAATACGTATTTCCGTTTCGAAACAAAAGTTTCGCTCGAGTTGGAAGCGACGCTACAAAGATCAGTCGAATATATTCTGAACATGTGCAAGCTTCCACCAGGATATTAAAATGTAATATTGCATTTTATGTTGAAATCATCATTGTAATGCTTATTTTATGTTATGAATGTTAATTTCATTTTGAAAAATTACTTTTTTGTTGGAACTAATACTGGTGTGTCTTCAGAGATGTAACTACGAAATTATTTCGGAGTTGCATCTCCTAAATAAATTAAATTTTAAAAAAGGGTCCAAATATTAATCTTCAGAAACATGGAGCATTTGTGGAAATTCACATGGTGCATTAGAAACATCTAGAATGCCATAAGAAATTCTATATTTTTATATTGTTAGATTTTTATACTACTTTATTAACAAATAATTATAAAAACGAGGTATTTATCTTTATATATATATATATATATATATATATATATATATATATATATATATATATATATATATATATATAAAGTACATACAGCGACGTCACAATTATCATGGTCCCTTGTAGGATCGTGGTGATATCTCTAAATTCAAGCGTCTATATATTTTTTATTTTTTAATTAAATGTTATTAACTTATTACCACAAGTTTCTAAAACAACCGGCATGATATCAGTCGATGTTTCATGAGTTCGATTCTCAGTGTCTGTTAATTCATGATTTCTTCGGTATGTTAGTATCGTCTTTCATTTTTATTCTTAAAAAAACGAAAGATATATTACTACGGTTCTTTAAACTACTAATTGTTGTGATATATTTTTTATTCTTTTTATTTTTAATTACTTTAAACGTAACGCTTTTTTATAAAATATCATTAATGTAAATCTTATATCACCGCGGTTTTCTAAAAACGTCGTTGTGATATATTTTTCATTATTTTTTAAAATTTTATTTGCTTAAGACATGGCGTTTTTTTTATAAATTTTATCATATATTACAACAATTTTGATAAACAACCGTGGTGATATTATTTAATCACTTTAAATAGAGCTAACTAACTTGTCTCTTCAGTTCCTTATTTTCATTTCCATCAAGAAACAATCTCTGACGAAACAACGCGATTTTTAACCCTAACGAAACGTACAACACCAATTTCAACTCCAACGAAACAAAAGCAGTTTCAACCCTAATGAAACGTTTAATTCTATCTTCATACCTGAAGAAACAACAACATTTTCAACCAATATTTGTGCTTTCGTACCGTCGAGGAAGGAGTCGGCACTGTGTTCTTTGTTCTTGACTAGCCTTCGGCTTAGCTGTCGAGGAGGAACTCAAAAATTCTGACAATATTTTTTTTACTTATTCATCACATTTCCGGTATGTAAACTTTTCCGACATGCATCTACAGTACCGACATTTATCATTGTTATTTATGTATTTGTTGTTGTTGATGCTTATTGTTGTTGCTGGTGCTTATTGTTGTTGTTTATGTATTTGTTGTTACTGATGCTTATGTATTTATTGTTGTTGAAGCATATTGTTGTTGTTGATGCTTATTAATGTTAATTATGCTTATTATTGTGTTTGATGCTTGTTGTTGTTGTTGTTGTTAATGCTTATTGTTGTTAATTATGCTTATTATTATTGTTGATGCTTGGTGTTGTTGTTTATGCTTATTGTTGAAGATGATGCTTGTTGTTGTTGATTCTTATTGTTATTGATGTTTATGTATATGTTGTTATTGATGCTTATTATTGTTGTTGATGCTTGTTGTTGTTGTTGATGCTTATTATTCAAGATGATGCTTGTTGTTGTTGTTATTGTTGTTGTTGATTCTTATTGTTATTGATGCTTATGAATTTGTTGTTATTTATGCTTGTTGTTGTTGTTGATGCTTATTGTTGAAGATTATGCTTGTTGTTGTTGTTGTTGTTGTTGATTCTTATTGTTGTTGATGCTTATGCATTTGTTATTAATGTTGCTTATTTGTTGTTGTTGATGTTTATGTCTTGATATATGGCATCTTCTTCATCTAGTAGCGACGAAGCTACGTATACAAATTAAACTATGACAAATTATTCTCAATATATAGTAGGAGAACAAAAAACAGCAAAGGGGTGCCACAATGATGGCTATATAAACAAAAGTTTAACAAGGGAGCTTGATGGGCGTGTCCGTGGGGTTGGAGATGGCATCGGCCTGAGAGTGTTTTTTGGTACGTCTAGAAAAAGCAACGTACAGATGCAAAAAGAAAAAGTTGGAAGAGTTTGAGAGGAAGTTAGATAGTCAAAAGAAAGAATTTGAAGAGAAGTTAGAAGCGGAGTGGGAAACTTGCAGGAAATAATTGGAAGAAATAAAAGAGTTATATGCGGTATGTGAGAATATTGTGAAATCTAAAATGTATGATATATATTGTGTTAATTCTCTTTTGTGTTTTTGTGTTTTTTATGATGTAGAAAATCAGTGGAACTGTTCCACAGTGTACAAACGAAGATTATGATGCTGATGATCAATTGCTTGATGCAGTTGTTCAGCCACCCCCACTGGTAACGAGATCCATAATGGATTATTGGCTCCCCCTGAAGTATCATATGTCAAAATGTTATGTTGCGTTATGCGGAATGAAGACGCGGTGTTTACTCTTGACCTAGAACATGATCCAGAGACACAGGGGTTAAAGGAATTCATGATCCTTCCTAAAGATATAAAGGATATAATCGTTGGAAATTAGTGGCTGGACATAGGGTTACTACAAGTTTGGTACACGTAAGTATATCTCATTATGGTACATTCATTTTTTGTATAGAACTAATTCCTCACATGTTTTTTTGTATTTTGTTTAACCGTTTAGGTACATTCACTGTGTTTGTATAAAATTAAATAAATAGAATACTTATGGATTGTTTGATCCAGTTAGAGTATGATTTACAAGTAATTCTATAAAAGATATTTAAGAATATTTAACATCACAGATTGCACATGGGTGGAAAGAATGTTATTTAGAACCATTCATAAATAAGTGATTAATTTTAAAATTATGGTTTCTCTATTATAGTTAGTTGTAGTGAAGCTACCTTATCTGTGACTATGAGTTGTCTCTTCTACAAATGTAATATTTAAATATTTAAATATTTAAATATTAAAAAAATTAGCTTGGTAAAAATATAAAGGGGAGAATATAGTAGTAATTTATCTTCTTTCTTGTTTTATATTTTAGAAAATAGAAAGAGATATATTTTTACACCAAAAACTTGAAAATTGAATATACTAGTAATTTATCTTCTTTCTTGTTTTATTATTTTTAGAAAATAGAAAGAGATAATGTTTATACCAAAAACTTGAAAATTGAAATGTATACTAAAAAGAGCAAATCGTTTTAGAAGCTTCAAGGATAATATCAAGTTTTTATTAACAAAAAGTTTAGATTACACAATGCACACGCATCCACACATAGGAATATTCCTTTTAAAAGGATTAATTACTCCTGTTTTTTTTATAGAGAAATTTATGTGAATCGTCAACAAAAGAAATTAATCCAATATTTATATATTGTTATACTTTTATACTATTTTATTAACAAATAATTATAAACATGAGGTATTTATCACTTTTTATATATATATATATATATATATATATATATATATATATATATATATATATATATATATATATATGAAACTTATCATATGAGAATGTCATTTTTATGTAAGAACTTGATAATGAATCTGAACCATTATATTTTAAAATAAATGGTGGAGATTATGTGTTAGTTTTTTTTTCTCTCCTCCATTATTTATTTTAATAATGGAGGAGAGAGAAAAACAAAAACTACAAATAATCTTTATCATTTATTTTAAAATCTAATGATTCAGATTCATTTTCATGTTCTTACATAAAAATGGTATTCGCATAAGATATGAATTTTATATATATATATATATATATCTTAAAAGGTTTTACACATATTCAGTGTTTTACGATCATTCATATATCTGTTGGAGTTCAACAATGAAATTTTATTAACAATGCACAAGAATGAAAAAGATGATGAACAGTTGTAGAAAATTGAGAGGAGAGAGAGAATTGTGTAACTAACTTTCTAATCTCAAAATGCAAAAGTTTAAATCTGTTACAAATTCAACTAGTTTTGAGCTTATATAGATTCACCCAAAACTCAAATGCGCATTAAATGCAAACTTAAATTCATTTGAAATTTAATCTTAAATATAAATAAACAACCTCAATTACTCCATTCTGAACCTGATTGCGCAGAAAATGATACTTAGTATCAATGTGCTTGCTTTTTTCATGCAACACTGGATTCTTAGCAAGACTTATGGCATATTTGTTCTCAATCATCAACTTGACTAGTTTGCTCACTTTAAACTTTAGTTCCTGCAGCAAATTCATCAGCCAAACAACCTAACAAACTAACAAAGCATCAGTTATGTATTCAGCTTCACAGGTTGACAATTCAACCACTTGTTGCTTATTAGAACACCGAGAAATAAGGGCTCCCTGATACATAAACATGTATCATATAGTGATTCTTCTGTCTACTTTGTCCCCACACAAATCAGAGTCTGCGTAGCATACTAACTCAGCAGCATCTGACAGTCTAGATGGAAACAAAATTTCATGCCTCATAGTCCTTTTTACATACCTAAGAATCTTGATTATAGCTTGGAAATGTGACCACTTTGGTTTACTCATAAACCTACTCATCATTTCAACTGCATAATAGATGTCAGGTCTAGTGTTACTGTTAGGTGTCATGAAGTGCTTATTTTCATAATTGATTTTGATGCCTTTAAACTCTTTTAAGCGCTTTAATCGGGAAACGACTTATTAATTAAGTGATTCTTGCAATTTTGTGAGATTTAGGTATTTTGACGTGTTTGTTAATTTTTGCAGCAATTATGGTGAAAAGATCGAGGCTCGATTTGTACGGAAACGAAGAAATTGGATATTCTGCGTGTCGCGATTTAGGCCCCTACACCGCCCGGCCCTGCTATGGCGCAGGAGGGTCCTATCGCCCGGCGCTGCTTCCCCATTTTTGTTGAAAGTTCCAGAGTTGTGACTAGCTGCGCCTCTTGAAGACCGCCTGACCGTGAAAGCATCGCCCGACGCTCTGATGACACCGCCCGGCGCTCTCAGATATTTTCTGAGCTCCACGTGACACTGTAGCTATCACGTGGCCTCACTTTATGGTCATCGCCCGGCCGTGAAAAGCACCGCCTGACGCTCTTGTCTGGGCTGAACTTGTTTATAGTCTCATTTTGTGGATATTTTGGATTATCACTTTTCATTTTCACTCTTTTGTAACCTAGAATCTTGTGTTAAGGAAAAAACACCATTGTTACTTATTTTCTTAGTTTCAAAGCTTTTATTCTTCAATCCTTGAACCTTTGAAGATTGAAGCTCCAAAAGCTTTGCAACATTACTTGTCATCCAAGCTACCATGAAAATGAGTAGCTAAGCATCTCTTGTGTTAAGGTTAGATGTAGTTGATCTTGATCATATGTATTTCTTTTGATCTTTTGTATATGAACAAGGTTTATGATCAATATAGATGGAGTTATTTGTTATTAATGATGTATTTGTGGTTTGTATTACTCTAGACATAGATTCTACAAATCATGACCTAATAATTTCATCTCTTAAAAACCAAACTCTAGACACAGATTTGGGATTTGTTATTTGTTTTGTGTTGATCTTAATGATTGTTGTTTCGATTGTTAGCGTGAGACATCATCTAACGGTCTAAACAACGATACTCACGACTTTGCTTTAGACATAAACTTAGTCGAGAGGATACGCGGTTGTATTGGTCGGAAGCTGAGTTCATATGCTTGATTAATCGAATATGTGTGAAAAGGATTAGCGAAACCTAACCTTGACATGCTTTTTTAAAACTTTACAAACTCTTTGCCACAAATTTACTCTTTGCTACAAATTTATGCTAAACAAAACCAAGAACCATTTGAAACTCTTTAACTTAAAACATTGTGACTATTGAACGACAAACATCTAATATCGCACAATCCCTGTGGAGACGATAAAAATACCCCCCTAATACTGTTTCAACAATTACATATATATCTTAGACAGCCAACCAACTGTTTGAAGGTTGTAGCATCTACACCCTCTTTATCATCATCAGAGTCCAGCTTAAGTTTTGTCTCAACAGGTGTGAGTGCTGACTTACAATTTATCAGCTCAAATGTCTTCAGCGGCTCAAGTTTATACGTTAATTGGTGCACAATAATTCCCTTCTCATAATGCAAAATCTACATCCTAGAAAATATACCATATTTTTAAGGTCAATCATATCAAAAGCATTCATCAACACCTTATTGAACTTGTTTATTGATAAGTGTAAAATGTACCTATTTTTGTATATATGTTTTGTTGCACTTATCAATGCTTTGTGGTAAATATCATGCGAATAAAACCCGATTTGTTTATAAATACGTTTAGTTTACGTTTTAGTGTATATATTGCGTATCGTGTAAATATCAATGAGTTTAATTGATTTTATCTCATTCTTGCAGGTATCCAATCAAGTATGTCTTGCCATTGTTGTATAGAGTATTGGATAAGCTTTCCAGCGCTTCAAACCGTGCGTCAATCGGAGTTACGGTTCAAAAGTTACGAATAAAACAGTGCAGGATTTTTGGCTGTTCTGTCAAATTCGCCAGATGCTCGCCAGGCGAATTGGTGGCGAGTCAGACAGCCAGAAACGTGAAAAAAAAGGCCAGAATAAGCCACCTAACTCGCCAAGCGAATCCGAATTTCGCCAGGCGAATTTGCCTGGACAGAAACACCATTTAAGGCATAAAAACACAATTTTTTAGGGATGGTTTTGGGGATTCTTGCTCCAACTCCATCAAACTTCATTTTTTTAGTAGATTAGCTTAGAAAACAACATGGAAGCTTGCATGTGGATGATCCGAGGTGGATTTCTCATCGATCGGCTCCGACAATCCGTGAAGTGTTTGGTTCATTTCTCTTCCTCTTTGTGTATTCTTTCTTGTTGGGTTGTGCATATGTATTTGCTATGAACTCATGTATATTTGTCGCCCATGGCGTTGTATAAAACTTGCTTTACAAATCTTTATTGGTAATTGTCTCTAATTTTTGCTTTATGCGCGGGGTTTGTGTCGCGTTAGACATAACCTTCACGAACGTCGATTAGGGAGGATTGTCTGTTGGTTGCTGGACTCTAGAGATAGATTTAGGAGCTAACAATCTTTAATAGGCGTCGAAGCTTAATGCCTTCCGTGTTTCGAGGCTTCGCTCGCGAGAGTGACGAAGAGAGTAACACGGTTGTTTTCTCAACTTTGCGTTAGACATAACCTGTGTTGTGAGCGATGCTGGGTGATATTGATGAGTATTGTAGGTGGAGTATAACTGGTCGGTAAGTTTAAGTTTGTGAGGAGTGATTTGTATGCATTGTCGGACGAGTTTTTCTTGTTGAAGAATGAAGTTCTTTTTGTTTTAATATTTACTTTTCTGTTTTCTTGTTTGAAACCAATTTAATCCAAACTCATTAACGTGAGAGATTGTCGAACGGCATTCTTTCCCTCGAACTGATCTCTGTGGACACGACATAAATCCCGGAGGGAATTCTTTCCGAAAATAAATATTTTTGCTGCTTGCCCTATTCTGCACCCAACAAAATGGCGCCGTTGCCGGGGATCGGTTTTGATATTGAATCGCATTGCGATAGTTTCTTTGTTTTTGAGTTTTGTAAATATCGTACATTTTGTATATTTTCACTTGTTTATTATGATACTTGTACATTTTTGACGTTTGTTCAAGTGTTTGGTTAGGACGCTTGCTTTTTGTTTGCGCGGTGAGGCATCACCATGGCATGAATGAAGGAAGTTTCTAGCTAAGCACCGTAAAGGCGTCGAGCTTACGACGTAAAACAAGCATGTTTTATAGTTTTTCTTTTCAAATGTTTTTGGTTGTTGTTTGCTCACTGATTTTGATTGACTTATTTGAGGATGCTTTTGTGATTTTTCAAGTTGGTTCGTTTCAACTTGCGGATGTATGGTAATGATTTTGTTAAGTTTTGTACACGTACGAGGTATGTGTTTATCGCTTTCTATACTTTAGCATATTCATGATACTTAGGCTTTTTACAAACTTCCATGCCATCCATTCTTTTGTATACTTGTTCTATTGTGAATCACTTTAGTTCCCAACCTTTTTGTGAGGTGGCTTTCCATTGTTCATATATGCGCGGAGTACCAACTCTCTTGTTTTAACTGGATTTTATTATGTTGAATCTGTTGTTTGTGTTGTTTATATGAATGCATGAAAAGGATCAAGGCAATTGTTTCATTTTGAGCACAACCACCTTAGCCAAATAGTCAATTCACCTTGTGAGTGTGTGAGAATTCGTAACCCCTTTGAGCTTTTTGATCCATGTTTCTATTTGAACTTAATGCTTGTCTATGAGTATTTAGTTCACTTATTTTTGAATGGATTTTGTTTTTTCTTGGACCTCAACTATGTGTTGTTGTATAGATTTTTTCCTTGCCTTAGAAAGTAGGGAGTATTCACATAATGGTGCGGTTGAATTCAAGTTGGGGAGAGGATGATTGTATACTCATTGGTTGGATTCTATGAGGATTGAAAAAGAAAAGAAAAAAGAGAAAAATATGACAAAGAAAAGAAAAGAAAAAAGAAAAAAGGAAGAAAAAAGAAAATCCTTGAAAAAGGAAACAAAAAGAGTTTAAATAATTGTGCTAAATAAGTATTGTGTGTTGTGTAACACTTGGGATTGTGGAAGAAGTTGGTTGAAATTTTGTGTGTGAATCTTTGTGAGTTTTCACTCCCTTAGGTTTAGGCAAGTTTTTGTTTCAATTACCTTGAGAAATTGCCCCTTGTTTGTTGACCCGACCACGTTACAACCTAGAAAGTCCTTGTGATTCTTGCCTTTGTATGTTCAATATGAATTTGTGGATGTATGCATAATTTAGTCTTTTGTTTGCATGAGTGTTGTGTGAGTGTAAAGTAACTTATTGTGTGTTTTTCATCTACCGATGATTATTTTTGCTAGGTGTGATTCACTTTGGAACTTGTGTGTTTTAGAATTTTTGGCATGATTTTTGTATTTTGCATTTGTTTCGTGACTATGTTGTCGTCGTAGTTTAGTGGTAAGTATTTACTTTTCGTGTGTACCTTTTGCATTTGAACCATTCATTCGTTTCCGTTTTTCAAAACCTGTTGATTCGTCTTTCTTTGGATATCGCTTTTGCATTTTCAAGTTTGTTTGATTTTTGTTTGTGGACAAACAAGTAGGTAAGTTGGGGAGAGTTTGATAAGTGTAAAATGTACCTATTTTTGTATATATGTTTTGTTGCACTTATCAATGCTTTGTGGTAAATATCATGCGAATAAAACCCGATTTGTTTATAAATACGTTTAGTTTACGTTTTAGTGTATATATTGCGTATCGTGTAAATATCAATGAGTTTAATTGATTTTATCTCATTCTTGCAGGTATCCAATCAAGGATGTCTTGCCATTGTTGTATAGAGCATTGAATAAGCTTTCCAGCGCTTCAAACCGTGCGTCAATCGGAGTTACGGTTCAAAAGTTACGAATAAAACAGTGCAGGATTTTTGGCTGTTCTGTCAAATTCGCCAGATGCTCGCCAGGCGAATTGGTGGCGAGTCAGACAGCCAGAAACGTGAAAAAAAAGGCCAGAATAAGCCGCCTAACTCGCCAAGCGAATCCGAATTTTGCCAGGCGAATTTGCCTGGACAGAAACACCATTTAAGGCATAAAAACACAATTTTTTAGGGATGGTTTTGGGGATTCTTGCTCCAACTCCATCAAACTTCATTTTTTTAGTAGATTAGCTTAGAAAACAACATGGAAGCTTGCATGTGGATGATCCGAGGTGGATTTCTCATCGATCGGCTCCGACAATCCGTGAAGTGTTTGGTTCATTTCTCTCCCTCTTTGTGTATTCTTTCTTGTTGGGTTGTGCATATGTATTTGCTATGAACTCATGTATATTTGTCGCCCATGGCGTTGTATAAAACTTGCTTTACAAATCTTTATTGGTAATTGTCTCTAATTTTTGCTTTATGCGCGGGGTTTGTGTCGCGTTAGACATAACCTTCACGAACGTCGATTAGGGAGGATTGTCTGTTGGTTGCTGGACTCTAGAGATAGATTTAGGAGCTAACAATCTTTAATAGGCGTCGAAGCTTAATGCCTTCCGTGTTTCGAGGCTTCGCTCGCGAGAGTGACGAAGAGAGTAACACGGTTGTTTT
This sequence comes from Lathyrus tuberosus, assembly GCA_022829125.1. NCBI lineage: Eukaryota > Viridiplantae > Streptophyta > Magnoliopsida > Fabales > Fabaceae > Lathyrus > Lathyrus tuberosus. Next base: position 1,337,754 of record JALAZF010000504.1, read on the forward strand.
CTCAACTTTGCGTTAGACATAACCTGTGTTGTGAGCGATGCTGGGTGATATTGATGAGTATTGTAGGTGGAGTATAACTGGTCGGTAAGTTTAAGTTTGTGAGGAGTGATTTGTATGCATTGCCGGACGAGTTTTTCTTGTTGAAGAATGAAGTTCTTTTTGTTTTAATATTTACTTTTCTATTTTCTTGTTTGAAACCAATTTAATCCAAACTCATTAACGCGAGAGATTGTCGAACGGCATTCTTTCCCTCGAACTGATCTCTGTGGACACGACATAAATCCCGGAGGGAATTCTTTCCGAAAATAAATATTTTTGCTGCTTGCCCTATTCTGCACCCAACAAAATGGCGTCGTTGCCGGGGATCGGTTTTGATATTGAATCGCATTGCGATAGTTTCTTTGTTTTTGAGTTTTGTAAATATCGTACATTTTGTATATTTTCACTTGTTTATTATGATACTTGTACATTTTTGACGTTTGTTCAAGTGTTTGGTTAGGACGCTTGCTTTTTGTTTGCGCGGTGAGGCATCACCATGGCATGAATGAAGGAAGTTTCTAGCTAAGCACCGTAAAGGCGTCGAGCTTACGACGTAAAACAAGCATGTTTTATAGTTTTTCTTTTCAAATGTTTTTGGTTGTTGTTTGCTCACTGATTTTGATTGACTTATTTGAGGATGCTTTTGTGATTTTTCAAGTTGGTTCGTTTCAACTTGCGGATGTATGGTAATGATTTTGTTAAGTTTTGTACACGTACGAGGTATGTGTTTATCGCTTTCTATACTTTAGCATATTCATGATACTTAGGCTTTTTACAAACTTCCATGCCATCCATTCTTTTGTATACTTGTTCTATTGTGAATCACTTTAGTTCCCAACCTTTTTGTGAGGTGGCTTTCCATTGTTCATATATGCGCGGAGTACCAACGCTCTTGTTTTAACTGGATTTTATTATGTTGAATCTGTTGTTTGTGTTGTTTATATGAATGCATGAAAAGGATCAAGGCAATTGTTTCATTTTGAGCACAACCACCTTAGCCAAATAGTCAATTCACCTTGTGAGTGTGTGAGAATTCGTAACCCCTTTGAGCTTTTTGATCCATGTTTCTATTTGAACTTAATGCTTGTCTATGAGTATTTAGTTCACTTATTTTTGAATGGATTTTGTTTTTTCTTGGACCTCAACTATGTGTTGTTGTATAGATTTTTTCCTTGCCTTAGAAAGTAGGGAGTATTCACATAATGGTGCGGTTGAATTCAAGTTGGGGAGAGGATGATTGTATACTCATTGGTTGGATTCTATGAGGATTGAAAAAGAAAAGAAAAAAGAGAAAAATATGACAAAGAAAAGAAAAGAAAAAAGAAAAAAGGAAGAAAAAAGAAAATCCTTGAAAAAGGAAACAAAAAGAGTTTAAATAATTGTGCTAAATAAGTATTGTGTGTTGTGTAACACTTGGGATTGTGGAAGAAGTTGGTTGAAATTTTGTGTGTGAATCTTTGTGAGTTTTCACTCCCTTAGGTTTAGGCAAGTTTTTGTTTCAATTACCTTGAGAAATTGCCCCTTGTTTGTTGACCCGACCACGTTACAACCTTGAAAGTCCTTGTGATTCTTGCCTTTGTATGTTCAATATGAATTTGTGGATGTATGCATAATTTAGTCTTTTGTTTGCATGAGTGTTGTGTGAGTGTAAAGTAACTTATTGTGTGTTTTTCATCTACCGATGATTATTTTTGCTAGGTGTGATTCACTTTGGAACTTGTGTTGTTTTAGAATTTTTGGCATGATTTTTGTATTTTGCATTTGTTTCGTGACTATGTTGTCGTCGTAGTTTAGTGGTAAGTATTTACTTTTCGTGTGTACCTTTTGCATTTGAACCATTCATTCGTTTCCGTTTTTCAAAACCTGTTGATTCGTCTTTCTTTGGATATCGCTTTTGCATTTTCAAGTTTGTTTGATTTTTGTTTGTGGACAAACAAGTAGGTAAGTTGGGGAGAGTTTGATAAGTGTAAAATGTACCTATTTTTGTATATATGTTTTGTTGCACTTATCAATTCTTTGTGGTAAATATCATGCGAATAAAACCCGATTTGTTTATAAATACGTTTAGTTTACGTTTTAGTGTATATATTGCGTATCGTGTAAATATCAATGAGTTTAATTGATTTTATCTCATTCTTGCAGGTATCCAATCAAGGATATCTTGCCATTGTTGTATAGAGCATTGAATAAGCTTTCCAGCGCTTCAAACCGTGCGTCAATCGGAGTTACGGTTCAAAAGTTACGAATAAAACAGTGCAGGATTTTTGGCTGTTCTGTCAAATTCGCCAGATGCTCGCCAGGCGAATTGGTGGCGAGTCAGACAGCCAGAAACGTGAAAAAAAAGGCCAGAATAAGCCGCCTAACTCGCCAAGCGAATCCGAATTTCGCCAGGCGAATTTGCCTGGACAGAAACACCATTTAAGGCATAAAAACACAATTTTTTAGGGATGGTTTTGGGGATTCTTGCTCCAACTCCATCAAACTTCATTTTTTTAGTAGATTAGCTTAGAAAACAACATGGAAGCTTGCATGTGGATGATCCGAGGTGGATTTCTCATCGATCGGCTCCGACAATCCGTGAAGTGTTTGGTTCATTTCTCTTCCTCTTTGTGTATTCTTTCTTGTTGGGTTGTGCATATGTATTTGCTATGAACTCATGTATATTTGTCGCCCATGGCGTTGTATAAAACTTGCTTTACAAATCTTTATTGGTAATTGTCTCTAATTTTTGCTTTATGCGCGGGGTTTGTGTCGCGTTAGACATAACCTTCACGAACGTCGATTAGGGAGGATTGTCTGTTGGTTGCTGGACTCTAGAGATAGATTTAGGAGCTAACAATCTTTAATAGGCGTCGAAGCTTAATGCCTTCCGTGTTTCGAGGCTTCGCTCGCGAGAGTGACGAAGAGAGTAACACGGTTGTTTTCTCAACTTTGCGTTAGACATAACCTGTGTTGTGAGCGATGCTGGGTGATATTGATGAGTATTGTAGGTGGAGTATAACTGGTCGGTAAGTTTAAGTTTGTGAGGAGTGATTTGTATGCATTGCCGGACGAGTTTTTCTTGTTGAAGAATGAAGTTCTTTTTGTTTTAATATTTACTTTTCTGTTTTCTTGTTTGAAACCAATTTAATCCAAACTCATTAACGCGAGAGATTGTCGAACGGCATTCTTTCCCTCGAACTGATCTCTGTGGACACGACATAAATCCCGGAGGGAATTCTTTCCGAAAATAAATATTTTTGCTGCTTGCCCTATTCTGCACCCAACAAAATGGCGCCGTTGCCAGGGATCGGTTTTGATATTGAATCGCATTGCGATAGTTTCTTTGTTTTTGAGTTTTGTAAATATCGTACATTTTGTATATTTTCACTTGTTTATTATGATACTTGTACATTTTTGACGTTTGTTCAAGTGTTTGGTTAGGACGCTTGCTTTTTGTTTGCGCGGTGAGGCATCACCATGGCATGAATGAAGGAAGTTTCTAGCTAAGCACCGTAAAGGCGTCGAGCTTACGACGTAAAACAAGCATGTTTTATAGTTTTTCTTTTCAAATGTTTTTGGTTGTTGTTTGCTCACTGATTTTGATTGACTTATTTGAGGATGTTTTTGTGATTTTTCAAGTTGGTTCGTTTCAACTTGCGGATGTATGGTAATGATTTTGTTAAGTTTTGTACACGTACGAGGTATGTGTTTATCGCTTTCTATACTTTAGCATATTCATGATACTTAGGCTTTTTACAAACTTCCATGCCATCCATTCTTTTGTATACTTGTTCTATTGTGAATCACTTTAGTTCCCAACCTTTTTGTGAGGTGGCTTTCCATTGTTCATATATGCGCGGAGTACCAACTCTCTTGTTTTAACTGGATTTTATTATGTTGAATCTGTTGTTTGTGTTGTTTATATGAATGCATGAAAAGGATCAAGGCAATTGTTTCATTTTGAGCACAACCACCTTAGCCAAATAGTCAATTCACCTTGTGAGTGTGTGAGAATTCGTAACCCCTTTGAGCTTTTTGATCCATGTTTCTATTTGAACTTAATGCTTGTCTATGAGTATTTAGTTCACTTATTTTTGAATGGATTTTGTTTTTTCTTGGACCTCAACTATGTGTTGTTGTATAGATTTTTTCCTTGCCTTAGAAAGTAGGGAGTATTCACATAATGGTGCGGTTGAATTCAAGTTGGGGAGAGGATGATTGTATACTCATTGGTTGGATTCTATGAGGATTGAAAAAGAAAAGAAAAAAGAGAAAAATATGACAAAGAAAAGAAAAGAAAAAAGAAAAAAGGAAGAAAAAAGAAAATCCTTGAAAAAGGAAACAAAAAGAGTTTAAATAATTGTGCTAAATAAGTATTGTGTGTTGTGTAACACTTGGGATTGTGGAAGAAGTTGGTTGAAATTTTGTGTGTGAATCTTTGTGAGTTTTCACTCCCTTAGGTTTAGGCAAGTTTTTGTTTCAATTACCTTGAGAAATTGCCCCTTGTTTGTTGACCCGACCACGTTACAACCTAGAAAGTCCTTGTGATTCTTGCCTTTGTATGTTCAATATGAATTTGTGGATGTATGCATAATTTAGTCTTTTGTTTGCATGAGTGTTGTGTGAGTGTAAAGTAACTTATTGTGTGTTTTTCATCTACCGATGATTATTTTTGCTAGGTGTGATTCACTTTGGAACTTGTGTGTTTTAGAATTTTTGGCATGATTTTTGTATTTTGCATTTGTTTCGTGACTATGTTGTCGTCGTAGTTTAGTGGTAAGTATTTACTTTTCGTGTGTACCTTTTGCATTTGAACCATTCATTCGTTTCCGTTTTTCAAAACCTGTTGATTCGTCTTTCGTTGGATATCGCTTTTGCATTTTCAAGTTTGTTTGATTTTTGTTTGTGGACAAACAAGTAGGTAAGTTGGGGAGAGTTTGATAAGTGTAAAATGTACCTATTTTTGTATATATGTTTTGTTGCACTTATCAATGCTTTGTGGTAAATATCATGCGAATAAAACCCGATTTGTTTATAAATACGTTTAGTTTACGTTTTAGTGTATATATTGCGTATCGTGTAAATATCAATGAGTTTAATTGATTTTATCTCATTCTTGCAGGTATCCAATCAAGGATGTCTTGCCATTGTTGTATAGAGCATTGAATAAGCTTTCCAGCGCTTCAAACCGTGCGTCAATCGGAGTTACGGTTCAAAAGTTACGAATAAAACAGTGCAGGATTTTTGGCTGTTCTGTCAAATTCGCCAGATGCTCGCCAGGCGAATTGGTGGCGAGTCAGACAGCCAGAAACGTGAAAAAAAAGGCCAGAATAAGCCGCCTAACTCGCCAAGCGAATCCGAATTTTGCCAGGCGAATTTGCCTGGACAGAAACACCATTTAAGGCATAAAAACACAATTTTTTAGGGATGGTTTTGGGGATTCTTGCTCCAACTCCATCAAACTTCATTTTTTTAGTAGATTAGCTTAGAAAACAACATGGAAGCTTGCATGTGGATGATCCGAGGTGGATTTCTCATCGATCGGCTCCGACAATCCGTGAAGTGTTTGGTTCATTTCTCTTCCTCTTTGTGTATTCTTTCTTGTTGGGTTGTGCATATGTATTTGCTATGAACTCATGTATATTTGTCGCCCATGGCGTTGTATAAAACTTGCTTTACAAATCTTTATTGGTAATTGTCTCTAATTTTTGCTTTATGCGCGGGGTTTGTGTCGCGTTAGACATAACCTTCACGAACGTCGATTAGGGAGGATTGTCTGTTGGTTGCTGGACTCTAGAGATAGATTTAGGAGCTAACAATCTTTAATAGGCGTCGAAGCTTAATGCCTTCCGTGTTTCGAGGCTTCGCTCGCGAGAGTGACGAAGAGAGTAACACGGTTGTTTTCTCAACTTTGCGTTAGACATAACCTGTGTTGTGAGCGATGCTGGGTGATATTGATGAGTATTGTAGGTGGAGTATAACTGGTCGGTAAGTTTAAGTTTGTGAGGAGTGATTTGTATGCATTGTCGGACGAGTTTTTCTTGTTGAAGAATGAAGTTCTTTTTGTTTTAATATTTACTTTTCTGTTTTCTTGTTTGAAACCAATTTAATCCAAACTCATTAACGTGAGAGATTGTCGAACGGCATTCTTTCCCTCGAACTGATCTCTGTGGACACGACATAAATCCCGGAGGGAATTCTTTCCGAAAATAAATATTTTTGCTGCTTGCCCTATTCTGCACCCAACAAAATGGCGCCGTTGCCGGGGATCGGTTTTGATATTGAATCGCATTGCGATAGTTTCTTTGTTTTTGAGTTTTGTAAATATCGTACATTTTGTATATTTTCACTTGTTTATTATGATACTTGTACATTTTTGACGTTTGTTCAAGTGTTTGGTTAGGACGCTTGCTTTTTGTTTGCGCGGTGAGGCATCACCATGGCATGAATGAAGGAAGTTTCTAGCTAAGCACCGTAAAGGCGTCGAGCTTACGACGTAAAACAAGCATGTTTTATAGTTTTTCTTTTCAAATGTTTTTGGTTGTTGTTTGCTCACTGATTTTGATTGACTTATTTGAGGATGCTTTTGTGATTTTTCAAGTTGGTTCGTTTCAACTTGCGGATGTATGGTAATGATTTTGTTAAGTTTTGTACACGTACGAGGTATGTGTTTATCGCTTTCTATACTTTAGCATATTCATGATACTTAGGCTTTTTACAAACTTCCATGCCATCCATTCTTTTGTATACTTGTTCTATTGTGAATCACTTTAGTTCCCAACCTTTTTGTGAGGTGGCTTTCCATTGTTCATATATGCGCGGAGTACCAACTCTCTTGTTTTAACTGGATTTTATTATGTTGAATCTGTTGTTTGTGTTGTTTATATGAATGCATGAAAAGGATCAAGGCAATTGTTTCATTTTGAGCACAACCACCTTAGCCAAATAGTCAATTCACCTTGTGAGTGTGTGAGAATTCGTAACCCCTTTGAGCTTTTTGATCCATGTTTCTATTTGAACTTAATGCTTGTCTATGAGTATTTAGTTCACTTATTTTTGAATGGATTTTGTTTTTTCTTGGACCTCAACTATGTGTTGTTGTATAGATTTTTTCCTTGCCTTAGAAAGTAGGGAGTATTCACATAATGGTTCGGTTGAATTCAAGTTGGGGAGAGGATGATTGTATACTCATTGGTTGGATTCTATGAGGATTGAAAAAGAAAAGAAAAAAGAGAAAAATATGACAAAGAAAAGAAAAGAAAAAAGAAAAAAGGAAGAAAAAAGAAAATCCTTGAAAAAGGAAACAAAAAGAGTTTAAATAATTGTGCTAAATAAGTATTGTGTGTTGTGTAACACTTGGGATTGTGGAAGAAGTTGGTTGAAATTTTGTGTGTGAATCTTTGTGAGTTTTCACTCCCTTAGGTTTAGGCAAGTTTTTGTTTCAATTACCTTGAGAAATTGCCCCTTGTTTGTTGACCCGACCACGTTACAACCTAGAAAGTCCTTGTGATTCTTGCCTTTGTATGTTCAATATGAATTTGTGGATGTATGCATAATTTAGTCTTTTGTTTGCATGAGTGTTGTGTGAGTGTAAAGTAACTTATTGTGTGTTTTTCATCTACCGATGATTATTTTTGCTAGGTGTGATTCACTTTGGCACTTGTGTTGTTTTAGAATTTTTGGCATGATTTTTGTATTTTGCATTTGTTTCGTGACTATGTTGTCGTCGTAGTTTAGTGGTAAGTATTTACTTTTCGTGTGTACCTTTTGCATTTGAACCATTCATTCGTTTCCGTTTTTCAAAACCTGTTGATTCGTCTTTCTTTGGATATCGCTTTTGCATTTTCAAGTTTGTTTGATTTTTGTTTGTGGACAAACAAGTAGGTAAGTTGGGGAGAGTTTGATAAGTGTAAAATGTACCTATTTTTGTATATATGTTTTGTTGCACTTATCAATGCTTTGTGGTAAATATCATGCGAATAAAACCCGATTTGTTTATAAATACGTTTAGTTTACGTTTTAGTGTATATATTGCGTATCGTGTAAATATCAATGAGTTTAATTGATTTTATCTCATTCTTGCAGGTATCCAATCAAGGATGTCTTGCCATTGTTGTATAGAGCATTGAATAAGCTTTTCAGCGCTTCAAACCGTGCGTCAATCGGAGTTACGGTTCAAAAGTTACGAATAAAACAGTGCAGGATTTTTGGCTGTTCTGTCAAATTCGCCAGATGCTCGCCAGGCGAATTGGTGGCGAGTCAGACAGCCAGAAACGTGAAAAAAAAGGCCAGAATAAGCCGCCTAACTCGCCAAGCGAATCCGAATTTCGCCAGGCGAATTTGCCTGGACAGAAACACCATTTAAGGCATAAAAACACAATTTTTTAGGGATGGTTTTGGGGATTCTTGCTCCAACTCCATCAAACTTCATTTTTTTAGTAGATTAGCTTAGAAAACAACATGGAAGCTTGCATGTGGATGATCCGAGGTGGATTTCTCATCGATCGGCTCCGACAATCCGTGAAGTGTTTGGTTCATTTCTCTTCCTCTTTGTGTATTCTTTCTTGTTGGGTTGTGCATATGTATTTGCTATGAACTCATGTATATTTGTCGCCCATGGTGTTGTATAAAACTTGCTTTACAAATCTTTATTGGTAATTGTCTCTAATTTTTGCTTTATGCGCGGGGTTTGTGTCGCGTTAGACATAACCTTCACGAACGTCGATTAGGGAGGATTGTCTGTTGGTTGCTGGACTCTAGAGATAGATTTAGGAGCTAACAATCTTTAATAGGCGTCGAAGCTTAATGCCTTCCGTGTTTCGAGGCTTCGCTCGCGAGAGTGACGAAGAGAGTAACACGGTTATTTTCTCAACTTTGCGTTAGACATAACCTGTGTTGTGACCGATGCTGGGTGATATTGATGAGTATTGTAGGTGGAGTATAACTGGTCGGTAAGTTTAAGTTTGTGAGGAGTGATTTGTATGCATTGCCGGACGAGTTTTTCTTGTTGAAGAATGAAGTTCTTTTTGTTTTAATATTTACTTTTCTGTTTTCTTGTTTGAAACCAATTTAATCCAAACTCATTAACGCGAGAGATTGTCGAACGGCATTCTTTCCCTCGAACTGATCTCTGTGGACACGACATAAATCCCGGAGGGAATTCTTTCCGAAAATAAATATTTTTGCTGCTTGCCCTATTCTGCACCCAACAAAATGGCGCCGTTGCCGGGGATCGGTTTTGATATTGAATCGCATTGCGATAGTTTCTTTGTTTTTGAGTTTTGTAAATATCGTACATTTTTTATATTTTCACTTGTTTATTATGATACTTGTGCATTTTTGACGTTTGTTCAAGTGTTTGGTTAGGACGCTTGCTTTTTGTTTGCGCGGTGAGGCATCACCATGGCATGAATGAAGGAAGTTTCTAGCTAAGCACCGTAAAGGCGTCGAGCTTACGACGTAAAACAAGCATGTTTTATAGTTTTTCTTTTCAAATGTTTTTGGTTGTTGTTTGCTCACTGATTTTGATTGACTTATTTGAGGATGCTTTTGTGATTTTTCAAGTTGGTTCGTTTCAACTTGCGGATGTATGGTAATGATTTTGTTAAGTTTTGTACACGTACGAGGTATGTGTTTATCGCTTTCTATACTTTAGCATATTCATGATACTTAGGCTTTTTACAAACTTCCATGCCATCCATTCTTTTGTATACCTGTTCTATTGTGAATCACTTTAGTTCCCAACCTTTTTGTGAGGTGGCTTTCCATTGTTCATATATGCGCGGAGTACCAACTCTCTTGTTTTAACTGGATTTTATTATGTTGAATCTGTTGTTTGTGTTGTTTATATGAATGCATGAAAAGGATCAAGGCAATTGTTTCATTTTGAGCACAACCACCTTAGCCAAATAGTCAATTCACCTTGTGAGTGTGTGAGAATTCGTAACCCCTTTGAGCTTTTTGATCCATGTTTCTATTTGAACTAAATGCTTGTCTATGAGTATTTAGTTCACTTATTTTTGAATGGATTTTGTTTTTTCTTGGACCTCAACTATGTGTTGTTGTATAGATTTTTTCCTTGCCTTAGAAAGTAGGGAGTATTCACATAATGGTGCGGTTGAATTCAAGTTGGGGAGAGGATGATTGTATACTCATTGGTTGGATTCTATGAGGATTGAAAAAGAAAAGAAAAAAGAGAAAAATATGACAAAGAAAAGAAAAGAAAAAAGAAAAAAGGAAGAAAAAAGAAAATCCTTGAAAAAGGAAACAAAAAGAGTTTAAATAATTGTGCTAAATAAGTATTGTGTGTTGTGTAACACTTGGGATTGTGGAAGAAGTTGGTTGAAATTTTGTGTGTGAATCTTTGTGAGTTTTCACTCCCTTAGGTTTAGGCAAGTTTTTGTTTCAATTACCTTGAGAAATTGCCCATTGTTTGTTGACCCGACCACGTTACAACCTTGAAAGTCCTTGTGATTCTTGCCTTTGTATGTTCAATATGAATTTGTGGATGTATGCATAATTTAGTCTTTTGTTTGCATGAGTGTTGTGTGAGTGTAAAGTAACTTATTGTGTGTTTTTCATCTACCGATGATTATTTTTGCTAGGTGTGATTCACTTTGGAACTTGTGTTGTTTTAGAATTTTTGGCATGATTTTTGTATTTTGCATTTGTTTCGTGACTATGTTGTCGTCGTAGTTTAGTGGTAAGTATTTACTTTTCGTGTGTACCTTTTGCATTTGAACCATTCATTCGTTTCCGTTTTTCAAAACCTGTTGATTCGTCTTTCTTTGGATATCGCTTTTGCATTTTCAAGTTTGTTTGATTTTTGTTTGTGGACAAACAAGAAGGTAAGTTGGGGAGAGTTTGATAAGTGTAAAATGTACCTATTTTTGTATATATGTTTTGTTGCACTTATCAATGCTTTGTGGTAAATATCATGCGAATAAAACCCGATTTGTTTATAAATACGTTTAGTTTACGTTTTAGTGTATATATTGCGTATCGTGTAAATATCAATGAGTTTAATTGATTTTATCTCATTCTTGCAAGTATCCAATCAAGGATGTCTTGCCATTGTTGTATAGAGCATTGAATAAGCTTTCCAGCGCTTCAAACCGTGCGTCAATCGGAGTTACGGTTCAAAAGTTACGAATAAAATAGTGCAGGATTTTTGGCTGTTCTGTCAAATTCGCCAGATGCTCGCCAGGCGAATTGGTGGCGAGTCAGACAGCCAGAAACGTGAAAAAAAAGGCCAGAATAAGCCGCCTAACTCGCCAGGCGAATCCGAATTTCGCCAGGCGAATTTGCCTGGACAGAAACACCATTTAAGGCATAAAAACACAATTTTTTAGGGATGGTTTTGGGGATTCTTGCTCCAACTCCATCAAACTTCATTTTTTTAGTAGATTAGCTTAGAAAACAACATGGAAGCTTGCATGTGGATGATCCGAGGTGGATTTCTCATCGATCGGCTCCGACAATTCGTGAAGTGTTTGGTTCATTTCTCTTCCTCTTTGTGTATTCTTTCTTGTTGGGTTGTGCATATGTATTTGCTATGAACTCATGTATATTTGTCGCCCATGGCGTTGTATAAAACTTGCTTTACAAATCTTTATTGGTAATTGTCTCTAATTTTTGCTTTATGCGCGGGGTTTGTGTCGCGTTAGACATAACCTTCACGAACGTCGATTAGGGAGGATTGTCTGTTGGTTGCTGGACTCTAGAGATAGATTTAGGAGCTAACAATCTTTAATAGGCGTCGAAGCTTAATACCTTCCGTGTTTCGAGGCTTCGCTCGCGAGAGTGACGAAGAGAGTAACACAGTTGTTTTCTCAACTTTGCGTTAGACATAACCTGTGTTGTGAGCGATGTTGGGTGATATTGATGAGTATTGTAGGTGGAGTATAACTGGTCGGTAAGTTTAAGTTTGTGAGGAGTGATTTGTATGCATTGCCGGACGAGTTTTTCTTGTTGAAGAATGAAGTTCTTTTTGTTTTAATATTTACTTTTCTGTTTTCTTGTTTGAAACCAATTTAATCCAAACTCATTAACGCGAGAGATTGTCGAACGACATTCTTTCCCTCGAACTGATCTCTGTGGACACGACATAAATCCCGGAGGGAATTCTTTCCAAAAATAAATATTTTTGCTGCTTGCCCTATTCTGCACCCAACATTTATCTCAGAAGCACAACTCTTTGTTAGAAGTATCTCATCTACATAAAGACACACCACAATCACATTGCCTTTAGAAGTATGTTGCACATACACACCATATTCGACGTCACATTTTTTCAATCTCAGATGCTTGAAAAATGAATTAATTTTCAGATTCCAAACTCTTGGAGCTTGTTTCAGCCCATACAAGGCTTTATGCAGCTTGTTCACCATCTCTTCCTTATTATTTTTCATAAAACCACGAGGTTGTAACACATAAACTTCTTCTTGAAATGGACCATTTAGAAAAGCTGGCTTTACATCTAAGTGTATCAACGACCAATTCATATTTTCCGCTATAGCAATAACTAACCATATGGTTTTATGTCTAGTTACAGGTGCAAACAGTTCAAAGTAGTCTAAACCAGACTTTTGTAGGAATCATCTAGCAGCTAACCTTGTTTTATGCTTGAAAACTGAACCATTTGGCTTCAACTTTATCTTGAAAATCCATCTCACACTGATGGTTTTCTTATTCTGAGGTAGAATAGTCAATTCTCATGTCTTGTTTCTTTCAATAGACTCGAACTCTTCCTTCATGGTTGTTGCGGTGAAAATCGGATAACAAATTATTAATTAATTTGCATCATTTTCTTTTACAACCGACTTTGATTTATCCAAAGGAAAGGTTCAAGATCGTTTAAAAACCTAAAGGGGAAAGATCTAAGGTTTAAAAACCCTAAACGTCCGTAGTACTCTACGGGAACCTCTTGTTTAATGTTTGTGTTATTCTATGTTTGCTTGCTAAGATAAATCTGTACTAAGACTAAGGACCTAAGTATGTACACTAAGTTTGCTCGCCAAGACGTCGCATCTTGTGCCTACGTATCTGACTAAAGAATCAGAGCAACCGTAGTTCACCGGATGGGGTAAAAGGGGAAAGAGATTAATGGCTATCTCTTGAAAAGATTGTGAAAGTTTAAAAGTTGGTGAATGAGAGGAGATTAATGGCTATCTCTTATGTAGGTTAAAGGAGGGTTTAAAGGTTATAAGGGATTAATGGCTATCTCTTAGGAAGGCTAGTTTTAAAAGGGTAATGAATGGTTACCTATGACTATGGGTCAAAGAAGGGTAATGAGCTTTCTATGATCTTGAAATCAATAGAAAAACTTTTCCTTTGGAAGGAAGGGGGGAAATAACATCTTATAAATAAGAGTTATAGAAGAGTTGAAATATATGTAATATATAGGAGTTCAATAAAACAGTAAGCAAATAATCATGAATGGTACTAAAAAAGGAACATAGCAAACAGTGAGTGAGTAATCAGAAGTGAACATAAATGTGGACATAGCAAGTGGTAAGCAAGTGACCATAAATTGTAGCATGAATATGAACATAGAAAATGGTGAGCATTTAACCATAAGTGTAAACACATCAGACAGTGAGTGCAAGTGGTCATGCAGTGAACATATATGAGAACACAGCGAGCAATGGGCAAGTGATCAATGAAGTGAACTAAGAACGTGAACATAAATGGCAGAGAAGCATTTACACTTAGAAGCACAACATTTGAAATCATGTTGTTCATTTAACATATAGGAGAACAAATAAATTACAAGGCAAGGCTCATGATAAAGTCAGAAACAAAACTTCACAATCCAAATACATTCATAGCAGGATCAATTCACAAATAGTAGCTACACAAGCATGGTGAGCATAGCATGGAAAGCAAACAGAGACAAAAGAATTTACTCATGTGATTTCAAACAGAAAGCAAACAACATTTCCATAGCAAGAGTTTCATGAATCGCAGCATATTTAACAACAATAACATTTTTAGAAACAGTGAGCACATGATCATGTCAAGCATAGCAGCAAATGTATTCTAACAGTTTGAGAAGCAAAGCATTGGAAACATATAGTATAGCAAACATAAGCAAAGAAAAGCACAACCATCATTCTCATGATAAAACCAAGAAACAATGTTCAACCAAACTTCCCAAATTAAATAGCATGCTCCCCAAAATAACTTGTTTAACAATAATAGCACATTAATATATCAAGCATAGCAGAAAGACATTCTCACAGTTGAAGAACAAGGCAATGGAATCATGTAACATAGCAAACAGAAGCCATAAAGTAGACAGCATTCATGGTAAAGCTCATGCAGTAATTTCAAACATTAATCGTAGCATGCTTAAGCAAATGTATTTAACACTCAAAAACACAAATGATAAGAAATAAATAAGAAGCAGAGGAAATTATATTGTTGAAATTATTAAAAACACACAGAAAAGAAAATGGATAGAATTGGCTAAAAAAAACAAAAAAAAGAAGATAAGGCACTCCTTGCACTGAAGGTGGCGTGCGCCACAAAGGGGAAAGGTGGGATGTGTGGTCGGCGCCATGCATGGCATGGCTGGCGCCATGACTTTGCTTTTCCTTTTTTAATATTTTTAATTATGGTGGGTGATTATTATATTAATATGTGGTGAACGATATATAAATTAATATTATTAAAACTACGTGACGGGAGCCACCAACCCAAATGTGGCGAGCGCCACCAAGTTCCTCATTCATTTTATTTCATTTTACGAACACGAATAAAAAAAAACAGACGAACCGAACATGATTAAATCAACAAAAAAAAAATGAAGAGCAGCATGGCGATTACTCACAGCAATACAATAGTCAAGCAGAAATATGATAGCATGATATTCAGACATGAAGCAAAATGGCCATGAAAATTAGACAGTGATGAAAAAAAAGATAACAGCATGGTGTATGATCATCAACATAATGCATAAGAAAATAAAAAGGTTAGGTGATACCTAGTGGAGAAAGTCCACTGTTTCCTCGCCTAGTGATGAACTTCTCGAGCTTGCACCAGAAAGTTGGAACCACTCTTCCTCTCTCTTGCTCGTGCACCAGAAACTCTTAAAACTTTTGTGAGAAGTGTTGTTGTAATGTTTGATGTTGTCTTTAAGAGCTGTAGACGAGCCCTTTATATAGGCTGCTTGATGAGCCGGGTTACGTTTCAAAACTTGGTGGGCAAAGTAACGGGTAGGGTTTGTAACGTTAGAATTCAAAGTGGTTCAGCTCTCGGGGACAAACGTTCCTTGCAGCATCAAAGCTCAGAGATTGCAGGGTCAAACATCAAATTGAACATTGCTTCTGGGATACCTTCCTGATGTCAAACAAACAAACAACAATAGTGGAAACCGATAGGGACAATGCTACAAACATTTCACAGGTAATGCAGGGTGTGGCAGTGTGAATGCTCAAACTAGCTAATCCTCATAACCAACTTTATTGAACCAAACAGAGAGAGCTCAAAAGGGAATGGTCTTTGAGTTCAAAATAGTTTTGTGCCAAGGATTGAATGGTTTTGTGAACGGATGATTTCAAATAATGCTGAGTTCTTCCTTTCCAATTTGGCACATTTCCATTGGCTGATGCTTGGGTTGAAAAGTCAACATATTCATTCTTGCTTCCTATTGGCCATTTGGCAATGAAAATGATTCTGATAATTTGTAACACCTTTTCTCCTTTCCTTTTGGTCACGATGGGTTATGAACATAGGCTTAGGAAATAAAAATGGTCTTGCACAAGCAAAGGTGATTAGGAAAAATAAATAATAATGGATTTGGCAATGATTAGGATTAAATGAGGTTTAGGAGAATTAAATTGAACAATTGGACAAAAGTTGATAAAATGAAAAGGTTGATGAAATAGGTTTAGAAAATGAGTAGAAATTTGGTCATGGTGGGTTTAGGGTTATGGAGACATCTCTTGCTTGATTTAATGCTCCATCCAAAAGACCTTGATCAATTACTCCTTGAATTCCCTCGAGGCAAACCTGATAAAAAAAAACAACAAAAGCAAAGACCCGATAAAACGGGTTAGCTATGCGGCATGATTGACCTAATATGATATGCAAAAAAACAATAGATCTAAGGGAAAACTTTAGGGTACAACAGTTGCCCCTATTTAAATATCTTCACCAAATGGCATGAGGAACGATGTTCCTCGGGACGTCCGGGTGAAAGGTATTTAAATATAACAAACCGAAAATTTTGCCCTTAGATACAAAGACGTGCAATGCTGCTAATATGATGATATGACGCCAAGCAAGATGCAGACAAAACCGGACACCAAACAAGGGCAGCCAAACACAGGATCACTGGGGAAATGAAAGAAACACTCTTTACTGGGCATGGAACCAAAAAGAAAACATGATCTCCACTGGGGATCAGTTTGAAATAAAGGATAGGCATCGCTAAAAGATTTTATGGGGATTTCTTATACTGAAGAGTTCAAACGGGATCTTCAAGAAAAAACCAGAAAAGACAGAGAAAGACACATTGGAAAAACAACAGATGGCAGAAGAAACCAGTCATCCGATAATGGCTTTGAATGAAAGGTATAGATCACAATATCTAATAACGGCTTTAGATAAAGTAAACAGAGACTCGATCTGAAAAACATCAGAAAGAGAGACACATCTGGATAGGCATCAGATGGTAAAGAAACCAGACATCCAATAACGGCTTTGAATGAAAGGTATAGATCACAATATCTAATAACGTCTTTAGATAAAGTAAACAGAGACTCGATCTGAAAAACATCAGAAAGAGAGACACATCTGGAAAGGCATCAGACGGTAAAGAAACCAGACATCCAATAACGGCTTTGAATGAAAGGTATAGATCACAATATCTAATAACAACTTTAGATAAAGTAAATAGAGACTCGATCTGAAAAACATCAGAAGGAGAGACACATCCGGATAGGCATCAGACGTAGAAAAACCATACATCCAATAACGGCTTTGAATGAAAGGTATAGATCACAATATCTAATAACGACTTTAGATAAAGTAAACAGAGACTCGATCTGAAAAACATCAGAAGGAGAGACACATCCGGATAGGCATCGGATGGTAGAGAAATCGGACATCCAATAACGGCTTTGAATGAAAGGTATAGATCACAATATCTAATAACGGCTTTAGATAAAGTAAACAGAGACTCGATCCGAAAAACATCAGAAGGAGAGACACATCCGGATAGGCATCGGATGGTAGAGAAACCGGACATCCAATAACGGCTTTGAATGAAAGGTACAAATCACAATATCTAATAACGACTTTAGATAAAGTGAACAAAGACTCGATTTGAAAAAACATCAGAAGGAGAGACTCATCCGGATAGGCATCGGATGGTAGAGAAATCGGACATCCAATAACGGCTTTAAATGAAAGGTACAAATCACAATATCTAATAACGGCTTTAGATAAAGTGAACAAAGACTCGATCTGAAAAAACATCAGAAGGAGAGACACATCCGGATAGGCATCGGATGGTAGAGAAACCAGACATCCAATAACGGCTTTGAATGAAAGGTACAAATCACAATATCTAATAACGGCTTTAGATAAAGTGAACAAAGACTCGATCTGAAAAAACATCAGAAGAAGAGACACATCCGGATAGGCATCAGATGGTAGAGAAACTGGACATCCAATAACGGCTTTGAATGAAAGGTACAAATCACAATATCTAATAATGGCTTTGGATAAAGTGAACAAGCAAGACTATATGGCATTGAATAAAAGGACACCAGGCATTCAATAATGGCTTTGAATGGAAGGTACAAATCATAATAGTTGAGAATGGCATCGAATTATAGCGAGAAAGACATCCAGGAATGGCACCGAATGCAAAGGAGAAAACTTATCCAGGAATGACACTGAATGGACAAATAAGACTTCAGGAATGACACTGAATGAAAAGGACAGGTAACGTTTTGGTAAGGTGAGACGTGGACAACGACATGACCTCGAGAGAAATGTAAATGAGGATGAAACACTCATGATATGCATATGTATATGAATTATGCAGATGATATATGATCAAATGCAAATGCAGATGTCGATGCTGACGACACAACACGACTCTTTTGTGGAGAAGACAATACTGGAAGATTGATTCCTCAACACGGGGATCACTGCCATTCTGTCTGGGGACCAGAGATGCTACTGCTGAACACGCCTCTACCACACTGGTAAATTGTATCAAGTGATGATCCTTGTAGGAAGGATGAAAAACTGCCTGAAAGTTGCATGGGGATTCTTCAAGTAACTTGCCCCAGATTAGCTGATTATTGTAGATGAGCTGATCATTGCTTCAGCTTGATTGATTCTGGAAATGACCGTTTCATGGCGCTCTTAGAGAGCTTTCCCCAGTCTGAGTCTTGAAAGATGATTGTTTTACTGTACACTGGGAAAGCTTGCCCCAGTATGAGTCTTGAAAAATCTTCTGTATAAACCAATTTTGAGAAGTCGCCATTAAACCACAAATCTTGAACTGATTCTCCACAGGATATGGAAGGAACTTGCCCCTGATTGGATCACCGACCAAGTTTCTCAAATGTTTGAAAATTCCTTAAGAAGAAAGCTAGTTTGCAAACAAAAGTATTTGTTCAAACATGGTAAATGCAAAGTTCATGCAACTTTTGAAATCAATCATTTTTTGAAAGATGCAAAGTATATGAGTTATTAGTCAGAACCCGGTGGTTCAAGATATTTAAAAGTGAAAGGTAAAGCACAAGGCGTGATGCAAAAATAAATGATCCACAAAGATCTTTTGGAGTCAGGTTACGCAATCTTGCTGTAGTATGCTTTCAAAATAACCTTGCTTCAATTAGGTCTTTTGAGGGTTATAACGTGGCCTGGTTCATGGTTTAAGAAACAAAGGATAAAGGCTTAAAGTTTATTTGTGACCCACCCAATCTACGTGATGAACTTCGGTCCTATGCTCGGTTAACTCAAACTATGCACTCAAATTCCCATGAGTTAGGAATTGCACTGATGATAATAATGATGATGGTTCAAAATTCAATGGACTTGAGATGGCAGTCACTGCTTCTCACAACGTTTTGTTGTTTTTTTGGTGAGGACCTCAGTCAACTCGTTTTATCTTTGAGGATTTTGGTAACCTCTTGAATGATTTTTATTATCCCTAACTTTTGCCTGAACTGTGTCATTTGAGCTTACAGCCAGCGGGATGCCCCAATTTTTGCCTAAGTCTCCTTCATAGGTTTTGACTTAGCGGGCTTTTATTTTGATTCTTTTTTCACTCTCTCTTTTTTTTTAGTGACTGCCTTGCTTAATGATTACAGTGAACCATCATTGGCGTTAGACCTGAAAGACATCTTCGACACTTGCTTGCTGTGTGCGAAGGAAAATTGTGAGTGCAACATTTTGTTGAAAGTCGTCTTGCATGAAGCTCTTGTAATTGAATGCACAATCAAGTTAACCGAGAACTACCCTGCCCCAGGTTAAGATTGCGGGTTTTTCATTTGTAAAGAAAAGAAACTCCTACTTCAAGGCTCAAAAGGGTTAAAGAGGGATTATCTTCCTTATTTCTCCAGTGTTTAGGGATTGAAACAATGCCTTACATCGTCAGCAAAGTTTTGATTTGAAAGCATGTCAACAGCAATTATGGGTATAACGTTTTCATCATCCTCCCTCTAATCTTTGCATAATCAAAAGAAAGTAGACAAGGGAATTTTTTTTATTTTTCTTGAAAGAGAAAGCATTAAGAAGTAAATAGCAAACACAAATGAATTGAATCAAAAATTGCAAATGCTCATTTCATTAATTGTGAAAGTACAAACATAATTTGGAAGCAAACAGCTGGTACAAAATAAAGAAAGTGCAAACAACAAGAAACAAAGGCGTAGTGACTAATCAACACAAGGATGAGCTGTCCTGTCTGAAACACTGGCTTTTAGAAGGATAGCATGCTGAAGTCGACTGAAGCTTCACTTGGTGTGCCCTGGCAGAGGATTGCTCTGAACATTGGGATTGTCCTTGAAGGAGAGGATTTTGTTCCTCATCAGCTCTTGTACCCTAGCCTTCAATGCAAAACAACTTTCCAAGTTATGGCCTACGCCGCCTTGATGGTATTCACAATGAAGATCAGCCCTATAGCCAGCTGGAAGGGGATTTGGAGGAGGAGGCAAAGGCCTTGTGGTAATTAAACCTTGTTCAACCAAACCAGGATAAAGTTCAGTGTAAGTCATGGGAATAGGATCAAATTGACCCCTATTACGATACTGGCTCTGTCCTGCAGCCGGACGTTGGGGAGCTTGAGCTGGTCGTGGTGCAGCAACCACAGGAGTAACAACAGCAACAGTAGGGTGAACAACATACTGAGGTTGAGGACGAGGCCTTCTCACTTCAACCGTTATAGCATTAGTCTGATCTTCCTTCTTTTTCTGAAAGTTCCCGTAGGATTTCTTCACAGCATTAGAAGATTCAGCAACCTTTGACACTTTTCCTTTCTTAAGACCCTCCTCGAGTCTTTGGCCGATAGTAACCAAATCAGTGAAATTGGAGGAAACACTTCCCACCATTTTCTCCCAATAGAATGGGGACAGGGTATCCATGAACATTCCGGTTAACTCTTTTTCAGCCAAAGGGGGTTCAACCTGGGAAGCCAACTCTCTCCAGCGTTGAGCATACTCCTTGAAGGACTCTTTATCGTTCTGAGACATGTTTTGCAGTTGACGGCGATCAGGAGCCATGTCGAGGTTGTACTTGTACTGCTTCATGAAGGCATTGGTGAGGTCTTTAAAGCTATGGATAGAGTTTTGCTCGAGACCCATGTACCACTTAAGTGATGCCCCACTCAAGCTATCCTGAAAACAATGGATAAGCAGCTTCTGATTTTTGGCATGAGCAGTCATCCTGCGAAGATACATGACCAAATGAGCTCTTGGGCAAGAGTGACCTTTGTACTTCACAAAATCTGGAGTTGTAAACTTAGGAGGTATAACAAGGTCTGATACTAAGCACAGGTTGTCTGCATCCACATTAAAGAAATCAGTACCCTCAACAGCTTTGAGTCTCTTCTCTATGCTCTGAAACTGCTATCGGACAACTTCAGGTTCAACAAAGTCTTCATGGTCTTCACCTTGAGCACTGGCAGCATTGTATTCATAGTGGGGGTCTTCAAAAGGAGCTCGAGTTGTCTGAACTATAGGTTGAGGCTCGGTAAAAACAGGAGCTTGAAACACTGGCCTAGCAGCTTGACCAATCATAGCATTAGATGCAAGAGGTGGAGAATAGTTGTGCGGCAAACCAAACTCTGGCCAAGTTGAAGGCGGCACTTGAACCGGTGGAGGATCAGCGCTTGAGACTTCCTGGATAACTGTCCTTTGGGGAGGCTCTCCTCTAGCAAGCAAAACTTGAAGCATCTCAGTGAGTTTAGTCATACTTGATTTGAGGTCATCGATCTCCATTCGGACCTCAACATTGTGTACCTCTTGCTCCGACATCCTTCGTCTGTAGTTAGCTCTAGTCCGGTATCGGTGTCGAGGAATCAACTTTACGACTTACAGGTGATACTGGAGGATAGAGACAATAGGAGATGAGTAACTTGGACAAACAGACGCATGCAATGAATCACGCAAATGATATGCAATGCGATGCAAACAGGATGCAAAAACACATGCAACAGGATCAAGGGTTTGAGATCACAGCATGGAGTCTGGGTAAAGAACCAAGCCAAGGGTGTGTACTAGGGTTCTTGTATTTGTAAAACAGGGTTCTAAAAGTTCCCAGAGTCTACGTAAATCCTTCGGATATTATCGGCCCATGTGACTACTAACACGGGTTAACAATATTCTCAAGATAAACTCGTCTGAGTGTAGTATCGTGTGACAACTACTCAGGACTGGCTCCCTCATAGTCACCGCACTATATCCTAAAAGGCCAAGTGGGGTAAAGGTAACTACGGTCCTCAGAATCCCTGGCACTCAATTGAAAAAGTAATATCAATGTGACTGCTCACATCAGACATCAACAATCCCAAAGGGCCTCATCTGAGTGTGGTCATCATATGCCATAAATTGTTGGTACTACTGCTAACAACCGACTATTGATTACACCACGATCCTATCATAAGTGCTCTCAAGTCCGGGTTAGGACTTATCTCACCACTCAAAGTAACCACCCTGCACACAGAAAAACTCAAGCACAACAGGTATATATACAGATATAAATATACAAATATACAAGCAAACAAACATGTAAATAACACAAATACAAACAAGATAGGCTTAACCCTCTTAGGGAAAATCCCCAGTGAAGTTGCCATTTCTGTTGCGGTGAAAATCGGATAACAAATTATTAATTAATTTGCATCATTTTCTTTTACAACCGACTTTGATTTATCCAAAGGAAAGGTTCAAGATCGTTTAAAAACCTAAAGGGGGGAGATCTAAGGTTCGGGGGTTGGTTACGCCTAGGGAAGGTATTAGCACCCTAAACGTCCGTAGTACTCTACGGGAACATCTTGTTTAATGTTTATGTTATTCTATGTTTGCTTGCTAAGATAAATCTGTACTAAGACTAAGGACCTAAGTATGTACACTAAGTTTGCTCGCCAAGACGTCGCATCTTGTGCCTACGTATCTGACTAAAGAATCAGAGCAACCGTAGTTCACCAGATGGGGTAAAAGGGGAAAGAGATTAATGGTTATCTCTTGAAAAGATTGTGAAAGTTTAAAAGTTGGTGAATGAGAGGAGATTAATGGCTATCTCTTATGTAGGTTAAAGGAGGGTTTAAAGGTTATAATGGATTAATGACTATCTCTTAGGAAGGCTAGTTTTAAAAGGGTAATGAATGGTTACCTATGACTATGGGTCAAAGAAGGGTAATGAGCTTTCTATGATCTTGAAATCAATAGAAAAACTTTTCCTTTGGAAGGAAGGGGGAAATAACATCTTATAAATAAGAGTTATAGAAGAGTTGAAATATATGTAATATATAGGAGTTCAATAAAACAGTAAGCAAATAATCATGAAATGTACTAAAAAAGGAACATAGCAAACAGTGAGTGAGTAATCAGAAGTGAACATAAATGTGGACATAGCAAGTGGTAAGCAAGTGATCATAAATTGTAGCATGAATATGAATATAGCAAATGGTGAGCATTTAACCATAAGTGTAAACACATCAGACAGTGAGTGTAAGTGGTCATGCAGTGAACATATATGAGAACACAGCGAGCAATGGGCAAGTGATCAATGAAGTGAACTAAGAAAGTGAACATAAAGTGCAGAGAAGCATTTACACTTAGAAGCACAGCATTTGAAATCATGTCGTTCATTTAACATACAGGAGAACAAATAAATTACAAGGCAAGGCTCATGATAAAGTCAGAAACAAAACTTCACAATCCAAATACATTCATAGCAGGATCAATTCACAAACAGTAGCTATACAAGCATGGTGAGCATAACATGGAAAGCAAACAGAGACAAAAGAATTTACTCATGTGATTTCAAACAGAAAGCAAACAACATTTCCATAGCAAGAGTTTCATGAATCGCAACATATTTAACAACAGTAACATTTTTAGAAACAGTGAGCACATGATCATGTCAAGCATAGCAGCAAATGTATTCTAACAGTTTGAGAAGCAAAGCATTGGAAACATATAGTATAGCAAACAGAAGCAAAGAAAAGCACAGCCATCATTCTCATGATAAAGCCAAGAAACAATGTTCAACCAAACTTCCCAAAT
Organism: Lathyrus tuberosus; assembly: GCA_022829125.1. NCBI lineage: Eukaryota > Viridiplantae > Streptophyta > Magnoliopsida > Fabales > Fabaceae > Lathyrus > Lathyrus tuberosus. The sequence goes on from JALAZF010000504.1 coordinate 1,361,528, forward strand.
TAAATAGCATGCTCCCCAAAATAACTTGTTTAACAATAATAGCACATTAATATATCAAGCATAGCAGAAAGACATTCTCACAGTTGAAGAACAAGGCAATGGAATCATGTAACATAGCAAACAGAAGCCATAAAGTAGACAGCATTCATGGTAAAGCTCATGCAGTAATTTCAAACATTAATCGTAGCATGCTTAAGGAAATGTATTTAACACTCAAAAACACAAATGATAAGAAATAAATAAGAAGCAGAGGAAATTATATTGTTGAAATTATTAAAAACACACAGAAAAGAAAATGGACAGAATTGGCTAAAAAAACAAAAAAAAAGAAGATAAGGCACAGCAAAGGGGTGGCCGGCGCCACCCACTCCTTGCACTGAAGGTGGCGTGCGCCACAAAGGGGAAAGGTGGGATGTGTGGTCGGCGCCATGCATGGCATGGCTGGCGCCATGACTTTGCTTTTCCTTTTTTAATATTTTTAATTATGGTGGGTGATTATTATATTAATATGTGGTGAACAATATATAAATTAATATTATTAAAACTATGTGGCGGGAGCCATCAACCCAAATGTGGCGAGCGCCACCAAGTTCCTCATTCATTTTATTTCATTTTAGGAACACGAATAAAAAAAAACAGACGAACCGAATATGATTAAATCAACAAAAAAAAAATGAAAAGCAGCATGGCGATTACTCACAGCAATACAATAGTCAAGCAGAAATATGATAGCATGATATTCAGACATGAAGCAAAATGGCCATGAAAATTAGACAGTGATGAAAAAAAAGATAACAGCATGGTGTATGATCATCAACATAATGCATAAGAAAAGAAAAAGGTTAGGTGATACCTAGTGGAGCAAGTCCACTGTTTCCTCGCCTAGTGATGAACTTCTCGAGCTTGCACCAGAAAGTTGGAACCACTCTTCCTCTCTCTTGCTCGTGCACCAGAAACTCTTAAAACTTTTGTGAGAAGTGTTGTTGTAATGTTTGATGTTGTCTTTGAGAGCTGTAGATGAGCCCTTTATATGGGCTGCTTGATGGGCCGGGTTAAGTTTCAAAACTTGGTGGGCAAAGTAACGGGTAGGGTTTGTAACGTTAGAATTCAAAGTGGTTCAGCTCTCAGGGACAAACGTTCCTTGCAGCATCAAAGCTCAGAGATTGCAGGGTCAAACATCAAATTGAGCATTGCTTCTGGGATACCTTCCTGATGTCAAACAAACAAACAACAGTAGTGGAAACCGATAGGGACAATGCTACAAACATTTCACAGGCAATGCAGGGTGTGGCAGTGTGAATGCTCAAACTAGCTAATCCTCAGAACCAACTTTATTGAACCAAACAGAGAGAGCTCAAAAGGGAATGGTCTTTGAGTTCAAAATAGTTTTGTGCCAAGGATTGAATGGTTTTGTGAACGGATGATTTCAAATAATGCTGAGTTCTTCCTTTCCAATTTGGCACATTTCCATTGGCTGATGCTTGGGTTGAAAAGTCAACATATTCATTCTTGCTTCCTATTGGCCATTTGGCAATGAAAATGATTCTGATAATTTGTAACACCTTTTCTCCTTTCCTTTTGGTCACGATGGGTTATGAACATAGGCTTAGGAAATAAAAATGGTTTTGCACAAGCAAAGGTGATTAGGAAAAATAAATAATAATGGATTTGGCAATGATTAGGATTAAATGAGGTTTAGGAGAATTAAATTGAACAATTGGACAAAAGTTGATAAAATGAAAAGGTTGATGAAATAGGTTTAGAAAATGAGTAGAAATTTGGTCATGGTGGGTTTAGGGTTATGGAGACATCTCTTGCTTGATTTAGTACTCCATCCAAAAGACCTTGATCAATTACTCCTTGAATTCCCTCGAGGCAAACCTGATAAAAAAAACAACAAAAGCAAAGACCCGATAAAACGAGTTAGCTATGCGGCATGATTGACCTAATATGATATGCAAAAAAACAATAGATCTAAGGGAAAAATTTAGGGTACAACAATGGTGTTCACCCACACCTTCTTGTTGATAGCCTCACTGATGTTGACAAGTTCAGAGTTCACCATAATGGCACTCTTTATGACTTCTCCTTCAAAATCTATCTTAGTATCTTGCAGCAACTCAAAGTCTACAAGTCTCCTTGGTATTTGTCTAACTCTATGTGGCCTTTATAAACCTTCAGAAGCAGGACCTCCTTCAGAAGTTCCACCTTCAGAGGCTGGATCGCCTTTAGAGTCAGAGTCATCTTTAGATTTAGAGTCATCTTCAGATTCAGACTCTTCTTCAGAGTCAGAATCACCTTTAGAGGCAGAATCTCCTTTAGAGGCAAAATCAGACTCTAATGTTGACACTGCACTAGAGTTGAATTGAGACTTGCTCCAATCCCATGTTTCTTATTCCTCTAATATAATATCTCTACTGACTTCAACTTTGTTGGTAACTGGACAATAGAGCTTATAAGCACTTGTACTATGGTAACCTATAAGCAACATGACTTTGCTTATGTCATTCAATTTCCTTATAGTAGCATCTAGTATGTGTTTGTAAGATACATAACCAAACACCTTGAAATGGATGACACTTTGCTTTCTTCCAGTCCACTTCTCAATAGGAATTACTTCCTTTAACTTCTTTGTTGGACATTTGTTAAGCACATATAGTGAAGAAGCAATTGTTCCACCCCACAATTGCTTAGGTAGATTCTTCTCCTTCAGCATGCTTCTTGTCATGTCAAGCAGAGTTCTATTTCTCCTTTCAGCAAGACCATTATGATGTGGAGTATATGGAGCAGTGACCTCATGCTCAATACCATGTTCATCACATTCTGATTATAGTCATATAACTTCAAAAGATTGTCCTTCATGGTTACTGAAAAACCTTTTTCAATCAGTTGACATACACTCATCAAATAACTATTTATGCCAGGAACATACCATACATCCTTAATTAGTACACCTTTTCCATTGTTCAACTTAACTCTGACAGTTCTCGTTCATTCAGCATTTAGATACTCATCATCAGCACATCTGATATTGATCCTCTTACTAGAGTCAAAATTAACCAGTCATTGCTTCTTTCCAATTAGGTAATTTGAGTAGCCAGTGTCTATATACCACTAGTATACCATTGATCTTCCTACATTTTTATATGTCATTAATAGCACAGGTTCATCATCAGAATCTGCTATAGCTATGTTGGCTTTTTCACCCTTAATAACCTTGTTTGACCAGCAATCAACAGCAAAATGGCCAAACTTGTTGCAACTGTAACACTGAACCTTTCTCTTGTCAAAATTCTTTTTTCCCTTATGAATATTCTGATGTTTCTTATCAGATTAAGAGTCGTGGCTTCTAAACACCACTGTCATACTTCTTATTGTTCTCTAGCCATGCTTGTTTCTGGTTCTTCTTGCTAGAAGAAGCTTTCAGAGTATAAGCTTTCAGAGCCTATTTTAACTTATTTTAACTTTTGTGCCACTAAACTACTTTGAAGCTCTTCAACTCTCATGGTACTAGTGTCTTTAGAGTGTTATATGGCTACAACTAGGTAATCAAACTGAGAAGCAAGTGGTCCCAGTATCTTTTCAATTATTACTTATTTAGATATCGTTTCTACACATGACTTCATCTCATTGGTGGCCACAATCACTCTAGAGATGTAATCAGGCATCTTTTCATTGTTCTTTATGCTGAGATTTTCATATTTCTTGCGTAGAGACTGCAACTTGACATTTTTCACTAATGTGTCACCATCATAGCACCGTACCAGTGTATCCTACGCCGTCTTCGTAAAATCCTCAATTTTCTTAAACACTTTCGTATTCATACACTGATGGATATATAACAACGCTTTTTGATCATTCTTCCTCGTTTCATGTTGCACAGTTTTTTGCGCTTCTGTTGCATTTTCTGCAACCAGCATGCAACTATCATTGACGAGATCAAAAATATCTTAAGCTCTAAACAACACACGCATCTGAATCAACCACTGATTCCAGTTATTTCCGTCGAATACTGGAAGATTTGTGTTCAAGTTGCCGTTTCCGTCGTTCACCTTCCTTCTTGTGCAAATCACTCTGTTTTTACCAACACTCGTGTTTCCTAAACCCTGATAATCAATATTTGTGATTCTCGTCGATTTCAAACTTCAATTCAACGCAAATTTCAGAAACAAAATCAATCACACACCTCATTACACTCGTGTTTCCCTATGAATCAAACCGGAGCTCTGGATACCAATTGTTGGAGTTCAACAATGAATCTCCATTAACAATCAAGAATGAAGAAGATGATGAACAGTTGCGGAGAATTGAGAGGAGAGAAAGAATTGTGTAACTAACTTTTTAATCTCAAAATGAAAAAGTTTAAATCTGTTATAAATTCAACTTACTTTGAGCTTATATAGATTCACCCAAAACTCAAATGCACATTAAATGCAAGCTCAAATTTAAATGCAAATGTAATCTTAAATGCAAATAAAATTGCAAGCTAAACTAACTTGAATGTTGAATTACATTCAACAATATAATATTTTAGACGTGATTAAAATAAAAATGAAATATTTAAAAAAATCAAACAGTTATAATTAATTGACAATATAAAATATTTTTATTTTATTGATCTATATCAATTAAATTTATAATATTTTTTCATAGTTTAAGCGTTATTTGTAATTTTTTACTTTAGTTTTTTTTTCATATTTTAAATATAAACCAAGCATCGTGGCAATATAAATAAATAATTGAATACCACATTAAAATAAAACTGCTCTTTGAATAAATAAACCTAAATCACAATATTACGATGGATCTTATATTAGGTTTCAACAGATTTGAAAATCTAATTTTAGTATATTAGTATAATTATTGTTATTGTTTAGAATGATTAGGGTGGGACTCCGCATCAATTTGTTCACATGAAAGTGGTAGAATATTTGGAAATATTTGGCATCCATCATGATAGGAGATTCTGATTAAGGCTTAGGGACAACTTCTCTATCAATTATTAAAAAATAGATAATTTACATTCAACCAATCACATGATACTATTTAATTTTAACACATTTAATTATTTATTAAATAGTATAATTGTTGTTGTTTTTAAAGCATTTTACACTGAAGGTAATCTTACCCAACTTTTTAAGTTGGGTAGATAAGAATTCACCTTAAAGCTTTTGTCGGCAGAGATTCGTGTATATTTAACAACAGAAGAAGATCCACGTTCTACTAATTGTGCTTGATATTTGTGGCACCAAGTCGTTGGGTTGTTATGTACTGTATTTTAGATTGGGCATGTCGATTTTATATACTCGTTTTGAAAAAATTAAAAAAAAAAAGAATTTTTTTTCTCATATCTTATCATTTATTCTTCGACTTCTACCTTATACATTTTTTTCACCAAAATATCATTATATAAATAATTTATTAAAAATTTAAAAATATTATAAAAATTGACTATTGAAAATTTTTTTCAAAGTTTTTCGATAAACAAAAATTACCTATCGAAATTCGTTTACCACTATAAAAAAAAACTGGTATTTGCCACATGAAAATCACTTTACAACATGCAAAATCACTTTACAAACTGGTATTAGCGACGTGACTATTCACGTGGCAGGAACATGTGTGGCAACTATGTTGCCACGTGAAAATCACTTCACAACTTTGTCACGTGATTTTCACGTCGCAACAAATAAAACAGAGTTACAGTAATGGCGGTGACAGGCGTGTGTAAGACGTTTGCCACGTGATATTCATGTGGCAAGTTGTGAAGTGAATTTCACGTGGCAAGTTGCGAAGTGAATTTCACGTCGCAAGTTGCGAAGTAAACATCACGTGACTACATAATTTTTTTTTAAAAACTGATTAATTATGTGGTACGTTTTGTATTTTTATTTATAATTTAAATTTTTAACTATAGTTTGTTTTTTTAATTATTTTACAAAACAAAATGAATATTAAATTTTTTTCAATAATAATTTAATTTGAAAAATTAATAAATTTAAATAACAAAAATTAATAATTATAAATAAATACCAAAATTTAGAATAAAATTTTTAAATAAAAAGTGTACAATATGCCAAAATGTAATAAATATTTTACAAAAATAAAAATTTAAAATTACAATAAATGCTTCGGATTAATCCGGATCAGGATAGTTTTCAATGTTAATATCATCGTCATCCATCTGTTGTTGACCACCAACTTCTTCATTTCTAACAACTGGATTACCGCCACCTTGCGATTGCATAAATTGGCGCATCATCGCCTCCATTTCAGCTTGTCTCTTCTTCATTGCCTCTATCTGACTTTGTTGCTACTCCAATTGGGCCTGTAATGTCGCCTCACGTTGCGCTGTTTCGTGTCTCGCTTCAGTTAGCGCCAGTTGTCTTACCGTTTCTATCATCTCGGGGGTAAATTGTGGTGGATTTGACGTTCCCTCACCATCTCTAACTCTTTGAAATAGAGTTTTGTCCCCTTTTCTCATACCACCGGCCAAAGCTCCAGCACCAAATAAACATCCATTCGGTCCTTTTCCGCCAGTTACTAAATCCCAAATATAAAAATCCACTCGTGGATTAAGCGGCTCAGAACCTCTTGGAGTATACTGAGGATTATCTATCAAAAATTGTGTGAGCAATACCTGGTAATCCTCCTACACATAAAATAAATAAAAAAATTAAGTTAAATATAGATTAAACAATTTAAGTTAAATTAAATAATAAATTTTGCCACGTGATTTTCACGCCACAATATCTCAATTGCCACGTGATAATTACGTCACAAAATTGTCATTAAATTAAAAAAAAAATAATAACAATTTAAATAAAATAAAACGACGTACTTACCAAAGCTTTATTGGTGCGTTCGTCAACAAAGTCCCCCGATTTTTTTGTTCTGGTCTGTACAACTAGCTCCGTTATGAGTGGAGGTCTCCCCAATCTCTTTTCCTAAATAATATATATATATATATATATATATATATATATATACTACTACGAAAAACCCATTTAATAACGGTTGAGAATGACATATAATGACGCGGGCGAGGGCGTTGTTATGTAGATTGTTGTTGTATATATGATACTTACAACGACGGTCTTGTATGCGTTGTAATAAACAGGAAAGTGCACTAACTATCACAACGGTTTTACATTACACCGTTGTAATAAATATAATTGTCCTCAGTTCGATTCCCAACATCACAGTTTTGATATTTATTTTTTGCTGGACAGCGCGACAGATATTATAACGGTTAGGAAATATAACTGTCATTAAAGTTTCAGCAAAATTAACAAATATCATCCTGCTTTTATAATTAATCCCATTTTTTACCTGTATTATTGTTCTCTATATATCAGCACAGCAGAAAAATACAATTCACATTTTGTGATACAGTTTTCATAATAATATTAATCGTATCATATTCATAATATCACATATACCAGATTACAATTTATCAGAACAAATAACCTACATAAATAAAATATCACATATACCATATTACAGTTTACACACATTACATAACTTCACATAATTGTAACTTGGTGTATTGGTATCTTGTCTCTTGGTGTCTTGTCTCCTGGCCTGGTGTCTGGACTCAAAATACCTATGATTTCAAATAATTATACTTGTTAGTAGAAATACTTCTAAACTATAACATACAATTAATATATTATGAATAAATAATAAATTACGTACTTGTTAATTTTCCCATATGCTTTCTTCATGATCGAGTCGTATAACATGCACGGCATCTCCATCAACTTCATCATATGAGGTAGGAACTTGTGTTGTGTAAGAAGGTGTGGACGGAATATCAAGACTTTCATCACTAAGAGGAATGTATTTTCCTTGGAGAACGATTGATCATTTCCCCGATTTGTCCGATGGATCGAAAACATAGAAAGCTTGTTTTGCTTTAGAACCCATGATGAATGGTTCTGTATTAAAAGATGCCTTGCCAAGGTCGACCCGGGTGAATCCTAAGTCATCAATGTCTACACCATTACTATTATTGGGAACCCACTTGCATTTAAATAAAGCCACTTTGAAAATAACATAATCAATCTCCTAAATCTCATCAATGACACCATAAAACGCGGTAGTTGCCAATACCAGATTTTTATCTTTCGAACTAGAGAAATACATCGATTCGGCTTAAACCATAACCCCACTATTTTGCATTGTACTACGATCATCTTTTGATTTTGTATAAAAGGTATAATGACCAATGTCGTATGCACTCCAAGTAATGACACAAAATTTTGGCCCGTCCGACAACCATCTAAGTATCTCGGATGCACTAGGATCATTAGATACACTTTTATTAAACCAATCCATGAATCTATTGTTATGCTCTATCAACAACAACTTGTCATTCATTCGGGGATATTTTTCTTCATAGGTCTTTTGTGAGTATCTATGAAAGGTTGAACCTCATCTATATTATTCAATATATAGAAATGTGATTGAATAACTACATCCCGAGCCATTGACCTAACATTTAGCCCTTGAATACCTCTTCCGTCTATGTCAGCATGCGAGACTTTGGAATTCCTATAGAATCTGCATCCGACAAATAGTTTGTACAAAACTCAACAGCTTATTCTGTGATGTACTTTTCAACAATCGAAGCTTCCGGTCGGTGATGATTCTTCATATATCCTTTAAAGATCTTCATATATCGCTCTATTGGATACATCCACCATAAATAAACTGGACCACAAATTTTGATTTCTCTTACGAGATGAACAAGTAAGTGAACCATAATGTCAAAAAATGATGGCGGAAAATACATCTCCAATTGACACAAGAATATGGCAGCCTCATCTTCTAATTCATCCAATTTTTTGAAATCAAGAACTTTATTACATATGGCATTGAAGAATAAACACAGTCTCATTATAGTTACTCTCACATTTTTTGGAAGGATCCCACGGATAGCCACTGGTAGAAGTTGTTGCATCAATACATGACAATCATGAGATTTTAAACCAATTAACTTGAGATCTTTCATTGATACAAGTTTCTTGATGTTTGATGAGTAACCTTGCGGAACTTTAATACCTTGCAAACACTCGCAAAACATCTTCTTTTCCTTTTTAAATAGAGTGTGACATGCTGGAGGCAGATAAGTTCTTTTTCCTTTCTCTATTGGAGCCAACTGTTTTCGTATACCCATCTTCTCCATATCAAGACGAGAAGTCTTACTATCTTTAGTCTTGCCCGAAATGTTTAGAAGTGTGCCAATCAAACTATCACACACATTTTTCTCCACGTGCATCACATCAAGACAATGTCTAACATCAAGACTTGACCAATATGGAAGATCAAAGAAGATGGACCTCTTTTTCCATATATTTTTCGCAACTGCCCCTTTTTCTTTTCCTCTCTTCCCACCTTTTTCTTTTTCTCTCTTCCCACCTTTTTCTTTTTCTCTCTTCCCAAGGACAACATTAATGTATTCCTACCATTGATAAACTTCATCCCCTGTTAAAGGTTTAGGAGCCTCACCAAACTCTTACTCTCCATTAAAAGCCTTTCGCAATCTACGATAAGGATGACCCGATTTTAGAAATTTTCGATGCCCAAGGTAAACGGTCTTTTTTCCAAACTCAAGTTGGTGATAACAAGTATCATCTTCACATATAGGACACACTTTATGTCCTTTGACACTATATCCCGCCAAGTTACCGTAATCTGGAAAGTCGTTAATTGTGCAAAATAACATTGCACGCATATTAAACTTTCCCCAGAATATGCATCATCAACTTCAACGCCTTCATCCCACAAGAGTCATAAATCATCAATTAATGGACTAAGATAAACATCTATGTCGTTACCAGGTTGTCGTAGTCCATAAATCATCATACTTAACAGTATATACTTGCGCTTCATGCACAACCAAGGAGATAGGTTGTAAATAGTGAAAAGAACAGGCCATGAAGTATGATTAGTGCTCATATTACCAAAGGGGTTCATTCCATCGGTGGCAAGCCCAAGCCTAATATTTCTTGGCTCGACTCCAAAATCCGGAAACAACGAATCAATTTTCTTCCATTGCAAAGAATCAGCTACATGGCGAATGTTTCCATCACGAATCCTTTCATCTGCATGCCATATAAGATTCTTTGCGTCATTCGAATTAGAAAAAAGTCTCTTTAATCGTGAAAGTATTGGCAAGTACCATAACACTTTAGCAGGAGGATGCTTCCTACTAACATTGTCATAGTGATCATTGTCATCACCATTGCTAGCCTTCAGATTGTAACGCGACACACCATATTTCGGACATTGAAACAAGTCTTCATACTCTTTCCGGTATAATATGCAATCATTAGGGCAAGCATGTATCTTGATATACTCCAGACCCAATGGACACAATATCTTCTTGGCCTCATAGCAACTATCCGGCAATTTGTTATCTTCTGGTAACATTTGCTGTAGCAATTCAACTAATTCCGTGAAACTTTTATCCGACCATCCATTTTTTGCCTTCAGATTAAACAAATTTAACACCGCCGACAATAATGTGAACTCTGTGCATCCCTTATATAAAGGGGTGTCTTTATCACGACATAAATTATCATAAATATGAGCATTCATAAAAGAAGATTCCCCAATATCACGGAACATATCCTCTAGGTGATCTTCCATATATTCATCTTCCTCCACTCTTTGACTTTGTGACACCCGACTTTCCTTATTATCCACCTCACCATGCCACGTCCTTATTATCCGGCTGATTGTGTATTTCTTTCTTTGTACCCTTTTTGATATTAGCGCAAATAACACAAGGACAATAAAAGATACTATCATTGCCGGGAAGATGTTTATCAGCGTATTCAAGGAATTCACAAACCCCGTTCTCATAAACCGGATCTAATCTATTGGCTTTCATCCAACTACGATCCATTACAACTTCTGAAGTTTATACATGTATAATAATGTGAATGACACACCAAAATCCAATCCAAAAACTAAAGCATATGCATATACAATATGAACAAAGAAAAAATCAATGAAGATGTACTCTCATACTAAACGTAAAGCATATGAAACATCTCATTCTGACTTGAGCATATACAATATGAACAAAGAAAAAAGGAATGAAGATGTTGAAGAGAACCTTACTTCGAAGCTGAAGAAGCAAATGAATGATTAAGACGGTCAATATTTGAGCATAAACCAAGAAAAAAGGAATGAAGATGTTGAAGAGAACCTTACTTCGAAGCTGAAGAAGCAAATGAATGATGAAGACGGTCAATATTTGAGCATAAACCAAGAAAAAAGGAATGAAGATGTTGAAGAGTACCTTATTTGAGCAATATTTGAGCTCCAAATGAATGGATATAAAGAGGGTAAAGGTTAGGGCATCTCTAGCTCACTTGTTCGATTAGGGTGTCTTATGAAAGAAATACATAATAAGTTTTGTTTTAATTTATCAGTAAACCTTTTAATCTCGGTTGAAGAAACAAACCGCCGTGGAATCTTAAGTGACACACGCTAAATGTATCCTAAAAAAAGGAAAAAATATGTTGCAGGGAATCGAAGCTTGTTACATTTCATTTATTACTACGGCTGTTCATCTTAACCGTTGTAAAATAATTTACAATTTATTTTTAAAATAATGGAATTAATTGTCACACGCTAAATGTACTCTAAAAAATGGAAAAAATGTAGTTGCAGGGAATCGAAGCTAGATACATTTTATTTATTACTACGGTGGTTTCATTCAACCGTCATTAAATGACTCAGCTGTTACATGGGCGAGAAATTTTTAACCTATTACAACGGTATAAAAGGATGCGTTGTAAGTTTGGCGTTGTTGTTTTAGCGTTTTGTAGTAGTGATATATATATATATATATATATATATATATATATATATATATATCATAATCCAATTATTAACAAATTGCCCAAAATGCACAACCACAAATTTATATATAACAAGGTATTCAATAAGGATTCAAACAACAGTAGAATAGGAGAAGAAAAACTAATTCAAAAGAGTTAAGGTAAACCCTTAGGGCACAAACATGCAATCACAAACACAAAAAGGAGAAGAAGAAAATAAGAGGGTAAGGACCCCTCACTATCTGCCTGCCTAACCACCCATATGTAAATTATTTATCCCCTTTACCTCGAAATTGTCGATCGATGAAGATTTTGGTTTTGAGATTTTGTTTCTGCCCTTTTCCAAACGATCGTTCTCCTTAGGTTTTTCTGTCGTTTGTTCTTTCTCAAAATTTTACGTTCTGCCTAAACTTACAATTTACTTATCTATTTATATTGACCTAATTCTATTATTTTATTTTATTATAAAATCAAATTTCAACTCTTACCAAATCTGCTTAGTATACTATTTTATAAAATATTTTTATTTCTCTTTCCAAATCACAAAATTTCTAATTTTCTAATATATATATATATATATATATATATATATATATATATATATATATATATATATATATATAATTTAATTAAATAGTAAAATTTTAAATAATTTTTAAATAAACTATTATTTTTAATTTAAATTTATTTTTCTTCCAACTTTAAAAGATCTCTTTATTTTATATTATTTTTAATATCAATTAAATTAACAATAATACTAATTAAATACCCCTAATTTTTTTTTAATATAACACATTTTTTTTTTTAAAAATCCAAAAAAAACTAACATTTCAGTTAATTTATGAAAATGGCTGGGTTTGGAAGGCCATTATAAGGGTGGCGCCATATGGGATGACGCCTCAGTAGAGGCCACCTGCCAAACCATATGGCGCCTCAGGCAAACAAACATTGCCCTAATTTACACTGAAGAGTCGCCATCTGGGATGGCGCCTCAGTGTAATTAGGTTTTTTTTAATATTTATTATTAATTGGTAATAAGAAAAATATTTTTTATTTTAAAAAATTTAATTATGTTTTGTGCCTATAAATAAGGGTTCACCCTCAGTTGTTATTGCACAATACTTGTCACCAAAACCCTAATTTCCTCCCTTCCCTCACCAATATCCCAAACTCTTCCCCTACTTAACACCATGTCTTCATCCTTAAATCGCTGTCCGTCGTCATCATCATCAGCACCGGAGGAAAAGTTTCCCGAGTTTCCACTAATGAAACGAGATGCCCTAGTTATATACTCAGTTGTCAAGCCTCCGATGAAGATGCTACTCTGGAACACCCAGACGTTGGAGCATTTGCACAGGGAACTTCGCCGCTGGCTAGCAGAAGAATTTCAGGCAGGTGAAAAGATCAGAAAGATTGAGAGGCTGGTTCAGAAGTCTGGTCCAGACGGAGTCACCCTGTAACACCCTGTATAATATTTATCTAGAATAATACCATACAAGTGTTTTATTTGGTACTGACACAATCATCAGTGCCTAATGGCATAATTCACATACTTGACCATTCTAAAACATAAATACAATCTATGGTACAAGATATGGAAATTAGCCAAAACAATAAAAACTAAGATCAATATACAATATCCTCAATCGTATACAACAAATATACAGCGGAATAAGCTCAACTAAGCTTCTCTTGAAACATCCAAGCATAGCTCCACTTGTAAATCAAACCTGCAAATACCTCCTGAAAATAATCAACAATAGTGGGGTGAGATACATCAAATCTCAGTGAGTTCCCTATCTTATGGATTCTCTCGGCTCTACAAGGTTCTAACCAAATCCTAACTCAAGTCAAGGGGAAGGGTGTTAACCCTCATTTTCGACGCTAGAAAGAATCAAAGCTATTTTAAGTTAAAAAAATTATTTTTAACATAAAGAAGGCTTCGACCCAGCTTTGGTGAAGCCTGAGTCGAATAGGGGTTTTTGGAAGCCTCAAAATGGCTAAGTGTTGGGAAAGGTTTCGACCATGGGAATATGGAAACGCGCGCTGCAGTTGTTATACTAAGGCTGGAGGGAATTTCCAATGTTTGAAATTCAAATAGGAGCAGTTGTGAACGAGGGAACAGTTTAGGCCAAGGAGAAGGCGCCAAAGGGACATGTTTGAAGCAATAACCATCACTCAGTAGTTATTTCTTAGCACTATAAATAGGAGTTATTTCTATGTAATAAGGGTGTTCATATTTTTGTACAAGTTACTCAAAGAAACTCAAAGTACCCGCGTGTAGAGAAACGAGTTCGTGAGAATGTACGTAATGTAACACCACCCTTTATTTCTTCATTAATGCAATTTATCTTCATCATGTTTAAGCTTCAAGCATTTACTTTCCATGTCTTTACGTTTTCCTGAATTTTACTTTTCATGTCAAATTTACTCAAAGTCTTGTTTTTCAACTTTCATTTAAACTTTCCGCATCTACTTTCGACTGCACCTTTATATTCAAGCATTTACCTTTAAAGTCTTTATTTCCAAGAACGTGGAGTTCATCTTTATTTCTTGTCTTTTATCTTCAAAGTCTTTTATTTTTAAAGTCATTTAAACTTCCTGCAGTTACTTTCGACAGCACCTTTACATTTCAGTATTTATTTTCAAGAACGTGGAGTTCATTGCATCTTTCAAAAAGCTTTTACATTACTGCATTTACCTTCGACAATCATTTTCTCTTTCTGCACCTTTTACATTCAAGAACGTGGAGTTCAAGCACTTTAACATTTCTTGCTGTTTACTTTCAACAGTTCTTTATCTTCTTGCACTTTTATTTTTCAAAGTCCTTTACCTTTTTGCCTTTTACATTCGACGCCTTTAAATTCTGCACCATCTATTTACAGCCCTTTACATTTCCAAGCCTTTACTTTATTTGCAAGTAGTCGAACGTGGAGTTCACGTAGTTTCTTTTACTGTCGAATGTGGAGTTCAATTTACATTTCTTGCATTTATCATTGTCAGATACATTTTCCTTTAAATTTAGCACATGTCCTAGGATTTGTGTGGTTGATCCTGCAAGTTAGTCAGTTTTATTTAAGATTGATAGACCAGAGGTTGTTTACTAAAAGTCACAGTAAACAAATTGGCACACCTGGTGGGACCTAGTGCTAAGTTTTATACTTTTTGTTAACCTTATCTTTCTTGGTGAAGAAATACTTTCGTTGTATGTTATTGAGAAGTGGGAAGTTAGCCACAACAAACGAAGGAATACCAAAGAGAAGATACACTAAGAGAATGGCAACTAATGCCAACCAACAAGTTGATCCTCAAGGGAGTATTTCAAACACTCAGTCAAGTAGCAGTATGGGGTCTCAAAGCACACTATCACCAGTGTCTTCAACAGGAGGACAGGCGTCACTTCCATTAGTAGTGTCTGAACCAGGATCAACATGTACAAAATCATATACTCAACCTGTGTTAGAATACATAGGACCACAAAGTCCTAATTCACCAACACCCCCAGGAGGAAATTCAGTATACCGACATCTCCCTCCTCCAGGTTTTCCACATCTAGGGTCCAGGAGTCAACCCTATGGTATGCCTACATCAATGATGCAAAATCTTCAGAATGCGCCACTTGTATTTTCAGAAAATGTGGTGTCTTCGCCATTGCAAGGATCCGGACCAGGAGGTCGAAACAACCAGAATATAGGTGTTGGTTACTCTGTTCAGACGCCTAGTCTTACAAATACATCCATAAATTGTTTGAGACAGCAGATGGATGAAAGTAACATGCAAATGGTGCATACGTTATCTCAGACAATGGGAGAAGTTTTTCAACCCTTGATTCAGAATATGACTCAAACTAACCAACAATTGGCTGCACAATTGGCACGCATGGCTGATTTCATGGGAGTACCAGCGGTGGATCGAAGAGCAACTGTTGTCGAAGACATCCCAAGACGTCATCCACGTCATATACCTGAGGTGAACTTGGAAGATCAAGAGATGATTGATCATTTTAGAGTCGAACCACCAAGAAACCAGATGTCAATCCAGATGGAGGAAGAGCCAGTAGTGATGGTGAACAGGAACCAAAATGCTGATCAATTACTTAGACATGTTCGACATCGAAATCAAGCAGAAGAAAATAATCTGGCAGCCATGGTTGAAAGGATAATGACCAGGAATGGTGTGAATCTTAGCTTCACAAGGCCAAATTATACTTCGCCTATAGTGGATTATATTCTCCAAGCAGAATTACCCTCTAGGACGAAGGTTCCAAAGTTCAGCAAGTTTTCAGGAGATACTACTGATTCGACTGTCGAACATGTGGCTAGGTATTTGATTGAAGCAGGCGAAATTGCAGCTGACGAAAGCCTTAGGATCAAATACTTCCCAAGTTCCCTTACCAAGAATGCCTTCACATGGTTTACTACTTTTCCTCCAAATTCCATATACAATTGGACCCAGTTAGAGCGTTTGTTTCATGAACAGTTCTACATGGGTTAAACTAAGATTAGTTTGAAAGAATTGGCTAGCATCAAACGCAAAGTTACTGAGCCAATTGATGATTACCTAAATAGGTTTCGACTTCTTAAAGCCAGGTGCTTTACGCAAGTTCCAGAACATGAGTTGGTCGAAATGGCTGCTGAGGGTCTTGATTATTCCATTAGGAAGAAATTAGATACTCAATATCTTAGAGATATGGCCCAGTTGGCTAATAGGGTTCGACAACTAGAAAGGCTGAAAGAAGAAAAGGCTAAATTCAGCAGGGGTAAAAAAGTGGCCTTTGTCGAATGTAGTGAAGATGTGGAGAATTCATATGATGAAACATCTTACTTCGACGGAAATGAGGTTGACGTTGCTGAGTTAAAACAAGGTCCACCTTATGCCTGCCAACTATTAGCCCCTTCAAATGGAAAAAATCCAGTCGAATCGAACGACAAATTTCCCAAGAAAACATACACTTTCGACGTTACTAAATGTGACGAAATTTTTGATTTGTTAGTTAAAGATGGGCAAATGATAGTGCCTGCTGGTGCTAAGATGCCACCTTTAGAACAAAGAAAGAAAAGAGGTTTTTGTAAGTACCATAATTTTTGGGGTCATAAAACTTCTCAATGTTTTCTTTTCAGGGATTTGGTGCAAAATGCTATTCAAGAAGGGAGGCTGAAGTTTGGTGACAAAGGCAAAGCTCAGATGAAAATTGACTCTGACCCATTGCAAGTTGCAGAGGCTAACTACACAGAGCCTCACGAGGTCCAAATGGTCGAAGCCACATAAGGATTTGATCAGTCAGTCAACATGGTGGAGGTTACTGACTTCTCCACCAATCCTGTGATAACTGAAGGTTTTAAGAATGCTGTAAATGGCCTGAATGTTGATGGTACCAGTCTAATGTTGGTGACCAAAGAAACTGCTGATAAGTTTGTTGAAATGGATAATGCTGCCAAGGTTTTGGATATGGCAGTGAGTGGATTGAAGATAAATGCCACTGAAGGCATTAACATGGTCGAATTGGTTAGAGAGTCTGATTCTAGCTCAGATAGTATCAGCACCAATGAGGCTATGGGCAGAAATGCCCCCAAAGTCCAAGTTGTTAAAGAATTAGAAGATGACATGCTATTGGTAGGAGAGATGATAGACATGGATGGTTGTTTGGTGGAAAACTGGATATGTATGGCTGCTGAACAGTTTTTCAAGATGTCCCCTAATGTTGAAAAGGTGAATGCTGAGGAGATGGTCGAAGCTGAAAAGGCTGCTTGGCAGAAGGCTTCCCAAAAAGCTGCAAGAACAGCAGCAGGTGGTGGTTGTCTGGCGAAGACTACTGAAAGTCTTGAAGCTCATTTCTCCAAGATGCGCTTAAAGGATAAAATTGATGTCAATATGGTCGAAATTACAGATAAAAAAGCTGAACAAGTGAGTAGGGCAGATGAACAGGAAGAGCGCAACAAAATAACTTATCCTAAGCAAGAGGAGACAATTGTGGATTTTTTGCACCGTTGCCAGACGAAAGGGTCTGGAGTAATGCTATGTCCTAGATGCAGCGCCATTTTTGATGAGAAAGCTGCCCACAAGTTAGAAGGTGTTAAAAAGGCTGGTGGAAGCTGGGGGCAGAAGGTGAATAAAGGTCCTAGAGGTTTTGACCATAGACGACTTTCGACAGGGTTGAAAAACCAAGTACCAGGAGTTAGGCCAGGTACATTCAAACCAGCTGCGAATGTACCAACAGGTAGTTGGACCAAGCCTATCGAAGGAAGAGGACAGAAGAAGAAGTGGGAGAAATTTGATGTGGAAAGAGGTTCTTCATTTGAGTATAGAAAAGAGAACCATACCACCAACAAGTCAGCATACATTTCTCAAAATTACAAGGGTAAAAATCCTATGTCTAGATCACAATGGCGAAGAGAGCAACGTAGGCAAAAGGCTATCAGGGAGGCTCAGGTACAAGGAGAGTCAAGCACCAATATTGAAAATCAAGCTCGGACAATTGAGAAGATGCCCATAAGGCGAAAGCTATTCAATGTTCAGCCAGAGAAGAAAGTTGAAGATGATGAGAATATGACTGATAATTTCGACAGTGAGTCAGCAGCTTCTCTAGATATTCTTGTGAATGTGGTATCAGTAATGCCAAAAGAATTTGGCCAAGTCTCAGAGGTCGAAGACTTGGATCAAACTGCTGAATTAGAAATGTTGGCACACAAGCCTGTGTGTTATTACATCATGAACAATGGGTGCGTCGAAGAACAGAATGCTTTCTTTGAACGTCCCACAGAGGCAATGAAGGGTCATCTGAAGCCTCTCTACATTACTGGCAAAGTAGAAAATGTTCCTGTTAACAAAATCTTGGTGGATTGTGGTGCAACAATTAATTTAATGCCAAAATTTTTGCTGAGCAAGATTGGGAAGTTTGAGACTGATACCAAACCCCCACAACATGGTTCTGTCGAACTATGAAGGAAAAGTTGGTTCCACTCTAGGAGTAATTCAAGTGGATCTTACTGTGGGAACCATTACCAGACCAACAGTGTTTATGGTCGTTGAGACGAAAGCTAACTACAATCTACTCTTGGGTAGGGAGTGGATTCATGGGATAGGAGCTGTACCTTCATCTATGCATCAAAGAATCACCATTTGGAGACCAGATGGGATAGTTGAAAATATTGAAGCTGATCAAGGGTACTTTAAGGTGCCTATTAATCATGTGGATAGTAAACAGTTTGAGAAACATTTGGCGAACATTGCTCCATGCCCTCCAGCTGACTTTGAGTTTACGCCTGATGAAGAAACATTCTATTCATTATATTTACACCCTGTCGAAGGTTTCAGATGGGACAGGGAAGTACCAGAAGGGAGGTTGCCATGCTTAGGCTCACCTCCAATAGAGCCCACGGGATGGGGAGATGAATTCAGTGATCATGACTGAGTTCGAAGCTTTAAAAAGAATTTTGGCCTATGTGGCTGAAACGAAACTACAAGCGGCTTTGGAAGTTGCCAATGACTATATGGCTGGCGAAGCCATTTCTGAATTTTATCAAGAAGGTCCTGGTAAGGACTTCGACCCAAAACCTCCAGATAAGACTGAAACTGGAGAGCAAAGCCAGAGGCTCGACGCCATCTATGAAGATGAGCCTTTGGGATTTGAAAAGGATCCGTTGGCGAATAATATCAAAATGCTAGCACAAGATCCTTTAGAAGAAGTTGACCTCAGTGAGGGGACAACCAAAAGGCCTACCTACATCAGTGCCAACCTTGATCCCCAGTTGAAGGTTGAAGTGGTTCAGTTGTTGAAGGAGTTCAAGGACTGCTTCGCCTGGGATTATGATGAGATGCCTGGTTTGAGCAGGGAGTTGGTTGAACACAAGTTACCTATGACACCTGGGAAAAAACCAGTCAAGCAGAATCCAAGACGGTTTGCACCAGAGATATTGTCAAAGATCAAAGAGGAAGTCGAAAGACTGCTTCATTGAAAATTCATTCGCACGTCAAGGTATGTCGAATGGTTGGCTAATATAGTACCTGTTATTAAAAATAATGGGTCTTTGAGAGTTTGCATTGATTTCAGAGATTTAAACTCTGCAACTCCTAAAGATGAATATTCAATGCCAGTAGCAGAAATGTTAATAGATTTTACAGCAGGACATGAATATCTTAGTATGCTGGATGGATATTCTGGCTACAACCAAATATTCATTGCTGAGGAAGATGTTCATAAAACTGCTTTTAGATGCCCTGGAGCCTTAGGCACCTATGAATGAGTGGTGATGCCTTTTGGTCTCAAGAATGCTGGTGCCACTTATCAAAGGGCGATGAATTCAATCTTCCATGATTTTATAGACACATTCATGCAAATTTACATTGATGATATTGTAATAAAATCTATTTCTGGGAAGAGTCACATTGACCATCTTCGACAGTCCTTTGAAAGGATGAGAAAATATGGTCTTAAGATGAATCCTCTCAAATGTGCTTTTTGTGTGCAGGCAGTGGATTTCCTAGGCTTTGTGGTCCACAAGAAAGGGGTCGAAATAAATCAGAATAAAAACAAAGCCATAATGGAGGCGAAAGCGCCATCAACTAAAAAGGAGTTGCATTCGTTACTGGGCAAGATCAACTTCTTAAGAAGGTTTATATCCAACCTGAGTGGCAAAACACAAGCTTTTTAGCCATTGCTTCGTTTCAACAAAGATGGTTTTGAGTGGGGACAATTACAGCAGGAAGCCTTCGACAAAATCAAGGAGTACCTAAGCCACCCTCCAATTCTTTCACCACCTTGTAGAAACAAGAGTATGAGATTGTATATAGCTACATCAGATAAAACTCTAGGGAGCATGTTAGCTCAGGAGGATGAAAATGGAGTCGAAAGAGCCATTTATTACCTTAGTCGAGTTTTAAATGATGCAGAAACTAGGTATAGCATGATTGAAAAGTTATGTTTATGCTTGTATTTCTCTTGTACTAAATTAAAGCAATATATAAAGCCAGTTGATGTGTATGTTTCTTCTCACTTTGATGTTGTAAAACATATGTTATCTAAGCCTATTTTGCATAGTCGAATCGGCAAATGGGTGTAGTGAGCGATTTTGGACGCGGTTCTTAAGCGCTGGTCGCTCTCTGCGGTTTGAGCTTAAACTACAGGTCGATTCATTTTTTATCCTATTGTGAGCTGAATAAGGAAGGGAAATAGATGTCTCCAATTAACCCTGCTTGCATACTGAGTTTAAACAGCGGTCTGTTAGGTTACGGATGCTATCAATGTGGGGGGCCTTTGTACTGGTTATTTGTATTTTCGCCAATACTATTTTCTTTCTCTTTTACCTGGGCAGAAGGTTTTTGGCGGGGAACAAGGATTAGGATGTTAGGACTGATGCTTTTGAATTACTGATTTTTGATTGATGGAGATATGGGATTTGGGTTTTTTGTTGATTGTGCTCGCTAAGATTTTTCTTTCAATCTTATGCCTACGTATTCCAGTTTACCGAAATGGGGAAATCAGAGCGTTCGTAGTTCCTCTTATTCTATGGGAGGAAATGGGTGTTTTTGGTGTTTTGGTGTTTTGGTGTCTTGTTCAAAGCCCAAGACGTGAAGCGAAAGGTGGTTTGTATCTTGTTCAAAGCCCAAGATGTGAAGCTGAAAGGTCTATTTGTGTCTTGTTCAAAGCCCAAGACGTGAAGCTGAAAGACCTCGACTTTAGAGAGAATTTGTCATCTCTAAAGAGGGGGAAGGAGAATTACTTTAACTGGGATACGCGGATCTGAGCAATGCCAAAATTTCCGAAGAAAGGGTTTTAACCTGAAGGAGAAGACTTTAACTCAGTGTAGAGCAATGCCATTTTTCCTTAGGAATTTCTCATGCTAAAAGAGGGACAGTGGCATGGATGTAGATGATCCAGAGGCTTGCCGCTTACAGCGATTAGATGAAAGGAAAGGAGTTGTTGATGTTTATGTACTGTGAACGAGGCACAACTTTGATGCTAAAAGGTTGATTGGATCAACCAGTGGTTTTCTTGTACAAAAGCCTAAGAGGAGGCTAATTTCCGCTAGGAAAATCATTATACAAAGCCTAAGAGGAGGCTATTTTGTGTCTCGTACAAAGCCCGAGAGAGAGGCTAAAAGTTTTTGATCCGACGATAGAGTCTTTGTGTCTCGTACGAAGCCCGAGATAGAGGCTATTATTTGTTTGACTCTACGAGGGAGTCTTTGTGTCTCGTACGAAGCCCGAGATAAAGGCTAAAAGTTTGACTCAACAAGAGAGTCTTTGATACTCAACAAGAGAGTGTTTTTGTATCTCGTACGAAGCCCGAGATGGAGGCTAAAGGTTTGTTTCAGTTGAGTGACAGATCCAATATACTGATTTTAAAAGAGAAAATCAGTTCTTATATAAGCAACGCTGTACTCAGGGATTTGATCTGAGGATCAGGGATATTTCCTTCTCTTTGAGGAAACGGGAAATCCAAAGGGTATTGAGACTGTCCGAGTCTGCGGGTTTCCTTCCTATTTAACGAAGGGGTCACTTGAGAATGTCTTTGAGACTCAAGGAGATTAGACTGTCCAAGTCTATAGTTTTTTCTTTTGTACTATGCTTTGAGAAACAGTAGTAGACTCTATGAAAGGACTGTTCTAGGAGGATGACTAGGTTCTGTTCCTATACCTCTAGGAGGTCGTCGGGACAATTTGTACGAAGCCCAAGAGGAGGCTGGAAACTTTTAAGAAGCCTACGGGTCCTTGTACGAAGCCCGAGAGGAGGCTATCATTCCCGGAGGAAGAGATCATTATACGAAGCCTAAGAGGAGGTGGTGAATACTTCTAAGAAGCCGTAGTGTCCTTGAATAATGCCCAAGAGGAGGCCGATGCTTTTAAGAAGCCCGTGGGTCTTATCATCTCCTTTCCATTAGGAAAGATAACTCTTTTAAAGATAAAAACCACTGGTAAACGTGCGAGGTTTACTATCCAGCGACTCTTAGCTTTTAAAGAGGGTTCCTTAGTTAAGGTCCAAGATTATGACCGTAGTGGGTACCCAAACCCCGAGACATTCAAGGCAAGCTATCCACAAGGAATAGATCAAGTCAGGAAAGTTTGAGAATTTGGAAGAAACTCAAAGATGCCATTCACGAAGAATACATTCATCTTGGGAGTAGAGCTTCTTGACGATTCCTAATGAGGACAGCCGAAGAGAAGACTGTATCTGGTGATCCTATTGGGGATTTAGTTGTCTATTTCTACGAATAAATGAAACGGCGTCACCTAGTTCTAGACGTAGTTGCCGGGGAAACTCGAAATATCTATACTATTATTACACAGTAGATATGAGTTTATGAAAGGAGACTTACAGTGAGCAGCCCCACAATACAGTTTATAATATGAAAGCAGTAAATAAAAGCGATAACCACTTAATTGGTTGTAGTGCTTCCATGCTGTTTGGTTAGTTGTTCAACAAAGAAAGATTGAAAACAACAGTATATTCAAAATCAAAGGAGAAAGTGCTTTGAAAAAGAAAGATTTGGGGCTTACAGCTCAAGGAGAGGCCCAGGGTTTTATCAGTGAGCACACTGTTTGACTTTGTACAGCGGGACTTATACAAGTGACTGGGGCCCAAAAAAGGTTTTCTGTACAAAGGGATGGGTCTTACACTCTCTCAAGAGGCCCAAAAAAGGTTTAAAGAAAAGAGAGGGGCTTATAACACGAGGGTAGGCCCAAATGATTTTTCGTTTAAAAATGGCGATCGCGCCGAGGTTTTCTTTTAACGCAGAGGGACTTATACAATAAGTGAGGCCCAAAATGTTTTGGTTAAAAGGGGGATTCGGTCTTACACTCTAATAGAGGCCCAAAGTGTTTTGAATGGGTCTTATAGCTCAAGGAGAGGCCCAAATGATTTTTTTATTTTTAAACGGGCGACGATCGCGCCGTTTACTTGTACAGAGGGACTTATACAATGAGTGAGGCCCAAAAAGTTTTTGTACAAGGGGGGATGGGTCTTACACTCTCTCAAGAGGCCCAAGAAGTTTTGAAAATGATTTATGAGGGTTGAATTAATCCAAAACCCTAATTTGTTTTCAAAATGTATTTAATTGAATAAAAATTCAATTAAAATGATCAAAAATTGTTTAACACATGGAAAACAAATTGTGATCTTGGATTAATGCTTCAAAAATTAAGTATTGACCTACAAAATAATTAGAAAGCATTAAAAGTTGCAAAATCAATGTAGACAAAATATTTAAAATGTCAAAAACAATTAAAATATTAATTCTTTGCAAAAATATCAATTATATGAAATAAATAATATTTTTGGGATTTTTTGTGAAAATAAAATATTTTAACATTTTTGTGAATTATTAAAAAAAGAATCAACTCAAAATCATTAAAACTCAGAGAGAAAATAATTTTTGAATCAATTAAACAAAATCACAAAATTCAAATATTTGAATTTCTAAAAATGGCGCCAAGAACAAGCTGAAGAACACGCGCGTGTTCTTGGTTTCTCAGATTTGCATTTTCTATCCAATCTCCATGAATACGTAATCATATCATGCAATCCACATATCATTATGCTCGCCTCAACCTCACGATCATATCTATGTACTTTAATTTCATTTAAATTAAACATACAACAAGAAATCACGAAGAGACCTCAAGAACCCTAATTTCTGCATGAAGGCTAGGATTTTTGATACACGATTCAAACAATGCAATTAATTGAGGGAAAACATTCCATGCATGATTATGAACATATGGCCAAATTATTGTGCGAGGAAATATGCATAGATTGAGAGATGACCAAGTATGTGCTTACCTCCAAGTCGTGACAGCAAGTTCAAAGTGATTTTTGATTTGGAGGTGTTACAGATGAGTGGTGATGATCTAAACAGCTTCCCTACACCCTATGGATTGTGTTTGGATGGCTGGACTTGATTGAAATTGGCTGGATCATTTTGTGGTACCTCAGCTGCACTTTGGTTAAAACCTTGAGCAACCAGCTGGTGATTTTGTGAAATTGATGTTTCAGAAGTAATCTAAGTGTTTGATAAGCTCATATGTGATGTATGTGAGGTGTGTGAGTGATTGGTTTGATTGGAATTGCTCTCAAACTCAAAACCCGATAGTGACTTGCCTTAGAAGGAAAAATTGGAGTGAAAAAAGAGATTTTAAGGAAAGCATCTGTTAGATGGCTTTGGTGTACTCAAACTGACCATAATTGAGCTCTATTTATAGTAGAGCAAGTTTGTTTTGCAAGGAATAGTGCATGGCAGCTGGTAAGTAGGTTTGGCCAATGTTGGCAAATGAAAATCCAAGTCTCCTCTAGCCATTGACTAGAGGTTAGGGCACAGAGCTTTGGTTCCCTTGGTCTTGGATAAGTCTTGACTGATTTCAGATGAGAATGGCTCAGTCCATGCCACCTTGATGGTTTCATTGAATGCCTCATTCCAAATTTGAAGTCTTGTCCCTATTTTGGCCATTCTAGGTTCAACATGCTATTTCTTGTTCCATGGACTTTGGAGGCTTGGCTCAGTGATTGTCCCCTTTAGATTCAATCCTCTGAGGTGTCCAAGTGGATAGGAGCAATTGAATTTGGCTGATTTTGGCAAATCGACCAAAGTTGCAAATTCTGCCTTGCCTTGACAGATTTCAGCAAGGCAACTTGGCAATGTTGTATCTCATGGTGTAGGTTGAATTTGGCAATGTTCTTGGCCATTTTGGAAAGCTCTTACATGATACAACAACTGTTTGAACAAGTTTGGTTTTGATCTCTTTTGATTCCAAGTGAAAAACCCCCCTACATTTGGCAAAAAGTGAGGCAGAATCTGACTTAGTGAAAATTTCACTAAGTGTTGGAAAAAGTGACATTTTCACTTTTCAGCCACTTTGATCACTCCATAACTCAAAATCCTTAATGAATTGGAATAACTTGTAGTTGAAGTTTTTATAGGTGATAATGAGGGCTACAAATCCATCTTGGGATGAGAAAAAATGGCCTTGTGGTTTAGGAGTTATGGTCCTCCAAAGTTGGTACCTTTGCCACTTTATTTTTAACTTAGAAAAATTTCTAAGTTTTATGGTTACCCCTTTTACAAGTTATCTCACTTTTCTTGATTTTTCTTGATGAATGATGATTCAAATCATACATTAACATCATTTTAGGGTTAAAAATCCATTTTGGTGAAAAATCTCAAAAAGTCAAAGTTGACTTTTGTGCATAGTTGACTTTTTATCAGATGAATTCCAAACTGTGCAATTCTTCAGGAAATCATGTCCTTGACCTAAATCAAACTTGATGGACATGTTCCATGGGTGTCATAGGGTATATTCAATCATGTATTAGGGTTTGGGAGCATGTCTTGGTCAAAAGTCAAAGTTACAGTTGACTTTTCTCTTAAAACCCTAATTGTGGTGCAGATGAAATTGAGACTTGTTGCTCAAGCTTCTTGGATCAATCCATTGTTCCAAATGGATCAATATGGTATATTAGAGACCCTCAAATCATGTCTTGAGGTCTTGGCTCATGGTTTGTCCCAAAAGTCAACTTAGGGGTGAATTAGGTCAAGAAACCCTAATTCCTGATTTTTGATGAATGCATCCCCTGAGGCAAAATTGACTTGATGCATGGGTTCATGAGGTTCCATGAAGTATATTAGGTCATGTTTTGGATCATTGCCTTGTGCCCAGATGAAAATTTTCCATCTGGAGGCCCTGGTCGACCAAAACCCTAATTTGGTGACACTGGCGATCTTGAGGCTTGATCCACCTAGAAGGGAGCATCCTTGTGCTTAATCCTTGAAGTGGGAGTCCTTTTGATCATTTGTAGTTACTTGGGAGGTTAGACAAGTTGAAGATCATGTCATTTCTTGATTGATCCTTTGTCTAAGCACTCAGAGAGGGCTTGAAACCCTAATTTTGATTGTATTGGATGCTCACCCATCTTTGGGGAGACTGATGAAGCATGATGGTTCATCCATATTGTGATGATGATTTTCACAATGATGGGAAATCTAAGTGGTCAAAATCTGGGGTATTACAGATGCCCCTATTTAATCTTTTTGGACCCGAAGGTGTGAATGACGAAGGGATTCGGGCATTCGGGGTGCAAGAGGATTAAATATCGGAATACCCGAAATTTTGATGGTGGTTATGAATGGTAGCTTACACATTCATCTTCTTTAGTTAAGCAATGATGCTTAGAAAAGGTAAACTTCCCCTCGATCCTGGTCTCCTACCAAGAACTAGTCTCAGTCTCTTTTGAAATAAACTTCCCCTCGATCCTGGTTTCCTACCAAGGAACTGGTCTCAGTTGTGGAAACAAACTTCCCCTCGATCCTGGTTTCCTACCAAGGAACTGGTCTTAGTTTCTGATTTAAACTTCCCCTCGATCCTGGTTTCCTACCAAGGAACTGGTCTTAGTTTCTGATTTAAACTTCCCCTCGATCCTGGTTTCCTACCAAGGAACTGGTCTTAGTTTCTTTTGTCAATAAACTTTACTGACAAGGGACGCTATTCGTAGCGGCTTTCCTTCAAACTTCTCGCCGAATTTTCCTGGGGAGATGCCATTTGAGTGGAAAAAGTTTTGATGTCAGACTTGCTGGGGAACCCATTCGTCTGAGTTGTAGAGGTACACAAACTTCTCTGTTTTGGAGACGTCATTTGTCGATTCTACTGGGGAAAGCGAGTCTCTTGAGAGACTGTTTTCGTTTGGGGTTACATCATACTTTTCTCGGGATCTTCCCGGAGAAATGCCATATGATGGGATCCAATTTTGAGGTGCCAATGACCTTCTCATCAGTGGTTTTTCGGAGCAAAACTGGCGTGCTGCCGAATCTCTGATCACGAGGCTTTCTCTGTGGATTCTCCTTAATCCGGGAAAGCAAGGATATCATCTTCAATGGTGAAGAGTGATGCTTATTGAAAGTTTTCTCTGGCTTTTCAGAGGTTCAAGTTATCAAAGTGGTCAAGGACCAACTTCTTTCCAAAATTAAACTGGAAGCGAGGTTGTTCAGACACAGTATTTCCTGACGAGGCAAGAACTGACAACTCGATTGAGGGAATTCTACCACTAGGGGACAGGACCGACTAGAGTGATAGTGATGCAATATGAAATGTGAATGCAAATAAAAAATGCATGATGTATGTATGTATGTGCTGACAAAACAGACGCAACATACAGACTAAGAGATGAACACAATTGGATACTCGGCCATCGCAGGGCGAAGAAGTACCGTTGATTCAAAATAGCAATTCCACCTTGCTTAGGAGAGATAGTCCCGTTGGGATCTATGTTGACCGGGCTTAGGAGATGAGAACTCGGCCGAGGATGTCAGACGAAACAAGGTCTCTGACACAGTTGATCCCTTCATTCAGGCGAACTGGTTTAGAAGGAGTACTTTGATTCTGCACTTTGAAGTTCGCTTACTTCGGGAGAAGCGATCGATGTTCTTCTGATGTTCAACAGTCAAAAGAAATGCCATCTTTAATTTAAAAGCAGAAAAAGTTTAACTAGTAAATTTATTTTTGTTTTATTTCAAGAATCGCTGATTAAGTTTAAACAACGTCGTTCTGTAAAGCTAAAACAAGTAAAGAATTACAAACAAAAGCACAAGGGCTCAAATTTTATTGATAAGATGGAGATCAGCCAAACGCGTGATTCCAAAGAGTATATACAAAGTTAGAAAATGGTAATTTACAGGGAAAAGGGCTACGTTGAAACATAACGACCACTATCCTTCTACCAACTTTGAATTCTGGGCATCCTGAGCTTCCGTCGAAGATGACCTTTGACTGGAGATTTCCTCCCATAGATGATACTGTAACCGCTGCTGAGGGACTTGCCTCTGTTGAACATAGTTACTTGCCATTATCCCTAATTTTTGCCTGGATTGTACTATGAGATTTCCAATCCATCGGGATGATTTTTTTTCATGTCTCTAACTTCTGCCTGGACCGCCCTTTCGGGTTTTCAATCCACCAAGACGTTTTTTTTAGGCGAAGTATTTCTTGACTACATCAACATTCGTGGGGTAGGCAAATTCCTCTCCGTCCATGGTTGCAAGTCTCAAGGCGCCGCCTGAGAAAGCTTTTGTGACCACATAGGGGCCATCATAATTCGGAGTCCATTTGCCTCGCGAATCAGATAGAAATGATTGTATCTTCTTGAGCACGAGGTCTCCTTTTTTGAAGACACGAGGTCGGACCTTTTTGTCAAAAGCCCTCTTCATTCTTTATTGATACAACTGACCGTGGCATAGTGCCGTGATTCTCTTTTCTTCGATCAGGTTCAGTTCGTCGTGTCGACTTTGACACCATTCAGCTTAGGTGAGCTGAGCTTCCATCAATACCCAGATTGATGGGATCTCTACTTCTATGGGGAGCACTGCTTCCATGCCATATACTAGAGAGAAAGGGGTTGCCCCTGTTGAAGTGCGGATAGATATTCGATAACCGTGAAGAGCAAAGGGTAGCATTTCGTGCCAATCTTTATAGGTTACAACCATCTTTTGAACGATCTTCTTGATGTTCTTGTTAACCGCCTCTACCGCTCCGTTCATCTTGGGTCGGTAGGGAGATGAGTTATGGTGTTCGATCTTGAACTCTGCACACAACTCTTTCATCATCTTATTGTTCAAGTTAGATCCATTATCAGTAATGATCTCGCTTGGAACACCATAACGGCAGATGATATTGTTTTTGATAAATCGGACCACCACTTGTCGGGTTACATTAGCGTACGATGCTGCTTCGACCCACTTGGTGAAATAGTCAATGGCCACTAGGATGAACCGATGTCCGTTTGAAGCCTTGGGCTCAATCATGCCAATCATATCGATTCCCCATATGGAAAAAGGCCACGGGGAAGAGAGAACTTTGAGATGTGATGGCGGTACATGAATTTTATCGGAGTATATCTGACACTTGTGACACCTCCTCATGTACTTGTAGCAGTCGGATTCCATGGTCAACCAGTAATACCCGTCCCTGAGAATTTTTCTCGCCATTGTGTGTCCGTTGGCATGAGTGCCAAAGGATCCTTCATGAATTTCTTTCATGAGCATGTTTGCTTCTGGTCTGTCGACACATCGGAGCAAGACCATGTCAAAATTTCTCTTATAAAGAGTGTCACCGTTCAGGAAGAAGTTTCCAGCCAATCTTCTGAGGGTTTTCCTCTCTTTTCTGAATGCCCCAGATGGGTACTCTTGTTTCTGAAGGAAGCATTTGATATTGTGATACCAAGGTCTGTCGTCTATGACTGCTTCAATCACGAAGATGTAAGCGGGCCGTTCAAGGCGCATGATGTCGATCTTAGGTATGTCATTCCATCGACCTACACTAATCATGGAAGAGAGAGTGGCTAATGCATCAGCCATGTGATACTCATCACGAGGGATGTGATGAAAGTCGACTCTGTTGAAGAAGGGTAACAACCTTCTTGCATAGTCTTTGTAAGGAATCAATCCTGATTGGTATGTGTTCCAATCTCCTTTTATCTGGTTAATAACCAGGGCTGAATCGCCATATACGTCCAAGTTTTTGATCCTTAATTCAATCGCTTCTTCGAGACCCATAATACAAGCTTCATATTCGGCCTCGTTGTTCGTACATTTGAACGTAAGTCGAGCGGTGAAAGGAATGTGGGTACCCTGACGGGTAACAATGATTGCCCCAATTCCGTTTCCATAATGATTGACTGCTCCGTCAAAGATAAGTCCCCACTGGGAACCTGGTTCTGGCCCTTCACTGGGTAGCGATTCATCGCAATCTTTCATCTTGAGATACATGACATCTTCGTCTGGGAAGTCAAACCCGATTGATTCCTGATCGTCAATCGGTTGATGAGCCAAATGATCGGCTAAAATACTTCCTTTAACGGCTTTCTGAGCGTGGTACTCTATGTCATATTCTGATAACAGCATCTGCCAACGGGCAATCCTTCCCGTGAGAGCAGGTTTTTCGAAAACATACTTGATTGGATCCATCTCGGAGACTAACCAAGTAGTATGACGAATCATGTACTGACGAAGACGTTTGGCTGCCCAAGCCAAAGCGCAACAAGTTTTCTCAAGCATCGTGTACCGAGTTTCACAGTCGGTAAACTTCTTGCTTAGATAGTAAATGGCAGACTCTTTCCGTTTAGTTTTGTCTTGTTGGTCAAGTACACATCCCATTGAGTCCTCAAGGACTGTAAGATAAATGATCAGTGGTCTTCCTTCCACTGGTGGTGACAGAATCGGCGGATTCAACAGGTATTCCTTAATACTGTCGAAGGCAGTTTGGCAGTCTTCTAACCAAATGCAATCCTGGTTCTTTTTGAGTAATTTGAAAATCGGCACACATGTCGCGGTCATAAGGAATATGAATCTGGAGATGTAGTTCAAACGTCCCAGGAATCCTCTGACTTGTTTTTCAGTTTTCGGAGAAGGCATTTCTTGAATGGCCTTGACCTTGTCAGGATCAACTTCAATTCCTTTCTGGCTGACGATGAACCCTAGTAATTTCCCCGAACGGACACCGAAGGTGCACTTGTTAGGATTCAAGCGGAGCTTGAATTTTCTTAGACGTTCGAACAATTTTGACAGATGTTCAACGTGCTCATCCTCTGTTCTTGATTTTGCAATCAAATCATCGACATATACCTCGATTTCTTTGTGTATCATGTCATGAAACAGAGTAGTCATGGCCCTTTGATAGGTTGCCCCGACATTCTTCAAACCGAACGGCATTACCTTGTAACAAAAGGTACCCCATGGGGTAATGAACGAAGTTTTCTCCATGTCTTTCGGCGCCATTTTGATCTGATTATAGCCCGAGAATCCATCCATGAAGGAGAATACTTTGAACTTTACTGTGCTGTCAACCAGCATGTCAATGTGTGGTAAAGGAAAGTCGTCCTTTGGACTTGCCTTGTTTAGATCTCTGTAATCAACACACATTCTGACCTTTCCATCCTTTTTGGGAACGGGTACGATGTTGGCTAACCATTGAGGATATTCAGATGTAGCGAGGAAACCCGCGTCGATCTGTTTCTGTACCTCCTTTTTGATTTTGATGGCCATGTCCAGGTGAGTCCGTCTCAACCTTTGCTTTACTGGCGGACATTCCGATCTTAGCGGTAAGTGATGTTCCACGATGCTGGTATCCAACCCTGGCATATCCTGATGGGACCAAGCGAATACATCGGGGAATTCTTTGAGAAGCTTTATCAAACTTTCTTTGACAGTTGGACTGAGCAGTGCTCCGATCCTGATTTCTTTTCTCTCTTTTTCCGAACCCAAGTTTACCGTTTCCAACGGCTCTTTGTGAGGTTCAATGGACCTTTCCTCTTGTCTGAGTAGTCGGGAGATCTCTTCTGGAATTTCGTTGTCATTTTCTTCTTCAGCCTCGAATACCGGGAACTCAAAGTTGGGAGAAAGCATCGGATCGTATGTTTCAACTGGGTTTAAAACAAGCAATCTGCATGACGTGATGATTCGTGTTTAGAAGAGATAGAGAAAATGCAAGTGTGTGCAGTGTATTGATTTTACTGCTTGTTTTTATTATTGAATGTTTTTTTTTAGGATTACCATTTTCTGAAAAAGCAAAAAGAGAAAACAACAATTAATGCGGAAATTACAGAACGACATTATTTTATTAATGAACAAGTCGAATCTTGAAACTACAGCCCTATAAAACAAAACTCACTCGCTCTGGGCAAAGCGAAGAGGGAAATTTACAAAAAGCGAGCCCTATCAAAACATCCGTTTCACCTGGGCAGGGTGAAAGGTTAAAGATGGCAATTACTTTGACTGATGAACGACCTTCGGAACCTCGACGGCAACCCATTGGCGGCGAACTCCTCGGTGAATCATAAAGTCTGGCACCGTCCTTGATTTGTCTTCTGAAATGACGTTGATTTCTGGTGGAGCAGGATCATTGGAATCTGTCTCCCAAGCAGAATTGTCGTAGGAGGATTCCTCTGTTGCACTTTGCATAGCATTGGTGCTCTCAGCTGTATCTCCCCATCCAGTTGACTGGATATCTTCGAGCCTGATACGAGAGCTTTCGGGAGCAGTGTACTTGACCATAAAGTCGTATTTTCCACTTGGTTGTCCCAAAGTGTCCCAAACTTCTTTGGAACTGGAGAAGTCATCCCTCTCGATGACGTTGACCTCAGGAAAAGCATAGTTGATGAATTCTAGTCCTGCAAATGTTGCGAATTCATCTTCATGTTGAGTAGTTTCTGAATGACCTGAGTGTTGATCCCATGACATGGCGGGGACACAGGTATTCTATTCAATGACGCTCAGCTGAGTTTCATTACTCGGCTGACTTTCTTGCCCCAAGTTTCCTGGGTAAGGCTGCCACATTGGCAGACCATCCATCAGGCCATAGTAATTGTGATCAAAGTTTTCTTTCATTAGAGGGTCTTCCTCTAATGAATTTGGCGGAGCACGGCATCCTTCCGGATCACAATCTCCGTAGATCATTTCGACATCTGATCTTGGTATAAATCTCGGACTTTCTATAGGAAAGCAAAAAGGCATAGGCACCTCTTCCTGAGACATATAGTCGTCTTTGTTAAGGTAGGACTTCCATTCTTCATCTGTGTCAGAGGGATCTTCCTCATTGATAGCATGAACTGTCTGAGACACTGGGTGAAGAAAACCTCCACTGTGGAAGAAGTTTTGAAGGGGATGAAGACTTTCATCGTTGGCGGCTATCTGAGTACAGGTCGCAGAAAAACCAAGACCCTTCTTTATTTTATTGTCAGTGGGAATGACAAGCTGTCCCCATCCTTTTGTATCGGTACTCTCGACCGCTTTGATAGCATCTTTGTATGAAGAAATTGAAGTTCCTTCTTTGGATTGATCGTTCTTGCTCACCGATAGTGCTTGGACCTGAGTTCCAATAACCTCCTCGGGTTCTACACAAGCAGATGATGATAGGTTACTCACAAGCAAGGCTTGTTCCCCACAAACCGTGACAAGTTGATCGTTCTTGACGAACTTTAGCTTTTGGTGGAGGGTTGAAGTAATCGCTCCAGCCTGATGTATCCAAGGTCTTCCTAATAAACAACTGTATGTTGCCCGGATATCCATGACCTGGAAAGTGATTTGGAAAGTGTGAGGACCAATAGTTATGGGAAGATCAACTTCGCCGATAACTGTTTTTCTGGATCCGTCGAATGCTTTGACGACGACCTCGCTGACTCTCATCGGAGGGCCCTTAAATGATAATTGCGTCAAAGTGGACTTCGGCATAACATTCAGGGCTGACCCTGTGTCTACCAGTACATTGGCTAAAGCATCGCCCTGGCAGTTAACTGTAATGTTGAGCGCCATGTTATGACGACGACCCTCTTCAGGTAATTCCTCATCACTAAATCCCAAATTATTGCAGGAAGTGATGTTAGAGACAATGATATCGAATTGTCTGATTGTTACATCCTGTTCCACAAAGGCTTGCTCCAAGACTTTCTGTAGAGCCTCTCTGTGTGCTTCTGAACTGAGTAACAGTGATAATACTGAGATCTTTGAAGGAGTCTGTAACAGTTGATCAACAATGTTATATTCACTCCTTTGGATGAGCTTTAGCATCTCATCTTTGTCTTTTGAAAAGTCGGGATTACCAGATTGACTGACTGATGGATCAGGAATTTCCGCCTGAAGTTCCTTTTCTTTGTTGGATTCTCTAACCCCTCGGTTGAAGATTCGACCGCTCCGTGTTACACGACTGATGTCTGCAATATTCACGACGGAGGGTAATGGAATTTCCTTTCCATTCTCGATTATTGTTGCACCGTATTTGTAAGGGATTGCCTTAGCTGATTCATACGGTAGTGGCCCCGGTAGATAGTTGACTATGGGAACCTTCTGATTTTTCTGACCATCATAAGTAACCTTGATCCGTTCCCGGTTGGGAACTCTAGATTTGTCAAGTAGAGGGATGATGGCAAAAACATCCCTGGTCCTGTGATGACCAGAGATCATGACAACATCCTCAACTTGCTCAGCAAGGTAGTTTGGCGACCAAATGATGGGTCCTGAACCGGGATATGGACGAATTTCTCCATGATCGACTTGACCCTGAAGAGCTGCTCTCACAAGGTAACACCCTTGGTTACTTTCTGCACAGACGCTACAACTGTCATAGTTGTGTGGTGGCACCTGGCCACGCCCACTTTGAATACAATGTAACCTCACTAGGTTACCTTCCATTGATCGGACATCCTGACTTTGACGACGAGTAGGATTCCTGTTATTGATACTAATCTGCTGAGTATCTTCGTCCATATAGATTGGCATCCACCAGTGATTTAACAAGTACTGAAGTGCCTCCTGGACAAGGGTACAACCTCGATCGTTTTCGCAACCCGCTTTACAATTTTGATAGTCATGTGATATTAAGAATCCAAGTCGGACCTGCTCAGCATGTAACTCTACCAGGTTGGTATCCATTACGCGGATGTCGAAGATCTGAACCATGTTGATTTGATAGGAGTTCCTATCATGGTAGTCTTGGATCCATCCAAGATCCATCTGACGCTGGAGGGCCTCTTGTATGAAAGAGCATCCATGTTTGTTTACCGAGCAAATTAGACAGGAACTGTAATCGTGCCGCGGCAGATTATGATACTGGCTTTGCCTTGAGTGCATCGCCACCAAGTTAACATTCATCGCACGGATGTCGTGATTTTGAATGACGTTGGAATTTATGTAAACCATGTTAACTCCACGAACTCGGTGCTCTTGGATCCATCCAAGATCTATTTGTTCCTGTAGAGCTGCTTGCACTACAGAACACCCCTGGTTATCTTTAGAGCAGATATCACACTGGTGATAATTATGAGGTGGCACATGGCCATATCCACTCTGTCTATAATGCATCTTGACCAGATTGGTCCCCAATAAGAGTACATCGTGAATTTGATAGACATTGTTAGTCTCTTTCTCAATCAGATTGATTGCAGCTTTCTCGTGTTGAGGCAGCGGGTTCGTAAGAACATTAGGATTCGTATCTTTGAAAGATAATAGCCCGGTCCTAACAAGCTTTTGCACGTCGGATCTGAAATTGATACAAGTCTCAATGTTATGCCCTGAACCTCCTTGATGATAAGGGCATGTTTGATCCGCTTTAAACCAAAAAGGCGGATTTTCCGATACTGTAAGAGGAGACTTAGTCTGGATGTGCCCCTTAGCCAGCAGTAACGGAAACAGCTCTGCATACGTTACGGGTATAGGATCAAATCCTGGTGGCCGTATTGTACGGTTGTTGTTATATGGAGGACGAGCCTGCTGAAGAGGTTGTTGTGTCCTTTGTTGGTCAGGTTGGCTCTGCGCAACCTGAGGTTGATACATAGGAACAGGCGTGGGGCCGATAGCAGGAGTAACAGCTGCTACTGGCTGATAACGTCGCCTTTGCTTTCCGAGAGAGATATTCCCAATATCTTTCTCTTTTTTCTTAGGGAGAGCACTACCGTATTTTTTAGTACCGCTCGTTGATCCAGTGTCTTTTACCAAACGTCCTTCTCGGACGGCTTTCTCAAGACGTACACCCATGCCGACCATTTCGGTGAAATCACTGGGTGCACTGGCAATCATTCGGTCATAGTAAAATGAGCTTAAGGTCTTTAAGAAGATTTTTGTCATCTCTTTTTCCTCAAGAGGTGGACAAATTTGAGCGGCAATTTCACGGCCCCTTTGAGCATACTCCTTAAAGGTTTCCTTTTCCTTTTGCGACATTGATCTGAGTTGATCTCTGTCGGGTGCCATGTCCAAATTGTACTTGTATTGTTGGACGAAGGCAGTACCAAGATCTCTGAATGTACTGATCGTAGTACAGTTTAAACCCATGTACCATTTGAGTGCGGCACCGGTTAAACTATCCTGGAAGTAGTGAATCAGCATGTCCTGATTCTCCATCTGAGCTGACATCTGCCGAGCGTACATCACCAGATGGCTCTGAGGGCAAGAGTTACCCTTGTATTTTTCAAAGTCGGGCACTTGGAACTTGTGCGGGACTTTCACATTTGGGACCAAGCAGAGGTCTGCGGCGTTCTTT
This sequence comes from Lathyrus tuberosus, assembly GCA_022829125.1. Classification (NCBI taxonomy): domain Eukaryota; kingdom Viridiplantae; phylum Streptophyta; class Magnoliopsida; order Fabales; family Fabaceae; genus Lathyrus; species Lathyrus tuberosus. Next base: position 1,398,390 of record JALAZF010000504.1, read on the forward strand.
CCAAATAGATCCTGACCGCGAATGGCTTGCAGCTCTTTCTGCATTTCCAAGAACTGCTCCTGGAATTCATCCATTCTGTCAAACATAGTTTCCTTCTTACCATAAGGTGTTTGTGGAATCTGTCCTTCCGGGACAGTGTGCACCACAAGGGGTGGTACCGTGACTACGGCAGTAAGTCTTGGCGTTTCCCGAAGTTTGTAACCTTCAGGAGTCTTCAGTATGCCCCTAGCATCTTCGTTTTCCCGAAGTTTGTAACCTTCAGGCCCAGCGGCTTCTGTTGCGATTCCCTGATCTTCAGTGATTGACGGAACATATCCTTCCGGGATATAGTTAACAGGCATGCCCCAAGGATGATCTTTCGGCATCTGATACCTAGGATCATACTTTTCTATGATGGGCGTTGAGGTGATCTCTGAGATCACAGTTCTTTGTAACTGAGCTTCTGCCATGGCTTGCATGTCATTACGAAGCTTCCTCATATCCTCTCTCAGAGCGTCGATCTCTTCTTTCCACTCTCTGTTTTCTTCCTCAAGATCATCCATCTTTTTCTGACGATTGGCCCGAGTATTATACGAATGAGACAGTTTGACTCTAGAATCGAGACACAAATGTGAGATTCGTAGGGAAGAAGAATACGCGATGTGAGAATGATGAATGCAATGATTATATTAATTGTTGTTTTTTTGGTTTAATCAAAATAAACTTCGACAATTAGATTGCAAATATCAAACAGTAGGGAAACCCCTTTTTATTGAATTCCAAAGGATTACAGAAATGGAAATACAGTAGATTACAAGATGCAGAAACAGAAACCTAAGCTAATGGGTCCCGAGTCCTCTCTGAGGAGAAACCGGGTGCTGATTCTGGTATCTTCCTTTTCTTTGACCGGGGCGCTTGGGCCGTTGTCGGGTTGTCATTCCTTTGCCAAGTGAAAGGAGTGAGCAAATTCCTTTGGTCATCTTGATTCTCTACAGCATGCTGCTCCAAAATTTCAATCAGAGCATCTTTCTCTTTTAGTAGTTGCTGTATTTGGATACACTCTACGTCGAGGGTGCGGTACTTGTTCTTCCAAGACCTTCTTTCCTTTTGAACTTTGTTGAGAGTAACCTGAAGCTTTTCAGTCTCAGTCATGAAGTACATGACAGATTCTCTCGGCGGAAGAATTCCGTAACGAGGATAAGGCATTTTTAGCTTGAGAGCTCTGGTTTGTACCCAATGGAGATAAGGCTCCACCGAGACACAGTCCGGTTTTCCCAGAGACCCTCGTCCTTTCTTATGAACCTGTTTCTAAGCTTGCACTATTTCCATCTTTAGTGCTCTGTCATTTTCTCCTTCTTTGAAGAAAAGACCTTCCAGATGAACACCCAGTGGGATGTGTCGCATCGGGTATCCAAATTGACGAAAAACCAATATCGGATGATAGTTGATTCCTCCTTTAGTTCCTATGAGGGGTACGCTGGGGAAGTTTCCACAATGGTCAATGATTCTGATTCCCTCATAAATCCTATTACACCAATCTATATCGGAATTGGTGAGAGACATGATCTTCTGCGACCAACGTAAGACACTCTTGCAATCCCAAAAAGCAACAGACTTGGGCAAGTGAGAGATAAACCATTTGTAGAGCAAAGGTACACAGCATGTGATCTCCCCTCCGCTGTACAAATTTCCCAAGTGTACAGAATGATACGCATCTGCGAGCAAAGTCGGCACAGGGTTTCCAATGAGAAAAACCTTAATAGTGTTGATATCGACGAAGTTATTGATGTTGGGAAACAAAAATAATCCGTAGGTGAGCAAGACAAAGATGCTTTCAAAAGCAGTCCCGTTCCCTATACTAGCGAAGTATAGAGCCTTTTTTGTCAAGAATTGGGCTGGCAAACCTTGGATGCCACCCTTAGTAATCATGTGAGTCTTGACCTCAGACTCGTCCAAATGAATTGCTCTTGCAATAGTCTGATTCTTTTGAATTTCTTCCAGTCCAGAAAATGGAGCTCGATCTGTGATATGTAAATCCGTCAGATGAGAATACTCCTCCAGCGTTGGTGATAGCTGGTAATCCGGGAATGTGAAACAGTGATAAACCGGATCGTAGAACTGAATGAGCGCGTCCATGATCCCCTCAATCACGTGGACTCTTAACAGTGGTAGCAAACCACCGTGCTTGGCTCTGAAAGCCTCTAGGTTAACGATCATCCTTGCTAACCTTCTCAAATCCCCTAGTTTTGGAACCTTGAAGGTATACTGGCGAGTTCTCCTTCTACCGAAATCCATTAGCGTAATCTTTTTCTCTGATATTTGCAATCACAGTCTTAGTTTAATTTGAAAAACAGAGAGACTAGAAGAGAAAGTTTTTTGAATGTTTTAATGTTTTATTAAATGGATGCATGAATGCAGCACACAAAAACATAGAAAAAACATGGGGTCAGAGGGTCGTTGTCATGAAGTCAAGGCTCTACCCATCCCCAAAGGTTTATACTAGGGTGATTTTTGTACCTGTACTCATTATCATCAGCTCCTCCCAGGAAAGCAAAACAACAAGTGGATCGCCAGCGAGTTGTGTGCAATCTTAGAGTAAGTGCTATTCACCGAGAATAGATCACCAGCCTCAAATGAGGGTAGTATCGCGTAACAACTATTTCCGATAGTTTCCGCACTACGAAAGGGTTGGCTTTTCTAGGTGTATACTCAATCTTTCCACATACGGCATCACCCGCATTCCCATTAGCAGAAAAATAAACACGTATAGCAATTAGGAAAAGCAGTATATATATTTGTCCTAAACATCCTAGACCTTTAAAGCTAAGAATCCTAAGTTCCTGACAGAAAATGGGTTCCCCGGCGGAAGCCCCAATCTGTGGTATTCACATAAGTGAAGAGAAGGAAGACCGAGTTTGACAAAGACCGGCCCCACGGTGGGCGCCATTTTTCTGTAGCGGGCGATTTTGGACGCGGTTCTTAAGCGTTGGTCGCTCTCTGCGGTTTGAGCTTAAACTACAGGTCGATTCATTTTTTATCCTATTGTGAGCTGAATAAGGAAGGGAAATAGATGTCTCCAATTAACCCTGCTTGCATACTAAGTTTAAACAGCGGCCTGTTAGGTTACGGATGCTATCAATGTGGGGGGCCTTTGTACTGGTTATTTGTATTTTCGCCAATACTGTTTTCTTTCTCTTTTACCTGGGCAGAAGGTTTCTGGCGGGGAACAAGGATTAGGATGTTAGGACTGATGCTTTTGAATTACTGATTTTTGATTGATGGAGATATGGGATTTGGGTTTTTTGTTGATTGTGCTCGCTAAGATTTTTCTTTCAATCTTATGCCTACGTATTCCCGTTTACCGAAACGGGGAAATCAGAGCGTTCGTAGTTCCTCTTATTCTATGGGAGGAAATGGGTGTTTTTGGTGTTTTGGTGTTTTGGTGTCTTGTTCAAAGCCCAAGACGTGAAGCGAAAGGTGGTTTGTATCTTGTTCAAAGCCCAAGATGTGAAGCTGAAAGGTCTATTTGTGTCTTGTTCAAAGCCCAAGACGTGAAGCTGAAAGACCTCGACTTTAGAGAGAATTTGTCATCTCTAAAGAGGGGGAAGGAGAATTACTTTAACTGGGATACGCGGATCCGAGCAATGCCATAATTTCTGAAGAAAGGGTTTTAACCTGAAGGAGAAGACTTTAACTCAGTGTAGAGCAATGCCATCTTTCCTTAGGAATTTCTCATGCTAAAAGAGGGACAGTGGCATCGATGTAGATGATCCAGAGGCTTGCCGCTTACGGCGATTAGATGAAAGGAAAGGAGTTGTTGATGTTTGTGTACTGTGAACGAGGCACGACTTTGATGCTAAAAGGTTGATTGGATCAACCAGTGGTTTTCTTATACAAAAGCCTAAGAGGAGGCTAATTTCCGCTAGGAAAATCATTATACAAAGCCTAAGAGGAGGCTATTTTGTGTCTCGTACAAAGCCCGAGAGAGAGGCTAAAAGTTTTTGACCCGACGATAGAGTCTTTGTGTCTCGTACGAAGCCCGAGATAGAGGCTATTGTTTGTTTGACTCTACGAGGGAGTCTTTGTGTCTCGTACGAAGCCCAAGATAGAGGCTAAAAGTTTGACTCAACAAGAGAGTCTTTGATACTCAACAAGAGAGTGTTTTTGTATCTCGTACGAAGCCCGAGATGGAGGCTAAAGGTTTGTTTCAGTTGAGTGACAGATCCAATATACTGATTTTAAAAGAGAAAATCAGTTCTTATATGAGCAACGCTGTACTCAGGGATTTGATCTGAGGATCAGGGATATTTCCTTCTCTTTGAGGAAACGGGAAATCCAAATGGTATTGAGACTGTCCGAATCTGCGGGTTTCCTTCCTATTTAACGAAGGGGTCACTTGAGAATGTCTTTGAGACTCAAGGAGATTAGACTGTCCAAGTCTATAGTTTTTTCTTTTGTACTATGCTTTGAGAAACAATAGTAGACTCTATGAAAGGATTGTTCTAGGAGGATGACTAGGTTCTGTTCCTATACCTCTAGGAGGTCGTCGGGACAATTTGTACGAAGCCCAAGAGGAGGCTGGAAACTTTTAAGAAGCCTACGGGTCCTTGTACGAAGCCCAAGAGGAGGCTATCATTCCCGGAGGAAGAGATCATTATACGAAGCCTAAGAGGAGGCGGTGAATACTTCTAAGAAGCCGTAGTGTCCTTGAATAATGCCCAAGAGGAGGCCGATGCTTTTAAGAAGCACGTGGGTCTTATCATCTCCTTTCCATTAGGAGAGATAACTCTTTTAAAGATAAAAACCACTGGTAAACGTGCGAGGTTTACTATCCAGCGACTCTTAGCTTTTAAAGAGGGTTCCTTAGTTAAGGTCCAAGATTATGACCGTAGTGGGTACCCAAACCCGGAGACATTCAAGGCAAGCTATCCACAAGGAATAGATCAAGTCAGGAAAGTTCGAGAATTTGGAAGAAACTCAAAGATGCCATTCACGGAGAATACATTCATCTTGGGAGTAGAGCTTCTTGACGATTCCTAATGAGGACAGCCGAAGAGAAGACTGTATCTGGTGATCCTATTGGGGATCTAGTTGTCTATTTCTATGAATAAATGAAACGGCGTCACCTAGTTCTAGACGTAGTTGCCGGGGAAACTCAAAATATCTATACTATTATTACACAGTAGATATGAGTTTATGAAATGAGACTTACAATGAGCAGCCCCATAATACAGTTTATAATATGAAAGCAGTAAATGAAAGCGATAACCACTTACTCGGTTGTAGTGCTTCCATGCTGTTTGGTTAGTTGTTCAACAAAGAAAGATTGAAAACAACAGTATATTCAAAATCAAAGGAGAAAGTGCTTTGAAAAAGAAAGATTTGGGGCTTACAGCTCAAGGAGAGGCCCAGGGTTTTATCAGTGAGCACACTGTTTGACTTTGTACAGCGGGACTTATACAAGTGACTGGGGCCCAAAAAAGGTTTTCTGTACAAAGGGATGGGTCTTACACTCTCTAAAGAGGCCCAAAAAAGGTTTAAAGAAAAGAGATGGGCTTATAACACGAGGGTAGACCCAAATGATTTTTCGTTTTAAAATGGCGATCGCGCCGAGGTTTTCTTTTAACGCAGAGGGACTTATACAATAAGTGAGGCCCAAAATGTTTTGGTTAAAAGGGGGATTGGGTCTTACACTCTAATAGAGGCCCAAAGTGTTTTGAATGGGTCTTATAGCTCAAGGAGAGGCCCAGACGATTTTTTTATTTTTAAACGGGCGACGATCGCGCCGTTTACTTGTACAGAGGGACTTATACAATGAGTGAGGCCCAAAAAGTTTTTGTACAAGGGGGGATGGGTCTTACACTCTCTCAAGAGGCCCAAGAAGTTTTGAAAATGATTTATGAGGGTTGAATTAATCCAAAACCCTAATTTGTTTTCAAAATGTATTTAATTGAATAAAAATTCAATTAAAATGATCAAAAATTGTTTAACACATGGAAAACAAATTGTGATCTTGGATTAATGCTTCAAAAATTAAGTATTGACCTACAAAATAATTAGAAAGCATTAAAAGTTGCAAAATCAATGTAGACAAAATATTTAAAATGTCAAAAACAATTAAAATATTAATTCTTTGCAAAAATATCAATTATATGAAATAAATAATATTTTTGGGATTTTTTGTGAAAATAAAATATTTTAACATTTTTGTGAATTATTAAAAAAAGAATCAACTCAAAATTATTAAAACTCAGAGAGAAATTAATTTTTGAATCAATTAAACAAAATCACAAAATTCAAATATTTGAATTTCTAAAAATGGCGCCAATAACAAGCTGAAGAACACGTGCGTGTTCTTGGTTTCTCAGATTTGCATTTTCTATCCAATCTCCATGAATACGTAATCATATCATGCAATCCACATATCATTATGCTCGCCTCAACCTCACGATCATGTCTATGTACTTTAATTTCATTTAAATTAAACATACAACAAGAAATCACGAAGAGACCTCAAGAACCCTAATTTCTGCATGAAGGCTAGGATTTTTGATACACGATTCAAACAATGCAATTAATTGAGGGAAAACATTCCATGCATGATTATGAGCATATGGCCAAATTATTGTGCGAGGAAATATGCATAGATTGAGAGATGACCAAGTATGTGCTTACCTCCAAGTCGTGACAGCAAGTTCAAAGTGATTTTTGATTTGGAGGTGTTACAGATGAGTGGTGATGATCTAAACAGCTTCCCTACACCCTATGGATTGTGTTTGGATGGCTGGACTTGATTGAAATTGGCTGGATCATTTTGTGGTACCTCAGCTGCACTTTGGTTAAAACCTTGAGCAACCAGCTGGTGATTTTGTGAAATTGATGTTTCAGAAGTAATCTAAGTGTTTGATCAGCTCATATGTGATGTATGTGAGGTGTGTGAGTGATTGGTTTGATTGGAATTGCTCTCAAACTCAAAACCCGATAGTGACTTGCCTTAGAAGGCAAAATTGGAGTGAAAAAAGAGATTTTAAGGAAAGCATCTGTTAGATGGCTTTGGTGTACTCAAACTGACCATAATTGAGCTCTATTTATAGTAGAGCAAGTTTGTTTTGCAAGGAATAGTGCATGGCAGCTGGTAAGTAGGTTTGGCCAATGTTGGCAAATGAAAATCCAAGTCTCCTCTAGCCATTGACTAGAGGTTAGGGCACAGAGCTTTGGTTCCCTTGGTCTTGGATAAGTCTTGACTGATTTCAGATGAGAATGGCTCAGTCCATGCCACCTTGATGGTTTCATTGAATGCCTCATTCCAAATTTGAAGTCTTGTCCCTATTTTGGCCATTCTAGGTTCAACATGCTATTTCTTGTTCCATGGACTTTGGAGGCTTGGCTCAGTGATTGTCCCCTTTAGATTCAATCCTCTGAGGTGTACAAGTGGATAGGAGCAATTGAATTTGGCTGATTTTGGCAAATCGACCAAAGTTGCAAATTCTGCCTTGCCTTGACAGATTTCAGCAAGGCAACTTGGCAATGTTGTATCTCATGGTGTAGGTTGAATTTGGCAATGTTCTTGGCCATTTTGGAAAGCTCTTACATGATACAACAACTGTTTGAACAAGTTTGGTTTTGATCTCTTTTGATTCCAAGTGAAAAATCCCCCTACATTTGGCAAAAAGTGAGGCAGAATCTGACTTAGTGAAAATTTCACTAAGTGTTGGAAAAAGTGACATTTTCACTTTTCAGCCACTTTGATCACTCCATAACTCAAAATCCTTAATGAATTGGAATGACTTGTAGTTGAAGTTTTTGTAGATGATAATGAGGGCTACAAATCCATCTTTGGATGAGAAAAAATGGCATTGTGGTTTAGGAGTTATGGTCCTCCAAAGTTGGTACCTTTGCCACTTTATTTTTAACTTAGAAAAATTTCTAAGTTTTATGGTTACCCCTTTTACAAGTTATCTCACTTTTCTTGATTTTTCTTGATGAATGATGATTCAAATCATACATTAACATCATTTTAGGGTTAAAAATCCATTTTGGTGAAAAATCTCAAAAAGTCAAAGTTGACTTTTGTGCACAGTTGACTTTTTATCAGATGAATTCCAAACTGTGCAATTCTTCAGGAAATCATGTCCTTGACCTAAATCAAACTTGATGGACATGTTCCATGGGTGTCATAGGGTATATTCAATCATGTATTAGGATTTGGGAGCATGTCTTGGTCAAAAGTCAAAGTTACAGTTGACTTTTCTCTTAAAACCCTAATTGTGGTGCAGATGAAATTGAGACTTGTTGCTCAAGCTTCTTGGATCAATCCATTGTTCCAAATGGATCAATATGGTATATTAGAGACCCTCAAATCATGTCTTGAGGTCTTGGCTCATGGTTTGTCCCAAAAGTCAACTTAGGGGTGAATTAGGTCAAGAAACCCTAATTCCTGATTTTTGATGAATGCATCCCCTGAGGCAAAATTGACTTGATGCATGGGTTCATGAGGTTCCATGAAGTATATTAGGTCATGTTTTGGATCATTGCCTTGTGCCCAGATGAAAATTTTCCATCTGGAGGCCCTGGTCGACCAAAACCCTAATTTGGTGACACTGGCGATCTTGAGGCTTGATCCACCTAGAAGGGAGCATCCTTGTACTTAATACTTGAAGTGGGAGTCCTTTTGATCCTTTGTAGTTACTTGGGAGGTTAGACAAGTTGAAGATTATGTCATTTCTTGATTGATCCTTTGTCTAAGCACTCAGAGAGGGCTTGAAACCCTAATTTTGATTGTATTGGATGCTCACCCATCTTTGGGGAGACTGATGAAGCATGATGGTTCATCCATATTGTGATGATGATTTTCACAATGATGGGAAATCTAAGTGGTCAAAATTTGGGGTATTACAATGGGCATTAGCATTAACAGAATTTTCCCTAACATATCAACCTTTAAAAGCTGTGAAAGGGCAAATAGTTGCAGACTTTATAGTTGACCACTCCATAAATGAAAATGATTTGAATTATGTTGAATTAAAATCCTGGAAGTTATACTTTGATGGATCAAGTCATAAAAATGGAACAGGAGTGGGAATATACATTATTTCTCCTGAAAAAATTCCAACAAAATTCAAGTACAAGGTCGAAGGACCTTGCTCTAACAATGAGGCTGAATATGAAGCATTAATTGCTGGCCTTGAAATTTTGTTAGAATTGGGGGCAACTAGAGTCGAAATAATGGGAGATTCATAATTGGTTATAAAACAAATCACAAAGGAATACAAATGTGTTAAAGAAAATCTCATTATGTACTTTGTGATAGCCAATAGATTATTAAAAAAATTTGAGGTAGTGGCCATCCAACACATACCTAGAATAGAGAATCAAGTTGCTAATGACTTGGCTCAAATTGCCTCTGGATACAAGGTGTCGAAGGAAAACCTTCAAGAAGTAATTGAAGCAAGAGGTAAAGTGGTGGTTGTTGGATTGTGCCCATCAGACTTAGAAACGACTAAGCTTGGATGCATAGATGGCGAAAATTTTGAAATTCTTGCTATAGATAATTTGACAGATGAAGATTGGAGGAAGCCTATAGTTGAATATTTGCAAAATCCAACGGCTTCGACAAAGCGAAAAATCAGGTATCAAGCTTTAAGCTATGTACTTTTGGGTAATGAATTATTTAAAAAGACCCCTGAGGGAGTCTTATTGAAATGCCTTAGTGAAGCAGAGGCATATTTGGCTCTTTCGACAGTACATAGTGGGGCATGTGGAGCACACCAAGTTGTCCAGAAGATGAAATGGCTGTTGTTTCGACAAGGCATGTATTGGCCTACTATGCTGAAAGATTGCATAGAATTTGCTAAGGGTTGCCTAGAATGTCAAATTCATGCTGGCATACAACATATCCCTGCAAGTGAATTACATTCCATAGTGAAACCATGGCCTTTCAGAGGATGGGCTTTGGATATAGTGGGAAAGATTCGACCAGCATCTTCAAAGAACCAAAGATATATTTTGGTGGGAATTGATTATTTCACCAAGTGGATTGAAGCAATACCACTGGCGAATATAGGTCAAGAAGATGTTATTGAATTCATTCAAAATCACATTATTTTTAGATTTGGTATTCCTGAAACAATCACTAAGGATCAAGGATCAGTGTTTACTGGTCGAAATATGCAGGAGTTTGCCAAAGAAATAGGTTTTAAGTTATTGACTTCTACACCTTATTATGCTCAGGCTAATGGGCAAGTCGAAGCTGCCAATAAGTTAGTAATTGGACTAATTAAGAAGCATGTGGGAAAGAGGCCAAGAAATTGGCACAAGACATTAGACCAAGTTCTTTGGGCATGTCGAACATCCCCTAAAGAGGCTACCAATACTACCCCATTTCGACTTACTTTTGGTCATGATGCAGTACTGCCTGTTGAGATTTATTTACAATCTATAAGGGTTCAAAGACATCAAGAGATTCCCTCTGAGGATTATTGGGAAATGATGATGAATGAATTAGTGGATTTGGATGAAGAAAGGCTCAGAGCCTTGGAGTTGTTAAGAAGACAAAAGAAAAGGGTCGAAGAATCTTACAACAAAAAGGTTAAGTCTAAATCTTTTGCATGTGGGGATTTAGTTTGGAAAGTGATTTTGCCTATGGATCGAAAGGATAGAACATTAGGCAAATGGTCTCCTAAGTGGGAAGGTCCAATCCAAGTCATACAAGTTTTCTCTAATGGAGCTTATGAAGTGGAAGAGTTAGACAAAGATAAAAGAATCTTGAAAGTAAATGGCAAGTATTTGAAAAAATATAAGCCTATGTTACAAGAGATTCATATCAAAACTTAAGCTTTATTCAGTAAAAAGAAAGCCAAAATAGGCCAAGTCAGGCTAATATGGCATACAAAGCAAGGAAGAATCAATACAACAATTTTTAATCGAGGAAAGGTTATTCATAATCTCTCCAATCTATGGATTTGAGGAAATCCATATAATCTGCATCTGGTTCATCATCAAAGTCCTGGGTGTTGGAGCGTCCTTTCTTAGAGAACTTCATTTTAGTTTCTCTCTTCTTGGCGTGAGAGGTTGCTCCAATAGAGGCTTCAGGTTTCTTTGTTGCCTCCATCTTTTTTGTTTCCTCAACTGCCTTTGCCTTTCCAGCCATTCTCTTGGTTGATGATTTCTCTGAATTGTTCATGTTTTCTTCTGTGCAAAACGTGGTCATGTGGAAGATAATTTATAGAGGCGAAGTATTGATTGGATTGGCCAGTCAAACGGTGGAAGCACGTGAGTTATTATTGGAAGTATGCCTGAGGGCTATGCTATAAATGTTACTTTAAAGCTAGAGGCTTATGCCTTGGAGTGTAAAGCAGAAAAGTTTGACTTTCCAAGAAAAAGATAGAATGCCTTAATTGCAAATTTGACTTAGATGTGAGGCAATAAATAAAATGCATCATAATATAATATGGGTCGAAAGCAGTTAATGGCGAAATAATAACAATTGATTAATCAATGCCAAAGGCATAAAACTGTCATTACATAAAGGCCTAAAAAGGCCAAGAAACAAATGATTGGTTGAGCAAATAAAGGTCTTGAAAGCATCAGAAGGGAAGCCTCGACTCCAATTGGGAAAAGGTTTCTATGTGATGTTTGAGGCGAGCATTGCACAAGGATTCATCAAGTTTGGCTGTGGCAAGCTGTTTCTCAAGTTTTTGGGCTGCCTCAATACGATCTATGGCATGTTTCATTTCCCTAGCCATCTCAGTGGTGTCGAAATTATGCAAATCACGGTTGCGTTTTTTCAGCATTCTCAATTTTATCTTGTAACTCAGTGATTTGCTGCTTCCAGGCTTCGATATTCTTCTGATTGAAGGCTATTTCATCTTGTGTTTTCTTTTGGTCAGCCTCTATACTTTTGACCTTCTCATATGACTCCTTTGCACCGCACCAAGCTGCACTCTCAAGACCAGATGTTTCCTCTAGGGTATTCCTGATAGATGGAAGCAGCTTTATCTCTGCAGCTATTTGGTTCACCACAGCGGTTAACTCTATCAGAAAACCAGAAACGTCTGGATTAAGAGTGGTGAGTTCAAGCTTTCCAAGGGTATCCTTCAGATAAGCAGTTGCAGATGGGTCTGAGGCCAAAACTCTGTGAATGTCCCCCCTGAAGAATTTTTTCTTTATAGCTTGGAGGATTGGTTTGGCGAAGTCATCTGATGCCGGAGTCGAAGATACAGAAGAAGAAGAACCATACTTCTGCCCAAGTATTAATTTGGAATACTCACGTGGGTTCGACCACTTGAGTGCTGTCAATGAGTCTCCAGGAGGTGGAAGGTTAGCCAGGGTTTACTGGACCACAGGCGAAGGAGTATGGTGGGGATTAGGATCAGTTTGTTCTTCTTCCTCCTCTTCTTCTGATTCTTCTCCTTCTTCATCTTTTTCTTCTTCGACTACCATTTCTTTGTCAGGCTCTTCAGCAATTGGTCGAATATTCTCCTGGTCATCAGCTGGTGTAGGATGTGGTTCATTTGTCTTCTCAGGCGCAGCTTGACCAGGATTGTCGTTGTGTGTTTGAACTTCAGGTTCATCCCTTTCTTCTTCAACCAATTAATCATTATCCATGAAGTTAGCCAGGTTGAAAGGTGGTGGACTCGAGGCATCATCATCATCAGAATTGGCGTCATCAGCTTGTGCGTTTTGAGTAGGGGTTTAAACTGGTGGTGTGGTGTGTTCTGCAGCATGTGGATTAGGTTGATTAATCTCACTCAAACCAGAGCCAATATCAGAAGATGGGTGATAAATTGGCTCACATTGGCTGTTGAGGAGTGTGGTGGTGAAGCTTCCTGCAGTCGGTTGAGGAGTGGGATTGGTAATTATATTGGTGGCAAGGTTGCTTGGAGTTGGTTGGGGATCAGGATTATTGATTATGTGTGCCTAAAGGACACAAGTGGAGAAAATGAGATTGAAAGAATTTGGGCGAAAAACGTCAGTATAATGAAAAAGTGGTGCACATACCTGAGCTTGTACAGCAGCAGGACTTGAGTTATCACTCCCATGGTCACCAAGAGGTGTTCTCGAGGCCACCGTGGAGGGTTCTTTTTCGACACCACTTGTTGTGGGTGCCTTTTCGAGTATTTTGGCCACCTTCGAAGGAGGTGGGCCAGTAGGTCCTGATGCCTTTATTGGTTTTCTCCGTTTCTTTGTAAGAACCTCCTCAGGAGATTCATCTGAGGCCTCTGAAGATATAATAACAGCTGGGGTATCCTTTTTACCTTTCTTGGAAGGTGTTGGAGTTTTTCGACCAGTCTGAAGAAGCAATGCAAGTATAAGAAAGGAATTCATATAGTAAAAGCGTAAGCAGGGGATGTGAAATATACCTGTGTGTTATCTGGTTCTTTGCCACTTTGTGAGGTGGCAGCCCTAGTTGAAGCAGTTTTCCTAGGCACAACTAAAAGACAGTAAAAATTATTACAAGTTAATGATTACGTGGTTAGTTATAAAGCCATGGATTAAGGATTTCGAACCTTCATATATTTCAGATTCGACACGAACGTCCTGAATTCCTATATGAATGTGTCCTTTGAAACTGTCTAACATATGCTTAGTCGAAACCACTCGCTGGGCCTTTGGCTGAGACTGCTGTCGAAGAAGTTTTAAATGCTCCCCACAGACAAACCAATCTGGAAATGAAGGGGCAAGCGCCACTCCAAAATCAGCATTAGGCAGTCGAGGGAACTTTGGAGGAAAAAGTTTAAAAGCTACCTCATAACGTTTCTCACGAGGGACGTTGGGAGGGATTTTTAGTTGATCCAGCTTTTCTAGAAATTTTCTCTTTAGAGTAACAGCAGTCTCATGAATGGTTCGACTAATATTATCTTGTTGATAGATAGTTTCAAAGTATTTTTGAAAAGCCCGTATTTCTTCGATGTGAGTAAACTTACTCTTTTCGTCTTGTCCTGCACATTGAGAATTGCTTGGTCAAGTAACGAAGAAAATGTAGCCACATCAAGAAAGTGCTCACTATAGTGCTTCGACCACCATTGATGGAATGATGAAGTGCATAGAAAAGAAGGCTCAAAAAACACAGGAGAGAGGACTCTTCTTTTCTCATTCCGGCTGTCGAGTGTAAGGGAGACGTTTTCCTCATCGAAGCAGGCAGTATGAAGAATTACTTGGCCCTTTCTCTCATACAAGCATTGAGGAAAGCTCTGGGCCAGCCCAAACTGTCGAGAAACAAGGTTTGGTTGATAGGCAATCAGTGCTGATAAACCTCTCCCTAAGTTCAGCCTGTGGATAAAGAATCTGGGAATAAAAAAGGCTTCCCAGATAGCAACAGATTCTTGATCAAGAGTGTGGTGAGGATTTGGGAATGGCCTTTTATACCACACGGGGCCATATCTCCTTTGAGCAAAAGGTGTCATGCTAGGAGTGAACTCATAGCACTTGACAAACATCATAATATAACTGGTAAAGGCCCTTTGAAGGGTTTCACCATCATCATTGGGAGTGAGTTTGGCCAGACGCGTCCCTTCGACACTCCTTTCCCTGATTTCAGCAGAGGCTTCATCAACTAGGCCTTTTCTGGGGAGGCTAGCTTCAAATGTAGCATTAAGCCACAATTGAAGTAGCCAAAGAGGCCCACTCAAGTGCATAGGACCTTGGGCCTCCACATTTCTAAGTCGAGAAGCCCCTTCACTAATAGACTCATAGAGGCTCGCCAGGATGAGTTCACTCAAGCAGGTTCCTCTGTTGTTGTGGAGTTGATTCGCCAGGGGCAGGTATTTCTTAGCTACCTGCAAATACTTTGTACAGAAAACATATCTCGACATCCAGACTGTGAGAAAAGCAATATGTTCTTCATCAGACACTTTGTCATCTTCTTGTTTAAAGTGGTGTTTGATGAAGAGAGTGTATGTAAGTTTAGAGCCTGAAATATTGATGGTGTCTTTAGCATCAACATCAGGGTTATAGGTAAGGCCATCTGGGCGAAGTCCTGTGATGGCAGCTACATCGAACAAGGTTGGGGTAACCATTCCACATGGCAGATGGAAGGTATAATGGGTGTTGTCCCAAAAGTATAAGGATGCTGCCAACATGTTCAGATAGTATGGTATGCTGGTCTTCGACAGCATAAAAAGGTCATAAATCCCTATATTCTTCCAATGTTCAGCTTTGACCTTCTCCATCTCCGCCATCCATTGGTCAAATTCCTTCAAGGGATTGACAGCTCTCACCAGCCTGGTTCCATCAGTGAGATAACCAACGTTGATTTTGGGCAAGGGGATTTCTTCAGGAGAAGTTTCAGCAGCAGCGTTGATTTTGGGAAAACTTTTTTACCCTAACGGCCTTGTTTTCCGGTAAGAGGGGAGAAACTCACTTAGTCTCTCATTAGAAATGTCAACATCAGCGAGAGGACCATACAACGCGTAAGGTTTGTCAGAAACAACTAAAGGAATTATTACCTGAGACTTATATATGGCTCGTGTCTCTTCAGTGGTGGGTTCCGGCATGCAACGACGGTTATCCACTAGTTGGGGGCCTGGGATATTAGAAAATCGAGGAATGGCATGTTTAAATTGAGCAGCCTTGCCTCTTTGAGTTTTCTTTGGTTGAGGGTTGGTTTGGGAAGACGCCATTGTTGGTGAAGACGAAAAGATGGTGTTTTTCTGGGTTTTGCGTAAGAGAAACTGAAGAGAAGAAGATGTTCGCTTGGAAATATGAGAATGTGGAAACTTCACAAAGTGGTGTAAGTGGGTATTTATAGACGTTTGAAAATCCCAAGAACCTTGGATCTACCGTTGAAGTTGAGGAGTTAGTGGGACGCGTGTTCTTTTCCTGGAGACGTGATGAATGGTAGCAGTTATGTTTAGACTGCAAACATCTGTTTTCGAGAAAAGTGTTATAATGAATACGGCTGAAGAGACGTTTAAGGATTTGTCATGATGATATGACGTCATAAGCGTGGGTTAGAGAAATTGAACAATTCAGCCACTAAGTAATTAGTGGGATATTCAGTTGAGGCCATGCAAACAAGCGTCGAAATGGTTATTATCTTAAGAAATGACCTTCCTACCAATTCTGGCGAAAGGACATTCCTTGGGGGCAATTTGTTAACCCTTATTTTCGACGCTAGAAAGAATCAAAGCTATTTTAAGTTAAAAAATTATTTTTAACATAAAGAAGGCTTCGACCCAGCTTTGGTGAAGCCTGAGTCGAATAGGGGTTTTTGGAAGCCTCAAAATGGCTAAGTGTTGGGAAAGGTTTCGACCATGGGAATATGGAAACGCGCGCTGCAGTTGTTATACTAAGGCTGGAGGGAATTTCCAATGTTTGAAATTCAAATAGGAGCAGTTGTGAACGAGGGAACAGTTGAGGCCAAGGAGAAGGCGCCAAAGGGACACGTTTGAAGCAATAACCACCACTCAGTTGTTATTTCTTAGCACTATAAATAGGAGTTATTTCTATGTAATAGGGGTGTTCATATTTTTAGACAAGTTACTCAAAGAAACTCAAAGTACCCGCGTGTAGAGAAACGAGTTCGTGAGAATGTACGTAATGTAACACCACCCTTTATTTCTTCATTAATGCAATTTATCTTCAACATGTTTAAGCTTCAAGCATTTACTTTCCATGTCTTTACGTTTTCCTGAATTTTACTTTTCATGTCAAATTTACTCAAAGTCTTGTTTTTCAACTTTCATTTAAACTTTCTGCATCTACTTTCGACTGCACCTTTATATTCAAGCATTTACCTTTAAAGTCTTTATTTCCAAGAACGTGGAGTTCGTCTTTATTTCTTGTCTTTTATCTTCAAAGTCTTTTATTTTTAAAGTCATTTAAACTTCCTGCAGTTACTTTCGACAACACCTTTATATTTCAGTCTTTATTTTCAAGAACGTGGAGTTCATTGCATCTTTCAAAAAGCTTTTACATTATTGCATTTACCTTCGACAGTCATTTTATCTTTCTGCACCTTTTACATTCAAGAACGTGGAGTTCAAGCACTTTAACATTTCTTGCTGTTTACTTTCGACAGTTCTTTATCTTCTTGCACTTTTATTTTTCAAAGTCCTTTACCTTTTTGCCTTTTACATTCGACGCCTTTAAATTCTGCACCATCTATTTACAGCCCTTTACATTTCCAAGCCTTTACTTTATTTGCAAGTAGTCGAACGTGGAGTTCACGTAGTTTCTTTTACTGTCGAACGTGGAGTTCAATTTACATTTCTTGCATTTATCATTGTCAGTTACATTTTCCTTTAAATTTAGCACATGTCCTAGGATTTGTGTGGTTGATCCTGCAAGTTAGTCAGTTTTATTTAAGATTGATAGACCAGAGGTTGTTTACTAAAATTCACAGTAAACAAAGGGAAATGACTTTGAGTTCACAATCTCACAATCTCACACTATATGGAAACATGTCATGAGTTCACCAACTCAAAATATCACTAATCGATAACCATACCAAGGCATCCCCTTTTCTCGTCCTCTTCTACGTCTAGAAGTCGACCCGAGTCATGGATCCTTGTAAATTACTTGGCATACGAAATGGATTCGGAAACATCGGCCTGTTAGCTGTGAATCGTCACTTCTCATGGCCTGTTAACCATCTCAAGTCTCTACCCGTAGGTTCCATTCGTACTACATGCGGGAATCAAACCTGCCAAGTACCATGCCTTATTTCAGAGGAGCTCGAGACTCATGAAACTGCAACTCAAAGAACCGATTACGATTATGTGATCTCACGCACAAAAGTGATTGTATTCGACAATCACAAGGCCACAATGCCTCAAGGCCTCTTTTGCCTTTTCACAAAACCACAATGGTTTACACACATGTTCCATACTAGTGTTTCACTCTTTTTATATCATTGTATTGGACACATGCCTCGGCCCCTCATGCATGAGCGTTGTTAGACACACGCCTCGGCCCCTCACGCACGAGCATTGCCATCCAGAGTTATCTATCATAATTCTATTCACAACCTAGAATTATAACAATCTTAACTATGCCATTTGTTTTGGGGTAAAGTTTCCTCACTCTTCCTAATTCATTTTAACATGCATATTCCCTCATTCATACTTAACAACAATATTAGACAAGCATATTACAATATCAATCATAAAACACACCTGATAGCATAATATGTCAAACATAACCACATAGTAGTTCACACACATTTTTAAGGCATACAAGCCACTACTATCCTTTACCAAGCATCATTGGTTAAAACTCATGGTCTCACATTACCATTTCATAGCACGTCACATAAAATGTCACTTTCGGTTCCCTCCGATTCATTTAATCGGGTATCGAAATCAATACTTTTCACTTTTATCCCGTAGGATATTTTCACAGCTTTACATCGGCTATAATTATGCTTCAATCGGATTTACGATTCAAAAGATATTGAATTTCAACATATCACACAAATATTATTTCATTCATTTTCCACCAATTAATTAATACGACATCATACCCCTAATTTCCACTTTTTATTGGGTAGAGGATTGTCATAGCTTTCCAACGGTACCAAAAACGTCTTGATCCGAGTTACGGATCAAAAGTTATAGATTTTTAAAGAAAAAAAATATTGAGAAACAGCCAGATTCGCCTGGAGAGCAAGGATTTCGCCTGGCGAATCCCCCTTCGCCAGTACTTCGCCCGACGAACTAGTGGCGAGACCTCATTCTTTGAAAATCCAAGAGTTCTAGTAGCCAAAACATGTTCTGTCTCCTCATTTTCGCATGGCGATTATGGATTCCGCCTGGCGAATTCCTCTTTGCCAGTACTTCGCCCGACGAGACAGTGGCGAAACCTAATTCGCCTGGCGAGTCCTACTTCGCCTGGCGAATCGCATCAGAACCAAAATTCTTTTTCTGCATTTTAAGGGTTCCAAAAGTCCCAAAATCCCATCTTTCTACACCAGATCATTTCCAAACATCAAGCAAGTATCATCAATTGATCACATGCATATTACGACTACACTATGCAATTTATATCAAATTTCATCCGTTAGATTTCGTTGATTATCCGTTTAATCATTTTCTCTCAAATCTAACCTAAGTTCTAAATCCTTAATTCTAGAACTTAGAGTGTCTAACTAGAACCCACCTGATAATCGAAGAGGAGTTTGAAGAAGATGATGAATTGATGATCCATGAACTTCTTCTTCCCAAGTTCTTCTTTTTTCTCTTCTTTCCTTTTCTTCCTTTCCTTTCCTCTTCTTCTTCTTTACTATCTTTTGTTTCTTTTCTTTTCTTTTATATATATATATATATATATATATATATATATATATAACCTTATTATATAATATAATCCAACAGGGTAAAATATCTCCAATTGATATATTGTCATCTCAACCCAATTGATCAATTATTAGAGTTACCTTAAAATACTCTCTTGAACTAATAAATATCAATCTGTCTTCTTAATAAAATAATTGATCTCTTCTGATATCCAATTGAGCACTTAAATAATATGGGGTATTACACACCCGGACTTGGAGGAAAGTAAAAAATGATGATGGCGTCCTCATGATGATGATGTTAGAACGGGAAATTAAGTTGATGGTTGTAATTGCCTAGATAAGCTGATTCTATGAGTTATTTCATTTGGGTCTGTTATCGTTATTTTTTTATTTGGTATTAGGTTCCGTAGATGGTTATTTGTTGATGTTTAGCTATTAAGTTATGTTATGTTATGTTATGTCGTTGTATTGAGTTAAGTATGCCATCAATGAAATAAAATTTGTTGTTGTTATAAATAGACAAGTTTACAGTTGTAAGTACGACGCCGTGCTAGAGCCCGACACATTTGGACACTTGGTACGATTGTGGCCTAGCTGGCGGCACAAACCACACAACTGTCATACCCCAAATTTTGACCACTAAGATTCCCATCATTGTGCAAATCATCATCACAATATGGATGAACCATCATACCTCATTAGTCTCCCCAAAGATGGGTGAGCATCCACTACAATCAAACTTAGGGTTTCAAGCCCTCTCAAAGCTCTTAGACAAAGGATCAATCAAGAAATGACATGATCTTTAACTTGTCTAAACCTCTCAAACATCCACAATGGATTAAGAGGACTCCCACATCAAGGATCAAGCACACGGCTGCAACATTCCAAGTGGATCAAGCCTCAAGATCGCCCGTGTCACCAAATTAGGGTTTTGGTAGACCAAGGCCTCCAGATGAAAATTTTCCTCTAGGCATGAGCCAATTCTTCCAAGAACAAACCAAAATACTCTAAGGGACCTCATAAACCCAATCATCAAGTCAATTTGGCCTCAGGGGATGCATTCATAAAAAAAATCAGGAATTAGGGTTTCTTGACCTAATTCACCCCTAAGTTGACTTTTGGGACAAAACATGAGCCAAGACATCAAGACATGATTTAAGGGTCCCTAGTAAACTACATTGATCCATTTGCAACAATGGATTGATCCAAGAAGCTTGATTCACAAGTTTCAAGTTCATCAGAACCACAGTTAGGGTTTCGCGAAAAAAAGTCAACTGTGCCTTTGACTTTTGACCAAGACATGCTCCCAAGCCTTGGGACATGATTCAATACACCCTATAACACCTATTAAATCAATCCATCAAGTTTGATTTAGGTCAAGGACTTGATTTCATAGAGAATCACACAGTTTGGAATTCATCTGATAAAAAGTCAACTGTGCCCAAAAGTCAAAGTTTGACTTTTTGATTTTTTGATCAATTATGGTCCCCTAACCCTAAAATGATGTTAATGTGTGATTCGAATCATCATTCATCAAGAAAAACCAAGAAAAGTGAGATAACGTGTAAAAGGGGTAACCATAAAAAACTTAGAAATCTTCTAAGTTATGGAACAAAGTGGCTAGGGTACCAACTTCCAAGGATCATAACTTGAGATCCAAGCAACCATTTGGGCTGATCTAAAGATGGATTTGTAGCTCTCATGGCATACTTTAAAAGTGTCAACTACGCCTCATTCCAATTCATCATGGATTTTGAGTTATGGTTGGATCAAAATGTCTGAAAACATGAAATGTCACTTTTTCCAACACTTAGTGAAATTTTCACTAAGTCAGAATCTGTTTCACTTTTTCCAAAATGTAATTTTTCACTTGGATCCAAAAAGTGTTAAGACAAACTATGATCACACACATGTTGTATCATATGAGAGCTTTCCAAAATGGCCAAGAACCCCATGGAATTCCACTTGAGCTAAGAGTTATGACAGCTGCAACATGCCTTGCTGCAACTGTCATGGCAAGCTATAATTTTTCACTTTTGCTCAATTTAGCAAGATCAGATAATTCCAAGCCTTGTCATCATTTTGGACACATCTAAGGATCAAATCCAAGGGGGATGATCTGATCTCCAAGCTCCCAATGTCTTTGGAACTAAAAATAGCATACCAAACCTAAAAAACCCTAAAGAGGGGACAAGACTCCAATTTTTTTTTGGAGCATTCAATGGATGCACCAAGGTGGCATGAACTGAGTAATTTCCAACTGACTGAGTCAAGGATGATCTCTGAACTAGGGAACCAGCAGCCTGTGCTCTAACCTCTAGTCAATGGCTAGATGAGACTTGGATTCCTATTGATCAACATTGGTCAAACCTCTGCTGCAGTTGCCATTCCCCATTCCTTACAAAATAAACTTGCTCTACTATAAATAGAGCTCATTTGTGCTCAGTTTAAGTACACCAAAGCCATCAAACAGATGCTTTCCTCAAAATCACCTTCTCACTTCCAAATTTGCCTTCCAAAGCAAGTCACTATCGGGTTTTGAGTTTGAGAGCTATTCCAACCAAACCAATCACACACACACCTCATAAACATCATATAGAAGTGATTCAAACACTTAAACAACAACTGTAACACTGATTTCTCAGAATCACCAGCCAGTTGCTCAAGGTTTTAACCAAGTTGCAGCTGAGATGCCATGAAGTGATCCAACCATTTCCAAGCATTCAAACACACTCCATATGGTGTAGGGAAGCTGTTCAGATCATCACAACTCATCTGTAACACCTCCAACTCAAAAAATCACATTGCTCTTGCTGTCACGACCTTCAAGTAAGCCTAAACTTGGTCATCTCTTAATCTATGCATATTTCCTCGCACAATACTTTTGCCAAATGTTCATAATCATGCATAGAATGTTTCCCCTCAATTAATTGCTTTGTTTGAATCGTGTATCAAAATTCTCAGCCTTCATGCAAATTTTAGGGTTCTTGAGGTTTTGTCTTGATTTCTTATGTCATGCTTAAAATAAATGAAATTAAAGACCATAAACATGATCGTGGGGTGAAAACGAGCAGATTGGTATGTGGATTGTGTGATTTCATCAAGTATTCAGTGAGATTGGATAGAAAATGCAAATCAGGCCAAACTCAGAACACGCGCGTGTTCTTGCCATGTTCTTGGCGCCTTTTTCACAAATTCAAATATTTGAATTTTGTGATTTTATTTAATTGATTCAAAAATTAATTTCTCTCTGAGTTTTAATGATTTTGAGTTGATTCTTTTTTTAATAATTCACAAAAATGTTAAAATATTTTATTTTGCCAAAAATTTCCAAAAAATATTATTTATTTCATATACTTGATATTTTTGCAAAGAATTAATCTTTTATTTATTTTTTAACATTTAAAATATTTTTTCCTCCTTGATTTTCCAAATTTAATTGGTTTCCAATCATTTTGTGGATATAAAAATAATTTTTCAAGCATTAATCCAAGATCACAACTTGTTTTTCACACATGCTTGATAATTTTGATCATTTTAATTAAATTCTTATTTAATTAAAATACATTTTGAAACTAATTTAGGGTTTTGATCTTAATCACCCTAAACAAATCATTTTCAAACTCTTTGGGCCTCTAATAGAGTGTAAGACCCAACCCCTATTGAAAACCAAAATATTTTGGGCCTCAGATGTTGCATAAGATCCACTTTGTTTTCAAAAACCTCGGCGCGATCGCCGTTTTCAAACAAATAATCCTGGGCTTCTCCTTGAGCTATAAGACCCATCTTTATTCATTTTTAAACTCTTTGGGCCTCTATTAGAGTGTAAGACCCATCCCCTTTGTAAATACACCACTTTTTGGGCCTCAGTCATTGTATAAGTCCCAATGTATTTTCAAAAACAACGGTGTGATCGTCGCCTTTTTAACAAAACTAATTGGGCCTCTTCTCGAGCTATAAGTCTCATTCCTTTTCAAAAACAAAAACTTTGGGTCTCTAATAAAGTGTAAGACCCAACCCCCTTTTAACCAAAACCATTTTGGGCCTCATATATTGTATAAGTCCCTCTGCGTTAAAACAAAAATCTCGGCGCAATCGCCAGTTCAAAAATCAAATCATTTGGGCCTACCCTCGTGTTATAAGCCCCATTTCTTTTCTTTAAATTTCCATGGGCCTGTAATAGAGTGTAAGACCCAACCCCTTTTTGAAACCCTGGGCCTACCCTCGTGTTATAAGCCCAATTTCTTTTCTTTAAATTGCTTTGGGCCTCTAATAGAGTGTAAGACCCATCCCTTTGTACATAAAAACTTTTTAGGCCTCACATATTGTATAAGTCCCTCTGTACAGTTTTCAAAACAACGGTACGATCATCGTTAAAACTAGGGCCTTTCCTTGAGCTGTAAGCCCCAACAATCTTTTCAAAGCACTTTCTCCTTTGATTTTGAATTAAAATATATGTTGTTATCAAAACTTTCTTTGTTGAACAACTAACTAAACAACATGGAAGCTCTACAACGGGTAAGTGTTTATCCGCTTTCATTTACCGCTTTCATATATATAACTGTATTGTGGGGCTGCTTCACTGTAAGTCTTCTTTCACATCCTTTTATATACTTGTCGCATATCCATTGTGTAATACTAGTATAGTTATTTAGAGTTTTCCCCGATAACTACGTCTAGCACTGGATAAAGCCTTGTTGGTCACTCTTAAATACAAACAAAACTAGATCCTCCGTAGGATTCCAGATACAGTCTTCCCTCCTCTTGGGGTTAAACAATGTGGAACAAAGAGAAAGGCAGTATTCTCGGTGAACCTTTTCTCAGACTGTCACCCTTAGAAATTGTCAAAGAAACTCTAACTCCCCAGAGATAATCTTTTCTCCGTGAATGGCATCTCTTGAGTTTCTTCCAAATCCTCGAACTTTCCTGGAATGATCTCTTCTCGGTTAATTGTATTTCTTGAACTTCTCTTGGTTTGGGGACCCACAGGCTTCCTAAAAGCATCCCCGCCTCCTCTTGGGCGTTGTACAAGGACCCTTCGGCTTCTTAGAAGTTCTCATGCCTTCTCTTGTGCTTAATACAAGGACCTTGACGACCTCTTAAAGGTATAAGACAGGACTTAGTCATCATTTGCTAGAGCAGTCTTTCCAGCGTCAAAACTCTGGCCATTTTAGGGTTGATACTCATCCCTTAATGCCCGTGCCTCCTCTTGGGCATCATACAAAAGATATAACTCTAGACTTGGACAGTCTAAACCTCTTGAGTCTAAAAGACATTCTCAAGTTCCTTTCAAACATAGGAAAAATGCCGATCACTCTGGATCAATCTCCAGCAGAAACCCGGTCTCTCTCATGAGAGTTCCCCACACTTGGACCCGCTTCAGGATCTCAATAATCCTCAGCAGTAAGTCAGCCTCCTCTTGGGATTTATACAAATGATTCTCCCCAGCGGAGCTAACCTTTTCAGACTCTCTTTTTGAGTCAACTTTTAGCCTCCATCTCGGGCTTCGTACGAGATAGAAAAACACTCTCTTGTTGAGTATAAAAGATTCTCTTGTTGAGTCAACTTTTAGCCTCCATCTCGGGCTTCGTACGAGATAGAAAAATACTCTCTCGTTGAGTATAAAAGATTCTCTTTTTGAGTCAACTTTCAGCCTCCATCTCGGGCTTCGTATGAGATAGAAAAACACTATCTTGTTGAGTATAAAAGATTCTCTTGTTGAGTAAACTTTTAGTCTCCATCTCGGGCTTCGTACGAGATAGTAAAACACTCTCTTGTTGAGTATAAAAGATTCTCTTGTTGAGTCAACTTTTAGCCTCCGTCTTGGGCTTTGTACAAGACAGATAGTGAAACACTCTCTTGCTGAGTATAAAAGACTCTCTTGTTGAGTCAAACCCTTTTTAGCCTCCATCTTGGGCTTTGTACAAGACATAGAAAATCACTCTCTTGTTGAGTATAAAAGACTCTCTTGTTGAGTCAATCTCCTTTTAGCCTCAATCTCGGGCTTCGTACGAGACAACAAATCACTCTCTTGTTGAGTATAAAAGACTCTCTTGTTGAGTCAAACAACCTTCAGACTCTCTTGTTGAGTCAATCACCTGCTCAAGACTCTCTTGTTGAGTCAACTTTTTTAGCCTCCGTCTTGGGCTTTATACAGGACAGATAAAAGTACTCTCTTGTTAAGTCAAACCCTTTCAGCCTTCATCTTGGGCTTTATACAAGATACATTCTCCCCAACGGAGTCAAGATCCCTTTTAGCCTCAATCTTGGGCTTTGTACAAGACAGAAAAAACATTTTCCTCCTGAAAAGTCAAACTTCTAGCCTCCTCTTAGGCTTTGTATAAAGAAAACCCCCGGTTGAGTCAATCAACCTTTTAGCATCAAATTTGTGTCTTGCTCACAGCATACAAACATCAACAACTCCTCTGTAGAGATGACAAATTCTCTCTCAGCCAAAACCCTCTAGCTTCACATCTTGGGCTTTGAACAAGATACAAACCACCTTTAGCTTCATGTCTTGGGCTTTGAACAAGACACCAAAACAATCTCTTTCCTCCCATAGAATAGGAGGAACTACGATCGCTCTGATTTCCCTGTTTGGGGAATACGTAGGCATAAGATTGCAAAAATCTTAGTGAGCATACTAATCAAAGACCCAAAATCCCGTACCTTCATACATCAATCGAAAAGCATCAGACCTAACACCTTACCAATAGCCTAGACACTATTTCCCTATTTTGATAGCATCTGTAAACCAACAGTTTTGACTGTTCAACCTCAGTTTGCAAGCAGGGTTAATTGGAGACATCTATTTCTCTTCCTTAATCAACTTCACAGGATAAAAAATGAATTGAACTGTAGTACCAAAGCGATAGTGATTCGAAACCACAAAAATCGTGCTACAACAACCTCACCATTTTGTCGCCTGTATCCATCTCCGTTTGAATCCGGATGCTGATAGGGAGACCCTTTTTATTTCTTCGCATCAAGTCGTTATGCCACACAATTTCGCCTTCGTATGGAGGCCAGTAGTCCTCCTTTGCGACCACTTGAAAGCTAGTACAATAGACATTGCATAGAGTAGTGACTAGGTGAAGAACAGAGAGATAGTTGGTTGGGTCCAGCCGGACCTTGGAACAGGCTGCTATAACATGGGAGCAAGGCATACGAAATGCCTGAAACTTTCCACAGTCACATCAACTTCTATCCAGTTCCACTCGGTAACATCCCCTAGGCCTTCCTTCATTGTGATAAATAGACTCTGCAACACTGAAATGACCTTTAGTACGGTCAAAGACCGTGACCACGTGTGTGTTGGCCTTTGCAGCTTCATCCTTCATGAATGTCATTGAACTGTCACTAAACAGCTGCCCAGATTGTATGACCGAACCCCACTTAGTACGTCTGGTATCAAAGAGTACAACGAGCCTAAAATAAGTTGACCTCACAATAGCGGTTATCGGCAGGTTTCGTATACCTTTGAATACTGAGTTCATAAATTCAACGAGGTTTGTTGTCATATGGCCCCATCGCTGCCCATTGTCGTACGCCCTTGTCCACTTCTCCTGTTGAATATTATCAATCCAACTCAATGCATCTGGGTTTGTTTGTCTGATCTCGTCCCGATAGTATCTGAAGGTAGGCTCTGTTAGCGCATAGCCCGCGTATGTAGCCATCTGCTTTAACCCCTTGTCTTTGAACAACCGCATAACATTTTGCCCGATGTGTCTAATGCAATACACATGGCTTGAGGGAGGATCCTGCCAACCGTTATCAGGATTATTGTAAGCACTCTCGATTGAGGGATGCCTATCGGAGATCAAACATAAGTCACGTTGGGGAGCAACGTATTGTCGAAGATTTTTTAGGAAAAAACTCCAACCTCCAGCAGTCTCCCCTTTAACTAGAGCGAAGGAGATAGGGAAAATGTTGTTGTTGTCATCCTGTGCCACGACCATCAGTAGCGTGCCCTTATATTTGCCGTACAACCATGTTCCATCAATTTGAATTATAGGTTTACAGTACGTAAATCCTTTGATGCATGGTTCAAACGCCCAGAAGAGTCTGTGGAAAATGCCATTTCCACTTACACAATTCCCGTCTGGCGTATATGCCGACAACGTCTCCAACATGACAACAGTCCCTGGAGTATAGTGTTTTAGGGCCACGAGGTATCTTGGGAGTTCTTTGTAAGAGTCCTCCCAATTTCCAAAAATCCTTTCAACCGTCTTCGTCCTAGCAATCCACGCCTTCCTGTACGAGGGAGTGTAGTTGTATCTTTGAACCATATGAGCTATTATTGTACTCACTTTCACAGAAGGGTTGTCGCTGACGACTGATAGAATTTCGTTGCAGATCAACTGAGAGTCGAGCTTGCGATGATCCTGACTTGGGTTGGTGAGTATGCAAGTGTGCTCCGGACCCATTGACCCTATCTTCCAGGAATCGCTTCGCTTTCGAAAAGATTTCGTTAATCTAAAGGGGCACACCTCGTTGTGGCAGTAGATCTTGTATAGAGTCGGATTAGTTCGATCGACTCTATAATCTGCAGATAAGTTCATGTGGTATTGTTTTATTGCTCAGACGCAATCTTCGTTCGTACGAAAATTGTCTCCAACTTTTAATACCTCCCCCGTCTATCTGTATGGGTCATAAAAAATATCCGTTGATGGTTCGTCATCTCCTAAGCTGAGTGTTGTCATGTGTTGAGGTGGGCAATAAACATGACTCTCTGACAATTGGTCTGCCTCATCGTTGTTTATCATTTCGTCGACAATGTCCTCTGCTTCTTCTTCTTCCTCGTCAACGACGTCCAACTCAGCTTGTTCGTTGTCGGAATCGTTAAAAATCTGCGAAACTTATAGTTGTTGAGACAATGGTTGATGTTGTAACGTAATATATAACTCAACGTCATTGAACCCAGAATGCTCATGGCTGAGAAACATATTACGCACATCATCATCGTCCCGTATCTTCATCTGAAAAAAATTGCATTGCTCATGCCCCTAAAAAAAGATAGGGTTTTTGTATACAATTTGCCCAACTGGACCGCACTGCAATTTCTTTTCTAACCGGGCTTTCAAATGATAAAAATTTGTTCTTCTATCAATTAAAAACCTAGTCACTTCTGTATCCCTGAAATTGAAACTCGTCATTGGAAAATCAAATATCTCACCATCGAGATGTGCAGTTATCAGGTATTGTGGTCTTTGAGCCATATCTAAATTGTGTTAGGAAGAAATGGTTTACAAACTTTGAAGTTTGGAAGAAATGGTTTACGGAATAGAAATGGTTTGCAAGTATGTGATGATAACATGTATATTTGATGTGTATTAATAGGAGTATTGCTTCAGAATAGTCTTGCCAAGAACCATGTGCTGCCCTGCATTGCTACACTAGCCTTGACAAGACCACACAACTCTGCATGACTACACTAGCCTTGACAAGACCACACAACTCTGCATGGACAGACTGACCTTGACAAGACTACACATCTCTGCATGCCTACACTCTGCATGCCTACACTCTGCTTCCACTGTTCGTTAGCATGCTTCCACTGTTCGTTAGCATGTCTCTTCATTAAAAAAAAATTAAAAAAAACTTTTTTTTTTCAATTTCCAAAATATATAAAAAAAAACAAGAACACCTGAGGTGCGATCTGGGATAGCGACTCCTCAGGGAATTTTGAAAAATTTTAGGGCAATGTTTGTTTGCCTGAGGCGTCATATGGTTTAGCATGTGACCTCTATTGAGGCGTCATCCCATATGGCGCCACCCTTATAAAGGGTTTCCAAAACCAGCCATTTTCGTAAATTAACTGAAATGTTAGGTTTTTTAGATTTTTTTTTTGAAAAATGTGTTATCTTAAAAAAAAATTCAAATACCCCATCTCAATAATTTTATTTAATTAAATAAAACACTCAAATAAATAGTATAAAGTCAATTAAAATGAATAATTAAAAATTGAGGTGTCACATAAAGTAAGAGGACCTCTACCGTTATTAAAATAATTATCGATTCTTGTCCTGAGAGATGTAAATGCAAACAGCATGTTGTACATTCGAATTTATTGTTTGAATTTTTTGACTCATTTGTTTCATTGTCAAACAAAAAAAGATCCTACAACACCTTTGGTGACATTTTTAACAAAGGAAGTTGAACCTTTCCATCGTCACAACACATAGTGCATTTAGGATTAGTTGCGTTTTCACACTTATTTTTTCTCTCCGTATACCACATATTTGCCCCCACAATGTTGACATTGTATAACTGGATCTCATATATCATAGCAACCTCCTGATAACAAAGTATAAATTAACTTGAATATATATGTAGCAATAAGTGTTTGTACTGTTAATATAACAATATGTTCTAATACGATACCTGAAGCATAAGAACAATTATTTGTAAATTCTGTTGCATCATAATTATCGTCTTCGTCAGATACTGTATCTAACTCTGAACTGTAACCTATTACAACAAAATCCACAACTGTTATAAACAATAAAATAAAAAGAAGAAATAACTTCAAAATACAGTATAAGATAATCGTACCCCACTCTGTTAATCTGAATGGATGAATTTTTGTTGATCTAATATTAACCTTTGAATTTGGTTGAGTTATAGAAGAAGAAATATGTTGAGTATGTTGAAGAGAGCTTGTTGAAACACCGTTGGTCATGGATGATTTAGTGTTGATAATAGCATGAGCTGAAATGTTATAATCAATTTTTGCCAATGGTGTTCTTATACTTAAAGTTGCTATGTCTATACATGTAGTTGATAATATAATATTTTCTTCATTTCCAGTCTCCAATCTCTTCGCTTTTTTGTGTTGAAGAATATTCTTTCTATTCATCCTTGCTTTTTCATCTATCTTCTTCTTCAGCATATTTGTAAAAAGTGAATGTTCATATTCATTTTCCTGATTCATTGCCCAGACAAAATTCTATATTCTCTCCATATATGATCAATGTTGTAAATTTTAACAATATAAATAAGATTGTATACATTATTTTTAATTAGAAGTTAATAGAAATTGAATATGTATTATCTATAATATAAGTAAAGAGCTAATATAGCAAATTGTAAATAGGATATCAAAATGTCTATAAATTATCATAGTTATCCAATTTTCAAAATGCAAGATCTATAGCACATGTATAATAAAATCTTATTCCAATTATTTATTGGTTTGTGTCTTCGTGCATTAATTATTAAAGGATTTTTTTCATTTTGGTTAACTTGTACTCCTATTATGCAGCATAATGATGATCTATAATTACACAAACTACATTATTTAATATAGGTTAGAAATAACATGGGGGCATGTGAATAACATGGGGGCATGTGAATAGAGGTGTGTGCTATATCAAATTTATTACTTTTATTATTCATAATATATTATAAGGGTATTTTAGTAAAAATATCATTTTTTCTTCTTCATTTATTTATTTATTTTAATCTGTGTGAAAAATCAACTGAGTTACTCATTGCGAGACGGAGGGAGTAGTTATTGACATACATATGATAATTTAATATTTTCTTCGCTTGTAATAACCTTTGCAGACTGTGATTTAGACTCATTCTGAATAAATATGTCAATTTTAGATACAGGGCCATAAAATAAGTTAAAAGTAAAAAGGATAATGAATATAATCAATATTTGCCAAATATTTGGCTGGACCTGAACTTTGAATGCCGTATTTTTGTTCAATAGCATATAAAGATCTTTTGGATAAACCATATAATCGTTTTTTCCATCATGATATCAAATACATAAACAATTCTATATATTAAATCATGTATGGACAATCATTTTTATATGTCAATGTTGTATAAAACATGTCTTGTGAGGCGTGAACAAAGAAAGTTCTATACCTCCAACATTGCCTTATGCATAACATCAATAGTCTTGCCAATGATAGTCACACAATCACTGTCCCAAAACACGAAACTATACTTTGTATCTCCAACGATGCCATAAATTTCAACCTTGTACCTGTTGAATTTTTTTCAAAAAACTGAAATTAAAAAATAAAAGAAAATAAAGATTTTAAAATTAAATAATATTGAAAAAGCTAACCTTAGTATCGGTTGTTTAACATCCTCTTCACATCCACAATTATAAGAATTAGTAGCATTAGGTGCCTTTAAAGACACTACGCCAAAAATGATTTTTTGCAGCACAACAAAGACAGCGCTTTCCGTCCGTCCTCCGCCGTTTCTGCAAACGAAACTCCCTCCGTTCGTGTCTTCACTCCGTTCGTGGCTTCCCTCCGTCGTTTCTGCTTGCTCACACTGCCGTCCTCCGTTTGAGGTTTTTACTCTCCTTTTTTCTGGTTTTCTCTCCAATAATGGAAATGTCTAATATTCTCCATTGTTGATTGTTTTTCTGGTGTGAGATAAAGAAGTTGTATTATTAGTTGTTTATGATGTTAGGTTTTCATTTTTTGATTTGTAGAAGTTAGTTAGTGATTAATTAGAAAAGTGATTAAATAGAAAAGTGATTAATTAGTAGAAGTTAGTATAGTGATTATTGTGTAAAATGTGATTAGTTTGTAGAAGTTAGTTTAATGATTAATTTGTAGAATAGTAGAAGTTAATTAGTTGAGGTTGTTATAGGTGTTGTAGAACATGATTGATACGTAAGTGATGTGATTGTTCTAAATATTCGCGTGTGTATTTCTTTATTTATGTGAGATTGTATTAAATATTCGTTTATATTATGATAGATCCATACAAATATTCCGATCACAACGACAAGTTCGGGTACCAAAGAGCAAAGCAAACAACATTACATGGCTAAGAGTGGAGGTATGATTTGATATTATAATAGTAATGCTACTTGATAAGACAAGTCATCTATGATACTTATTAATACTTTTTTTCTATGTGTAGTGTCCTCGGCAACGTAATGATATCGATTGTAGTTATTTTGTCTTGAGATTCATGAAAGAAATTATTCTTTTGGAACACATAGAGATCCCAACCATGGTATGAATTTATATATAAGTTATGATTTATTTGAAGATATATTATCGGATATTTCATCTAATTAATTACTTTTAACTAAATCATGCATATTATGTAAAATGTAGTATTTTGATGAATTCAAGTGTGTCACCTATACGAAAGACAAATTGGAAGAAATAAAGGAGGATTGGTGTCAATACATGGTTGAAATGAGAATTTGTTAGTTTTAGAAATTGTGTTAGGTTTATGGAAGCAAAGGTGTTGTATATATAGGTGATGGATATATGGTGTATAAGGTTTCGAATTGGTGTATGGAATTCGTGTTGTATAGTTTGTATTGAGATATATATATGTTATGATTATTTTGGTGTTGTATATATAATGGTTTTTACCATTTATATCTTGAATTTTAATCGTATAAAGGCCTATTGTTGAATTATAATGCTATAAGGCATATGTGTTGACATATAATGGTATCAAAGGCCATGTGATGAATGATTATGAATTCTGATAAATTATACAGGTTTAATAATTGATTTAAAAAAAAACTTTTAAAAAACACTTTTATAAAAGACAGCGCTTTCTAAAAAAAGCGCTGCTAAAGGGTGTCATGGCGTATACATAAGGCAACGCTTTTTAAAGCGCTGCTAAAGGGGGTCCTATGAAAGCGTTTTTCTTTGAAAAAGCGCTGCCTAAAGGGGGACCTATAGCAGCGCTTTTAAAAGCGCTGCTAAAGGGGATCATACGAAAGCGCTTTTCTTTGGAAAAACGCTGCTATATGGGAGTCATACGAAAGCGCTTTTAAAAGCGCTACTAAAGGGGGTCCTATAGGAGGACCTATGACAGCATTTTTTAAAGAAAAAAAAGCGTTGTCTTTACCTTTAGCAGCGCCACCTTTGGCAGCGCTTTAAAGCGCTGCTAAAGGTCTTTTTGGCGTAGTGAGAGCGTTTACTACAACCATAGTAGAACCATCCGTACTTGGAAACAACAAATTTCAAAGTAGTTGCTACCATAACACATATAGTTTCCTAACCAGGTTTATTAATGATGAATAAGTGAATTTAAAATAATACTTTACAATGAACTTGAAATTGTAATATATTGTAGCAAGTATATTTGTTTTGGTTTGCAGAAATCCTCTAAGAACATACATTTGGCTTTACGTATAAACTTATCTACTGGTGTAAATTGTGAACCACCAGACCAATTCAAAACGATTTTGATGATTGAGTAGGTTTCTCATTTTTATCCGATATAGGTAACTTAAATAAGAAATAACACTTAGAAATATTAATTTTAGTAACGAAAATACAACAAAACTATTTTATAGAATGAAGATAAAATTAAATGAATACATAATATACATACTTTGACAAAAACTATGGGTTCACGGGAATGTCTTCATTAATAAACAATTTTGAACCACTCCATCCATTTGAATATGTTAAACATATCAATTTAAGATTTGCATAAAGAAACTTACAAAATAAGCACTAGAAAACCAATATGTAGGGTTTAATGAAAGAACCTTGGATATCTTTTATCATTGCATGAGTTAGAACAATGAGTAATGACTATTGGTCTAGATTTATAACAGCATTATAGTAAGTTAAAAACTTAATCCCATAACTTTCCCAACGGCCGCACTTTATAATATTGCCCCTATATCATATAAACACAGTAAGTAACAATATCATATATCTCAGACATGGTAAAAAATAAAGTATCAAAATGGAAAAGATCATAAAATGAATGTTATTACTAAAATTCCCCAATTTCAAAGAGACACCAACTTTCTTCACGCGTGCGTTCGATTGAATATTGTTAATCTCATGCACAACACCAATTAAATCTGATATACAAAGACACTATAGATGTTAAGAATATAATGTACTGGGTATTTGTTTAAGAAAAAACAGTAAAATCAAAATCACCTTCAAGTCTATCAACTTTACAATTGCCTTGAAGGATTTCGGAAAAATCCTTGAAGAAAAACTTGTTAGGGGGTATATTGGCAATTTAAATGGGTTTGACAATTGTGCCACTTAGCAATACAAATTTTTTTGAGTGATCACATAACTTCCAACGAAAATCATTATCATACACATTACCATTATTGATGAAAAAGGTCATATTGGTAAAAACTAAATATATGCGAATCGATTACAGAAAATATAAACATTATTGAAAACCATAAATGATATAAATAGAAAAAAATAATGAATTGTTTTGCATCCATTATAACCATTTCAAGATGTTATATACCCTTGTAGTTAATCACAGTCCATATATCGAGAATACGAACAACAAACCGCCATATTTTCTTCGAAACACTGATGTCCTTAACACAATCGAATTTGTGAGACATTTTTTCTTGCTATTATCTATTCACAGAAAGAACAATCAGATACTTGTAAAAATAGTATCAACATATCACGAACAACAACTTGAAGACAACAACATCGTGAATAACAACTTGAATATTATAAAGGAAAACATTCATATTATATTTGTATTCATCAAGTTAACCTAACCTAACACACATACAACTACGTCAGCAACAACAACTTAAATATAACTCTGAAAACAACAACATCATGAAAAATAACATTGGTTCTTGTATACATCTTTATTCTTTGTAAAAAGAACTTGAAGAGGATGTAGAACAATAATTCAAAGTAAAAGATTCATATACATTATTAGAAGAATGTTTTTTTTTACCTTTTTGAAGTAAGTATGCCAAATGATTTACAATTTCATGAAACAGATCTACGAATCTTTGTCGAGTATAAATAAATAAATAATTTAACACCATGATCAATAACTTGAAGATACTAAATAATAACATAGACGACGAATAAATCACCTCATATACTAAAAACAACATAATCAAAAGGGAAGAAAATAATATTTACCTTCTGAACTTCTGACAAACTAAAGGGATGATACATAACAAAATGAAAGAGAAAGAGTTTAAAAGATGAAAGAGGAAGGGTTGCAACCAAGCCTTGGTAAAGGACCTGGAATACCTGTAACTTTTTCTATGCTGCCCACTCTTCTGCCTTAACTTGAACCTTTGGATTAAATCATAAGCATAATATTTTTTTTTAAATATTATTTTGTACTGCCTATCAACCATTGATTTGAAGCAGGTTGAACTAGATGATATGAACTATCTAGTGTGGCTGCAGCAGGTTGAACCGGTGCTCCGAGTGCACCGTCTTCATCAATATTGTGTTGCTCCGCGAATTCTTGGCCAGTACTTATCTGAAGCAGATCGTCTTGCTGGTAACGTGAATCCTGCATTCACTGCGTGGGAAGTGCAAGATCAATTGCTCCTTTCGTGGCTTCAATCATCACTTTTCGCATCGCTTCTCCCTAGTGTCATAGGCTACCGTCACACGTGGTAGCTTTGGGATCAGATTCACCAGAATTTTCATTCTAAAGTCAAGGCACAAGCACGACAACTGAGAACTGAGTTGCGGACACTTAAGAAAGGTACAAAAACTGTCACTGAATATCTCGACAAAATCAAGACAAACTCTGATTCTCTAATGTCAATCGGTGAAATAGTTACAACGACCAAGCAATTAGATGTTATTCTCGAAGGATTACTGTAACACCCCAAAATTTGCTCTTTTGTTTTGAGGCTAATTGGCTTATGTTTCTTTGCATTTGCATCGTCATTTCTGCATTTGCATAGTTCTTTTGAGCATGGGATCGAGGTATCTTTCAGTAGCTCACGACGTCATCAGTTTCAGTATCATTTCCAGCAGTGTTCAAAGCCTAGCAGATAATTTTCAAAGTCTTTTGAGCATTTATTTTGCTCGTCAGTCATTTTGATAAACAGAAGCCTCAGCAGTTTTTTTTTAACCAAGCAATCCGATATCAGGCATTATTAATCCAACAGGATATTCCGAGATATCAACAAGAATTTGTGTTTCATTTCAGGTGTTACTCGGTGGAAATACCAAATTTTGAGTTTCAGAGGTTTAACAAGTTCAGAACAACTGTCAGAAGTCACTTTTCCAAGTTTCCCTCCGAAAGGCGCCAAAATTCAAGATTTGCACTGTGTAACCGGTTACAGCGTATCTGATAACCGGTTACCCTTTGGTTTTTCTGCGCATTTTTTCAGTTTTTGAACTGAGTAACCGGTTAGCAGATATGCTGTAACCGGTTACTCTGGGCAAAATTTGAAAATTTCAGATTGCATCATTGGTGATCATGTGCTTGGCATGTGCACGTGGGGGAAGGATCTAGAATTGATATTTTCATCATTTTCCACCCAAAATTCAAATTCCTTCCAACATTTTCCACTCTACTTTCTCATTTTCTTTCCTAATCCACTTTTCACCCCAATTTCCACCCACTAAACCTCACTCCAAACCACATTTGAATTCCTAACCTAGCTTCTATTTAAGTGAATTCATTCCAAACCTCACACAACTTTGATCCATTTTCTAAATTTTCTACACATCTCTCTCCAATTCTCTCAAACTTTTCTCTCATTTCCCAAACCCTCACTCAAAGTTTCATCATCAAAGTTCATCAAATTTCACCTTGGAATTTGTTGATCTTGAAACTAAACCACCATCCATTCATCAATTCTTGAAAGAATCTTGGATTTGCTACTGTTTTGGAGTGTGGAATCACTTTTGGAGCAACTTTTCATTATTTGAGTTGTTTTAGCTTGGATCTTGGTTGTTCTTGCTTGAATCTTGAAGTTCATCACATAGATCTTTGGTTTTCTTGCGTGGATTCACCAATTTTCGTGCTCAACAATCACCAAGGCAAATCTCAGCCTTGTAGGTTGGTTTTCCTTAGATCTATGCTTGATTTAGCTTAATTTCAACTTATGCATTGTAGATCTTTGGTTTGTGATGTGATTTGATCCATTTGCTTGATTTGATTTGTGATCTTGTTGGTTGATTGATGAAATTGATGTTTGATTACTGATTTTTGATGTGAATTCTTGTGCATTGTTGATTACATGATCATTGGATATGATTGCATGAGTGATAAGCTGCTGAAAAGTGATTCTGAACACTTATTTTTGAACTCTGCTGTTGTGTAACCGGTTACAGCATATCTGATAACCAGTTACACTGTGTATTTTTCAGCGTGTTTGTGCATTTTTGAACTGTGTAACCGGTTATCAGTTATGCTGTAACCGGTTACCACTGAAGCAGAATGGTGTTTTTGTGCATTTTCTTGCTTGCTTGACTTCCATAACATGCTTAAACTTCATGGATTAATGCATTGATGATTGATGGATTGTTCTTGAGCTATTTCAACACACACCACTGTATGGACATGATTTTTCGACACGCGTTCTTTTTGTTTTTTCATTGAACGTTAATGCTTGCGTTGTTGATTAATTATTATGATGATCATGTAATACACACACTTTGAGCTTGTTAATTGCTAATTGATGATGATGATTGCTGGATAATTATGTGCATGTTCATTTGCTTCCAATTTCATGATGTGCATACTTGTTTCATTTGGTCATATGCTATATGTTGCATTCTTCCGTGATGCTTGCAAGGTTATTCAACATGGTGTGTGGTTTGTTTATGATCATGATTAATTGAACAATGTATGTTGTTTGATGCACGTTTGCTCTGCCTTGGTTGAATCGTATTCAAATGTGGTGCATGCTGTCCTGATCTCACATCTGAGTTTTGCATAAAGTGTTGTCATATGTGTTGTCCATGTGTACACATGCTGTTTGTGGCTTTCTACACCTGTTTTCATACTGAGTTTCATGCTGTCAAATGTTGTTTGGTGTATGTGCATGATTTCATTGCTGTTCTGGAGCAAATGTGTTGTTGTAGGTGTTGTACCTTCTCTTTTCACTCTTTCTCTTCCCTTGGATCTCAAGACTTGTTTAAGTCTTGGATTCCTTTCCCCTTAGAGCTACCTAGTCCGACTTAATTTTCGATTAAGCTTGGAGTAGGATTAGCCTTAGGTTTTAGGTAGTCGTCCCTCCTAAACCTCACTAACCATAGGTCATCCATGCATGATAACATTAGGACTCTTAGTTTCCCTTTAGAGTTTCCTTTGTGCCTTCTTTCTTCTCATCTCAAAACTTCTTGAAAACACTTAATAAAGATAAAGTGTATTGCGCACGAGCCTTAAGCGTGGGGAATGAGAAATGAGGGGCTTCCTCTCATCTTTCTAGAGTGCTTAGCGGGCGTCCTGTCTTGGGACGATTCGTTAAGTATTCGTCCCTATGCCTTAGACTTTGGTGCAATGCAAGTTATGAACTAACTTAAAAAACACTTCTGTCTAAAAAAAATCAAAACAAATTCAAATCTTTTTATCCTTCGGGATTGTTTGGTTCCAAACCATTTTCAGAAAAGGGCACGTTACCTTCCGTCTGAGTCGCAAACAGGCATCGACCCTAACTGCCGGACGCGAATCTAACGTCGCTCATAAAAATCACTTACCAATTCGTGGTCGTACCCACGAACTACATTAGCTCTGATTCCTCTCTCTCTCTCGTCCGATTGAGGATATGTAGGCACAAGACAGCGATTCTCTTGGCGAGCAACCTTCCCCCACAGTTCCCGTCTGAACTACGTTGACTCTGACTTTCCCATTGCACTGAGGGAGTACGTAGGCCTAGGGCATCGAATATGTCCTACCGAGTCCGTCTTAGTCACCCCCATCCCCGTTTTCTTTTGCAGCCATAGATAGTAGGACAACTCACCCTCCGTTTAGACAACAAGTGTGGATCCCATCGAGTACGATGGATGCGTGGGGTGCTAACACCTTCCCCTCGCATAACCGACTCCCGAACCCAGACTATGGTTGCGATGACCATGTCTTTCCCCCTTTCTCTTCAGGTTTATGCAGTGTTTCCTTTCCCTCTCTCGGGATAAATACATATTGCTGGCGACTCTGTGTCTTCTGCGCCACTCTCGCGTTTGTACCGTTGGATGCGAATCTTTTAGGAGCGACAGCTGGCGACTCTGCTGGGGATCGAACCCAGAATCTACCTTTTGCTGAATTGCCACACTGCGGGTGGACTTTGAATTACCACACTGCGGGTGGGCTTTGAATTGCCACACTGCGGGTGGACTTTTGCCAATCTATGGTTGGACTTGCTAATGATTTACCACCCTTGGATGGACTTTTGCCAATCTACGGTTGGACTTAGTTGCGGTCTTTTAAAGGGAGTCAGACGACTACTGACTTGCCACACTGCGGGTGGACTTGTGCCAAGCTACGGTTGGACTTGCCGATGATTTGCCACCCTTGGATGGACTTTTGCCAATCTACAGTTGGACTTTGCCTTGCTTTGCCACCCTTAGATGGACTTTTGCCAATCTGCGGTTGGACTTGGAAACTTTGCCACCCTTAGATGGACTTTTGTCAATCTACGGTTGGACTTTGCTGAAACTCCAATACTGGATTACGCTCTGCATGTATGTCAGACATCTCTGCTGACTCTGCTGAGGAATAATTATCAATGACTTGACCTTAGAGACTCCTGAAAGGATGGTATCTCTGCTGGAGAATGAATGAACAATCTGTCTGCTTCGAATTATCATGTTTGCCAAAAATAAATTGGACTTTGAGATATGGGGAAATGATGACTCTGCCAGGAATTACTTCACCTGCCTGGGGATGAATTCTGATCATAGCAACTCCGCTGGGGATGAGAATTTTCTAAATGACGTCCTGCTGGGGGAGAGAAGTCATTAAAACTCTGCTTGGGGACCTACCAACCTCGAGATCCTTTGCGGGGATCATCAACCTTCTAACTCATGTGGGGAAAGAATGTACTAACACTTTGTTGAGGAAGAGACTCTATTGACCTGCTAAACTTCTGCGGGGAAGAAAAACAACTTAGTTGGGGAGTATTGTTGACAAGATTCAATGCTGAACTCTGTGGGGAGTACAATTACCGGAGATACGATCTTGCTGGGGACCGGAATTACTCTGTCAGGGATACATAAATCCTGGTTAGAAGACATTTTGTTATGACCTGCTGGGAAAGAGTCCTTAGATCTGCTGGGAAAGCGCAAAGCAAATGCACTGTGATCTATTGAGGAACAAAGCTGTCAAGCTTAGAATAAGAGCCACAATGTTCCATGCTAGGCAAATCTTCTGCTTGACGACTCCACTGGGGATAACGAGTTGACAACAAACTCTGCTGGGGAGAAGTGCTTCAAAGCGTTTCTTGCTGGGGAATGTCTCTTAAGAGGATTTTACAGAAGACCACACATCTTCAAACTCTTGGGCAAATGCTGAGACTTGAGAGGTCACTCTACTGGAGATAATAGATCTAGGACTTCCCTTGTTGGGGAACTTCATGATGCCCAATGTTTGGGAGAGTCAACAACTTGCTTTCGCGGCGGATCTGAAGAAATCGTCCCAAGAGGATTTTACAGAAGACTTGGCATCTTCAAACTCCTGGACACTCGTTGAGGCTTGAACATTAACTATAAGGTCTGCGAATCAACTCTACTTGGGAATTCACAACCGTTATCGACACAGAAAAGCTTGTAGCTGTTGGAAGTACTGAATAGGAGAATCGACTTAATAAGATACAACACTACCTAGTCGGAATAGACTTGCCGATATCGAATCGTCGTGAGCAACCGAGGGCCGAAGATGGACTCAATCAGTAAACGTTGTGACAAAAGTGGCGTGGGGACCCTTCTTGAACTTGACTGCCTCGGTATTCTGAATGGGAATAAGTGATTACTCGTCTAGAAGACATGATTCATGCTCTTGGAATACTTGTACCTGTTACCTGCAACAAAAGAATATACACACGTGCCCCGGATATTGCGTGGTTTGAATCCACCATCCAGGATTACTCAATATTCAGTGTGATTTTAAATGTTTTTCTGTGCATGTTATTTGTAAGGCTACAGTGTTTTCAAATGCAATGTTTTATAAAATATCAGGACGTTTTTGCAAACAAAGCAGTAAAAAATAAACAAAATAAGAAGTTATTGACTGAAATTCAATTTATTGATTGAAAAGCCCAGAATAGGCAAGTACAATTGGGAAGCAAACCCTGGAAAGAGGAGAGTGTTGTAAATTAAGAAAAGAAACTATCCTAATGGCAATGTGAAAACGACATTCCACTGAGTTTCAATTCTGCTATGGCCAATATGTCTTCAAGACTCCCCGACCTTGCCTTCTGAGGAATGATCAGACCGATTCCTACCCTTTGGAACGTCAGTTGCTTAAACGGTGATGGAGTACAGATAACTCAGACCGTAGTCGTTCGCTTAAATCCCTCTTTTGCATGGATCGCCCATTCGGGTTTTCAATCCATCGGGATACCCTTTTTTGCCTGGGTTGTCCTTGCGGATTTTCAACTCACCGGGTGTACAATTTTTTATTTTATATCCCTAATTTTTGCCCGAACCTTTTTATTCTGTTTTTGTGGTTCGCCGGGATGCCCTTTTTTGCCTGGACTTTTCTTTTTTTTTGTCCAGTGGGTCTATTTATGCGAAATATTTTTTGACTACGTCTGAGTTGACAGGGGATGAAAAGTCTTCGCCATCCATGGTTGTAAGTAATAAGGCTCCGCCCGAGAAAACCTTCTTAACCACGAATGGACCTTCATAATTGGGAGTCCATTTGCCCCTGTGATCTGTACTAGGAGGAAGGATCCTTTTGAGTACTACGTCTCCCACTTTGTAAATCCGAGGATGCACCTTTTGGTCGAATGTCTGTTTCATCCTCCGCTGGTATAATTGCCCATGACACACAGTTGCCAGTCATTTCTCCTCAATGAGGCTCAACTGATTGAATTTGGCACGAACCCATTCAGCTTCGTCTAACTTGACATCCATCATGACTCTTAGGGATGGAATTTCAACTTCGATCGGTAGTACTGCCTCCATACCGTATACAAGTGAGAATGGTGTTGCCCCAGTGGACGTGTGTACTGACGTTCGGTACCCATGCAAGGCGAACGGTAGCATCTCATGCCAATCTTTATATGTGACAACCATTTTCTGCACAATCTTCTTAATATTCTTGTTGGCCGCTTCCACAGCGCCATTCATCTTCGGGCGATACGGAGAAGAATTGTGATGTTCAATTTTGAAGTCCCGACACAGCTCATCCATCATTTTGTTGTTCAGATTAGAACCATTATCAGTAATGATTCTCTCGGGCACTCCATAGCGACAAATGATATCCCGTTTTAGGAAACGATCTACCACCTGCTTAGTGACATTGGCATAAGATGCTGCTTCAACCCATTTAGTGAAATAATCAATGGCGACCAAGATGAAACGATGGTCGTTTGAAGCAGTAGGCTCAATCTTTCCGATCATGTCAATGCCCCACATGGCGAAGGGCCAAGGAGAGGACATGACACTCAACAGATTTGGAGGAACATGCACTTTGTCTGCATAGATCTGGCATTTGTGACACTTGCGGGCGTACTTGTAATAGTCTACTTCAATTGTCAACCAATAATACCCCGACCTCAATAGTTTCTTAGCCATTGTGTGACCTCCGGCATGGGTACCGAAAGAGCCTTCATGTACTTCCTGCATTAACAGGTCTGCTTCGTGTCTATCCACGCATCTGAGCAGAACCATGTTAAAATTTCGTTTGTACAGCACGTCATCCTGATTCAAGAAGAAGCTACCAGACAACCTTCTCAACGTCTTCTTATCTTTAGTCGATGCCCCCGGCGGGTACTCTTGACTTTTCAAGAAACACTTGATATCATGAAACCATGGCTTGTCATCAGACGTAGCATCAACAACAAACACAAATGCAGGTATGTCAAGACGAGATACTTCGATCTTAGGTACATGATTCCATCTTTGCACTTTAATCATAGAAGACAAAGTAGCCAAGGCATCAGCAAACTTATTCTCATCTCGAGGAATATGGTACAGCTTCACTGTTGTGAAAAATGTCAGCAATCTCCTTATATAATCTCTATACGGAACCAGATTTGCTTGGTGCGTGCACCAACTCCCTTTCACTTGATTGATTACCAAAGCTGAATCACCGAAGATATCAAGGGTCTTAATTCGTAAATTAATCGCCTCCTCAATCCCCATTATACAAGCTTCATATTCTGCTTCATTGTTGGTGCATCCGAAAGTTATTCGGGCAGTGAAAGGCATGTGAACACCTTCCGGCGTGATAAGAACTGCTCCAACTCCGCACCCGTTCATATTGACAGCCCCATCAAACATCAGACTCCATTTGGATTCAGGGTCTGGCCCCTCCTCCGGGAGTGGTTCCTCGCAGTCTTTAACTTTGAGAAACATGATGTCCTCATCAGGGAAATCAAATTTCATGGGTTGGTAATCATCAATCGGCTGTTGCGCAAGATAGTCTGACAAGATACTTCCTTTGATGGCCTTTTGAGAAGTATACTGGATATCATATTCTGTCAAAACCATTTGCCACCGTGCAACTCTGCCTATTAGTGCTGGTTTCTCAAAAATGTATTTGATAGGATCCATTTTTGAAATCAACAAAGTTGTGTGCCTGATCATATACTGCCTCAATCGCTTAGCAGCCCATGCAAGTGCACAGCATGTCTTCTCAAGCATTGAGTACCGGGACTCGCAGTCATTAAACTTTTTGCTCAGGTAGTAGATAGCATGCTCCTTCCTACCTGTCTCGTCATGTTGACCGAGAACACAACCCATAGAACCTTTAAGCACTGTCAAATACATTATCAAGGGTCTTCCCGAAACTGGAGGCATGAGGATTGGAGGTTCCTGCAAGTATTCTTTTATTTTATCGAATGCCAATTGGTAATCATCGTTCCACTTGACCGTTTGATCTTTTCTTAGCAGCTTGAATATTGGTTCACATGTGGTTGTTAGGTGAGATATGAACCTTGCAATGTAGTTTAATCTACCCAGAAAACCAGGAACCTCTTTTTCTGTTCTTGGTTCAGGCATATCTTGTATTGCTTTCACTTTGGCAGGATCAACC
This sequence comes from Lathyrus tuberosus, assembly GCA_022829125.1. NCBI lineage: Eukaryota > Viridiplantae > Streptophyta > Magnoliopsida > Fabales > Fabaceae > Lathyrus > Lathyrus tuberosus. Next base: position 1,442,530 of record JALAZF010000504.1, read on the forward strand.
TCAATCCCTTTTTCGCTCACAATGAAACCCATCAGCTTTCCAGAACGCACCCCAAAAGTGCACTTGTTTGGATTCAACCTCAAACGGAACTTTCTCAACCTTTCAAACAACTTTTTTAAGTTAATCAGATGTTCCTCTTCCGTTCGCAACTTGGCAATCATGTCATCCACATAACATTCGATCTCTTTGTGAATCAAGTCGTGAAATAAGGTTACCATTGCCCGCTGGTACGTTGCCCCTGCGTTTTTCAACCCAAAAGGCATCACTTTATAACAATATGTACCCCATGGGGTAATGAATGTGGTCTTCTCCATATCCTCAGGTGCCATCTTAATCTGGTTGTACCCGGAGAAACCATCCATAAACGAGAACACTGAAAACTGAGTTGTATTGTCGACCAGCACATCGATGTGGGGCAGTGGAAAATCATCTTTTGGGCTAGCTTTGTTAAGATCTCGATAATCCACACACATTCTAACCTTTCCGTCTTTCTTTGGTACTGGCACTATGTTGGCTACCCAGGGAGGATAATTAGTCACAGCAAGAAACCTTGCGTCCCACTGCTTTTGAACTTCTTCTTTAATCTTTATGGCCATATCGGGATGAGTCCGACGAAGTTTCTGCTTGACTGGCGGGCAACCTTCTCTCAATGGCAGCCTGTGCACAACAATATCAGTATCCAATCCTGGCATGTCTTGATACGACCAGGTGAAGATATCAACATATTCACACAACATCTCAGTCAAAGCTTTCTTCACATCTGCTTGCAGGCTGGCGCCAATCTTGATCTCTTTCTTAGCATCCTCGGTACCAATATTGATGATCTTTATGGTCTCTTGATGAGGCTGGATGGTCCTTTCCTCTTGTTTTAACAATCTGGCCAGTTCCTCAGGGAGTTCACAGCCCTTCTCATCCCCTTCCTCGGCTTGATAAATCGGTTTGTCAAAGTCATACATAGCCATAGCAGAACCGTTATCAATGGGATCCGGAGGGTCAAGTCTGCACGAACGGGTTCATGCTTTATTTTAGAATTTATTTTAAAACAAAAAAATGAAACATTGCCATTTTTAATTTTTTTGTGCAAAAATAAAAATGAAAGACAGGGAACAAAATTTGAGTGCAAAACGTCCTTTATTGATGATTAAAATTGCTAATGCAAACATGGTGGCCCTACAAATGAATCTATACGCCTTGGACAGAGCGCAAGATTTTAACATGCATTATGGTTAGAAAAACAAAGAAAATTACTCTGTTTGAAGAGTAACCAGGATGACTTCTTCAACAGACCAATTCTGCAATGGTTATCCCGGAGCGCGTGGGCGTACCCAGTTGTCTAAGTCACAGTCACTGTCAACGCCATCTTCTGTAGCTGCACAAGACTGATTTGGGTAAATGATTCCCCCACTGCTGAAAGTGATGGGTCCACTGTTCTCTGCAGCTAAAGTCATAGATGAATGATAACCAATACCAAACTTGTCCTCCTTCATTGGTGTCTCTATCAGCTTACCCCAGCCTTGGGCATTGCCCGTTCTGACAACCTCGACAGCTTGCTTATAGGACGAAATGGATGTACCCGCTCTATCTGGTGCAAGGGAAGATTCAGGCACGTTGTCAATATTCACCGCTTCAAATGACTGGCAAAGCATTTCGTGGATTTCCCCATCCATCTCAACATACTTGAACGTGGACAAGTGACTAACAAAAATGTCTTCCTTGCCACACACTGTCACAACTTGTCCCTCAAACTCGTATTTCAGCTTTTGGTGTAAGGTGGATGTAACAGCCCCGGCCGCATGAATCCAAGGGTGACCTAATAAGCAGCTATACGCAGGCTGTATATCTATCACGTGGAATGTGGATTTGAACACCTGCGGTCTAATTTGCACGAGCAATTCCACTTCACCAAACACAGATCTCTTCGTTCCATCGAACGCTCGGACAACCAAATCACTTGGCCTTAAAATCAAACCATCAACTTCTAGCTTCATCAGCGCCTTTTTAGGCAAGACATTGAGCGAGGAACCAGTGTCTACCAGCACGTGAGACAACACTGCACCCCTGCACTCCATTGTAATGTGCAAAGCTTTGTTGTGGTTTCTTCCTTCAGAAGTCAAGTCTCTGCTTGTGAACCCCAATCTGTGGCTGACATTGACATTAGAGATCACACCTTCAAGCTGGTTAACGGTGACTTCCTGTGGAACATATGCTATCTTCAACACTTTCAATAAAGCCTCCCGGTGCGCGTCAGAACACATCAACAATGACAAAATTGAAATTTTCGAGGGCGTCTGGTTCAGTTGATCGACAATCTTATAATCACTTTTCTTTATTATCCTCATGAACTCTTCCACCTCGTTGTCAAAGGTAATCTTTGTCTCTGTTTCAGGCACAGGCACACTCTCAGCCACCTGTTTTCCTTTAGCTTTGGTCGCGGCCTCAACTTCTTTATCACTGCGCAACGTTTGGGGAGCAAACAACCTTCCACTCCGAGTAAAGCCACCTACACCACCCAAATTATCAATATTTGGACTAGTTGATGTCCCGACTTCCTGCTTTTTCCCTTCATAATACACGTCTACCCCATAGTGCCATGGGATTGCCTTCGTAGATGTAAACGAAATTGGTCCTGGCACCATGATGGTAACAGGACTGGATCTTTCTTGCGCAACACTTGCTACAGGAGCCGTACCTGCAGGCACCTGGATCTCAGCAGGAGTATAATAGATGGTCACAGTTGACACCTCATCAGTTTCTTTCACAGCCCGGTCAAACTGTAGACGTCCCTCGTCAATCAGACTCTGTCAACCAATTCTCAACTTATCACAGCCATTCTTCTGACTCATACATTCAGAACAATCTTGATCACAACCTGGGAACACCTGTCCCTTCAACAAATGATCCTTCACTACTAGCAACGGAGTCTTCACCTGACTGATATCCGTTACCAAATTTAACCTTTTTCCGTCTTCAATAGCACGCACATCTGCCGTACCATGATCAGGCATGGGGTTCTGGAGCACATTAGGAGGTAACGAGAAATTGATTGCTTTGGCATCAATCAAGTCTTGCACCTTGTTCTGAAATGCCCAACACTTCTCAGTGGTATGCCCCTGAGCACCTGAGTGGAACTCACAGCGGGCGTTAACATCAAAATTAGGTGGCAAGTTGCCAACGGCAGGAGGTCTCATAGTACGAAGCTCAACCAACTTCAATTTGAGTAACTGTGGTAATAACACTGAATAAGTCATAGGGAGAGGGTCAATCTTACGGTCCCTCTGCCTAGATCTCTGTTGGAAAGGAGATTGCTGCTGTTGCTGCTGAACTTGCTGTTGTGGTTGTTGTTGCTGAACAGATGGTGCTGGGATTATCACTGCACCTACCAGGTGATAGGCTTTAGAACGTCCTCTCCCTCGTCCTCTATATACAACGTTGGTATCACCTTCTCTTCTTTTCTGACCACTAGCAAATGGTTTCTTCATCCCAGAAGAGCCAGCCCCACTTACATCTTGGATCTTCCCGAGTTTCAACAGACTCTCTATTCTTTCTCCAGCAATCACGATATCAGCAAATCCAGTTGATGGACAAGCAGCCAACCTTTCAAGAAATGCCCCTTGCAGGGTGCCCATAAACATATCTGCCATTTCTCTATCCAGCAAAGGAGGTTGAACCTGTGCATCCATCTCTCTCCACCTTTGAGCGTATTCCTTGAAACTTTCCTTAGCATTCTGTGATAACCCTTGCAATTGAGTGCGGTTGGGCGCCATGTTGATATTATACTGGTACTGCTTTAGGAATGCTTCTGCCAGATCCTTCCAACTTCTCACAGCAGCTCTATTTAATTTCATATACCAGGTCAAAGAAGCTCCAGCCAGACTGTCTTGAAAGTAATGCATCCATAACTTCTCATCATCAGTATGGGCTGAAATCCTCCCAAAATAAGCCTGGATATGTGTCTAGGGACACGTATTGCCATGATATTTGTCGAAAGTAGGCGGCTTGAATTTTGGAGGAATTCTGACTCCTGGTACCAGCCCCAAACTAGTAACATCAATACCCATAGAGTTCTTGCACTCTATGGCCCGGATCTTCTCAGCCAACTCATCATACCTTTAGTCACCAGGGTTACCCATATCAGCATCCAGCAGGGTAAATTGGTCTTCCAGAACATCTTCTTGAATACCACCAACATTTCTGCCATTTCCATTACCCAGATTACCACCAGGAGGAGGATTGCCACCAGGAGGAGGATTGCCACCAGGAGGAGGGGTACCTCTTGTCTGTAGATTGTCAACTTGATTACCTTCAAGCGTAGTTTCTGGACGCTTGACCAGAAGCCTCAATCTTTCCTGAGCCTGTGCCATACCAGTCATGAGAGTCATGAACTGGTCCATGCGTGCCCTCATTTCAGCCAAATCATTCTGCATTTGATCCATAATCCTTGCTTGATTTCTTCGAGTTGAGTATCGATGAATATGATTCTCAGCTATAATGCCTGAAACCAAATAAAGGTTAGAGACCCTGCAACGAGTACCTGAAAAACAAGCAACAGAATGCAAAATGATATACGATGCAATGCAAATGCCATGTTTATCACTTCCAGGGCATTTCACACCCTGATTCCAGTCTCAATCACAAGAATCTCAAGGATAGTCACATAATATTGAGGGAGAAAATATTGCGAAGAACTGTGCCATGATAACGTGCTGGTGAATAACGTGATGCCGAAGAAACCCCTTTGAATAAACCAATCATTGAACAGAAAGCTAATAAGTGCCGAAACATTTTACAATGAGTTCGCAAAGGGGAAATACACCAAGAAGATGACTCCATCAACAAGCCTGATGGTAGCCAACAATACATCAGCAAAACTACATTGAAAAAAAGATGGGAAAGTAATATCAAACATCTAACTCCAAATCTTTCAATTTCTCGCTTGAATGCTTGATTTCTTCAAAAGGATTCTAGTGCGTTGATGACCCGACCTTTCAATCAACCCTTTAATCAAAGTGTCTCTCTTTTCAGAGCTTCTGCTAATGAATCTGCGTGCATCAACAGAGCTTCATCAACACTCACTTCCTTAAACCCTTTCACCCCAGCTTGTAATCTCGAAGCTTTCCTTTGTTGGAGATGTTGGCTTCTAACTCGGACTTGCTCAAATAAAGAGCATCAGCTACTTTTCCAAAGTCAAGATCACCCACAGACCCAAAGAAAATAGGCTCCTCCTTAATAGCAATCCCTAACATGCTGGAATACTTCTCTAAGGTAGGGACCAACACATAATATGGGAATACAAAACACCTCAGAGGCGGATTGTAGAACTGCATCAACGTATGGAGACCCTTGTATTCGTACTCACTGACATTGTAGACAACAGATAAAATCCACCCGTATTTCTCTTCAAAAGCTGCTCGCACTTCAGGGCTCGTCATTCCCTTCAGGGCAATAATATGGCCTAGAGTAGGCGTGAGGAACTTGTAACTGATGATATTCTTCCTTTCTTTGGTATTCATCCTTGTGAGAACCTGCTGACTGGAATCAGGAGTAAAATATACACCTGGAAATGAAAAACATGTATGTTAGAATATGTAAATACAATGCAAAGGGCATGGTATCAAGGTACCAAGTGTCTGTGCTGGACTGTGAATAGTGTTAGTGTAGCCCTGAGAACAATATATAACCATAGATAGGACCCTCTGAATATAATAGGATGAAACCTCCTTTTGTGTAATGTCAACAGAAAACCGGGTATGTAGGAGGTCATGGTTACCTGCAAACCTGTAAACAACCCGCCCTTCTCACATGTGGGTAATAGGATGTTCAGTATCCCAGGCTCTCAGGTCAAAAAATGATGATACGTTCACCATTTCTGGTTTGGCATCATCATCAATCGAGGAGGCCTCAACTGATTCTCCAAAACGAAAGGTCCTCAGCTTCTGGCACTGAGATCGAGAAGTAATAGTACGTTCATCCCTCGGGGTACAGTACTATCGCCAATCGAGGAGTACCTCCACTGATTCTCTTTCCCAAAAGGAACACCTATAGCAAGTTCCCAGCATTGGGTCCTCGGATCGAGAATATGCTGGGGACTCTGGTTGACCTCTTGCTGGTCCATCCCTTTAGCGAGTCGATCCTAGCGCTTGTTTGTTTTTTCGTTGGGTGTTTATTTGTTATGCTTTATTATATTATATATTACTGTTTTACAGCTTTTATTGCATTGCATTTCATTTTATTACTGACATACTGGATATTGTTGTGTTGTGCTGGCTGGTTTCTGTTTGGCAGGTTGGGTTGTTCTGAGAGATAAGCCCAATACCCAGGCTTGAGTACACCCTAGGACTATAGTGGAAAGTAGTGGGAGCTACGTGCCCGCTTGGTACGTTTGTGTGTTCACGAAATTCACAACCAGACGAGGCTATCTTGGGACGCATTCTGACGTGTGTGTCTTGCGCATGTTAGGGTGTTGATCTAGAGAGCTGTCGACTCTGGTGACCGTTTCTTCGATACCTCAGTTGTGCCTCTCCTCCTGAGATGTGACAGTGGCAGACCACGTTCCCTGGCAAACCCATTGCACATTCTTGATCTGAGGACCCAATGCTGAGGGACTCGCATAGGATGACCTTATTTTTTAGGGGAATCAGTTGAGGCCTCCTCAATTGATGATGATGCCAAACCAGAAATGGTGAACGTATCATCATTTCTCGACCTGAGAGCCCGGGATATTGAGGATCCTCACCTTTCTAGAACCCACATGTGAGATGGGATGGGTGTTTGCAGGTCTGCAGGTAACCGAAACCTTCAACCTACCCGGTTTTCTGGATTTCTCATCAGTGTTTGATTATCTGGGTTTCTGGTTATCTCAGTGGTTCGGTATTCTAGAATTCTGGTTTTCTGGGTTGTGGTTCTCGTTCAGTTAATAGCACAGCACATCCAGCAGTGGTGCCTTGATCCCATGCTTGCATGTGCATATCATTTTTCTTGCATTCTAACATGTTAGACATTTTTCAAGGCTTGCATCTTACTCTTGATTCCGGTTTTCTGAGGTTGCCTTAGCATGGATGTCTAGAGAAAGAAGACTGTTGCTTATTCGTTCCCAGACCCGACCTTGAAGTTGATTCACAAGCTGATTAGTATGGCTAGTCCTGGAGTTCGTACAGAGTTCGGTGGAGAGTATGGGAGACTTCTGGAAGTTTGTCTACAATATCTCCAAGTATGAGAAGGATGTCATTCATACACTTCTTCAGTTCTATGATCCGTCTTTGCGTTGCTTCACTTTCCCAGACTATATCTTGGCTCCAACATTGGAGGAGTTCTCATTTATTTTGGGAATTCCCATCAGGCATGACATAGTATTCTTTTCTGAAGAACGCCCTGGGATAAAAGAAATGGCCATTGCCCTTCATATTGGTGAATCTATTCTGAGCAGTAATATTGTGGAGAAACAAGGAGCTACGGGTTTCTTATTGAAGTTCTTGTTTGATCAAGCTTGCATACATGTTAAGGAGAGGAATTGGACTGCTTTCCAAGCTATTCTGGCTATGTGCATCTATGGGATCGTCCTGTTTCCCAATGTTCCTGATCTGGTGGATATGCATGCTATCAGAATCTTTATGTCAAAGAATCTCATACCTACCTTGCTAGGTGATGTGTATCACTCAGTCCACTATAAGAATGAAAATAGGCGTGGAAAAACTGTGAGTTGCTGTGCACCACTCTTATCTACTTGGTTTCTGAGTCATCTCCCCGAAGCTGGCGCTTTCGTTGATACGAGAGATTCTCTGAAGTGGTCAAAGAGGTTAATGGGCTTGACTGCTGACAACATTGTTTGGTTCAACCATGACTTGCTAGGAATGGAGATTATTTGCAAGTGCGGAGAATTCCCTAATGTACCCTTGATAGGGAGAAGAGGTGGAATTAGCTATAATCCTTCCCTTGTTATCAGACAGTTTGGTTATCCTTTGAGAGGTCCACCTGAAGAGCGAGATATCAGAGAGTCCTTATTCTTCAATGGTACTGAGGATCAAGAGATGATAAGGAAGATTGTGAATGCTTGAAAGCAGGTGACCAAGAAAGGAAAAACTTCATTCGGGAAATGTAATAACCGGGCTTTTCCTTCCTATGAAGAATGGATTAAGAAAAGAGCAGAAGAAGAGCTTCTTCCCTTCCTGGTGGAACCACCTTTGTATCCTTTGATGATCGAGGCTCCCACGACTGTTGATATAGAGAAGTATGATAAGTTATGGGCTGAGAAGGAGAAACTTCGAGAGGAGAATCGTGAGTTGGGCAGAGAGGTTGGTCAGTTGAAGCACGAAAAAGGCGAAGCTATCCATATTGCCAGGTTGAAATCAGAACTTTTGGCTGTGAAGGAGAAAGAATTGTCTAAAGAGGCCACAGTTGTCGCTCCCGAAAGATTCGCATCCAACGGTACAAACGCGAGAGTGGCGCAAAAGAACACAGAGTCGCCAGCAAAGTGTATTTATCCCAAGAGAGGGAAAGGAAACACTGCGTAAACATGAAAGAAAGGGAAAGAGCATGGTCTCACGACCAAGAGAACGGGTACGGGAGTCGGTTACGCGAAGGGAAGGTGTTAGCACCCAACACGTCCATCGTACTCGATGGGATCCACGCTTGTTGTCTGCATCAAAGGGCGTCGTCATCTGGAATTCCACTGCTACTGGACCGGCGAAGGAACGAGAACGGAAAGAACGAAGAAGAAAAGAAAAAGAAGTGACTCGATTGGACAGTATCGTTGTCCTAGGCCTACGTACTCCCTCAGTGCAATGGGAAAGTCAGAGTCAACGTAGTTCGGACGGGAACTGTGGGGGAAGGTTGCTCGCCAAGACAATCGCTGTCTTGTGCCTACGTATCCTCAATCGGACGAGAGAGAGGAATCAGAGCTAACGTAGTTCGCGGGTACGACCACGGATGGGTAAGTGTTTTTTACGTGAGCGACGAGCTCTTTTCTGAAAAAAGAAGTTTGAAACCCAACAATCCCGGAGGATAAAAAGATTTGAATTGGTTTGGTGTTTTTTAGACAGAAGTGTTTTGAGTTAGTTCGTAACTTACATTGCACCAAAGTCTACCATGCGGGAACGAGTGAGTCGCATGATCGCCCCCGAATGAGACGTATGCTAAACACCCTAGAAGAGGAGAGGAGACCCCTCGTTCTTCACTTCCTACACTTAAGGCTCGAGCGCAATATACGTTATATTTTATTAAGTGTGCTCAAGAAGTTTGAGATGAGAAGAGAAGCGACACAAAAGGAAACTCTACAGGGAAACTAAGAGTCCTAATGTTATCATGCATGGATGTCCTATGGTTAGTGAGGTTTAGGAGAGACGACTGCCTAACCTAATGCTAATCCTACTCCAAGCTTAATCAAAAATTAAGTTGGACTAGGTAGCTCTAAAGGGAGAGAATCCAAGACTTAAACAAGTCTTGTGACTCGAGGGATGAAAAAAAAGTGGAAGAGAAGGAGGAGAAAGAGAAGTGAAACACAAGTGGCCTAAGCTCACTTCAAACACAAGTATGAAAGTTAAAAGGTAAAGGAAGAAAGTAAAATGTGGAAGCATATCCACATTCAAACAACTTACCATTTGCCCCTGAAAATGTTAGAAGTATTCACATATGACAAAATGAAACTCAAACAAGCATAAGGCCATAAAGAAACAAGTTCTAAAGTAAATCAAACATCAAGTTCAGAACCTAATGGTCCTACTGACCTCTACTATTAACCATGCACAATTAGTCAAAAAGAAAAGGGAGAAGTCACTCAAGTACCATTCAAGTCATTAAAGAAGGAGTGAGATGAAAAGAAGTGATCATGTAAAGCAACCAAATCAAAATTTCACAAAGTAGACCAAGTCCAGAAGTGACACAATCCTAAATATGTGCCTAAACATGATCTTCAAACAACATTCAAGTCACACAAACACTTTCACAATCAATTAGGAAGCAAAGAAGAAGTGAAGTGAAGTGAAGTGAAACATGATTCATACTTGTGAAACAAATGACTTAAAGTGAAAGGCAAACATCAAACATGCAAAGATGAGATTCAAATATCACAACCAGAAGTCCATTAACATGCTATCAATCCTCAAACAAGACCTAAAATTATGGCACAAATGCCTTCATGATCAAGCAGACCAAACATGAAGCATATATTCACAAATTGGACAAGTTAAAGCTCATGCTTCAAAGAAATAACAAACATGCCTCAAAAATTATGTCATTCAGTATTCAAGCACCTCAAACATGTATAATTGACATATCAAATCCACAAGCAATGAATCAGAACCAAAGTCAATCAACAATTAGGTCAAAGCATCAATAAGATTTCATACATTCATGCTCAAAGCAACACATCAAAAGTCATCCAAAAAGGACCTAAAAATCATACCAAAAATCTCAAACATACTTCAACATGTTATGAACACAACCCAAAAAGAATCAGGATCAAATCACTTTCCAAGTGAGAGAAATAAAAAATGCAACATGAAGTATGCAATATGAAGTGCAAATGAGAAAAAATACTTTGGAAAATTAATATTTAATGCAATTTTAATGCAAAAATAACAAAATAAAATGTGAAAAATTAGTTTTAATAATGAGAAGGGATGATGAATTTTTTTGGAATTTTTTAGCATATGCAAGTATTTTTAACAATTAATTATGAAATGGTATGAAAATAGAAAATGAAAAAGGAAATGAAATGAAGCCAGGGGTGCAAAAAGGAACCCAAACGCGTTCAAATGACCATGGGCTCAGAAACGGGGGTGCAAAGAGCAAAAAAGCCCAAGCGCTTTCAAGCCTTCAGAAACAACGAACGGCTGAGATTAAGTCAAGCATAAGAAAGTCTCCAAATCCACGGGCTCTCATTCAAAGTCAAACGAAGCAAAGTCAACTATCTGATGGTCCATATTCAAACTTGCTAATTAAATGAGATCCAACAGTCATGAATTAATCAGATCCACTAAACCCTAATTAACTTAATTAACAACACATAACCAAGATCCAACGCACGTGAATTAAACTGGAAAATTAATCACGATCCAACGCATGAGATTCAAACTGGAAAACCACAAACCCTAATTAAATCCTCACCGGCCGGAGAAGCGCCGGTCATCTTCTCCGGCCACTCTCCGGTCACCAAACTTCAAACCATAACCAAAAACAACAAATCATACATCAAAATGATCAGCAACTCACGTAGATCACAAATATATCACTCAAAATCATTTAGCATGCATATATTTCACGAATCGAACAAAACAAGTTTGGATCTGAAAACTTCAGATCTAAATTCCAGCCATGATTCACGTTGAAAATCAATTCCAAACACATATATGAACTCAACACATCAAGATGAACATTAAACACACAACAAAAATCAATTCTAGAGCTATGAATTTCAAGTTCACCTGAGATTTGCAGAACTGGAAAATCACCAAGAAACTCCAAGATAAGCTGCAGATCAACTCCTTAAACCGTCTAATTGCAAAATAAATGCACTTAGACCTTCAAATTGGCCTGAATCCTTGAATCCGAGAGTTGAAAATCTGAACTCAACTGATAAATTCTTTGCTTAAACTTCAAAATAATGGTGGATTTCTCTTCCTTATGCTCCACTGATCACAAACCAACCAAAAAAAATGGAAGACACTTGAAGAATTGGGAGAATCGAAGGAGAGAAACTTGAGAGCAAAACTTTGAAAAGTGGTGAAAATGAATGGTAGCTGCTGAGAAATTCGTGTGAGTTAGCTTATATAGTGTGCCAATGCTACTGTTTAGGGTTTTAATCTTCAAGGACTTGAGAGCAATGAGTTTTGGGTTGTTTTGCAAATTTGCAAGTTTGTGCACATGAGGTATTCTACTCGTGCATTCTTCATGAAAAGTGCATGACTGCTTTCCTTTTGATGCCATGAGAACCTTTGGATTGATCTTGGGGCTGGAAAGTAACTGAATTGTGATTTCCAAATGAACTTGCAAAATTGCATAATGATGAATTATGGACATGTAACCCACGGGTTCACTCAATTCTTGGCTCAAAATGATGCTAAATGAGGTACATTGGAGTGTGGTGAGGTGAACTGAACAATTAGAAGCCATATTGGTGAGTTAAAATGCAACTTGCAAGTTATGTCAAAATGGTATGCATGGTAGAACACCAAATGCCCTCTAACTTCAAATGCCCATAACTCTTGATCCAAAAATGATATGATCATGATCCACCACTCTTTGGAAAGAGGAGAAAGAGATCTACAACTTTGGTGTTGGGAAAAAATTCGTTTGAAGCATTTTTTATCATGAAAAGTTTGGTTAAAGTTGGTTGAAAATATGCCAAAAATAGTAACTTGAAATTACAAGTCACTTTCCCAAATTAGCAACTTTTTACCAAAGCTTGATTTTTGCAAATTGTGATCATGAAAGCCTTCCATAGACCAAACAAAGGTCTCTTGACTTGATTACCATGATGAGGATCTCTCAAAACCCTAGTTTGACTTTTCAGTTGACCAGTTTGACTGATTACTTCATCTGTAAGCTACTGAATCATCTGAGGTCTTCTATGGTGAATTTTTGGCTCAAAATCCATCCTTAGACTTGTTTTGACATATGGAGAACCTTGGTGAAAGGTTTGAATCAACTCCTTAAGCTTAGGACCCTTAACCATGAAACCCTAGTTTTGGTCATCAGTGTAAGGACACCAACCCTTGATATAACCACTTGGAGAGTCCCTCATTGAAATAATCTTGGGCCACCATATAAGGATGTGAGGAGCTTATGGAGCTCATAAGAAGCTTTTGCCCTTGAGTTGAACCAAATACCTTGATCCCATGCTAAGAACCAAATGCTATGCACAATGCAAATGCAAGAAATGAAAAGAAACCTAAGCCAGTTATCTAAAAACAACAAGGCAAATTTTGAGGTGTTACAGCTGCCCCTATTCAATCAACTTGATCCTGAAGGTATGATAGTGACGACTATCATGCGTTCCAAGGATTCACGGAGATTGAATACCATAAGAAACCTGAAATTTGCAATCCTCAAAGGAGGGACGACTCCACTGGGGAACAAACATTAAATGCTGCACTGTCACAACACATACGAGTGTTGGAAACTAAAACTGTATTGAAAAGTCCTGAAATAAACACAAACGGAGGTTAGCTATACTGGGGATAAACACGGACGGGTGTCAAGGAATCCAGGATATCAAATACGGACGGGTATTGAGAAGATACACAGACAGGTGTAAATAGGTTCAATACGGACGGGTACTGAAAAAGGAGTACACGGACGGGTGCCAAATGTCAATGCGAACGGGCATTGAAACAAAAGTTCAAACACGGACGGGCGCCGAAAGAACACGTACGGGTGCCAAAGGGATTCAATACAGACGAGTATTAAAAAAGATACACGGACGGGTGTAAAAGATTTCAATACGGACGGGTATTGAAAAAGATACACGGACGGGTGTAAAAGATTTCAATACGGACGGGTATTGAAAAAGGGTACACGGACGGGTGTCAAGAAGGTTCAAGATGACCTCTCTGGGGATTGAAAAAGGTACACGGACGGGCGTAAAAGGATCCAATACGGACGGGTATCGAAAAGGATACACGGACGGGTGTAAAAGGTTTCAATACGGACGGGTATTGAAAAGGGTACACGGACGGGTGTAAAAGGTTTCAATACGGACGGGTATTGAAATCAAATGTTCAAACACGGACGGGTGCTGAAAGAAACACGGACGAGTGTCTGTCATTAAAAACTTCGAGGGGGGAAAAACCGAAGGACCACCTGGACGAAGGGGTACAAATAAGATTAAGGATAAACAATCCTGGCAATACACTCTGCCGGGGAACTGTCAAATATTGCCTAACCCAACACCTGTGGAGTAAAGATATCTTCCTGAAATTCGGCTTTCCTGACAAAGGAAATCTCAAACCTGGCTTACGCTTCGGATGCATATGTTTGAATTTTGCCGTAATGCTCCACATGAAGTGGGAATGCTACGCATTTGGGAGGATGCCATGCAAAACAAATGCTTATGCAATGCAAGAGAAAAATCTCAGCAAAATAAATGCTGAAGACCAGAAGCAACTCCGCTGGGGATGGCAACCTAAATTGCCACCAAACCAAAGAAATCCTGTTGAGAAAAACTTCTCCCTGCTAGGGAAGGTCATAATCACCAATTCTGCCGGAGATGGACGAATCTCCGAGAGAATACCTACTCTGTTGAGGAATATCAAGATCAACAACTCTGCTGGAGATGGACGAAGCTCCGAGAGGATACCCACTTAGCTAGGAAGGGATATGAATACCGAAGATGGAAATTCCGCCGTTGGGGACGACCAACTATTTCAGAACTTGGCTTCGGTGCCTGCCAAAAACGATTGGCCTTAAGACCTGCTGGGGATACCACTCACCACCAGACTCTGATTGGGGAAATGAGCTTAATCTGCTGCTAGGGAAGTAACTTTACCCTCACCCTGCCGGGTACTAGATCGAACCACTGTCGACGAAACTATACTTTCTGACTAACCGAGGAAAGTAGACATCAAGACCCTGTGGGGATAATAACATCTTCGTCCACAAACTTCCTGTTGGAGGTACGGCAACATTCACCTCAAAGCAATCAACTTCTGAGTACTTGCTGGGGAATAACAATCCAAACACGACTCCGGCTGGGTATACAATCCTCTGTACTTTGCTGAGGAAGACGATCCTCAACGACTCCGCTTGGGAGAGAAAGTAATTGTCAACATTCACCTGCTAGGGGATAGCACAAGCTTCCTGACTAGCTGGGGAACAAATAACTGCCTCTGCTCCGTGGGGAGACATCACTTACTGGAGAAAGATGTACCAAGTCACAACTCTGGCCTGCTGAGGACGATCAGACTTCAAAGTTGAGGAGAGCTCTACTCTACTGGGGAAAGTACACCTGTCATCCTGCAAAACCAACAAAAGTCTACGTGCAAGAATGAATACATTGATTATCCACATGGTGACTGTCGCCTAAGCAATTGCCACTGTTTTTCCATCTTGTGTCATAAAGCTCAACGTTTTAGCATGTAATGTTTTTATCAAAAATATCGGACATTTTCACAAACAAAACAGGTAAAACAGAAAACAAAAGCTCTTTAACTGAAATGCAAACTTTATTGAATGAATTGGCCTGTAAATAGGCATTTACATCTGGAAGCAATTCCTGGAAAGAGGTAATTGCACAAAAAAGCAAAAGAAAATACAAATGTCGGCAATGTGGGGAACAGACATCCACCATGACTCAACTCAGCTATAACCCATATGACTTGTTCATCCGCAGATACTTTGGCCTTCGAAGACGACTAACTGGACTGATTCCTTTCCTCCGAATTTTCCAAGTGCGAACAGTGATCACAGATCGAACGCGGATCGTAGTCTTTGCCTTAAAAATCCCTAACTTTTGCCTGGATCGCCCTTCTCGGGTTTTCAATCCACCGGGATACCCATTTTTGCCAAGGTTGCCTTTTCAGGTTTTCAACCTTGCGGGTTTATTCTTTTTCTTTTTATCCCTAATTTTGCCCGAACCTTTTCTTTTTATGGTTCGCCAGGATGCCCCATTTTTGCCTGAACCTTCTTTTTATGCTCAGCGGGTCTCTTTTATGCAAAGTATTTTTTGACTACATCCGCGTTCACAGGGGACGTAAAATCTTCGCCATCCATAGTTGAGAGTAATAAGGCTCCACCAGAGAAAACCTGTCTTACTACATATGGCCCTTCGTAATTCGGAGTCCACTTGCCCCTGTGATCTATTTGAGGAGGAGTGATCCTTTTCAGAACTAATTCACCAGCTTGAAAACACCGAGGACGCACCTTCTGATCAAAGGCTTTCTTCATCCTGCTCTGATACAACCGGCCATGCGCAATGGCTTTCAATCTCTTCTCTTCAATGAGGTTCAATTCATTCAGCCGGGAACGCACCCATTCAGCTTCATCCAGCTTCACATCTGTCAGAATTCTCAAAGAAGGAATCTCAACTTCTAATGGCAGGACTGCTTCCATGCCATACACTAGTGAGAAAGGAGTTGCCCCAGTCGAGGTGCGTACCGAAGTACGATACCCATGCAAAGCGTAAGGCAACATCTCATGCCAGTCTTTGTATGTCACTACCATCTTTTGCACAATCTTCTTTATGTTCTTATTAGCCGCTTCAACAGCCCCATTCATCTTCGGACGATAGGGAGAAGAATTATGATGTTCAATTTTAAAGCTCTGGCATAGCTCCTTCATCATCTTGTTATTCAGATTTGAACCATTATCAGTAATGATTCTCTCCGGGACTCCATACCTGCAGATGATGTCCTTCTTAATAAACCGGGCTACCACTTGTTTGGTGACGTTGGCATACGATGCTGCTTCCACCCACTTCGTGAAATAATCGATAGCAACCAGGATAAAACGATGTCCATTTGAAGCAGTCGGCTCGATCTTCCCAATCATGTCAATACCCCACATAGCAAAAGGCCAAGGTGACGACAAAACATTTAGAGGAGTAGGCGGTACGTGCACCTTGTCAGCATAAATCTGGCATTTATGACATTTCCGGGCGTATTTAAAACAGTCAGACTCCATAGTCATCCAATAATACCCCGCTCTCAACAATTTTCTGGCCATAGCATGCCCATTAGCATGAGTACCGAAGGAACCTTCGTGAACCTCTTCCATTAACAAGCCTGCCTCGTGTTCATCAACACAACGTAGCAAGACCATGTCAAAGTTTCTCTTGTACAACACATCATCCTTGTTCAAAAAGAAGTTTCCTGATAACCTCCTCAATGTCTTTTTATCTTTGGAAGATGCCCCAGCTGGGTATTCCTGACTCTTCAAGAAGACTTTAATGTCATGATACCAAGGCTGGCCATCTGATACCCCTTCAACTGCAAATACAAAAGCAGGTCTATCCAAGCGCATGATTCTGATTGAGGGAGCTTCATTCCAAAGATTCACTTTATACATTGATGACAACGTTGCCAATGCATCAGCCATCTGATTCTCTATCCGGGGAATGTGATGGAAGTCTACTCTGTCAAAGAAAGGTAATAATCTTCTGGCATAATTGTTATATGGAACGAGATTTACTTGACGAGTCTCCCATTCTCCTGTAATCTGATTCACCACCAACGCAGAATCACCATAAACATCGAGGTTCTTGATTCTCAAATCAATTGCTTCTTCTAACCCCATGATGCATGCTTCATACTCCGCCTCATTGTTGGTGCATATGAACGCTAATCGGGCAGTAAAGGGTATATGAGAACCCTGTGGAGTCGTAATGATTGCCCCGATTCCGTTGCCATATGAATTAACAGCCCCATCGAAAACCATCTTCCATTGAGATCCAATCTCAGGTCCTTCATCAGGCAAAGGCTCTTCGCAATCCTTCATCTTCAGATACATGATGTGCTCATCCGGAAACTCAAACTTCATTGGTTGATAATCCATAATTGGCTGTTCGGCAAGGTACTCTGACAACACACTTCCCTTAATGGCCTTTTGGGAAACATACTGAATATCATATTCTGTCAGAATCATTTGCCAACGGGCTATTCTACCAGAAAGTGCTTGCTTCTCAAACACATACTTGATTGGATCCATCTTCGAAATCAAAAGGGTTGTATGGTTTAACATATACTGCCTCAAACGCTTAGCGGCCCAAGCGAGTGCACAACATGTTTTCTCCAGCATCGAGTATCTTGACTCGCAATCAGTAAACTTCTTACTCAGGTAATAGATGGCGTGCTCTTTTTTACCTGACTCGTCTTGTTGACCGAGCACACAACCCATTGAATTCTCAAGAACCGTGAGATACATAATCAAGGGCCTTCCTGGTACTGGCGGCATAAGGACCGGAGGTTCCTGCAAGTATTCTTTAATCTTTTCAAATGCCTTTTGACAATTTTCATTCCACCTGACCGCTTGATCTTTTCTAAGCAGCTTGAAGATTGGTTCACACGTGGCTGTGAGATGCGAGATGAACCTAGCAATGTAATTCAATCTCCCCAAGAAACCACGAACCTCTTTTTCTGTTTTCGGCACAGGCATTTCTTGTATGGCTTTTACCTTTGCAGGATCAACCTCAATACCTTTTTCACTAACAATAAACCCCAGCAATTTTCCTGATCTCACCCCGAAGGTGCATTTGTTTGGATTCAACCTCAGTCTGAATTTCCTTAACCTTTCAAATAACTTCTGAAGATTCACCAGATGTTCTTCTTCCGTCTGTGACTTCGCAATCATGTCATCAACATAGACTTCAATCTCTTTGTGAATCATATCATGAAAGAGAGTCACCATCGCCCGCTGGTAAGTTGCCCCTGCATTTTTCAATCCAAAGGGCATCACTTTGTAGCAGAAAGTTCCCCACAGTGTTATGAATGTTGTTTTCTCCATGTCCTCTGGGGCCATCTTGATTTGGTTATACCCAGAGAAGCCATCCATGAAGGAAAACACAGAATACTGAGCAGTATTGTCAACTAACACGTCAATGTGAGGGAGCGGGAAATCATCCTTTGGGCTGGCTCTATTCAAATCCCTGTAATCAACACACATCCTGACCTTCCCATCCTTCTTAGGTACGGGCACGATGTTAGCAACCCATGGAGGATAATTTGTTACGGCAAGAAATCCGGCGTCTAGCTGTTTCTGAACCTCTTCCTTGATTTTGACAGACATCTCCGGTTTAGTTCTTCTCAACTTTTGCTTGACCGGAGCACAACCTTCTTTGAGTGGTAGCCGGTGTACAACAATATCAGTATCCAGCCCGGGCATGTCTTGGTAAGACCAGGCGAAGATGTCCACATACTCACGGAGCATTTCAATCAATCTTCCCTTGACACTGTCCTCCAACGCAGCCCCTACTCTTACTTCCTTTCTAGCGTCCTCGATTCCCAGATTCACAATCTCAATTTCTTCCTGATGAGGTTGGATGACTCTCTCCTCTTGCTTCAACAATCTGGCCAACTCTTCGGACAGTTCACACTCTTCGTCAGCCTCTTCTTCAGCCTGATAAATTGGATTGTCAAAGTCATACCGAGCTATAGCTGAGTCATGATCGGTGTCATCTGAACAAAAGGACCTGCAATGATTGATGAGGTATGTTTTATTATGATGCAACAAAATAAACACATTGCCATGTTGATGTGGGTTTTTAAATGCATAAAAATAAAAACAGAAAGACAGAGATCAAAATATTTGAGTGTGAAAAGTCCTTTATTGATGATAAAGCAAAACATGCGACAGTTAAAAGCCCTACAAATAGAATCACTACGTCTTGGGCAGAACGTAGGATTAACAAAATAGGAAAACAAAGCAATTACTCGAAGCCTGTCACTTGAATGACTTTCTCGGAAGACCAGTTGTGCAGACTTTCCCCTGGGACACAAGGACGGATCCAGCTATCCATGTCGCAATCACTGTCTCCTTCTTCATCAATAGCATTAACTCTGTCGAAGAAAACTCCAGCGCTAGTGAACCGGACAGGGCCATAGAATCTTGGGGGATCCTCATCTCTCCTGGATGGCTTATATCCCAATCCATAAGTATCCTTCTTTTTCTGGACTTCAACCACCCGGCCCCACCTCTGTGAACCACCAGCTTCAACCACAGCTTTGGCGTCTCTCAACGAAGACATGGAACCCTCAGGTTGATTTGCCACTACGGGCTGCACTACAGCTCCAGACTGAACAACTTCTTCCGAAACTTTCACCTTCTCAAATCCCTGGCACAACGTCTCGTGGATTTCCCCATCCACTTCCACGTATTTGAAGGTTGACAATTGACTGATCATTATGTCTTCTTCTCCGCATACTGTCACTACGTGACCATCAACCATATACTTCAGCTTTTGATGTAAAGTGGAAGTTACAGCACCTGCCCCATGGATCCAAGGACGACCCAATAAACAGCTGTACGCTGGCTGAATATCCATAATGTAAAACGTTGCATTAAAGATTTCCGGTCCAACCTTGATCGGAAGCACAATCTCGCCAAAAACAGACCTCTTCGAGCCATCAAAAGCTCGCACCACCAAGTCACTTGGTGTACAAATCAAACCGCGAGTATCTAACTTCATTAACGCTTTCTTGGGCAATACATTCAACGATGAACCAGTATCAACCAAGACATGTGACATCAACGAGCCACGGCATTCGATCGAAATATGCAGGGCATTGTTATGATTCCTGCCAGCAGAAGTCAAGTCAAGATCTGTAAAACCCAGGCCGTTACCCGCATTCACGTGCGCTACAACCCCTTCCAGCTGATTAACAGAAATCTCTTGAGGAACGTATGCTGCATTCAAAACCTTCAAAAGAGCATTCCTGTGAGCCTCAGAACACAAGAGCAGAGACAGAATAGAGATCTTGGACGGGGTCTGATGTAACTGGTCCACGATCTTATAATCACTTTTTCGGATGAGCCTCATGAACTCCTCTACATTTTCCGAAAAAGCATCATCAACCGGTTTCACTGTAGATTCCACAATCACTGGGGTCTGAACAGAACCATCCATCGCCTGTTTTCCTCTATCCTGCCTAGAGGTACTAGGTTGATCGTTAACCGGAGGGAGCACTCTACCACTTCTGGTTATGGCATCAGTCTCAACTTTAACCCCTGAACTAGAACCCACTGGTGAAGTGTTCATTAGCTCTTGCTTTTGCCCATTGACAAACACCTCTGCACCATAATTCCACGGAATAGCCTTAGAACTTTCGTACGGAATGGGTCCAGCCCTCGTGATAATGACTGGAGGTGGCCTTGCTGGACCAGAAATAGTAATTGTTTTGAACGGGATAGTGATAGTGGCAACCCTCTCACTAACAACCTCCTCTAGCTGATTACCTCTGTCAAACTGTAAACAGCCCTCATCAATCAGATTCTGAATACCCCTCTTCAACGAATCACAACCATTAGCCTTTATCAAACAATCTGAGCAATTCTCACCACAGCCCGGATAGACATCACCTTTCAATAACCTGTTCTTAACCACCACCAATGGAGTCTTTAGTTCCTCCACATCCACAATCAAATTCAAAGTTTCACAGTCCTCAATTATAGCATTCACCCTTGGCCCATTGTGATTAGGCATCGGGTTTTGAATAACATTGGGTCCGTCATTCGAGAAATTGATGGCTTTAGAGTCCACAAGGTCCTGCACCTTGTGCTGAAATGCCCTGCACTTCTCCACTGTGTGCCCAGGAGCACCAGAATGAAAATCACAGTGTGCGTTAGCATCGTAGCCTCGTGGGAGTTCCCCTGTTGGTGGAGCCAGGGTACGAAGCTCAACTAGACGCAACTGTAGTAAATGTTGCAACAACTGTGCATATGACATTGGGGGTTGATCAAAATGCCTCTCTGCATTCCTCTGTCTGTTCTGATACTGACCCTGCTGCCTATTCTGATTAGCATTACCCCTTTGCTGCTGTGGCGGTGGTAACGTTGCTGGAATGGTTACTGATGCTACCTGTTGATTGTTAAACTGGCGCTGTTTCCCTTTTCCCCTGTGGGATGATACAGCGTTGGTCTCTCCTTTCTTCTTATAATTATCAAACGGCTTTTTTCCCTGTCCGGAAGACGATCCATCACCGCTAGAAACCTTCCCAGCCTTAATTCCGACCTCTATCTTCTGCCCAATAGCAATCACATCTGCAAACTTGCCTAGAGAACAAGGCAAAAGCTTCTCATAGTAGTGCTTAGGCAGTGTGTCCATGAACATATCTAGCATCTCTTTCTCTAGCATTGGTGGCTGCACCCTAGCTGCCAATTCACGCCACCTTTGCGCGTATTCTTTGAAACTCTCATCATTCTTCTGGGACATGCTCAACAACTGAGTTCTGTTGGGAGCCATGTCCGTGTTGTACTGATAATGCTTGATGAAAGCTGCAGCTAGCTCTCTCCAGGTACGAACATCTCTGCTTTCTAGCCCCATGTACCATTCCAAAGACGCGCCAGACAGGCTGTCTTGGAAGAAGTGCATCATTAACTTTTCATCCTTAGCGTGAGCAGCCATCTTCCGGGTATAGGCCTTCACATGAGTCCTTGGGCAGGTAGAGCCATTGTACTTTTCTAGCGTAGGAATCTGAATCTTGTGTGGAATAACAACATCAGGGACCAACCCTAGGTCGTCCAAATCAATCCCCAAATCATCCTGCTTCACCACTCCTTTCAATTGAGCTTCGATTAAACGGATTCTTTCATCACTGACCACAGGAAGGGCAGCATCTAGACTCCTGACCGAGAACACATCGTCCTGTTGATCATCAAAATGATGGCCATGGATAGCCCGAACAGTACTTCCCTCTCCAACCACTGTAGGAATTCTGCCCTGTCCACCAGCACCAACTCCGCCCGGAGGGATATTACGGTTAATAAGACCACCGTGTAGGATACCATTTTCGTCGACCTGCGCCACTAACGGCTGAACCCGAGTTCTAAACTCGTTCTGACTTTGCACCACACCCTGCATCATTTCCATGAACTGGTCGATGCGAGCTTGCATAGCGGCCATATCTGCCTGAACTTTGTCCATCACTCTGTTTTGATTGAGCCGAGTAGAATAACGATGAGTTGGTTGATCAATCCTGACTGAAAGAAAGAAAGAGCATAAGAAAACCAGAGAAACCAAGATAACCTGCAATGCTAAAATGATTATGATTATGCAAATGCAAATGCAAACATGTTTGTATATTTGGAAGGTGATCCACCCCTTGATTCCAGTTTAAAGGTGAAATAGGATGAAACTGCTGCTCATATAAATCAGAGTGAATCACTGTCAGAAATTACAACCCAAGGTACCAAAAATAGCCTGAAACAAAATAAACAGAGGTCCCAGCCAACAATTCTGGCGGTGACCCAAAATACAAAGAAAGAACAAAATACAAACTACTGAGTAAAGTTCCCTTCAAGGGTCTTGCACCGTATGAGGGCCACTGCCCGAGCTAGAGCACTCCCACTTAGACCTTTTCACTCCTGCTTGTATTTTCAGCTCTTCCATGGTTGCTATGGCTTCTTTGAGCCGTTCCTCAACTGCGTGTCTTCGGAACGTCCCTGACAAGATCTCCTCGTCCTTCTTCCTGAGCTTCACCTTCAGACTCTCAATCTGCTCCAAATACTTATCCTCTTTCTGCTTGTTGGCCGTGATTGCAGTATCTCGGTAAGCATTGAACCTGCGAATCTTCGCCCAAGCCTTGGCTAAGTCATCCTTCTTGGATTTGAGAGTCTTGCAAACGCCTTTTAGAGCTTGTCCTACCCTTTTCCTAGCTGCTATCTCTTCAACCAGCTCCTTTTCTTTCTCAGCGAGTCGTTCTGTCTTCAGCTTGGCGATATGAACAGCCTCACCTCGCTCATGTTTCAACTGGTAGATTTCCTTTTGCAACTCACGGTTCTCCTCTCGAATCTTCTCCTTTTCAGCCCATAATTGATTGTACTTCTCCATCTCAATCATGGTTGGGGGTTCAATCAGCAAAGGGTAAGAAGGAGGTTCCCTGCAGAATGGCAAAAGTACACTTTCTACTCTGCTCTGAACCCAGTCTTCATACGCACGAAAAGCTTTGTTGTTACACTTTCCAAAAGAAGTCTTTCCTTTCATATGGCGATCTCTCCAAGCGTTTGCAGCTTCTTTCAACACCTCCAGATTGGCTTCCTCACCCAAAAATAGAGACTCTTGCACATCTTGGCCTTTTGGCGGCTCCTTTAAAGCATACCCAAATTGCCTAATAGCAAGAATGGGGTTGTAGTTAATTCCCCCCTTCCTTCCTATTAAAGGTACGTTTGGGTAACCTCCACAACTAACCAGGATCTCTCGGCCCAACAAATCACGATTGATCCAAACTAAGTTGTCGGCCCTTAACCCCATTAATCTCTTTGCCCAATCTAAAGTTCCTTTAGTGTCTTCGAATGCCCCAGATTTGGGAAGACGATCAGCAAACCACTTATAGAAAATTGAAGCACAACAATAAAGAGGTCCGCCTCTCCTTTTCTCATTCTTATAGTGCATCGAATAATACAGATCCCCAAGCAAGGTAGGTACCGGATTCTTCGTGGTGAATATCCGGACAGCATGTGCATCTACAAAATCTTTCACATTAGGGAATAACGCCGTTCCATAAACACACATAGCCAGAATTGCATTGAACACTGACCAACACTTAGCCTTAGCACAAGTAGCAGCCTGTTCGATCAAAAACTTCGTGTGAAAACCTTGATAACCCCCTTTACTAGCAATATTTTTCTTCAACAGTGACTGATCCAAACGTAAAGTAGCAGCAACCCTTTCCAAATCAGGGAACTCCTTAGAAGGATAGAAGGGAGCTCCCTCTTTGACCGAAACATCCAAAATAAGAGCAAATTCTTCCAACGTTGGAGCCAAAAGATAATCAGCAAATAGAAAACATCGGAGTTGAGGGTCATAGAACTGTGCCAGAGTGTGCAGGGCCCTGAACTCATAATTGGTAACATTCCGGGCAAAACTCAGAATCCTCCCATATTCTCCTCTGAACTCTGCCAATGCCTCAGGTTTTGCCATAGCCGAGATCTTGTGCACAGCATCTAGATGAAGCTCTGGGAACTTGTACGGGATGATGTTCTTTCTTTTTTCAGCGCTAATACTCATCATGGACAGTCTTCAGACAACCGGAATCAAAGTTAGGATGCAACCCTACAAATGAACAAACATGTCAGAATGCAAAAAGATGATGCAAAATGCAAGCATGGGATCAAGGTATCCAAAATGCTCGAACTGCTGCTGTTCTGCTGACTGAATAAGACCCAGAAAACCAGAAACCCAAAAATCTAGAATAACAGCCCAATCAAACTGCCAGAATGCCAGGATAATAATAGTGCACTGGTGAGAAACCCAGAAACCAGGTAGGTTGAAGGTCTCGGTTACCTGCAAACCTGCAAACACCCATCCCCTCTCACATGTGGGTACTAGGATGTTCAGTATCCCGGGCTCTCAGGTCTAGAAAGGATGATACGTTCACCATTTCTGGTTTGGCATCATCCTCAAAAGAGGAGGCCTCAACCGATTCTCCAAAACAAAAGATCCTCAGCTTCAGAGGTTTGAGAAGCAATAGCACATTCAGCCCGAAGGATACAATGCTATCGCCAATCAAAGAGGTCGTCCGCTGATTCACTACAAAAGGGAAATCCTATAGCAAGTTCCCAGCATTGGGTCCTCGGATCGAGAATATGCAATGGGTTTGCCACAGAAAGTGGGCTGCCACTGTCACATCTCGGGAGGAGTGCCGCAACTGAGTCCTCGGGAATGGTCGCCAGAGTCGACAGTTTTCCAGATCATATTCCATCATCTGCCCCAAATGGACAGGACAGAATATTATCAAGAAAACCTCGTCTGGATGTGGAGTTTTCATGTATACTTCGTCTGGCCAAATGCCAAACAAGTCACACTACTTTCCACGCTAATCATAGGTGTATGCTCAAGCCTTGGTATTGGGCTTTTCTCTCATGAATCCAACCCACCCTGCAAACAGAAAATCCAGCAGCAGAACAGCACAACAATATCCAGTATGACAGTAATGAAATGCAATGCAATAAAAGCTATAAAAACAGTAAAGCATTAAAGTAAAAGTACAACAATAGCAATACAGTAATATACAACAAAGCAAAGCACCATAGAAACACCCAACAAAAACAAACAGACAAGCGCTAGGATCGACTCGCTAAAGGGGAAGGACCAGCGTAGGTCAACCAGATTCCCCAGTGGAGTCGCCAGCTGTCGCTCCCGAAAGATTCGCATCCAACGGTACAAACGCGAGAGTGGCGCAAAAGAACACAGAGTCGCCAGGAAAGTGTATTTATCCCAAGAGAGGGAAAGGAAACACTGCGTAAACCTGAAATAAAGGGAAAGAGCATGGTCTCACGACCAAGAGAACGGGTACGGGAGTCGGTTACGCGAAGGGAAGGTGTTAGCACCCAACACGTCCATCGTACTCGATGGGATCCACGCTTGTTGTCTGCATCAAAGGGCGTCGTCATCTGGAATTCCACTGCTACTGGACCGGCGAAGGAACGAGAACGGAAAGAACGAAGAAGAAAAGAAAAAGAAGTGACTCGATAGGACAGTATCGTTGTCCTAGGCCTACGTACTCCCTCAGTGCAATGGGAAAGTCAGAGTCAACGTAGTTCGGACGGGAACTGTGGGGGAAGGTTGCTCGCCAAGACAATCGCTGTCTTGTGCCTACGTATCCTCAATCGGACGAGAGAGAGGAATCAGAGCTAACGTAGTTCGCGGGTACGACCACGGATGGGTAAGTGTTTTTTACGTGAGCGACGAGCTCTTTTCTGAAAAAAGAAGTTTGAAACCCAACAATCCCGGAGGATAAAAAGATTTGAATTGGTTTGGTGTTTTTTAGACAGAAGTGTTTTGAGTTAGTTCGTAACTTACATTGCACCAAAGTCTACCATGCGGGAACGAGTGAGTCGCATGATCGCCCCCGAATGAGACGTATGCTAAACACCCTAGAAGAGGAGAGGAGACCCCTCGTTCTTCACTTCCTACACTTAAGGCTCGAGCGCAATATACGTTATATTTTATTAAGTGTGCTCAAGAAGTTTGAGATGAGAAGAGAAGCGACACAAAAGGAAACTCTACAGGGAAACTAAGAGTCCTAATGTTATCATGCATGGATGTCCTATGGTTAGTGAGGTTTAGGAGAGACGACTGCCTAACCTAATGCTAATCCTACTCCAAGCTTAATCAAAAATTAAGTTGGACTAGGTAGCTCTAAAGGGAGAGAATCCAAGACTTAAACAAGTCTTGTGACTCGAGGGATGAAAAAAAAGTGGAAGAGAAGGAGGAGAAAGAGAAGTGAAACACAAGTGGCCTAAGCTCACTTCAAACACAAGTATGAAAGTTAAAAGGTAAAGGAAGAAAGTAAAATGTGGAAGCATATCCACATTCAAACAACTTACCATTTGCCCCTGAAAATGTTAGAAGTATTCACATATGACAAAATGAAACTCAAACAAGCATAAGGCCATAAAGAAACAAGTTCTAAAGTAAATCAAACATCAAGTTCAGAACCTAATGGTCCTACTGACCTCTACTATTAACCATGCACAATTAGTCAAAAAGAAAAGGGAGAAGTCACTCAAGTACCATTCAAGTCATTAAAGAAGGAGTGAGATGAAAAGAAGTGATCATGTAAAGCAACCAAATCAAAATTTCACAAAGTAGACCAAGTCCAGAAGTGACACAATCCTAAATATGTGCCTAAACATGATCTTCAAACAACATTCAAGTCACACAAACACTTTCACAATCAATTAGGAAGAAAAGAAGAAGTGAAGTGAAGTGAAGTGAAACATGATTCATACTTGTGAAACAAATGACTTAAAGTGAAAGGCAAACATCAAACATGCAAAGATGAGATTCAAATATCACAACCAGAAGTCCATTAACATGCTATCAATCCTCAAACAAGACCTAAAATTGTGGCACAAATGCCTTCATGATCAAGCAGACCAAACATGAAGCATATATTCACAAATTGGACAAGTTAAAGCTCATGCTTCAAAGAAATAACAAACATGCCTCAAAAATTATGTCATTCAGTATTCAAGCACCTCAAACATGTATAATTGACATATCAAATCCACAAGCAATGAATCAGAACCAAAGTCAATCAACAATTAGGTCAAAGCATCAATAAGATTTCATACATTCATGCTCAAAGCAACACATCAAAAGTCATCCAAAAAGGACCTAAAAATCATACCAAAAATCTCAAACATACTTCAACATGTTATGAACACAACCCAAAAAGAATCAGGATCAAATCACTTTCCAAGTGAGAGAAATAAAAAATGCAACATGAAGTATGCAATATGAAGTGCAAATGAGAAAAAATACTTTGGAAAATTAATATTTAATGCAATTTTAATGCAAAAATAACAAAATAAAATGTGAAAAATTAGTTTTAATAATGAGAAGGGATGATGAATTTTTTTGGAATTTTTTAGCACATGCAAGTATTTTTAACAATTAATTATGAAATGGTATGAAAATAGAAAATGAAAAAGGAAATGAAATGAAGCCAGGGGTGCAAAAAGGAACCCAAACGCGTTCAAATGACCATGGGCTCAGAAACGGGGGTGCAAAGAGCAAAAAAGCCCAAGCGCTTTCAAGCCTTCAGAAACAACGAACGGCTGAGATTAAGTCAAGCATAAGAAAGTCTCCAAATCCACGGGCTCTCATTCAAAGTCAAACGAAGCAAAGTCAACTATCTGATGGTCCATATTCAAACTTGCTAATTAAATGAGATCCAACAGTCATGAATTAATCAGATCCACTAAACCCTAATTAACTTAATTAACAACACATAACCAAGATCCAACGCACGTGAATTAAACTGGAAAATTAATCACGATCCAACGCATGAGATTCAAACTGGAAAACCACAAACCCTAATTAAATCCTCACCGGCCGGAGAAGCGCCGGTCATCTTCTCCGGCCACTCTCCGGTCACCAAACTTCAAACCATAACCAAAAACAACAAATCATACATTAAAATGATCAGCAACTCACGTAGATCACAAATATATCACTCAAAATCATTTAGCATGCATATATTTCACGAATCGAACAAAACAAGTTTGGATCTGAAAACTTCAGATCTAAATTCCAGCCATGATTCACGTTGAAAATAAATTCCAAACACATATATGAACTCAACACATCAAGATGAACATTAAACACACAACAAAAATCAATTCTAGAGCTATGAATTTCAAGTTCACCTGAGATTTGCAGAACTGGAAAATCACCAAGAAACTCCAAGATAAGCTGCAGATCAACTCTTTAAACCGTCTAATTGCAAAATAAATGCACTTAGACCTTCAAATTGGCCTGAATCCTTGAATCCGAGAGTTGAAAATCTGAACTCAACTGATAAATTCTTTGCTTAAACTTCAAAATAATGGTGGATTTCTCTTCCTTATGCTCCACTGATCACAAACCAACCAAAAAAAATGGAAGACACTTGAAGAATTGGGAGAATCGAAGGAGAGAAACTTGAGAGCAAAACTTTGAAAAGTGGTGAAAATGAATGGTAGCTGCTGAGAAATTCGTGTGAGTTAGCTTATATAGTGTGCCAATGCTACTGTTTAGGGTTTTAATCTTCAAGGACTTGAGAGCAATGAGTTTTGGGTTGTTTTGCAAATTTGCAAGTTTGTGCACATGAGGTATTCTACTCGTGCATTCTTCATGAAAAGTGCATGACTGCTTTCCTTTTGATGCCATGAGAACCTTTGGATTGATCTTGGGGCTGGAAAGTAACTGAATTGTGATTTCCAAATGAACTTGCAAAATTGCATAATGATGAATTATGGACATGTAACCCACGGGTTCACTCAATTCTTGGCTCAAAATGATGCTAAATGAGGTACATTGGAGTGTGGTGAGGTGAACTGAATAATTAGAAGCCATATTGGTGAGTTAAAATGCAACTTGCAAGTTATGTCAAAATGGTATGCATGGTAGAACACCAAATGCCCTCTAACTTCAAATGCCCATAACTCTTGATCCAAAAATGATATGATCATGATCCACCACTCTTTGGAAAGAGGAGAAAGAGATCTACAACTTTGGTGTTGGGCAAAAATTCGTTTGAAGCATTTTTGATCATGAAAAGTTTGGTTAAAGTTGGTTGAAAATATGCCAAAAATAGTAACTTGAAATTACAAGTCACTTTCCCAAATTAGCAACTTTTTACCAAAGCTTGATTTTTGCAAATTGTGATCATGAAAGCCTTCCATAGACCAAACAAAGGTCTCTTGACTTGATTACCATGATGAGGATCTCTCAAAACCCTAGTTTGACTTTTCAGTTGACCAGTTTGACTGATTACTTCATCTGTAAGCTACTGAATCATCTGAGGTCTTCTATGGTGAATTTTTGGCTCAAAATCCATCCTTAGACTTGTTTTGACATATGGAGAACCTTGGTGAAAGGTTTGAATCAACTCCTTAAGCTTAGGACCCTTAACCATGAAACCCTAGTTTTGGTCATCAGTGTAAGGACACCAACCCTTGATATAACCACTTGGAGAGTCCCTCATTGAAATAATCTTGGGCCACCATATAAGGATGTGAGGAGCTTATGGAGCTCATAAGAAGCTTTTGCCCTTGAGTTGAACCAAATACCTTGATCCCATGCTAAGAACCAAATGCTATGCACAATGCAAATGCAAGAAATGAAAAGAAACCTAAGCCAGTTATCTAAAAACAACAAGGCAAATTTTGAGGTGTTACAACAGCCAGAGAGAAATTGGCTCAAGCGTTGAAAAGTGTTAGCAAGGTCCTTTCGTCCAAAAAGAAAGAGTTAGCTTATGCTATGTCAAGAATTCACAGGTTCAGTGACCGTCGGAATACAGCAATTACTGCCAACAGGTTGAAAGAGGACAAGTATCTGGAGCAGATCAAAGGTTTGAAGACAGAGCTTCAGAAAAAGGATAAGGAGATTTTATCAGGGATCATTGAGAGGAGAGCAATTGAGGAAAAACTCAAGGAAACCATGGCAGATATAAAATAGCTGAAGATCTAAGCCGAAGTGAAAAGAGCCAGAAGCGAAGGTCCAAGTTCAGGTGGAGCTTCTGGAGAAGATGATTGGGAATTGCATAGTCGTTATTTGACAGGGATCTTGCACATGAGGGATCTTTTGATTCAAGAGTTGATTCAGAGACCAAAGCATCCTAATACCAAGAATCTTCTCAAGGAAGTGCAGAATTGCTGCAAGAAGAATGACGAATGGGTAATTCTAGCACGGCTGAGTCTTGATGATATGCTTTAGTTTCCTTGCTGTTGTTTTCTTTGTATTTCTGGATCACTGCTAGGCTTGTTGTTTGGGGCCTTTGTTTACGCTTATTCAGACTTGTGTTGTAACAGATGCTTATTCTCTTTATATGATCAGGAATTCAGTTCTCTTCTGTTGTTAAAACTGGAATCAAGGGATAGATCGCCTTGATAATGTTCATACATGTTTGCATCTGCATTTGCATAATCATCTCTGTTTGCATAGCAGGTTATCTTGGATTCTCTGGTTTTCTTATGCTCTCTCTTTTTGACAGTCAGGATTGATCAACCAACTCATCGGTATTCTACCAGGCTTAATCAAAGCAGAGTGATGGACAAAGTTCAGGCAGACATGGCAGCTATGCAAGCTTGCATCGATCAATTCATGGAGATGATGCAGGGTGTGGTGCAGAGTCAGAATGAGTTCAGAACTCTAGTTCAGCCTTTGGTGTTGCAGGTTGATGAAAATGGTATCTTACACGGTGGTCTTCTTAATTGTGTTATTCCTCCGGGCGGAGGTGCTGCTGGTATCAATATTCCTATTCCTAGCGCTGGTGGACAGGGTGGGATCCCTTCAGTGGTTGAAGAAGGAAGCACTGTTCGAACTATCCATGGCCATCATTTTGATGATCAATAGGATGATGTTTTTTCAGTCAGAAGCTTGGACGCTGGTCTTCCTGTGGTCAGTGATGAGAGAATCCGTTTAATCGAGGCGCAACTGAAAGGGGTTGTGAAGCAGGATGATCTGGGAATAGATTTGGACGACCTAGGGTTGGTCCCTGATATTGTCATTCCACACAAGATCCAGATTCCTACACTGGAGAATTATAATGGTTCTACCTGCCCGAGAACTCATGTAAAGGCGTATACCAGGAAGATGGCTGCCCATGCCAAGGATGAGAAGCTAATGATGCACTTTTTCCAAGACAGCCTGTCCGGCGCGTATTTGGAATGGTATATGGCTCTGGAAAGTAGAGATGTTCGTACTTGGAGAGAGCTAGCTGCAGCTTTCATTAAGCATTACCAATACAACACAGACATGGCTCCTAACAGAACTCAGTTGTTGAGCATGTCCCAGAAAAATGATGAAAGTTTCAAAGAATACGCGCAAAGGTGGCGTGAATTG
This sequence comes from Lathyrus tuberosus, assembly GCA_022829125.1. Lineage (NCBI taxonomy): Eukaryota > Viridiplantae > Streptophyta > Magnoliopsida > Fabales > Fabaceae > Lathyrus > Lathyrus tuberosus. The sequence goes on from JALAZF010000504.1 coordinate 1,474,502, forward strand.
GCGGCTAGGGTGCAGCCACCAATGCTGGAAAAGGAAATGTTGGATATGTTTATGGACACACTGCCTAAGCACTATTATCAAAAGCTGTTGCCTTGTTTGCTAGGTAAGTTTGCATATGTGATCGCAATCGGATAAAAGATAGAGGTTGGAATTAAGGCTGGAAAAGTTTCCAGTGGTGAGGGATCGTCCTCCGGGCAGGGAAAGAAGCCATTTGTGAACTATAAAAAGAAAGAAGAAGCCAATGTTGTATCATCCTATAGGGGAAAGGGGAAACAACAACAAAACTATAACCAGCAGGTGGCTTCCGTGGTTATTCCTGCAGCACTCCCACCTCAGGCAGCACCTCAACGACAGAATCGTGCTCCGCGCCAACAACAATTCACACCTAAGCAGAACAGACACTTTGATACTCCACCTCTACCATATTCACAATTGTTTCAGCATTTGCTTCAGTTGAAGTTAGTTGAAAAAAGGACTTTGGCTCCTCCTGTTGGTAATCTGCCTCCCGGGTACAATCCTAACGCCCATTGTGATTTTCATTCCGGGGCACCGGGGCATCATCTCGAGGACTGTAAAGCTTTCAAGCATAAAGTCCAGGACTTGGTAGATTCAAAGGCTATCAGCTTTGCTAATGATGGACCTAATGTTGTGCAAAACCCGATGCCTGATCACAATGGGCCGAGGGTGAATGCGATAATCGAGGAATGTGAAGCTTTGAATTTGATCAGGGATGTTGAGAAGTTGAAAACTCTGCTGGCTGTGGTTAAAAATAGGTTATTGAAGGGTGGCGTCTATCCGGGTTGTGATGAGAACTGTTCAGATTGTTTGACAAAGGACAATGGTTGTGATTCGCTGAAGAGGGGTATCCAGAATATGATCAATGAGGGCTGCTTACAGTTTGATAGAGGCAATCGGCAAAAAGAGGTTGTTAAAGATGATGTTGCTACTATTGTTATTCCTTTCAAGACAGTTGTAATATCAGGGCCAGCGAGACCAGCGTCGGTTGTTATTTCAGGTCCTAAACCCATTCTGTATGAAAGTACCCAAGCCATCCCTTGGAATTATGATGCTAGTGTATTTGTTAATGGACAAAAGCGGGAATTAATGACTACTGCACCAGTGAGTACTAGTCCAGAGGTTAAGGTTGAAGCTGATGCTATAACGAGAAGTGGTAGAGTGCTTACTCTTGTTAATGATCAACCCAGTACTTCTAGGCAAGATAGGGGAAAACAGGCAATGGATGGTTCTGTTCAGACTCTAGTGATTGTGGATTCTACAATAAAGCCGGTTGAGGATGCTTTTTCTGAAAATATAGAGGAGTTTATGAGACTCGTCCGAAAAAGTGATTACAAAATTGTGGACTAATTACATCAAACCCCGTCGAAGATTTCCATTCTGTCATTGTTGTTATGCTCTGAAGCTCATAGGAATGCTCTTCTGAAAGTTCTGAATGCGGCCTATGTTCCTCAAGAAATATCTGTCAATCAGCTATAAGGGGTTGTAGCACATGTGAACACTAGCAATGGCTTGGGTTTCACAGATCTTGATTTGACTCCTACTGGGAGGAATCATAACAATGCCCTGCATATTTCGATTGAGTGTCGTGGTTCACTGATGTCACATGTTTTGGTTGATACTGGATCATCGTTGAATGTATTGCCAAAGAAAGCATTAATGAAGTTAGATACCAGGGGACTTATTTGTACACCAAGTGACTTGGTGGTGCGAGCTTTTGATGGCTCGAAGAGATCTGTCTTTGGTGAGATTGTGCTTCCGATCAAGGTTGGGCCGAAAATCTTTGATGCAACATTTTATATAATGGATATTCAGCCAACATACAGCTGTCTGTTGGGTCATCCTTGGATCCATGGTGCAGGCGCTGTAACCTCCACTTTGCATTAAAAGCTAAAATACATGGTTGATGGTCACGTAGTGACAGTGTGCAGAGAAGAAGACATAATGATTAGTCAGCTTTCAACCTTCAAATATGTGGAAGTGGATGGTGAAATCCATGAGACTTTGTGTCAGGGGTTTGAGAAGGTGAAGGTTTCTGAAGAGGTTGTCCAGTCTGAAGTTATAGAGTAGCCTGCAGGGGCAAATCAGCCTGAGATCTCTATGTCTTTGTTTAAAGACGCCAAAGCTGTGGTTGAGGCTGGTAGCTCACAGAAGTGGGGCCAAGTGGTTGAAGTTCAGGAGAAGAGGGATACCTATGGATTGGGATACAAGCCATCCAAGAGAGACGGGGATCCTCCCAAGTTCTATGGCTCATTCCGTTTCACCAGCGCCGGTGTTTTCTTCGACAGTGTTAGTGCCATTGAGGAAGAAGGGGACAGTGATTGTGACATGGATAGCTGGATCCGCCCTTGCGTCCCAGGAGAAATTCTGTGCAATTGGTCTACTGAAAAAGTCATTCAAGTGACTAGCTTCGAGTAATTGTTTTGTTTTCCTATTATGTTAATCTTGCGTTCTGCCCAAGACGTAGTGATTTTATTTGTAGGGCTTTTAACTGTTGCATGTTTTGGCTTTATCATCAATAAAGGACTTTTCACACTCAAATATTTTGATCTCTATTTTTCTGTTTTTATTTTTATGCATTAAAAACCCGCATCAAAATGGCAATGTGTTTCTTTTGTTGCATACATAATAAAACATACCTCATCAATCATGCAGGTCTATTTGTTCAGATGAAACCGATCATGACTCAGCTATAGCTCGGTATGACTTTGACAATCCAATCTATCAGGCTGAAGAAGAGACTGACGAAGATTGTGAACTGCCCGAAGAGTTGGCCAGATAGTTAAAGCAAGAGGAGAAAGTCATCCTACCTCATCAGGAGGAAATTGAGATTGTGAATCTAGGAACTGAGGATGCCATAAAGGAAGTAAGGATAAGGGCTGCATTGGAAGACAGTGTCAAGGGAAGATTGATTGAAATGCTCCGTGAGTATGTGGACATCTTCGCCTGGTCTTACCAAGACATGCCTGGGCTCGATACTGATATTGTTATACACCGGCTACCACTTAAAGAAGGTTGTGCTCCGGTCAAGCAAAAGTTGAGAAGAACTAAACCGGAGATGTCTGTCAAAATCAAGGAAGAGGTTCAGAAACAGCTAGATGTCGGTTTTCTTGCCGTAACAAATTATCCTCCATGGGTTGCTAACATCGTGCCTGTACCTAAGAAGGATGGAAAGGTCAGGATGTGTGTTGATTACAGGGATTTGAACAGAGCAAGCCCAAAGGATGATTTCCCGCTCCCTCACATTGACGTGTTAGTTGACAATACTGCTCAGTATTCGGTGTTCTCCTTCATGGATGGCTTCTCTGGGTATAACCAAATCAAAATGGCCCCAGAGGACATGGAGAAGACGACATTCATAACACCGTGGGGAACATTCTGTTACAAAGTGATGCCCTTTGGACTGAAAAATGCAGGGGCAACCTATCAGCGGGCGATGGTGACTCTCTTTCATGATATGATTCACAAAGAGATTGAGGTTTATGTTGATGACATGATTGCGAAGTCACAGACGGAAGAAGAACATCTGGTGAATCTTCATAAGCTATTTGAGAGGTTGAGAAAATTCAGACTGAGGTTGAATCCGAACAAATACACCTTCGGGGTGAGATCAGGAAAATTGTTGGGGTTTATTGTTAGTGAAAAAGGTATCGAGGTCGATCCTGCAAAGGTAAAAGCCATACAAGAAATGCCTTTGCCAAAAATAGAAAAAGAGGTTCGTGGCTTCTTGGGGAGATTAAACTATATTGCTAAGTTCATCTCGCACCTCACAGCCACGTGTGAACCAATCTTCAAGTTGCTAAGAAAGGATCAAGCGGTCAGGTGGAATGAAAATTGTCAAAAGGCGTTTGAAAAAATTAAGGAATATTTGCAGGAACCTCCGGTCCTTATGCCGCCAGTACCAGGAAAGCCATTGATTATGTATCTTACGGTTCTTGAGAATTCAATGGGGTGTGTGCTCGGTCAACACGATGAGTCAGGTAGAAAAGAGCACGCCATCTACTACCTGAGTAAAAAGTTTACTGATTGTGAGTCGAGGTACTCGATGCTGGAGAAAACATGCTGTGCACTCGCTTGGGCCGCTAAGCGTTTGAGGCAGTATATGTTAAACCACACAACCCTTTTGATTTCGAAGATGGATCCGATCAAGTATGTGTTTGAGAAGCAAGCACTTTCTGGGAGAATAGCCCGTTGGCAGATGGTTCTGACAGAATACGATATTCAGTATGTTTCCCAAAAAGCCATTAAGGGAAGTGTTCTGTCAAAATATCTTGTTGAACAGCCAATTAAGGATTATCAACCGATGAAGTTTGAATTTTAGGATGAGCATATCATGTATCTGAAGATGAAGGATTGTGAAGAACCTTTGCCTGAAGAGGGACCTAAGATTGGATCTCAGTGGAAGTTGGTTTTTGATGGAGCTGTTAATTCATATGGTAATGGAATCGGGGCAGTCATTACGACTCCAAAGGGTTCTCATATACCCTTCACTGCCCGATTAGCGTTCGTATGCACCAACAATGAGGCAGGTATGAAGCATGCATCATGGGGTTAGAAGAAGCAATTGATTTGAGAATCAAGAACCTCGATGTTTATGGTGATTCTGCGTTGGTGGTTAACCAGATTACAAGTGAATGGGAGACTCGTCAAGCGAATCTTGTTCCATATAACAACTATGCCAAAAGGTTGTTACCTTTCTTTGACAGAGTGGACTTCCATCACATTCCCCAGATAGAGAATCAGATGGCTGATACGTTGGCAACGTTGTCATCAATGTATCAAGTGAATCGTTGGAATGAAACTCCTTCAATCAGAATCATGTGCTTGGACAGACCTGCTTTTGTATTTGCAGTTGAAGGTGTATCAGATGGCAAACCTTGGTATCATGATATCAAAGTCTTTTTGAAGAGTCAGGAATACCCAGCTGGGGCATCTTCCAAGGATAAGAAAACATTGAGGAGGTTATCAGGAAACTTCTTTTTGAACAAAGACGATGTGTTATACAAGAGAAACTTTGACATGGTCTTGCTACATTGTGTTGATGAACACGAGGCAGGCCTATTAATGGAAGAAGTTCACGAGGGTTCCTTTGGTACTCATGCCAATGGGTATGCTATGGCAAGAAAATTGTTAAGAGCGGGGTATTATTGGATGGCTATGGAGTTTGATTGTTTTAAATACGCCAGGAAATGTCATAAATGCCAGATTTATGCTGATAAGGTGCACGTACCGCCTACTCCTCTGAATGTTTTGTCGTCACCTTGGCCTTTTGCCATGTGGGGCATTGACATGATTGGAAAGATTGAGCCAACTGCTTCGAACGGACATCGTTTTATCCTGGTGGCTATTGATTATTTCACGAAGTGGGTGAAAGCAGCATCATATGCCAACGTCACCAGACAAGTGGTAGCCCGATTTATTAAGAAGGACATCATCTGCCGGTATGAAGTCCAGGAGAGAATCATCACTGACAATGGTTCAAATCTAAATAACAAGATGATGAAGGAGCTATACCAGAGCTTTAAGATCGAACATCACAATTCTTCTCCCTATCGTCCGAAGATGAATGGGGCTGTTGAAGCAGCAAATAAGAACATAAAGAAGATTGTGCAGAAGATGGTAGTGACATACAAAGACTGGCATGAGATGTTGCCCTACGCTTTGGACAGATATCGTACTTCGGTACACACATCTACTGGGGCAACCCCTTTCTCACTGGTGTATGGTATGGAAGCAGTTCTGCCATTAGAAGTTGAGATTCCTTCTTTGAGAATTCTAACAGACGTGAAACTTGATGAAGCTGAGTGGGTGTGTTCCCGGCTGAATGAACTGAACCTCATTGAGGAGAAGAGATTGAAAGCCATTGCGCATGGCCGGTTGTATCAGAGCATAATGAAAAAGGCATTTGATCAGAAAGTGCGTCCTTAGTGTTTCCAAACTGGTGAGTTAGTTCTGAAAAGGATCACTCCTCCTCAAACAGATCACAGGGGCAAGTGGACTCCGAATTACGAAGGGCCATATGTAGTAAGATAGGTTTTCTCTGGCGGAGCCTTATTACTCTCAACTATGGACGGCGAAGATTTTATGTCCCCTGTGAACGCGGACGTAGTCAAAAAATACTTTGCATAAAAGAGACCCGCTGAACATAAAAAGAAGGTTCAGGCAAAAATGGGGCATCCTGGCGAACCATAAAAAAGAAAAGGTTCGGGCAAAAATTAGGGATAAAAAGAAAAAAGAAATAAACCCGCAAGGTTGAAAACCTGAAAAGGCAACTTTGGCAAAAAAAGGGTATCCCGGTGGATTGAAAACCCGAAAAGGGCAATCCAGGCAAAAGTTAGGGATTTAAAAGCAAAGACTATGATCCGCGTTCGATCTGTGATCGCTATTCACACTTGAAAAATTCGAAGGAAAGGAATCAGTCCAGTCAGTCATCTTCAAAGGTCAAAGTATCTGCGGATAAACAAGTCATATGGGTTATAGCTGAGTCGAGTCATGGTGGATGTCTGTTCCCCCACATTGCCGACATGTGTATTTTCTTTTACTTTTTGCGCAGTTACCTCTTTCCAGGAATTACTTCCAAATGTAAATGCCTATTTACGGGCTGATCATTCAATAAAGTTTGCATTTCAGTCAAAGAGTTTTTGTTTTTGTTTTACCTATTTTGTTTGTGAAAATGTCCGATATTTTTGATAAACATTACATGCTAAAATGTTGAGCTCTGTGAAACAAAGTTGGAAAAAAGTGGAAATTGCTTAGGCGACAGTCACTATGATGGTAATCAATGTAGTCATTTTTGCACGTAGACCTTTCTTTTGGTTTTTCAGGATGACAGGTGTACCTCCCCAGTAGAGCTTTGCTCCCCAACTTTGAAGTCTGATCGTCCTCAGCAGTTTGATGCTCTCCCCAGTCAGAGTATCGAGGATCGTCTTCCTCAACAGAGTATAAAGAAGTGATTTCCCAAGCGGAGCCGTTGAGGATCGTCCCCCTCAGCAGGGTATAAGAGGTTTACCCTCAGCCAGAGTTGTGATTTAGCTCATCTTTCCTCAGCAGGAGTGCAGAGGGTTGTATACCCAGCCGAGGTTGTGTTTGGATTATTATTCCCCAGCAAGTATTCAGAGGTTGATTGCTCTAAGGTGGATGTTGTTGTATCTCCAGCAGGAGATTCATGGACAAAGATGTTATTATCCCCACAGAGTCTGGGGTCTACTTTCCTCAGTTGGTTAGAAAGTATAGTCTCACCGACAACGGTTTGATCTAATCCCCAGTAGGGTGAGGGTAAAGTTATTTCCCTAGCAGCAGATTAAGCTCACCGACATCCCCAAGCAGAGTCTAGTGGTGAATGGTATCCCCAGCAGGCCTTGAGTCCAATCGTTTTTGGCAGGCGTCAAATCCCAGTTCTGAAGTATTTGGTGATCCCCGACGGAGGAGTTTCCATCTTCAGTATTCATCTCCCTCCCCTGCTGAGTGGGTATTCTCTCGGAGTTTCGTCCATCTCCAGTAGAATGGTTGATCTTGATATTCCCCGGCTGAGTGGGTATTCTCTCGGAGTTTCGTCCATCTCCAGCAGAATTATTGATCCTGATATTCCCTAGCTGAGTGGGTATTCTCTCGGAGTTTCATCCATCTCCAGCAGAGTTGTTGATCTTTCCATCCCCAACAGAGTGGGTTTTCTCTCGGAGCTTTCATCTTCAGCAGAATTTGTGATCAATGTCTTCCTCAGCGGAGTGAAGTCTTTCTCAGCAGGGTCTCTTATTTCGGAGGACAATTTATTTTGTCGTCCCCAGTGGAGTTTGCCTTCGCCTTCAGCATTTATTTTGCTGAGTCACCTCTTTTGCATTGCATAAGCATTCTTGCATGACATCCTCCCAAACGCGTAGCATTTCTATTTCGTATGGAGCATTACGGCAAAATTCAAACATATGCATTCGAAGCATAAGTCAGGTTTGATTTCCTTACCAGTTCCTTTCCCTAGCAGAAAGTAACATGATTCAGGAGATGTTGTTTAACATTACACCGTAACCAGTGGATTCGTCCTTCTTGTTGGTCATTCCGACACTCCCCGCAAAGTTGTCCGTTTAGATTTCTCTATTCCCCAACGGAGTTATCTTTGTAGATCCGTTGATTCTACTTATCTTGGGTTGGAAAATCCGTTTTTGGCCGGTCTTTCTTTTTCGAGTTCGTCTTCGGCCGTCCTCGCACTCTTTGTTATTTCATTATCCCCAGTAGAAGTATCCCATGTGGTTTGTTCTCTCTTTGAAATTCCGCTTTTGATCGATCTTTCTTTTCGAGTCCGCTTTCGGTCGCACTCGTTTATCCTTGTCGAGTCCACTTTTGGTCGTACTCGTTTGCCTTTGTATCCCCACTTAGTCTGCTTTCGGTCGTACTCATGTGGTTGTCGAAAGAGCGCTTTCGGTCGGTCTTTCTTTTCGAGTCCGCTTTCGGTCGTACTCATTCGCTCTCATATCTCCAATGAGCCCGCTTTCGGTCGTACTCGTTTGCTGTTTGAAATTCTGTCTTCGGCTGGTCTTTCTTTTCGAGTCCGCTTTTGGTCGTACTCGTTTATCCTTCTCGAGTCCGCTTTCGGTCGTACTCGTTTATCCTTTTCGAGTCCGCTTTCGGTCGTACTCGTTTATCCTTTTCGAGTCCGCTTTCGGTCGGACTCGTTTATCCTTTTCGAGTCCGCTTTCGGTCGTACTCGTTTATCCTTTTCGAGTCCGCTTTCGGTCGTACTCGTTTATCCTTTTCGAGTCCGCTTTCGGTCGTACTCGTTTATCCTTTTCGATTCCGCTTTCGGTCGTACTCGTTTATCCTTCTCGAGTCCGCTTTCGGTCGTACTCGTTTATCCTTCTCGAGTTCGCTTTCGGTCGTACTCGTTTATCCTTTTCGAGTCCGCTTTCAGTCGTACTCGTTTATCCTTTTCGAGTCCGCTTTCGGTCGTACTAGTTTATCCTTTTTGAGTTCGCTTTCGGTCGTACTCGTTTGTTGTTGAAATTCTGCTTTCGGTCGGTATTTCTTTTCGAGTCAGCTCTTGGTCGTGCTCGTATTATTTTGTTTCTCCCCAGTGTAGTCTACCTTCGGTTGGTCTACCTTTTCGAGTCCGTCTTCGACCGTCCTCGTTAGCACTTCATTTTGTATCTCTCCCCAGGTCGCAAATTTTCGGGTTCTCTTTGTATTCAATCACCTTCTACCTTGAATGTCTGAAAGCCATTGCTATCACCCTTTCAGGTCCAAGTTGATTGAATAGGGACAGCTGTAACACCCCAAAATTTGCTCTTTTGTTTTGAGGCTAATTGGCTTATGTTTCTTTGCATTTGCATCGTCATTTTTGCATTTGCATAGTTCTTTTGAGCATGGGATCGAGGTATCTTTCAGCAGCTCACAGCGTCATCAGTTCCAGTATCATTTCCAGCAGTGTTCAAAGCCTAGCAGATAATTTTCAAAGTCTTTTGAGCATTTATTTTACTCGTCAGTCATTTTGATAAACAGAAGCCTCAGCAGTTTTTTTTATCCAAGCAATCCGATATCAGGCATTATTAATCCAGCAGGATATTCCGAGATATCAGCAAGAATTTGTGTTTTATTTCAGGTGTTACTCGGTGGAAATACCAAATTTTGAGTTTCAGAGGTTTAACAAGTTCAGAACAACTGTCAGAAGTCACTTTTCCAAGTTTCCCTTCAAAAGGCGCCAAAATTCAAGATTTGCATTGTGTAACCGGTTACATCGTATCTGATAACCGGTTACCCTTTGGTTTTTTTGCGCATTTTTTCAGTTTTTGAACTGAGTAACCGGTTAGCAGATATGCTGTAACCGGTTACTCTAGGCAAAATTTGAAAATTTCAGATTGCATCATTGGTGATCATGTGCTTGGCATGTGCACGTGGGGGAAGGATCTAGAATTGATATTTTCATCATTTTCCACCCAAAATTCAAATTCCTTCCAACATTTTCCATTCTACTTCCTCATTTTCTTTCCTAATCCACTTTTCACCCCAATTTCCACCCACTAAACCTCACTCCAAACCACATTTGAATTCCTAACCTAGCTTCTATTTAAGTGAATTCATTCCAAACCTCACACAACTTTGATCCATTTTCTGAATTTTCTACACATCTCTCTCCAATTCTCTCAAACTTTTCTCTCATTTCCCAAACCCTCACTCAAAGTTTCATCATCAAAGTTCATCAAATTTCACCTTGGAATTTGTTGATCTTGAAACTAAATCACCATTCATTCATCAATTCTTGAAAGAATCTTGGATTTGCTACTGTTTTGGAGTGTGGAATCACTTTTGGAGCAGCTTTTCATTATTTGAGTTGTTTTAGCTTGGATCTTGGTTGTTCTTGCTTGAATCTTGAAGTTCATCACATAGATCTTTGGTTTTCTTGCGTGGATTCACCAATTTTCGTGCTCAACAATCACCAAGGCAAATCTCAGCCTTGTAGGTTGGTTTTCCTTATATCTATGCTTGATTTAGCTTAATTTCAACTTATGCATTGTAGATCTTTGGTTTATGATGTGATTTGATCCATTTGCTTGACTTGATTTGTGATCTTGTTGGTTGATTGATGAAATTGATGTTTGATTACTGATTTTTGATGTGAATTCTTGTGCATTGTTGATTACATGATCATTGGATATGATTGCATGAGTGATAAGCTACTGAAAAGTGATTCTAAACACTTATTTTTGAACTCTGCTGCTGTGTAACCGGTTACAGCATATCTGCTAACCGGTTACACTGTGTATTTTTCAGCGTGTTTGTGCATTTTTGAACTGTGTAACCGGTTATCAGTTATGCTGTAACCGGTTACCACTGAAGCAGAATGGTGTTTTTGTGCATTTTCTTGCTTGTTTGACTTCCATAACATGCTTAAACTTCATGGATTAATGCATTGATGATTGATGGATTGTTCTTGAGCTATTTCAACACACACCACTGTATGGACATGATTTTTCGACACACGTTCTTTTTGTTTTTTCATTGAACGTTAATGTTTGCGTTGTTGATTAATTGTTATGATGATCATGTAATGCACACACTTTGAGC